>CM077015.1:27738283-28988283 GCA_039090855.1 Macrothele yani
CGCATTTTTCGACCCCTGATCATGAAGTGGCCAGTAAAATGACTTTGCTGGACCATGTGGATGCATGAACTTAATTTTCACGTCTTCATCCTTTTCAATATCACTGATCATACCAAAAAACCAGTTATCATATATGCATGCTACATAGCATTGAGTGTGCAACTGTGGCTGATTTATAAGTTCAGTGCTGCTTTTGAAGTTAAATATCAAACAATATTTGCCATCTCTACTTATCCTCTTCATTCCTATGGTAGTTGATGAAAGTTGACAAAAATAGTGTCAACTCCTGGTTCCTGGAATAACTGATGTTTCTAAAAAAACGTTCCCGTAGGTTGTTTCATACAATTTCAATTTCAAGCTTTCATATAAAGGGGAACTCGATGTTTTTTATGTTTGCAATACAAAAATTAAAGGCATCCATCGGTTTTGTGATTTGATTTTTGATAGGTTGTTGCGGGTTTGCTCTGCTTACAATTCGCTTCACTGTACCACTAATAGCCGATTTCCCGTGGCTAGTGGCAAAAAATTACCATGATGCAGATATTGCAAAATCATTTTCATGCTTGCACAAATTCAAAAAAATTCTTGTGATTTTTATATTGTGTTGCACACCCATCTGTAAAATAATGAACCTTCACAACTTCTGGATATTTATTCTTGATGTACTGTATTGTTGTTTGTTGAATTATGTACACCATACACACATCGTGGTCCAGATTGTCAGAAAAGAAGCAGTGATTGGAGATTTCAAGCAACTGTGTCTCACCTCTTGTGTACATAATAACTGGGTGAACTGTGCATGCCTCTGATGTCCAATGATAGCCTTGTGCCTCATCTTGTATGACAAATGAGTAGTTCTCACTGAAGTCCATAAGAACAATTGCCATGTCTGGTGTAAGCATTTCTTTGATAAAATATCTCAGTAGAACCAAAAGTTTTGTTTCGGATCCACGTTGATAACTCACACCGAAAGTTCATAGTAACAATTATATATCCACTAATAGATTAAATATTATTACGTACCTCTAATCCTTAGTTTTTATGATTCACATTGTTGGTGTGTCATTTTTCTTTGTTTGTAGATTCATTGACGATTCTCAACACATGTCGCAATATTCCAAGGGTAATTCCTTGGGAGATGAAACTTTTGGTTTTAATCTTTTCTTTTGTGTACACTATTGCTCACACATTATTGTACTCTGGTTCCAGCTCTTTTAATGTTAAAATCACTATATGCATGTTGATAAAACATTACATTCTATCGATGTTCACTGTACTTATTGCACCAGTAGTTTAATTTGAAGTTTAAAAATTTATCATTAAAAAATCACATTCCATCGATGTTCATTGTACCTATTGCACCACCAGTTAAATTCGAAGTTTAAAATATTTTACTATTAAAATCCAATAAGAAGTTTAAAATCACGGCATGCTTGAGATCACCACCATTTCATCAAACTCTCGTTGAAGCTTTTCAACCTCAGTGAGGTCATCATCAGAACATTTGTCCTAACTATGATGCTGCAAACCGACCATGTGCACCAGATTCACTACAAGGCCTCTCTTCATGTGCAAAAGGGCCAAAGGATCCCGTTCTGTTTCCTGCATTCCTGAGTTTCATGTTTTTTTCTTGATACTGTGCTGCCATCTATATTTCGTTCACTGTTTAATTCTCCTATGTTTCCTTCATTCCTTTTTGTCCCACCCTTCCTTCTCCATTGCTGTTCTTTATATTCTTTTTCTTTTTTTATTTAGGCATTCCAAGGCTATGCTATGGTGATTGGTTCATTATTATTATAGGCTCTGTGTTTATTTTTTTCTATAGTGAGAGCCTCTGAGTACCTCAACTCCCATTCATTCTTATAACAACTTTTTATTTGAATATCTTCAAATTTTGGTTTCACGTTTTCTTCAATACAGTACTGCACCATTGCTGTAACATTCTTTCTCCTTTCCCAATTTTTAAAATGTTGATTTCTTCTTTTTAAAAGTCTATTTTTGGTTGATCCATAATAATATATACTCTTTTTTTTTTTTTTTAATACTTGGTTGTTCTTGTGTTCAGAGGTATTCTATATACTCCTTTTTGTAAATCTGGAATTTTTTGCCTTGTATTATTTATCATTGTAGACATTGTTACCGTTTGTCCAAAAATTTTTTTATATCTTGCTGTTTCAGTTCCTTTAGAAACCTGGATTGTTCCTTCGCAATGTATGCATGTGGGATCATTTGCATAAAATCTTCCATTGTTAAAGTTTGTTTAATTAATTCTGTTCTTCCACTTGATGCCCACTGACTTGAATTCTATGGTATCATTTTCACCATAGTTTTCAAATTTCATTTTAACAAAATTTGCTAAGTTATCTGTAGATGGGCAGTTTTTGCAGTGTCTGAGCATGCAGTTACAATCTTTCAAGTCACAAACCATGTAACCCATTAGTGTTTCATACAATTCCTTGAATTGAGCAGCATTCAGAAGTAATATAACATTTTGATGTATAGTGCACACACATACAAAATGAGTAACAGTAGCACCAGCTAAAACACACCATTTTGGTCTTACACTGTAAAATTTTGAAAATCCAACCTTTCTGTCAGGATATTGCTGTTTGAAAGAACTATACAGTTTAAGATTGCACAAAATTAGCCTCTTCTGTACATGCTGATTTCTTCTAATGCTTACAAAATCTTTCTTTCCTGACATCTGCCGAAAAGAAGTGTCATTTTCATAAAATCCCTGAATTAATTGCAATGTTTCATTGCTCAGTTTTGTCCCTATCCTTGGTTCTGGTAGTGACATAATTCCTGTTTTCTTTCTTGAATATAAAGATTTCGTACTTGATAGATGAAAATAAGGAACACAAGTTTGCTGTCTGTAGTACGATAAGTTAAAACAAATCCCTAAAACTGCCACATAAAACTCAATTTATTTACAATTTTAAAAACCTATTTACATAGCTAGCACTTTCGGGGCTCACATGGCCCCATTTTCAAGCCCAAAAGCACCGGAACACATAGAGGCAACAACTATGTACTATAGTTATTCGTGACTAAGCTGATATACGTTATAAAAATAATACAGGTGATGCCATTTACATTAAGAAAAAAGAGGAAATTAAAGTCCAAAAACAAATACAGAACATGTTCAAGTAAGAGACTCACCTTCTAAGTGTGTCATGGGGAGAGCGATCATCTGTCTCCAAGGTCTTGGGACTAAAGTCGGAAAGTTCGTATTACAGCACACGTCCTGATATTTAAGAATAAACAGGCTTTCCGAGAGAGAAAATGGAATTCTTGTTAACAGAGGAGTTTAAAACTTTAGCGTTTTGCCAGTCCGGTTTGTAGCCTTCCTGTTTGACTGCAACGGTGAGGGCTGTGGTGATGTTTCCACTTCGTAGAGAATATTGGTGCTCCTTCAGTCTTATATGTAACGATCGAAGTGTCGAACTGATGTAAACCTTAGAGTCACGGTTTGGGTCTTCTGAGGTCAGGGGTATGGAGTAGACACCCGGTTTGTTAAACATATTGACTTTATCCCGGTCTCTACGGACTAGTGAGAAGATATTTCGGGTACAGATTCCAAAAGATAAATTATGACACTGACAGACTTTTTTCAAGTAAGAAACAATATGGGGAATAAAATCGAATTTACCAACGGATTTAGACAGAGGAGCTTCATTAACCAAAGTGGTAAATCGTAGTTTTGAAAACTTACTGAGTAACCTGTGAAAGAGAGAGGTCGGGAATCCGAACTCCTGGGTTAGAGCTTGAATCTCATTTAATTCGTCAATGCGAATCTTGCGGGATGAAGAATGGGTAAAGGCTCTTTTAATCAAAAAACGAAGAGCAGAAGATTTATGTTCCGGAGGGTGAGCGGAAGCAAAAGGAATAATACAGGGAATAAACGTTGGTTTTCTGTAAGCTGAGTACTGAAGTTGATTCGAGGTTAAATGCCTTGTTAATAAGATATCAAGAAAAGGGAGTTTTCCCTCAACTTCAAGTTCCTGGGTAAAGGAGATGGTTGGATATTGAGAAGACAGACATTCAGTAAATTGATTCGAGAGAGAGAGAGAGAGAGAGAGAAAATAAGGCCAGAACACCAACATGTCATCCACATACCTCATAAGAAGTACAGGTTGGACAGAAAAACTTGCTAAGACAGTTTCCTCTATAGACTGCAACAGGATCTCGGCTAAAATGGGGGATAAGGGGACCCCATTGGAGCACCTTCTGTTTGATGAAAAAGCTGGTCATTGAATATAAAATACGAACGTTTTGCAAGAAGTTTAAGGGCGGATAAGACAGCATCAATTTCAAGTGGGAAGATACAGTTGTCTTGAGTTAATTTTTCAAAAATAATAGAATGGACAGAAGAAAGGGGTACATTTGGAAATAAAGACACCACATCAAGAGATACCATAATAAAATTAGTTCCAAAAGAGTTAAAAGCCTTAATACGGTTGAGAGCCTGTGTAGTGCTTTTGATAGATATTGAGGAATTCATTATGAGGGGTTTCAAGTATAAAGCCAGGGTTGCCTCCAATGGACGAGTTGGGCTTGCGTACCCTGAGACCAGCAATCTTAGTGGGTGATCCGGTTTATGAGTCTTGAGTTTGCGGAATGCCTCTGGTACCCTAGGACCAGCAGGAGGTTTCATCCTAGTAGAGACAGACGATGGCAGAAACCCAGAATTTCTCAGTTTAGTGAGATCAGAAATGGTAGCTGCGGTGGGGTCCGACTTAAGGGTTCGATATGGGACCGAATCTATTGCTTGTTTCATTTTATCATGGTAGTCTTTTCAGTTCATGATAATAAACTGGTGAGATTTATCAGCGCTTAGTATAGACAGGTTAGGGTTACGAGCTAGTTCTAGCAGTTAATCACACTCGTACTTCAAAGAATGCTTAACCCTAGTTTATAGTTTGTTTAGAACAAGAAGTTGCCAAGTTATAGCGGATAGGTTCCCTTTCGTCTTCCGGTAGAACACTAATGATCTGTTCAAGTTGAGGTATTAAGTGCATTGGGTTAACCGAAGAGACTGGAAAACTGAATTTAAAACCTCTGTTTAGGGCAGAGGTTTGAGTATGCGGTAGTTGAACAGAACTGAGGTTTAAAAACAAGTCCGATGTAGGTAAGTCATTGGTCGAATTATGAAATGGGCTTGAATAGCGAACCCGGTTAGGGTTGTGAGCTACCAAAAGACGAAGTTTATTGATATGTCATTGTTCCACAGTGTTAAGCGCAGATTGAAGTGAAGTAAAGAATTTTATTAGGTTCCTACCTAATAATAGTTGGTGGGTGAGACCAGACATGGAGACATAGGCTTGAAAAGCCTTCTGACTGAGTAGATCAATATAGCTGTGTTTCCGTCGTATTTCGGCATTCAGTCTTTTCACCTCAGCATTAGAAATGACACGCTTGTCTCTTTGAGAAATAGTATAACACTTGATTAGAAGAAATTTTGGCGTCTCAGTAAGTTTTCAAAACTACAATTTACCACTTTGGTTAATGAAGCCCCTTTGTCTAAATCCGTTGGTAAATTCGATTTTATTCCCCATATTGTTTCTTACTTGAAAAAAGTCTGTCAGCGTCATAATTTATCTTTTGGAATCTGTACCCGAAATATCTTCTCACTAGTCCGTAGAGACCAGGATAAAGTCAATATGTTTAACAAACCGGGTGTCTACTCCATACCCCTGACCTCAGAAGACCCAAACCGTGACTCTAAGGTTTACATCGGTTTGACACTTTGATCGTTACATATAAGACTGAAGGAGCACCAATATTCTCTACGAAGTGGAAACATCACCACAGCTCTCACCGTTGCAGTCAAACAGGAAGGCTACAAACCGGACTGGCAAAATGCTAAAGTTTTAAACTCCTCTGTTAACAAGAATTCCATTTTTCTCTCGGAAAGCCTGTTTATTCTTAAATATCACGACGTCTGCTGTAATACAGACTTTCCGACTTCAGTCCCAAGACCTTGGAGACAGATGATCACTCTCCCCATGACACGCTTAGAAGGTGAGTCTCTTACTTGAACATGTTCTGTATTTGTTTTTGGACTTAAATTTCCCTTTTTTTCTTAATGTAAATGGCATCACCTGTATTATTTTTATGACGTATATAAGCTTAGTCACGAATAACTATAGTATATAGTTGTTGCCTCTATGTGTTCCGGTGCTTTTGGGCTTGAAAATGGGGCCATGTGAGCCCCGAAAGTGCTAGCTATGTAAATAGGTTTTTAAAATTGTAAATAAATTGAGTTTTATGTGGCAGTTTTAGGGATTTGTTTTAACTTATTGTACTACAGACAGCAAACTTGTGTTCCTCATTTTCCTCCTGTTTTCTTAATCAGGTTTTTAGATTATTGCACTAGATATTCTGACACCTGAAATGTTTCAATAATTATCTTTTGGGACCAGGATGGAGGCACCATTGTTAGCATTTGGATTTTTTTTTTTTTTTTTTGTGCCTGTTCAGTGTGGGAAGTTTCTCTTTCATCAGAGCCATAAGCTTATCTAAATCTTTGGTGTTTTGCTTTGTTGCGCTGGTCTCAGGGGTATCTTCATTTTCAGAGCTTGAAAAATCATGTTGCAGTACACGGGCAACTTTATGTCTAACACTTGATTGTGTTAGTTTTATTTTCCTTTTTCCATATGACAATCTTCTGTGCTGTGGTACAGGTCAGCAAGATACCATTGGCCATGGATTAATGAGTTAAGTGCTGCCGTAATGAACAGGGAAGTACATAACAGATGTGGGCTTCTATTCTAGGCAATAAAGGAGAAATTCCCAGTTATTAATTATTGTTTAGTTGCTGACTACTCTCCTTGTCAGCAAAAATAAGAAAGCTTCAAAAGGTAATCCACAACAGTCTTGGCTGCTACAAAGTGTGGCAATTAAGTAATGAGACTGATTTATTTATTTTTAAATGGTAAAAGCAGGGAAATTTATGTGATTATATTTTATTGGAAGTATATTCCTCCTGCATTAATACAAGTGGCACAATCAGACAATGAGAGGAAGAACTGCAGAGGTCATCTTTTTTGGTATAGAGTGAAGAGCTGATGTCACAGTTCTTTGTATGTGTTGTAAACCTTTTCCTTTAAAAGGGAGCTTTAATTTAGGTATTATTGGTTTGGTGCGAATGAAATGTTCAGCAAAGGACCAGCACACATGGACAGCGAGAACAGAAAAGTAGGACAACTTACCTAGGCAAAATAATCCCCCTTGGCATCGACACATAGTTTCCATCTGTCCGGCAAGGCCATGATCCCGGAACGAAAAAAGTCTTGTGGCTGGGACCCGAAGAAGTCATCAACTGCACACTGAACCTCATTGTTTGTCGTGAACTGTTTCCCTGACAGGAAGTAGTCCAGGCGACGAAACAGATAATAGTCTGTTGGTGACAAGTCCGGGAAATAGGCAAGATGAGGCAGTGCTTCATAGCCCAAGGCACTTAGTGTCAGTATCGTTCATTGTGCGACATGAGGGGGGATGTTGTCCTGGAGCAGAAGAACGACATGTCTGTTGACCAGAGCCGGTTGTTTCTGCAGCAATTTCCTATGCATCTGGTGTAATTCAGCGTAATAACTTTCTGCAGTGATGGTTTGGCCTCTTGCCAAGAAACTCCGATGAATTATCCCGACTGTGGACCACCAGATAAGGAGCATCATCTTCTTGGTGTGTAGGGGTGGCTTATGATGCCGTCCAGCAGGCTGTGCCTTGCTTAACCATTGTGCAGATTGTTTCCAATTATCATAAAGGACCACTTCTCATCGCAGGTGACGATTTGATGCAGTAGAAGTTCCTGTTTATTCCTGGCAAGCAGCGACATGCAGACTTCCAAATGCCCTAGTCTTGTTGGCAGTTGTCAACTTATGCGCAGTCACATGTCCAGCTTTCTGACCTTACCCAGCGCAGCCAGACACTGAGCAACTGTCGTGTGGTGGACACCTACCTCTGCCGCTATCTCATGACGCGTTTTTCAAGGGTCCGCTTTAACCACACGTAACAGAACATCGTCAGAAACAACAACAAGTTGGTTACCACGTGCTTCGTTTGGAGGTCTGTATCTCTGCTTCAAAACATCACAAATCATCGCCAAATGGGTTCGTTCATTGGCTGTATTCTCCCCAAATGCTTTATTAATGTTTCGAGCCGCAATTCCTGCAGAATGGCCCAGTTTAAATTCATATAGAGGAAGATGACTCAAATCCGGCATCTGCATGTTTCCTTTGCAATTCATGTTACGTCCAAACAAACCAGGTCTGAATCTTGTTCTTCACACATGTGCTAGCTATTTATAGTAACTCTGTGACATAATACCCGCAACACCTGTGGGTGGTTCCATTCCACTGTGGTGGGGCCTGTCTCCACTGCTTGTTTGCATCGGACATTTAATTTGCACCGACCCAATAGAAAGTAGTCACATAGTGACAAATTTGGAGAAAGGGGAGGGGGTGAGCACACACACACACACACACACACACACACTTGTTTTCATGCCAGAAATTGCTATACACTGACTGCTCCATGCATGAGTGTGTTATCATAAAGAAAAAACTATTGCCCATTTTTGTACTCAGGCCTGACACGAACAATCCACTTCCATGAACTTGTGATTCAAAATTCCCTTGCTGTCATAAAAGCACACAAGCATTGTCTTGATTTGGGACCTCTGTAAGCTGATCTTTCATTTGGGTGACTGGCGACTTCCATTGAGCTCTGATGCTTCGTTTCAAGATTATAATGAAAACACCATGTCTCGTCACCTGCCACAATGCTTTGGAAAAAACCTTGCATTTTTCTGCATTCTCCAGGATGTCTTTTGCGTACTCCATTCGTGCATATTTTTGATTGTCTGACAAAGCATGCAGAACAAACTGAGAACACCTCTCCCCCCTCCTCAGATCTTGCACTAAAATTTGACAAATCATCTCCTTATTAACACCAAGCTCATGTTCCAGCATCATTAAGGTCACACAACGATCACTTTTTATCCTTTCGCAAATTTCTGAATGAGTTCACATGCACCATAAAAGTATCTGTGCCAATAATCACACAGATATTCTCTATAATAAAGCACATGCATGCTAGTGCTGCTTCCCAGTGTTACAGGCATGATAAATCAGATGTGTTTGCACTATTCAGTGTATAACTTCTGTAACACTTCAGCCCTGCAATATCATGGACACATAGGGATCGATACTTCAGCCCATCATATTGACAGGAGCAATCAGCAAGGGGTTAATAGCATCCAGTTTTCAGCAATTAATGAAGGTAGAGTGGTTAAAACACCATAACTTCTAAAAATATGTTATTGCAGTATTTTCCCCCATTAAATACCAAAAACAGCCTTTGTGTAAATTCAAGTGAAGCACATTTTTTAAGTGCATGGCATCATTCAAATTCTCAGTTTGTGTATGGAGGAGCTTAATAACTTGTTTTAGACAGCATAAAGGTGTTGGTTATGTTTTTATTCTGTTTTTATATTTGATTCTGTGTGAATGTCTACAAATCTTTTCTTTTTTTTTCTGAAATAGGTGAACCTATTGGACGTGGTACAAAAATTGTACTATACTTGCAGAAAGATCAGACTGATTACTTGGAAGAGAGAAGGATCAAGGATATTATAGAGAAGCATGCTCAGTTTATTAGATATCCTATCAAGCTTGCTGTGCCAAAGAAAGAAAAAGAAGTGTCAGATGATGAAGCTGATGATGAAAAGGAGGTCAAGATTGATGATGATGATGCTGAAGAACGAAAGGTTGAAGATATAGGAGATGATGATGATGATGATAAGAATAATAAAGAGAAAAAGGAAAAGTACACTGAAGATGAGGTGCTAAATAAGACCAAGGCCATCTGGATGAGAAATGCAGATGACATCAGCCAGGAAGAATATTGTGAATTTTACAAGAGCCTGACTAATGATTGGGAAGGTTACTTGGCTGTGAAGCATTTTGCAGTTGAAGGTCTGTTGGAATTTAGAGCTTTGCTGTTTGTTCCTAAGTGGGCTCCTTTTGATATCTTTGAGCAAAAGAACAATATTAAGTTGTATGTCCGTCACATATTTATCACGGACAGTTGCGAAGAATTGATTCCATTGTACCTTAACTTTGTCAGGGGTGTAGTGGACTCTGAAGATTTGCCACTGAATGTTTCTATAGAAATGCTGCAACACACTGAAATCCTGAAGGTCATTAGGAAGTTTCTTGTTAAGAAGTGCATGGAGCTGTTTGATAGAATTGCAGAAGATAAGGACATGTACAGAAAGTTTTATGAGAACTTTAGCAACAACATTAAGATAGGTATTTATGAAGATTTTCAGAACAGGAAAAGATTGGCTGAGTTCCTGAGGTATTACACTTCAGCATCCAGTGATGAATACTCTTCTCTGAGAGAATATGTCTCCCGCATGAAGGAAAACCAGCAACATATTTACTTCATCACAGGTAAATCCAAATATTATGTGGCCAACTCAGCATTTCTTGAGAATGCTAAGAAGAAGGGATTTGAAGTAATCTTCATGACAGAATCAATTGATGAACATTGTGTGCAGCAGCTGAAGGAGTATGATGGCAAACAGTTGGTTTCTGTTTCTAAGGAAGGTCTGAAGCTTCCTGAAGATGATGATGAGAAAAAGAAGCATGAAGACGACAAGGCAAAATTTGAAGGTCTCTGTAAGGTAGTGAAGGATGTTTTGGACAAAAAAGGTTGAAAAGGTAATCTTTTCTCTTGTTCCTTTGTAAAATGTAATTTTATATCTATATACCTTGCCACAAGTTATATTTTGTAGACTTTTAACAGCTTGATCTAGAATGTAAAGGTGTATATTTGTAATTACTAAACAAAAAAGAAATATGTTAGATGCAAAAAAACATAAAAGCTGGCTAAAACGGAAGGAAAAGGCATTTTCCAAAACAGCAGTGTGTGCACATGCGTGCATGCCTGTAACCTACATGCTGTTCTATAGGTGGGTGTGAGGATGATGACGTAAGATATGGAGCACTTTAAAAATGAGAATTTAATTTTTTTGATTAGAGTTAGCACATTTTATTGAAAACTTTAACCTATGGTTAACTCAGTGCCATAGCACTTATTAATCAGTTAACAGTTCCTTTTCCCATGGTACCTTCTAGTTCCATTAGATCCAAAAATAAATTTACTAGTGTTCTTATTCCATAGTCAAAAATAATGGCTTATAAGTGTAAAAGTGTTTATTTTTCTTACCAAGAACTCTGGTGACTTTCTCTCATTTGAAAGGTCGGTTCTTGTTCAGTAGTGGATTTGGCATCTTAAACCTTTCCACTTCTTGAATCCTTTGTCTCTGTGTAGAGAAAAACTAATTCAAACATAAGTATCTCAAAAGCAAACAATAACTTTTTGAAATTGTTGATATTATTACACTATGGGATCTCTTCTATAGATCGCTTCAAAAACAGTGTGTGCCAGAACAAATGAATTTGAAATTTTTTTCCTTGGAAAGGGGTCGAAAGTACAACTTACAAAATTGTTTCTCTATTCTTTTCTGTGGTACTGTGGCATGTAAAAAATAATTGAAAACAAAAATCATGCGACTCCCACCTCTGTGGATTCAAGTGGAATGACCCCTCTGTTTGTTGCCAAAAGAAAACTCCACATGAAATTCACAGTGCATGTTTTGAAAAGCTTTTTTAAAATTGCTCAGTGTGTTCTTTTGAATTATTTTTTTATGTATTTATTTTGCTCAATATATGCACACTTTTCATTAACTTCCATGTCATGACCAATTTAGCTTCTGCTTGTAAAATTCTTGTATGATGTCTTGCCAAATTGCAGTTTCTGGTATCTGAAATTCATGTGTGATTGATTGTTTCTCTAAATGCTGGCTACTGCAGCACTTGTTGACTGAGAATTAGCTTGTAGCCATTTCTGAAATGGAGAAAATTGAAAGCTTGTCTAATTAATGGCAGGAAGTTTTCAATTTAAAAATTACAAAAGTGAATAAGTAATGTCAAAATTTAGTAATTAGTAACTATAGTATTAATTGTTATATTGTATGTAAATTAAAGATATTAAGTAAAGAAGTGATTAACCTTCCGACCAATGTACTTAAAATCCAATTCTCTTTACTGTCACCGTTAAAGTGGTGTTACACCTTGACCCTCAAATGCACAGGAAACGTGTTTGTTGTGATTATTCTTCTGGTGAGCCCAAGGATTTAAATCCTGGGATGTCTTAAAAGTTTCAGAGAATCATAACTCAGGAATAAACATCAGGTGCTTTTATTATCTATGTCTGTGAGACACCTTTTTACTAGTAGTAAGTGTTACAACACTTCGCTTGAATATTTTTGTGTGAAAAAAATGTTAAATGTTAATTATACATTCGTCATGTGTGGCAAGTATGTTGGATACTGCTGTTATAAGAGTCAGATGGTTAGCATTATGAAATAGTTCTTTGACCAGTGAAAATGTTCTCAGTGGCAGTATAAACTTGCCTTGCATATCAATAGAGAATTTGCATACTTAACTGATTTCAAGGAAATAGTACAGAGGTGTGCATTTGTCAAATGCATGAAGTATAATAGTTTTTGCATTTTCTTGCTGAAATGGAACCTTGACATCCACAATAAACAAACTTCCATACACATATCCCTGTCAACTCTTCCAATTTTCCCATTGTCTGGCCATGTTCTGCTGACTTTTAATGTTTTTTACAATATATCCAAGATCAGGGCTGGACAAATATGCTGCAGATCTAGGAGCCAGCTCCCAAAATTTAGGAGCCTGGTGGAACGAAGTCAAATTTCAAAGAATAACACATGAACGTGATTTGTGTTGATGATGCTGGAAGAAAAGTAATAAAGTATATTTGCTATCATTTCTTTTTCTTTTTACCAAACAACTGAGAAATAAAGTTCCAATTTACTCCATAATTTTCTTTTCTCGTTCTTCCACTTGTTGCTCTCAAAAAATTAAAATTTTAAATTTTGATTTCATTAAAACACAATTTGTGAAAGTCAGATTTTGTACATATTAATTCAAAGTACAGTATTTTTGTTCATATAATCTGCAGACCATAAAATTAAGAAAAAAAAATTCCTCCTAAGATTCACGGCAGCGTATAACTCGCAGGCAGTGAAATAGAAAAAAAAATCCGACTTATAATCCGCTAGAATAATTCTTGATGTCGACATATCACGCATAAGTTACGTAAAAATTACAAGTGGTGGGACCTTTCGGTAGTGGCTTCTACTTTCATTAGCCATGGAACGAAGCACATGGTATAAGCATCAGTTGTTGCCAGATTTCAAAATAGCTTTCCAAATGATAAGTATGTTAAAAGGTGCGTCCGTATTGCAGGTGTTAGGAGTAAGGAAGATTTAAATGCTTTTAGATTGCTGATCGGAGCGATACGTTTAACATTTGCCAATCGGGAATCGCAGATGTATCACTGATGGTTAAAATTTAAAGGGAGGATTATTCTAATGTTTTGTGTGTTATGTGTTTCCCTGCCAATTATTCTCACTATGATTATAATCTGCGCTGGCATATAACCCCTAGATCATATGATTTTGAGACCCCCCCCTTTGTATAGTCCTCGGCAGCGTGTTCGTAGACGAGGAAATTCAGAGGGGGGAAGGTCGTCTTATAATCTGCATCTGTTATGTTCATCTTGAACCATATTAGGACGGAAACGCCGCGATTCTTAGGATGACCAACCCAGAAGTCCAAAGAAGAAAGAAACGATTATCTTTTTTGGAAAAGCAACTGGTATTTTAAAGTATTTTTGCGTTACTTTTAATTAAACAAAGAACTAAAATCCCTGGCTTTTGCATTACCGTAGTTTATGAGTTAGACCTAAAATATCCGTAGAAATTACAAACAGTTCATAGCAATTGTTTCTTTTCTGAATATGCTTCAACTGAATAGCAAAATAAATCCAAAAATAAAATGATTACCATGGCAAAACTAACGAATGCAATTCTCGAAATGATTACGTGCCATGGATTAGCTCTGCGAGCTTCTCACAGCACGTAGGGTTTCCCGAGCGCAAATAGTATCGTATTTGTTGCGTCATAATTTCTGTTGGAATGCTCGTAAGAAAAAAAAAATTATTTCCATCTCTTTGCTTTCTTCTATTTCAATATGCCTTACAGTTTTTTCTGTTACCGCAATTTCAGTACTTTTTAATAACACCACTTCTCCCAACAATTACCATGCAGATTTTTTAAAATGCAGCAGAAACTGAGTTTTTTTTTTTTTTTTCTTTACCGGTTTGTTATTAGGCGAATCTAAATTTATAACTTTTAAAGATAATCTGACAATTATACGATAGAAATTACGGTATTTATTGCAAATTACAAAATCTGTAGTAAAAGAAATTGGG
Organism: Macrothele yani; assembly: GCA_039090855.1. Lineage (NCBI taxonomy): Eukaryota > Metazoa > Arthropoda > Arachnida > Araneae > Macrothelidae > Macrothele > Macrothele yani. The sequence continues at coordinate 27,752,663 of CM077015.1, forward strand.
CCTGTGCGACCTGGCGCCCGAAATTTGTTGAGCCTTGTCCAAAATGCTGGCCAAAGTACCTTTTTTCTTTTTAATTTTTCATTAAAAAGCTTTTTAGTTTGTTTTTACTTACTTTCACCAATGCTACAAGGGTGTTTACCAAGTCCAGGAGTCCTGTTAGTTGCAGAAATGTCATGGAAGTCAAGGAAAGGTTACGTTTCTGCCAGGGTTGAAAATGTTTTGTGGTTTTCCAAAAAACTTGATAACATTGTGGTGTTAGTGCTAGGAGCACTTTGAAATTGCTCACAACCAAAAATTTCTTGCAAAAACAAAATTATGCACATCTTTCCCCAAAATTGCACCAAGTTTCTTCACAAAATATAGGATTTATTTTATGGTAACTGTTTTGCATAAGTTGTATGACAATATTTAATTAACACTTATACAGTTTCTCTAAATTATACATAAAACCATCTGTATTTTCTTACTTTGTACATAGAATTTAATAATCTCTATTTTTGACATTTCAAGCTTGGCAGTTATGCATAGGGCAAACTATATGTTATTAGGTTAATAATTCAAGAGCACTGTTTTAAACTAAGCAGAGTAATTATAATTTGCACAGTTCACTTTCAAAACTTAGTTTACTAATTGTAACTACAGTATACAGGGTGCCCAGTAAAGTCCTTTCTCAGCCCCGTAACTTTCGAACGCCGACAGCTATATTCATAAAAACGGTGTCTAGGTGTAGTAAAGTGGCTATGCACTATTCGATGACACTGATTACAGCGCCTCCTAGCGCCAAAGTCAGGAGTTAGCGTGCCAATCTTGAAAACTATGCGAGATACGGGAAAATAGTCAATTACAAAGTTGTAGAACAGCATCGATTTAGTACGAAAAGACTCTTTGCGCACATGAATGCTAAGAATAGAATGCGTACAATGCTCCTTTGTTTGTTCGCAATGTCGAACACTGTTACGTTACGAAACGCGTCATAAAGGAGCAATGAGTTGTCACTAGGCACATTTAGTGTCGGTGCTAAGTGTGCTCTCCGTCAGCCACAATACACATTTGGACTCTAGATTGAATCTCAGGCTGCACATTTTGCAGCATATAAGGTGACACGCTGGAACAAGCATCAGTTATACAGCGTCGAAGGTCCTGCAACGTTGTCGGAGGGGTCTGATACACCTGCTCTTTGAGGTAGCCCCACAGGAAGAAGTCCAATGGGGTGAGGTCTGGTGAGCGTGCAGGCCACTCTATGCAACCACCATAGCCAATGATTTGTTGCTCGAATGTCTGGACCAGGTACCTTCTTACGTTTCCTGGCTGGTACGGAGGGACGCCGTCATGTTGGAACCAAACATTCTGCAGTTGAGGCAACGGCAGGTTGTCCAAAAGATCGGGTAATACATACTGTATGAGCTCCAAGTATCGGGCTCCCGTTAATGTACCCACATAAAATGCAGGTCCGATGTGGCTGTCCTTGAAAATGGCGCACCAAACATTAACGGACCACCGTACCTGATGAACTGGTAGACCACGTGCAGGATTTTCCAGCGCCCAGTAAAGGGTGTTCTGCCTATTGTAAACGCCATTACGCCTAAAACACGCCTCATCTGTCCAAATAATATCGGCAAGGAATGTTGGCTGGACCTCTAAGTTGTTCATGACGAAGTTACACCAGTCATAACGTCGCTCAGCACCCGTGGCTGTAGTGCCTGCAACGGTGTTGGACGGAACGGATGAGCACCTGATTGCCACAGGATTTGCCATACACAGCTTTTTGAGATTCCACACTCGGCACTAACCTCTCTTGTGCTGCTCTTAGGATGGTTGAGGACGTATGCTAAGACATCCTCTCAACGTTCATGATATAGCCGTTCTGCCTTTCTTGCATTGCAACCACATTCACTGTATAGGAGCAACATCTTGCAATACTCATCACTGGAATATTTCTCCATGACCGCGATATTTGACCTATACGTCGAGAACCCTCTTTTATACCTGCCGAAAAAGTATTATGTTCCATACTTATTTGCATATCACAGAAATTGCATGCGACTCGCATACCAATCGCGGGTTGAGTTGAGTTGGTTAGTCGATGCGAGACGAATTGTCACGATCACCACCGAGGCCACTCGTTTTTTACAGACAGTGACTATAGCATGGTCCTGACGAGGATCGAACCAAGGTCCTATCGCTTGCAAAAAGCGCGCACTGCCACTGGGCCATGAGTCGGGCTATGCTTTGCGGAAGGCGATATTATCTCCCTTCTGACGCGTTTCGTGACGTAACAGTGTTCGACATCGCGAACAAACAAACAAGTGTTGTACGCGTTCTATTCTTAACATTCATGTGTGCAAGGTGTCTTTTCATACTAAATCGATGCTGCTCTACAACTTTGTAATTGACTATTTTCCCCTTATCTCGTATAGTTTTTGAGATAGGCATGCTAACTCCTGACTTTGCCACTAGAGGGTGCTGTAAGCAGTCTCATAGAATAGCGCATAGCCACTTTACTATTCCTAGACACCATTTTTATGGCTATGGCTGTCGGCGTTCGAAAGTTATGGGGCTGAGAAAGGACTTTTCTGGGCACCCTGTATATTCATTATGTTATATGCATAATGTCTCCCTAGACAGGTATATCTCCAAGAAACTTACATGCAAAATGTAAGTACTTTTTGTCAGTATAATCAATTAAATGTCTTGAATATCATGTGATTTGTTCAGTATATTTACATTATTTGTGAAAACAGGGATTCAAAAATTAAATGTCAATTTTTACTCATGTGTCATTTTGGCACATGGAGTATGATTGTTATACTATTATAAGAGCTTTGAGTGGATGAGGCTTGTCTTATGAAAATAGGCAAAAAGCACAAGGCTTTGTTGTCATGATTAATTCATGCTTCTCGTGTGTAAAAAGTTCATCTTATTAAATACATTTTGAGAAAAACTGTTCAATAGCAGGTTTTGTTGCAAGTTTTTTTTTCTTTTGTGACCTGTTAGTGCTGTGAATTTTTGCTGAAGCTTACTGATCTGTTGTGTGTACTAAAATGAAATTCATTTATTATTTAGGTAATTGTTTCAAACAGGCTTGTTACTTCTCCGTGCTGCATTGTGATTAGCCACTACAGCTGGAGTGCCGACCTGATAAGAACTGTAAAAGCTCAAGCCGTGAGGGATTTAGATATGATGGAATATATGTCTGCCAAGAAACACTTGGAAATCAATCCTGACCACCCTATCATTAAAAACCTGAGACAAAAGGCTGAAGTTGATAAGCATGATAAATCTGTGAAGGATCTGGTGCTGCTTCTCTTTGAAACCTCACTTCTGTGCTCAGGCTTCATTTTGGAAGATCCTCATGACCATGCATCCCGCATCGACAGAATGATTAAGATGGGTTTGGGTATTGAAGATTAAAATGTGATTGGTGGTGGCGATGCCACTGTTGAAGAAGTGTCACTTCTTGAAGGTGCAAAAGAAGATGCCTCGCATATGGAAGAAGTTGATGAAGCTTTCTTGTTTGAGGACTTTTAAAAGTTCAGAGTGCGTATTTTGTAAAAGCTTTATCTGTTTGTAGTCAAGCGCACAATTTTTCACTTGTTACACAGTTATTCCATTTGTTTAAAATGTCAGAGTGCATATTGTGTAAAAGTCTCTGGTCAAACGTGCTATTTTTCACTTTTTGTAATTTCATTCGTTTAATGTAAACTAAAAATAAAGATTATTCACATAGATGTGTCCTCAAGGATATTATTTGAAATTTTCATATTGTGATGGAGATACAGCTGAAGGTATAACGAAGTTGAAGGGAGAGTCGAACACATTTGATATGTGCAAACTTCATTATAATCAGATGGATAGAAAAGTGCTATTTTTGGCATATTACATTATTCCAAGTTAAAACTAATCCATCATAGACTGTTAATCAATTATTTGGAGGCAAGTGATACTTGAAACTTAAGAAGTTATTATAGGTTTTATTCAGGAATTAAACATAGAATTAAGTAAATTTTTTCTATAGGAGCTCTATCCTTCTTCAGGACAATGACTGCATACAGTGTTGCCATTTCCCTTGCAAGTGAAAGGGGTCCGGGTTCGAATCCCGGTGAGGCATGGATGTTGTGTTTGTCTTACGGCACTGGCTCTCTCCCTTCCCTGGAACCAGTGACCCTAAATTAGGGACGGGCGACTGCTTATAGCCCATTGAGTTGCTCAAGGTGGTCGTTAAAACTCCAAACCAAAAAAAAAAAAAAAAAATTTTCCCTTGCAAGTGACCACCCCTAAAATCATTCATTGCCGTACTTCTTGTAGTTTCCCAACTTTCTGTGAGAAAACTTACAGAAAGTTGGGAAATTACAGGAAGAAGTACAACAATGAATGATTTTTGGGGGTGGACATTTTAGAGAGAATGGCAACACTGTATGCAGTCGTCGCCCTGAAGAAGGATAAGGCTCCTATCCAAAAATTTTACTTAATTCTATGTTTAATTCCTGAATAAAACCCATAATAACTTCTTAAGTTTCTAGTTTCATAGAAGGAATAGCCATGGCTTCACTTATTTCTAAGAATGATACTTGTTAATTGAAAACTATAGCTGACAAAATGTGAGGGAGATCTGCAATAAGTAAAACCTCATGATTGCTGTTTTAAATGTTTTTCAAGTTCCCATGGCGCAGTGGTTAAGATGTTTCTAGTTGTGAAGTAAACTAAGATTTTCTAAAGAGAGATTTGGTGATTGAAAAGTGGCAAAGAAAGGCTAAAAAGACAGCATTTGCCCAAGGGATGTATGTTTAGCAGGTGTGTGTGGCTTGTCTTCATGCAGACTGACTTATCTGTGAGGGGACCATGTAGTGTTGTCAACAGCAGGTAATGGTTGAATACCACTTATTTTGTTTGCTGTGCTGAACTACAATATATGTAGTTTCTTCTCTAATAATTACTGTTTGTAATATGCAAAGACTCCAGATACAACGGATTCTCCATAGTTACTACGAAAATCCTCGGTCCATTATAGATTACGAAAAGCATCAGCTATATTGTGGAAATACGAAAACTCAGTGAGGTGGCCTTTTTAACGATGTGCATGAAGTTTATTTTCGTGTTTCCTGGATTCCTAACATTCATTAAATGTTTCGAAGAGTGTTTCTTGAATTTTTTTCAATATCATTGCATTTCTTCTGCAATTTTTCAAATATGTTTTAGATGTCTAAGCATCTCTGGCCATAAAATCCCAGAAACGTCCTGAAATTTTAGTTCCCTTTTCAAGCTTGGAAAGTATTTAATTTTTTTGTATTTTTGCATAAAGTCCTGGATTAGTACTACAATTCTTTCCTGCAATGAACAGGGTTTTTTTTTTTTTTTTTTTTTTTGTTCATTGCAGAAAAAAAGACTGCATTTTTTTTTAAATTCTTTTTGGGGTTTGAAGACTACCATGAACAACTTCCAGTCTGTGTAAGCACTTGCTTTGTTTACTATAAGGTTCATATTGGAACACATACTGTGATTTTTTAGGTAAACTAAAAAAATATATATTATAGCCATTAGTGTTTCTCACAAAATGTATTCAACTCATGGGAAATTTTTTAAGCAAAAATTTTATTTCTTATGAATTTGCACTCATTTTGCTGCTCTGGCAATTGGTTTTTTACCAAGCGTGTAATACAATTTTATTCATTACTGTTGAAGAAAGCTAAAAACTATCGATTCTTTTAGTGTTTACTACTGAACATTTCCAATTAGGGTTGTGGTGTCTGAATATGTGGTTTAAAATAACAAGGAAGAATATTACAAAATTCAAGGGATCTATATAAAACCTTCAGCTTATGCAAGCTTGTTATATAGGCCTATGGATTCAACTGTATAATGCATTGTGTGATAGCAGGTTCATATTTAAATTGATAAGCTCTTTGTAATGTATTTTGTTAGACAAGTTACTTTTGTGTGTTTCCAGTAATAATGTAAGTCTTTCAATGGATTTATCCACTATAAATTGTACCTATCATTCAAACTATGTTTCAGCAAGTGAAAAGTTTTAGCCAGATTACTTGTGCATAGAAAATTGAGGTATTTGTCTAAAATATGGAGATCTATTTTTTGTGTTGCTAGTTTTGATGTAGCAATCATTTGAAAGCATCTGACAGAATCGTGTTAGAGTATTTTATGATTCCCTCCCTCCTTTTACGAATTTCAAAAGCAAAAATTACCAACGTTTAAGTACTAGTTACTCTTGTGCATTCCCTGTTAGGAACAAAATGTGGTCTGACTTGACAGCTACTCATTGAAGAAGTGAATGTATGTTTTGGTACACAAAAGTGTGTTACATTGTAAACTGAGACTACAGAATGTTCAGAAATTTTACTTTTGTGATAAAAAGGTGTAGGTTTTGAGTGCCAGTGTCTGAAGGAGAGAAACCATATAGCATGCTTTGATTATTTAATACAATGAATTAATGGGGGATAAATGCATGGAGGCAAGTTCAAATGACCTTTTAAACTTCTGCGCATTTTCATTAGTTAAGGTGGTTCCATCTAAAATTTCTGCCTTATGTTTCCAAGGACAAAACTTCTTTACATATTTTCTTCACAATTAATGTATTCCTAAAGATGAAAATTTGCGCATCGATTAAACTAACTTTAAGTATAGCATAGGATATTTAGTACTTGCTAAAACATAACCATAATTAAGCAATCCAGCATTCGTTTGTTTACTGACACCAATGTACAGATCATGCTGTCTATTAATAAGGCTGAACATTACTCAAAGAAAAGTGATTGATTTTAATATAATTATGGCTATGTTTTAGCAAGTATTAAGTATCCCATGCTATAACTTAAAGTTAGTTTTATCGATGTGCAAATTTTCATCCTTGGAAATACTATTATTAATTGCAAAGAAATTCATGTAAAGAAGTTATACTATTGGAAACATAAGGCAGAGATTTTAGGTGGAACCACCTTAAAGGCAATTAATGAAAATCATATTTGTCATAACTTCTGTTTTCTGCTTTTCTTGTGAAACCTAAACATACAGTTCCAAAGTGTGTGTGTGTGTGTGTGTGTGTGTGTGTGTGTGTGAGAGAGAGAGAGAGAGAGAGAGAGAGGGGAGGGGGGAGAATTTCTATGGTGTAAGAACTATTTGTTAGCTGGTGGGTTAAAACTTGATAAATTGCATCTTGCATGGGATGAACTGGATCACCTTTTAATGGAAAAGTGGAGATAGAGCATTTTTACAGCCCAAACTAGCAATTTTTCTTATGTGTCTTGTTCTTAATGCTGTCACAAAACTGGCTGTTCCATGAACCACCAAAAGCCAACAAGCATATGTAAGTATAAATATGCATGTGGAACCTACAACAGTCCATCTGTGTTACTGAGTATTGCTATCAATTTAGCATAAGCATCTGGGGCAGGATTACACTCTTACCTGCAAGTTGAAATAATATTCGTATTGTGCATTTGGTAGCGAAGGGGGTCAATCAGTCCAGTTTACTTATAGTCCTCAAAAGTCTAGTATGTAGCTATTACCTTATCTATGAATAATGTTCCTTCTTGCTGCCTTTAAATATTTAGTGCTCTTTGTTATTCTTCCTATTCAAGCCAGTCCCTTCTGAGTGTCATGTAAGTTTAGCTTCACGTTTTTCTAGTTTGAGTACCAATTTTCCCTTTGCAGCAAAAAGGCAAAAGCTGCTGTGACTGAGTAAACAGGTATTTTAAGGACAGAGATAGAGGGGAGGGGATCTGAGCCTCTGGCTGAAAATATTTGGAATTGCTAGATATTAATGTTCTAGCTGGAATGAGGCTTTTCTTTGATTTTTGAGTTTTTCCAGCCAAGCTGCATTTTTTTTTCTTTTGATTATAGTTTTGTTTATTATAATTCCCAGAGCAGCCAATCAGTAGAGCAATGATGAAATCTCAGCTTTTGTTACCTGCAGAAATGTTTTCACTGTGGAAAGAAGAACACAGTGCTGATTTCTGATATTTAATTTTGCTGAAGACTTGTGTGTTCTCATTTCTTATACTTCATGCTATATCAAGCATTTTTCATTAATTTGAAATTAATGTTAAAAAATGTTACTGCATGAACAGTGCAGACAAAAAGACTTTACAAGGAATGAAAGATGTTGCAGAGAGTTGAAGTTCCTATTTTGTACATCGATTTTTTGAAAACAAAAGGAAAAGTGCTTGCTATTTTTGTCAGTTGATATAATAAGAAATGACAGCAATTGAAAACTGCATTTTCAGAGAACTTAAAATAAAAAGTTCTAATGTAGTCATAGACTCCCTGAATGTACTTCTAAATATCAGTACAAATCCTACATTTAGTAACTTTATAAGCCAGGTATTGGGTATTTGTGTTTAGTGATAAGTTTTTCTGTAATAATTCCAAATTGTTCTTTGTTTTGTTTTTTTAATTCATAGTTGGTGTCCCACCAGTTGTGAAAATCTAATCTTTTACCGTATGCTCGACCAAAGTGTCCTGCTTAGAGACCACCGAGAAACTTAGCAGTAGTACAAACTTACTGCCAGTCCCATATCTAGTACTAGGGCCTGGTCCTGATCAGCCAGAGAAGTTCATAATACTTCTGCTTTGCTGTTGGAACACAGGACTAAAAGAAGTGCTCATAATATCATTTCTCTTTGTTTAGAGATACAGGGGGTGGACAGCAAAACTGAACACATGGGTTTAGGACACAACAATTTATTAGTATGGTGTAGAGCCTCCTTTGGAGGCCAATACAGGTACAATTCATTGTGGGAAGGACTGATACAAGTCCTGTACAGTGGCCAGAAGGATTTGAAGCCATTCCTCTTGCAGAAAAGTCGCGACATGATGCCGGTGGAGGATAACGTTACCTGACTTACTCCTCCAGAACACCCCAGAGTGGCTCAATAATGTTCAAGTCGGGTGACTGTGCAGGCCATGAACGATGTTTAACCTCACTTTCATGCTCAGTAAACCACTCTTCCACCAGTTTGGCTTTGTGTATCAGTGTGTTATCATCCTGATACATGGCACCACCGTCAGGGTACAATGCTTGAACCATTGGGTTCACCTGGTCCTCCAGAATCATTTGATAGTCCTTGGCAGTGATGTTCCCCTCAAGAAGCAGCTTTATTCACTTCTTTTGGAGGCCAATACAGCTGCAATTCATTGTGGGAAGAACCAATACAAGTCTTGTACAGTAGTAAGAGGGATTTGAAGCCTTTACTCTTGCAGAAAAGTGGCTAGTTCACGATGTGATACCGGTGGAGGATAACGTTTCCTGACTCGTTCATCCAGAACATGCCAGAATGGCTCAATAATGTTCAAGTCAGGTGACTGTGCAGGCCATGACAGATATTCAACATCGCTTTCATGCTCAGTAAACCACTCTTCCACCAGTTTGATTCTGTGTATCGGTGCATTACCATCTTAATATACGGCACCACTGTTACGGTACAATGTTTGAACCTTTGGGTGCACCTGGTCCTCCAGAATCATTCGACAGTCCTTGGCAGTGATATGCCCCTCAAGAACAATCAGCAGGCCGACAGACTGCCACGATATTGTGGTCCAAACCATCACCGATCTACCTCCATGCTTCACTGTGGGCAATGAGCAGTCCGGGTATTAAGCCTGTTAGGGATGTCTCCACACGTAAACTTTCCCAGTTGTGGGAAAGACAGTGAAGGATGATTCATCAGAAAACAATACACATTTCACGTCCAACATTCACAATTTGCGCTGCTGACAGCATTGCAACTGACGTTTGACATTCACACTGGTGATCCAGGGTTTGGCGATAGCAACATGACCATGACTGCTGGCTCTATGAAGCTCCCGACGAACAGTTTTAATGGAAACAGGTGAGTCGTGGTGCATATTTAACTCTGAGGTGAGCTGGGCAGCTGTGGTTTTGTTTTTCGGCTACCATCCGTGTTAGCGCCTGGATGTCCTTGTCAGACAGCTTCCTCTTACCTCGACAGCTATTTCTGTTCGATGTGGTTCTTCCTTCTTGGTGGTATGCTGACATGACCCTGAATACTGTGGCTTGCGGTGCAACAGAAAGACTTGCCATCTTGGACAAGATGCACCAGCGAGACGCGCACCAATAATCTGTCCTTTGAAATTCGGATGTCTCCCATTATGTTGGGTGGATCACACTTTTTGACATCCAGCAGTGCTACTACTGCTCTGCTAATGCAATCTTCACACTCAGCTCTCGTTGATCGACTGTGAAATAGATGTAGGATGGCCACCAGGTAGCTAGTACAGTGGCATGGTACGTGGGGTGCTATTTGTGCAGGTGTTTCAGTTTCATTGTCCACCCTCTGTATGTTGACATGATATCATTGATCTACAAATCAAGTTTGAAAATATCTGTTTATTGCATGTGTTTAGCACAAACAATGGGTTTCTGTTGAAATGGTGCAGTTTTGTCACAAAGTAAGGTGAATTTGTTTTTCTGTAAGATGAATGTATGTGTATACAGTAGAGTATCTGTATAGCAAACTTCCATTTAACAAAATTTTCCACAGAACTTTGACTTTGAATGGCATTTACACGTAAATTAATCTCCATAATGCAAAAATCAATTTCTATATACAAGTTTTTTTTCGATTAAAAAATTACCATATTGTGTGTGTCTGTGTGCATTTCAAAAATTTTACTTTACAGTTTTTTAGCATGCAGATGGGTGCAGAGCGTCCTTACTTCCTTATCTCTAAACTTTTGGTTTTGTGAAAGTGCACAGAATCTTGTTGGAAGGGGGACGCCACGTGGGGAATCATACCCATGGAGACTTAACGAAGGAGTTGTTTCCCTGAATCTGGATAGAAAGTCCAGCGTAGAAACTGCATTTTACAGGGAGAAACTGGTTGTAACTGGTGTGGGCCTGATTCTGTAGAAGTTACATGTTCATTCTCATTCAATCAGTACGCTTGACTCGCCTGTGTGGTGTGCTCAAAATGTCAAAAAGAAAATGCCTCTCTCTTGTGGATAAAGTGAAACTTTTAGATAATGTTGATCAAAGATTAAGAAGAAAGATGTGGCTATATAAAGTATTAAAATGGCAGCAGCTGAAAGACAAAGGAAGTGTTGAAAAAGGTGCAGAGCTCTGAGTTTCTCAACATTGATGAAAACATAGTTATCACTGAATATCCTACAGAGAATGACATGTTGGGAAATGTTATAAAATGTAGTGAAGAAACTGCAGTGAATGATGATAATGAAGGGGCTATCAGAAAACCTTCACATGAAGAAATGCTAAAAGCATTCAATACGATTTGACGAGGATTACAGTTTCAAGAAAGTTGTAAATACTGAAATGAAACATTTTTGTAAACATAAAATGTTCAGATGTTTACAAAAATGTGAAACTTTTTTATGAACAAAGCACTTTTTATAGGAACTCTGTACAGAGTAGAATTATGCATTTTTTTACAGTTTAAAATAAGTACATATGTCATTAGGATAATGAAGAGAAGATGCAAGTTTTAGTCTTTGTTTCCTTCTCTTCATTAATTTGCTTATTCAGACTTGTCCTACTTCTACGAATATACGTACCCAAAATAAAAATAAAAAATTAAACTCGTTTACGAAAAGTTTCCACTCAAAAGTTCAATTTACTGTCTAATTCAACTACATTTTGTGGCCTTTATTATTTTATTTTATTAAGTTTTTACAATTTCAGTTCATTTTCATTTAGCGAATTTTCTTTATAATGAAGTTTTTAAGTGGAACTTGATGAGACTTTTTTATACAGACTCAACTGCATTTACATTTCAAGTGATTCTACTGCATCAGAAAACTACTTGAAAAATTGTTGCATCAAGTAGCTATGTTTATAAGCCAAAACTAAATTGTTATGCATTTTACAGCATGATCTGATGCAGAGTTCTGCAAGGTGGCATGGACTGTCAATTTTGGGGGTTTACTTCTGCATACAGGCAATTGTTTGCGATAAAGAATAGCACCCTCCTGAATGTACAATTATGTTTGCTCATCTGATGAAATTGTTAAGCGAGTGTCTTTTCATTAGGGCACAGAGAACTACAGGAGCCACTTATTTGTGAAGTCACCTTATTTTTTATTGTACAATATTTTGATCATGATATATTTCCATTCAGATCTGCACTGTGTGGCATCTCATTTGAAAGAAAAAACATCTTTTGAATCCAATGGCTGCATCCATGACCAGCTTTTCTGATGCAACATTTTTCTACTCCGTGGTATAAAATTGACTCTTTAGTTGTTCAAGAATGCTTCAAATGAAAAATTCTTTTACCATTGCTATCTTGCACCATGGTTAAATCCTTGTATCTCCCAGTTTCCCTAGCTAGCTAGGTAGTGTAACAATATCATAATGCCAAAAGTATTTAGATACATTTTAGCTGCAATAAATGCTTTTACTTCAAAATCTTTGTACTAAATGAAAGGTATATATCTAGCTTAATGAGAGTGGCAACATTTCTGGGTGTGTTAAATTCCAGTAAGTTGTGGTTCAGACTTTTGCTTTGGTCAGTTCAACATTTCAAATTGTTCTCTGCAAACCAGTCTTGCATATAAGATTGAAGTGGTAAGTCAGTTGTACTACAGTCTTGTATACATAAGGTGACCAGATTTTTGAGAGCGAAACTGAGGACAATGACATGTCCTCAATTTCAATGCAAAATTGAGAACAATTTCATTTCAAAATGAGGACAATGCCTGACACATTATGGTAAGGCCAAAGATTAGCAAAACATGTTATGAACTGTATCATAATTGTCCAGTTTCGTGGGAAAACGTACGATGAATCTGAAGGATGGTTTTCATGTGAAATAAGTATAAAATAGCAGTAAAATACTATTGTGCAGAATATTCTGATAAATTTTAATTCTTACTCATAAGGGGTAGCACATGCAAACAAAGCTACAGTTTTATTTTGTGCTGAAATTTCATTGTGATTCTGTACTACAAGAAAAAGTATCTGAAGTCAGAAAATTATTATACATGGAGCAGACAGAAATCATAGAATGCCTGTATGTTATCTCTGAGAAAGAATATTCCATGTCCAGTAACTTCACTTTAAGGAACAGTTTAATGAAAAAATGTATTAAACAAAAGTTGTACAACTCTCAATAGAATCTACCAAATGCGACCAAATTTAGCATCAGTTACTTAATTGCAAGAAAGTAGATGCTGAAAAAGATGAGATTTATTCCCATTCTACAAATATTTTAATTAAATCCAGTTAAAACAGACACAAAGTAACACCACACAAATATTGAGATGACTTTGTTCGATACTTCGGCATGTCTCTCATTAATATTGCGTGATATCTTGCTTTATTCAAGGAAAAATTCATCCGCTTCAGAATATCATTCCATACCTTTGAGTCCATTTTCTTGCAATTAAATAAGTAATTAATGCTAAAAATTTGGTTGCAATTGGTAGATTCAATTGAGTTCTATGACTTGTGTTTAGCACATTTTTGCCTATTTCAATTTTTGGGGAAATTTCAGAAATTCACGACAACAAATAAAAAATTGAGGACATTTGACATCTTCAATCAGTCTTTATGAAATTGAGGACTGTCCCCTGAAAACAAGGACATCTGATCACCTTATGTATACACCATACAATATAGGGAACCTGAAATACAATATTGAGATAGATGTTGGATTTAATGGTTCCAGGTATAGCAACCAATGGACAAAGCCTCAAATCATCACTGAGCTGCCAACATACTCGACAGCTTGAATGATAGTCTTGAGAAAACATTCTCCTAGAAATTGCCAGACCTAAAATGGTTATTAGAGTAAGTGTAAAGCATGATTCATCACTCTGCAGAACCTTCTTCCATTGCTCTATGGTTCAAGGGTGGCATACAAGACACCAGTCCAAGGTCATTAAGCATTTGCAGAAGGGATATTAGGTTTGTGCATAATAACTGCTGTACCATGGTAGTGTTAAAGATATAACTGATAACATGAGTAGCTTTCAGGTTCTCTAACTGGGTTCTTCAGTGCATGAGCTATAAATTTGCACAGTTTCTGAATGCATCATTTTTAGTGGGGTATTTCATCTTCAAATTGTATTTTGGCATGTTAAGACAAGGAGATCGGAATAAGTTATCTGGAGATGCCCTTGTCAGTGGGGCAATACCACTTTGCATGAAGCCTATAACCATGAACAGCAGCCATTAAAGTGTGGGAAAGCTGGTCATTTCCAAGGCATTTTGTGTTGGCCGAAACACATTCTTTTGTCGCAAAGTTTCTAATTTTGCATTGTAACTTGCTGCTGATGTGTAAGAAAATGCAGGATTTATAAAATCCGTAATTATTTTGAGGCACCTTACAATTTCTATTTCAAATTAAAATTCATGAAATGTTAGTGTAAGTTCAAAACAAAACATAACATTAAAATTGAAAATTTCACTTGTTTATGGAGCATAAATCATTCCAGTTTGATATTAGCACTATTTCTGTAACCCAAAACCATTCAGTACAAAATTACACACCACTGAAACTTCATGGGTATTATGCAAACAACATCCAAATTCTTACACTTTGTGGCTTCATGGTTAAGAGACCCAGGGTATCTCCAGAAGTCTTATTCTAGCCTCCTTGTGTTAAGGTGGGTTGCAGTGTCATGTACACAAAGGTTACAACTGTGGCACTCTATCACCATCCCACATTGAAAGTATAAGTAGTTTCACTGTACATGGCTTCAGTACACTGCTTATATCTCCACAAAGTCCACGCTTTTATGCAGACAGCACAAGTCTATGCGAACGTAAATCATCAACCCAGAATTTGCACATTCAGTAAAGTGTGCAAATTCTTTTGGCAAACTATATTTGAAAAAGAATTTTTTAAATAGAACTCATTTAGAAGTCCTGTGTAGGCTTGTTTTTCCTGCAGTTGTAGCCTGGTATTCCAGGTTTTTATCACTTCTTAACCCTGAAATATGTTTTTTTTTTTTTTTTTAAGTTTTGCTGAAATTTGAAAATTGTCAATGATGTTATTTTCTGAAAATTTTGCTAAGGTATGTATTTCAGGGCTGTTTGTTTCCCCTCACAATCATCTCCCCAACCCAGTTCTTTGTTAAAAATTATTTGTACATCCGATTGTTTCTACCACAATTTTTTTTTTGCAAATCCTAACCTTGAAATATTTTTGGTATGCAATATTTTTGTATCTGTGTGTGTGTGGTACTACAAGCTCCTTCACAGCTGTTTCTTGATTCAATCAAAAGAAATGTATTCTTTTGTGATTTCAAAGTTCATGTTGCTTCTTTCCTTTTTTCTATATTCAGCTGGCTAATATTCATGTAATGCATATGCTGTTCAGTCAGTTTATCATTAACACCTATCTATCTAATGGAGCTTTTGTTTTTTTCTCATCCATCAGGAAAGTATCTGAGTTAGTGTAGCATTACTTTCCTCGAAGGACTTGACTACACCTAATAAAAACTGCATAATTTTTCAGGAAGCTATGAAATGTACATTTCTTTTTAATTGACTATATTTTGGCTAGTATGTCATGTATATGGAGAAAAGTTACTTCACAGTAAACACTGCACCAAAGCCAATGTTTTTATTCCTACTAGATTTTGTGATTCATTGATTGTGGTGGGGGGGGATAGGTCTCGTAGATAAAGGGCATAATTTTGATTTTTAGAATAGCTCTGCTATTAGAGTCAGCACTAAACTGAATATACATTTAAATTATAGTCATAATTCAATGTCATTGCAAAGGTAATTTCAAGTAGAGAAAAAAATGTTGCTGCCCTGGTGGTACAGTGGTCTAAGCGCTAGCTTACAATCGTTCACCAAAGTTGGGTCCGGGTTCGAATCCCGGTGAGGCATGGATGTTGTGTTGCTCTTACGGTACTAGCTGTCTCCCTTCCTAGAAGCAGTGGCCCTAAATTAGGGATGGGTAACTGCTTATAGCCCATTGAGTTGCTCACGATGGTTGTTAAATCCCCAATTTAAAAAAAAAAATTGCAATTTCATATCTATGAATTAGATTTAGGATACCAACCCCAAATTTGTACTTTTTTTTTTGTAGTTTTTTGTGATCCTTCACTTTTCATACAGCAATGGAAAAATTATACGAATATGAAAAATTAAAAAATATATTTAAAGTGTTCATTGTTCTGAGAGGCATCAAAGTTTTCCAAATTGGGCTCTTGAGCAGTGAGATAAATCGAGAATAAGGGAACATCTATAAACTACCAGAGGAAAACCCCATCATTTTGAGTAGAAAATATGTGTAAAACGTTTTGGTTTGGCAAGTAGTATCTGACCAAATATGAATATTTACAGGTGCATTTTAACCCTTAAGTGGCCGATGTACCTGAACCAAATGGTATCTAAAATTTTCTGCCCTCCCCAAACAAAAATTTTCACATGTCTGCCACGGCAAAACATTTCCTCCCCCAACTCCTAATCTCGGTTGTACCTACCATACGTCTGTCTTTGGTGATAAGCCCTCCCTTCTAGGTGTTTATTCTGTGGTCCATAATCCAAGGCATGATGGGGAAGGGCTGAACTCTGTTGACACAGACACCATGTCACTGGATAGGAACCAATGACTCAAACATCTTAGTCCTTTCTTATCTTTGCCATTGTAATAGCACATTTAGCAGGTAATCAGTCAGAAAGGATTTGTATTACACATCCCTTAAATGACCACTTTGATTGAAAAAAAAGCTGAGGGGGGGGGGATGCACTTTCTGAGGTGCAAGTTCACTCGTTCCAGCCGCATTAGGCCCACTTCTTAGTGAATATTCGTTCGAGATGATTTCAGCCCATTTTGTTAACCGTTCTATCTGGTTATTGATTAAATGGGGAGATATCCACTTGTGTCCCTTGAAGGTAGAAATGTTTATTATGAAGACGAATTTTTCAAGGCAGGACATTTTGAGCATAAAAAATAAAATTGATTAAAACTAAAGTGTGCATGCAGCGTTGAAATAAAGAATTTGTTTCGAGCCTTGAATATTAGGGAATTTTTACTGTTTTCTGATAAAAAGTTTGGAAAATCCTTAGTAATTGGAATCTGCAAAATTCCGATTGGTTTATCCTATATTGCTGTCCTGGTGGTGTAGCTGTCTAAGCAATGGCTTCTGATCATTCATCCGAGGTGTGACTGGGTTCGAATCCTGGGTAGGTGTGGATGTTGTGTTTGTGTTACGACACTGGCTCTCTCCCTTCCATGGAACCAGTGGCCCTGAATTAGGGGCGGGTGACGCTAATAGCCCATTGAGTTGCTCACTATGGTTGTTAAAGACCCAATTAAAAAATATATACATATTCTAGAGATGAAAAACTTAATTTTTTTTTTATTATTATTTTGGGTTTAACAGCCACCATGAGCAATCCAATGGGCTATTGCTCATCCCTAATTTAGAGCACCTGGTTCCAGGGAAGGGATAGCCTCAGTGCCATAAGACAAACACAACATCTGTGCCTCACCAGAATTCGAATCTGGACCCATCTGGGACGAATGGTCATAAGCCAGCACTTAGACCACTAGGGTAGTAAAGAAAACTTTAAAAATAAATATTGATGCCGCCACAGTTGTGTGGTGAGAATGAACAACGACAGGCTATTGGCTGCACGATGGTGTTATATTGCAAGTTCACGTACGCCATTGGATGATGGAGTGAGTGGCATTTTTCTAACAAAACGTCAATACCACCAAAGTGCTTCCTTGTCGTCCCGGTGGCACAGTGGTCCAAGTGGTGGCTTATGACCATTTGTCCGGGTTCGAATCCCGGTGAGGCATGAATGTTGTGTTTGTCTGTTACAGCACTCGTTCTCTTCCTTCCCTGGAACCTGTGGCTGTAAATTAGGGATGGGAGATTGCTTATAGCCCATGCAGCTGCTCATAGTGGTCGTTAAGTGTGCAATAAAAAAAAATTATATTATCTCGAGAGTAGCAGGAAAGCACTTAAAAATTTGTTTTTTTTAGGGGGTCGTGTTTTTTTGCACTCGATTCATCCCGTGAATAACTTTTTTTTCTTTTTTTTTTCTTTGGTTTCGAGTTTTAACGACCACCGTGAGCAACTCAGTTGCTATAAGCAGTCGACCGTCCCTAATTTAGAATCGTGGATTCCAGGGAAGGGAGAGAGCCAGAGCCGTAAGACAAACAGCATCCATGCCTCACTGGGTTTCGAACCCGGACCCCTTCCTGACGAATGGTCATAAGCCATCGCTTAGACCACTGCGTCACCGGGGCGGCCATCCTGTGAATCGCGACTTTTCTGTAGGAAATTTAGAGTTCAGTATCGACGTCGCAGGAGCTTATTATACAGTGATTTTTTTTTAATCTAAGTTTAACAACCGCCGTGAATAATTATGGGCTATAAGCAGTCTCTCATCCCTGGTGTAGGTCCACTAGTTCCAGGGTGGGAGAGGCAGGAAACAGTGCAGCAACACAAACATGCTACAAGTACCTCCCCAGCGCCCATCTCGGACGAATGATCAAAAGCCCGCGGTTAGACAACTTTGCCACGGGGTAGGGGGCTTTCTGAATTTCACGATCTGCGGATTATACGAATGTTTTTTCTTTCACTAGAATTTCATGGTTTGTGATTGCACGCGACAATGAAGCATGTAAAGGAAAACACGATACTTCCTTTTTTTTTCCTTTTGTCAGTACATGGAAATATTTTAAGGCGAAAAGTTCACCATATCTCATTTTTTTTTATTTAACATGTCTCATACTTTATCAAGCCGCGTCTGTAAAAGTACTGAAAAGAAAAATCAAACATGCCAACTTAAAGTTATACGAATTTTTTATGTGGGCATGTATACAGGGTGATTCCTAAAGTCCTAAGTCACCTCAATAACTCGGGAACAAAGACAGCTAGAGCTATGGAAGTAAGGTATGGTATAGTAAAACCATGCGCTATCGGATGAGAGTGACTGCAGCGTCCCTAGTGGCAAAATGTGGAAGTTAGCACTCCTATCTCGGAAACCATGAGGGATACGGGAAAGAGATCAATTAGAAACTTGTAGAGCATCAACGAATTAGTAGGAAATGACATATGGTAGAAACGGCTGGGGTAAGTAGAAGGCTGGAAACGTGAGGGAAACAAGGTTTATTATACTCGGGCATGAATACAAATGGAGTACATTAGGCGTATTTAATGCAACAGCGTTACTTACACAACGTTGCGTTTAACGTAGCTAGGGTTTCAATATGGCCACAATACACATTTGAATGCGAGACAGAACTTCCCGTTGTACGTTCGCCAGCATAACAGGTGTCACGCGCAGCGACGATACGCAGTCTGAGATCGTGGAGACTCGTCAGTTCCACCCTGTACATGTGATCCTTTAGGTAACCCCAAAAGAAGAAATCCATGGGAGTTAGATCCGGGGATCGTGGAGGCCACGCTACGGGACCACCATAACCGATGATCTGTTGCCCGAAAGTGTCGGACAGGAAATGCTGTTGGTTGATGTGCCGGAGCGCCGTCATGCTGAATCCATAAGGAGCGTACATCTTGCAGAGACATCATCTAACCACTCAGGTAATGTGCTTGTGCCGCCCCGGTGGCGCAGTAGTCTAAGCGATGACCTCTGATCATTCGTCCAAAAGGGGTCCGGGTTCGAATCCCGTGAGGCATGGATGTTGCGTTTGTCTTACGACACTGGATCTCTCCCTTCCCTGGAACCAGTGACCCTAAATTAAGGACGGGCGAATGCTTATAGTCCATTGAGTTGCTCACTGTGATCGTTAAACCTCCAATAAAAAAAATGTGCTTTGTAACAGCTGCAGGTATCTTCATCCATTTAATACACCTTCAAAGAACACAGGCCCAACAAGTCGGTCCTTCCAGATGCCACACCAGACATTGATCGACCAGCGCACCTGATGCATCATTTCCCGTGTAAAAAATTGGATTCTGAACTGCGCCTCGTCAGTCCAAAGGATGTTTGCTAGAAAAGCCGCATTTTCTTCTACGGTGTTCAATACAAAATTGCACGAATCTAGACGTCGTTGGTTATCCCCTGGCATCAGTACGTGCAGCGGTACTGTACAGTACGGGTGGGCGCCAGGCTGATGCAAAATGTTACACACACGGGATTGTGATAAGCCATATGCCATACTGACTTCCCTTGTACTGGTGTGTGGGTTGGCCAAAACGTATGCCAGAACATCGACTGGTTGCACATTCCGGTGGGTCGGCCAGAACGGGGATGCGCTGCAATACTGCCTGTCTCGTATCCGTCGAACCGAGCGACTGATGGTCCACGCTGTCGGAAATCGGAAGCCATACTGGTGTGACACTTCCCTCGCGTTGAGTCCGAATTCTCCATATAGCAGTACCATCTCGCAATACTGTTCATTCGAATAGCCTGCCATGCTCGTTCTTTTTTTTTTTTTTTTTTTTTTTGATTGGAGGTTTAACGACCGCCGTGAGCAACTCAATGGGCTATAAGCAGTCGCCCGTCCCTAATTTAGGGTCACTGGTTCCAGGGAAGGGAGAGAGCCAGTGCCGTAAGACAAACACAACATCCATGCCTGACCGGGATTCGAACCCGGACCCCTTACGGACGAATGATCAGAGGCCAACGCCTTAGAGCACTGCGCCACCGGGGCGGCTGCTCGTTCTTTACCCGATACGTTACGAATGACATAGCTTCTGACCGACGATCCTTTATACATTGCCACACCGCGCCTGATACGGCAGGGGATGTGTAATGTCACACCAGAATTTGCACACGACCCTCACAGGCATGCAGTCGCATACGCAGTGCCGGATCTAGGTGGGGGGGGGCGCCAAATTGGCTCTGCGGAAAGAAAAGAATTTTCGAGAGGAACGAAAAGTAAAGCGGAAAAGAATTTTTTTTTTTGCTTAATAGACTTTTAGATTTTTTTGCTTAATGGAAAAAAATATGAGATAAGAAAATACCTCAGAGAAGGAGAACAAACGTTGTTCCTTTTGTGTGAAACGATGTCAGGTCAAATCGGGAACAAAAGTAGCATCATCGGAAAATTACGTGAGAACTGTTGGCAACACTGGCGCTGGCCAATACAGTTCAGCCTTGCGCTGGCTAAGCAAGGTCTTTTTCTTGCGTCTTCTCTTTTGCACGTGCGCGGTAACATAGGAGGTAGCAGCCTAGGGCTCTCTCCACACGTGCAGTGCTAAATTAAACAAATTTTTTTTTATTCAAAAAAAATTTGTTAGTTTAGCAATTCCTAACGAAGAAGTAAGATGCTGTCAATGAAAAGAAAGTTGTCAGGACGTCAAAATGCTAAAAGAGCTCAGAAGAAGAAAATGGAAATTCAACAATCAGCAGGAATGTTTTCAACGTGGATGAAGTCGTCTGATCGTACTGACCAGGTCAGTGAAGAAGGTAAGGGCCGCCCCGGTGGCGCAGTTGTCTAAGCGATGACCTCTGATCATTCGTCCGAACGGGTCTGGGTTCGAATCCCGGTGAGGCATGGATGTTGTGTTTGTCTTACGGCACTGGCTCTCTCCCTTCCCTGGAACCAGTGACCCTAAGTTAGGGACAGGCGACTGCTTATAGCCCATCGCGTTGCTCACGGCGGTCGTTAAACCTCTAATAAAAAAGAAGGTAAGGAGAAAAATTGTTATTTTCTTATATTGAAAACGTTAAAAATAGCCCATTGTATTTTAAATAGAGACCCGTGTAACCCCTCTGCCGGGGCCATAGTAATGGCTTTTAACCCTTATTAATATAATTGCCTTGCTGTTGATTTTTTGTTTTAAAATAACTTTTATTTTGTTTAATGTGATCGGAAAATATGTTTAACTGTGTAAATTTTCGAAATTTTTACTAACTGCCGAGTTGTCGTGTGATAACTTTGTCGCTGACTTTAACCCTTTATTTGCACTGTGTCCGTATGAAACGGACAATGCAAAACTATGGACGTGATCAATGCGTAATCTGGGTTAATATTGTAAAAACAAAAGTGGCCTGACAATTTATTAAATCCGGGTTTGTAATGGGGGGTGGGGGGTTCTAAAGACGTTAAATCGAACAAAGTGTTTCGCAAGGTATTGTTATTTAGATATTTGTGTGTGTGTTTTAAACGGCGTAACTGAAAGTGATGAACGAGCTTTTTTAATGGCCGCTTGCGTGCATGAAACAGTTGTATTTGCAGGGTGAAATTATTTTATGTGGTGCTTGTGTTTAATTTATGGATGTGTGTTTTAAATGTTCAGTGTTTTTATTAATGTGCGTGTTTGAAATGTTCAGTTATTACGGTGTGTTTAAAATTATGTTTATTAATACTCGTAATCAGTGATCGCGTTAACGCCTGGACAGGCGTATTTTACGCATCAAAAACGGAAATGAATTCCTAAAAAAAAGCTGGGACGAATTTTTACTTCTCCAAAAATTAAAAAAACCGAATATAGGTTGTTGTTTTTTATTATCATCAGTAGTCATTACTATATATACCCCCCCCCCTTGAGTTGACTGTTAAACACAGAAGTGTGACGTACCAGCCAGCAGGTCGCACATGACATAAAGGCAGATAGGAATCAGAATACATGTCTGCGTAGCTCAGTTGGTAGAGCTGCTTGTTCCGGAATAAGCGTACTCGGGTTCGAATCCCGGCGTAGACCGAAAATGACGGAGAAATTCACTTCGTTATAATGGCTCCCGAACTACCCGGATGACCCGACCGTTCAAAATCTCGCATTGGTGTGATGTTATTTCCACACCGCGAGATAGGAAAAATCAGAGACTCCCTTCTCCAGTGCTTCGAAAAATAAATGTGTGTGACGTTGCATTCCACACACCAGATTGACTGGGAGTTCTCAAGTGCACGTTCTACAGTGGTTGTCTGCCTGCAGCGATTCATGGTCACGGCTGATCCGTGGGCCATGCCCCGGCCCTCTTTCGAGGGGGGGGGGAGATGTGACGTACCAGCCAGCAGGTCGCACATGACATAAAGGCAGATAGGAATCAGAATACATGTCTGCGTAGCTCAGTTGGTAGAGCTGCTTGTTCCGGAATAAGCGTACTCGGGTTCGAATCCCGGCGTAGACCGAAAATGACGGAGAAATTCACTTCGTTATAGAAGTTGCACCATCGATAATGTAATTCCTTCGTCGTTTCCCACCCCAAGCTCTGCCACTGTTCTCGGTTTCGAATATCTCGGGCTGCGGGAAAACACGACCCCGAAAGGCCAAGGCATGTGTGGACAAACGACTATCTCTGTCACCACTTGGGAAGAGAAATTCCAGTGACATTGATCTCTGCTGCCGTGCCCGGTGAACAACAGAGCTACAAAAATGCCGTAAATAGAGGGAGGAAGGCAACTTTTTTTATTTTTTTTCGAGAGTTCTGAAGGAAAAAAATAGCTGTTCTGTATATAAAAAAAAAGCTTGGGGGTGAGGGCAGATTCCCGCTATTTACAACTGAAATGTTTTCTGTTGTACTTCTTTGGGGGGGGGGGGGATCTAAAAATATGAGCTAGTAAGCGTGGTATATAATATTTTACATATATTCAGCGTATTTTTATACTTTAAATTTAATGGAATTCATATTTCTTACGATTACCACAATACTTCCTTCATATAATTATCGTTATGATTTACATTCTGCATTTGTAGGAATCATACAATAGAACTTTATTTCATTTGTAGGAAAACTTCCTACTGTCCTACATAATGGTATTTTATTTCATATCTTCCCACAGATATTCCCAGAGAGCTGACGCAAATTGAAAATGAAGGAAGGCACAGTGAGCACCACGAGGAAGATCAGATAGTTGTAGTTAAAGAAGATCAGAACAAGGTCCAACTCCAAGATAATGACATGAAGGAAAACGAGAAGCGTTCAGATCAAATGCAAGATGACGAAGAGGGTATAAATGTAGATTTACGTATTGGTGGCACAGGAAAAAATATTCCGTCAACTTCTGGTGAATTGGATTTAGATTATCATGATCCAGGAAGTTGACCTGAAAAGTTTTGTGATGCCCAAAGATGCTATTTGATAAGAGTGAGAGCTGAAATGCGAGATGTCCATGAGCCTAATGATTTTGCTAACAGTCTAAGGGATGGTAGGAAGCTTACCGAAGAATGGTTTTACAAATAGCTTCCAAACAATTTCAGGTTCAGAGATCATGGTTAGCGTACAGTAAGTCGAAAAAGGCACTTTTCTGTATCTCCTGCAGATTATTTTCAGATTCCATTCCCGATCAAAAGTTATCAACTCTAGCTAAGCCGCCCCGGTGGCGCAGTGGTCTAAGCGATGGCCTCTGATCATTCGTCCGTAAGGGGTCCGGGTTCGAATCCCAGTGAGGCATGGATGTTGTGTTTGTCTTACGGCACTGGCTCTTTCCCTTCCCTGGAACCAGTGACCCTAAATTAGGGACGGGCGACTGCTTATAGCCCACTGAGTTGCTCACGGTGGTCGTTAAACCTCCAATAAAAAAAAAAAACAACTCTAGCTAAAAAAGATGGGTTCACTCAGTGGAAGAAATTAAGTGATCGAATTGCAGAGCACGAAAACTCGTTAAATCACAAAATGTGCTTTTGTTCATGGAAGACGCTGGAGTCATCATTGGTAACAAGAAAAGGCATAGATAAAGAGCTTCAAGAGCAAATCAGAGAAGAGGAAAACCATTGGAAAGCTGTGTTGCTATCTATTGTTGATATCATTGTGAATTTGGCAAAACAGGGTAGCCCGTTTAGAGGATCAGAAGAAACCAGTGACTTTGGTGACCCTAGCAGTGGAAAGTTTCTCAATACCATAGAGCTCGTTTCACATTACCATGCCCCTTTACAAGAACATATTGAACGCCACAAAAAAGGTCAGCTTACTTATTTTTCTCACGCAATACAAGATGAATTTTTGAAAATAATTTCAAGAAAAATTAGGGAAAAAATACTGAACGACATTAAGGAAGCAAAGTATTTTTCCATGATGTTTGACTGCACTCCCGACGTAAGCCATCAAGAGCAGATGTCTCAGATTATAAGGTACATACGGGTTGATGAGAATGGTCCAGAAGTTGTCGAGAGCATTGATTTCTTCACTGTGACGGATAAAACTGGTTCAGGCCTGTCAGAAGCCATCATAGATAAACTGAAAAGGGATGGGTTGGATATCAGCAACTGCATGGGCCAGTCGTATGATAATGGTGCTAATATGGCTGGAAAGAACAAGGGTGTTCAGGAACGTATCTTGGATCCCTTAGCCTTTTTTATACCATGTGCAGTTCATTCACTCAATTTAGTGGGTTTTCACTCTGCTTGTGGAAGTGGTATAGGCAGAAACATACTTCGGTACACTTCACCGCCTCTATTTATTTTTTCCTGCATCAACTTCAAGGTGGGAAGTTCTTCAGGTTCATGTGATAACCACACTGAAATCGCAGACACAAACCTGATGGTCGGCCAAAATTGAAGCCGTGCGAGTTGTTTTTTTCCAACTGGAAAAAGTCATGAAGGCCCTAGATGAACTTAAGAACTACAGTGACTCTAACTTGGAAACGAAAAATGGGGCCAAAAATCTTTTGAAAGACCTATCAACATATGAATTTATTGTGATGACCTGTTTCTGGTTCAAAGTTTTGAGTCATATTCACCGGGTCAACAAACTTCTTCAAACAGAGGATATAACAATTGATACACAGTGTATTCAAAAAGTTCCAGGACTCACGCTCGTAAAAACGTACAGATGGCGATATCTCTGTGAAACCGGCGGGATGACGCAGCAACGACCTTCAGCCACGCGTATCACGTGATTGCAGTTATTTCTGACTACTTCCGCCTTCACAGCGTTCATTTGTGTAAAGAGTGCGTGTGAGTCGTTGTCATCGAAAAAAAAATGGAGCAACGAACGAACATCAGATTTTGTTTCAAATTGGGAAAATCAGCCACTGAAACGTACGAAATGATTAAATCTGCGTATGGTGACGATGCTATGAGTCGTTCGCGAGTATTTGAGTGGTTTTCGAGGTTTAAAGCTGGAAGAGATTCGACTGAAGACGATGAGAGATCAGGTCGTCCATGTTCGAGTCGAAATAATGAAAATGTTGAGCGTGTGCAAGCGTTGGTGAGATCCGACCGCCGAATAATGATAGAAATGATTGCACAGTCGTTAAACGTTAGTGTGGGATCTGTTTTCACGATCATGACGGAGGACTTGAATAAAAGGAAGCTCTGTGCGCGCTTTGTGCCGCACACTCTGACTCCTGAACAAAAAGAACACCGAATTTCCTCCTGCAAAGATTTGATTTTCGTGGCCGATCAGGATCCAACTTTTTTGCAAAACATTGTCGCCGGAGATGAGACTTGGTGTGTGGAGTACGATCCGGAGACAAAACGCCAAAGTGCTGAGTGGGCAAGTCCGAAAAAGAGTCGGCCGATGAAAGTTCGCGCTTCGAAATCAAAAACGAAAACGATGCTGATTACCTTTTTTGACAGTCGGGGCATCATTCATCGAGAATTTCGTCGTCAAGGTTCCACTGTGACTGGGGCATTCTACAAAGATGTTTTGGATCGGCTTTTGAAACGAATGCGGCGTGTGAGGCCCGATTTGTTGGACAGTGGAAATTGGTGCCTCTTGCACGACAATGCACCGTCTCACAAGTCCATCCTTGTGCAGCAATTTTTGGTGAGAAGGAAGGTTGTGTGCATCAACCACCCCCGTACTCACCAGATCTGCCCCCTCCGGACTATTTTTTATTTCCCAAGTTGAAATTGAAGATGAAGGGGCAGCGGTACGACTTGATAGAGGAGATTGAAGCGACGGTGACATCGGAACTCAATAGTGTTGGAGTGGAGGCGTTCCAGAAGGCGTTTACTGACCTGTACACTCGTTCCGAGCGTTGTATTGAATTGGGAGGAGACTATGTAGAAGCTTAGTATCAAATGTATGTATATCCTCTGTGTTATATGGTCTGTGTATGATCAGTCCTGGAACTTTTTGAATACACTGTGTATGTCTGCAAAGCACATCCGTGGACTCATCAAACTTCTGGAATCGTCTCGAGATACTTGTGCAAATGATGCAATCACTGAAGCCAGAGAAAAGGCAGAGGAACTTGGGTTGAGCCCCAATTTCCGTAAAGTTCGAATGAGGAAAAGGAAGACATTTTTGGATGAAGATGAAGAGGTTCAAATGTCTACAGAAAAAAAAATTCAAGATCCTTCTTTTGGAAGTAATGGACAGGGTGCTTTCAGAACTGAGAAGGAGATTTGAGGCAATCGAGGAACTAGATAAAAAATTTAGCTTCCTTCATGGCTCCAAGTTCCAGTCACTTTCTGCAGAAGAACTAAGATCGAAGGCAGCTCAGCTTGGGGAGACGTATTCAGACAATATCTGTAAAGCTGAGCTTGAACTAGAAGTAGAGAGCTTTAAGCATCACGCTCTGAGCCTGGACAATAATTTGAAAACTGCATCTCCTAAAACTCTCCTAAATTTCATTTTCAAATGTAGACTTGAAGATGCGTACCCAAACATTTCAACAGCACTTAAGATTTTGTTGACACTTCCAGTGACTGTTGCATCAAACGAACGAAGTTTCAGCAAACTAAAGCTGATTAAAACGTACGTACGGAACACTATGAGACTGGAACTCTCTCAAACCTAAGTATAATTAACATTGAACACAAAGTGGCATCACAAATATCATATGATGAAGTCATTAAAACCTTTGCAGCCAAGAAAGCTGCAAGATAAAGTTATAGGAATTTTTTTGCAATCATTTTTGTACACTTTTAGTAGAATTTTGTGTTCACACCATAAGTGTAATTAAATAATACCTTCATTTTGATAATCTGGTAAAAGACCTTATGTATACACTTTTCTAAATATTATTTTTTGTTCAAACCATAACTGTAAATAAATAATACCTTAATTTTGAAAATCTGGTAAAAAGCCTCGTGTGGAGAGGGGGCGCCAGTCTGAGGTTTTGGCCCACCAAAGAAAATTCCTAGTTCCGGCACTGGCATGCGTCATACATTTCTTTATGCTAGACTGTTACCGCACCAACGACACGAACCGGCTTCGCACAAGTTCCCGTTTCCAGACTTCTACTTACCCCAGCCGTCATCGCACGGGGATAACTGGTTTTCCAGTTATTTGGGGAGCGGCGCCCCCACGGCCCGAGCTGACTTTGTGACTGGTCAACATCTGATGTCATGCCACCGCTTGTTTTTTATTTTGGTGCTGTTGGTGTTTGCAGGGACGGCTGTTCATCCAGCTGTTGGGGAGTCGCGGCCCCACGATCCCGAGCTGGTCTTTTGTCTCGCTTTTTTGTTTTTATTTATTTTCTCCACTGGCTAGTTGCCCGTGTTGTTTACTCTACCTAATCGCTACCACGTTATGTACTAACACCCCGGTCTTGTGGTTTTGTTACCCTCCACCACTAACTGTTTTATATTAACCGCTCAGTTCGTAGGTTGCTGAGGTTCCGTTTAGGTTCCCTTCCAGGATTTGTCTTCTTTGGATTTCATTTTTTCATTTTAGCTGGTTTGGGTGCTAGACCTACCTGCATGTTTGCCGCGTGCGGAGACCCGTGAGGCGGAAATGGGATGTCTGGCGGCTGAGGTCGCAGGAGACCGGTTAAGTGCCTCCTGTGTACCAACACTCCTCTTCGACCCCGGCTTCGCTGTAAACGGGAGGCTAGAGACTAACCCACCTCTAGTCAGAAGTCATGTACCAAGTTGTGTACAGGGCTTTAGCGGCTTTTTTGTCGTATAGCACGGCAGGGTAAGCCCGGGGGCTGTGGGATCATGCCAAAGGCGTTGGCATGACGGTACCAGGGGGCCGAAGTGTCCACCGAGTGCGTGTGATCACAGCCAACGGACTATATCTGCAACGTATAAGCTCCAGAACTGTGTCCAGCGTCATTTTCTTGGCTTGCGGACCTCCAGTTCTCCCTTGTTGGGCTCGGTGCTGGGTGGAGTAGTCTGCAGACGAATCTTCCTTCTTTTTCGATGGGTAAAACCAAAAACAAAAACTCCAAATTTAAGTCACCTGAGAAAATGATGGTTGCCAACGACTCTCCTTCGTCTTCTCAACCTGCCAAGTCTCATAACCTTAAACGATCTTTAGACCATGACCTGGACCAAGAATGTGGAACCTCTTCTTCGGCAGCTGTACCAGTCGCTCCGAAGCGTCGTCTCCCCTCGATTGCTGTGAATACGCATGCTACACACTTAGTTGTAGAATCCATCGATCCGAATGAGAGACTGTCCACCAGATCTCCATTTTTCATTTCTAAAGCTTTGGACGCTGCAGTTGGCCCCTTGAAGTCTGTGAGGAAGCTTCGCTCTGGGGACCTGCTTGTCCAAACTTGCAGTGTTTCTCAGAGTAACACTTTTCTGCACCTCACTAGTCTTCAAGGCATTCCTGTCAAAGTGCCCCGCACGGGGATAACTGGTTTTTCAGTTATTTGGGGAGCGGCGCCCCCACGGCCCGAGCTGACCTTGTGACTGGTCAACATCTGATGTCATGCCACCGCCTGTTTTTTGTTTTGGTGCTGTTGGTGTTTGCAGGGACGGCTGTTCATCCAGCTGTTGGAGAGTCGCGGCCCCACGATCCCGAGCTGGTCTTGTGTCTCGCTTTTTTGTTTTTATTTATTTTCTCCACTGGCTAGTTGCCCGTGTTGTATTCTCTACCTAATCGCTACCACGTTATGTACTAACACCCCGGTCTTGTGGTTTTGTTACCCTCCACCACTAACTGTATTATATTAACCGCTCAGTTCGTAGGTTGCTGAGATTCCGTTTAGGTCCCCTTTCAGGATTTGTCTTCTTTGGATTTCTTTTTTCCTTTTAGCTGGTTTGGGTGCTAGACCTACCTGGATGTTTGCCGCGTGCGGAGACCCGTGAGGCGGAAATGGGATGTCTGGCGGCTGAGGTCGCAGGAGACCGGATAGGTGCCTCCTGTGTACCAACACTCCTCTTCGACCCCGGCTTCGCTGTAAACGGGAGGCTAGAGACTAACCCACCTCTAGTCAGAAGTCTTGTACCAAGTTGTGTGCAGGGCTTTAGCGGCTTTTTTGTCGTATAGCACGGCAGGGTGAGCCCGGGGGCTGTGGGATCATGCCAAAGGCGTTGGCATGACGGTACCCGGAGGCCGAAGTGTCCGCCGAGTGCGTGTGTTCACAGCCAACGGACTATATCTGCAACGTATAAGCTCCAGAACTGTGTCCAGCGTCATTTTCTTGGCTTGCAGACCTCCAGTTCTCCCTTGTAGGGCTCGGTGGTGGGTGGAGTAGTCTGCAGACGAATCTTCCTCCTTTTTTCCATGGGTAAACACAAGAACAAAAACTCCAAATTTAAGTCACCTGAGAAACTGATCGTTGACACCGACTCTCCTTCGTCTTCTCAACCTACCAAGTCTCATACCCTTAAACGGTCTTTAGACCATGACCTGGACCAAGAATGTGGAACCTCTTCTTCGGCAGCTGTACCAGTCGCTCCGAAGCGTCGTCTCCCCTCGATTGCTGTGACTACGCATGCTACACACTTACTTGTAGAATCCATCGATCCGAATGAGAGACTGTCCACCAGATCTCCCTTTTTCATTTCTAAAGCTTTGGACGCTGCGGTTGGCCCCTTGAAGTCTGTGAGGAAGCTTCGCTCTGGGGACCTGCTTGTCCAAACTTGCAGTGTTTCTCAGAGTAACACTTTTCTGCACCTCACTAGTCTTCAAGGCATTCCTGTAAAAGTGACACCTCATCCGTTTCTTAACACCTCTCGGGGTGTTATTTCGGAGTTTGATCTTTTGCCATGCAGTGAAGACGAATTGGTGACTGAACTTGCAGATCAAGGTGTTATTGCTGCTCGTCGTATGATGTTCCGGCGCGATGGTTCCTTGATTAAGTCTAAAAATGTAATCTTGACTTTTAACTCCCCGAAAGTTCCGACCGAAATCAAGGCTGGCTACTTGGTCTGTGGAGTTCGCCCGTACATTCCCAGTCCTCTGCGCTGTTTCAGGTGCCAGAGGTACGGGCATTCCCAACGTTTCTGTAAGAGTTCCGCTCGTTGCGCAAATTGTGGCTCCAGTGAACATGACGGGGATGGTTGCACTTCTGCGGCCTGCTGTGTTAACTGCGGTGAGGCCCATGCAGCTTACTCCCGCAACTGTATGAAATGGAAGGACGAGATGGCGATCCAGCGCCTCAAGACCCTGGAAGGCCTCTCGTACCCTGCTGCCAAGGCGAAGTTGGGTATACCCACCAACCGACAGCGTACTTTTGCCGCAGTGGTTCAGTCTCTGCCACAACCCGTGCAGCCCTTTGTTCCGCGCCCTGTAGCTCTCGCCGCACTTGCCAAGCGATCTACAGCTGAACAAGCGACACAGGTGGATTTCACCGAGCTCCAGCTTATTCGACCAGCTGAGTCTGCGCCTTCTCTTTTGAAGACGACCGACTCTTCCGGTTCCCAGCAGACAGCCTGCACGTGCTGGAGACCCGGCCCTCAATCCGCAAAGGTGTGCAGTGTCCATCCAACTGTCACGGTCCACCTGACCAACATTGCAACTGTCTCGGACTCAGCGAGGTCGCCACCCTCAACCAACATTATAGAGGAACATCGGGGGGAGGAGAGTGACAGTTCGTCCCCAGCCTCAACTAACATTGCAGAGGAACATGAGGGGAAGGATAGTGACAGTTCGTCCTCGCCCTCGGCCAGCATTGCATTGGAGTGTGTGGGGGAGGAGAGTGACTCATCCTATGTGTAGTTGTGTTCGATTTCGTAATGTGTTTTATCATTCTCATTCCTCAGTTTTACTTAATCGGCTTGTTTCTCACCATTGTACCATGTTTTTCATACTGTTTGTTTCATTGTCTTTTTTGGCCCTTCCTTCGTACTCATGGTTCGGTTTTACTTGGTCAGCCAGATTTTGCGATTTATGCCCCGTTTTTTAATTTTGTCTGTTTGTCTTGTGTCTGGCGCTCTTTGGCCAACCATGGCCCTTGCGCCAATAAAATCTAATAACCAACCAACCAACCAACCAACCAACCCCAGCCGTTTCTACCAGATGTCGTTTCCTACTAATTCGTTGATGCTCTGCAAGTTTATAATTGATCTCTTTCCCTTATCTCTCATGGTTCCGAGATAGGAGTGCTAACTTCCCCATTTTGCCGCTAGGGGCGCTGCAGTCACTCTCATCCGATAGCGCATGGTTGTTTTACTATTCCATACCTGACTTCCATAGCTCTAGATGGCTTTGTTCCCAAGTTATTGAGGTGTCGTAGGACTTTAGGAATCACCCTGTACCGGGTGGCTCAAAAGTCCGTTTAATTTTTCTTTGATTGGGGTTTTAACGATCACCGTGAGCAACTCAAAGGGATATAAGCAGTCGCCCGTCCCTAATTTAGGGCCACTGGTTCCAGGGAAAGGAGAGAACCTGTGCCGTATACACGCCTCACTGGTATTCGAACCCGGACCCATCTCGGACGAATGGTCAGAAGCTATCGCTTAGACCACTGTGCCACCGGGGCGGCCGTTTAAATTTCAAAACTTTATAATAGAAGAACAAATGCGTGTTCTCCTCTTTGAGATTTAATGACCAGTGTGGGCGACACAATTTTATATCGATTTTCCCCTAATTGATGTTTCGTCTTCGAAACAGAAAAAAAAAACAAAAAAACTGGATTGGCTATAAGTAGTTCTCCCGTCCCTAATTTAGGTCCACTGACTGTAGAGAAGGGAGAGAACCAGTGCCATAAGACAAACAAAACATCCATACTTCACCGGGACTCTAACCCGAACCCACCTCGGACTAATGGTCAGAAGCCAGGGTGGGCGGCGCCTGACTTGAGTTTCTTTTCCGTACTAGTGACTCAGCGCCTAACCGTTTTCATTTCGTTTGCCCGATCTGCAAGGAATGTGTGCATTTCAGTAGGCAAAAAGCATGAGCTATAGGAAGAGGATTTTGTCAACAGAAAATTTTTTTAGGTCAAATAGTGACTGACAGAGGGCATTAACAACTAAAAAATTTGTAAATACAGTGCAAATCAAAATGTGTAAGTTGCATTAATTTGGTGGCATCACAAAAGTACAGAGGTTGAGCGAAAGTTTTGCAATATTTGCGTTACTAGGCGCAGTGGTCTAAGCGATGACTTCTGATAATTCGTCCGAGAAGGGTCCGAGTTCGAATCCCGTGTGAAGCATGGATGTTGTGTTTGTCTCACGGTACTGGCTCTCTCTTCCCTGGAAGCAGTGACCCTAAATTAGGGACGGCTTATAGCCTATTGAGTTGCTCACGGTGGCCGTTAAACCAACAATAGAAAAACAAGTTCAAGTCGCGCATTGCAGTCGAAAGGGATAAAAAGTGGTAGTCGTTGCTGTGAACTGCATTGCATATCGTCGTTCTGTCTGGTTGGGACGCATAAAAGATGAACAGTCACAACCAGCTAATTGGATCGGTTAGTTGTTTGGCGTTTTATGGCGCAAGGGCCTCAAAGGGCTAATTAGAAAACTTTTGCTTTACGAGTTTGAACTCGGCAAACGCTGCTCAAGCAACACGAAAGCAGCCTCGGTGAGGCATGGATGTTGTGTTTGTCTTACGGTACTGGCTCTCTCCCTTCCCTGGAACCAGATGGCCCTAATTAGGGACAGGCGACTGCTTATAGCCCATTGAGTTGCTCACGATGGTCGTTAAACCTCCAATAAAAAAAAACGAAACATTTGTCCTGCGAAATGAGAAGGTTCCGTTGACCACAGAACCGCAACCAGATGTTTCAAGAAATTTCGCTCAGGTGACAGAAACCTAGACGATCAGCCAAGATCAGGTAGGCCGCGAACCGTGGATTTGGAGGTCGTGCCCCAGGCCTTAGAGGCAAATCCAAAAACCAGCACTTGAAGATTATCAGGCGAGCTGGGCATATCATAGACCACCGTGGTTCGTCATCTTCAGGACCTCGGGAAGGTCTACAGGAGTCCGCATTGTCCCTCACGAACTGACGCCAGCTGAAGCAAACCGCCGAGTGGAAGTGGGCACGAAACTCCTAGAAAACCCGTGCGATGTACGTTTCATCAAGAGAACTGTTACATGCGATGAAAAGTAGGTCAATTTTTGCAATCCTAACACACAACGGCAGTAGTTGAGCTCGGGCCAGCTTCCTGAACCTGTTACCAAACGTGGGCGCTTCGAGCACAAGGTGATGCTCTCCGTCTGGTGGAATTTCGAGGGGATAATCCATTACGAATTTGTTTCAGTTGGTCGGACCATCAACGCCAACCTCTACTCTGAACAGCTAGAGCGGATGTATGCTGTTTTGGAGGAGAAGTACCCGGGACTGGTGAACAGAAAGCGCGCTCTCCTACACCAGGACACCGCTCGGCCTCATACCGCGCGAACGACTCGTGCAAAACTCCAGGAACTTGATGGCATCGATCTCACGCCACATTCCACGGGCATCACGGCTTTTGGGGACTCGGGGATGCGTCTCACCCTCCTCCCAATATTTTGCCAAATGGGGAACCGGGCGACAGGCTACATTGACGTAGGAAATTTTTTTTACAAATCAATTAAAACATTGAGAATATTTTTTACAAATCAATTAAAATCTTGAGAATTTCTTATTACTGTACTAAATACAGTAAGCCTACCGGTTTTGTATTCTCCAAAAATTTTCGCGCGCGAGAGTGAAGCCAAGGTCCAAGCCAAGCCGTCTACCAACTTGAACTAAACAAATCCCACTGATCACCCCCTCCCCCGCAAATCACAACTGGACTTGTCCGAGCGGGAGGGGTGGCAGCTGCTGTCTGCGCGTCACAGTGATGACTCAGCACTGACCCTCTTCTCAAGGCCTCATTTTACGTTAGAAAGACGAGATACACGTGCATTTGGTGCTAATGTTTTGAGCCGTTCTTTCGTGCAACCGTTGTTTGGTGATAAGATTCTCAATGTAAATTAATTCTCCAACTACTACATGATGAAGAGAAGTACAGATGTACAAGACGACCCCAAGCAACAAGCTTCGATCATGTCTTGGGGTTAAATGGAAACTATAGACTTATTATGTTCCTGCTTCTAAATCAAGGTTGTGCAGAACAAGATTTTATTCTATAAACTAGGTTTACATATGAAATGTCATTAAAATATAGGTGAAAAAATTTACTTTAACTTAATAAATACATTGTTTACACTCACCTCTGAAAGAGTTCAATGTAATGATTTTACTCCTAATTACTCGTACAATACAGCTGACATCAATTCTGGTTATTGCATCATGAAGTATCTAAATGTGGATAAATTGACAGGGTGGGGGAAGGAGGAGCTCTTAAGCAAAAATAATACATTGTTTTATAGTGAGAAGAACAAGAGAGTTGGGAAGGTAAGGGACGAAATATCTGTGTGTCCCCCAATAATCAGAAGGCGGTGACTCCTATGCCACACTGAACATATAGTCCTGATCTTGCCCAGTCGGAGTATTACTTGTTCCGGTCCATGGCCCACTTCCTTCGTGGGCGGCACTTCAACAACCAGGAGGAAGTGGCAGCTGGGGTGAAGGAGTTCTTCACCTCGAAGGACAAGAACTGGTACCTCTGCAGAATCGAAGACCTGGCAGACAGATGGCTAAAGACGGTGCTACACGATGGTCTATACTTTGAATGCTAGTCAATTTTCGTTGTAAAGGTACGTATGAAGACATAAAGTGATCCCAATATTCCAAAACTTTCGATTGACCCTCTGTATTTATTCAATACGTCCTAAACCAAATGTATTACAGCATTCAACCGTGTGAAAATTCCAGTGACCGCGAAATATAGCATGTCTGGGTGAATGCAACAAACCTCGCGACGAATGGCTTCCTTCAGTTGCGGCAGTGTGAATGATCTTGTCTGTTACACTGTGGAATTTAAATAACCCCACCACCAGAATTGAAGGATGTCAGATCTGAATACCAAGGTGGCCACGAAATGCTGCAATGACTGCTGATCGGTCTTCCTGCACAAAATGTGGCGACAAAGTTCTTTACTGGAGATTCAACGTGATCTGGCATACTATTCCGCATAAACGTGACTGTAAGCACAACATTTTTTTGTTGCAAACATAGCATAAAGTTTTCACGTATCAGTTTCATGGAGCGTTCGGCATTTACTGAACAAGTCTTCCAGTCTTTTCGAGAGCGTGGTTCCTCCAAGAATAAATGCCCAAGAATAACGGATGCAGTGAATCCACACGACACACAGTAACTCGTGGTGACTGCAGTGGTTCCTCTACGCATGAATGTGGATTATTGTGTGGCCATATTAGCAATTATTCAGGTCGACAGACACGTGTAACGAAAATGAGCTACGTCCAGGGGCGGATTGGTCCACCGGGACACCGGGTTATTTCCCGGTAGTAGTGAGAAAGGATCGGTTTTGGCTAGGATCACTTAACATTGTGCTCATCACGACGGCGCATCACGGGTGCCGCAGGGGGCCGTCACAGGAAGGGGGTCGGAGCTCCTTACGAGTCCTCATGATGTGCTCTTCACGAATGAACCTACCGGAAGTTTCTTATCTCGGGAGATAACATATTTATTGAACTTTAGCAATTGTTTGGGAAAAGAGGTTCTGTGTATGTATTTATTGGACTTTGGCAAAATGTTTGAGAAATTTTTATGGAATGTAATCATTATAACTTTTTTCGGAATCTCCAACTTAGGATTTTTTTCCCATATGTAATATGGGTTTTTACTCGTGAGTTGTTCGCGTATTATTTTTTCGATTAATTTACGATAATTCTTCATGTTTCTTCCCTAATGATATTACTTAGTTCAAGTTTTATTTATTCTTTGTTTTTCTCCCAAATAATTCCTAAGTGTCCCCAACTCAAGAAATTTTATTATATGTTATAACCCATTTTGTTCTAACTTGGTTCTTTATTTTGTTTTCCCTTATTGATTTTTTTTAACAACGTTCGGGATATATAATACGATTTTTTTTACTCATAATTTTGCAACTTCGTTTTAGAAAAAAGTTAGTTTTGGAACAGTTAATTCTCACCTAAATTTAAAATATACATCAAGGAAAGGAAATTGAAATCAAAGAATTTGCTACAGCTAAAGGTCCCCCGATCGAGTTATTAAACCAATACTCGTACTATCCATTCAGAGATGGGGGTATCAGGAAAGCCACTTCCCTCTTTGTCGCATTATTGTAGCAAACGGAGGTGGTGAAATTCACCAAACATGGTTCCATAATAATAATAAAAAAAACATTAAGGCTTACGAAGCGAAGGTCATTGGTTTAGGACATCATCGGAAAAAAGTCCAACGGAGACTCATCTAACTCGTTTCCTCTTCTTACCACAAAGGACTAAAGCGGTTGACCCTGAGTTCCAACCATAACACATGCGAAAGAGACCACCCGGATTCTTTGTGTTCAGTCTCTGTCTTTTCATTGTCCAATTTCTGAGCCATCATATTATAAATTTCTTCTATATTGGATGCACGATACAGTGGTTTATTTGTCGTCTTTAGATTATATATGCAATATTCAAAGTCTTCAGGATCTTCCCGTTTTGTCTTCTTAAACATGACTTCCATGAAAATATTTGATTTGATATATGGATGTTCCTACAAACATCGACGAAGGATTTCCACAGCTGAATTTTTAATAGCATTTAAAAATGTTGGAAGACATTTTGCAGATCCACTTTCAGGAGTGGTTTTATAAGTCTGTAGCTTACCATTAGCAACATATTCAGTAAGCACAAAATGCTTCGGAACAGCATTTGACGGAGCAGTTGCAATGTTAGGTCTGTCAATAGGGGGGTCATCAATCAACTCTTCCAACGAAGAAGCATTGGACGGATCTGGAAACGTAGGATTGTTGGATCCACCTACAACATGAAATTGTTTGGACTTATGAAATCGTGTTTCATGTCGTTTTCTAACAGACTGACGAGTAAATTTAGAAGGGCATTGCTTACACAAGAATGGTTTTATTCCACTATGTGTTAGCATATGTCTGCTAAGATCAAATTTTCTTGCAAAACTGGAGGAACAGATCGAACACGTAAAGCGAGGAGTGGGACAACAAGACACAAGTACTTCTCCACGATTTGATTCTGTCTCATTAGATCCATCAGCTGTCTTTTGTGAAAGAAAAGAAAAATAAATTTAGAAATTAAATTAAAAAAAAAATTGAGAATTTTCTTTTTTCTATAACCATATCTCATAAGGTATGTTTGCAAAACTATTTCTTCATTCAAAAAACGTGTACATTTCATGTTAGTTTTCATTCATCAGAAAGAAATCATGTGAATTTCATTTCTTCCCTAATAACAACCATAACCCAAAAAATTATTATTATGGAAAACGCATTCTGAAATATAAACCAATATATTTATATTTCAGAATGCGTTTTCCATAATAATGGTTGTATTACTAATCCACTTAAATTCGAGAAGACTTAAAATTTTTCTTTATATAGACGGGGAGTCATTTTTTTTAATTCCATAAACCATTTTTAATTATTCGAGGTTAAAAAGTGCTCCCAATTACTAATCAAAAAGGGAAATATAATAAATTAGGGGTATTAACTTACGTGTTGTACTGGTTTCTCGATGTCTTCAGAGCTGGAGAAATATTCCATGATCAGACAAGGAAAATATATGCCGATGTCAAGAAGTTCTAATAGCGGAAGATCAACCTGAAGACGGAGATAGACTCAAGACACCGTCAACTCTATGACACTCTTTCCCAAATGAGCATTGGTCTTCCTTATAAACTGCTTTAAAATCATCATTCTCACTTTTCTATTGCCAGATTCCCTATTCTCTTGTGTTCGATTTCCATGTTGCTAATTCCGTAACGGAAAACCTTAAGACGGATAGATTGTTCACGCTCTCTCTACTCTATGACATTTCTTTACGGAATGAACCATGACCTATTTTTTTTTCATGAACCGCTTTAAAATCTTCGTTCTCACTTTACTATTGTCAGATTCCATGTCCCTACAGTTCTTTACTGAGAAACAGAAGCATTTCTTCAATTTTAATTTATTAAGAGAGTAGAACTATTTTAGTCTATCGAAGCACTTTCAGGTCTTTCTTTACGAAAATTTTCATTGTCATGAAAGCAGGCACAATCGAGATGATTTACTATCGTTTCAATGAAAGTGTTTACGCACTCATTGCTCTGATGTCAGATTTCATTTTCTTATACTTCGAACAGAAATTAGTTTGAATCATTCGTCGAGAAAACATTTCTTTCATATTTTTTTTGCCTCCGAATCAAACGAACTCAAAAAGGAGAGACGCACTTTATTTTTTTCCTCTTATGAGTGAAATACGGGAATATGATACAAAAATAAAGAATATCGACTTTCCTCTCAACACCACACAACTACGGTTTTTTTTAATTTTCAATAAGCTGTTTCTATATTTTTACAACTGAATAGAATTATTTATTGAAAAATTCGAAGACGAAAATGGTTTAATTGAAAACGTGCCAGGGCAAGTTTCTGAAAAGCACATTCTCTTATAGGGTTAAAAATGGAACTTTTCATTTTCTTATAATTGCAAAATTCCCATAGAATAACATAGGAAAACCAGCATGCATAAAAGACTGTTTTGGATCGAGTAAAATTCTGTAAACGGTCGTTTTTGAAATCGTTTAAATTATAACAGGACGAAAATTGTTTGATTGAAAACGTGACAGGACAATTTTCGGAAAAGTACATTCTCTTATAGGGTTAAAAATGGAAATTTTCATTTTCTTATAATTACAAAATTCCCATAGGATAACATGGGAAAACTAGCATGAATAAAAGACGGTTTTGGATCGAGTAAAAATCTGTAAACAGTCGTTTTTGAAATCGTTTAAATTATAACAGGACAAAAATGGTTTGTTTGAAAACGTGCCAGGACAAGTTTTGAAAAAGTATATTCTCTCATAGGGTTAAACAATGGAAAGAAAGAAAATGCACTTCATGAAAAAAAAAATCATTAGAATTTACTACGGCTGAAGGTCCCCCGAGCGGGTTCATAAAACATTACTCGTATTAACCATTCAAAGAATGGGGGTGTCAGGAAAGCCACTATCCCTCATTGTCGCCTTCATGTAGCGTACGGATGTGGTGTACTTCACCAAACATGGATCCATAATATTGTAAAAATCATTCAGGTTTACGAGGTTTTTACACCCACGCCAGTGACCTTCATGCATACGAAATATAAGTTCACTTCACATTCACACACTCATTTATACAAAAATAAAAAATACACAAATAAATAAAAAATTAAAGGGTACTAACTGAGCTGCACGGTGGAGTCAAGATGGAGGGGAATAACCTATATCTATCGTCCAGTCGTGCAATAATTGTCGAAGGTTGAGAGCTCGAATAACTAGCCCCTCCATGTTCGATATCACTCTCAGAATCCAAAGTGAGATCGATTTGCTCAGGCTTCGAATTGATGACATTTATTTCCCCAAGCTCAGACTCGGAATCAATATCCATGGTGAGATCAATCAGCTGTGACTCCAAATTGATTATATTTATTTCATCAAGCTCAGGCTCTGAATCATTTTCTATGACGAGATCAATCAGCTCTGTCTTCAAATTGATATTTATTTCCTCAAGCTCCGGCTCTGAATCATTATCCATGACAAGATCAACC
Organism: Macrothele yani; assembly: GCA_039090855.1. NCBI lineage: Eukaryota > Metazoa > Arthropoda > Arachnida > Araneae > Macrothelidae > Macrothele > Macrothele yani. The sequence continues at coordinate 27,793,203 of CM077015.1, forward strand.
AGGTCTGGCTTGTTATTAATAATTTCCCACTGTGATGACGAAGGGAGTCCCATCAACCACCGTATAATATATGAATTGTCTTTAGTTTCCTGAAAAAAAAAATGAAAAAAAAAAAAAGCTAGTCTGAAGAAAAGATTCTAACACTAAAAAGGAACTTAGAATTACGATTCATTTAAAAGGGATACATACACCTATAAAATAATAATAATAACAATAATAAAATAAATAAATAAAACCTTACACCATACATAATCAAAAAGAAAATTAAAAATTTATTCTTACCAAATCATAACCCATGGGAGATGATGGAGGTCCAGAAGATTGCATATTCAAAGGGAGAGTAATAGTTGTTTTTAAGAAAGATCTTCAATACTCTATGACTTTCTACGATTTTTCTTACCCCTTTTATTCTTACAGAAGGAAAGATAATCGGCTGTGGTAGCTATTTAACAAAGGATTTCCCTTTATCTTGAAACTGAAATAAACACATCTGGTCTAGAGGTGACCTTTCCAACAATCCTAATATGATATGTTTGTATAGATAAGTGGAAAGGCAGGGGAATCATTATGTTTTCTTGAACTCAAGACCGAAATACGTATCACCCACTGACCAGTTCAGTCAAAATCTCTGATAAGATGTGTTTACTCAGATAACATTTGACCCTGTTAAACAAGACGCTGCTTTTATACTTAAGACTGAAAACAAAGGATTTCCTTTTTCTTGAAACTGAAGTACACACATCTGGTTGAGAGGTAACCTTTCCAACAACCGTGATATGATGTGTTTGTATAGATAAGTGGAAAGGCCGGGGAATCATTACATTTTCTTAAACTCAACACCGAAATATTCCATAAATTTTGATCTTTGAGAATTCTCCACTTAAATATTCCACTTCTTCTTCCAAGCGAGAAAAGTAATGATTAGCTTGAGTTGAGGAGAACAGCTGAGGGTGATGGAAATGAAGTCTTTCCTTATTATGTCGTTTTGAGGCGGTGTATTCTTCACGTGAGCAAAACATTAATTTTGACTACATTTTCTTCGAAAAGTTTTTCTAGGAATCCAAGCGAGCCTTAGCAAAATGACGGAGACATAGCATAGAGCAGAGAATTTTTTTTTTCTTGAGGGAAATCTTCTCGAACAATGAGTTAAAACTTGAAACATTCTGGAATTCTTCCTGAACAATCTATGCTGTGTGGACCTCTTCATGCCAAGCAGTTTATTAGCATGGAGTGGTTCGAATACACGCAGCTATTTTGTTTTTAATTTTTTTCTTGGGGGTTCTCCAGAATTTAATGAAAAATGGCCGTAGGGCAAAGAATGAATATTGTCTGAGGATACGACTCGCTTGTTGTCATATGAGGAAAGAGACGTTTTGTTTATGAGAACAGTAAGAACAGAATCTTTTAAACTTCAACTGAACGACTTCAAGTCTTCGCTTCTTCACTTACAAGAAAAAAAAAGAAATTTACCCATATACACTTGTTAAAGACTCAAGCAAACTAAAGGAACTGCTCTTATTCTAAGTCAAAACTGATAAGAGATGACTGTTCTTATTGCTTCATGCACAGCTTGAGGTCGCGAATTTATAGTCAAGCGATAAAGGCTGTTAATATCTTCTAAATATCAAATTTTATCGAACGAAATCAGCATTACATTGGAGGGAGGGTGGTAAATATCTGGTTTTGAGCGGAAACTTATATCCATATCCTGTTCTTTGAAAATCAAAGAATCGTGTCTAAAAGATAAGAAAGTAATGCAAAAATGTTAATACCCCAAAAGCAACATGGATGCATGGGATAGCATCCTATGAAGCTCAAGTTTATTTCCATCGTTTACAAAACAATTATTTCAGTATTGTCAAAATTTTCAATCTGAAAATGCATTCTTGCTTTTAATCCTGATTTATTCATTATAACTTTTTCCGACTCCCCAACTTAGAATATGTATTTTTTCCCCTTATGTAATACGACTTTTTTACTCGTAATTTGTTCGTGTATTATTTCTTCTCTATTTTATTCTTTCTATGTCATTTACGCTAATTCTTCATCTTATTTAGTTCAAGTTTTATTTATTCTTAACAGCAGCCTATGTCCATTAAGATTGAATTTTCTATCAAAACAACTGGATCACGTGAGTAAATGAGACATGGACCGAAGGAGCCGAAGTACAAGGGGGTGTGACAGGGAGGGAGCTCCTTCCGTCCATGTCTCATTTAGTCATGTGATCCAGTTGTTTTGATAGAAAATTCAATCTTAATGGACATAGGCTGCTGTTAAGAATAAATAAAACTTGAACTAAATAACATGAAGAATTAGCGTAAATGACATAGAAAGAATAAAATAGAGAAGAAATAATACACGAACAAATTACGAGTAAAAAAGTCGTATTATATAAGGGGGAAAAAATATATATATTCTAAGTTGGGGAATCGGAAAACAATATTCATTCTTTGCCCTACGGCCATTTTTCATTAAATTCTGGAGAACCCCCAAGAAAAAAATTAAAAACAAAATAGCTGCGTGTATTCGAACCACTCCATGCTAATAAACTGCTTGGCATGAAGAGGTCCACACAGTATTGATTGTTCAGGAAGAATTCCAGAATGTTTCAAGTCTTTAACTCATTGTTCGAGAAGATTTCCCTCAAGAAAAAAAAATTCTCTGCTCTATGCTATGTCTCCGTTATTTTGTTAATGCTCGCTTGGATTCCTAGAAAATCTTTTCGAAGAAAATTTAGTCAAAATTATTGTTTTGCTCACGTGCAGATATAACGAAGTAATTTTTCTCCGTCATTTCTATCCGCGCCAGGATTCGAACCCGGATCCCCTCATTCCTGAATAAGTCACTCTACCAATTGAGCTACGCGGACGTTTTATTCTGATTCCTATCTGCCTTTATGTCGTGTGCGTCCTTCGGGCAGGTACGTCACATCTCCTGGTACGTTACATCATCTCCCCCTTATTTTTTTTTTTTCGAAGTGCTGGAGAAAGGATTCTCTTATTTTTCCTATCTCGCGGTGTGGAAATAACATCACACCAATGCGAAATTTTGAACGGTCGGGTCATCCGGATAGTTCGGGCGCCATTATAACGAAGTAAATTTCTCCGTCATTTCTGTCCACGCCAGGATTCGAACCCGGGTCCCCTCATTTCGGAATAAGTTGCTCTACCAATTGAGCTACGCGGACGTTCATTCTGATTCCTATCTGCCTTTATGTCGTGTGCGTCCTTCGGGCAGGTACGTCACATCTCCTGGTACGTTACAAAGAATACACCGCCTCAAAACGACATAATAAGGAAAGACTTCATTTCCATTACTCTCAGCTGTTCTCCTCAACTCAAGCTAATCATTACTTTTCTCGCTTGGAAGAAGAAGTGGAATATTTAAGTGGAGAATTCTCAAAGATCAAAATTTATAGAATATTTCGGTGTTGAGTTTAAGAAAATGTAATGATTCCCCGGCCTTTCCACGTATCTATACAAACACATCATATCATGGTTGTTGGAAAGGTTACCTCTCAACCAGATGTGTGTACTTCAGTTTCAAGATAAAGGAAATCCTTTGTTTTCAGTCTTAAGTATAAAAGCAGCGTCTTGATTAACAGGGTCAAATGTTATCTGAGTAAACACATCTTATCAGAGATTTTCACTGAACTGGTCAGCGGGTGATACGTATTTCGGTCTTGAGTTTAAGAAAACATAATGATTCCCCTGCCTTTCCACTTATCTATACAAACATATCATATTAGGATTGTTGGAAAGGTCACCTCTAGACCAGATGTGTTTATTTCAGTTTCAAGATAAAGGAAAATCCTTTGTAAGAATTTTCCTTTATCTTGCTATCTTTCCTTCTGTAAGAATAAAAGGGGTAAGAAAAATCGTAGAAAGTCATAGAGTATTGAAAATCTTTCTTAAAAATAACTATTACTCTCCCTTTGAATATGCAATCTTCTGGACCTCCATCATCTCCCATGGGTTATGATTTGGTAAGAATAATTTTTTAATTTTCTTTTTGATTATGTATGGTGTAAGGTTTTATTTATTTATTATTATTATTATTATTATTATTATTATTATTATTATTATTATTATTATTATTATTATTATTATTTTATAGGTGTATGTATCCCTTTTAAATGAATCGTAATTCTAAGTTCCTTTTTAGTGATTAGAATCTTTTCTTCAGACTAGCTCTTTTTTTTTCTTTTTTTTTCAGGAAACTAAAGACAATTCATATATTATACGGTGGTTGATGGGACTCCCTTCGTCATCACAGTGGGAAATTATTAATAACAAGCCAGACCTGGTTGATCTTGTCATGGATAATGATTCAGAGCCGGAGCTTGAGGAAATAAATATCAATTCGGAGACAGAGCTGATTGATCTCGTCATAGAAAATGATTCAGAGCCTGAGCTTGATGAAATAAATATAATCAGTTCGGAGCCACAGCTGATTGATCTCACCATGGATATTGATTCCGAGTCTGAGCTTGGGGACATAAATGTCATCAATTCGGAGCCTGAGCTAATCGATCTCACTTTGGATTGTGAGAGTGATATCGAACATGGGGGGGCTAGTTATTCGAGCTCTCAACCTTCGACAATTACTGCACGACTGGACGATAGATATAGGTTATTCCCCTCCATCTTGACTCCACCGTGCAGCTCAGTTAGTACCCTTTAATTTTTTATTTATTTATTTATTTTATTATTTATTTATGTATTTTTTATTTTTGTATAAATGAGTGTGTGAATGTGAAGTGAACTTATGTTTCGTATGCATGAAGGTCACTGGCGTGGGTGTAAAAACCCCGTAAACCTGAATGATTTTTACAATATTATGGATCCATGTTTGGTGGAGTTCACCACCTCCGTACGCTACATGAGGGCGACAATGAGGGATAGTGGCTTTCCTGACACCCCCATTCTTTGAATGGTTAATACGAGTAATGTTTTATGAACCCGCTCGGGGGACCTTCAGCCGTAGTAAATTCTAATGATTTTTTTTTCATGAAGTGCATTTTCTTTCTTTCCATTTTTTACCCCAATAAGAGAATATACTTTTTCAAAACTTGTCCTGGCATGTTTTCAATCAAATCACTTTCGTCCTGTTATAATTCAAACGATTTCAAAAACGACCGTTTACAGAATTTTACTCGATCCAAAACAGTCTTTTATGCATGCTAGTTTTCCCATGTTATCCTATGAGAATTTTGTAATTATAAGAAAATGAAAATTTCCATTTTTAACCCTATAAGAGAATGTACTTTTCCGAAACTTGTCCTGTCACGTTTTCAATCAAACCATTTTCGTCCTGTTATAATTTAAACGATTTCAAAAACGACCGTTTACAGAATTTTACTCGATCCAAAACAGTCTTTTATGCATGCTAGTTTTCCCATGTTATCTATGGGAATTTTGCTATTATAAGAAAATGAAAAGTTCCATTTTTAACCCTATAAGAGAATGTACTTTTCCGAAACTTGTCCTGTCACGTTTTCAATTAAACCATTTTCGTCTTGCTTAGAATTTTTCAATAAATAATTCCATTCAGTTGTAAAAATAAAGAAACAGCTTATTGAAAATTAAAAAAAAAGCCGTAGTTGTGTGGTGTTGAGAGGAAAGTCGATATTCTTTAATTTTTGTATCATATTCCCGTATTCCACTCATAAGAGTGGATACGGAAATTGGACAATGAAAAGACAGAGACTGAACACAAAGGATCCGGGTGGTCTTTTTCGCATGTGTTATGGTTGGAACTCAGGGTCAACCGCTTTAGTCCTTTGTGGTAAGAAGAGGAAATGAGTTAGATGAGTCTCCGTTGGACTTTTTTCCGATGATGTCCTAAACCAATGACCTTCGCTTCGTAAGCCTTAATGCTTTTTTTATTATTATGGACCCATGTTTGGTGAATTTCACCACCTCCGTTTGCTACAATAATGCGACAAAGAGGGAAGTGGCTTTCCTGATACCCCCATCTCTGAATGGATAGTACGAGTATTGGTTTAATAACTCGATCGGGGGACCTTTAGCTGTAGCAAATTCTTTGATTTCAATTTCCTTTCCTTGATGTATATTTTAAATTTAGGTGAGAATTAACTGTTCCAAAACTAACTTTTTTCTAAAACGAAGTTGCAAAATTATGAGTAAAAAAAATCGTATTATATATCCCGAACGTTGTTAAAAAAATCAATAAGGGAAAACAAAATAAAGAACCAAGTTAGAACAAAATGGGTTATAACATATAATAAAATTTCTTGAGTTGGGGACACTTAGGAATTATTTGGGAGAAAAACAAAGAATAAATAAAACTTGAACTAAGTAATATCATTAGGGGAAGAAACATGAAGCATTATCGTAAATTATTCGAAAAAATAATACGCGAACAACTCACGAGTAAAAACCCATATTACATATGGGAAAAAAAAATCCTGAGTTGGAGATTCCGAAAAAAGTTATAATGATTATATTCCATAAAAATTTCTCAAACATTTTGCCAAAGTCCAAGAAATACATACACAGAACCTCCTTTCCCAAACAATTGCTAAAGTTCAATAAATATGTTATCTCCCGAGATAAGAAACTTCCGGTAGGTTCATTCGTGAAGAGCACATCATGAGGAGGACTCGTAAGGAGCTCCAACCCCTTCCTGTGATGGCCCCCTGCGGCACCCATGATGCGCCGTCGTGATGAGCACAATGTTAAGTGATCCTAGCCAAAACCGATCCTTCTCTCTACTCCCGGTGGGCCAATTCCGTATGTTTTGTCTCTTTCTTTCTTACTTTCTTAAAAATGTTTTTAGTTTAGTTGTTTTAAACACAACTGGACCACAATACTTTTTTTTATAAACGAAATACACATGATGTAATTATAACAAGCGGGAAAAAAAAACTATTTTGAATTAGGAAAAAAAATTCCCTCACCAGGCAACTGCTAGAATCCCAACTACTACAATAGATGGGCCATGTGTGTTTGCGAACTTCTGGGTTCACTTACTAGCTGAGGAACAAGAATGTATGTGCCGTATGTTGCGGGAGGGCGGGTGTGTATACAAGATGCTCTATACTGTATATTCCCCAAGGAAGGGGGTGGGGTAGGTGGATTTTACTCCCGTTGGTTGTAGGAGGCAGTGCTGTGCTCATAAGAGCTGAGTTCGAGCTCAATTTTAAGAGCCCGAGCCCGAAGTATGTCAGCCCTAGCCAGCCCGATCCCGAATTTTATATTGTAAAATAGAGCCCGGGACCGAACGAGTCCGAAGACTGTGATTAATCTGTTTAGGCATTACAAAAATCTCCTCTTCTAAACTTCCACTCCTTCCTCCCCGTGCAATTAACAGATGCCTTTCTCAACTGCAGAGTGGGGAAGGGATGTCTATCTATTTCTATAGTTTCTTTGACCATTCATTTCATCCTGAAATGTTTCGAGGGGCCCGGCATCAGGAAAAATGGGCAAGAACAACAATCTACGTATGTTAACAGCTTTTGGGGTGGGGGCTGAACAGGGCTAAATTTTTTTTACTACTTGAGGTAAAGTAGTGAAAATACTCACCCATGTTTGATAAAATTGCAGAACAATGCTAGATAATGGTCATTACGGGATATACTATCTACTATATGGCAACACAGAATTCAGAGTGAAAGCTAATAACATCAAGAACTTATTTTGAAATAACTAAAATTATTTGCCGGGGTGTTCATATACGATCCCTTTCCCCCGAAATGTTCTACCTACGCAGCCTACGCTCCTTGTGATAACTGACAAATGCTGTCGATCAAGGCATTTACGGAGATATCATTTCAACATGAAGTTACAAAATGTTTTGTTTACGTTATTTAGTAAGGTGTCTTTACAATACATAACCGCAGCATAAAAGCACGTTTCGTAATTGAAACACATACGAATAGTATCAGCAATTTAAAAAAAAAATAATGTTCTTACTTCAGCGTTCTTAAGAGAAAATTTTAAACAAATATAAATATTGAGTGTCCAAAATTAAAAGCTTCTGCAGCGCTTTTAATTTTGGACACTCAATATTTATATTTGTTTAAAATTTAACTAAACTATTGATTTAAACCTGGTTATTCACTTTTTCCACGTCGATTAAGTGAGTTTGCCACGATATTTAAATACCTTGAAATTTATAACTGTGATTGTCCACAAATTGCAGTACAAATTTTCCGCAGTAAAATCTTAGAATGGGCCGATGAAAATTTTTCCTCAACACCCACTTCAATTTAAGGATGACGGTGTACTTTTTACCTCCCCCCCCCCCCCTCAGTACTATGCTTGCCACTGTTTTCAGAGCAACTGTACTTTTTGTTTCTGGAATAAAAAAGTGATTTTCAGTTATGATACAATAGTACCGCAGAACTACAACTGAACGGGCCCATTTGTAAACATTTTCCCGGTCCTTTTTGGGACAGCCAATCCACCCATGGCTACGTCCTTCTACAACCCAGTTAACGACGGCCACTGGGAGTGAAGACCCTCAGGCCGCCCCGGTGGCGCAGTGGTCAAGGCGCTGCCCTCTGATCATTCGTCAGTAAGGGGTCCGGGTTCGAATCCCGGTGAGGCATGGATACTGTTTGTCTTACGGCACTGGTTCTCTCCCTTCCCTGGAACCAGTGACCCTAAGTCAGGGACGGGCGACTGCTTATAGCCCATTGAGTTGCTCACGGTGGTCGTTAAACCTCCAAAAAAAAAAAAAAAAAAAAAGACCCTCAGTGATATTTGCCAGATACCATTTGGCTAATTCCTCCGATGTACGGCACCCTTCCGTAACAGCTGGTGTAAACTTAATAATTTTTATGGGTACGGATTTAGCACACCGTGAAAGATAAGATTTACTGATGCTCTCGTTATTCCCAAACACCTTGCCGCTTCACAACCACTGCTTGTTCCACTTGTCGTTTAGATGCTAGTTCGTGGAATGTCACATCATTTGACGAGACTCCCTTAACCCTAGTTTTCCGCGATGGGGGGGGGGGTTGAAGAAAATCCAGCAAACTTCCTTTTCGTAAATTGTCTCACATGACTTTGGTCCTTCTTTAGTCCTTTCTGTGTTAGGAGCCTTTGCAAAGCCTCTGTTGCCGATCCTCCGCTTCCGTGACGAAACATTACTAAAAAGCCTTTATTCGGCAAAGTTAACATCGTAGCAACACTCCTCTTGAATACATGTTTCAATAATTGGAGGGGTGAACTGTGAACAGAAACCAGCGCTTAGACCACTGCGCTACGGGGGCGACAAAATAATATATGTTCATGCATCGGTCCGCGCACCGTTTTAATCCTGATTGGCTGATTTATAACCTTATATTATGTACACTGTGTATGATAGTCAGGTGGTACGCAAGGAACATAAACCTCCTTGGTGGTATGACTCTGGAAACAAAAATCACCCGTTAATGTCACTTGTCACCAGATGGCGCGACCAACGTGTGGGCCGATGACTGGACATAACCTATGTTTTCTTATGGGGGAAGGGGCCGATGTATTCGTGTTTTAAGAATGCTGTTTTGCTTGGAATTGAAAATACAAAACCTGAAACGCTTCGTAAACATGCACTTTTGTGCCTGCCAGGTAGGATGTCGTCAGTTATAGCGATATACTGTATATGCATATTTATTATTCATGTTTGATAATCCCACTGATTAGTAGGCACACATTGCATTTCATGTTTCCAAACACCTTTATGTATGATAATTTCATTTTTCATATGTAGAACAGCAAGTTTAAAGCGGTGGTCGATAGCTTTTTCTGTCAAAAAATAGTTTGTTTTTAATTAGAAAAAAAGCGAAATGTTTATCTATGCGCAATTGCTATGGTTTCGTAAGGGCCGCCAGGAGTGAACTAAATTTGATGTCCTCAAATTTAGTTCACTACTCCCCAACACATCTGATGTCTTTGGGATACATATTGCCCTCGAATTTTCATGTTAGTCCTCAAAATTTGGACTTTATCAAAAGCTCCTTATTTGTAATGAAAAATGTGCTTTCAAAATGGGTTTGCTGTACTCAACACGCAAAATACTTAGTAGCACAGTGATCAAAGCGCTGGCATCATTCGTCCAAGATGGGTCCGAGTTCTAATCCCGGTAAGGCATGAATGTTGTGTTTGTCTTTCGGCACTGGCTCTTTCCTTTCCTTGGAACCATTTGCTCCAAATTAGGACGGGCGACTGCTTATAGCAAATCGAGTTGCTGACGTTGGTCGGTTTTCCGTACACTGAACTGTTATTATCTTTCCGCTGATCAGAGAAGAACTAATACGTTCCACAAAAAAAAAATTGAATTTAAAATATATGTATATACATATACATGTATACAGGATGCAAGGTCAGATGATGCGCAACATGCCGCCTTTCCTTGACAAATGTCAACCCTGCCTTCTCGTGGTGCATCCTGTTCCCACTAAAGGGGCTCTGACGACCGCCAATAGCGGTATAACTATACCATCGGGATTAGAGGAAATGCTATCCCACACTCACCAACCCGCTTGGCCAGCGTGGTGAGTTATGGCCAAACCCCTCCAAAATGACTCCACAACTTAAATCTTGGCCCTCAGTCTCCGGCAGCTGGAATGTACCTGGCCAAGGCAGCGGCCAGTGCGACATGAAGGCAGAGGGTGCTAAGAATCCCCGGAGAACCGGACTAGGCTGCCATCTGATGCTGACCTTGGCTACTTACAATGGACGCTCCCTATCTTCTGATTCAAGCGTCCTTGAATTGGAAGAGGAACTACAAAGATCAAGTGGGACATCGTCGGGCTAAGGTAGGTAAGGAGAAGATTTCATTGAACTGAAAAGTGGACATCTCTTCTACTATCGTGGGACAGATACTGGCAGAACTAGTTATGTTGGATTTATCCTTGTCTCTGTTCCGTACGTAAGAACTGAAAGGATGCGGTGATTAAACACACTTTTGTTTTAGGACATGATGCTATATTGCTCTTGAAAATACTGTTTCTTCCAAAAGCTCTTCAACCGAGGTTTATGCACCGATTAATATACATCTGAAGTGCCAGAAAAACTGGTACACCAGTCTAATACTTGGTAGTTCCCCCACGGGAGCGCAGGACTGAAGAAATACGACGGGGCATGGACTGAAGAAATACGACGGGGCATGGACTCCACTAGCTTCTGGAAATATGCTGTAGGCAATACACACCATACTTCCTGCAGAGCGTTCCACACTTCGGGTGTATTCCGAGGTCTCGGATTCCTGTGTTCGATAGCGCGTTGCATGGCATCCCAAATATGTTCTACCACTTTCAGATCTCGCCACTTGGGTGGGAATGGCAACACCCCAAACTCAGATGAATGCTCCTCTAACCATAATGTGGCATCCCGACATTTGTGTGGAGGTGCATTGTTCTGTTGGAACAGGCCCAACCCATCAGCATGAATGCAGGACATGAACGGGTGTACTTCGTCAGAAAGGATGAGCACATAGCGTTGGCCGGTCACAGACGTTTGTAGACGTACAAGAGGTCCCAGTGAAGTCCATCTAAACACACCCCATACCATTACGGAACCCCCACCAGCCGGTATAGTTCCCTGTTGGCAGGCGGGATCCATAGCTTCATGGGGTTTGCGCCACACACGAATCGTTCCATCTGCCCGATACAGTTGGAAACGCGATTCTTCAGACCAGACTACTTGTTTCCAGTCATCAAGTGTCCAGTGGCGGTGTTACCATGCCCAAGCGAGGCGCATAGCTCTGTGTCGTGCACCCATCAAGGCAGCCGACGCCCGAGCTGGGCGTCGGCTCCCAAAGCCCATATCGTGCAGGCTACGTTGCACAGTCCGGACGCTGATGGTTGTTGAGGCTCCAGCGTTGAATTCCGATTATACCTGCGAGAGTGTTGCACGCCTATCGCGTGAAACGATTCTTGACAGCCGACGATAGTCACGTTCACCCAATGTCTTTTTACGGCCACATTGGTATCATAAGTTGGAAGTTTTGCCGAAATTCTTGTAGTCACGGTACACCCTTGCAATGGTCGTCCGTGAAAATCCGAACTTCGTTTCTACCTCCGAAATACTACGGCCCATCTCACGAGCGCCAACTATGACACCGCGTTGAAAATCGCTTAAATCGTTATTACTTGTCATTCTCGTGCCGAAAACAGCTTTGACAGCTGGCAAGGATGTCTATCGCTTTATATACGCACTGGCGGACGCAACCGAGTACGCACATAGGTGACCTTGCTATGTATTTTGCATAAGCTCGTATGTACCAGTTTTTCTAGCACTTCAGTGTATATATATATATCATCATCATCATCATTGTCAACCATTATCAATCCACTGCTGGACGAAGGTCTCCCCAAGTTTCCTCCACAACGGTCTGTCTTGTGCCAGTCTCCTCCATGTCACCCCTGCATACTTTCGAATTTCATCCACCCATCTCCCATGTGGTCTTCTTCTGGGTCTTTTCCTGTCCCTTGGAATCCAATCTAAAATTTCGGCTGTCCATCGATGATCTGTCCTTCTGGCAGTATGTCCAGCCCATTGCCATTTCAGGGATTTAACTCTGATCATGATGTCTTCCACTCTTGTCATTTTTCGGATCCACGAGTTCCTCTTCTTATCTCTCCTGGTTACACCAAGTATGCACCTCTCCATGCTATTTTGAGTTGTCTGCAGCCTTTGTATGTCTCTTTTAGTTAAGGTCCACGTCTCTGCACCATACGTAAGCACTGGAAGGATGCATTGATCAAACACTTTTCTTTTAAGACATAATGACATATTGCTCTTGAAAATTATGCTGTTTCTTCCAAAAGCTCTCCAGGCAAGTTTTGTACGCCGATTAATTTCTTCATCAATGTGACCCTCACTTGATATCTGCTGTCCAAGATCAACGTACGTGTCTGTTATCTCCAGCTTTTCTCCATCAATCGATAAATCTTCATTTCTTGTAAAAGCATTGAACATCACTTTTGTCTTCTGAAAGTTCATTTTCAATCCCACTTCTTTACTCTTGTCAGCAAGTTCCTGGATCATACTCTGCAGCTCTGATGGGCTAGTTGCAAAAATGACTACGTCATCAGCAAAACGTAGGTGGGTTAGATAATCTCCATTAATCTTTATCCCCTTGTTTTCCCAGCTCAGCGACTGAAAAACACCCTCCAATGTGGCATTAAAGAGCTTCGGAGATATGGTGTCACCTTGTCTCACTCCCTTTCCAATTTTTATGTGTGTTGTATTTTCAAACAGCCTAATCTTTGCACTTGCATTTTCATAGATGTTATTAATAATATTAATGTATGCATCTTCAATACCGCAGGTTTTCAGAGCCATTGTAACTGCTGATGGTTTCACCGAATCAAAGGCTTTTTCATAATCGATAAAAGCCATGCCCAATGGAAGTTCATATTCCCTCGCTCTTTCAATTAGTTCCCTCAGCACGTGGATATGATCTATTGTGCTGTAGCCACTCCTGAATCCAGCTTGTTCTCTCGGTTGAGCCATGTCCAGTGTTACCTTCAAGCGGTGTGAAAGGACTTTAGTGAAGATTTTATAAACTACTGATAGGAGGCTGATAGGTCTGTAGTTTCCGAGATCCTCAATGTCACCTTTCTTATGTAGCAGGATCATTGTAGCGGTGTTCCAATTCTCAGGAATCTTTCCTTCATTAAGGCATCGAGTGAAAATTTGGGCGAGTACTGTTTCGATTTCTCCACTTGCTTCTTGTATGATGTCTACAGTAATTCCATCTTCTCCTGGAGCTTTTCCCCGCTTCATGTTCTTGATCGCATGTGCAACTTCTGCTGGAAGGACTGGAGGAACTCTGGTACTGGTATCTTTCATGATGTCTGGAGTGCATGTATCATCCCTTTCATATAATTTGGAGTAGAAATCTTTCACTCTTGTCAAAATTTCGCCTCTATTTCTTGTTACAGTGCCATAATCTGTTTTCTTCCCTTACTGATATGTTCCTTTGCTATCTTTAGGCTTTGGTTGTTTTCAATTGCTTTCCTCACTAGTTCACAGTTGAATTTTCTTACGTCTTCAGTGATACTTTTTCTTACTGTCTTGCATAGCTCTATATATTCCACTTTGGAAGTCACATCTTCTTTAGTTGTCCTCATCTCTCTTCTTTTTTGCATCAACATTTTCGTTTTTCCTGATAATTTATTTACATGCAACTTGTTCTTAGACCCAGCTAATTTTGTTGCTGTTTCCATAAGAGCTTTGGTTACTTTTCTGTTAACTTCAGAGATGTCCACTTCTTCCGATGTTAGGCCTTCTAAAGCAGAGAACCTGTTCTTCAGTTCCAACTTGAAGGTATTATGGTGTTTTTTAAGGTTGGTTATGTCAATAGATTTTGTTTGTCTTGTGAGCTTGCTACGTTCAAGTTTAGTGTTGAGGTGCATCTTACATCTCACCAATCTATGGTCACTACCTGTGTTGAACTTGTTTAGCACACTGCAGTCTTCTATGACGAATTTTTTGTTACACATAATAAAATCAATTTCACTTGTCGTCCCATTTGGATGTCTCCATGTCCATTTCCTGTGTGGCTTTTTCTTGAAGAAGGAGTTCAAGATGAAAAACCCTTCTGCCTCTGCAAACTCAACGAGAGTATTTCCACGCTGGTTTCTGTTGCCGTGACCGAATTTACCTACTGAAGTTTCATTCTGTTGCCGTTGCCCTATTTTTGCATTGAAATCTCCCATAATTATTTTCAAGTGCTGCTTACCTTTATTATTTAGATGACAAATTTCCTCATAAAATTCTTCAATTTCTTCTTCAAGATGACTTGTGGTGGGTGCATAAGTTTGAATAATCTGAGCCTGGTATCTTTTCGAGAGTTGGATAACAAGTCGTGCAGCTCTGTCAGAGGAACTTTCAACTTCTACAACTTTATCCTTCAGTTTCTTGTTTATTATAAATCCAACACCACTAGTTCTGCCAGTATCTGTCCCACGATAGTAGAAGAGATGTCCACTTTTCAGTTCGATGAGATCTTCTCCTTTTCTCCTTACCTCACTTAGCCCCACGATGTCCCACTTGATCCTTTGTAGTTCCTCTTCCAATTCAAGAAGCCTTGAATCAGAAGATAGGGAGCGTCCATTGTACGTAGCCAAGGTCAGCATCAGATGGCAGCCTAGTCCGGTCCTCCGGGGATTCTTAGCACCCTCTGCCTTCATGTCGCACTGGCCGCTGCCTTGGCCAGGTACATTCCAGCTGCCGGAGACTGAGGGCCAAGATTTAAGTTGTGGAATCATTTTGGAGGGGTTTGGCCATAACTCACCACGCTGGCTAAGCGGGTTGGTGAGTGTGGGATAGAATTTCCTCTAATCCCGATGATATAGTTATACCGCTATTGGCGGTCGTCAGAGCCCATTTAGTGGGAACAGGATGCACCACGAGAAGGCGGGGTTTATAATGAATTAGCTTTATTTTCTTTCCGCTAAGCTAATTAATATGAATGATTCTCTTCCTACCAGCTAGCTAATGATATACTTGTACTAAGCTTCACAATAATGAATTCAAAAGGGTGTTGTTACTAGTTAATTACGAACTTAAACAAAGTCTCAACGCTGGTTATTTATAGGAATCAATAAATGTTATAAACCTAACAGCCAGACAGAGGTCTGACACAAACTATGAATTGAGAAAGACTAACTTACATAAACTTCTTTATTTATACGACTCTTGGTAAACTAAGGCACACACACACTTGTAGTACAATACTGAATAATCTCTCCTCGTATTATAAACGCTCTCTCTTAACAACCACAAGCTCTCCTCATAACAACACAAAAGCCCTGGTAAGTCTCGATGAACGCGCCTATATACTAGCTACCACCACGTCATAACTTACACTCATTGCCAGATCTCATTCAGCGGGTGAAATAATATTTCGTTCAGTAGGAAGATAATTTACATAGTAAAATAAAATAACCAGAGATAGTAAAATCAAAAGGAAAGTGAATATAGAGTATACGTTACAGGTTGACATTTGTCAAGGAGAGGCTGTGATGTTACGCATCACCTGACCTATATATATATCATCATCATCATCATTGTCAACCATTATCAATCCACTGCTGGACGAAGGTCTCCCCAAGTTTCCTCCACAACGGTCTGTCTTGTGCCAGTCTCCTCCATGTCACTCCCGCATATTTACGAATTTCATCCACCCATCTCCCATGTGGTCTTTTTCTGGGTCTTTTCCTGTCCCTTGGAATCCAATCTAAAATTTCGGCTGTCCATCTATGGTCTGTCTTTCTGGCAGTATGTCCAGCCCATTGCCATTTCAGGGATTTAACTCTGATCATGATGTCTTCCACTCTCGTCATTTTTCGGATCCACGAGTTCCTCTTCTTATCTCTCCTGGTTATACCAAGCATGCACCTCTCCATGCTGCTTTGAGTTGTCTGCAGCCTTTGTATGTCTCTTTTAGTTAAGGTCCACGTCTCTGCACCATACGTAAGCACTGGAAGGATGCATTGATCAAACACTTTTCTTTTAAGACATAATGGCATATTGCTCTTGAAAATTATGCTGTTTCTTCCAAAAGCTCTCCAGGCAAGTTTTGTACGCCGATTAATTTCTTCATCAATGTGACCCTCACTTGATATCTGCTGTCCAAGATAAACATACGTATCTGTTATCTCCAGTTTTTCTCCATCAATCGATAAATCTTCATTTCTTGTAAAAGCATTGAACATCACTTTTGTCTTCTGAAAGTTCATTTTTAATCCCACTTCTTTACTCTTGTCAGCAAGTTCCTGGATCATACTCTGCAGCTCTGATGAGGTAGTTGCAAAAATGACTACGTCATCAGCAAAACGAAGGTGGGTTAGATAATCTCCATTAATCTTTATCCCTTTGTTTTCCCAGTTCAGTGATTGAAAGACATTTTCCAATGTGGCATTAAAGAGCTTCGGAGATATGGTGTCACCTTGTCTCACTCCCTTTCCAATTTTTATGTGTGTTGTATTTTCAAACAGCCGAATCTTTGCACTTGCATTTTCATAGATGTTATTAATAATATTAATGTATGCATCTTCAATACCGCAGGATTTCAGAGCCGTGGTAACTGCTGATGGTTTCACCGAATCAAAGGCTTTTTCATAATCGATAAAAGCCATGCACAATGGAAGTTCATATTCCCTCGCTCTTTCAATTAGTTCTCTCAGTACGTGGATATGATCTATTGTGCTGTAGCCACTCCTGAATCCAGCTTGTTCTCTCGGTTGAGCCATGTCCAGTGTTACCTTCAAGCGGTGTGAAAGAACTTTAGTGAAGATTTTATAAACTACTGATAGGAGGCTGATAGGTCTGTAGTTCCCGAGATCCTCAATGTCACTTTTTTTATGTAGCAGGATCATTGTAGCATTGTTCCAATCCTCAGGAATCTTCCCTTCATTAAGGCATCGAGTGAAAATTTGGGCGAGTACTGTTTCAATTTCTCCACTTGCTTCTTGTATGATGTCTATAGTAATTCCATCTTCTCCTGGAGCTTTCCCCCGCTTCATGTTCTTGATTGCATGTGCAACTTCTGCTGGGAGGACTGGAAGAACTCTGGTACCTTTCATGATGTCTGGAGTACATGTATCATCCCTTTCATATAATTTGGAGTAGAAATCTTTCACTCTTGTCAAAATTTCGCCTCTATTTCTTGTTATAGAACCATCTTCTTTTCTCAGAGCCATAATCTGTTTTCTTCCCTTACTGAGATGTCCCTTTGCTATCTTTAGGCTTTGGTTGTTTTCAATTGCTTTCCTTACTAGTTCACAGTTTAATTTCCTTACGTCTTCAGTGATACTTTTTCGTACTGTCTTGCATAGCTCTATATATTCCACTTTGGAAGTCACATCTTCTTTAGTTGTCCTCATCACTCTTCTTTTTTGCATCAACATTTTGGTTTTTCCTGATAATTTATTCACATGCAATTTGTTCTTAGACCCAGCTAATTTTGTTGCTGTTTCAATAAGAGCTTTGGTTACTTTTCTGTTAACTTCAGAAATATCCACTTCTTCCGATGTTAGGCCTTCTAAAGCAGAGAACCTGTTCTTCAGTTCCAATTTGAAGGTATTATGGTGTATTTTAAGGTTGGTTATGTCAATACATTTTGTTTGTCTTATGAGCTTGCTACGTTCGAGTTTAGTGTTGAGGTGCATCTCACATCTCACCAATCTATGGTCACTGCCTGTGTTGAACTTGTTTTGTGTTGAACTCATATATGTATATATATATCATCATCATCATCATTGTCAACCATTATCAATCCACTGCTGGACGAAGGTCTCCCCAAGTTTCCTCCACAACGGTCTGTCTTGTGCCAGTCTCCTCCATGTCACCCCTGCATACTTTCGAATTTCATCCACCCATCTCCCATGTGGTCTTCTTCTGGGTCTTTTCCTGTCCCTTGGAATCCAATCTAAAATTTCAGCTGTCCATCGATGATCTGTCCTTCTGGCAGTATGTCCAGCCCATTGCCATTTCAGGGATTTAACTCTGATCATGATGTCTTCCACTCTTGTCATTTTTCGGATCCACGAGTTCCTCTTCTTATCTCTCCTGGTTACACCAAGTATGCACCTCTCCATGCTTCTTTGATTTGTCTGCAGCCTTTGTATGTCTCTTTTAGTTAAAGTCCACGTCTCTGCACCATACGTAAGCACTGGAAGGATGCATTGATCAAACACTTTTCTTTTAAGACATAATGGCATATTGCTCTTGAAAATTATGCTGTTTCTTCCAAAAGCTCTCCAGGCAAGTTTTGTACGCCGATTAATTTCTTCATCAATGTGACCCTCACTTGATATCTGCTGTCCAAGATAAACATACGTGTCTGTTATCTCCAGCTTTTGTCCATCAATCGATAAATCTTCATTTCTTGTAAAAGCATTGAACATCACTTTTGTCTTCCGAAAGTTCATTTTTAATCCCACTTCTTTACTCTTGTCAGCAAGTTCCTGGATCATACTCTGCAGCTCTGATGGGCTAGTTGCAAAAATGACTACGTCATCAGCAAAACGAAGGTGGGTTAGATAATCTCCATTGATCTTTATCCCCTTGTTTTCCCAGCTCAGCGACTGAAAAACACCCTCCAATGTGGCATTAAAGAGCTTCGGAGATATGGTGTCACCTTGTCTCACTCCCTTTCCAATTTTTATGTGTGTTGTATTTTCAAACAGCCTAATCTTTGCACTTGCGTTTTCATAGATGTTATTAATAATATTAATGTATGCGTCTTCAATACCGCAGGTTTTCAGAGCCATTGTAACTGCTGATGGTTTCACCGAATCAAAGGCTTTTTCATAATCGATAAAAGCCATGCACAATGGAAGTTCATATTCCCTCGCTCTTTCAATTAGTTCTCTCAGCACATGGATATGATCTATTGTGCTGTAGCCACTCCTGAATCCAGCTTGTTCTCTCGGTTGAGCCATGTCCAGTGTCACCTTCAAGCGGTGTGAAAGAACTTTAGTGAAGATTTTATAAACTACTGATAGGAGGCTGATAGGTCTGTAGTTTCCGAGATCCTCAATGTCACCTTTCTTATGTAGCAGGATCATTGTAGCGGTGTTCCAATCCTCAGGAATCTTTCCTTCATTAAGGCATCGAGTGAAAATTTGGGCGAGTACTGTTTCGATTTCTCCACTTGCTTCTTGTATGATGTCTACAGTAATTCCATCTTCTCCTGGAGCTTTTCCCCGCTTCATGTTCTTGATTGCATGTGCAACTTCTGCTGGAATGACTGGAGGAACTCTGGTACTGGTATCTTTCATGATGTCTGGAGTGAATGTATCATCCCTTTCATATAATTTGGAGTAGAAATCTTTCACTCTTGTCAAAATTTCGCCTCTATTTCTTGTTACAGAACCATCTTCTTTTCTCAGTGCCATAATCTGTTTTCTTCCCTTACTGAGATGTCCCTTTGCTATCTTTAGGCTTTGGTTGTTTTCAATTGCTTTCCTCACTAGTTCACAGTTGAATTTTCTTACATCTTCAGTGATACTTTTTCTTACTATCTTGCATAGCTCTATATATTCCACTTTGGAAGTCACATCTTCTTTAGTTGTCCTCATCTCTCTTCTTTTTTGCATCAACATTTTCGTTTTTCCTGATAATTTATTTACATGCAACTTGTCCTTAGACCCAGCTAATTTTGTTGCTGTTTCCATAAGAGCTTTGGTTACTTTTCTGTTAACTTCAGAAATGTCCACTTCTTCCGATGTTAGGCCTTCTAAAGCAGAGAACCTGTTCTTCAGTTCCAACTTGAAGGTATTTATGATTTCTCCACTTGCTTTCCAACTTGAAGGTATTATGATTTCTCCACTTGCTTCTTCCGATGTTAGGCCTTCTAAAGCAGAGAACCTGTTCTTCAGTTCCAATTTGAAGGTATTATGGTGTTTTTTAAGGTTGGTTATGTCAATACATTTTGTTTGTCTTATGAGCTTGCTACGTTCGAGTTTAGTGTTGAGGTGCATCTCACATCTCACCAATCTATGGTCACTGCATGTGTTGAACTTGTTTTGTGTTGAACTCATATATGTATATATATATATATATATACTGAAGAGCAATGCTGAAAACTAAGGAAAAACTTTGGCTTTGCAGAAACCCATTTCCAACTAGGTCTCTGTGGAAGTGAGAAAATGCAGAGTTTTTGCTTGTCCTTGATAAAGCCAAGGCTCAGTATTCTCGACACTTTCTACATTCAGTTGTTTTATTTTATTTTTTATCTTTTCTCCTTTTACTCACACCGGTAGACATATAACCCTTTCTATGTTGTACTTGGTATGAGTCATAATAGAAGAGATGTCCACTTTTCAGTTCAATGAGATCTTCTCCTTTTCTCCTTACCTCACTCAGCCCGACGATGTCCCACTTGATCCTTTGTAGTTCCTCTTCCAATTCAAGAAGCCTTGAATCAGAAGATAGGGAGCGTCCGTTGTAGGTAGCCAAGGTCAGCATCAAATGGCAGCCTAGTCCGGTCCTCCGGGGATTCTTAGCACCCTCTGCCTTCATGTCGCACTGGCCGCTGCCTTGGCCAGGTACATTCCAGCTGCCGGAGACTGAGGGCCAAGATTTAAGTTGTAGAGTCATTTTGGAGGTGTTTCGCCATAACTCACCACGCTGGCCAAGCGGGTTGGTGAGTGTGTTATAGCATTTCCTCTGATCCTGATGGTATAGTTATACCGCTATTTGCGGTCGTCAGAGCCCCTTTAGTGGGAACAGGATGCACCACGAGAAGGCGGGGTTGACATTTGTCAAGGAGAGGCTGTGATGTTACGCATCACCTGACCTTGCATCATATATATATATATATATATATATATATATATATATATATATAACAGCGTAATTTTCAAGAGCAATATGCCATTATGTCTTAAAAGAAAAGTGTTTGATCAATGCATCCTTCCAGTGCTTACGTATGGTGCAGAGACGTGGACCTTAGCTAAAAGAGACATACAAAGGCTGCAGACAACTCAAAGCAGCATGGAGAGGTGCATGCTTGGTGTAACCACGAGAGATAAGAAGAGGAACACGTGGATCCGAAAAATGACAAGAGTGGAAGACATCATGATCAGAGTTAAATCCCTGAAATGGCAATGGGCTGGACATACTGCCAGAAGGACAGACTATCGATGGACAGCCGAAATTTTAGGTTGGATTCCAAGGGATAGGAAAAGACCCAGAAGAAGATCACATGGAAGATGGGTGGATGAAATTCGAAAGTATGCGGGAGTGACATGGAGGAGACTGGCACAAGACAGACCGTTGTGGAGGAAACTTGGGAAGACCTTCGTCCAGCAGTGGATTGATAATGGTTGACAATGACGATGATCATCATCATCATTGCAAAACGAAGGTGGGTTAGATAATCTCCATTAATCTTTATCCCTTTGTTTTCCCAGTTCAGTGATTGAAAGACATTTTCCAATGTGGCATTAAAGAGCTCCGGAGATATGGTGTCACCTTGTCTCACTCCTTTTCCAATTTTTATATGTGTTGTATTTTCAAACAGCCGAATCTTTGCACTTGCATTTTCATAGGTGTTATTAATAATATTAATGTATGCATCTTCAATACCGCAGGATTTCAGAGCCATTGCAACTGCTGATGGTTTCACCGAATCAAAGGCTTTTTCATAATCGATAAAAGCCATGCACAATGGAAGTTCATATTCCCTCGCTCTTTCAATTAGTTCTCTCAGTACGTGGATATGATCTATTGTGCTGTAGCCACTCCTGAATCCAGCTTGTTCTCTCGGTTGAGCCATGTCCAGTGTCACCTTCAAGCGGTGTGAAAGAACTTTAGTGAAGATTTTATTATAAACCACTGATAGGAGGCTGATAGGTCTGTAGTTCCTGAGATCCTCAATGTCACCTTTTTTATGTAGCAAGATCATTGTAGCGTTGTTCCAATCCTCAGGAATTTTCCCTTCATTAAGGCATCGAGTGAAAATTTGGGCGAGTACTGTTTCGATTTCTCCACTTGCTTCTTGTATGATGTCTACAGTAATTCCATCTTCTCCTGGAGCTTTTCCCCGCTTCATGTTCTTGATTGCATGTGCAACTTCTGCTGGAAGGACTGGAAGAACTCTGGTACTGGTACCTTTCATGATGTCTGGAGTACATGTATCATCCCTTTCATATAATTTGGAGTAGAAATCTTTCACTCTTGTCAAAATTTCGCCTCTATTTCTTGTTAGAGAACCATCTTCTTTTCTCAGTGCCATAATCTGTTTTTTCCCCTTACTGAGATGTCCCTTTGCTATCTTTAGGCTTTGGTTGTTTTCAATTGCTTTCCTTACTAGTTCACAGTTGAATTTCCTTACGTCTTCAGTGATACTTTTTCGTACTGTCTTGCATAGCTCTATATATTCCACTTTGGAAGTCACATCTTCTTTAGTTGTCCATATCTCTCTTCTTTTTTGCATCAACATTTTGGTTTTTCCTGATAATTTATTCACATGCAATTTGTTCTTAGACCCAGCTAATTTTGTTGCTGTTTCCATAAAAGCTTTGGTTACTTTTCTGTTAACTTCAGAAATATCCACTTCTTCCAATGTTAGGCCTTCTAAAGCAGAGAATCTGTTCTTCAGTTTAAATTTGAAGGTATTTATGTCAATACATTTTGTTTGCCTTATGAGCGTGCCACGTTCCAGTTTAGTGTTGAGGTGCATCTTACATCTCACCAATCTATGGTCACTGCATGTGTTGAACTTGTTTTGTGTTGAACTCATATATGTATATATATATATATATATATACATATATATATATATATATATATATATATACTGAAGAGCAATGCTGAAAACTAAGGAAAAACTTTGGCTTTGCAGAAACCCATTTCTAACTAGGTCTCTGTGGAAGTGAGAAAATGCAGAGTTTTTGCTGGTCCTTGATAAAGCCAAGGCTCAGTATTCTCGACACTTTCTACATTCAGTTGTTTTATTTTATTTTTTATCTTTTCTCCTTTTACTCACACCGGTAGACATATAACCCTTTCTATGTTGTACTTGGTATGAGTCAAAAATATGTAATTTTTTTTTGCTTAGGTCTCTTCTTAATAGAATATATATATATATATATATATATATATATACTTAAGAGCAAAACTGAAGACTAAGGAAACAATTTTAGAATTTAAAACGATTATATATATATACTATAAAGAAGATACCTAAGCAAAAAAATACATATATAATTTTGACTCACAACTTTCAGGTTATTTTGCACCCTTCGTTTTAAATTCTAAAATTTTTTCCTTAGTCTTCAGTTTTGCTCTTAAGTATATATATATATATATATATATATATATATATAGGATGTAAGGTCAGGTGATGCGTAACATCACAGCCTCTCCTTGACAAATGTCAACCCCGCCTTCTCGTGGTGCATCCTGTTCCCACTAAAGGGGCTCTGACGACCGCCCATAGCGGTATAACTATACCATCGGGATTAGAGGAAATTCTATCCCACACTCACCAACCCGCTTTGCCAGCGTGGTGAGTTATGGCCAAACCCCTCCAAAATGATTCCACAACTCAAATCTTGGCCCTCAGTCTCCGGCAGCTGGAATGTACCTGGCCAAGGCAGCGGCCAGTGCGACATGAAGGCAGAGGGTGCTAAGAATCCCCGGAGGACCGGACTAGGCTGCCATGTGATGCTGACCTTGGCTACTTACAATGGACGCTCCCTATCTTCTGATTCAAGCGTCCTTGAATTGGAAGAGGAACTACAAAGGATCAAGTGGGACATCGTCGGGCTAAGGTAGGTAAGGAGAAAAGGAGAAGATCTCATCGAACTGAAAAGTGGACATCTCTTCTACTATCGTGGGACAGATACTGGCAGAACTAGTTATGTTGGATTTATCCTTGTCTCTGTTCCGTACGTAAGAACTGAAAGGATGCGGTGATTAAACACACTTTTGTTTTAGGACATGATGCTATATTGCTCTTGAAAATACTGTTTCTTCCAAAAGCTCTTCAACCGAGGTTTATGCACCGATTAATATACATCTGAAGTGCCAGAAAAACTGGTACACCAGTCTAATACTTGGTAGTTCCCCCACGGGAGCGCAGGACTGAAGAAATACGACGGGGCATGGACTGAAGAAATACGACGGGGCATGGACTGAAGAAATACGACGGGGCATGGACTCCACTAGCTTCTGGAAATATGCTGTAGGCTATACACACCATACTTCCTGCAGAGCGTTCCACACTTCGGGTGTATTCCGAGGTCTCGGATTCCTGTGTTCGATAGCGCGTTGCATGGCATCCCAAATATGTTCTACCACTTTCAGATCTCGCCACTTGGGTGGGAATGGCAACACCCCAAACTCAGATGAATGCTCCTCTAACCATAATGTGGCATCCCGACATTTGTGTGGAGGTGCATTGTTCTGTTGGAACAGGCCCAACCCATCAGCATGAATGCAGGACATGAACGGGTGTACTTCGTCAGAAAGGATGAGCACATAGCGTTGGCCGGTCACAGACGTTTGTAGACGTACAAGAGGTCCCAGTGAAGTCCATCTAAACACACCCCATACCATTACGGAACCCCCACCAGCCGGTATAGTTCCCTGTTGGCAGGCGGGATCCATAGCTTCATGGGGTTTGCGCCACACACGAATCGTTCCATCTGCCCGATACAGTTGGAAACGCGATTCTTCAGACCAGACTACTTGTTTCCAGTCATCAAGTGTCCAGTGGCGGTGTTACCATGCCCAAGCGAGGCGCATAGCTCTGTGTCGTGCACCCATCAAGGCAGCCGACGCCCGAGCTGGGCGTCGGCTCCCAAAGCCCATATCGTGCAGGCTACGTTGCACAGTCCGGACGCTGATGGTTGTTGAGGCTCCAGCGTTGAATTCCGATTATACCTGCGAGAGTGTTGCACGCCTATCGCGTGAAACGATTCTTGACAGCCGACGATAGTCACGTTCACCCAATGTCTTTTTACGGCCACATTGGTATCATAAGTTGGAAGTTTTGCCGAAATTCTTGTAGTCACGGTACACCCTTGCAATGGTCGTCCGTGAAAATCCGAACTTCGTTTCTACCTCCGAAATACTACGGCCCATCTCACGAGCGCCAACTATGACACCGCGTTGAAAATCGCTTAAATCGTTATTACTTGTCATTCTCGTGCCGAAAACAGCTTTGACAGCTGGCAAGGATGTCTATCGCTTTATATACGCACTGGCGGACGCAACCGAGTACGCACATAGGTGACCTTGCTATGTATTTTGCATAAGCTCGTATGTACCAGTTTTTCTAGCACTTCAGTGTATATATATATATCATCATCATCATCATTGTCAACCATTATCAATCCACTGCTGGACGAAGGTCTCCCCAAGTTTCCTCCACAACGGTCTGTCTTGTGCCAGTCTCCTCCATGTCACCCCTGCATACTTTCGAATTTCATCCACCCATCTCCCATGTGGTCTTCTTCTGGGTCTTTTCCTGTCCCTTGGAATCCAATCTAAAATTTCGGCTGTCCATCGATGATCTGTCCTTCTGGCAGTATGTCCAGCCCATTGCCATTTCAGGGATTTAACTCTGATCATGATGTCTTCCACTCTTGTCATTTTTCGGATCCACGAGTTCCTCTTCTTATCTCTCCTGGTTACACCAAGTATGCACCTCTCCATGCTATTTTGAGTTGTCTGCAGCCTTTGTATGTCTCTTTTAGTTAAGGTCCACGTCTCTGCACCATACGTAAGCACTGGAAGGATGCATTGATCAAACACTTTTCTTTTAAGACATAATGGCATATTGCTCTTGAAAATTATGCTGTTTCTTCCAAAAGCTCTCCAGGCAAGTTTTGTACGCCGATTAATTTCTTCATCAATGTGACCCTCACTTGATATCTGCTGTCCAAGATCAACGTACGTGTCTGTTATCTCCAGCTTTTCTCCATCAATCGATAAATCTTCATTTCTTGTAAAAGCATTGAACATCACTTTTGTCTTCTGAAAGTTCATTTTCAATCCCACTTCTTTACTCTTGTCAGCAAGTTCCTGGATCATACTCTGCAGCTCTGATGGGGTAGTTGCAAAAATGACTACGTCATCAGCAAAACGTAGGTGGGTTAGATAATCTCCATTAATCTTTATCCCCTTGTTTTCCCAGCTCAGCGACTGAAAAACACCCTCCAATGTGGCATTAAAGAGCTTCGGAGATATGGTGTCACCTTGTCTCACTCCCTTTCCAATTTTTATGTGTGTTGTATTTTCAAACAGCCTAATCTTTGCACTTGCATTTTCATAGATGTTATTAATAATATTAATGTATGCATCTTCAATACCGCAGGTTTTCAGAGCCATTGTAACTGCTGATGGTTTCACCGAATCAAAGGCTTTTTCATAATCGATAAAAGCCATGCCCAATGGAAGTTCATATTCCCTCGCTCTTTCAATTAGTTCCCTCAGCACGTGGATATGATCTATTGTGCTGTAGCCACTCCTGAATCCAGCTTGTTCTCTCGGTTGAGCCATGTCCAGTGTTACCTTCAAGCGGTGTGAAAGGACTTTAGTGAAGATTTTATAAACTACTGATAGGAGGCTGATAGGTCTGTAGTTTCCGAGATCCTCAATGTCACCTTTCTTATGTAGCAGGATCATTGTAGCGGTGTTCCAATTCTCAGGAATCTTTCCTTCATTAAGGCATCGAGTGAAAATTTGGGCGAGTACTGTTTCGATTTCTCCACTTGCTTCTTGTATGATGTCTACAGTAATTCCATCTTCTCCTGGAGCTTTTCCCCGCTTCATGTTCTTGATCGCATGTGCAACTTCTGCTGGAAGGACTGGAGGAACTCTGGTACTGGTATCTTTCATGATGTCTGGAGTGCATGTATCATCCCTTTCATATAATTTGGAGTAGAAATCTTTCACTCTTGTCAAAATTTCGCCTCTATTTCTTGTTACAGTGCCATAATCTGTTTTCTTCCCTTACTGATATGTTCCTTTGCTATCTTTAGGCTTTGGTTGTTTTCAATTGCTTTCCTCACTAGTTCACAGTTGAATTTTCTTACGTCTTCAGTGATACTTTTTCTTACTGTCTTGCATAGCTCTATATATTCCACTTTGGAAGTCACATCTTCTTTAGTTGTCCTCATCTCTCTTCTTTTTGCATCAACATTTTCGTTTTTCCTGATAATTTATTTACATGCAACTTGTTCTTAGACCCAGCTAATTTTGTTGCTGTTTCCATAAGAGCTTTGGTTACTTTTCTGTTAACTTCAGAGATGTCCACTTCTTCCGATGTTAGGCCTTCTAAAGCAGAGAACCTGTTCTTCAGTTCCAACTTGAAGGTATTATGGTGTTTTTTAAGGTTGGCTATGTCAATAGATTTTGTTTGTCTTGTGAGCTTGCTACGTTCAAGTTTAGTGTTGAGGTGCATCTTACATCTCACCAATCTATGGTCACTACCTGTGTTGAACTTGTTTAGCACACTGCAGTCTTCTATGACGAATTTTTTGTTACACATAATAAAATCAATTTCACTTGTCGTCCCATTTGGATGTCTCCATGTCCATTTCCTGTGTGGCTTTTTCTTGAAGAAGGAGTTCAAGATGAAAAACCCTTCTGCCTCTGCAAACTCAACGAGAGTATTTCCACGCTGGTTTCTGTTGACGTGACCGAATTTACCTACTGAAGTTTCATTCTGTTGCCGTTGCCCTATTTTTGCATTGAAATCTCCCATAATTATTTTCAAGTGCTGCTTACCTTTATTATTTAGATGACAAATTTCCTCATAAAATTCTTCAATTTCTTCTTCAAGATGACTTGTGGTGGGTGCATAAGTTTGAATAATCTGAGCCTGGTATCTTTTCGAGAGTTGGATAACAAGTCGTGCAGCTCTGTCAGAGGAACTTTCAACTTCTACAACTTTATCCTTCAGTTTCTTGTTTATTATAAATCCAACACCACTAGTTCTGCCAGTATCTGTCCCACGATAGTAGAAGAGATGTCCACTTTTCAGTTCGATGAGATCTTCTCCTTTTCTCCTTACCTCACTTAGCCCCACGATGTCCCACTTGATCCTTTGTAGTTCCTCTTCCAATTCAAGAAGCCTTGAATCAGAAGATAGGGAGCGTCCATTGTACGTAGCCAAGGTCAGCATCAGATGGCAGCCTAGTCCGGTCCTCCGGGGATTCTTAGCACCCTCTGCCTTCATGTCGCACTGGCCGCTGCCTTGGCCAGGTACATTCCAGCTGCCGGAGACTGAGGGCCAAGATTTAAGTTGTGGAATCATTTTGGAGGGTTTGGCCATAACTCACCACGCTGGCTAAGCGGGTTGGTGAGTGTGGGATAGAATTTCCTCTAATCCCGATGATATAGTTATACCGCTATTGGCGGTCGTCAGAGCCCATTTAGTGGGAACAGGATGCACCACGAGAAGGCGGGGTTTATAATGAATTAGCTTTATTTTCTTTCCGCTAAGCTAATTAATATGAATGATTCTCTTCCTACCAGCTAGCTAATGATATACTTGTACTAAGCTTCACAATAATGAATTCAAAAGGGTGTTGTTACTAGTTAATTACGAACTTAAACAAAGTCTCAACGCTGGTTATTTATAGGAATCAATAAATGTTATAAACCTAACAGCCAGACAGAGGTCTGACACAAACTATGAATTGAGAAAGACTAACTTACATAAACTTCTTTATTTATACGACTCTTGGTAAACTAAGGCACACACACACTTGTAGTACAATACTGAATAATCTCTCCTCGTATTATAAACGCTCTCTCTTAACAACCACAAGCTCTCCTCATAACAACACAAAAGCCCTGGTAAGTCTCGATGAACGCGCCTATATACTAGCTACCACCACGTCATAACTTACACTCATTGCCAGATCTCATTCAGCGGGTGAAATAATATTTCGTTCAGTAGGAAGATAATTTACATAGTAAAATAAAATAACCAGAGATAGTAAAATCAAAAGGAAAGTGAATATAGAGTATACGTTACAGGTTGACATTTGTCAAGGAGAGGCTGTGATGTTACGCATCACCTGACCTATATATATATCATCATCATCATCATTGTCAACCATTATCAATCCACTGCTGGACGAAGGTCTCCCCAAGTTTCCTCCACAACGGTCTGTCTTGTGCCAGTCTCCTCCATGTCACTCCCGCATATTTACGAATTTCATCCACCCATCTCCCATGTGGTCTTTTTCTGGGTCTTTTCCTGTCCCTTGGAATCCAATCTAAAATTTCGGCTGTCCATCTATGGTCTGTCTTTCTGGCAGTATGTCCAGCCCATTGCCATTTCAGGGATTTAACTCTGATCATGATGTCTTCCACTCTCGTCATTTTTCGGATCCACGAGTTCCTCTTCTTATCTCTCCTGGTTATACCAAGCATGCACCTCTCCATGCTGCTTTGAGTTGTCTGCAGCCTTTGTATGTCTCTTTTAGTTAAGGTCCACGTCTCTGCACCATACGTAAGCACTGGAAGGATGCATTGATCAAACACTTTTCTTTTAAGACATAATGGCATATTGCTCTTGAAAATTATGCTGTTTCTTCCAAAAGCTCTCCAGGCAAGTTTTGTACGCCGATTAATTTCTTCATCAATGTGACCCTCACTTGATATCTGCTGTCCAAGATAAACATACGTATCTGTTATCTCCAGTTTTTCTCCATCAATCGATAAATCTTCATTTCTTGTAAAAGCATTGAACATCACTTTTGTCTTCTGAAAGTTCATTTTTAATCCCACTTCTTTACTCTTGTCAGCAAGTTCCTGGATCATACTCTGCAGCTCTGATGAGGTAGTTGCAAAAATGACTACGTCATCAGCAAAACGAAGGTGGGTTAGATAATCTCCATTAATCTTTATCCCTTTGTTTTCCCAGTTCAGTGATTGAAAGACATTTTCCAATGTGGCATTAAAGAGCTTCGGAGATATGGTGTCACCTTGTCTCACTCCCTTTCCAATTTTTATGTGTGTTGTATTTTCAAACAGCCGAATCTTTGCACTTGCATTTTCATAGATGTTATTAATAATATTAATGTATGCATCTTCAATACCGCAGGATTTCAGAGCCGTGGTAACTGCTGATGGTTTCACCGAATCAAAGGCTTTTTCATAATCGATAAAAGCCATGCACAATGGAAGTTCATATTCCCTCGCTCTTTCAATTAGTTCTCTCAGTACGTGGATATGATCTATTGTGCTGTAGCCACTCCTGAATCCAGCTTGTTCTCTCGGTTGAGCCATGTCCAGTGTTACCTTCAAGCGGTGTGAAAGAACTTTAGTGAAGATTTTATAAACTACTGATAGGAGGCTGATAGGTCTGTAGTTCCCGAGATCCTCAATGTCACCTTTTTTTATGTAGCAGGATCATTGTAGCATTGTTCCAATCCTCAGGAATCTTCCCTTCATTAAGGCATCGAGTGAAAATTTGGGCGAGTACTGTTTCAATTTCTCCACTTGCTTCTTGTATGATGTCTATAGTAATTCCATCTTCTCCTGGAGCTTTCCCCCGCTTCATGTTCTTGATTGCATGTGCAACTTCTGCTGGGAGGACTGGAAGAACTCTGGTACCTTTCATGATGTCTGGAGTACATGTATCATCCCTTTCATATAATTTGGAGTAGAAATCTTTCACTCTTGTCAAAATTTCGCCTCTATTTCTTGTTATAGAACCATCTTCTTTTCTCAGAGCCATAATCTGTTTTCTTCCCTTACTGAGATGTCCCTTTGCTATCTTTAGGCTTTGGTTGTTTTCAATTGCTTTCCTTACTAGTTCACAGTTGAATTTCCTTACGTCTTCAGTGATACTTTTTCGTACTGTCTTGCATAGCTCTATATATTCCACTTTGGAAGTCACATCTTCTTTAGTTGTCCTCATCACTCTTCTTTTTGCATCAACATTTTGGTTTTTCCTGATAATTTATTCACATGCAATTTGTTCTTAGACCCAGCTAATTTTGTTGCTGTTTCAATAAGAGCTTTGGTTACTTTTCTGTTAACTTCAGAAATATCCACTTCTTCCGATGTTAGGCCTTCTAAAGCAGAGAACCTGTTCTTCAGTTCCAATTTGAAGGTATTATGGTGTATTTTAAGGTTGGTTATGTCAATACATTTTGTTTGTCTTATGAGCTTGCTACGTTCGAGTTTAGTGTTGAGGTGCATCTCACATCTCACCACTCTATGGTCACTGCCTGTGTTGAACTTGTTTTGTGTTGAACTCATATATGTATATATATATCATCATCATCATCATTGTCAACCATTATCAATCCACTGCTGGACGAAGGTCTCCCCAAGTTTCCTCCACAACGGTCTGTCTTGTGCCAGTCTCCTCCATGTCACCCCTGCATACTTTCGAATTTCATCCACCCATCTCCCATGTGGTCTTCTTCTGGGTCTTTTCCTGTCCCTTGGAATCCAATCTAAAATTTCAGCTGTCCATCGATGATCTGTCCTTCTGGCAGTATGTCCAGCCCATTGCCATTTCAGGGATTTAACTCTGATCATGATGTCTTCCACTCTTGTCATTTTTCGGATCCACGAGTTCCTCTTCTTATCTCTCCTGGTTACACCAAGTATGCACCTCTCCATGCTTCTTTGATTTGTCTGCAGCCTTTGTATGTCTCTTTTAGTTAAAGTCCACGTCTCTGCACCATACGTAAGCACTGGAAGGATGCATTGATCAAACACTTTTCTTTTAAGACATAATGGCATATTGCTCTTGAAAATTATGCTGTTTCTTCCAAAAGCTCTCCAGGCAAGTTTTGTACGCCGATTAATTTCTTCATCAATGTGACCCTCACTTGATATCTGCTGTCCAAGATAAACATACGTGTCTGTTATCTCCAGCTTTTTGTCCATCAATCGATAAATCTTCATTTCTTGTAAAAGCATTGAACATCACTTTTGTCTTCCGAAAGTTCATTTTTAATCCCACTTCTTTACTCTTGTCAGCAAGTTCCTGGATCATACTCTGCAGCTCTGATGGGCTAGTTGCAAAAATGACTACGTCATCAGCAAAACGAAGGTGGGTTAGATAATCTCCATTGATCTTTATCCCCTTGTTTTCCCAGCTCAGCGACTGAAAAACACCCTCCAATGTGGCATTAAAGAGCTTCGGAGATATGGTGTCACCTTGTCTCACTCCCTTTCCAATTTTTATGTGTGTTGTATTTTCAAACAGCCTAATCTTTGCACTTGCGTTTTCATAGATGTTATTAATAATATTAATGTATGCGTCTTCAATACCGCAGGTTTTCAGAGCCATTGTAACTGCTGATGGTTTCACCGAATCAAAGGCTTTTTCATAATCGATAAAAGCCATGCACAATGGAAGTTCATATTCCCTCGCTCTTTCAATTAGTTCTCTCAGCACATGGATATGATCTATTGTGCTGTAGCCACTCCTGAATCCAGCTTGTTCTCTCGGTTGAGCCATGTCCAGTGTCACCTTCAAGCGGTGTGAAAGAACTTTAGTGAAGATTTTATAAACTACTGATAGGAGGCTGATAGGTCTGTAGTTTCCGAGATCCTCAATGTCACCTTTCTTATGTAGCAGGATCATTGTAGCGGTGTTCCAATCCTCAGGAATCTTTCCTTCATTAAGGCATCGAGTGAAAATTTGGGCGAGTACTGTTTCGATTTCTCCACTTGCTTCTTGTATGATGTCTACAGTAATTCCATCTTCTCCTGGAGCTTTTCCCCGCTTCATGTTCTTGATTGCATGTGCAACTTCTGCTGGAATGACTGGAGGAACTCTGGTACTGGTATCTTTCATGATGTCTGGAGTGAATGTATCATCCCTTTCATATAATTTGGAGTAGAAATCTTTCACTCTTGTCAAAATTTCGCCTCTATTTCTTGTTACAGAACCATCTTCTTTTCTCAGTGCCATAATCTGTTTTCTTCCCTTACTGAGATGTCCCTTTGCTATCTTTAGGCTTTGGTTGTTTTCAATTGCTTTCCTCACTAGTTCACAGTTGAATTTTCTTACATCTTCAGTGATACTTTTTCTTACTATCTTGCATAGCTCTATATATTCCACTTTGGAAGTCACATCTTCTTTAGTTGTCCTCATCTCTCTTCTTTTTTGCATCAACATTTTCGTTTTTCCTGATAATTTATTTACATGCAACTTGTCCTTAGACCCAGCTAATTTTGTTGCTGTTTCCATAAGAGCTTTGGTTACTTTTCTGTTAACTTCAGAAATGTCCACTTCTTCCGATGTTAGGCCTTCTAAAGCAGAGAACCTGTTCTTCAGTTCCAACTTGAAGGTATTTATGATTTCTCCACTTGCTTTCCAACTTGAAGGTATTATGATTTCTCCACTTGCTTCTTCCGATGTTAGGCCTTCTAAAGCAGAGAACCTGTTCTTCAGTTCCAATTTGAAGGTATTATGGTGTTTTTTAAGGTTGGTTATGTCAATACATTTTGTTTGTCTTATGAGCTTGCTACGTTCGAGTTTAGTGTTGAGGTGCATCTCACATCTCACCAATCTATGGTCACTGCATGTGTTGAACTTGTTTTGTGTTGAACTCATATATGTATATATATATATATATATACTGAAGAGCAATGCTGAAAACTAAGGAAAAACTTTGGCTTTGCAGAAACCCATTTCCAACTAGGTCTCTGTGGAAGTGAGAAAATGCAGAGTTTTTGCTTGTCCTTGATAAAGCCAAGGCTCAGTATTCTCGACACTTTCTACATTCAGTTGTTTTATTTTATTTTTTATCTTTTCTCCTTTTACTCACACCGGTAGACATATAACCCTTTCTATGTTGTACTTGGTATGAGTCATAATAGAAGAGATGTCCACTTTTCAGTTCAATGAGATCTTCTCCTTTTCTCCTTACCTCACTCAGCCCGACGATGTCCCACTTGATCCTTTGTAGTTCCTCTTCCAATTCAAGAAGCCTTGAATCAGAAGATAGGGAGCGTCCGTTGTAGGTAGCCAAGGTCAGCATCAAATGGCAGCCTAGTCCGGTCCTCCGGGGATTCTTAGCACCCTCTGCCTTCATGTCGCACTGGCCGCTGCCTTGGCCAGGTACATTCCAGCTGCCGGAGACTGAGGGCCAAGATTTAAGTTGTAGAGTCATTTTGGAGGTGTTTCGCCATAACTCACCACGCTGGCCAAGCGGGTTGGTGAGTGTGTTATAGCATTTCCTCTGATCCTGATGGTATAGTTATACCGCTATTTGCGGTCGTCAGAGCCCCTTTAGTGGGAACAGGATGCACCACGAGAAGGCGGGGTTGACATTTGTCAAGGAGAGGCTGTCATGTTACGCATCACCTGACCTTGCATCATATATATATATATATATATATATATATATATATACTATAAAGATACCTAAGCAAAAAAATATATATATATAACAGCGTAATTTTCAAGAGCAATATGCCATTATGTCTTAAAAGAAAAGTGTTTGATCAATGCATCCTTCCAGTGCTTACGTATGGTGCAGAGACGTGGACCTTAGCTAAAAGAGACATACAAAGGCTGCAGACAACTCAAAGCAGCATGGAGAGGTGCATGCTTGGTGTAACCACGAGAGATAAGAAGAGGAACACGTGGATCCGAAAAATGACAAGAGTGGAAGACATCATGATCAGAGTTAAATCCCTGAAATGGCAATGGGCTGGACATACTGCCAGAAGGACAGACTATCGATGGACAGCCGAAATTTTAGGTTGGATTCCAAGGGATAGGAAAAGACCCAGAAGAAGATCACATGGAAGATGGGTGGATGAAATTCGAAAGTATGCGGGAGTGACATGGAGGAGACTGGCACAAGACAGACCGTTGTGGAGGAAACTTGGGAAGACCTTCGTCCAGCAGTGGATTGATAATGGTTGACAATGACGATGATCATCATCATCATTGCAAAACGAAGGTGGGTTAGATAATCTCCATTAATCTTTATCCCTTTGTTTTCCCAGTTCAGTGATTGAAAGACATTTTCCAATGTGGCATTAAAGAGCTCCGGAGATATGGTGTCACCTTGTCTCACTCCTTTTCCAATTTTTATATGTGTTGTATTTTCAAACAGCCGAATCTTTGCACTTGCATTTTCATAGGTGTTATTAATAATATTAATGTATGCATCTTCAATACCGCAGGATTTCAGAGCCATTGCAACTGCTGATGGTTTCACCGAATCAAAGGCTTTTTTCATAATCGATAAAAGCCATGCACAATGGAAGTTCATATTCCCTCGCTCTTTCAATTAGTTCTCTCAGTACGTGGATATGATCTATTGTGCTGTAGCCACTCCTGAATCCAGCTTGTTCTCTCGGTTGAGCCATGTCCAGTGTCACCTTCAAGCGGTGTGAAAGAACTTTAGTGAAGATTTTATTATAAACCACTGATAGGAGGCTGATAGGTCTGTAGTTCCTGAGATCCTCAATGTCACCTTTTTTATGTAGCAAGATCATTGTAGCGTTGTTCCAATCCTCAGGAATTTTCCCTTCATTAAGGCATCGAGTGAAAATTTGGGCGAGTACTGTTTCGATTTCTCCACTTGCTTCTTGTATGATGTCTACAGTAATTCCATCTTCTCCTGGAGCTTTTCCCCGCTTCATGTTCTTGATTGCATGTGCAACTTCTGCTGGAAGGACTGGAAGAACTCTGGTACTGGTACCTTTCATGATGTCTGGAGTACATGTATCATCCCTTTCATATAATTTGGAGTAGAAATCTTTCACTCTTGTCAAAATTTCGCCTCTATTTCTTGTTAGAGAACCATCTTCTTTTCTCAGTGCCATAATCTGTTTTTTCCCCTTACTGAGATGTCCCTTTGCTATCTTTAGGCTTTGGTTGTTTTCAATTGCTTTCCTTACTAGTTCACAGTTGAATTTCCTTACGTCTTCAGTGATACTTTTTCGTACTGTCTTGCATAGCTCTATATATTCCACTTTGGAAGTCACATCTTCTTTAGTTGTCCATATCTCTCTTCTTTTTTGCATCAACATTTTGGTTTTTCCTGATAATTTATTCACATGCAATTTGTTCTTAGACCCAGCTAATTTTGTTGCTGTTTCCATAAAAGCTTTGGTTACTTTTCTGTTAACTTCAGAAATATCCACTTCTTCCAATGTTAGGCCTTCTAAAGCAGAGAATCTGTTCTTCAGTTTAAATTTGAAGGTATTTATGTCAATACATTTTGTTTGCCTTATGAGCGTGCCACGTTCCAGTTTAGTGTTGAGGTGCATCTTACATCTCACCAATCTATGGTCACTGCATGTGTTGAACTTGTTTTGTGTTGAACTCATATATGTATATATATATATATATATATACATATATATATATATATATATATATATACTGAAGAGCAATGCTGAAAACTAAGGAAAAACTTTGGCTTTGCAGAAACCCATTTCTAACTAGGTCTCTGTGGAAGTGAGAAAATGCAGAGTTTTTGCTGGTCCTTGATAAAGCCAAGGCTCAGTATTCTCGACACTTTCTACATTCAGTTGTTTTATTTTATTTTTTATCTTTTCTCCTTTTACTCACACCGGTAGACATATAACCCTTTCTATGTTGTACTTGGTATGAGTCAAAAATATGTAATTTTTTTTTTGCTTAGGTCTCTTCTTAATAGAATATATATATATATATATATATATATATACTATAAAGAAGATACCTAAGCAAAAAAATACATATATAATTTTGACTCACAACTTTCAGGTTATTTTGCACCCTTCGTTTTAAATTCTAAATTTTTTTCCTTAGTCTTCAGTTTTGCTCTTAAGTATATATATATATATATATATATATATATATGGGATGTAAGGTCAGGTGATGCGTAACATCACAGCCTCTC
Organism: Macrothele yani; assembly: GCA_039090855.1. NCBI lineage: Eukaryota > Metazoa > Arthropoda > Arachnida > Araneae > Macrothelidae > Macrothele > Macrothele yani. The sequence goes on from CM077015.1 coordinate 27,830,515, forward strand.
CTTGACAAATGTCAACCCCGCCTTCTCGTGGTGCATCCTGTTCCCACTAAAGGGGCTCTGACGACCGCCCATAGCGGTATAACTATACCATCGGGATTAGAGGAAATTCTATCCCACACTCACCAACCCGATTTGCCAGCGTGGTGAGTTATGGCCAAACCCCTCCAAAATGATTCCACAACTCAAATCTTGGCCCTCAGTCTCCGGCAGCTGGAATGTACCTGGCCAAGGCAGCGGCCAGTGCGACATGAAGGCAGAGGGTGCTAAGAATCCCCGGAGGACCGGACTAGGCTGCCATCTGATGCTGACCTTGGCAACGTACAATGGACGCTCCCTATCTTCTGATTCAAGGCTTCTTGAATTGGAAGAGGAACTACAAAGGATCAAGTGGGACATCGTGGGGCTAAGTGAGGTAAGGAGAAAAGGAGAAGATCTCATCGAACTGAAAAGTGGACATCTCTTCTACTATCGTGGGACGGATACTGGCAGAACCAGTGGTGTTGGATTTATAATAAACAAGAAACTGAAGGATAAAGTTGTAGAAGTTGAAAGTTCCTCTGACAGAGCTGCACGGCTTGTTATCCAACTCTCGAAAAGATACCAGGCTCAGATTATTCAAACTTATGCACCCACCACAAGTCATCCTGAAGAAGAAATTGAAGAATTTTATGAGGAAATTTGTCATCTAAATAATAAAGGTAAGCAGCACTTGAAAATAATTATGGGAGATTTCAATGCAAAAATAGGGCAGCGGCAACAGAATGAAACTTCAGTAGGTAAATTCGGTCACGGCAACAGAAACCAGCGTGGAAATACTCTCGTAGAGTTTGCAGAGGGAGAAGGGTTTTTCATCTTGAACTCCTTCTTCAAGAAAAAGCCACACAGGAAATGGACATGGAGACATCCAAATGGGACGACAAGTGAAATTGATTTTATTATGTGTAACAAAAAATTCGTCATAGAAGACTGCAGTGTGCTAAACAAGTTCAACACAGGTAGTGACCATAGATTGGTGAGATGTAAGATGCACCTCAACACTAAACTTGAACGTGGCAAGCTCATAAGACAAACAAAATCTATTGACATAACCAACCTTAAAAAACACCATAATACCTTCAAGTTGGAACTGAAGAACAAGTTCTCTGCTTTAGAAGGCCTAACATCGGAAGAAGTGGATATTTCTGAAGTTAACAGAAAAGTAACCAAAGCTCTTATGGAAACAGCAACAAAATTAGCTGGGTCCAAGAACAAGTTGCATGTAAATAAATTATCCGGAAAAACGAAAATGTTGATGCAAAAAAGAAGAGAGATGAGGACAACTAAAGAAGATGTGACTTCCAAAGTGGAATATATAGAGCTATGCAAGACAGTACGAAAAAGTATCACTGAAGTCGTAAGAAAATTCAACTGTGAACTAGTGAGGAAAGCAATTGAAAACAACCAAAGCCTAAAGATAGCAAAGGGATATCTCAGTAAGGGAAGAAAACAGATTATGGCACTGAGAAAAGAAGATGGTTCTGTAACAAGAAATAGAGGCGAAATTTTGACAAGAGTGAAAGATTTCTACTCCAAATTATATGAAAGGGATGATACATGCACTCCAGACATCATGAAAGATACCAGTACCAGAGTTCCTCCAGTCCTTCCAGCAGAAGTTGCACATGCAATCAAGAACATGAAGCGGGGAAAAGCTCCAGGAGAAGATGGAATTACTGTAGACATCATACAAGAAGCAAGTGGAGAAATCGAAACATTACTCGCCCAAATTTTCACTCGATGCCTTAATGAGGGAAAGATTCCTGAGGATTGGAACACCGCTACAATGATCCTGCTACATAAGAAAGGTGACATTGAGGATCTCGGAAACTACAGACCTATCAGCCGCCTATCAGTAGTTTATAAAATCTTCACTAAAGTTCTTTCACACCGCTTGAAGGTAACACTGGACATGGCTCAACCGAGAGAACAAGCTGGATTCAGGAGTGGCTACAGCACAATAGATCATATCCATGTGCTGAGAGAACTAATTGAAAGAGCGAGGGAATATGAACTTCCATTGTGCATGGCTTTTATCGATTATGAAAAAGCCTTTGATTCGGTGAAACCATCAGCAGTTACAATGGCTCTGAAAACCTGCGGTATTGAAGATGCATACATTAATATTATTAATAACATCTATGAAAATGCAAGTGCAAAGATTAGGCTGTTTGAAAATACAACACACATAAAAATTGGAAAGGGAGTGAGACAAGGTGACACCATATCTCCGAAGCTCTTTAATGCCACATTGGAGGGTGTTTTTCAGTCACTGAGCTGGGAAAACAAGGGGATAAAGATTAATGGAGATTATCTAACCCACCTTCGTTTTGCTGATGACGTAGTAATTTTTGCAACTAGCTCATCAGAGCTGCAGAGTATGATCCAGGAACTTGCTGACAAGAGTAAAGAAGTGGGATTAAAAATGAACTTTCAGAAGACAAAAGTGATGTTCAATGCTTTTACAAGAAATGAAGATTTATCGATTGATGGAGAAAAGCTGGAGATAACAGACACGTACGTTTATCTTGGACAGCAGATATCAAGTGAGGGTCACATTGGTGAAGAAATTAATCGGCGTACAAAACTTGCCTGGAGAGCTTTTGGAAGAAACAGCATAATTTTCAAGAGCAATATGCCATTATGTCTTAAAAGAAAAGTGTTTGATCAATGCATCCTTCCAGTGCTTACGTATGGTGCAGAGACGTGGACCTTAACTAAAAGAGACATACAAAGGCTGCAGACAACTCAAAGCAGCATGGAGAGGTGCATGCTTGGTGTAACCAGGAGAGATAAGAAGAGGAACTCGTGGATTCGAAAAATGACAAGAGTGGAAGACATCATGATCAGAGTTAAATCCCTGAAATGGCAATGGGCTGGACATACTGCCAGAAGGACAGATCATCGATGGAGAGCCGAAATTTTAGATTGGATTCCAAGGGACAGGAAAAGACCCAGAAGAAGACCACATGGAAGATGGGTGGATGAAATTCGAAAGTATGCGGGAGTGACATGGAGGAGACTGGCACAAGACAGACCGTTGTGGAGGAAACTTGGGGAGACCTTCGTCCCGCAGTGGATTGATAATGGTTGACAATGATGATGATGATGATGATATATAAATTGAAAACTGTAGATTTGACGAATATTGCGTATGGGCCCCCTTGATCCCGCCCCCACCCGTTCCGAAAACCCTCTACCGTCTTAATTAGAGCACCGTGAGATATTATGCCAAATTTGGTGGTTCTAAATTGAAAACTGTAGATTTTACGAATATTGCGTATTGGGGCCCCCTACCTTTCCAAAAACCGTTTACGGTCTAAGCTAGAGCACCATGAGGAAGTTTACCAAATTTTTTGGTTCTAAATTGAAAACTGTAGATTTTACGAAAATTTTCTATGGGGGCCCATCGACCCCGGGCTCAGACCATTTCCAAAAACTGTGTACGGTCTAAGTTAGACCACCATGAGGTAGTATACCAAATTTGTTGGTTTTAAATTGAAAACTGCAGATTTGACGAATATTGCGTATGGGCCCCCTTGATCCCGGGCCCCGCACCAGATTTTACGAAAATTTTCTATGGGGGCCCATCGACCACGGGCTCAGACCACTTCCTAAAACTGTCTGCGGTCTAAGTTAGAGCACCATGAGGTAGTATACCAAATTTGGTGGTTCTAAATTGAAAACTGTAGATTTTACGAATATTGCGTATGGGGGCCCTTGACCCCGGGCCCCCTACCTTTCCAAAACCGTCTATGGTCTAAGTTAGAGCACCATGAGATATTATACCAAATTTGGTAATTCTAAATTGAAAACTGTAGATTTTACGAATATTGCGCATTGGGGCCCCTTGACCCCGGGCCCCCCTACATTTCAAAGCAAAACCCGTCTACGGTCTAAGTTAGAGCACCATGAGGAAGTATACCAAATTTGGTGTTTCTAAATTGAAAACTGTAGATTTTACGAATATTGCGTATGGGGGCCCTTGAAACCGGGCCCCCTACCTTTCCAAAACCGTCTATGGTTTAAGTTAGAGCACCATGAGGAAGTATATCAAATTTTGTGGTTCTAAATTGAAAACTGTAGATTTTACGAAAATTTTCTATGGGGGGCCTCTCGACCCCGGGCTCAGACCACATCCAAAAACACCATGTGGTAGTATACCAAATTTGGTGGCTTTAAATTGAAAACTGTAGATTTTACGAAATTTTTGTATGAGATGAGAGATTAATTAGTGCCCCCTAATGAAATATTTTTATAAGTGCCGCATACTAGTCTTCTGCAAATTAAATCAGTGTCTGAACAAATTTTTTCTACCAAAGATCAAATGTTTAGAAAAATACAAAAGAAAAAAAAAATGAAAAGAAAAAAAGCCGTGTAATTAATGCCCCATCCTGAAATGTTATGGCTCGCGATGTTAAGGCTTGCGATGTTTTGTCACCGCGATGTTTTGACCTGCGATGTTTTGTGCCCGCGATGTTATGACTTGCGATGTTTTGTCACCGCGATGTTTTGACCTGCGATGTTTTGTGTCCGAGATGTTATGGCTTGCGATGTTTTGTGTCCGCGATGTTATGACTTGCGATGTTTTGTCACTGCGATGTTTTGACCTGCGATGTTATGTCCGCGATGTTATGTCGTGCGATGTTTTGACGTGCTACGGCGAGCTGGCTCAATAACTAATTTGCCTTCTCCATTGGGACTGCGCTTTTTGTCCGGCATTATACTGAATGACAATCAACAGCAAATGTCATATATATATATGTGGGTGGGTGTTATCTTTGTTTGTTAAGCCCCCCCCCCCCCAGATAGCGGGCTCTCTGAAGAAATTTGAGGGAGGGTGTTGTGGGGTGGGGGGTGGGGGTTATAAATCCCTGCCAGTCAAATGCAGTGTACGCAACGAATCAGCCATTTTTTTTTTGAACAAGTGAGAAATTCTGGACAAAAATGGATCAAGAATTGCAAAATTACTGTTGTGGTTAAGACTAGTACTGATAATTTGCAGTGAATGATCATTTGTCTATTTCTCCTGGAGCGACCCCTATAAGAAGAATAAAAAGTAAATTATCGAATAGTAGTGTCTGCTATCGATATTGTTCTTGTATCGCTATATGCCTATAACAGTTGTAAATATTCGGGCATTTCGAAGTGTTGGGTAGGGTGTTGTTGTAAATTGTCAATTAATAATTATGGCTGCAGTTACAGAGTGTCCAGCTTTGCCCAAAGGGTGGAAACGAGAAGAAGTTGTAAGGAAGTCAGGATTGTCGTGCGGAAAGATTGATGTATATTATTATAGGTATGATATTTCTAGAACTTTGCCGCCGGTTTCGTATTTTTTGTAGTTTAGTGTTTTTGCAGAGCTATTATTGTTCACATTCGTCTCTGTGTGCAGTTTTATGTTAATAAATACTAAAAGATCGTGCCAGTGTAGTAGCAATTTGTATACGAAATGCGACAATGTTTATGCCATCTTGATATGACATGGAATTGTCATATCAAGATGGCATTTGTTCTGTGGAATTTGGGACGATAAGTTTCATATCAAAAATTTATTTCACTAAATGTTGATTTTTACAATCCTTGGTCATAAAACCTGAAATGTCATCCCCTAGAACCAGTGTATCTTTTACAGCCGCTGTCTGTTGTATTCTTTGCAACTGAAAGTTACTCTTGTTGAATGTGTTCCAGTTGCTCATAGTTATGAGAGGCAGCCTGCGTGACACCAACACTCTATATAGTTGACTAAGTGTGGAAATAATTTTACTGATTTGTACATCAGTGTGGTATTAAAATACTGGGAGTGAAATTTGAAAGATGCTGTATCTGCAAAAAGCACTTCTGGTTGGAAAATCGTAGGTATACCCATATATTTAAACACTTGAAAAGAGTGTAGAAAAGTTCAGATTTATTATCCTTTCTTGGCAGGAATTTAGATATGCATTGTGAAACTCATTTGGTTATCAGAATTGAATTCCTATTAAGTGAGTACTGTGGAACTTTTTCTCTCCCCGCCCCCTCTCTGTGTTTAAAGTTTTATACTGAGCAATTTTGTACAGGCAAATTTTGCCACTTCATTGAAGACTCAACACATGTTCAAGAACATTGAAACAGTGGAACCCATAGGGCTTCATAAGAATTCTAAATTCATAGTAAGTTTCACCCAGTTTGCAAAATAAAACATAGCACTATGATTCTAGCAAAAATTTAACCCCCTTGAAATTTTTGATGAACTAGAAAAGTCTTTGAATTTATTTTCTGTAAATGTGTATAAACCCTGTACATTTTGTGTGTAGTATTGGCTAGAATAATATTTTATTGACTAATGACTGGGAGTTTTTGATATGAGAGGGGAAAAAAAAGGCTCCTTTTATACAAAGAAAATGCAGAATAATAATAAAACAGCTTTTTCTTTTTCTTCAAAAAATTGTTACATGTAGCTGAAAAGATTTTGTATGTTTTTCACTGAAAAGTGTTTGAGCAGAGAATTATGCAATAAGTCATGAATTTAAAAATGATTTCCCTTGAAATAAATGATTTGGTAATTTTATAGCTGTTTAGATTTTCAAAAAATGATGCTTCTGTGTAGAAACATTTGGCTGACAGGCTTTTTGAAATTTTTGTTTTGATTTGGCTACTGTTTTCCACTGAAAAGTGATGGCAGAGAATTATGCAATAAGTCAGATATGAATTTAAAAATTTTGCCTTTAAATGATATGGTAATCTTTTTAGCTCTTTATAGTGGCACACTTAGGGGTAAGGGAAAGTTATATTTAAAAATGGAGGACCCATGATGCATCACTGAATCCTTTATTTTTAAATATATATTTTAAAAATCGTTGGAGAAACACTTTAATATGGTGACAACATTTGAATCACTTCCTAATACTTTGGGAGACATTTTCTCAGAGTTATTTTTATTTGCATCTTCAGTACTTTGGGTCACTCCCATAAATAAATCCTTAGTGCACCACTGGCTATTTAGATTGCCATTAAAGGAAGCAGAAGCTAAAGCTGTAAGTCCATACTTCTGCATTGGAATGTTTGGCTGACAGGCTATTAGAATTTTTGTCTTGACATACGTGCCGAAAAAATTCAGCATTCGGGTCCCTTTCAGGAACTTATCAAAATAATTCATTTGAACAAAATTATGGAAAAAATGAGGGAGGAACATTATAAGTTACCATATGTGCAATAAAATGCTTTCAGTTTGTCTTTTGTTAAGCCTCAAATTGGTATTTTGAACATTGTGCATTGATTTGTTCTCTGTTTTGTGCATTTAATGTGTTAAAGGATTTCTTTTGAGTTTGAGGGAAAAAAAAAATCATATTGTAAGATTTCTTTTTTTCTCCTATGTTTTTGTTGTCTATCTTTAACAGCGGAACTAGTGTTTGCCCCGCAATAGTGGGTTTGCTCAGGCCTTATGTAAAGAAAGCACATTGATACGCAGAATTACTTGGAAGTCCACCCAGATTTCTTTAATGTTTCACTGTGTAGTTTGTGATACCATTAGAAAACAGCTGTTGGTACCCCTTTCTCTTCATTGGAGAAAATGGTGGTTTCTGTTCCACCATGTTTCTGGGTAAGAAGATGCAAACATGGTTCGTACGCATCCTTTAAATCTTGGAAAAGTCCTAAAATTCTGTTGCATGTCCTGGAATTTTATCCATTCCCGCCTTTTTGTCCCCGCGCGATGTTTTGTAGTTAAAGATTTTTCTACTGACATAACTGTTTTTTTTTTTGATTGGAGGTTTAACGACCACCGTGAGCAACTCAATGGGCTATAAGCAGTCGCCCGTCCCTAATTTAGGGTCACTGGTTCCAAGGAAGGGAGAGAGCCAGTGCCGTAAGACAAACACAACATCCATGCCTTACCGGGATTCGAACCCGGACTCCTTCGGACGAATGATCAGAGGCCATCGCTTAGACCACTGCGCCACCGGGGCGGCCTGACATAACTTATGTGTGACAAATTTCCCTTCCCACTCCCTGCAAAATGTGGGGGTGAGGGAGGTTGTTGGTTTTCTTGTCTGTTAGGAGGACTGAAGCTGCGTTATCTTTTGGCGTCTTGCTTGTGTTATCACTTTGTCTGTCCGATTGGGAAGACTATGTCTCTGCAATTATTAGTTCGATTTGTAAAATTCTTTTTGTATTGGGAAGCTTAAAGTGTGAGAATGATGATCCATTTGTTCCGGTTTTTTCTGATGCTCAACTTCGCCGCTAGGGGGCGCAAATAATTGTATCGAATTTAAAATGCATTTTATTTCATACATTTGCTTCTAAATATCCAATTGAAAAAATTCTTTTTCCTTTCGATGACATTTATATCGAAAACTATTTTAGTTACCGTCCCTTTTTCAAATAATGCATAAATTTCCCGCTAGGGTGCATAATGGTAAATCACGATTTTCCCAATATCTCCGCTTCTAACTGTCCGATTTGAAAAATTCTTCCTGCATTGGATACAGCTCTTGAGGGGAAATGTTTTCATATAATTTCTCATTTTTAGTGAAAAGTGGTTTGGTCGCCAGGGCACAAGAGTTTATTTTTGCTTCCGATGTGTTTGCAATAAAATCTGAGCTAGAAACTCGATTGAAAAATTCCGCCATGGACCGATACCGCTCATCTCCAAAAACACTTTTTGAGAATACCTCCTGCTTAAATAGTGCATAATTTTCCCACCAAGGGCATATATATACGTATATCTTCATTTTGTCCATATCTCTGTTTCTAGGAAGTAGTACGATTTGAAAAATTATTTCTTTGTTAGGGAAAATTTTTTCTGCAAAATCTTTCTCATATAATTTCAAATATTTCTTAATGCACAAGTGCGCCACTAGAGGGCGTAAGTTCACGTTTCCGTTTACAGCAATATCTACGGGACTAATTACCCGATTGAAAAATATTCTCTTTCGACCAGATACTACTAACTATGAAAACTCCTTGTGTGTATTTTCTTCCCAAAATATTGCACAATTTTGCCGCTAGAGGGCACCAATATTTAATCTATTTTTCTCAATATCTGTACTTCTAAATGTCAAATTTAAAAATTCTTTTAACAACAGGTACCATTTACCTTATGGAACACCTTTAGGTTTGTATTTGAGGAGGTTTGTGGTTCACAATTTTGTCGCTAGGTGTTGTTTATGTATTTCCGTTTGCAGCCTATCTCTGCCTCTAAAAACTATTGAAACATTTTTTTTTACTGTATGTCATTCGCTATATTAAAGATGGAGACTGAATAAGATTTTTGTACAATAAGAAGACCATCTTCAAATAATGTATACAACTTTTTCCCTCTAGAGGGGTTGTAAAGGTCGAAACGTTTTTCTCGCTATCTCTGCTTGTGGGAGATATATTTGAAAAGTTTTTTTGTTATGAGGAATACCTTTAGCCTCTTTCAACTTTTCCATTGTGCAAAATTCTCCTGCTAAAAGGCATACAGTTATATCATGTTTCCTTCTCTATCTTTTCTTTTAACTGTTATTAACTGATTTTAACTGTGATTTGAAAATCTTTTTGTCTCTTAATACCTTCCTTTTACTATGCAAAACGTTGGTTGCGCCATTTTTTAATTTCCATAAGATACTTTTTAGCCACTGGTGAAAGTAAGTAGCTGATGTTTTATAAGTAGCTGTTGGGGGGGGGGGGGTATTTTGACCTTTACTGAAATTTGCTAATGCATGCTTTATATAAAAATTTGCCATAAAATTAGGTTGCTTTCTAATATCAGAAACTTAAATCTAGTTGTTTCTTAGTACTTTCTGAGCAAACTAATTACCTTGCATCTTCTGTAATTAGTTTTCTAATCATGCCCAATTAAATTGCCTTGATCACTTATGAATACAGTTGTACACAGCCCTTGGATTTAAGGTTTTCCCATTATTCTCTTTCATTTCATCTTGGAAATTTTTGTGCATACTTTGTTTGCTGGCGAGTGCAAATTAAAAACTTAGCTACAGCATCAATATGTTGAAAATTCCGCCCAGAAATAAAATGTAACACAAATACTTGCTCCAGTGATTATGTGTTTAAGAAATAACAATCCCTTTGGTCCTTTGAAAAAGTTCCAAATATTTCATCTTTCCTTACCCTTAAATTTCCAATGTAAGCATTATTTCAAAGTAATTAAATATAAATAGTATTTTATGTATTGATTGTGTAGTATTTGAAAGCATTTTAAGAGTAATGCTGCATATTTATGTATTTTTGAGTTTTATGTTTTTTTATTCTGTAATTTGCTTCAATAATTAAAAAAAAAATTGAACTAAAGCAAAGTAGAAAAATAAAAGTTTCTCAAAAGCAGTGTAGTATAATACATAAAAGTTTAGTAGATATTAAACCTGGTGACATTTTCAGTGACAGTTTTGGTATTTCAGTATTTATCTATGATTCTAAGTTTCTGATTAGCTGCAGCAGACAACATTTTTAACACTGTACATTAAGTTTGCCCAAGCATGTAAGAAGTTGTAGGTTACAGGTTGAACAGACCTATGGTTTCATTATATTTTAAGTAAGAGCATTTGGATCATATGTCCTGGAAAAAAATCGATAAGTCCTGGAAATGTCCTGAAATTTTGTGATTGAAAAAGCGTAAGAACCATGTGCAGTTTCAAGTGACCTCCAGTTTTCTGGACATACTTCTAAATGGAAGTTTTAGATTACTTTTTGATGGGAGACCTAAAATCTCCACTTTGTGTGAAAGAAACCATTCTTTTTGTATAAAAAGTGTTGTTACACATCTAAACTATTATTGTAACAAATACTCTGTATGAAGTAGTGATGAAGCTAGTTTTCACTGTGATATTGGGTATGTGCAGGCATATTTAAACAAAGTGGATTGATAGATGGAACTATTTGATATGATAAGATTTAGAAGTCTAGCATTTAGTCTATGCTTTTCTTTCCATTTCAGGTTGCAGAAGTAATGGTTTTATATTTATTCATGACGATTTATTATACATACATAAATGAGTCAGGATCATGTTCAGCGGAGAAGCCAACATTCTGTTTGCTTGGGTTGATATGACAGATTACCGAAACCGTAGACCAATGTAGGCAACTGTTGCCATCTATAGCTGTGCTTGCAGTTGTGATATATAAGTGGTGGAAGGTTAAAAAATTGGCACACAGTTTGCATAGTGAAAGATGGGAACTGGTTGCTTTTTTCTAAGAACTACATTATCATGATTAACTAAGACTTACTGTTGCCGAGATTTAATGATCATAGCCTTGCATGTTACCAAGCTAAGCCTTACACTTACCAAGCCATTAGCTACCATTGCTTGTTGTACCATGTTTTGAATCAGAAATAAAAATTTTGGGTCTTGAATTATCAAAAGTATGATATATCACCCCTCTTTTAAAAATGTTTCTGTGCTATGCAATTTTTTACTTTAGTTTACCTATGTAAGTTTTCAACCTCTGTACTTGTATAACCATGCTTTTCTTCTTACATACTGTACACATTGCTACATTTTTCACTTTAAGCCTGTCGTTCTTTTTGATGTTTGAATATCAATTTAAAATTATAAGCTGTTAATAAAATTATTAGAACCTTAAAAAACACTAAAAAATTACTGTTTTTTTTTTTTCGCTTTGAATTTTTTCGCTTTGCAACCTGTGGAGCTCTGCAGAATTTCAAATTCATTTGTATATTGTGTAATTCCAGTTATTCTCTCTCTTTGGAAGAGATTAAAATCATGTAAGTTATTTTATTATAATATTTCAGCTAAAACATTAATTAAAAAGAATCTCAGGCATAAAATATTTCTTGTTGGAGCCTCATACTGAAAAGCACTTTCAAGTGATGTGATTCATGTGACTTGTGTGGAGTTAACGAATGGTTAGATAATTAAAATGTTGAAGTAATGTGGAATTTAATTTAAAATAATGGAACTACAGACATTGCGTTAAGATACTTTTCATTTTAATATAAAGAAAACGTCTGTAAATGCAATTATTTATTACCTAATGTCTACTATAGTTTCATCTGGAACCCTGAGGAAGGTGGACCAGGGTTCAAACTTTAAAGTGAAACTGCAGTAGACATAAAGTTATTAATAACTGCATTTATGAACATTGTTTTCTTTATATTAAAATGAAAAATAATATGGAATACTTACAAATATAATGAATTCAGTTATCACTAGTTCCCAGTGGAAATATAGCACAGATGTCAAGTACAAAATGATATCCATGGAAACAGTATGTGTAATACTTTTATGGAGGAAACGAAAAGCTGTTTTCTTAGTGAGTGAGTTCATGGTCTCCTGCCTTTAAAAAGAAAGCAGTTTGTTTTTTCTAGCAACTGCTGTCCTTGGCAGCATAGCATAAACAGATGTACCTTCTAGAGCATTTATTCCTTTTTGTGACTTGTTCCACCTGTTTTCTAAGTTGCTATACAGGGTGGTCCAGAAAGTCTTGCCCTATTTTTAGAAAATTATTAAAATTTACATGATTTACAGACATAAGATTTTTTGCTTTGTTTGAAAAGTAAATCGATCTCAAGTTTTTTATGATACAAACATACTCTTCTATATGTGCTCTTTTAGTTGCATGTGTCTGGCCTGCAGCAGCGACGCCAGCCACTCATAAGTGGGTGGGCTATTAGGGAGCTAAGCAGGTGGGGGGGGCACAGATTTTGAAGTGTTCGGCACAAATTTTGGCAGAAAATTCTGTTTATGGTCATTTTACTCGACGCTCATAATAGTAAAAAACAACAAAACCTTTTCAAGTGAGTACTGTGTGTGGTATTTATTCAATGTATGTAGTATGGCAACCATGGATAGAAATCTGTGTGGCAAGTTTACTATTTCTTTGCCTTATGAATTTTAGGTTGTAACCTGACAAGGATATTTCTTTCTCTCTCATCTTTTTAAGCTATAATTACAAAAATGGTGTGTTTCTACTACTCTCTCAGAAATTCATTCAGTGGAACTCCCTCCAGTTCCTAGAAGTACAAACTAAATTGACAAAAAATTCATTTTATGTAACAAAATTTTAGTGAACTCAAGAAATTCCCGTACGTTTATTCAAGCTCCCTAAAATCTTAATGGTTGCACCTGCCATATGGAGAGAGGAGATAGGCTCACAGAAAAGTTAGGCTTAGTGGTACACCTGCCGACTTTCTCACCGCGTCTTTTGTAATAAATTTATGTCAACAGCAGCAAAGGTGTTCATGATTTGTTCCTTTACAGGAATTAATCCAGTGGCATTGATACCGTTGGGGTATCAAAAATGTGCATACCTTCCAACTACTACAGAATTTCCGTAGTTTCTACGGATTTAGTTGTTTGATTACAGAACTATAGAACTTACTGTCAAAACTATGGAATTTATGAATTTTCATATTGCTTAATTTTTTTTATTTTGCTGCTATTTTATGATGTACATGAGGTTCGGTAAGCAAATTCGCGGTATTCTGCCTTTTTTTTTTTATCATCATCATCATTTTTAAGATCGATGAAAAACTGAAGACAATTTGGGGAGAGGGGTCGTTTTCCTTCTGGGGATGGTATTTTGTGTTTCAAAACTTTCAAAAACAGTAGTTGAATAAAGTAAAAATTTTTCCAAAATTGTAACTTTTTCTCCCAGTGTTGCTTTTGTGTCCAGTATATCATATTGCGTAAATGTTTGTATTTCAGCTTAAAACTGTAGGCAACAATTTGTGAAAACAGAAATTAGACGCTGCAAAAATTTCCCTGTAATCTTCAGGCATAAGGTTCTGCAATTTCTAGGAATTTCGCCTTTTTCATTATTATTTTGGTCATTCGTGAGATCAATGCACAAGTAAACAGAAATTTTTAGGGTGGTGGTGGGGACGAGGGGGTATGTGTTCGTCATAGGATGGAATTCTATCATCATTGCGAAACTTTCAAAAACAGAAGGTTGATGGAGTTCAGATTTTTTCTGTAATCATAATTTCTTTTTTCTTGCGATGTTGCCTCTGTCTAGTGTTGTTCATAAATAACATTTTACTGCATAATATTTGTATTTCAGCTTGAAAATAGGGGAAAAATTTCCAAACCTGAAAGTTGGACAGAGCAAAGATTTCTCCAGTAATCACCTCCCCCCCCCAACTTCCCGCACGTTATGTTCCCACTCTCCTGCGTTGTTAAATATCCCCCGTCCCATAAAATTTTGCCTTTAAGCATGATGGGGGGGGGGGTGCTTCTCAAAAACAGAAGTGACGAAGTTGGGAAAATTTGTTAAAATTGATGCATGGTTGTTCGAAAGTATTAATATTCCCTAAGTTACACCTCCCATTTATCTAAAATAATTAAAGCTTTGATATCATGCACTCATGGTCCTCAGGCTGAAAGTTCTTTCAGCATGATAGATGAAATTATTTTCACCAGGGGCATAAAAAAAGAAAAAAAAAGCCACAATAAAGAAATAGGGAGAGAAAGGTATCAGCAGAAAGAGAAAAATTAAGCAATGGATGCTGTGCAGCTGCAGTGTAAACAAAAGACAAACTGACAGTAGTCCACATTCTTGCTGCGTGTTTTGATTTTTCACCCAGTTAAAATGTGAATCAGTTTTTTCTTTTCTTTCTTTGGTCTCATCTTGTCATAAACTCCAATTTTAGATGCAGTATGATCATAATGTAAGTGGAAGATCGCTCACCATGCAATCACTTGCTAAGATTTTCCAATTTTCCAAGCGTTGTGGAATTTTTAACGCATCCGACTGATTTTTACTGGTGGAAATTTTGAACTGAAATCTTGCAATGTTACCTATAGTGCCCTTGACAGAAGAATCAACTGTGTGTTTTGCATGTGTTAAGTTTGTTTCATTAGCATCCTTGCCTGTTGTAATGTTTTGTTGTGGCACTTATTTCATTTTAACAAAGAGATGGATCGTTTAGTAAAAAATGGTTTACGTATGTCGTGCAATAATACTAGTTACTATTGACAAGAGTCTTGCCTCCATTCGTCTGCGAAGGGTCTGGGTTCGAATCCCGGTGTGGCATGAGTGTTGTGTTTGTGTTACGACACTGGCTCTCTCCCTTCCCTGGAACCAGTGACCCTAAATTAGGGATGGGCGACTGCTTATAGCCCATTGAGTTGCTCACGGTGGTCGTTAAACCTTTCAATCCAAAAAAAAAAAAAAAATCCAAAAAAGGGTCTTGCCTATGTTGGCAGGTATGATATAATTTGTTTAGCTCAAACAATATCTTCACAAAAATATTTTGAATTGTAATACATAGTATCTTCACTGAATATTTTCAGGAAAATTTTATTTTAACAAAAATATTTTAGCATAAGAGGTATCTTGAATGTTGTAGTGTGTAACTAATGATTTTTTTTATCATTCAGACAGTTAGTTGTGAAAGCAAAACAGTGCAGTTGGTCTTCATTTTTTTTTTTTTAATTTTTTACATACCTGACTAGCCAGCTGGATTTTTTACTGATATGCCCAATCATTTTGATGACTTGCATCTAGGCAATGGCATTTTGCAAGTCTTGATCTGATAATGATTCTATCTATAAATATACACCACTTTGAATTGTAGTGTACTTTTGAGGGTTTTTTTTTAAACGTTTTTGGAAAAATTGCTCTGAAAACAAAAGGCAAATTTCACAAAAATGGGTATCTTTAAAAATCTGGATTTATCCCTGCCCTTTTAGGTTCTTTAAATCACTCACTCACCTTTGCTCTGTATTACTGTGTCTTTGACAAATCCCCATTAAAATAAATAAATAAAAAAAAAATATCCAAGGAGTTATATCAGGTAAAACGGGGCACACCATAGAATCAGGCCATCTTGGCCAATCTAGCATCCTGGGAACACAGTTCCAAGTAGTCACAAACATTTTTTTCTCCAAGGGGGTGGGGGTTGAAGCTCCATCTTGTTGAAAGAAGAAATCTTACTGAAGCAAAGAAAAAAAGGACAATTATAATGCAGTTGAGCATAAGCCCACACAAACCATTAACTTCAGGGCTAATATTGACTACGAGTTTGCGAGACCTCTGGGTTTTTCAAACCCTGTATGAACATGTTATGTCTGTTAACTCCTTCTGATACATGAAATGCTGACTTATCACCAAATGATACATGTTGAAGCAAGTGTTCGTTATCATCAAGGTGATCCATTTTTGAAGCTCCAAGTCTTATCAATCTCCTCCAAATGTTAAACAATCTGGACTTTGTATATAACCACAGTCTTTTATGCAAAATTCATATCATGATAATACAGGGTGCGTGGCAATCCCAACTATGCAGCAACTTGTTGGATTTACTTCCTTAGGCTTCAGGAAAATGCTTTCTATATCCGTTCCATGTGTTGTCTTATGAAATACTGAGATGTCCACTTCTTGGCTTATTCAATACACTCTGTTTTTTTTTATTTATCTTTCCAATGCTTAATTCTTTTGGCATAGAAGGATTTCTGCCAAAATTTTTATGAAAATTTCTTTGCACTTGTATTACTGATTTTGTTTCAAAAACCATCTGCTTTTTTCCACACATTTGTTATTGTAGCTTGTAGCAGTGGAAATGAAGAACAAATAGTGCCACTGCATGCAATGATAGGGGAACAAAACATCAGATGTTTACTTTTCAAATGCTGCAAATCTAATTTCTGTAAATGGTGTAATTTTTTATTATTTTTCTAAAAATAAGAGCAAGACTTTTTTGAACCCCCTTGTATTTATCTGCACTGTATTAATTGATGTCATTATCAGTCAACTCTTGTTGTTCATCTTTATCAGTTTACTTTTGCTTGTCACATTAGTCATATTTTTACTAGCTGATTGATTTTAGTTTCAATTAAGACTTCAAAAGATTTTCATTATTTCTGTAGTTTGATTAATGTTTGTTCTGTTTGGATGAAATTTTTTTCATGTCAGATGAAAGGGAATATTGTATCATTGGTGTACTTAAATGAATAATTAGAGTTTGTGATGGTATACTATAACTGTACTTAAGTTTTTTTTTTTTTTTTTTGTCTTTTCCTGCCTCTGGTGCCCATGCAGTCAGGCAGTATTCTTGTATAAACATGAGCTGGTTATGTGTTAATAGCAAGCAGTGTTTAAATGTTTTGTTCAAGGCACTTTGAATGACTTTCTTCCAAAGTAGGTTTAAAAAAATAAAAGAAAAGCAAGTTTTTTGTGTGACTGTTTTTGTATGCTGTGTTAGACATGAAAAGGAGGGATAAGTGTTGTTTGCCATGTTTTGGCAAAAAATGTTTGAGTTTCCCATACTTATGCATCAACTTGTTGTCTGGACCTTTGTAATTTGAGACACAAGCTGTATGACATTGAAATTTATGACTCAACATGTGAGATAAGAGCCATTTTCTTCAGTGATCTTTTAGATACTTGGAATCTCAAGTGTTCCTATTTTTATTTAATGATGAAAGCTGCTTGTAATCAATTGTGAAAGGCATCCTTTTTATTTTGGCCCACCCCCAAAAAACGTGTTCTCTGTTAAATCAGCTAATAAAATGTTTTGGATGTTGCTAACATGGATTTAGTTTAAAACTTTGTGTACTTAAAGATTCCATTTTCATGTTGGAACCCTTAATATACAAAGTTTTAAACAGTTGTTTTTAAAGTTAATTAAAAAAAAAAAAAGACCCAAAAGTGTCAGCCCTCATGTAAGCTTTAAACTCCAAAGTGGAATATTTGAACTGAAGTTAAAGCTATGGGTCTGTAATTGGTACCATTGTAATGCATATGAAATAAGCTTTTAAATGAGGTGTAACATGATTTACGTTGGGTTTCTTCCCACCAAATCAAAACAGAACACAACCATATCTCTTCTGTTTTTTATGGAAACTAGTAAACTTGTAGCATACCAGAAGTAAACAATTTTGGAAATTTTAACTTTCTACTGGGATTTTGTTTTTTAATATTATGGATTACATGTTCATACCTGCCAAGTTTTCCGGACTTTGCTGTTGTCTTCCGGTTTTCTGCACAGAAAAAGCATTTTCCCGGATTTCAACACTATTTTGCATCCTTCAAAAAATAAGTACTGTAATGCAAGGTACTTAAAAGGAGGAGAGGTAGGTCTATCGTAACCGTGCCGTCTTCCCGCTTCTCTTCGCTGTCATACCTGTCAAGTTTTCCGGATTTTGCTGTTGTCTTCCGGTTTTCCGCACAGAAAAAGCATTTTTCCGGATTTCAACACTATTTTGCATCCCTCAAAAAATAAGTACTGTAATGCAAGGTACTTAGGAGGACGAGAGGTAGGTCCATCGTAACCGTGCCGTCTTCCCGCTTCTCTTCGCTGCGCTGTGACGTCATGGTGGCCATAAGCGAAGCTGTAACGCGCACGGAGCCATACCGAGAAAGTGTCGTGTGGGGTATGAAATTTCAATCGAAATAAGAGCTAGTTTTGAGTAAATAATTTTTAAGTAAAAATTGTACAAACATCCAACTATTTTTCAAAGTAGAGTAAAAAAAATTATATATATATATATATACTGGGGAAAAAACGGAAATATGACATGAATACTGTTCAATGCTTTTTTGCTGAATATCCTTAATTTTTTCTTTTCCAAAAGCACACTGCAATGGCTCCTTTGGAGCTGGGAAATCTAAATTTCATTACGTCATTTACCAATTTTATAAAATTAGCAATTTGATTTCTTTCAGGAAAAAATACTCTACAGCTTTGCTTACGTTGTTAGATTGCATCTGAGGCGCTAAAACTAATTCTCTTTTCTTTCGAATTTTGTAAATCGATATCTGGAGAGTGATGGTTCCACACTACAGCATGTTCCACGATCAAATATATGATTTCGGAGAAGTTTAATTAGATGGGGCACATCGGCAAACAACCATATTTTTCGATTTTCATTTACTGGATTTGGAAAAGAAGACAATATTGGGATTATTCCAAACTGCCTTCAAACCTTGATACCCCCCCCAAGATCAGCACTAAATAACACGATTGCTCAACGGCTCGAATTATGTGAGTTAACAGCTTTTGATCCATCTGCTTATCAAAAGAATAATAACAGTATATGGTTATTTCCAAGCTTTCCATAAGCCTCTCAGCATAACTACTAAAACGTTACTATGTGGTCCTAAAATTTTATCTGCAGCATCATCATAACAATACCGGCAATCAACGCTCATTTCGCCGAAAGATAAAACTAAAACTTTGTCGAATTCGGTTAGGTGTATAGCATTAATTTTCATCACCTTTAAAACGGGCTCAATTAAACCATCGTTACCACACCACCGTTTCAGAGAGAAAATGCTTGGAAGAAGCAGTATGTGCATTTTATTTTTGATGAAAAGATATGCTTTTCGAGAAATAGCATGCAAAACAAGTGCTTGACTTGTATCTTCTTCATTCCATTTTGCTGGTCTCTTTTTTTGACACAACAGTTTGAATTTGCACTTCACTGAAACAATAGCCAAGCAAATTTATGATAGCTGGCCACCTTTCACTGTTGCTCAGCAAAGTTCTATTCTCACATTTGCGTTTCATAATATTAATTTTCGTTTTCAGGCTTCTTTTCTCAAGGCAAAAGCATTGTTTTACCATTACCAACTGTTTTCTTACGTTTGATAATTCTTCCCGTAGTGAATTATTTTCACTCTTCAGTTGCATTATATTTTTGTTCAGACAGCACTTCTCACATAACGTTGACGGTATGATAAATGTTGGGCAGGAATGATGTCACTTTCATTGTGACCTGTGATTTGACGTTTAATTGGAGGTATACTTTCAATTCGATTTAATGCATTTTTTTCTGACCTCTCTGATCTTAAACCGTTCGCTTCGAACAGAAGTTTGCTCCTCCATCTGCTAAGGCATATTTTTTGTAGGCACGGCATCTTTTCTCAGTTTTTTTTCTGGGAGGCAAGTTCAGCAATTCATTTCTAAGATCTCGCTCTTACTTCGAGACAGCAAAGTGTTCTGAACACATTCATGCTTTCTTTGCATCAAATACATCCTTTCGACAGCATTTCGCTGGCCATTGCTTCAAGAAATCTCTATCCCATGGGAAAACATGGTATGTAACATCTAACTTCCTTTCCTTTGAACTGTTATTACGACAAAGTGCTACAGCGTATCCAGGTATTTTCGAGATAGTTGTACACAGAAAACAAATGGAAGAAAAAAAGAATGAATGAAACAACAAAGGAGGTCAAAAATTGACAAAGAAATGCAGCGAGTAATCGACACTACAGCACAAGCTTCGAATGACTCCGACGTAACACTCCAGCTCGTAGGGTGACAGCTCCGCCGGCGGCACGGAACAAGGCGATTGGACCTACCTCTCTTCTTTCTAAGTATCTTGCTGTAATGTACTGTTTTTTTTTTTTTTTTTGGTTTTAAAGAAATTTTACTGGATATGCTGCGAAAACAATCTTTTTTTATGACAGGCCCCGGTTGGGTAGGGGGTGGGGTTGAAAGTGCTGCAAGGAGAAAGCAGCATGAAACAGACTAGGGAGGGTGAGAGAAGACAAATCTTTTCTCACGTTTTGTCTCCTGTGTTTGGTGTTTATGCATTTGCCTCTGACCATGAAGGCAGCAATTAGTCCTTTCTGCTTCCTCCCTGTAGTCTTGAATAAGCTAATGAAGAGAACTCTCTCCTCCCGTCCCATCCGACCACCGGTTCCGGTTTTTCAGCAGTGTTGTATTGGGACGATTCTTGACCCCTGAAAACTCGAAGGAAATTTTCGGTGCCAAAAGCGTTGTGTACGCAGGAAGAAATATTTTTATACAATCCTGCGTATCCCTTTCAGAAAAGAAAAACAGTCCATACTGAATGTTCCCAGATCGAAAAGAACATGTCATTAAATACCCTTCCACAAGCACGCGAGGGTGGTGGAAGTTTCGCCATTCACACCCTCTGACACGGTGTATGATAATCAGGTGGTACGATTCTGGAAACAAAAATTGCCTGTTAATGTCACTTGTCACCAGATGGCGTGACCAACGTGTGACACAGCCTATGTTTTTTTCTTATGGGAGGAAGGGGCAGAAGTATTCGTGTTTCAAGAATGCTGTTTTGCTTAGAATTGAAAAAACAGTACCTGAAACGCTTGTAAACATGCACTTTTGCGCCTGCCAGGTGGGATGTCGTCAGTTATAGCGATATACATATATGTATATTTATGTTTGATAATCCCACTGATTAGTAGGCATGCATTGCATTTCATGTTTCCACACCATTATGTAGGATAATTTCACTTTTTATATGTAGAACAGCAAGTTTAAAGTGGCGGTCAGTAGTTTTTTTCCATCATAAAATAGCTTTTTTTTTAATTAGAAAAAAAAACAACAAAAACGAAATGTTTATCTATGTACGATTGCTATGGTCTCATGCGGGCTGCCATTTATATATTTAAAAATAGTGGCGCACATGTATAACGTAAACAACTTACACTGCCAGAGTTCTGTTGATATCAAAGAACAAATTAGTGATCGTCTTTCATTTCCTGGGGCTTTAAAAGTTGATACACATCCTTTACATGTCGATTAATCTGTCTGATAGTTCGATACAAAACGCTTTCTTCCCATATCAAAAACGTACGAATTGAACTGATCCTAGTCTGACACACACAGCTGCACTGTAAATTTTATTCTTCTGAATTAAAGAGAGTTGACATGCTTTAACTTGAGAATCTTCGTTTCTGGAATTTCAATAGCACACAATTACACAATATAATTGATAAAAATACTTGTGACAAACACAGATTTAGCACTGATGAAATCATAAATGCTATGTATTCCTATGATGATTAGAGTAAACAATCTGCCCACAACTCCTGCACGCCCTGGCGAGCTGGGTCATTCCACGTCAAATCAACGCAAAAAAAAAAAAAAAAGGTTTTGACACCCATGGTCTCCGATTTTGATGAAACTTGGTATAACCAATCCCTCCAAGGGGATAAGTAACCCCATAAATTTTTTCCCCCTCTAGCACTTCTGGTTTTAATTTTACAGCCCTTGAAACTTTTGGGGAATTCTCGTTGTTTACCATTTCATCAGAGGCCTTCTACTCAAGCTACACTTGCTTACCAAGAAAATTCCATCTCACTCAGAAATCATTCAATCTCTTTGAAATTTTACATCCTTGTCAATGAAAGCATGAAGATTTCAGAAAAAAATATGTTAACACTCTAAATATCTGCTGTACTCCACTAAAAAATTAATAAACTATTTTTAGCCTAATTTTTTCTGTGGAAAACATGGTTTACTAAAAACGGAATTATCAACATGAGGGATAGGTATAACCCTAACTTATAAATTTTTTTAATGAACCTAGAGACATGTTCCATCATACCCAGCAACAAAACTGATGGCTTTTTCATTCCTTCGGCACTTTTTTTGGCCATTTTGAAAAAAATGGCTGCTGGATAACTATTTTTTCAATTTCACCCAAACTCTAAGATTCCTATCTTAAAAAAATTATAACATCTCCTTAGTTTTTTCCCCTTGAAAAACATCACTTCCAAGAAGCTGATTTTGACTTCCTTCATCACTTCCGATAAGAAGCCAAGTCAAAACCTGCGAGTATGACCTCTTTGTTCACAACATGCAGCAGCTTGTTAGCACAGCTGTCAGTCAGTCTGCTTCAGTTCCTAAACTCAAACCTTCTTCCAATGTATAATTTAGTACTTTATTGATGTTATAAGTGTGCATGGGCAAAGTATAGTAATGTCCTAATATTAGTGTATTTCTTTGTTACAGAGAAAATGGAAGATTCTAAGTGCAGTGTTGGGCAATTAACTTTGACAGAGTGTCACAAATATATTATGTCTCAAAGAAAGTTATTGAAAATGTAGCAGATCTAACTGAAGAAAATAGAATTATTTTGAAGTTAAGAACAGAAGCTGCTGAAGATTTACAGACCATTTGTCTGCATCATAAAAGTTTATTTTTGAAAAAGTTTGCATTTCTTCAAAAAGTCTGTTGTGATCCCCTAAGAAAGCATAAGAGATGTGTGAGAAAATCACTATGTATGGTGACTGTACAGCAATGTAAATACTTATTAATGAAGGAAATTAAAGTGAAACCAGGGCAAAAACTGTGTTCTCAATGTAGAGGTACTTTATTTAAAAGTGATGTACAGAGTGCTGACGAAAGTACTGATGCCCATACTGAACCTGAGGACATTGGTTTAACTCCAGAAGAAGTAACCGGTTTGGAGAAGAAAGAAATGATAGAAAAACTCAATTCATCTTTCACTGGGATAGATTGCTCTCCTTTAAAATTACATTCCCTTATTGAACATAGCAAGGCATCTTATGGAAGGAAAAAGTTTGAAAAATTCCAGGCAAATGTACGAAGCAAATTTCATAAAATACTAGATGTTGACATTTTAACAAAAGAAGCCAAAACAGATGAGTTTGCGGAACAGAAAGCAGCTGATATGGACAAGCTTGTAGAAATCACGAAAGAGCAATTGAAATCCATTTCAAGGAAAAAACAAATTCAACTATTAACCATTCCTGCTTCACTGACATGGACACAGAAATAAAATATGAGAAACATTTGGCATTTCCGACTTTGCTGTTCGTAAAGCTCAGACTTGTTCAGGAAAAGGGATTTTTAGCTGAACCTGATCCCAGATGTGGGAAAAAACTGAAACCTGAAATTATTAATTTAGTGAGTAACTTTTATGAAAGTGATGAGCAGTCTAAGTTATGCCTGGAATGAAAGATGTAGTGAGCATGGGTAAAAATAATTACAAGAGAAAGCGACTGATTTTGGGTAATCTTCATGAATTGTATTCAAGTTTCAAGTGTGAGTATCCTGATGTTAAGGTGGGATTCTCAAAATTTTGCACTTTGCGACCAAAGTGGTGCATTTTAGCTGGTGCCAGTGGAACCCACTCAGTATGTATATGCACACTTCACCAAAATGTCATACTACTCCTTCATGCTGCACAAATTGAAGAAAGCTATAAGGATGTTATGAAGTTCTTAGTGTGTGAAGAAGCAAAGAGGGAATGTATGCTCAAGCACTGCAGTAAATGCCCCTCCAAACCACATCTACTGAGCTACTTAGAGTCCAAATTTAAAGATTATGAAGAAAGTGACACTATTGAATTTTCTCAATGGGTGTCAACTGACACAGGTGATAAAAAGTTCAACAACACTTGATGATTTAGCCAACAAGATTGAAAAACTGATTCCACACTCTTTCATAGCCAAGTCACAGTCTTCGTTCCAAAAATATCTCAAAGAAAATGTACCATCAGACACAGCAATAATTTTGATGCACTTCAGTGAGAACTACTCTTTTACAATCCAGGATGAGGCCCAGGGGTACCACTGGACTTCTGATTCATGTACAGTTCATCCTGTTGTTGTACATTGTAGGAACCCTGAAGGAGAAAAGATTGTTTCATCACACTGTGTCATATCTGATGACCTCAAGCATGATGTGAATATGGCTTACAAAATCCAGGAAACAGTTAATTCCCTCAAAGAAAATTTTTCGCACATTACAGCAATACATTACTACAGTGACGGGAGTGCTGCACAGTATAAAAACAAGTACAATTTCCTTAACCTGTGTCTGCATGAACAAGACTTCCAGTTGAAGGTACAGTGGTCATTTTTTGCTACAAGCCATGGAAAATCAGAATGTGATGGGATTGGTGGCACAGCAAAATGCTTAGCTCAAAGGGAGAGTCTCCAGAGACCATTTGAGAGGCACATCACAACAGCAGCTACATTTTTCAATTTTTGTGAAACAAACCTCACCAAGGCCAGTTTCCACTTTATTGACAAAGACACAGTATATACAACTTGTTCTGCTCTTGAAAACAGGTTCAAAGATGTGCACACACTTCCTGGTACTAGAAGTTTCCACAACTTCAAGCCTCTGGATTCCATAGGTACTATTGCGGCTAGAAAGATCAGCACTGATAAGGAACCATCTCTCACATTTAACCTGAAAAGCTGTCACCCATCAGTTGTAACTGCAGATGAGTTGTTCCCTGGGTGTTACATTGCATGTAAATATGACCACTTGTGGTATTTTGGAATGGCGTCTGCAGTGGATAAAGATGAAGACGATGTTGTTGTAAAGTTTCTTCATCCTAATGGACCTTCACCATCATTCTGCTGGCCAAGCCATGAAGATTCCTGCACAGTACCAGTTCCTCATGTGCTTGCTGTTGTTGATATCCCACAGACAATATCTGGAAGAACCTATCACTTCTCAAAGGACTGCATGAGGTCGATGGAGGAAAAATCTGCCCATTTAGATGTTATGCTACGCAAAAGAAAATGAGCGTTATGGACTAAAGTTCAGAAATTGTACCTAACTTATTTTTTACGGGTAAATAACTTATTATGTACACGTTACCAATATTCAATAGTTTAATTATGTTTATAAATTAAACTATTGTTTTGTTTTTCAAAATGACCACAGCATTTTTTTCAAAATGGCCGAAAAAAGTGCCGAAGGAATGAAAAAGCCATCAGTTTTATTGCTGGGTATGATGGAACATGTCTCTAGGTTCATTAAAAAAATTGTATGTTAGGGTTATACCTATCCCTCATGTTGATAATTCCGTTTTTGGTAAACCATGCTTTCCACAGAAAAAATTAGGCTAAAAATAGTTTATTAATTTTTTAGTGGAGTACAACAGATATTTAGAGTGTTAACATATTTTTTTCTGAAATCTTCATGCTTTCATTGACAAGGCTGTAAAATTTCAAAGAGATTGAATGATTTCTGAGTGAGATGGAATTTTTTTGGTAAGCAAGTGTAGCTTGAGTAGAAGGCCTCGGAAAGGTAAAAAACGAGAATTCCCCAAAAGTTTCAAGGGCTGTAAAATTAAAACCAGAAGTGCTAGAGGGTAAAAATTGTATGGGGTTACTTATCCCCTTGGAATGATTGGTTATACCAAGTTTCATCAAAATCAGAGACCATGGGTGTCATGGCCTCGTTGAACTGATGTGGAATGACCCAGCTATGACATTAACAATCCATTTTCCTAACTGTTAACTCTATGGGGAGTTGTATCACCTGACTGTCATACACCATGCCCTCTTATAACATAAACAATAATAAATCAGGCTGACATTTTGTTTTCTTTAGTGGCTGTGTGAGCTTTTGAAAAAAAAAAAAGCCTTCGTCATTCTGTTGCCGAGGTAGATGTTATCTGGCCTCAACTTCTGGGTGTATTGGGGTGGTGTTGCTATGACAACACCCCTCTGAACACCACCCCTCTGCCTCGTGTTCCCGAGCGTTAGCCTCACAGTAGGAGGGAGAGCGTGGGAATCATCCTGCTTCCCCCAGTGATTTGAGAAGGAGATGTCCACAGGTTTTATGCGCATCACATGACAAAAGACGAACACTTACGTTAGTTATCTGATGTTACCGCTACTGAAAAGGCTTTAGTTTTACACTTGTACCAGTTATAATCAACATTATGAGTTCAAGCAAAAAATAGATTATATTTTCAATCATTTAGAGAAACATATACTTCACAGTTCCCATGTATTACACGATCCAGCAAAGGACCCAGGTATGCATTTGCTCTGTTCGCTCTTGTTATTTTGGAATATGCTATGGAGGTAAAACTGACATTATGGTGCATTTGAAAGCAGCAAAGCACAAGAAGCAAGTTGAAGAAAACGAAAAAAAATTAAAGGTTACTTCTTTTATGTCAAGTAGTAGCTGTGGAGTTTCAGATATGGATGTAATTCGTGCAGAATGCCTTTTTACGATGTTCTTGGAACATAATTTACCAACTAGTGCAGCAGATCATGCAGGTCCTTTGTTAAGGAGAGTGTTCCCGAAATCTCAAGTGGCCAAAAAATATGGTTGTGCACGAACAAAAAGTGCTACAATATTAAATGAAATTGCGAGTGATAAAAGGAAGAAAATTGTTTTGGATCTTCAGAATACTCCATTTTCAATGGCAATTGACAACAGCAATGATGGCAATTCTGAAATGCATCCAGTTGTTGTGACATAATACGATGAAAATAAGATAAGAATACGGAGTTGCCCGTTGTCAGTTCCAGTTCTAAAAGATGATTGTACAGGTAAATGTAGCAAATGCTGCTATTGATGTCTTCAAGCATCTATAAATTCCTTTCTCAAACTGTTTAGCATTTGGTTTAAATAATGTTGCTGTAATGCTGGATTCCAAGAATGGTGTTGCTGCTTTCCTATAAAAGAAAAGCAAGAGGAACTGATAACAATGAGCTGTAGTTGCCACCTCATAAATCTAGCTACTCAGAAAGCAACTTCAACTCTTCCTGCAAAAATTGATCATATGCTAAATGACATATCTTATTATCTAGAAATGAGTTCAAAGCGTAAAGAGAAACTGAAGTCCTTTCAAGAACTTCATGGTATTGAAATGCGGAAAATTTTGAAGCATGTGTGCACAAAGTGGTTATCCCTGAGTAGAAGCTTAGAAAGATTAATGGAACAATGGAGTCCACTTGTAAGTTTCTTCCATGGTGAAGTAAAAAGGCAGCAATTATCATTGGCATTACAGCTTTACAAAATTCCTAAGAAATGGTCCAGTGCTTCTATTTCAACAGAAGTGCAAGTTGTGATAAAAAGAGGAAAGCAGAAAAAAAAAAAAAAAAAAAAAAAGGAAGGCTAACCAATTTCATGCCGTAGAAAAAAAAAAAAAATCTTGCTCTCAGTCTTCCAATGTTAATCGAGAAGAAAAAAATCTTTCATTTCTTGTCAGCAGATCTAAATAAAGCTTACTGCAGCTTTTTAATGTATGCAATATCTAATTTTGAAAAAAAAAAAAAAAAATGTACTCCTACAATCTGCATCACTGCATATCCATATTTTTAGGGAAATCTTGTGTGACCTGTTGAGAAGCCTTTTCATGAACTTTGTAAAGCCTGCAATAATTAAAACCTCCAAATTGTTGGATATACAGTATCACTCTTATGATGTACAAAAAGAAGATTCTGACCTAAACAATAGAAATAGCACTCACCAAATTATGAAAAGTGATGAAAAGAAAGAATTTTTCTGTTCTGTTAGGTGATTTTTCACTACAGCTTGTGACTACATTATAAAAAAATTTCCTTTGGAAAGTGAAGTACTGATAAATGCAGAAGTAGCAGACCTAAAACAAATTGAAAACAAATCTTTTTCTAGTGTGAGATTTTTTATTAACAAGTTTCCCTTTCTGCTAATTGTAAAAGAAAATGAAAGCCAGGATGAAGCATGGGATGAGCTTCAGAAACAATTTAATGCATTTCAAGTTGAAGATCTGTCTCAGATTTTTCTTGAAGAGCACGTTGACACACAACTTGGCTTGTTAAAAAGCATGTGAGGAGCCTGAGGGATTGATTTCTGAAGTTTGATAGAATAGCACATGTTTTATTGGCAATAGTTGTCCTGCACAGCAGTGCTGAATGTGAATGGGTATTTTCTTTGGTTAAAAAGAACAGAGCACAATTCCACTCATCAATGCCAGATCATACTCTTGAGAACCTTCTCATAATCAAATGTAAAGAAGACAAACTTTGCCATCAAGCTGAATTTTCAAGGGATCTTTTAATTGCAGCAAAGAAAGCTACTGCTATCTGCAACCCTCGAATAAATTTATTAGTAAATGTTTCATGGAACAGATTAAAATTTTTAAGTGAGTTTAAAGTTTTTGATAAATTTGTATTTTGATTCTTATTTATCAGAAAAGAAAACTAAAAGGGTTTTTCTTTGTCTTTTTTAAGTGTTTAGAATGTGCTCATAAACTAAGTTTTGCACCATATTTTCTGGATTTTTTGAAATAGTTTTCTAGATTTTTTCCAATATTAGCTAGTAGTATTACTGCTAACACATCCCATACATTACCATTCTCCCCTAATAATAGATAATCACGAATTAACAGTTCTGGTACTGTTGCAAATCTTCTTGATTTTTGCAAGCAATCTTCTTGATTTAGGAAAATTTTGGTTGGCAGGTATGCATGTTGAATGTACTGCCTTTGCACAGTTGTTTTCAAAGAATGCTTTTCCCTGATAGTTGCTTTCTTTCTTATTGATGCCAAAAGTAACAATTTTTTTTTTTTTTTGCCGTGTTTATTCATGTGGTTTAGTCTGTGACATGTTTATAGTGGTAACTGGTAAGCTAGTAGTAAGTTTGATATTACTTGTATGACTGCTGAAACCATTATATTATATATGACAGTTATCATCCATATTTGTGCTTACCACAGTTATAAAACTTGGGAAAAGTCAGAAAACTGTCGCATAGTTTGCAGAGCAAACCCTACGAAAACTGTCTGCTGCTTCTACAAAAGGGTCAATCCATCTCAAATGGTCCATAAAAAAAATAATTGGTTGCTTCACCATTTTTTTAAAAACATTATTTTTTGTAGGTGATGACCCCCATATGTTGGTAGTTTAAAACCAAGATTATTTTAATTTTGTATTAACTCGTTTAAAAATGGTGGCCTTTTTTGTTTCACGCAGTGCACCATTTTTTGCATTTCTAGAGATTTGCGGAAAACGGCATATTTCAGTTATGGTTTGTCACAGAGCTCTGGAACAAAAACTATTATTGTTAGTGCATTTTAAACTACATTTTTGTGAGGTACATCATTTGGTTATCTTGTTTCCTTATGTCTCAAATTTCATGCCGAACTTGACACTTGCCTCATATATTCATACAGCATTGCAAATGTCAAAAAAGCCACTTAGCTGCTTAATTATTAACGTGCTATTTAGACAATCTACATTTTGAGGTTACTCACCTTTATCCCAAATATCCTTTAGGAGGTTTTCATCTCTTGCACACAGTTCCAACACGTAATTTTCGGTAGTCACATCATGATTCAAGGTCCAAAAAACATACATCACACTCGCGCAAAACTTCGTTTTTTTTTTGTTTTTTTTTCTCCCGATAACTAAATGCCGATTCAAAATAATCAACTACAATGACACATAATTCAACTCCCTAAAAATGCTTATCTAATTAAAACCTCAATAAAAAACTTATATTACACATTTCCTAAAACATCAAAGTTAAAACTGTAACCCATAATTATTTACAACTGCACACCAGTAATTAATTGAAAGAAACCAAACCTGACAACCACTATCCTCAATAATCTCGTACCTCTCCCCACTCAGCAGCAAGTGCACTATCCTAACGTTTTCAGCCTCTGCCCAGGCCATTTTCAAGGAGTGGACGCAACAGATGAACCTCCATTGCTGCCCTGAAACATCGTGAATGTTCTTGGTCTTGCTCGGCATAGTCTCGTCATCGTTCTTTACCGCTCAGAGCAGTGGCACCATCTATTAGCTAACCCATTAGTCTTCTTTTTCTCTTTGTGCTTGTAAATATCTGTTCGACAGCCAGCTGCATTTGATTCTTGAAAATTAATCTTCTTACATTCAATCATTTTTTTCCTTTTTTTAATATTACATGATTTTTTTTTCCTTTTCCCCCTCGGTTTTTCTCTATGGCTCTCCATTAAGGTGGTCTTTATAAACTAAGATTATTATGTTAATGTCTTACCTGTTAATATTGTTCAGTGGGTTGAGAAAGTGATGTACCTTGAATTTTCAGCTGATCAGGTAATTTTAAGAGGTGTCACAAGGAGTTCAAACTTTACATATTTCTTTACTTAATGAAACAGTGAAACATGAGACGTTACATCAGAATCTGCCTCTTAAATTCTTTTATTGTACAAGTAAATAAAGGAATGGCATTGTCCATTGTCCGTAAATAAACATTAAACACTCTTCAATTACTATTCAGTTTGCTGTTTACTGTCACTCACGGTCATTTTTAGTGCATTTGGAAATTTCTTCCTGTGTTTTTCGACAATCTGCAATAGGACTGTTTCTGGTCTTCGTTATTTGTGAGAATGCTGTTGTAGTCCTGCATCAGCGCCACTCCTCGCTCAGCTGAGTCGTTTACTACCTTCAGGGCTTTAACAGTGATGGCGAAACAATGTTCTTCCTTGCTCGTTTCATTTTCTTTGGAGAACCTGCTGTTGCTTTGCGATCTTCTTCCTCTTCAGAGTTCAATCTTTGCAAATAACTGATCCCTTTGTTCCGCCTGTTTTCGTTTCAGTCGCTCGAAATTGTCTTCCTTCTCTCTCTCTCTTTCGGGCTACCTGCCTTGCTAACTTTTTGTCTTCCCCACAAATGTATCCTTTCCTTCCCTTCTTTATTTGGGTCAATAGAAACTCTTTGTCTTCAAAAATGGTAATCATGTCAAGGGCATTGGCATGGGCGATATCGAAAAGATTGGCCAATTCCTTAGTGAAGAGTTTTTCCTTATCTATCTGCGGTTCAGATCGCCGAGAACCTCCCTTCCAAAGAGCACGCCACTGGTTGTACTCCTTCTGAACCTTTGGGATGATGTTGTAGTCAGCCATGGTAGGTATTCGGGCTTTTCCCCAGATTGACAGAAGCTCTTGTGTGATAAAGCTTGAAGCATTCTTAACTGTGTTCTTTTCCGTTCTGAAAAGGAAGAAGAAACGACGCAGAACCTCTCCTTTCGGCGGGAGCTTCTTATCCAGAATAATATCAATTGGTTGCCCGACCAGCCAGACTTCGGAGTTTTTGCTAGTTACAACTGAAGCGTGTGAAGCTGAAGCCATGTTCATTGTTCACATTTGTTTTGTTGTTACGTTTCACTAACTTACTGGCGACTGGAGACCAGCACGTTCAATTGCTACAGAGTGCGTAATCACATCATAAGGGGAATTCCCATACTACGTTCCAATGGCGCATGCGCAAATCTACGGAGGAGAAGGTCGTGCTTGCAAGGTTATGAAGCAGGAAAGATGGATGTTTCCTGTGGACTTTTTCGTCTTTCGTGTGCGCTTGAATTTCGCGAGTGTTGTCATATCCTTAAATTCATTATGTTAACTGCTGATACAACGTACTTACGAAGTTTGGATTCAGTGTGACACCATATAAAAATCTCTAATCAACCCCAAATTTTTTATGTAACATTTTTTCCACAGACAACACAATTTTAAGGGGTAAGACTATGAAAAAAAAAAAATACTATGTAAATAAGGACCACCCTACTCTCCATTCTGTTCAGATCTTTCCAATACACATTTAAGCTATTAGGATCATTAATATCTCATAACCTGTGTCTGTTTTTTTAATCAATACTGTCTCTGCTAGTCTTAAATGCCTTTCCGTATGACAGTTCTTAATAATTTTTATTTCATCAAACTTTTGGTATTGCTGATAAAAAAAATTGATTGAATGTAAGAAGATTAATTTTCAAGAATCAAATACTGCTGGCTGTCGAACGGATATTACAAGTATGAAGAAAAAAGAAGACTAATGGGTCAGCTAATAGATGGTGCCACTGCTCTGAGCGGTGAAGAACGATAATGAAAGTGCTAGGATAGTGCGTTTGTTGCTGAGTAGGGAGAGGCCCGAGATTATTGAGGATAGTGGTTGTCAGGTTTGGTTTCTTTCAATTAATTACTGGTGTGCAGTTGTAAATAATTATGGGTTACAGTTTTAACTTTGATGTTTTAGGAAATGTGTAATATAAGTTTTTTATTGAGGTTTTAATTAGATAAGCATTTTTAGGGAGTTGAATTATGTGTCATTGTAGTTGATTATTTTGAATCGGCATTTAGTTATTGGGAGAAAAAAACGAAGTTTTGCGTGAGCGTGATGTATGTTTTTTGGGCCTTGAACCACAATGTGACTACCAAAAATTACGTGTTGGAAATGTTGTGTGTAAGAGATGAAAACTTCCTAAAGGATATTTGGGATAAAGGTGAGTAACCTCAAAATGTAGATTGACACTTGCAGTTATAAAAAAATTCAAATTTTGGAAGGGCAATTTTTTTGGGAAGGGTTAAAATATCTGACTTCAATTTTTTTTTGCAAGTACCTATGGTAGGGTAGTTTATGTAAGAAAACAATTGAGCCCTGATACTTGTCTTCTTTTTTTACAAGGCCCCACAAATATGCTATTTTTCAATTTTTTTGTAAAATTTAAGGGTAAATATCTCTGGTGAGGGACCTAATAAAAAATTTACATTTTGCACTCCGTAAAGTACTAAGTGGTAGTAAACTCCAGTAAAAAGTTTGAGTTTGATATTCCGCTGGGTGCAGAGAGTTATGCCAGGTACAAAACTTTAAAAATCCCCGCAAGATCAGGTGATGTTATAGTATACAGCAAATATAATGTTTTAAAGTACATTATAACTGACTATGAGGATACGTGTGTATATATTATATCATCATTGTCAACCATTATCAATCCACTGCTGGACGAAGGTCTCCCCAAGTTTCCTCCACAACGGTCTGTCTTGTGACAGTCTCCTCCATGTCACTCCTGCATACTTTCGAATTTCATCCACCCATCTTCCATGTGGTCTTCTTCTGGGTCTTTTCCTGTCCCTTGGAATCCAATCTAAAATTTCGGCTGTCCATCGATGGTCTGTTCTTCTGGCAGTATGTCCAGCCCATGGCCATTTCAGGGATTTAACTCTGATCATGATGTCTTCCACTCTTGTCATTTTTCGGATCCACGTGTTCCTCTTCTTATCTCTCCTGGTTACACCAAGCATGCACCTCTCCATGCTGCTTTGAGTTGTCTGCAGCCTTTGTATGTCTCTTTTAGCTAAGGTCCACGTCTCTGCACCATACGTAAGCACTGGAAGGATGCATTGATCAAACACTTTTCTTTTAAGACATAATGGCATATTGCTCTTGAAAATTATGCTGTTTCTTCCAAAAGCTCTCCAGGCAAGTTTTGTACGCCGATTAATTTCTTCACCAATGTGACCCTCACTTGATATCTGCTGTTCAAGATAAACGTACGTGCCTGTTATCTCCAGCTTTTCTCCATCAATCGATAAATCTTCATTTCTTGTAAAAGCATTGAACATCACTTTTGTCTTCTGAAAGTTCATTTTTAATCCCACTTCTTTACTCTTGTCAGCAAGTTCCTGCATCATACTCTGTAGCTCTGATGGGGTAGTTGCAAAAATGACAATGTCATCAGCAAAACGAAGGTGGTTTAGATAATCTCCATTAATCTTTATCCCTTTGTTTTCCCAGTTCAGTGATTGAAAGACATTTTCCAATGTGGCATTAAAGAGCTTCGGAGATATGGTGTCACCTTGTCTCACTCCTTTTCCAATTTTTATGTGTGTTGTATTTTCAAACAGCCGAATCTTTGCACTTGCATTTTCATAGATGTTATTAATAATATTAATGTATGCATCTTCAATACCGCAGGATTTCAGAGCCATTGCAACTGCTGATGGTTTCACCGAATCAAAGGCTTTTTCATAATCGATAAAAGCCATGCACAATGGAAGTTCATATTCCCTCGCTCTTTCAATTAGTTCTCTCAGTACGTGGATATGATCTATTGTGCTGTAGCCACTCCTGAATCCAGCTTGTTCTCTCGGTTGAGCCATGTCCAGTGTTACCTTCAAGCGGTGTGAAAGAACTTTAGTGAAGATTTTATAAACCACTGATAGGAGGCTGATAGGTCTGTAGTTCCTGAGATCCTCAATGTCACCTTTTTTATGTAGCAAGATCATTGTAGCGTTGTTCCAATCCTCAGGAATTTTTCCTTCATTAAGGCATCGAGTGAAAATTTGGGCGAGTACTGTTTCGATTTCTCCACTTGCTTCTTGTATGATGTCTACAGTAATTCCATCTTCTCCTGGAGCTTTTCCCCGCTTCATGTTCTTGATTGCATGTGCAACTTCTGCTGGAAGGACTGAAAGAACTCTGGTACCTTTCATGATGCCTGGAGTACATGTATCATCCCTTTCATATAATTTGGAGTAGAAATCTTTCACTCTTGTCAAAATTTTGCCTCTATTTCTTGTTACAGAACCATCTTCTTTTCTCAGTGCCATAATCTGTTTTTTTCCCTTACTGAGATGTCCTTTTGCTATCTTTAGGCTTTGGTTGTTTTCAATTGCTTTCCTTACTAGTTCACAGTTGAATTTCCTTACGTCTTCAGTGATACTTTTTCGTACTGTCTTGCATAGCTCTATATATTCCACTTTGGAAGTCACATCTTCTTTAGTTGTCCTCATCTCTCTTCTTTTTTGCATCAACATTTTGGTTTTTCCTGATAATTTGTTCACATGCAACTTGTTCTTAGACCCAGCTAATTTTGTTGCTGTTTCCATAAGAGCTTTGGTTACTTTTCTGTTAACTTCAGAAATATCCACTTCTTCCGATGTTAGGCCTTCTAAAGCAGAGAATCTGTTCTTCAGTTCCAATTTGAAGGTATTGTGATGTTTTTTAAGGTTGGTTATGTCAATACATTTTGTTTGTCTTATGAGCTTGCTACGTTCGAGTTTAGTGTTGAGGTGCATCTTACATCTCACCAATCTATGGTCACTGCCTGTGTTGAACTTGCTTAGCACACTGCAGTCTTCTATGACGAATTTTTTGTTACACATAATAAAATCAATTTCACTTGTCGTCCCATTTGGATGTCTCCATGTCCATTTCCTGTGTGGCTTTTTCTTGAAAAAGGAGTTCAAGATGAAAAACCTTTCTGCCTCTGCAAACTCCACGAGAGTATTTCCACGCTGGTTTCTGTTGCCGTGACCGAATTTACCTACTGAAGTTTCATTCTGTTGCCGTTGCCCTATTTTTGCATTGAAATCTCCCATAATTATCTTCAAGTGCTGCTTACCTTTATTATTTAGATCACGAATTTCCTCATAAAATTCTTCAATTTCTTCTTCAGCATGACTTGTGGTGGGTGCATAAGTTTGAATAATCTGAGCCTGGTATCTTCTCGAGAGTTGGATAATGAGTCTTGCAGCTCTGTCAGAGGAACTTTCAACTTCTACAACTTTATCCTTCAGTTTCTTGTTTATTATAAATCCAACACCACTAGTTCTGCCAGTATCTGTCCCACGATAGTAGAAGAGATGTCCACTTTTCAGTTCAATGAGATCTCCTTTTCTCCTTACCTCACTTAGCCCGATGATGTCCCACTTGATCCTTTGTAGTTCCTCTTCCAATTCAAGAAGCCTTGAATCAGAAGATAGGGAGCATCCGTTATACGTAGCCAAGGTCAGCATCAGATGGCAGCCTAGTCCGGTCCTCCGGGGATTCTTCGCACCCTCTGCCTTCATGTCGCACTGGCCGCTGCCTTGGCCAGGTACATTTCAGCGTCCGGAGACTGAGGGCCAAGATTTAAGTTGTGGAGTCATTTTGGAGGGGTTTGGCCATAACTCACCACGCTGGCCAAGCGGGTTGGTGAGTATGGGATAGCATTTCCTCTAATCTCGATGGTATAGTTATACCGCTATTGGCGGTCGTCAGAGCCCCTTTAGTGAGAACAGGATGTACCACGAGAAGGCGGGGTTGACATTTGTCAAGGAGAGGCTGTGATGTTACGCATCACCTGACCTTACATCCCATATATTATATATATATATATACAGGGTTTGAAAAATACCATGCCAGAGATGCCCGGGCCATGTAAATTATTGGCCCGGGCAAGCAAAATGAAATCTAGTTGCCTGACCGGGCAACTAGATTTAAAGAAAATAAAAAAGTTTGGAATGATGAATTTTCTACTCTAGAAAAAAAGACGGTTGTCGCGTGTTTTTCATTTTACTGTAAATCACCAGAAGTTGTATTATTGTTACAGAATGAATGCCAAGGCCAGAAGAATAGTGCTTCAATTATATTATGCCATGCGTAGGTTTGCTCCAGATGTTGTTTACAGTTAATGGCAGGATGCATTCCTCCAATGAAACTAGCCTACGGTGTTTATTGGCCAAATGCGTAAACTGCCATGAAACAGGAGGATGCAGACTGATGGGGGAAAAAAAGCCGTGCTTTATGGGGAGAGAGTGACAACGGATTATTTATTGCACAGCCATGGGTGGAGTGGTTTCCCTGATATAACTTGCGCTACTGAAGGAGGGGTAAGTGGAATCATCCACCCGGGCGCGTTCGCACACATGAACTGACAGTGGTACTACTGAAACAAAAGCTAAGTTTCGCTTAAGAATGAGCCTGCGCAATGCGTTCCACTTAACCGGGAGAAGAGCAAAAATTGCCGATGCCGATAACTTAGTTTATCTGAGAGAACAGTAGTTGGTGTTAGCTGCGGATATAAGTTGTATTTAGTAATGGATGTAAGATGTTTTTTCGGAAAAAAATCCGACAATGACAGTATATCTCATAGTAAGCAATTATGTGAAATTCTCGATCTGTCAGCAGTAATTACAAATTCGTCTTTCGCATGGTTTAGTGACTTAATTTCAGAATCTGATTCTACATTGTTGGCAAAACGGAAACTTGCGCAAGCGGGCTATGATAAAGCGTACGGAAAAAAAAAAAAAAACTGTCGCACAGTTGAAGAATCTTGGATAAAAACATTTAATTGGCTAAAGTCAAATGGCGACAAGACTATTATGTGGTGCACTGTTTGCGAAAACCATCCTAAAATTGCTGTATCACTAGCAATTTTTTCAAGGACATGGGGTGTCAGGTGGTGATATACGTTTAATAACTATAAGGTCATACAACAGTAGTCAAAGACAGGGATTGCCTTAGTTTCTAAACCACAATTATTGGGATATTCTATGATGCAAAATTACTTCTGTTTGCACAAGAGAAAAAGATAAATAATTTTCACATTCAAAATTGTTGTTAAAAACTACTTAAACTGCTATACAGTTAACTATGATTATTTAATTTTTTTGCAAAACACAGGACGTATATTAAAAATTCTTGAACATAGCATCATCACTAAATTTCTCAAATGCCATTGATTACCTTTCTTAAAACTTGAGATATATGCTTTTGTTCATTTAATACAGACACTTCAAAATAGCCATGCAAAAGATGTATAAAAAGTTTATCACAATTTTTAACTTAAAAAAAATGATGCTTCTGTTTTGTTATCTTAAAAGATAAATTTTTCTGGGCATGTTGATTTTACTTCTGGGCAAGTAAATATTTTCTGCTCATGCCCAGCTAGGCATGTAACTTTTCAGATATTTTTCAAGCCCTGATATATATATATATATGTATATAGCTGCACCATCAGAAAAATAGATAATTTTTGTATTTGTGGAAGAACTTCCTTAAGATGTCTAATGAGGTGAGTTTGAAAAGCATGAACAGCAATGGTGGTGTGCTCCAAGTAATCAATCACTAAGAATGCAGATGCAGTGGCTATTTACTTCATCACCTTTTATGTAATAATACACAAACGGAAGTGTTGTAGCCAGCTGGTTTATCAAGTGATAGCCTTGGATTTCATCTTCTATGATGAATGAAAGGTTCTTGGCAAAGTCTGCCAATACAATACATTCCGAATTGCTTTCATTTCTTTTAAAAACAGACTCTGGGCTTTTGAAATACAATGACACACTTTCAGTGATTCCAGCTTCTCTGCCAGGGATTCAAAATACTCATCCCTAGGTTTTATCAATGTAATTATCTCAGCTCTATCTGTTGTAATCTATTGCTTGAATGTTATGTTGTCTGGCAATGACACATATTCCTAAGAATCCCCAAGCATGTTTAATATGGCTTCTTTCTCTGGGCATCCAGCACACTTGTTCATCATGCAGTTGTAGTTACTTGAATTACTACACATTTGTCAACGAGGTCCTTGTAATCTGCATTTATTTAAACCCCTGTGACATAAGCTTTATATTTTGATGATACAGACAAACAAACTGTGTGAAGCGCAGCAGTTCCTGCCGAGATACATCATTTGGGCTTTAAATTACAAAATTTTGATCTCCCTATTTTACAACTGGGATATTTCTCTTTGAATGCAACATACAGCTCATTTAAATTAATCAACATTAAATGCTTCTGAACTTTTGAAAGACCTATTTTAACTGAAACACAATATTTTCTGCCAGGGCATATTTTACTATATTCATCATCTTCATAAAAGGCAACCACTTTTTTCAGTCTCCTCTAAAATTCCATGGCCTCTTTAACGAGATGATCAGGAACATTGAATTCTGAAGTTATCTGTTTGCAAGACCACGAGCTGGGAAGTAAGCTGATAATTTCTACTCTATCTTCTTTGAGATCCACAGAACATTTTTGTTTCAGCTTGTCTATTAGTTCATTATACTCATTAGACAAAGTCTGGGGATTTTCATTTATATCTCCTATAATCACATCAAAAGTTGTTTCTAGATTTTTCCTCAGTGTTTCACACACTGTGCCTATTTTGGCTTTTGCCATAACTAAGTTTTCAGTTTTCTTACCTTTGAAGCAGGCAATAAATTTAACACGCTACAAGCAGCATCTACTTTGCATAAGTTTTCAGTACAACTGAGAAATGTAATATCATCCTTAGTAAAATTTTTACTATTTTTACTTCCTAACACAAATATTTTAGAGTAACAATTAGGACATAACAATTTACCTGGTACAAGGTTAACAAGTAGGTGTTTTTCCTTGAAAAGATGCTCCTGCTTAATTTCTCTCAACCCTTTTGAAATGGGTTTCTTGTGTCTTTGGAAAGGGTCACTGCATGTCTGACCAAAAAGATAATTATATCTATTCAAATGTTTTGCTTCATGGTACCTACAGACAGATGGAACCTCAGAACATACTCTTAAGGAAAACAATCTTTGATCTTCTTCTCAGTAATCACTAACAGCCTTTATTTCCTTGACCACAACACCATTAACACTTTTATGGCATTGTTCTTCAGTATAGGCACCTATACAACACTGAAAGTATCATGATGTGTTTAACAATATCACCTGAGAACCACATTCCTATGCAGCAGCAGCCAGAAAACTGACCAACTAGGGCACTTGTATGAACAAGACCAGAAATGCAGCATCTGTGGATCTGGGCACACCCACAAACCCTTAATGTTACATAGTTTTATCCTCACTGTTTTAGACTACAGCTTTGATTGTTTTTTCATCAAGTAATTTATCTAAAAAATGCATTAAATATATTATTTCTAGGATCAGGCGTATCAAATTTTTGCCGTATGTTTTTAAAGTCTCCTTCCTAGTATAACTCTGCTCCTAGTGGAATATCAAACTCTGAAACTTTTTACTGGAGTTTACTACCATATAGTACTTTATTTATGGTGTGCAAAATTTTAATTTTTATTAGGTCCCCCACCAGATATTTACCTCTAAATTTTCAAAAAAATTGAAAAATAGCATATATGTGGGGCCCTGTAAAATAAAGGGGACAAGTATCAGGGCTCAATTGTTTTTTTTACATAAACTACCCTACCATAGGTACTTGGAAAAACAACTGAAGTCAGATATTTTAATCCTTCCCAAAAAATTGCCCTTCCAAAATTTGAATTTTTTATAACCGCAGGGTCAAGTTCAGCATGAAATCTGACGCATAAGGAAACAAGATAGTTAAATGATGTACCTAACAAAAATGTAGTCTAGAATGTGCTAAGAATAATAGTTTTTGTTCCAGAGCTCTGTGACAAACCATAACTGAAATATGCAGTTTTCCACAAACCTCTAAAAATACAAAAAATGGCGCATGGCATGAAACAAAAATGGCCGCCATTTTTTAAAAACTCAATGTAAAATTAAAATAATATTGGTTTTAAATTACCAACATATAGGGGTCATCACCTACAAAAAATAAACATTTTAAAAAATAGTCAAGCAACCAGTGCTGGACCACTTGATATGGATTAACCCAAAATGCATTATCTTGACTAAGCCTAAGATGCCTACTACCATGCAATAATAAATTGAACAAATGAGTTCAAATCAGTCAAAAAGCAAAACTACTATGTGATAATTTTGTGACCTTTCACCAGCTGCATCACATCTTCGTGCTCCCCAAACCATTAGGGGTACAGACTATGGATGAAAGCTAGCATAGTTTTAATAATCATAAAATGTCAAAAACAGAATGTTGGCTTCCCTGCTGAGCTACATCACATCTTTATGCACACACTCCCACATTAGGGGCACAGCTATAGATAACTAGCATTGAGTGGTTTTGATAGTCATACAAGGGTTGATCAGTAAAAAAGGTTGCACGTTCGAGTAGGAGAAAAGACCCCCGAACACAATCAAGAAGTGTTAGTGTGTTGTCACAAAGGATATGAATCACTATTTAACACTATTTCTCAATGAAATCACTGTGATGGTTCAGATATTTGTCGGACCACACAACCA
Organism: Macrothele yani; assembly: GCA_039090855.1. Lineage (NCBI taxonomy): Eukaryota > Metazoa > Arthropoda > Arachnida > Araneae > Macrothelidae > Macrothele > Macrothele yani. Next base: position 27,871,611 of record CM077015.1, read on the forward strand.
GCTTGTCCATCCCAGACCGAAAAAATTCATGCTCTTGCTGATGTAGCCAGTTTGTTGCAGCTGTTTTCATGTCATCGTCACACGTGAAGAGAGTACCAGACAGGTGCTGTTTCAGGGCAGGAATAAGGTGAAAGTCACTAGGAGCCAAATCTGGGCTGTAGGCCGGGTAAGCGCTTTCGCACCTCTTTCCAGAATTTGTGGGGCAAATGCTATGTGGTGTTGGCAGTGTTCAGCCTTGTGTTATCACGAAAGAAAAGGACACCATCACTCAGCAGACTTGGTCGCTTTGGTCGGATGCTCTCGTGCAGTTTTATCAGCATGGCACAGTACCGGTCAGTATAGATTAAAATTGGTGATTTTTTTCAAGTGGCCATTAGCCATTGGGTGGACAAAATCTAGTGGCCACTTTCCTTACAGCTATTTCGTGTTGTATACACATTTTATCATTGCACTGTATACCTTTCATTTATTTAGACATAGTTAAAGTTAAGCTTAGTAGTTAAACAGGCCCACTGTCTATTGTCCAGTGCAATTAAATGAATAAATGTAATATTAAAAGTTATATTTTTCATTGAATAAAGCTCATGTTGAGAATTGGCTTCCTAGTTTCTTAATTCAATTACTAATCAAAAACTACCATTATGAGAATTTTTACTAGGAAAGTTTTTTATTTTAATTGCATGTTTTCGGAGAAAACTCTTCTCCTTCTTCAGGCTGTCTTTTTGTTGTCACTTATTCCCGTCAAGTGACAGGAATAAGGCTCTCCCGTGGCAGGATAGGATGGTTCTGTTTATAAAGGACTCATAGGTATTCAGAAATGCCAACTTTTACGGATTTTCCGTAGTTTATACAGATTTTCACTCCCATCTTACGGTTTTACAGAAGTCACCCAAAAAACTACTGAAAAGCCCATGCAAGATCCCTGCACGCAATTTTCTATTTTTTACTGTCTTTTGGTCAAAAAAATGTACTTTACAGATAGTCCCTATACGCCTTCGATGTTCGGACTTCCTCCGCCAGCGGAGGCGGAGTTTTGTCACGTGATTCCCCGTACAGCCGTTTGAGAGTGCCATACGCAAAAGCCGAGAGGTAGCTCAACTTAGCACCTTTTGCGAACTCATTACATTGATTACACGTGGCTTTGTGCTTGTGAAAATTTTGGTGCAAACGTTTTAACCCTTTCCACTCGACTGTCGGGTGACACCCGACACTACAGAATCGCCGAATAGCTCGTGTGGCGGGTGGGACGATACATGCCAATGCCTCTATAGCTCGCATGTCGGCGCTTGCAAGGAATTTCGTTTTCGCCGAATAGCTCGCATGTCGGATATCATCCGCCACGCCTATGATGCTTCTATTATCTTATGTCGGGTCTTGCGAGATATTTCTTTTTCGCCAAATATCTTGAGTGTCACCCTCCATGCCGATGACGCCTGTATAGCTCGCATGTCGGTGCTCGCGAGATGTTTCTTTTTCGCCGAATAAGTTGGGTGTTATCCGCCACGCCCATGTCGCCTCTTATAGTTCTTGTGTCGGGGCTTGCGAGACCTTTCTTTTTTCGCAGAATATCGCACATGTCGGGTGTCACCCTCCATGCCGATAACATATCTATAGCTCGCATGTCGATGCTTGCAAGACATTTCTTTTTCACCGAATAGCTCGTGTGTCGGGTGTCACCCACCACGCCAATGATGCATCTATAGCTTTCACTGATAAGTTGTGGCCTCTAATGCAGAATAAAAAAAAAATCAAAAAAAAATCTAGTGCTGTGGGTGAGTATGGGTGAAAAGTTATTTGAGTGGAAAGGGTTAATTTAGATTAAAACAAAATGAAATGCAGCAGTGAAACAGCTATGGCAACAAAAAGAACAAAATCAGATGAAACTTATCGTCAAGTGTATCGCGATATGTATAGTAAAAAATGGCCTTTTTATGAAGCATCTAAAGTTTTGCCGAATCACGTTTTGTAGGCCATGTGGCTGCGATTTCAGCCTAGCGCATGGCAGCCACGATGATTGTAGGCGTCATGTAGAGAGCAAGAAGCACAAAGATCATGTCAAGAGACTAAATGGAGATGTGAGTAAAATTAATGTAACCAAAAAACTTCTGACAGCTTATAAAGAATCCTGGATAAAATATCAAGAGCGGATTAGTGCTGGAAAAATGCGGCAAAATAAGCGAAAAAGAGAAGAAGAAATTGAATGTTCACAAGGTGATCTGAAACGGGAAGAAGCTGAACTTTTGCAGCAGTTGGATTCCTCTCACAAAATGTTAAACAATGCTGAGATGAACATTGAATGTGGCATAAAAAAAAAAAAAGAGACATGAGTGCAATAGAAAGTGGACAGGTACTATTAAAAGAAACAAAACATTGCTAACTATCTTAAAAAATTAGAAAAGAATAGGAGTGAGCAATTAAATATTGAGAAAAGCAGCAAAAAATTAAACATTTTTTGTAAAATAAATGATAAATAATAAAATCCTGCTATGGTTACACATTTTTTGATCTATTTGAAAACTAAAATTTTTGCATATGTGTGTGTGTGTATTTCAATGCAAGATGTTTTAAATTTGAGTAGGGTGTATCTAGTTCCAAAACATTTTTTGCTTAAGAGTTTGTTCTATCGACTAATATTTTATTTTACCTGCTCCGAAAAAACGTTTTCTTACACCAAAAATGTATTATATCTGCTCCAAAAATGTATTTCACCTGCTCCAAAAACTCATTTTGCTGCTCCAAAATGTAAAATGTATTTCTGGAAGATACAACACCTCACATCCTGTCCTCATTATCCCAAGTCAAATGGTTTGGCGGAACGGTATGTGCAAATCACTAAGTTAATGTTAAAGCGTACTGATCTAGAACAATCTGACTTGCACTTGGCACTACTGAATTGGAGGAATACTCCTCGCGGTGACTGACCTTCTCCAGCTCAACGTCTATTTGGACATCCTACACAAACATTGATCCCGTTACATCCTCTAGCACGTTTGCCTCGTACGTCAACTTCTGCTTGTCTCCAGTTCTCCAGAGAGAACCAGCGTATAAATGCCACAACTGGTACTCATAACCAAGCGCCATCCTTGGTACAGGGTCAATCTATAAAACTTAAAATGGCACATCGCAACTGGATTCCCGCTACTGTATCTGCGAAGCTTGATACCCCTCGCTCCTATTTAGTTACCACTCAGGATGCTACCACTCTTCGTCGCAATGCAGAATGCATTTGTTCAACAGAAGCTATATTCATGCTGAAAAAACTAGTAGTTACGTGCCCACTCAGTTTAGTCTCCCCTGGAGAACTCTCAAAACTATGATACACCTATGCTTACTATACCCGATTCTAATTGGTTGCTCTTTCCTCAGAACTCTCCAACTAAAGATAAACATCATGTTACTATACCTGAATCACAATTACCATCTCGGTTTTTCTCAGTGCACTGGCACACCTACTGAGTTGTTTACTTTTGTTACCACCCGTTCTGGATGAAAAATTCATCCACCTGATAAACTGAATCTCTAAAAAAAAAAAAAAGAAAGATGTCATATATTGTCATATTCTTCTGTATTCTCATATAGGTAATTTGTAGATGAATAAATTAGATTGGCAACACCCACCAGTCCGGTGGTTGTTGTGATCTGTAATGGCAGTTTAGTCTTAGTGAGTGATAACTGAGTTGTTATTACAGTAAGTATAAAATGTATTTCATTTTTTGTTTCGTTTGGTGATGTCCACGTCCATTTTTGTGCATCCTTTTTCTTAAAGAAGGTATTCATTATGAATAATAATCCATGTCCTTCTGCAAATTTTATCAACCTTTCACCTTTTTCGTTTCTAACTTCTACACCAAACTTTCCCACTGATGTTATGTCTCTATCTTGCTTTCCTACTTTAGAATTAAAATCACCCAAAATCAAAATCTGTTCATCCCTTTTTTTGACACCAAAGGTTATCTTCCAGTTCCTGATAAAAAAAATTCCTACTTCTCAGAATGCCCAGTAGTAGGGGCATAAACTTGATATATTTTTATAGTGTTGGAGCTATTAATTTTAAGTGTTAGTGAAGTGATTCTTGCAGCTATTGGTGTAAAATCTTTTATCTTTCCAAACTTTCTTTATCATTATTACAATTCCTCCTTTTTCTTCATGTGTATGTAATAGATAATCTTGATTCTGAACAATGCCAATTCCTTCTCTTCTGACCTTGGAAAATCCTAAAACATCCCATTTGATAGATTCCAATGGCTTTTCCAATTCTAATCTATCATCTTTTAGAAGGGTTCTAACATTGTAGGTACAAATGTGGAAGATTTTTGATTTAGTCTTAATAGATTTTTGGTGATTGTTTCCCAACTTTCCATCTGTCCTTGACCTTCCAAAAGGCTTTTAAAGTGCATCATTATTTTGGGAATCTGTTCAGTCCAAAGAATAATGCCAATTTTGGCTTTGACTATTACGGCCTTTCATTTTTTCCTGTTTCATTTAACTTGGTGGGTTATTCAGTCTGATATGAATAAAGTTGATTCTCAACTGAGCACTTCAACTAATTTAAGATATGCTGAAGTTTATGGTGCTTCACCTGCCGAGGAATCCCAACATTTTAAGAGAACTGCCATTGGTACCCGAAGTAACCACTAAATTTGCAACAGCAGAGAAAAGTTAAAAAAAATTGAAAATTGATTCATTTGTGACACAAACCACAGCTAAACAGAAAAAAGTGTTTGATCTGCAAGCTGCTTATTAAATGATCTATTCTTCAAACTCTCCATTTCATATGCTTAAAAATAAGGCGTTCAAGAGCCTTATTGAATTTCTATAGCCATTAGCAGAACAGGATATAGCAGGTTGTCTTTTAGATGAGGTTTTTGATAATGAAATGGAGATGTTGTCAGTCTTTAAAAGATAAGATAGTCTGCATGAGTATAAATTGCTGGTCCAATGTCCATAATGAACCAGTTGTTCTTGTGTAACAACTTCAGATGGTTCTGTCTATCTAGTTGACAGTTTTGACACTTCTGGTAGCCCCCACACTTGATTACCTTAAACAAATTTGTATGCAGAGTTTGAAATCAGTAAAAAAAAATTCCAGTGTAAAATCAGGAGTTTTGTAACTGACAATGCTTCATAAATGACAGAGATGAGGAAAAAAATGGGAGGAAATGTTATTGCATATGGTCACACAGCTCACATTTTAAACCTTCTAGCAAAAGACCTACAGATTTTGAACATTAAAGAGCAGGTATTTCAGAAATCGTGATTTCTGAAAAACCATTCATAATCAGGTAAATTTATTTTGCCAATCGTCTTATTGTTTTTTTTTAATATTTCCTTATTTCAATGAATAATAAAATGTTGCTGTATTATTTATAATTTTTCTTGTACATACATTGTATTTAAGATAATTTAAAAGCAACCCTGACTCACAAGTTCGCAAATAAAAATGGTCGTCTTTTCCCGTTATTTTGATGTAGTACAGCCTTAAAAGAACTTACGTCTACAAGTTTAGATTTTTACTGCAGATTTACTCCTAAGACCACATTGCTGTGTAAAAATATTAGAAATTTAGGAGCTGTACTTCTTGAGATATTTAGGCCTAAAAAAGTGACCATTTTAAGGTTCAGGCTATGTTTTTAGGTCTGGGTCATTCCGTATCAACTCAACACAGTGACTTGACCATCTCAGATTTTAATGAAATTTGGTACATAGGTGACCTCTATATAGATTAAGAAAAATACCAAATTTCATCATCATATATCCACCGGTTTTGAAAATACAGCTATATAAAATGTCCAAAAACACCCGAAAATCGGAAGATTGATATGTTTTTAAATTGTGATTGCAGCTCCCCTAATTAAGATAGAGAGATGGGAAAGGTATCTTTTTGTAGTATTTTTATGCTCTTTTATTTGATATACAACACCATAGGGGTTAAGATTTTTAAAAATTCAAATTTTAAAATTTAAATTTAAATTTTGAATTTTTCAAAATGCGACGCTCCAAAAAATTCGAAACATTTTTAAAACAATCTTTATATGTTTGGTATTTGATTGTGTGAGCTGTAATTTGGGATGATAATGGGTGTACTTAAAAAGCTATATTCAAATTTAGCCTAACACAAGAGTTTAATGAAAAAAAAATAATAAAAAAAACATGTAAACTGAAAATAAATTTGGGCTAAATCTGTAAAAACGTTTCATTAATAACAATAGATATAGTATTTTTGTTATTTAAAACCATTTATTTAAACAATATTTTATTTTTAATTGATGTGTTTAAAATCTGAGACTACGTGGGTTTAAAATTTTTATTAATTTCATTTTTCAGAATTTGTAATAATTCACAATAAAATAAAAAAAAAAAAAAAAAGACTGTGCAGTTGTACTGTAGGCTACATTTTGTTTTGGACAAAACTCTGCATGCTCTGACTTGAAAAACTGATTCTGTTGTTTAGATCATTGGTAACAAGACCCAACAAGCAGCAACTTGCATTCCTACCTTGCAGACCTCAGTCTGCTTTAGGTTTTGATGGTGATCATATGTGTTTTCATGCAGTGAGAGGGATGTGTGTTTGAAAACTTTTGTGGTTGAAAACTTTAAATTGAATAAAGTATATCCTGTTCAGTTTTGAAACTAGACTTTTATAAATTGAAGCTGTGCAGGATTTGTTTAGGAAAAATAAAAAGAACAGGTAATGAGAGGCAGTTATTTTACTATTCAAATTTTACATTTTATGCACAAATAATCAACAATGCAAAGTACAAGATATGCAGTAATACAATGTTTCAATCCATTTAAAATAAGTGACCATAGAGTAAGAAGGGATGAAAAAAAGCTAAGAAATGTGACAGACTGGATGTTGGAAAATTTTTATGACTTATCAAAATAGACTAAAATTTGTGATTCTTGCAGAAAGCAGCTGAAAACTTTAAAAATTAGTTAAGAAGCAAATGAAACCTGTGCTGACAAGAAAATGGACGAAAATTTTGCATCTACGTCAGAAGTAATTGAAACACTGAATACTTAGCTCCATGAATTGGGTGAATCACCTGTCAATAAGAAAAAGCTAAAATCTAAATGTTATGCTTCAACGAAAATTCAAAAAATCAGTTCTGCTATGAAACCGAAGCTTTTTACAAATATTCAAGAGTGACTCTCTTATGGACAATCTTAAAAGTAATTTTTCTAACTGCGCTAGAGATAAACAGTTGATGATTTTGACTTGCTTACCAGAGTGATGGAGTGTTAGGAAAATCATGCAAGAGTTCAATGCTCCTAATTATATGGTAAGACAATAAAAAAAATTCTGAAGGAGAAAGGAATTTTGGAAAGCCTTAATAGAAAACCAGGTAAGAGTTTCTCTTCTGAAGTAGTTGAAGTAGTACAATCGCAGGGATTGCATTCCTCTTAAAATTCCTAAAATTCCTAATATTTTGTGACCCTCCTTAAATTCCTAAAATTATACCTAAAATTTGCTATTCTTCCTAAAATTTTCGTAAGCTTATTTATTAAAAATACAACCGTTATTAACGCCAATAAATTTACCATTACGGTAAGGTAAAAAGACCTGTTATTGTAGAAACACAGTCTATATGCTGTGCTGCTGAAGGGAGGGAAAATGACGCCATCAAGATGCACTTGCTTCGGGGCGGGCGCTCCACTTTTGTGCTTTCGGACAGTTTTCGAGAGTAACGAGATCTAAGGGAAAAGGGGAGGGGTCATTTTCACCCCTGGTTTGCGCTTTGCAGACGAACTCCATGGCATGCAGAAGATCGTACTTTATTTTTGTACATGCCTTGTGGAACCTCCTCTTTCTGCTGATGTTTTGTTATTGTAAACCGCAGGTGGGTGGAAGCAAAGAGGAAACATGTGGTCTCCTTCCGTAACCTCCGGTAATGACGATGGGATGGTAGCTGAGTGTTATCGTGGCAGGCAGTAGAGCACGTGATCATTGACCTTCGATCGTGCGTCGGCGACAGCAACCTTCGATGCGCAGTATATCTCGGCTCCGACTCGCTTTGACTGAACTTGCGTGAGATGCGTATGATAGTTTCTGGTTTTGCGTCTTTTATGGTGTTCTCTGTGCTGTGTGCAGGTTCAGTTCTCTAGTGGTGACCCGCTTTTTTTTCTATCTTCTGACATCCTCGCAGCCAAACTTCGGGAAGTTGTCTGGTTTTGCAATATTGGAACGTGTTTTTGTACTTCCCTTTCATTTTCTGGTTAGTAATACAAGTGTTTAAGATGCCTAAATCCAAAACGAAATTTCAAGATGCGTGGCTCGCCAAAGAATTGGACGGAGTGAAGTTGAAAGAATGGTGTTCTGCAACTGAAACAATATTTTCTGCTAAGTGTTTATTGTGTTCAGAAATTTTCAATATTTCTAATAGTGGCTTTTCACAAGTAAAAGCGCATCATAAAGGAAAAAAACATTTGCAGAAATTTCAAAGTAAATTTCAAAATAAGTCCATCCTGAAAGCCTTTGGAGGATGGGATCTTCAGCCCAAAACAAATATCAGTGAAGTACTGAGTCATGATTTACAGTTGGCTAAAGCCGAAGCATTATGGGCCATGAAAGTTGCTAAGGACAATATGTCTTTTGTTTCATGCTCTGAAACAGTTGAACTTTTCAAAGAAATGTTTCCTGATTCTGCTATTGCAGCCAAAATGCAACTTAAAGAAAAAAAGTTGCTTATGTGATATCACATGGATTGTCAAAATATTTTGAAGAGGATTTGAAAAAAGACATTGCATCTAGTAGCCCAGGAAAGGTTACTATAGCATTTGATGAAACTACAAATACACAAGTGAAACGGAAGTTGGATGTGTATCTCAGGTACTGGTCTTCAGAAATAAATTCAGTTTCTTGCCGATACCTAACAAGCGTTTTTCTGGGTCATGCAACAGCAGATATTTTGCTAAAAGAAATTCTTGATGTGTTATCATCCTTCAATATTTCGTTGAACAGAATTATTTGTGTATCCATGGACAGCCCAAATGTAAATAAGTGCTTTTTACGCAAATTCAATGAAGTTGTAAAACAAGAAACAGGCCAGAAATCTTTGGAACTAGGTTTTTGCAACCTGCATGTTGTTAGTAATGCATTTAAAATTTTTTTGACAAGCTTAAATATAGATTTTGACGAATTTGCTACTGATATGCATTACTTTTTAAAGAGTAGTGCTGCAAGACGAGAGGATTATAAATCTGTCGAGGATATAACATTGGTCACAGCCAAATTTCTTTTGCGTCATGTCAGCAACAGGTGGTTAACCGTTGGTTCTGTAGCCCAAAGGCTCTTGGATCAATGGCTAAATATTACAGAATATTTTTTAAACTTCTTGCCATCTCAAAAAATATTTGAAAAACAACTACACAATTCGGCAAGGTATAAAAGAATTCACTGTTTCCTGAAAAATGAGCTAACTCCTTGCTATTTAGCATTAATTTCATTTTCACACCAAAATTTTGAAAAGTTTTCATTATATTATCAGAGTGAAGAACCAAAAATACACCAGTTATATTCTGATTTAAATACTTTAATGAAGAATGTTATGGCTCAGTTTATCCAAGATGATGTTATTGCAGGGAAATTTGGAGAAGACCTAAAGAATGTAGATTTTGAAAACAAAAATTCATGGGAAAAACTAGGGGAGTTAGAAGTTGGTATGAAGACAAAAAATCTCCTCAGGAATGTTCAGGAGACCAGGCAGAAATTATTTCTCTTAGATGTAAGATCATCACTAATTGCAACCACAAAATATTTAAAGTCAAATTTGCCATTCTGCAATCAAAAGCTAAGAGACATAGAAGTTTCAAAGGTAAAAGAACCAAAGAAAGAGTCAACTCAACTTTCAGTCACTGAAGGACTTTCAGAAATAACCAGAATTTCAAGTGTTTTGCATCTTTCTGAGGAACAAATTGATAGAGTAAGAGAAGAGTGGAAACTTTTAAATTACGATAAGCCAACTCTAGATGAACTAGTGAAATTTTCAGAGGAAGGGCATATTCCAGTGCGGATTGATCATTACTGGCATAATATATTTAGTATTAAAGACTCTAGCGGAAAAGAAAAATACTCAAATCTTGCTAAACTCATCAAGTCAATTTTAGTTTTACCTCATGGTAATGCTGATGCAGAAAGGGGATTTTCGGTTAACACTGCTCTGTTAAGGAAGGACAAGGCTAACTTAAAAGACTCAACTATAACATCATTAAGAATAGTTAAAGGGGCCATTAAACACTATGGATGTGTAAGTAAAGTTCCCATAACAAGAAATTTGTTAAATAGTGTTCGTGATTCACATAAATTTTATAAAGAGTATGTTAATAAGCTGAAGGAAGAAGAATAAAAAAAGGTAAAAGAAAGGAAGCAGAAAGAGAGGGAAAATAAGGAAAAGCAGCTAAAGAAAAAAGAAAAGCTGAGTTTGATGACAAAATAAAAGAAAATGATGCAGAAATAAATAGGCTTAAAAAAGATAAAGAAGCCTCCCTAGCAGTAATTCAAGAGGGAACAGAAAGAATGAGAAAAGCTGTAGAAAAACTTGTCATGTGATTTTATGTTGGAACCAGAAATTTTGATGTCATGCGCAGTCTATCAGTATATATGGTTGAAGGGTGTGAAGCAAACTCTTTACAATGTATACAGATATACATCTAGTTTTTATTGAAATACACTCCTAAAATTTTCCTAAATTTTTTCTAAAAAGTCCTAAAATTCCTACCTAAAATTTTCCAGAAGTATGCTATGATCCCTGCGATCGTTTTACCAAAGTGATGAAATTAGTCGGGTTTTACCTGGAATGAAAGATTGTGTTTCTGTTAGGACTGAAAACGGTGATAAAGTTAAATTGTCAAAGAGGCTGATTTTATGTAATTTGACAGAAGCTCATAAGTCATTCAAAGATAAATTTGCAGGCACGAAAGTCAGTTTTTCCAAATTCGCAGAGCTCAGACCAAAAAACTGTGTCCTGGCAGGGTCTAGTGGTACTCATACGGTATGTGTATGCACCACACACCAAAATGTGAAACTGATGATGGAAAATGCAAGAATTGGTTTACTAACAAATGGACAATTATCTTCCTACAAACATTGTCTTGCAAGAGTATTGTGCAACCCTGCTTCCATAGATCGTCATTTGGGGAAGTGTCCCGCCTGTCCTGGGAATGAGGAAGTAAGAAATGTAATGAAACATGGTTTTGAGGAGAACTTGGTTGAAAAACTAACTTTTCGTCAATGAATTACAGTTGATAGATGCAACTTGGAGACATTAGAAAAATTAAAAAGATTTTATTGATTTGTTTTGCGAAAAACTGTCTGCTTTGGTCAGACATGACTTCATTGCTAAGCAGCAAAGCTCTTTTATGAGTAGTACTAAGGAAAACCTCAAGGACTCAGAATTTCTCGTCATTTGTGATTTTGCCAAAAATTATAGTTTTCTTCTTCAAGATGAAGCCCAGAGTTATCACTGGATCAGTGGGCAAGCCACAGTCCACCCATTTCTCATCTATTACAAAACAGAAAAGACTGAACATGTAAGTTTTGTAGTAATTTCTGAATGTTTAGAGCACAACACAATTGCACTGTACTGCTTCCAAAAAAAAAAAAAACTTAACTTCTTGAAAAGTAAGTTTGGTGACAACAACGTCAAAAAAATTTACTATTTCTCTGACGGGTCTGCAGCCCAGTACAAAAATCGGAAAAATTTCACAAACTTATGTTTCCATCAAGATGACGTCAACATTGATGCTGAATGGCATTTTTCAGCAACAGCTCACGGGAAGGGGCCATGTGATGGCGTTGGTGGAATGGTGAAAAGGTAAGCTGCCCTAGCCAGCTTACAATGCCCTTACGAGAATCAAATTCAAACACCATTTCAGTTGTACAGTGGGCAATTCAGAACATTTTTGTGGCAAACTTTACTTATGTAAGTCAAGAAGAATACATAGAAACAGACCAATTTTTGGAAAATCGCCTAAGCAAGTCTCTAACAATACAAGGTACCCAGAAACTTCATGCTTTTATTCCTATCCCATTGAATAATTCAATAATAAAAGTGATGATGTTCTCAGAATCAAACGAGTCAGCTACTGAAAAAGTATCAGCATTACAAGACAGACTACAAATAACAGAAATTAGTGATTACATAACCATAATCTATGAAAACAACTGGTGGGTAGCGTTTGTTCTAGCAAAAGAAGAGAGTGAGAATGAAGTTAAGGTCTCGTTTTTACATCCAGCTGGTCCATCTACATCCTTTTCCTACCCTAGCCCACAAGATGTATTATGGCTTCCTGTGAGTTACGTCTTGTGTAAAGTAAATCCTGTGACTCTGACAGGAAGACTCTAAAATCTCTCTGAAACAGAAATACACCAAACTACTGAAGCTTTTAAAGACTATATCTCGAGGATCTACAGGTGTGATTTCACTTCAAAACAATGATGCAACTTTTTTAAAATTTTAGGAGATTCTGCTCTAAGTGACGATCTAAGTTTAAGATTAGGAATATAATTTGCATAAATGTAAGCAATTCAATGCCATATGTTATTGTTATTTTGATGTGTTTCTTGAGCAGTAATTGAAATGACCTTTTAAAGTCTGTTTATTTTTTTTTATATTGTATTGTGAATTATTACAAATTCTGAATAATGAAATTAAAAATTTTTTTAAACCCCATGTAGTCTCAGATTTTAAACAAATTAATTAAAAATAAAACATTGTTTAAATAAATGGTTTTAAATAACAAAAATACTATATCTATTGTTATTAATGAAACTTTTTTAAGATTTAGCCCAAATTTATTATCAGTTTACATGTTTTTTTTCATTTTTTTTCATTAAACTCTTGTGTTAGGCTAAATTTGAATATAGCTTTTTAAGTACACCCATTATCATCTCAAGTTACAACTCATACAATCAAATACCAAACATATAAAGATTGTTTTAAAAATGTTTCGAATTTTTGGAGCGTCGCATTTTGAAAAATTCAAAATTTAAATTTAAATTTTAAAATTTGAATTTTTAAAAATCTTAACCCCTATGGTGTTGTACATCAAATAAAAGAGCATAAAAATACTACAAAAAGATACCTTTCCCATCTCTCTATCTTAATTAGGGGAGCTGCAATCACAATTTAAAAACATATCAATCTTCCGATTTTGGGGTGTTTTTGGACATTTTATATAGCTGTATTTTCAAAACCGGTGGATATATGATGATGAAATTTGGTATTTTTCTTAATCTATATAGAGGTCACCTATGTACCAAATTTCATTAAAATCTGAGATGGTGAGGTAAAAAATGTCTTCAAATTGTGTTGAGTTGATACGGAATCACTCGTCCATAGAAAAAAAAGGACGAGAGTCTCAAGTTCAAACTTTGTGAATTAATAGTCCAACTAACTAGATACATGTAAACATACAAAGACCGAAGTATGAAACTTTTACCATTCTTAAAAAAAAGAATAGGCTTGAAATCAGAAATTTGAGTGAAATTATTAAACATTTTGTAAGGGCATTGCATGCATTTGCACAAGAGATATAGCTAAAACATTCTTAGTAAAAAATGTAGAACATTTCATATAGAAAAGAATGATCTTTATTTGAACATGATAGCTGTAGTAGTAAAGCAGTTATTTAATTTTACGTGAACAGCGATTTTGATCAAAAACGCCATGCTGAGCCGAACAGAAATGGCCGCCAGAAAAAAACTAAGACCTGTAAAAACATTTTTTTACCATTTTTGAAGTGTTAGCATATTGGGAATATTGTATGCAAAATATAAAAAGGAAATTAAAAATGTCAAGTAACAGTCACTGGTTGATTTGACATGGAATGACCCCAAAGTGTATATTGTTTTCATATAGTTCTTAGCCTTTTAGTTTTCAGTATATTTGTTTTTTATTTTGATTATTGTTTATAATTTCTGTATTACTGATTTTCATACGAATGAACTATAATGCTTTCTTATATGTGTCTCAACTACTTAACGTGAGAAAAAAAATTCATAAGTGTATGATGGTGAAAAAAAATTTAGATTAATATTTACTGTGAATTTGGGGTGTGAGAGAAGGAAAATAGACTTCTTACATAAAGGAAAAAGGGGGCCTAAAATTTTTCTCTTCAATCTAAAACATTCATGGCCATTGGAATAAACTTTGGTTTATGTCATAGTAATTGACATCGTACCACACAAGCGTTTAATTAAAAGCTCTTCAGAGTTTAGTTCCTCATTTTACTTTAAATAACATTATAGTGTTTTCCCTAGTTATTTTCTTTTTACAGCCAGGTGGCAAGAAATTTTAGCTGGGTGGTACTTTTAACGACCCCTTCCCCAATCGAAAAAAAAATTCTTTAACATTGTTATATTTAAAAGTAACTTGTACAGAAAACTAGCAGATAATGCTTACCTTGGCATTCCTTTCTAGCGACGGGAACATTTCACGCACGTGTTTTCCGGTCCTTTGTTGATGTTATTGTCCTAAAGTCCGTTGTATGCGGTAAAGCTAGTCATCGCATACAACGGACTTTAGGACAATAACATCAACAAAGGACCGGAAAACACGTGCGTGAAATGTTCCCGTTGCTAGAAAGGAATGCCAAGGTAAGCATTATCTGCTAGTTTTCTGTACAAGTTACTTTGAAATATCGCACGTAAAAGAGAATAGTACAATAATTAGAGCTATATAATAGTCAGAATTAGAACTACTAAGTGGAATTGTTATATTTATTCAACATCTTTAGTGGTGTGGTAGGCATTAATGTAATATAGCATGAAAAAGTTAGAAAATTGTACACAAATTATTAAAAAATGAGTATTTACTAGCAAATCATATTCGACACAGATTTCTTCTTTTATAAAAATAGATTGAAGGTTTAACGACCACCGTGAGTAACTCAATAAGCTATAAGCAGTTGCTTGTCACTAATTTGGTTCCAAAGAAGGGAGGGAACCAGTGCTGTAAGACAAACACAACATCCATGCCTCATAGAGATTCAAACCTGGACCCTTCTTGGGGAAATGGTCATAAGCCAGTGCTTAGATCACTGCACCACCAGGGCTGTGACACAGATTTCAGTCAGTTTTCATTAACACTGATGGTGTATGTGGGAATAAGTTTTCAATTCTTACTATTATGTGCATTGCGAAAACCCTCATTAAAGGAAATATAGCTGGGTGGCTGACAAAATTAACTAGGTGAGCTGCCCAACAAATAAGCTCTAGGGAGAACACTAACATTTAAAATCATTATATTTTAATCGAAGAACTTAAACAGGGGAAAAAAAATTGCATGTAAGCAATGTCTGCTGACCTTTTTTTCTCTAGTAGCAAAATTTCTATCAAAACAGAAAATTTCCATGGTATTCCGTGCATTCTGAGGACGAAATGAATGTGGACAAAGTGAACGGTGGACTAAATCAACAGTGGACAAAGTGAATGGTGGACGAAATGAAGAGTGGACAAAGTGAACAGTGGGCAAAGTGAACCATGGACAAAATGAACCATGGACAAAATGAACCATGGACAAAATGAACCTGGACAAAGTGATAGGGGACCAAACTAATTACTGTGGTGTGTGGTTTCTTTGGAAAAAAAGTACTCAGTGCATTATTAATTTTATATTAGGTAATTAAATCACTAAGAATAAAAGAAATTGTAAAGTAATTAGGATATTCAAGTAATAATCCAAATATATTTTTCAATATTGTTGCAGACAGCAAAATTTTGGGATGATGAGGCTTGCATTCTGTTGCAACCCTTACACTTGTCAGTTTGTCTCTTAAATTGTGTGTAATTTTTTTTTTTTTTTGAGTCACATTAAGAATGTTGGTGTGGATATGAGGTCCTTAGCCCCCAAATTGCAGGGCATATTAAATGACTTACTTTAGTATTTTTCAAAATACTGAAATTCATGAAAAAATTTTCTGCAGTTCTAGGGACTGTCCTTTATATGCTCATACAGCATCGTGTCTATATAACTGCCTCATAAATTATAAAAAAATATAACATATAAATGCACATCATTTAGATATTAAATAAATAAATACATCGCTCTTTCCACGTTCCAGAAACACATAGCAACTGAAAAATTGTTTTCAGCCACCGCCGTGGAATCGAACCACGGATCTCTCGATATCTAGCCGAGCGCGTTACATTTACACCAGGTGGCCAACAATCCACGGTGCTGTGTATTTTTAAGTCAGCTTCTGATATCATAAATCCGTAAGATGAGCTCAGCTACTGAGACGTCTCCATCTGGTAATAAAAACAACAACAATTTTTTGGTTGCTATGTATTTATTTATTTACTGACGCCACGTATTTGGAGGATTTTCACCTTGGATCTCACCCTTTGGATTTAATTGCTATAATACATATAGCCAGTCCCGTTGTTAATGCCCACTAGATGGAGACGTCTCAGTAGCTGAGCTCATCTTACGGATTTATGATGTCAGAAGCTGACTTAAAAATACACAGCACCATGGATTGTTGGCCACCGTGGTGTAAATGTAACGCGCTCGGCTAGATATCAAGAGATCCGTGGTTCGATTCCACGGCGGCGGCTGAAAACAATTTTTCGGTTGCTATGTGTTTCTGGAACGTGGAAAGAGCGATGTATTTATTTATTAACTGACGCCACGTATTTGGAGGATTTTCACCTTGGATCTCACCCTTTGGATTTAACTGCTATAATATACTGTATATATAGCCAGTGCCGTTAATGCCCACCAGATGGAGACGTCTCAGTAGCTGAGCTCATCTTACGGATTTATGATGTCAGAAGCTGACTTAAAAATACACAGCACCATGGATTGTTGGCCACCGTGGTGTAAATGTGACGCGCTCGGCTAGATATCGAGAGATCTGTGGTTCGATTCCTTGGCGGCGGCTGAAAACAATTTTTCGGTTGCTATGTGTTTCTGGAACGTTTAAAGAGCGATGTATTTATTTATTTACTGACACCACGTATTTGGAGGATTTTCACCTTGCATCTTGCCATTTAGATATTGTTTTTCTCAGAAAATGCTGTGTGTATAAGTGCCTGTGGCTACAGATTTAAGTTCAGCCATCATTCATTTTGAAGTGGTAATTCTCAGCATTAACTTTGTTCATTTCCTCTTTGTATTAAAAGATAAATTTCATGAGTGCACTTATTTGTTTGCATTAGGTTAGGGTGTTCTTTTTGTTTGAGTGTAGTCTTGATTCAAAATGTAATGAGTGCACTTTTTTGTGTTTTGGAAAATGTGATATGTGTTCTTATTGATAATCCAAATTTTATCTCTACTTTTTTAGTCCCAGTGGAAGAAAATTCCGCAGCAAACCACAGCTGGCCCGCTTCCTTGGTGAAACTGTTGATTTGAGTACTTTTGATTATAGAACAGGCAAAATTAATTCAATGCTTTTACGAAAAAGTAAAAGGCAGCGGGGTACTCAGTTTGACTACAGTCGTGGCATCAGGAATGATGCATCCTTGGTTCCTCCGATTCGACAGACTGCCTCCATTTTTAAACAACCTGTGACAGTGATTAAATCTCTGGATGGAAGAGTCAGAACAGACCTTAAACATGGTCCACAAGATAAACCTAAGCAGGTATGGATTTAAAGATTTTATGCTAAATTTAGTGCTGAGGAAAAGCACACATGGTCGAGCCACATTATTGTGACCACCAGCTAATATCCAGAGTAACTGCCACGTTCAGTGCGGACAGCAGCTAAATGGGCTTGGAGGGACTCAATAAGGTGCTGGAAGATGTTCACAGGTATGTGGAGCCATGCTGACCGCTGTGCATCTGACTGCTGCTAGAGGGTGCGTGGTGGAGGATCTGTAGAGCGAACAACACGATCGAGGTGGTGCCACAGATCCTCAATTGGGTTTAAGTCTGAGGAATTAGGGGGCCAGGGAGTACTTTGAAGTCTTCATCATGCTCTTCCAAACCACTCTTGGACATTTCTAGGTGTGTGACATGTCGCATTGTCGTGCTGGAAGATCCCATCTGCCCCAGGGAAGACAATCAGCATGTATGGGTGCACATGGTCTGCAAGGATGTATTCATAATGAATTCGGTCCATAGTGCCTTTCACAGGTATGAGTGGACCCAGAAAATGCCACAAAAACATTTCCCAGACCATAGCACTGCCCCCACCAGCTTGTGTTCTTCCAGCAATGGTTGAAGACTGTTTGTTCTCCGATGTTTCCCGCCTTATATCCCAACGTCTATCCTTTCAATAAAGCAGAAAATGTGAATCGTCGAAGAAGGCAATCCTTTGCCAATTGGCGGAGGTTCAATTCCGATACTACCGTGCAAATGTAAAGCTTTTCTACTGATGCACCTTTTTAGCATAGGTGCAGTGACCATCCATTTGCATCGGAGCCCCATACGCAGCAGGGCTCGCTGAACTGTCATTTTAAGCACACTTTGTGTAGCTCCCTGGTTCATTTGGCCAGTGAAATTGCTTCACTGTAGAGTGTCGATCGGTCCTCACAAACCGTCGAAGCCGACGTTCGCCTCTCACATCAATGGCACGTGGTGCTCCGCAGTTTTCATGGCTCTTATTCGCAATGGTGCCATTTCTTCAAGCACGATACACTTTAACCACAGCAGCATGCGAACAGTTCATAAATTGCGCTGTTTCAGAAATACTGCCACCCTTGGCCCGAAAGCCGGTAATTCATCCCTTTTTGTAAATCTGATAAATTGCTCCTTTTATCCATGACAGCAACAAGTGATATGTTTTCAGAATGCCTACAGCACACCTTATTACTCCCAAGCCAGCTCACGACATGTGCCTTCTTAAATTGGCTATTCGCTGTTGATGTCAAAAGTAGGAGGTGGTCACAATAATGTGACTCGACTGTGTAGATGTACAGTTTCATAATTTTTGTCATGTTGTAAAATAAAAATATTTCGCTGAACATTATATTCAACTATTTGTTATTGTCGCCTTTTATTATTTATGAAAGCAGAATAAGAATTTCTAAAAATAAAAAACATTGATTCTTTTTGTTTCCAATGATGCTTAAGAATGTTGTGAATTTCTTGAGTGGTACATTGGTTGGTTGGCTTTTAGTGCATTTACATGTTGTATTCAAGGACCAGTTATAATTGTAAAGTACCAAAAGCAAGATGATTAAGTAAAACTGACAACTTAAACCATGAGTCTAGTCCACCAAACAATAATAATTTACTGGTGAGATTTCTTGTGAGGAAAGCAACTGAATGTGTATATTGAAGACAGATACATACATGCATATCACTAAGCTGTTCTCTGAGATTCAGAGTTTAGCTCCTCAAAGAAAGACCATTTGCAAAGTAAACATTTATCTGGTAGAACTAGAATTTACTGTTGGTGTATTCAAATGTCTCCATTTACAATTATCTCGGCCCACAGCTCGAGCTTCATTAACATCCATCACATGCCACACATAAAACCTTTTGTACTTCACACTCATAATCTTTTTCTCATGCAGACATTCCTAAATCTGGTCCTCCCATGATTTCCTTGGCCTTCTTCTGCCTTTCTTCCCTGCCACTTAGACTGAAAAACTTCTCTTAGCATCTCATCACTGTATGAATACTATGAATACGGGATTACACTAGTGTACAATACCAATTTGAAGTTGTGATTCCGTCTATTGGTGTAAATTATGACAAGAGTGGTAAGTCATATAATATTCGAAAACTTGAAAATGTCATCGTCCTGGAGCGGGAAACGAACCAGCTTCTCCCAGTTTGCGCCTGAGTATGCTAACCACCACACCACCCAGAACGACCAAATCTCAAATTTCTGAGTAATTTAAATTTAACACATCACAGGAATCGCCAGTCGAAGCAACGGCATTCATATTTAGTGAATCTGGATGAACAGAATTCATTGTCTCCCGTGATTGCCCGGAGAAGCAGATAAACTATGAATACAGGATTACACCAGTGTACTATACAAATTTAAAGTTCTGATTCTGTCTATTGGTGTAAATTATGACAAGAGTGGTAAGTTATATAATATCCGAAAACTTGAAAATTTCATTGTCCTGGAGAGGGAATTGTCACTCATTCTTTCAACATGGCCAAACCACCTAAGAATATTAGTCTCCCTTACTAACAACATTTTGCCTCACATTACACATCTGCAACACATCTTCATTCCACACATGATCAGCACTTGTCTAGCCCCCCTCCCCCTCTACTGTAAGTAACGCATCTTCCCAGCACACAAACGACTCTTATGTCGTTTCAGCAACACCCAGGTTTTACTGCCGCACATCAGAGTAGGAACAATTGCACTTTCATATACGGCCATTCAGGACTTCCTTGAGAATCCATCATTCCTGTGAAATCCTACTACTAAGGCAGTTATGACTTTCATAGAAGAATTTACTTGCCTACTAATTTCGCCATCTAATTTGTTCTTTGTTAAGCATACTTCCGAAATATAAAAACTTGTTTACCTGGTAAATAACTGTACCATTTAGACTTATCCTGCATTCAGAGGTAACAGTTCCTCACTCAGAAACCATAACTTTGGTCTTTCCCTTATTTGTACTCAGTTTGAATTTCATACAAACTTCATACATCCGGGACAACATACTCCGTAATTCACTTTTGCTCTCTGTCAACAGGACTGTGACATCAGCGTAGAGCAATCTGCACACATGGATATTCCCAAGACATAAACCAGAATTACAGGGCTGCCAGACCTGCGCCAATTGTGCCAGCCCACGCCAAAATGTTGTTCTTGCGCCATTCTGCTAAAAAATCGAGATTTTGACGAAATCTGCGCTAATTTTGCTCCAAAAGTTAAAATTTACTGGTCTTCGATATTTTAACGTAATCTTATGACATTCGAAATAGATTCAGCGGTTAATTTGTACGTGAGATTCTTCCGCGGATTCCCCTCCATTTTTTTTTTTGTCATTTTCGAGATCAATGCAAAAGTGAAGAAATTTTCTAGGTATTAGTTGGGGGGGGGGGGGTAGTCTGTCTGGGGATGTTGTTTTGTCTTTTTAAATGTTCGGAAACGGAAGTTAAACGGTGTGCAGTTTTTTACCGTAATCATATTTTTTCTCTAGCGATGTTGCTTCTGTTCCGTATTGTTAAATATAATTTCATTGTAAAATTTCAGCTTGAGATTGTAGGCAACGATTTCCAAAAAAGGAAGTTAGGCTGCCTGAAAATTTCTCCGTAATCTTCGGCCACGAGATTCTTACGCTGATTCGAAGAATTCCGTCCTTTTTGTTATCATTTGGACCATTCACGAGATCAATGCACAACTGAACTGAAATTTTGGAAGGATGGGTGGTGGTGGTGGTGGTGGTGTGGTGGTGGTGGTGGTGAAGGGGGGATAGTTTTCTCCGTCGGAGGACGGAATCTCATCCTTCGAAAACGGAAACTAGACGGAGGTAAGATTTCTCTCGTAATTGTACCCCCCCCCCCGATGTTCTGTTCTCACTTATATGTTATTGTTAAATGTTATCACCCTTATAAATGTCAGTGCATCTTAGCTTGATAAGGGTGGGGAAAATTTCTAAAAATGGAAGTGTCGAAGTTTGGAAATTTGTAAGAATTGATGCACGGTGTTTAAAAAAAAAAGTATTCATTTTCTGAAAATTATCTAAAATAGTGAAAGCTCTGATATCAGAATTCATGGTTCTCAGGCTGAAAGTTCTTTAAGCACGATGAATAAAATTGTCATCTGAGGGAATTAAAAACAAAACAAAAAAAGAAAGAAAAGTTAGCAGTGGATGCTGTACAGTGGCAGAGTCAACAAAAGATAAATATGACTGTGGAACTTGCTGAGAAGAAAGTAGGGTTTGCTCGCAAGAGGAAACCAGAGCTAATGTTCTAGCAAGTACAAGAACAAAACCAGGAAAAAAAAAAAAACTGTTTGAAGCTATGTCTTTCAAAACCACCCTATTTTGTTTGGAATTCAGTAATTTAATAATTGTGAATACAGTGGTGTGATCTAGTTAAATATTTTCATAACTAAATTACAGTGAACGATTCAGTTTTGTTCATGCTGCATCATATTCACACTATCTCACCTCACAGTCTGATTTTTCACCAAATTAAAAAGTACAGCTTTGTTGTTTTTCTTCGTGAGTCTCATGTATGTTAATTAAAATCGCTCATGAGCACTATGGGTAAATGAAAGGATTGTTTTAATCACATAACTTGTAATCAATTATCAGGAACACCGATCTTTTGGTTCTTACTTAAAGTCTGAATTTTGCCCCGTGAGTCATTCCATGTCAATTCAACCAAGCCATGTAACCCACCGTCTCGGATTTTCATGAAACTCCCCTTAAAGTAAGTTTACCATGGAAAACGGAAAAACCCCAAGTTTTATTGTCCTATCCCTTATAGTTTTTTCTCTACAGATTTTCAAAGTTTGAGATATTTTCCACAAAATGCCATTTTTTGCTTCAATTAAAAGGGTGTGTTTATGAGTATATTATTTTATAACTCTTGAACAAATTAACTTCAGAACATAAAAGTGGTCTTAAATTTTAGCTTTTAAAGTGCAGATTCCACATATGTCATGCAATTTGTTATGTTTGTCTATTTATTGCTCTGTGAACAGGAATTTTGCTGAAAAACACGCTCTTGGAAAAAAATATTGTTTTCGGAAAGTGAACCCTAAAGATTTTTTTCATTTTTTTTCTATGACAAGGTACTAATATATACTATTATATGTAAAAAAAAATCTAAGAGGGAAAAATTGTAGTTTTTTCATAAAACAATAATTTGTGTAAACTTTGAAAATAAAAAAATAGTATTTTATTATGTTAGTAATTTGGCAAAGATTTTGTTAAAACTTTTTCTGTAGTGAACTGCGATCGTGTACTATTATGGGTAAAAAAATATTCAGGGCTGTTTGTGTTCCGGGTCTAATCCGGATTTCCGGGTTTGGGCGATCTTTCATGCCCGGAATTCCGGATGTTTAGCTTTGAAGACATTTTTAAGACTGTTAAATTTTGAGTTCTAATAAGCGACAAAGCAAACAACAAAAATTAAAACAATTCATGGCAAAAGTAATTTACTAAAAAAAATTTGCTTTTCACCAATGAATTAATGTGATAATAATATTGTCTTCCTCGCCGATGCAGTTGACTCGAGCTTGACACACAAAGCCGGCAGTTCGTGCTGTGGTTGTCCGTTGTTCTGTGGGAAGGGCATGCGCACAAATCCTCAGTCATTTCGTCGGAGCTTCTGCTCCTCGATGCAAAAAACAACAACAGGTTTTTGCTCTGATGAGCGATGTGGGATTGGAACTTGGAGATGGCGGGGGAGGGAGCGAGTTAAAGCAAATAAAGTACATCACTCACGTGTCTGCACCTACGCGCGGGAGCAGCCTGCCTCATTGTATTAGTAAGTCAGTGACGGAGAGGAGGTGTCTTTGTTTCCCTGATGAAACGTTTGTGTTTTTTTGTTTAGGCAAAAGTGATGTTTTTTTGTTTTTGTTTTTTTTGTGGGTGTGATGTATGAATGTTTTTAGGAATTTGAAAGTTTACACGGTTTAAGTTAAGTTCGTCATCAACGATGAAATTTTTAACCAAAACTGACTATCTCAAG
The DNA here is from genome assembly GCA_039090855.1 of Macrothele yani. Classification (NCBI taxonomy): domain Eukaryota; kingdom Metazoa; phylum Arthropoda; class Arachnida; order Araneae; family Macrothelidae; genus Macrothele; species Macrothele yani. The sequence continues at coordinate 27,895,175 of CM077015.1, forward strand.
ACATCAGAGGCTTCAGTCAAAAATAAATTCTGGTGGGATTGGCTAGAAGAAAAAGAAACCCAAAAGGAGAAAGCTGGGATATGGTGTCGGAAAATTGATACAGCTGGGTCATGTTTCTGCATATATAAATGGTGTACGTGCTACAGTTCTGCCTCCAAAACCTGTTGAAGCAATTATAACGGCTACTTGTAATAGTAAAGGTTCTTCTCCTCTTCGGTACACAAACAAGACACTGCAAATGAAGGATGTTGGAAACGTAAGCGTCAGCCTGATAGCGTCTCCTCTAAAAAACAAATTAAGATTGCACACTTTTTTAAGAAATAGTGTTATTTTATAGTAAATATAACTATAGATTAACACCACACCAGACTGATGTGTTTTTTTAATTAATAAATGGAACTTAGATCAACATCCAATTTGCTAAATATACTGTTATTTTATTAGTAAATAGAACTTTAGGTCAATACCACCTGACTGAAACTTAACGACTAAAATTTCTGTTAAAAAAAGATCAATATCCTATGAAAAAGAGGAGTTGCCCTTCTAGTAACATAAAAACTTGACTGCAGATTTTCTTTTATTTATTTGCCAAATGGGTAATTTTGCAATTGGAAAGAAAGGCAAAATTTTTTTAAAAGGTATGTTATGTGTGTAATTGGTTTATTTTATACAAATGCAAAATTTTTATTAAAGTTCTTAGTGTGGTATATGTTAAAGAAAATATCATGTAGTTGTCGAAATCAAAGTTACTTAAATTTCACTGAAGGAATTTATTTTTTAGCAACAAATTAATACTGCAAGCTCAACCCCAAAATAATTTACTGTTGTGAGCAAAAGGTATAGGTAGGTAGTAAGTAATTCCCAAAGTGAAACCATTTTATCTTTCGAAGTATCGGTAACAGCTTTGCTGATAAGTATAATAATTTGAGGTACTAGTAATAACGGAAACACCTGTGTTGTGCTGGGGGGGGGGGGGGTTTACCCTCACATGTTCATTTATGTCTCGAGTTTATGCATTGGCAGCGTTGGGAGTCGCCGATGATTTCAGGGTTTCGTGCCTTGCCTTGGAAACACCTCTGAATATTATTGTAAGGCCTAAAATTTTGCAGATTTTGTTTTTTAATGTTAATTCTAACAAAATGTGATGCAATGTATCCGAACACTAATGAAACTTTGCTGAAGTAAAGTTAACTGCAGTGAGGAGAGATATTTAGTGTTCTGTCTCTTTTTTTTTTCCTACAGATTTTTTAAATTTTGTGAAATTTTATGGAAATTGCCATTTTCTGTTTCAGTTTAGTGCTGCTGCTTGGTGTGCATATTTGTTTACAACTTTTCAATGAATTTACTTGTGAACATGAAGTTTGTCTGAAATTTTAGCTTTAAAGCGTGGATTTCAATTATGTTTATAAATTTTGTGCATATCCAAACAGCACTTTGTTAAAAAAAAAAAATTAGCAAAAGATTTTGTTTTTGATTTCTGTTTTGGGTTCAAGCAAGTGATTCCCCAACTTATGTAATAAGAGAATGTTTATTTTGTTAGAAATTAAAAAAAAAATCCTGATAATTTTTTTTTAAGGTTCTAATCTAGATAGTATGGCGTACATACAAAAAAATCGGGAGAAATATGGAGTCTGTCAAAAGAAAAAGCAAAAGCAGAATTTTGAATATTTTTAAAATAAAAAATAAAATTTTATGTAGTGATTCAGCAAGGATTTTGAAGAAATTTTTCTATGATTTTAAATTAATTAAATTAAGGTGACTACCATAAGATTTTGTTGAAGCTTTTTTGCAAGTCACCAAATTTATATGCAAATTTGCATCGGTTTCAGATCATCCGTTCTTGTTAGAAGAAAAAACAAAGTGACTTTTTGTTTTACACAAATTCCAGTGATTTTCATGTCGGCTGCATATTGACAGTTAGAAATATCTGACATCAACATACGATTAATGTCTAGATGGATATTAAAATGTACAATATTCCAAGGTAATTAAAGAAAAACAATTGTTTTCAATTTCAAAATATTTACTAAAATGATGATTTAGTATACAGCATGAGCTTAGTGTACAAGCAGAATTCTATATTTTTTAGACGAAAATTTGTCTTAAAATTTTAAGACTAACATAATTTGCAGGACAATAATGTCTGAAAAATCTGGGTATTTTGTCCAAACATTATTTCGAAGAAAATATTTTTTCGTTTTTAAGAACTTCCCACCTTAAATTTACCACTTTTTTGGAAGCTTCTGATAACTTGTAACTTCTTGCTGTTGCAGTTACTGGTATAATGTTTACAGCACACAAAATATTTGTGAAGGGAACAAAGCAGTTGCAGTCCCTTGCAGGCCAAGAAAATGTTGGTGATGGTCTAGGAGGCTCCATAAATCTTACATCTGCATCGTCTATTGATTGAATAATGCCCAAATACCAGTTTTTTTCATAAGCACATGCAATGTAGCAGCTCTTAAAAATCTGTGATCTAATGTCATTTGCTGGACCTTTCTGGAAATTGGTAGTAACAGCATACCAATTATGGAGGGAGGGGTTGCTTATCTAGCCCTCCCATGCCGACGGACGCTCATGGTAGTACTTTGTTTTTACCCACGGAAGGGCTCATTTTTCTTTCTGGAACATACCCCCTCCCACACACATACAGAGTCTGAATTCAACACTGCTTTGATTTATGGTTGGTGACTTGATTAGCAGGACACCTGGCAGACAAAGAAAAGGTAAATAACAAATGCAAGAGTTTAAAACTGTAAGCCTGCAATGCATATACACATATATGTGCGTTCTCATAAATTTGTGACTATATGTGTTGACTACGGCAGGAGACACCATTCTAAATGAAAACGGGATATGCTCATAAACTAGAGTTTTAAGACCACTCAGGACTTCGCTACAGACAACAACGGGAGGAATGTACAATTACTAAACTGAGAACAAAACCCCAAGATTCAAGCAGCAAAATGAGGAACACCTGCTGTTAGAAATACTAGAGTTTTGATTATTTATTTATAATTAAGAGGGGGAGGGGCAAAAATATGGAAGAGTAACCTTCCCCCCACGCATATAATAATGTACGTGCACTGTGTGAAGTGCACATTACTCATCTGCCTCAAAGTAATACCCAGCAGATGGCCGTACGATTTACGGCAATATATGCAACTATTTACAGCAACAGTGATTGTATTCCCTGCACCATGGATGCAGAGGTCTGGGAACTGATGCAATGTGTCTTAGCATCAGATATGCTAAAATACATTGCATCAATTTTTGTTAGAATTAACATTAAAAAACAAAATATGCAAAATTTTAAACAACCTGAACTAAGGATCTGAAACTGATGCAAATTTGCATATAAATTTGGCGACTTGCAAAAAGCTTCAACAAAATGTAATGGTAAGTCACCCTAATTTGAAATAATCAATTTAACATCATAGAAAAATATCTTCAAAATCCTTGCTGAATCACTACATAATTTTTTTTTAATTTTTAAAATATTCAAAACTTTGCCTTTTTTTGATAGACTGTTTCTCCTGATTTTTTTTTTGCATGTATACCAATACTATCTAGATTAGTACCTTAAACATTCTCTCTTATTACGTAAGTTGAGGAATCACTTGAGCCAAAAAAAAAAAAAAAAAATATTTCAACACATTTTTTTTAACACGTTCTGTTTGGATATTCACAAAATTTATGAACATAATTGTAATCCCCATTTTAAAGCTAAAATTTCAGACAAACTTCATGTTCATAAGTAAATTCATTGAAAAGTTGTAAACGAATATGCAAACCAAGCAACAGCACTAAACTGAAACAGAAAGTGCCAATTTCCATAAAATTTCACAAAATTTTTAAAATCTGTAGGGGAAAAAGAAAAGAGAAGACAGAACACTAAATATATCTCCTCACTGCAGTTAACTTTACTTCAACAAAGTTTCTAGCACTAAACTGAAACAGCTTCAACAAAATGTAATGGTAAGTCACCCTAATTTGAAATAATCAATTTAAAATCATAGAAAAATATCTTCAAAATCCTTGCTGAATCACTACATAATTTTGTTTTTAATTTTAAAAATATTCAAAACTTTGCCTTTTTTTGATACTGTTTCTCCTGATTTTTTTTTTTTTTGCATGTATACCAATACTGTCTAGATTAGTACCTTAAAAATTTTATTAGAATTTTTTTTAAAATTTCTAACAAAATAAACATTCTCTCTTATTACATAAGTTGAGGAATCACTTGAGCCAAAAAAAAAAAAAAAAAATCTATTTCAACAAATTTTTTTTAACAAGTTCTGTTTGGATATGCACAAAATTTATGAACATAATTGTAATCCCCATTTTAAAGCTAAAATTTCAAACTTCATGTTCACAAGTAAATTCATTGAAAAGTTGTAAACGAATATGCAAACCAAGCAACAGCACTAAACTGAAACAGAAAGTGCCAATTTCCATAAAATTTCACAAAATTTTTAAAATCTGTAGGGGAAGAAGAAAAGAGAAGACAGAACACTAAATATATCTCCTCACTGCAGTTAACTTTACTTCAACAAAGTTTCATTAGCGTTCGGATACATTGCATCACATTTTGTTAGAATTAACATTAAAAAACAAAATCTGCAACATTTTAGGGCTTTCAATAATATTTTTTACACATAGTAGTACACGATGGCAGTTCACTACAGAAAATGTTTTAACAAAATCTTTGCCATAATAATTACTAACAAAAAAAAAGTTGTTTTTTTTTCAGAAATTTCAAAATTTTACACATTATTTTTTATGACAAAATTATAAATTTCCCCTCTTAGATTTTTTTGCATGTAATAGTATATTATTAGTACCTTGTTATAGAAAAAAAATGAAAAACATTCTTTAGGACTCACTTTCCGAAAACAGTATTTCCCCATAAGAACGTTTTTTTCAGCAAAATTCCTGTTCACAGGGCAATAAATAGAGAAATATGAAATATATAACAAATCGCATGACATACATGGAATCTACACTTTAAAAGCTAAAATTTAAGACCGATTTTATGTTCCTAAGTTAATTTGTTCAAGAGTTATAAAAGAATATACTCATAAACACACCCTTTTAACTGAAGCAAAAAATGGCATTTTCTGGAAAATATTCCGAACTTTGAAAAATCTGTAAAAAAAAAAAAAACTACAAGAGATAGAACACAAAAACTTAGGTTGGGGTTTTTCCGTTTCCCATGGTAAACTTACTTTGAGGGAAGTTTCATGAAAATCCAAGACGGTAGATTACATTTCATTAAAATTTTGGTTGAATTGACATGGAATGACTCCCATATGTTCAGGGAGCAGAATTTCTAAGAGGTTTTCTTTTTCTCATTTTGACCTACCTTGGAGAACATCTTCACACTTACTTTTCTTTTTCCAGATGGAAGGTGCATTGAACCACTTACTAACATGCAATCGTCTGCTTAATGTCCATACATGCAGGACCCCACATATGCAAGAGCAGTGGCTTTTTCAGACAGCAACAACAAAAAAGTCTTAAACTGATTCTATTACTACTGAAGGAGGGGGGCAATCAGTGCCAAGACGTCACTGCGCAAGCGTTAAGCGATGGAAGCAGCTTTTATCTAACCAATTTTACTAAATCTCACTGTTATCTTATAGTTTTGGTTCCAGTTGTAATTGTTCACAGAAATAACCAAAGTTTGACATTGATAATTACTGGATGAAAAACATTGTGTAAAAAGTATCATGGCACAACTGCTGAAAGGTGATTTTACAATTTGATTATTAAATGTTTCATTAGTTTTCCTTTTATATCAAAGGTACGCTTTCCTTCAGAAAACCTTAGGAGTTTGTGATGCACACGCAAACCACGTACACGTGCGTGGCTTGCCAGTTGGTTGGTTTCAGAAATAATGTATTTTAATCTGAATGCCATGAATCTCGAAAAATATGCTGCTAAAAACCAACCAAACAACAAACAGTAATTACATATTATTTATTCTTCTTAAGTGTATATTCGAAAGCATTCAGTAACAATAGCAACAGTTCTTGGATGCAACAGCATCCTATTCGTGTTGCAGTGAAACAAATGCATTCAGAAAAAAATCCCTGATAGTAATATGCTATCCTTAAAATATTGCAGGTCATGTAGTTTTCAATAAATCGTGGGTAGTATAATTGTTTTCCTATTTATCTTGCTGTAGGAATGACAGAAATGCTAAGTAACAGTCGTAAGAGAAGCAGTAAAATGTCAACAAACCTGAAATATAACATATATAATTTTTTCATAGTTCATAAAATAATGGTAATTCAGTATATAAACATAAATTATAGCACAGCATGGACTTAAAACAATTAAACATGCTGTCATTAGCTGCTCCAAAAACTGCTCCAAAATGCAAATTTTTTCACTCCCAAACTCAACATTTCTGCTCCAGATTTCATATTTTCCCCGTTCCAAGAATTGCTCTGAAATATTGTAGGGACAATAGCACTGCACCCCTGATATTATCGATTTTGACATCATGCATGCATGCATCCACGAATATATTGAACAGCCATGGTGACATTACACAACCTTGTCTGACCCCAGTTCCAATAGAAAACCATTTCAATGCAACACCATTCACTCTTAATCGTGCTCTACTGCCAGCATATGTGGCGTTTACACTATTAAGTAGATTCCCAGTAATACCATATGTATTCACTACCTTCCACAGAAGTATCCTATTTAGTCTGTCATAAGCTTTAAATCTATGAAGGCAGCAAAAACCTTCTTACCAACAGACAGATACTTTTCGATCATCATGCGTAATGCAAAAAATTGGGTTAGTGTAGCCCTTACCAGGCATAAAACCACTCTGTACATCCCACACTTTCTCTGATGTAAGACCTCGTGTCATATCAATAACAACCTTACCAAACACTTTCCCTGGCACACTAAGTGAGCTGATACCACAATAGTTCAACTGCATTCAGTCTGATCACCTTTTCCTTTATACAAAGGAACAATGATAGGCATCCCTCCAATCGTGAGGGACCATTCCTAACTCCCAGCACAACCGATAAATTTCACTTAACCAGTCAATCACAGTCACCACCACATTTTAACATCTCAGCAGTTATGCCATCTACTCCTGGAGCCTTACCATTTTGAAGAGATTTTGGAGCTTTACAATACTGTAACATCATTTGCTTCAGTCTCTGAATCGCCTTTGCTTTCATCATCTAATAACTCACAGTATTCACCCCATCTTTCACTTAACTCTTTGGGCTCACATGTCATGTCTCTGGTCTTATTCTCCACATAACTTAGAATTTTATTTCCTCTATTTTCCTATGTCTTATGTACAGTAATTTTTGGGCTAAAAGCCGCGGCTCTTACGTTACTAAAAGTGAAATTTTTCGGATGTGCGGCCCTTATGCTGAAGCGGCTCTTATGCCGAATTTGTTTTCGATAAGACTGTTTCTTCCCTCCCCCCCCTTTTTTTCATGCAGATGCTTAGTAAATTTTTTCAAACCACATTTTTTTTTTCACAAACTCGACTGTGATCAAGTTTTCCCCCCTTTCTATTCATACGTTAGACACGTCTATTTAAACGATAACTCCGCTATCCTGATGTTGGTTTAGGAGGGAAAGTGGGGGAGGACAGGAATGCCTGACTCAAATGCCCTGTGCATGGGGGAGTGTGGGATGGAATGGGGACATAAGCACTCAGACGAGTAGCGTGACGTCCGAGGCTTCTGTGGATAGTGCGCCCAGCGTATCTCTTTCGTTAGCTGCAGCATACATCATGCAGGAAGGTGCGATGCAACCAAGGGAAGGAACGTTGATTTTCACTGGGGTGGGGAGACCGGTTTGATGGGCACTTTCCTGGACAAAAGCTTAAGAACATGAACAATGCAAAAGCCTACCCCAGGATGATTCCATTAGCAGAGACCTATTTCACCAAACAATACTGGCTGGACGGAAAGACAAATTCTGTTCACTCTTCTTGGTTAATCTGGCATGCGATACAGGTGTTTCTTGGCTCTGTGCTCCTGAGTTTTGCTTCGAGTTTAATTTTTTTTTTTTTTTTTTTTTTATTGACTGACGATAGTGGAAGTTGAAGGCTTCGGCTGGAAAAGAAAAAAAGAAGGGAGAACTTTCCCATTCATATAAAAGCGAAGCTCAACGCAAAGCTCAGTGCGCAGGAAATGAAAGTAGGTCAAACCACTTAAAAGAGAGAAAGCGGCACCGCTGTTTCGAAGTGTTGGCGGCCAGAGCCTCGAACACGTGCGAGGCAGCTGGTTAAAGGAAGCGCAACTTCATTCTAACAAAAACATCTCTAGATGAGAAAAAAAGCATGACATAGAAGGAACATATTATTAAAGAAAACATTAATCGAAAGCATTACAAGCGATAATTTATAAGTTAATTACTTCTAAGACAGATTCTATTGCGGTGAACAGAGAACCATCTTGTAGCAGACATCCACATTGAATGGAATTTAGACAATTGTGCGGTTTTACGAGCAATGCAATATTCTAACGGGAGTCTTAAGATTAAGTGTGATTTATATTGATTACATAAATGGTTTTGAGCATTTAATAACATCATTAGCATGATTAATAAAATATGTATAAATAAAAATGTTTGCCAGTATGAAAAAATAAGTGTATAAAGCAGATCGACACTGAGTTGCAGAATTAGCCTTTGAAGTATACATATAATCACGTTGGGCGTGAAATTCATGAAAATAAGGAAGATAATTTAGCTTTCTGAGTAGCACCACGACTTCACACGTGCGGCCCTTACGGCAACTTTTGCTTCCAAGATTGCAAAATTTCTGACCTGCGACTCTTAGTCCGAAAATTACGGTACTTCCAGAAAGCTTTCCTATCTTTCCAAAAAGCCAATTCTTGTCTTTTCACCTTTTCCTTCCTATCTTTTGCCTTACTCTGGCGAACCAGCTTAGCTCCCTCACACTTCTTACAGCAATACTCATCCACAGAAACTCTACCATGCAGCATCCCCAAATATGATTCCTTCTTCCTCTTTACTGCTTCTGTAATCTCTGTTCCACCAAGCATCTCCTCTAATGTTACTCACTGTTGCAATAATACAGACCTTTTCATCAGCAGTTACAACACAGTTCTTAAAACATATTCACTTCTTTTCTACATTCCTCTCACATGACTTCAACTCATTCAGTCATTCTCTGAGTAAATTAAAGTAATACTGATGTTCTTCAGGGAGCCTTTCAACCTTTATTCTTTTCATCACAGGCCTCTTCCTATTCCTCTTTCTCCAACCAACATTCAGTTTCACTTGTGTCACTAACGAGTAATGATCAGAGCCAACATCTGCACCTCTTATCACTCGAGTGTCAGCAACTAAGTGTTTCAGATGTTGATCATAAACAACAAAATGTATTACTCTTTTGTCCTAGAGTACGAGTTTCCCAAGTGTATGTGTGGATATACTTGTGGTCCAAAAATGTATTAGATGCACACAATTCATTCTCAATGCAGAGTTCAATTAACCTTTCATCATTATCATTCACACAAGGATCGCAAAACTTACCCAGAACATTATCAGAAATCCCATGCTGAACACCTACTCTAACATTGAAACCCCCAGCTATAACTTTCTCTTCAGCACTAAACTGGCTCAAAACAGCATTTAGCTTATTCCAAAAATCTTCCTTCTTATCAGAAGGTTCTGAGGCATAAGGAGCATACACTGCAACAATTACTATTATCTGAAGTTTCACTTTCAAACAAATCCAAAGAATTCTCTCACTTATCCAGCTGTAGTGAATCAAGTTGTTCTTCATCATTTCACTTAAAATTACTCCTACACCAGCCTGTCCTTTCACATTATCCAACACTCCAGACCACACACTCACCACTCCATTCCCTTCTATTCCAACTTCCTTTTAGTTTCACTTACACACAACACATTCAATCTATACTTTTCCATTTCTTCAATCACCTCATTTATCTTTCCATTTATTTCTCTAATATTCCATACACCAATCTTGCACTCAGTCGGATAAGATCTCTTTCTCATACGCTGTTTTCCATTTCCATAACGTTTCCGTGGTGGACCATCCTTCTCAAGTGTGGTAGGTCCACCATATCCCACACTAGAGTCCATTATAGTATTGCTTTATTTCTTTTTAATCAGGATAGTACACCAGTGCAGGGGATTAGCCCACAGTTAACGGTTCCAGTTGGTTATTTCACCTAAGGGTTCTGGAACGTTTACCCAGTGAGTTGGGGATTTATGGCCAATGTCACACAAAAAATAGCTGGCACCTCAATGATATATTGAAGCTTAAATTTGTGTTAGCTCCCAAGATTCATAGAGGCCCTTGTTTCTGCCGTGTGTGCCATTGTTGCTCAATTCTTATTTGTGCTGTATCCTCAAATATCCGAACCTTTGCACTTGCATTTTCATAGATATTATTAATAATGTTAATGTATGCATCTTCAATACCGCAGGATTTCAAAGCCATTGTTACTGCTAATGGTTTCACGGAATCAAAGGCCTTTTCATAGTCAATAAAAGCCATGCATAATGGGAGTTCATATTCTCTTGTTTTTTCAATTAGTTCTCTCAGTACATGGATGTGATCTATAGTGCGGTAGCCATTCCTGAATCCAGCTTGTTCTCTTGATTGGGCTTAGTCTAGTGTTACCTTCAAGCAATGTGAAAGAACCTTAGTCAAGATTTTATAAACCACTGAAAGGAGGCTGATGGGCGTGCAGTTCGTGCGATCCTCAATGTCACCTTTTTTATGGAGCAAGATCATTGTAGCATTGTTCCAATCCCCAGGAATCTTCCCTTCATTAAGACATCTGTTGAAAACTTGAGCAAGTGTAGTTTCAATTTCTCCACTTGCTTCTTGTATAATATCCATGGTAATTCCATCTTTTCCTGGAGCTCTTCTCCGTTTCATGTTCTTAATTGCATATGTAACTTCTGCAGGGAGGATTGGAGGGACTTTGACACTGCTACCTGTCGTAATGTCTGGAATAGATGTATCATCCCTTTCATATAGTTTTGAATAGAAATCTTTCACCCTTGTCAAAATTTTGTTTCTGTTTCTTGTTACAGTACCATCTTCTTTTCTCAGAGCCATAATCTGTTTTCTTCCCTTACTGAGATGTCCTTTTGCTCTCTTCAGGTTCTGGTTGTTTTCAATTGCTTTCCTCACTAGTTCGCAATTGAATTTCCTTATGTCTTCAGTTATACCTTTTCGCACTGTCTTGCATAGCTCTATATATTCCACGTTGGAAGTTACATCTTTATTTGTCCTCATCTCCCTTCTCTTTTGCATCAACATTTTTGTTTTTCCTGAAATTTTCTTCATATGTAACTTGTTCTTAGTACCACCTATTTTTGTTGCTCTTTCCATAAAAGCCTTGGTGAGTTCTGTTAACTTCAGAAATATCACTTCTTCCGATGTTAGGCCTTCTAAAGCAGACCTAATCTGTTCCTCAGTTCCAAGTTGAAGGTATTTTGGTGTTTTTTAAGGTTGGTTATGTCAATACATTTTGTTTGTCTTATGAGCTTGCCACGTTCGAGTTTAGTGTTGAGGTGCATCTTACATCTCGTCAATCTATGGTCACTACCTGTGTTGAACTTGTTTAGTACAGTACAGTCTTCGATGATGAATTTTTTGTTGCACGTAATAAAATCAATTTCACTTGTCGTCCCATTCGGATGTCTCCATGTCCATTTCCTGGGTGGCTTTTTCTTGAAAAAGGAGTTCATGATGAAAAACCTTTCTGCTTCTGCAAATTCTACAAGAATATTTGCACATTGATTCTGTTCCCGTAACCGAATTTACCAACCGAAGTTTCATTCTGTTGCTGCTGCCCTACTTTTGCATTGAAATCACCCATAATGATCTTCAAGTGTTCTTTGCTTTTGTTATTTAGATTCCGAATTTCCTCGTAAAACTCTTCAATTTCTTCTTCAGGGTGACTTGTGGTGGCTGCATCTCAGAGGAACTTTCAACTTCTACAATTTTATCCTTCAGTTTCTTGTTTATTATAAATCCAACACCACTAGTTCTGCCAGTATCTGTCCCACGATAGTAAAAGAGATGTCCACTTTTAAGTTCAGTAAGATCTCCTTTTCTCCTTACGTCACTTAGCCCGACGATGTCCCACTTGATCCTTTGTAGTTCCTCTTCCAATTCAAGAAGCCTTGAATCAGAAGATAGAGAAGCATCCGTTGTAAGTAGCCAAGGTCAGCATCAGATGGCAGCTTAGTCCGGTCCTCCGATTGATTGATGGAGAAAAGCTTGAGACAACCGATTCCTACATTTATCTTGCGCAGCAGATATTGAGTGAGGGTCACATTGATGAAGAAATTAATCGGTGTATAAAACTTGGATGGAGAGCTTTTGGAAGAAACAGTACACTTTTTAAGTGCAGTATTCCAGTATGTCTCAAAAGAAACGTGTTTAATGCATCCTTCCAGTGCTTAAATATGGAGTTGAGACATGGACTTTAACTAAAAAAGATATACAAAGACTGCAGAGAACTCAAAGAAGCATGGAGAGATGCATGCTTGGTGTAACCAGGAAAGATAAGAAGAGGAACTTGTGGATAAGGAAAATGACTGGAGTGGACAACATCATGACCAGAGTGAAATCACTGAAATGGAAATGGGCTGGACATGTTGCCAGAAGAATGGACCACCGATGGACAACCAAAATTTTAGACTGGATTCTGAGGGACAGGAAAAGACCCAGAAGAAGACCCCATGGGAGATGGAAGGATGAAATTCGATAGTATGCTGGAGTGACGTGGAGGAGACAGGCCCAAGACAGACAATTGTGGAAGAAATTTGGGGAGACCTTCATCCAGCAATGGATTGATAATGGTTGTTGATGATGATTACATATTTAATATTTAATATTTTTTGAACAAACTCCACTAGACCACAAACAGTAATTATATAGGTCAGATGTCTCGAAAATTGGAACTCAGAATTAAGGAACATGAAAAAGCTGTTAATAATAAAGATCAAAATAGTGTATTGGGTCATTCCATCTGAAATCAACCAATAACGAATTAAATTGTTGCTCGACCTTTTTCAATATTTTTTATATTTTGCATACAATATTCCCAATATATTAACACTTCAAATATATATATAAAAAAAAATTATAAGTCTTATTTTTTTTCTGGCGGCCATTTTTCTTTGGCTTCACATGGCGCTTTTGACCAAAATCATTGTCTACGTAAAATTTAATAACTTCTTTACTACTAGAGCTATCATGTTCAAATAAAGATAATTCTTTTTTACATGAAATGTTCTACAGTTTTGACCAAGAATGCTTTAGCTACCTCTTGTGAAAAGATATGAAATGGCCCTTACAAAATGTTTAATAATTTTGCTCAAATTGCTGATTTCAGGCATAATTTTTTTAAGAATGGTAAAAGTCTCATATTTCAGACTTTGTATGTTTACATGTATCTAGTTGGACTATTAATTCACAAAATTTGAAACCTGAGACTCTCGTCCTTTTTTTCTGTAGACCTCCAAACATAGTCCGAACCTTAAAAGTGTCACTTTTTTAGGCCTAATATCTCAAAAGGGACAGCTCCTAAAATTCTAATATTTTTACACAGCAATGTGGTCTTAGGGGTAAACCTGCAGTAAAAATTTCAACTTGTAGATGCAAGTAGTTTTGCTACATCAAAATAACGTAAAAAGTACGACCATTTTTATTTGCGAACTTGTGAGCCAGAGTTGCTTTTAAATCATCTTGAATATGTAAGGAAAATTATAAATGGTACAGTAACATTTTATTATTCATTGAAATAAAGAAATATTAAAAAAACACAAATAAGACAAGCAGCAAAATAAATTTACCTGATTTTGAGTGCATGGCTTACAAATGTTCATTTTACATATATGTGTTACTACACTGCTGGACAATTGCTAAAGACGGATCATAAACAGCAATATAGCGCATAAAAAAGTAAGTGTGGTTGGATGCCAAGTGAAATAAAATAATGTCAGAATGCCAGGACATTACAAGAAAGACAATTTATTGTGCTCTGAAATCCAAAAGGCTTTGGAACGTGATCAAGGGACAAACAGGCCATTTTGTGCAGAATACGTAAACGTGAAAAAATGCAATTACCGTCCGCAGGCGTTCCGGCGTAAGATGTCAATACGGGATATGCCCGCCATGGAGGGCGATGCAGGATTCCACACGTCGTGTCATGCTTTGCACAACATTATCAAGCAGCTGTTGGGGTAATTTATCCCATTCCTCTGTCAGTGCACGGATGAGGGTGTCCTTGTTTATTGGAGGGCATTGGCGACCAGCAAGACTCCTCCCCAAAGCATCCCACACATTTTCAATGGGATTCGGATCTGGAAAACGTGCTGGCCATACGAGGTGTTGAATATCCTCGCTCTCAAGACACTCCTGGATAGCGACTGTTCGATGACATGTTGCGTTGTCGTCCATGAAAATGAATCTATCACGGACAGCACCACGGAACATGCAAACATGAGGTAGCAGAACATCATTAATGTATCGTTGGCCAGTCATAGTCTCAGTTGGAAGCACATAGAGAGACGTACGGCCATTGATCATGATGCCAGCCCATACCATGACACTACATGTCGGATATCTGTCCTTTTCCTGTATGTTTGCTGGACAATATGCAGTACCACTATCACGCCAGATCAGTTGTCGTCGACAATCAGACGATAGACTGTATCTACTCTCATCTGAGAAGAGGACAGCAGACCAGTCGTTATCAGTCCAATTGCGATGTTGATGGCACCATTGCAAACGGGCGGTACGGTGACGTCTGGACAATGGGATGCACACAACAGGACGGCGGGCGTATAGTCCTCCTTCATGCAAACGTCTGGCGACAGTTTTTCGGGAGATCCGCTTGCCAGTAGCAGCCATAAACTGATTTGCTACCTCACTAGCTGTGCTGCGCCGGTGTCTTTTGTTGATAGCACTATGTACCGATCTTTTTCCGGTGTCGTACTGCAAACACGACCTCCTCCGTGACGTTTGCCACACTCTCCATTTCTTTGAGATGATTTCCAAAGCCTTGAAACAACACTGTGGCTAACGTCGAACTCCCTGGCAACATCTGTTATTTTTCGCCCTTCCTCAATCTTGCCAATAATACGGCCACGTAACATCATCTAGGTGATGTCAGGAAGACATACTGAAAATTGCAAGTTCGTCATGTGATTCTCTCCCTTTCAACTTTGCGTTTGCACAACAACGGTCAATACGCGTCAAATCCTTTATATCTCTTATCAGCGCTCTGACGTCACGAACAAGTTTGGCAATCCAAAATTTGCATACGCACAACACGTCTTACTGTATCCTGCACTTATGCTAATTTCCACATTTTCCTGCCTTCCATTTTATGGTTGCTATCGTTGCTATTGTCATCCGTCCTTAGCAATTGTCCGGCAGTGTATAAACAATAACATTAACATATTAAATCACAATAACTATGAAAAAATAAGTTACTTACAGTTCTATTGATGTTCTAGTTGTACTGAGAAATAAATAAATTAATTGTTTGAGAAATGTTATGAAGTGTTTCTGCGATATTGTAAGAACGGCCAGTTACTGTCGTCACGTCCATTGGAGTCAGTTTTTGTAAGGTATGGCTTATGGGAACCCATACAATGTCCTGTGGAAATGACAACTGGAATGATGTTTGGGGCCCGTGTGGATGGAAAAAATGAATTTGCATATCATTGTTTTCCTCACTGATGTCTTGAATCTTTCCAATCCACCATTTTTTATCATAAACACAGGCAACATAGTCATTTTTATGGAATGAAAATATTTGATGAGATGTGATTGAGAACACTAATACGTCTTCAAATTCTGATGTTTGGGATGTTTTAAAGCATCTTATTTGAGACGAATCAAGAGGAACTATTCTATGATAATCTCTTGTGTGTGGTACTGTTTCGGCATTTGCAAATCTTGCTTTGAGTCTTGCATACTTTGACTGTACCTCATTAGTTGATACGTAAATGTATGCAATGCCAGTAATTTTTTCAGAGCAGTATTTATACATACCCTGTGGTGTTAAAATTTGGTCTGTATATGTCCTTTGCAAACTACTTCTTGATACTTCTCTTTTTGTAGTACCACCTATTCCATCACTAGCATTTTTGCCGTGGGATGTAGCAAAGAAATTCCATTCGGCTTCCAGTCCAAAATCGTCAAAATGTTTGCAAATGTTAATGAAGTTCTTTTTATTTTTATATTGGCTGGCAGCACGATCATTGAAATAAAAAATTTCTTCACTGAAGGTGCCACTTTTTTTGTGTCTAAAATTAGATGACCCTGGAATACATGGAATGCTGCTGTGTTGTGCTCCATATGATCACTTATAATACGAAGACTTCTGCACTTAACAGCTTCTCTTAATTTGTAGTAATAAACGAATGGATGAACTGTGGCTTGTTGGTTAACCCAGTGATAACTCTGAATTTCATCCTGTACAGTAAAGGTGAAATTTTGCCGCCCCGGTGGCGCAGTGGTCTAAGGCGTTGGCCTCTGATCATTCGTCCGTAAGGGGTCCGGGTTCGAATCCCGGTCTGGCATGGATGTTGTGTTTGTCTTACGGCGCTGGCACTCTCCCTTCCCTGGAACCAGTGACCCTAAATTAGGGACGGGCGACTGCTTATAGCCCATTGAGTTGCTCACGGTGGTCGTTAAACCTCCAATAAAAAAAAAAAAAAATTTTTTTCTGAAAAGTCTGCAAGTACTACTACACAATCTGTCTTATTTGTGTTTTTTTAATATTTCTTTATTTCAATGAATAATAAAATGTTACTGTACCATTTATAATTTTCCTTACATATTCAAGATGATTTAAAAGCAACTCTGGCTCACAAGTTCGCAAATAAAAATTGTCGTACTTTTTACGTTATTTTGATGTAGCACAGCCTTAAAACTACTTGCGTCTACAAGTTGAAATTTTTACTGCAGGTTTACCCCTAAGACCACATTGCTGTGTAAAAATATTAGAATTTTAGGAGCTGTCCCTTTTGAGATATTAGGCCTAAAAAAGTGACACTTTTAAGGTTCGGACTATGTTTGGAGGTCTACAGAAAAAAAGGACGAGAGTCTCAGGTTTCAAATTTTGTGAATAAATAGTCCAACTAGATACATGTAAACATACAAAGTCTGAAGTATGAGACTTTTACCATTCTTAAAAAAAATTATGCCTGAAATCAGCAATTTGAGCGAAATTATTAAACATTTTGTAAGGGCCATTTCATATCTTTTCACAAGAGGTAGCTAAAGCATTCTTGGTCAAAACTGTAGAACATTTCTTGTAAAAAAGAATGATCTTTATTTGAACATGATAGCTGTAGTAGTAAAGAAGTTATTAAATTTTACGTAAACAATGATTTTGGTCAAAAACGCCTTGTGAAGCCAAAGAAAAACGGCCGCCAAAAAAAAAAAAAAAAAAAAAAATAAGGCTTATAAAAAAATTTTTATATGTTTTTGAAGAGTTAATATATTGGGATATTGTATGCAAAATATAAAAAATATTTAAAAATGTCAAGCAACAGTCACTGGTTGATTTGACGTGGAATGACCCGACCTTATTGGCAAATCACACACAGTTATCAAAATATGTACCTTTATGGCAGAAAATTAACATATTGGACTATGAACCTTGTAAATACAATAGATTAAAAAAAGTCCCCCCCCCCCAGTGTTTCATCATTGAACCTTCAAAACTTATAAACAGCATTTCAACAACTTGATTCAAAAATACTTACAAAATACATAATGAAGAAATGAAGATATTCTAATTTAATTGCTGGCAATTGCAAGTGGAACCTGGCAACAAAATTTAAATTCTTTCTGTATAAACAAAACTTTTGATACAATTTGTATACATTGAGAACAATCCTTACAAAAAAAGAAACAAAAACTCAGAAGATGTGAACAGCGTAGGAATTAAGCGGCATCGCATCGCAGTACTTGAAAGAAATCTAATCCATACGACGCACCCCCCCCCTCCCTAATTTGTCTGCAGTTTTGTTGGAATCTCACATGGACTCGACACCAAATATACGGAACAAAGTTTTTTTGGGGAAAATCAGACTGGCGGCAACACGTTCCAAAGCGGAAACCACTTCCTTCGCTCCTTCCCCATGTTGACAAAGAGCCAAAAGCTGTCAAACTAGTTGTGATCACTTGCTTTCGCTGTTTCATTAATTTATGTGACGTTAGTAGGAGCAGAAAGATCGCTTCCCTCTCTCGATGTTTCGGGAGCCCGAACATCGCACTTGGGTTGCTCCCGAGGAAGTATCAACTACGGGTGAAAGAATTAGCGTAAAAGGGGGAAAACATCCTTCACTCTAGTATTGGGCATAATCGATTGAATTTAAGAATAAAAAGGTTGTAATTGAGAGATCTGACAAATCGAGATAGTCATTCGAATGATTTTTAATTTTAGAATTTACTCGTAGATGGGGCGATACGCTCAGAGCCGCCATCTGCGTTTGAGAAATCGAGATATTCGAGTGATTTCTAATTGGTGCTATACGCTCTGAGCTTTCTTTCACTGGACGGAATGACTCTAAGGACGCCTAAATTGTTTCGAATAGCATAACCTGTCTCAAGAACTTAGAATGAACCCAAGTGTTCCTTCCTGCGCAAGATAATTCAATCACGCAAAAGCGAGTATACTTCCAAACTTCTCGGACGAGCAATTTCACTTTTCGAATGCACTCATTCGAAGGAGACAGCGTAGGAGCAATCTCGAGTTCTCTCGAGAGGTTTTTTTCATTCGAATGAATTTGGCGTAATCGAATGTTTCGAGAGATTTCCATAATCAAATGAATCGATTATTTCTACTCGATTATGCCCATCACTACAGTTCACTCGTCACTCACTCCAGAATCACACACACAGACTGCGTGCAGGCCGAGAGCCATGTTTGGGCTTCTGCACTAACCAATGAGAGGCTCAAATGGTTTCCTAATGCTAAAAGTCAACTAGAAAGGGAGATTTCACACTCAAATGCAAGAGCCCTGAAATACCGGAAGATAAATCTTTGTCAACATATCGACAAGTCGTGGAACTCATCATTTTTGAGAAAATAACGTTTAGTCATGGCTGTGCAGTTGCAAACAATAAGAAACTGGATTAATGTCCTTGATCCAAATAAAGTTGTTTAGATTATGAACTAAATGAAAAAAATCTTGTGGTTAAGGTATGCTACACTATGTGTAAACGATATGAGGATCGACTGAAGTACAAAAGAAACTTCAGTTCAGCATTTATTACTGGAATCAGCGGTTCTGCACTCAAGAAGGACAATGTTGTGAAGCATATGAAATCTGATATGCATATATCAGCTGTAAATTTTGACCTAAAGTCAAGTACTATTGTTCAAATGATGCAGACTCCAATTGGAAGGAGTTTGAACAGAATCGAAGATAAAGAAAAGGATAGAGTAGCTAAGCTTATTGATATAGCCTACTTTGTAGCAAAAGAAGAGCTACCATAATTTATATTCTCCAAAATTGCTGAATTGGAAACATGGCATGGTGTTCAGCCTGCTGATACTTATCTTAATCGGAAGAAATGTGCTGAACTGGAAAACTCCAATTACATACCGGTTTTGTTGGATGAATCAACAGACGTGAGTACCTGTGAGAAAATTCTTTTGTATGTAAAATACACTGACTCTAGTGGAAATATGCTGACTAAATTTGTTGCCCTGTGTAATGTTACTTCTGGAACTGCAGCAGATTTAAAAATATCTTTATTATGTTTATTGGAAGACTACGGAATTAACTTGAAAAAGAAGCTTGTTGCAGTTTGTTCAGATGGTGCTAGTGTCAACCTAGGTATTAGGCAAGGACTGGCTACAAAACTAATAGAAGATTGCCCATGGCATGTAATAATGCACTGCCTCAATCATCGTCTTGAATTGGCTGAAAGATTCTATTAAAGATACATATTTTGAAACTGTTATAAATATGATGATGAACCTTTATTCATATTATAAACGTAGTCCAAAAAGACGAAGGGAACTGCAGGAATTAGCTGATATATTGGACGAACAAGAAAATACGGAAACATATAATCCAAAAAATTTTCAGGGCACATGTTGGATCAACCACAAAAAGAGCAGCCATAGCACTTGTGAAGTCATATGGGCTCATCATTGCTCATTTGGAAAATACAGCTTTGGAAACTAGTGGTGATGTGGCAATAGTAAAGGCCTATTTAAAAATTTTAGAATCAAGGTAGTTCGTGTACCATCTGCTTTTGATGGTAAAAATATATAGTATCTCGAAATTATGCCTAGCTCTACAGAAAGATAGTTGCGACGTTATACATGCCACCACTTGCCTAAACTAGAGCATGCCCTTCAAAATTTAACTGCTAACAATGACTATACATAATTCATCTAACATTTCTGCAGTTGTAAAAGGCGAGCCATTTGCCGGAATATCTTCAGGATGCTCATTGGATACGGAATCAAATGGGGTAACAAAATATGGTACCGAACTTCACGACTGTGTCAGACAAAGGTTTTTGGACATCAAAGGCAAATTATTTCAATGTGTAAATATTCTGGATGTTACACTGTGGCCTAATGAAATGGACACTTTAATGATCTATGGACAAAATGAAATTAAACTGGTAAAAAAAATATTTCAAATCACTTCTTTTAGGGAATAATGTTGCTCTTTCGCAAATAGAGGAAGAGTAGCAGGAGCTTGAAAGTGTTTTGGAACCAAAGCCTCAGACTCTTCAGTCTGCAGGATTTATGGACTTTTGTTTTGAAACAAATAGAGAAACATTTCCTAACCTAGCTCACCTATTTGAGATACTCTTGGTCTTTCCTGTCTCAAATGCTGTTGTGGAAAGAGGATTTTCCTACATGGGAAGGATAAAGACTGCAAATCACAATAAACTGCAAGAAGAGGCATTGGGAAAACTTGGCTCGTGTTAGTATTGAGGGTCCTTCTATTGAAGACTTTTCACTGAAAGAGGCTTGAAATATTTTCTTCCAAGCTCCCCGACGGCCCAACACTTTACCGTACGGCAAAAGAAAAAGGGATTCTGACTGATTATTTGTTGGGTGGACTGGAAACTAAAATTTAAATGAAAGTGCAACATCAACAAAGGTAATTCAAATCTAATATGTACTTTTGTTTTGATTTTGTAATTAGCAGTAAAGTTTAATGTAATATTTTATTCTACATATTCATCTGTCATTAACATGAAGAAATGTGGAATAAAATATATCTACAAACTCTATACAATGCCATCGCAGTTCATTACCCCATGTTATATTGCACGTATGCCAGTGCTACACAATATTTAAAAACTGCTACACACACAAAAAAAAAAAAAAAAAAAAAAATTATGCATAGCAGTACTGCTATGCAATGAAAAGAAAAAGCAAATCCAAAGCTGGATGTGAAGAATAATGGAAAGTTCTTTAAGTTAAAATGGAGTTAAGTATCTTAATCTGAGTAAAGTGTTGAGTAAGTGTTTTAATTTCAGTGTGTATAATAATATACACTAAACTTAACACCTCCCTTAGTAATTTTACATTTAGTGCTAAAATGTCTATATTTATGATAAAACTAAGTGAAATATTGCTCAACATCAATTCTTTAATAGCTTAAAAAAGACAATTTAAAAATTTTGAAAGACAAAAACTCTACAGAAAATTTTTTTGAATGATAAAAGAATGCTGAGAACAACACTAAGGGAAACATTGACTTCAAACCTGATTCTTTCCTGCTAGTGATTGAAATAAAGCTATTTCAAAAAATCTCATGGACAATGAAATTTGTGCTCCTAGAAAAAAAAACAGGCTACAACCACGAAACTTAGCAAATAGCTAGAGTGCGTGCTGGTATGCAAATGATCCACGTTTGGTGTGACTGCGCATGACCACACACCGTGTGGTGGCGCTGCAAGCACAAACCAGCAGCCTTATAAACTGGCGTGTAGTCAATGCCCCATGAAAGCGAAAAGCACCGGCCGATGCAAGCAACAGTACAGAGTGATAAGAATGCCGGGTAGATGCCAGAGACTTCAATTTACGCAACTTATGGACTTTGAGAGAGGCCTGATCATCAGGATGAAAACCACAGGGTGGTCGGCACTCCATGTAGCCCATCACATAGATCATTCTGACCATACCGTCCGACTGTGTTGGGAACAGTGGACACGTGACGGCACTGCCACACTGCAAAGTGGCTCCGGACGGACCAGGAGGACCACTGGTAGAGAGGATCGATGGATCGTGCACCAGGCACGAATGAATCCTACGAGGACCCGGTCCATTATACAGGCAGATGTAGCGGCTCCTGTGTGCCCACGAACCATTTTTTCCCCTGACGCCTCACGTAAGCGGATCTGCGATTCCAGTGCCCCTTACATGTGCTGCCATTAAGACTGGAACAATGCCGGCTCCATTTGCAGTGGTGCCAGGCCAGGGCGACGTGAGACACCACAGACTGGAGATGTGTGGTGTTTAGTGATGAGTGCCACTTCGTTTTGGGGACAGATGATCGTGTCCGGGTGTGGAGGTCCCCGGGGCAATGGCACAATCCCAACCTCGCTATCGAGCGCCCCCCCCCCCACTGCAGGCATTATGGTCTTGGGAGCCATTGCCTACGATAGCCGATCAGCTTTAGTAGTGGTACGTGGATCATTGACGGGCCAGCGATATGTGAATGAGATCCTACGGCCCCACGTGCTCCCATTCCTGGCCGGGATTCCAGGTGCATTATACCAGCAGGATAATGCCCCCTGCACATGGCCCAGGTTGCCCAGGGCTGCCCACGTCACGTCCAGACACTTCCATGGCCTGCCTGCTCCCCAAACATGTCCCCTATCGAGTGTGTGTGGGACCAGTTGAAACGCCAGCTGCTGCCATGCCGCACTATCCGGCGTCTGTTCTCCTCCATGCCAGACCGTGTTGTAGCATGTATCACCGCATGAGGCGGTGCGACACGCTATTTAAGATGACCGGACTGTGTGCCAGAGATAGCTTTGTAGTTGTCCTGCAGCTCTGTATTTGCCATCATGTGTATCATTCGTCGGTATCATTACGTCCATAAAATTTCAGTTCAATCCGATGTTTCTTCTTGGTGCGCAAATTTCATTGTCCGTGAGTGTACAAGACAGTAGTACAGTTTCTTCTGGTTAGCAAGCATTGTAGCTGCTGGAAAATGATGACTTGTGTCACCGAAAGTACACTAGCAGGAAAGAATCAGGTTTGAACTCAACGTTTTCCTTAGTGTTATTCTTAGTGTCCTTCTGTCATCCCAAAATTTTTATTGTACAGTTTTTTTATTTTTCAAAATTTTTAAATTGTCTTTTTTAAGCTATTAAAGAATTGTTGTGCAATATTTCGCTTAGTTTCATCATTGTAAGTACATGTAGATATTTTAGTCCTAAAGGTAATTTTAAAGTTACTTAGGTAGACGGTTAACTTTGGTGTATATACATACTGAATATACACTGAGTGATCACTGATTTATGACCACTTACCTAATACTTCGTAGGCTCTCCTTTTGCCCTCAGTACAGCAGTTACTCAACATGGCATCGATTATCGATTGAATAAGATGCCGGAAGCAGTTGGTGGGGGGGGGCAACCAAGCAATTGTAATACGGCCTTTGATGCAGGTATGGAGGTGATAGGTATATCCAAATTCCTGATGCATATGCTGTTCCATAGTGTCCCACAAGTGCTCTATGGGATTGATATTAATGGAATTTGGAGGCCAATGAGTATGCTGTAGAGGTCTGAACTGTGTTCCCCAAACCATTCCTGGCTGCCCTGGTGGCACAGTGTGATAAGCACTGGCTTATGACCATTCGTCCGAGTTTGAATCCCAGTCAGGCATGAACGTTGTGTTTCTCTTATGTCACTGACTCTCTCTCTCTCCCTTCCCTGGAGCCAGTGAGACTAATTTTGGGATGGGCAACTGCTTATAGCCCATCGAGTTGCTCGTGGTGGTTGTTAAATTCCCAATTAAAAAAAAGCACATTCCTGCACAACATTTGACCTGTGGCTTGATGAATGTCATCTTGGAAGATATCATCACCATTCAGGAAAAAGTGCAACATTGCTAGGTGTACAGAGTCAGCAAACAATTCATGGTAGTGGGTATTAGTCTTACGTTGTTTCATGTGCACCAGGGGGTCCAAGTTCCTGCAAGATAAACATGTCTCACACCATACAACAACTTCCACCAGCTTGCACCTAGGAGATCATGCATGGTGGATCGAGTGTCTCATGTTTGTTTCCGCCAAATACATATACACTACCATCTACGGAGTGGAATGAAAATCGTGACTTGTTAACTCTCACCATATATATGCTATGTCTGTCGACTAATCATGCCCTCTTGGGAGTCACATACACAGTGCATTAAAAAAGTTCCAGGACTCCCGCTCGTAAAAACGTACAGATGGCGATATCTCTATGAAACCGGCGGAATGACGCAGCAACGACCTTCAGCCACGCGTATCATGTGATTCCAGTTATTTCTGACTACTTCCGCCTTCGCAGCGTTCATTTGTGTAAAGCGTGTGTGTGAGCCGTTGTCATCGAAAAAAAATGGAGCAACGAACGAACATCAAATTTTGTTTTAAATTGGGAAAATCGGCTACAGTAACATACGAAATGATTAAATCTGCATATGGTGACGATGCTGACGATGCTATGAGTCGTTCGCGAGTATTTGAGTGGTTTTCGAGGTTTAAAGCTGGAAGAGACTCAACTGAAGACGATGAGAGATCATGTCGTCCATGTTCGAGTCGAAATGATGAAAATGTTGAGAGATCATGTCGTCCATGTTCGAGTCGAAATGATGAAAATGTTGAGCGTGTGCAAGCGTTGGTGAGATCCGACCGCCGAATAACGATAGAAATGATTGCACAGTCGTTAAACATTAGTGTGGAATCTGTTTTCACGATCATGACGAAGGATTTGAATAAAAGGAAGCTCTGTGCGCGCTTTGTCCCGCACACTCTGACTCCTGAACAAAACGAGCACCGAATTTCCTCCTGCAAAGATTTGATTTTCGTGGCCGATCAGGATCCAACTTTTATGCAAAACATTGTCGCCGGAGATGAGACTTGGTGTAAGGAGTACGATCCGGAGACAAAACGCCAAAGTGTTGAGTGGACAAGTCCGAAAAAGAGTCGGCTGATGAAAGTTCGCGCTTCGAAATCAAAAACGAAAACGATGCTGATCACCTTTTTGACAGTCGGGGCATCATTCATCGAGAATTTACTCGTCAAGGTTCCACTGTGACTGGGGCATTCTACAAAGATGTTTTGGATCGGCTTTTGAAACGAATGCGGCGTGTGAGGCCCGATTTGTTGGACAGTGGAAATTGGTGCCTCTTGCACGACAATGCACCGTCTCACAAGTCCATCCCTGTGCATCAATTTTTGGCGAGAAGGCAGGTTGTGTGCATCAACCACCCCCCACCCCCGTACTCACCAGATATGTCCCCCCTTTTTATTTCCCAAGTTGAAATTGAAGATGAAGAGGCAGCGTTACGAGCCGATAGAAGAGATTAAAGCGACGGTGACATCGGAACTCAATAGTGTTGGAGTGGAGGCGTTCCAGAAGGCGTTTACTGACCTGTACACTCGTTCCAAGCGTTGTATTGAATTGGGAGGAGACTATGTAGAAGCTTAGTATCAAATGTATGTATATCCTCTGTGTTATATGGTCTGTGTATGATCAGTCCTGGAACTTTTTGAATACACTGTGTAATCAATGGGCTGCATCCACTTTTGATAGGGGTGGTCATAATTCAGTGATCACTCTGTGTATTTAAATACAATAAGTAAGCTAAAACCTGTAATATAACTATTAAGTAGCTTCTGTTTATGTGTGTGTCCCTGTGTAACATCCAGCAATAGTTGCCCATCGTGGTGACCCTCAACTTGCTGTAGTACCTTCTCTCCATCTTTTATAATCTGGTGTAACCTTTCACCTTGCTCTTCAATGAAAGCTCCCAGCTTTATCATTGTTCTCTTGTTCAGAACTTACAGGAACATTTTCAAGGGTTTCAGGTAGTATTGGTTCTAGTATACCTGGTCCATGAGCAACAGATCTTATAGGCAGGTGGAAAGTTTGCATACAAAATCTGTGTATATTTTTAGTGTTGTATCCGTGTGCATTATAAAAGCAAAAGTAGCAGTCATCACTGATTATTTGGTTCCTTGCAGATCATTTGCACACCAAAGGGAATGGATTTTTTTCTTACCTTTTGTCCACTGCTTCAGATCTTCAACACAAACAGCACAGACCTTATGTGGAGTCCATGATTTGTCCTCATCCCCAAGTTTCACTCCAAAGTTATGCATAGTAAGCTCTTTTTTTTTCTTACCAAGTCTGCAATGTTTCTCTGTCACTTTTTAAAGACAACCCCCCCCCCTGAAATATAACAAACTTTCCAGATGCTTCACACATCCCCATGTAGCCACTGTCATAAAAAGTATTCATGACATTAAAAACAAATGCAAATACAATAGACAACCATTAAGTGCAGACACACAACCCAAAATGGCAGCTTTTAGTCATACGGAGAGGTGAAGATGAGCTCAAGTGAAAGTTCAGACAAGTTTGAAACTA
Source organism: Macrothele yani (assembly GCA_039090855.1). Taxonomy (NCBI): domain Eukaryota; kingdom Metazoa; phylum Arthropoda; class Arachnida; order Araneae; family Macrothelidae; genus Macrothele; species Macrothele yani. Next base: position 27,921,837 of record CM077015.1, read on the forward strand.
TTTCTACATGTTCTACTTTCCCGTTATCCCCTGATTCCAGCTCAGAACTGTTATGCAACAAGTTTGAGTGGCAACATTATTTTGTAGAAGATTCAACAGAATTTGTGACTTGTAAAACCTTTATTTTTGGATTAATGTATCGGTTTAAACATTTCATTTTGTGAAAAAACTGGAGGCAGACAAATTTGAGCAGCGTCTTTCGAATCAGTACATTGAAATTAATAACAGACTTCAAACGCAGAAGTGGGTGTAACACAGTGTAAACAGTGTAAACAGTGTTCATTATTGTAAGACTGTTTATCCTAACTTTAGTCTTCAATTTTGTAAGTTATAAGTTTATAATCTAGATTGTTATTATTAAAATAGAGCAGAAAAGAAAAACAAAATTTCTCATTGACAAAAATAATGAGTTTAAAACTTAATATTATTATTTAAATAAACATACATTCAATAAGATTAATATTCTCAAGGTTAGTCACATGTACTCATCTAATTCTGAACATATGTTTAGTGTGTTTTTTTGTTTGAGTCGACTACCCCCTCAGTAAATAATTAAAAGGATATTTACATATTAAAACCACATACATACCACTAAGCTGTTCTCTGATATTCAGAGGTTAGCTCCTCACAGAAAAGAACTCACTGTTGTTGTATCAGATGTCTCCATTTACAGCCATCTCGGCACACAGTTTGAGCTTCATTAACGTCCATCGCACACAAGACCTTTTGTACTTCATACTCATAATCTTTTTCTCATTCAGACATTCCTGAATATGGTCCTCCCATGATTTCCTTGGCCTTCCTCTACCTTTCTTTACTGCCACTTGGGCTGAATAAATTCTCTTAGTAAACATCTCATCACTCATTCTTCCAACATGGCCAAACCACCTAATAATATTAGTCTCCACCTTACTGACAACATTTTGCCTCACATTTCACAACTGAAACACATCTTCATTCCTCACATGATCAGCACTTCTCACCCCCCCCCCCCGTAAGTAACACATCTCCCCTGCACACAAACGACTCCTATGTCTGTTCTGCAGAACCCAGGTTTCACTGCCATACATCAAAGTAGGAACAATTACACTTTCATACACAGCCATTCAGGACTTCCTTGAGAACCCATCATTCCTGTGAAATCCTCCTAAGGCAGCTATGACTTTCAATGAAGAATTCACTTGTCTACTAATTTCACCATCTAGTTTGTCCTCTCTGTTAAACATACTTCCTAAATGTACAAACTTATTCACCTAGTCAATCTCTGTGCCATTAAGACTTATCTTGCATTCATTACTAACAGTTCCTCGCTCAAAAACCTTTACTTTGGCATTTCCCTTATTTATACTAAGTTTGAAATTCACGCAAACTTTGTACATCCGGGCCAGCATACTCTGCACTCTGCCAGCAGGACTGTGTTATCAGCATATAGCAATCTACACACACAGACATTACCAAGACATAAACCAGTATTGTCCATTTTGGCATCATGCATGCATGCATGCATTCATAAATATATTAAACAGCCATGGTTACATTACACAACCATGTCTGACACCTGCTCCAATAGAAAACCATTTCGATACAACACCATTTACTCGTACACGTGCTCTACTACCATCATACATGGCTTGCACACTATTGTGTAGATTCCCAGTGATACCATATTTATTCAGTACCTTCCACAGAAGAGTCCTATTTACTCTATCATAAGCTTTCTCTAAATCTATGAAGGCAGCAGAAACTTTCTTACCAACAGACAGATACTTTTCAATCATGAAACGTAATGCGAAAATGTGGTTAGTGCAGCCCTTACCAGGCATAAAGCCACTCTGCACATCCCACACATTCTCTGATGTAAGACCCTGTACCTTATCAATAACAACCTTTTCAAATACTTTCCCTGGCACACTCAGTAAACTGATACCATGAAAGTTCTTGCATTCAGTCTGATCACCCATATCCTTATACGTACAAGGGAACTGTGATAGGATCCCTCCAATCTTGAGGGACCATTCCTGACTCCCAGCACAACTGGCAAATTTCAGTTAACCAGTCAATTACAGAGTTACCACCATATTTTAGGATCTCGGCAGTTATGCCATCCACTTCCGGAACCTTACCATTCTGAAGAGATTTTAGAGATTTATACACCTCTTCTCTTGAGATCTCCCCTGCACTTCCATATCTCACTGTGACATCGTGTGCTTCTGCCTCAGAATCACCTTTGCTTTCATGCTCTAATAATTCACAGAAGTATTCACCCCATCTTTCACTTAACGCATTGGGCTCCTACATCATTTCTCCGATCCTATTCTTCACACAACTTAGAATTTTATTTTACCTATATTTCCTATGTCTTAGATACTTACAGAAGGATTTCCTATCTTTCCAAAAAGCTGATTCATACCTTTCCACCTTTTCCTTCCTATCTTTTGCCTTATTCTGGCAAACTAGCTGGGCTGCCTCATGCTTATTACAGCGATATTCATCCTCAGAAACTCTACCTTGCAACATCCCGAAATATGCTCCCCTCTTTCCCTTAACTGCTTCTTTAATCTCACTGTTCCACCAATTATCACCTCTGTTACCCACCACTGTAGTATCTCAAACCTCTTCAGCAGCAGTGACAACACAGTTCTTAAAATATGCCCACTTCTTTTCTACATCCTCTCTCACAAGACTTCAACTCATTCAGTTGTTTTCTGAGTAATTTAGAGTAACGCTGATGTAATTCATGGAGCATTTCAACCTTTATTCTTTTCAGCACAGGCCTCTTCCTATTCCTCTTTCTCCAGCCAGCACTCAGTTTAACTCGTGACACTAACAAGTAATGATCAGAACTGGCATCTGCACCTCTCATCACACGAGTGTCAACAACTAACTGTTTCAGATGTTCAATATAAACAGCAAAATCTATTACACTCAAACTTACCCAGAACATAACCAGAAATCCCATTCTGAACACCTACTCTAGCATTACAATCCCCTGTTATTATAACTTTCTCTTTAGCACCAAACTAGCTCAAAATAGCCTTTAGCAGATTCCAAAAATCTTCCTATCAGAAGGTTCTGAGGCATAAGGAGCATATACAACAACAATTACTATTATCTGAAGTTTCAAATTAATCCAGAGAAATCTCTCACTAATGCAACTGTAATGAATCAAGTTGTTTTTCATCTTTTCACTTAAAATCACACCTACACCAGCCTATCCTCTCACATTTTCCAACACTCCAGACCACACACTCACTGATCCATTCCCTTTTTCTATCCCAAATTCTATCTTTTTATTTTCACTTACACACAGCACATCCAATCTATACTTATTCATTTTTTCAATACCTCATTTATCTTTCCATATCTCCTTTCATTTCCATACACAAATCTTACACTCACTCAGCCGGGATCTCTTTCTCATATGCTGTGTCGAATATTCAATTGCAAAAGCAAATCTTACCTTTGAGGAGTCACACCAACAAATAAGAGGCGATGAGGATGAGATATTTAATCCATTTATATGCACAAATACACAGACAAAGACACGGAGTCACACAGAATCAGTTACACAACAGAATCACAAACTTCTTATTCAGTTCTCAATTATGCAGCTGTCTATGTTCGCACTCAGTCTCCTCACGTGAGTCAAAACCGGAACCAAAATCATCAGCATACTATGGTTGTGAATCTTACGTAATCCACTAAAAATTGTCAGCGGCTGGGTTACCTCTGCTAAGTCGAAGTTCCAACATATGCCATGTTTCATTTTCATATCATTTCCGTGGTGGACCATCCTTCTCAAGTGTGGTAGGTCCACTATATGGTACACTTGAGTCAGTTTTATTCTTTCTTAGTCATAAAAGTCATTAAGGGTCACATAAAAATCATAAAGGCACAGTTGGTCGTTCCACATAAGGATCCTGGAACATAACCCAGTGAGTTGGGGTTTTCCCCCCAATGTCGGACAGACTAGCTGGTACTTCTGCAGGATTCACAGAGGCCCTTGTTGCTGTTCTGTGTGCCATTGTTGCCCGTGTAGCGCCCCGAGGAGGCAAACCCATCTCTCACTAAGACCGCCCACCATATTGAAACTAAGTGACTAAAAATGTAGTAACCCTTATTATTTTCAACTATAATTAAGAACATTAAGCTAAAATGATAATTAATATAAAAGAGAATATGCATATCCAACTAACACTGAGTTACCATTAATAACTAAGGGAATGGTCAAAAACTCAAACCTGGTACATACCGCTACTGCCAACGCTTTCAGAGGCACGAGCCTCTATCATCAGGCAGACTTTTGATCAAGTCAACACCGCAAACGAGAAGTGAGGTTTTTGAGCGTACGGAACGAACCAAAAGAGACCACGCCCTGTCCTTTTTCATTCTCTATCCTTGGCCTTTGTCAGTTTCAAAATCTTTTGTAACAATGAGCTTTCAAAAGCAAACAATGGAGTTTTGGGTTTTATGATGGTGATGAAATTACTCTGAACCTTGTAGATTTTGTTCCAGGATCTTAAAGCAAAATGATTTCAGCTGTGGGATGATCCATTTTGATGCATTTTGTTTGTCGTGACTCACAGTAGGAAAGAAAGCCTTGAACTTGGCATATGGTAGTCTGTCATGTTTAAGGAATCCATTTTGAAGACACTGTAGAACGAATGTCAAATGAGAAAGAAATTTTGTCACAATAAGTGTAAGCTTTATTTAACTTTTTAAATGCTGCACTATGTTAACTGTGAGTTTGACCTTTTGCGGAGTTTAAAAAAGCCCATTATACCTGTATAACATACATATTTTGAAATTTCCTGGACTTTTTTATTTTTTTTTATTGTTCCCATCTGGAAACACTGGCATGTGGAGTTTATAATTTTGTTGCAATTTTATAGAAATTGATTTTTTTCTATGCTATATATAGATTAAATGTGTTTTTCATTCAATACATCTGAGGATGAGGTAGCCGCTGCCTCGAAAGTGCTCATGTACATATGTTTGTAATTGTATATATCTTTCATCTTTTATCATTAAATTGTGCCGAAGACGGTAATCGTTCATATCAGTGATTCATTCTTGCAAGAGTCTTCAACTTTCATTAATATAAAGTCCTTTTAAGTCTTAAAGGATTAAAAAAATCAACTAACTTTTCTGCTGATTTTGTCACAGTTTCAGGAGATGTTTGGTTAATAGATACCCACTGTGTAAATGCCAAATAATCAATAGTGTTCTTTTCACAAGATCAATAATGAAATTTTTCAGTAAATCTGATCCTCGGGGAAAATTGGCATTCATTTAAGTAGCATGCAGGAAGTAAAGGATTACATATTACTCTTGCAATGCAATTCTTTATAGCTGTTAATGGGTAGTTTATGCTCAGTAGTTAATTTTGCCATATGACTCCCTAAAAACATGACTTTAAAAGTTTTGATAAATTGTGATGCACATATTTATACTACATGTACCACGTACTCCAACAAAGATACATTTTTTTTAATGCAGTTTTGCAAACTTTGAGAAGCCAATTTTTATCACTGGGTATGCTATCTTAAACTGTTTGTGAATATCTTTCAGATTGTTTAATAAGCCCCCCACCCCTTCTTTTTTTTTTTTTGTAAATCTGTTTTTTTTGTTTTTTTTTCCCCAGCTAGTGCTGTTGTTACTGCAACAATCTTGTTTCCCAGGCCTGCCAATTCAATCATGGCAATAAAAACCTTGCACCAGATCTGCTGTCTCCTCTTTTATTATCTTTCTTAGCTTTAGGTTTTGGAAATGGTTTTACCTTTCTTGCCATGTAATTTGAAATACTGAATTCATCCTGCAAGTTTCGAAAACTCCAACATTTTAGTGGTACAGAGTGAATTTGCAGAGCTTTAAGCTCTTTACTTTGTATCATTTAACATTTCTTTAAGCTGAGCAATAATTTCTGTTTTATGGTCAGATGTTGGAAGTTCAGCATCAGGAAAAGATTAACATAAAACTTTCTTTAGTAAAAACCATGTAATTTCTTTCAAATTTGCATAAGGATGTTCTTGCTCTGCAGCCTTTTTTTTTTTTTTTTTTTTTTTTTTTCAGGAGTTTAGCCAATTAGCTGTAAGGATACATTCAAAATTGTATTGCACTTTCAGTGTTTCTTTACTTATATATATATTTCACCCTTTTTTTATTGTGGGTTTTACAACCACCGTGAGCAACCAGAGGGGTTGTAAGCAGTCGCCCTTCCCTAATTTAAGGTCACTGGTTCCAAGGAAGGGAGAGAGCCAGTGCTGTAAGACAAACACAACATCCATGCCTCACTGGTATTTGAGTGTAGACCCATCTCATACAAATGGTCATAAGCCAGAGCTTAGACCACTGCATCACTGGGGCGGCTATTTCATGTTCACCACTACTATGGCTTATGGTACGTTAAGTATCAGCTTCGTGAACTTTGAACTGATCAGGCTGTCATCAGTTCAAAGTTCACGGCATATTTTGCTCTTTAAAAGATTTTTTGTAACTTGTCCGATTTTTTTACAAATATAGGAAGTTAAACCATCCACTCTGAGGAACGGATGATATTCTTTTCCTGATTAGTGTCCCTTTTCTTAATAAGAGTTATAACAAAGGTCTCTCTTAAACAGGAGTAACAAAGGACTTAAATCTGTGACATTTTAACACATAAAGAAGGGGAATAATTTCAGCAATAGTTTCCCCAGGTAAAAAAAAAAACAAAAAGAAAACACCAGCTATTTTTTAAAAAGAAACTACTCCTTTTAATGCAGATATTTTTGGTGTAATACCTTTCAAGACCAGAAGAGTAAACAAAATGAAAAAAACATAACAGTGTAGAGCATGACATATTAAATACTGTGTAACAACTAACAGAATGAAACTTAGAAGTGTGAGATGGCTGCAGCTGACTGTTGTATTTGACTAATGAAAATAAACAAAGCTGTGGTTAGGTAATGAAAATCAAAAGCAAACTGGAAACTAAACTTGCTATTGGTCATGCCCTGAGGTGTGTTTCTGGACATCAGTGGCGTAGCCAGAAATTTCTTAAAAAAGGGGTTCATGGATTTAGTGCATTGGTGAAAGCCTGAAATATACATACTTGTATATGCTGCTTGTCACCTTTATTATTTAGATGACAAATTTCCTCAATTGAAGAATTTTATGAGTTGTAAATGCATTTATGGCACCTCTATTCATAGTGATTGTGGAATAACTCTTTTACGGGTCTTATAGAGGTTATTTTTCTTCAAAGTTGGTTGTCAAATTTTCGAACTAAAGCCTAGTTCGTCATCAGGACTATGTCACTGGAGTAGTTGCTGCCACTCAATTGGAAGAGTCCATCCGCAATTATCATTAATTGTGGTACTTCTTCTTCTTGCTATTTCGATCCCTTCTTCTAGTTTCCTCTTTACTAAGTTTGACTGGTGGGCGATTATTTTCACTGAGTCCCAATTTATGGAGTGTCCACTTGCTTGTATATGTCTGTCTAGCCCTGTTTTGTTCCCAATGTTCCTAATAGCTGCTTGGTGTTCTTTCATTCGGACCTTAATACTTCTCCCTGTTTCTCCTATATAGCTGAGTCCGCAGTTACAGTCGATGCAGTAAATTACTCCTTCCTGCAATTGGATGTCCAATTCTTTCTGCTTTAAAGCTGGCAGGAATTTCTTTATTTTGTTATTAAGATCTGGAGCTAGCCTGATATTATATTTTGCTCCGATCCTTTTCAGTTTCTCGAAAAGTCCCTTGTGGTACGTAATTTTGCTGGTGAATTTGAAGTTGGTTTTCTCCTGCTTCTTTTTTGGCACTTGTTTAAATATTTTTTCAACATATGGGGAGGGGTAATTGTTTTCTGCTGATATTTCCTTTAATTCTTCTTTGTGAAGATCTTTCTGAGTAGCTGAAGAGACCAGGATTTCAATCTTTTCCAAAAATTGTCTTGCCGTATTCGATTTAATATAATCAGGGTGGAATGAGCAGAAGTCTAACATCTTCCCTGTGTTGGTGGGTTTTCTAAAAAGCTGAGTGAATATAAATTTGTCATCTAAATAATAAAGGTAAGCAGCACTTGAAAATAATTATGGGAGATTTCAATGCAAAAATAGGGCAATGGCAACAGAATGAAACTTCAGTTGGTAAATTCGGTCACGGCAACAGAAACCAGCGTGGAAATACTCTCGTTGAGTTTGCAGAGGCAGAAGGGTTTTTCATCTTGAACTCCTTCTTCAAGAAAAAGCCACACAGGAAATGGACATGGAGACATCCAAATGGGACGACAAGTGAAATTGATTTTATTATGTGTAACAAAAAATTCGTCATAGAAGACTGCAGTGTGCTAAACAAGTTCAACACAGGTAGTGACCATAGATTGGTGAGATGTAAGATGCACCTCAACACTAAACTTGAACGTGGCAAGCTCATAAGACAAACAAAATCTATTGACATAACCAACCTTAAAAAACACCATAATATCTTCAAGTTGGAACTGAAGAACAGGTTCTCTGCTTTAGAAGGCCTAACATCGGAAGAAGTGGACATCTCTGAAGTTAACAGAAAAGTAACCAAAGCTCTTATGGAAACAGCAACAAAATTAGCTGGGTCTAAGAACAAGTTGCATGTGAACAAATTATCAGGAAAAACCAAAATGTTGATGCAAAAAAGAAGAGAGATGAGGACAACTAAAGAAGATGTGACTTCCAAAGTGGAATATATAGAGCTATGCAAGACAGTACGAAAAAGTATCACCGAAGACGTAAGGAAATTCAACTGTGAACTAGTGAGGAAAGCAATTGAAAACAACCAAAGCCTAAAGATAGCAAAGGGACATCTCAGTAAGGGAAGAAAACAGATTATGGCACTGAGAAAAGAACATGGTTCTGTAACAAGAAATAGAGGCGAAATTTTGACAAGAGTGAAAGATTTCTACTCCAAATTATATGAAAGGGATGATATATGCACTCCAGACATCATGAAAGATACCAGTACCAGAGTTCCTCCAGTCCTTCCAGCAGAAGTTGCACATGCAATCAAGAACATGAAGCGAGGAAAAGCTCCAGGAGAAGATGGAATTACTGTAGACATCATACAAGAAGCAAGTGGAGAAATCGAAACAGTACTCGCCCAAATTTTCACTCGATGCCTTAATGAAGGAAAGATTCCTGAGGATTGGAACACCGCTACAATGATCCTGCTACATAAGAAAGGTGACATTGAGGATCTCGGAAACTACAGACCTATCAGCCTCCTATCAGTAGTTTATAAAATCTTCACTAAAGTTCTTTCACACCGCTTGAAGGTAACACTGGACATGGCTCAACCGAGAGAACAAGCTGGATTCAGGAGTGGCTACAGCACAATAGATCATATCCACGTGCTGAAAGAACTAATTGAAAGAGCGAGGGAATATGAACTTCCATTGTGCATGGCTTTTATCGATTATGAAAAAGCCTTTGATTCGGTGAAACCATCAGCAGTTACAATGGCTCTGAAAACCTGTGGTATTGAAGATGCATACATTAATATTATTAATAACATCTATGAAAATACAAGTGCAAAGATTAGGCTGTTTGAAAATACAACACACGTAAAAATTGGAAAGGGAGTGAGACAAGGTGACACCATATCTCCGAAGCTCTTTAATGCCACATTGGAGGGTGTTTTTCAGTCACTGAGCTGGGAAAACAAGGGGATAAAGATTAATGGAGATTATCTAACCCACCTTCGTTTTGCTGATGACGTAGTCATTTTTGCAACTACCCCATCAGAGCTGCAGAGTATGATCCAGGAACTTGCTGACAAGAGTAAAGAAGTGGGATTAAAAATGAACTTTCAGAAGACAAAAGTGATGTTCAATGCTTTTACAAGAAATGAAGATTTATCGATTGATGGAGAAAAGCTGGAGATAACAGACACGTACGTTTATCTTGGACAGCAGATATCAAGTGAGGGTCACATTGATGAAGAAATTAATCGGCGTACAAAACTTGCCTGGAGAGCTTTTGGAAGAAACAGCATAATTTTCAAGAGCAATATGCCATTATGTCTTAAAAGAAAAGTGTTTGATCAATGCATCCTTCCAGTGCTTACGTATGGTGCAGAGACGTGGACCTTAACTAAAAGAGACATACAAAGGCTGCAGACAACTCAAAGAAGCATGGAGAGGTGCATACTTGGTGTAACCAGGAGAGATAAGAAGAGGAACTCGTGGATCCGAAAAATGACAAGAGTGGAAGACATCATGATCAAAGTTAAATCCCTGAAATGGCAATGGGCTGGACATACTGCCAGAAGGACAGATCATCGATGGACAGCCGAAATTTTAGATTGGATTCCAAGGGACAGGAAAAGACCCAGAAGAAGACCACATGGGAGATGGGTGGATGAAATTCGAAAGTATGCAGGGGTGACATGGAGGAGACTGGCACAAGACAGACCGTTGTGGAGGAAACTTGGGGAGACCTTCGTCCAGCAGTGGATTGATAATGGTTGACAATGATGATGATGATGATGATGATGATATGCTGCTTAAAATTCGTATTCAGTGCACCCTCAAGAGGAGTGTGTGTGTGTGTGGGGGGGGGGGGGGGTCCGGTCTCTGGACCCTCCCCTTGGCTATGTGTATGGATATCATGGTTTGTATGCCACCCTGTGAAAACAGTGGAATACACAGGGTAAAGCTTGGTGCCAAAAAAGCAGTGAAACCTCGGGGGAGAAACGAATGTTTTCGCTAAAAACCTGGAGGGGGGGGGGCAATTCAACCACAAAAACACATTTTAATGATCTAGTCTTAGCATCGCTTTTATTTTTATTCCCAGCAGTCTTCCTGCTCCCTCCCACTCACACATACAATACATGCAATGGAAAGATGCATATATAGATGCATTTAGTACTTCATATGGTGGCCAAACTTTGCATTTTATAAATATATCAGGTTAACCTTGTTAAGTAATTATCAAATACTTGAAAATGTCATTTCATCACTTTTGGAGAACTTTTGGTTGAGATTCACTTCAGTCAAATATTTTATAAATAATGATCCCATTACGGTCCCAACTTGAAAGTTGGCATACTAGTAAACAAAACTCTTAACGATGCCATATAATTTTTTTCAGAATTTAAAAATTACAGTTTAAAATATTTAAGGCCAAACGTTATTTTGGTGACCTTGAGAAGGTGAACGTAATTTCCTTTTATTTTTCAAAAAGCACATAAGTTAAAAGCTTATATAAAATGTTATGAAAAGATACTAATTTGAACCTTCTAGCCCAATTAGGTAACAAGATACAACTACTCAAAGATTGTCCGGAGGTCGCAATTTTTTAATTTTCAAGGTAATTTGAAACCTTGTGGGTGGACAGGGAAAAAATTTGGGATTTATGCATAAGTCTATATGCCTAACAATCACACCAAATTTCAAGGAAATCAAAAGGGGTCAGGTTGAAAATGGCCATTTCATTTGTTGATTCGACATGGAATGACCCTATACTAAATTCTGTTGTGTTTCGACATTCTGTGCATAAATGATCATTATGATCCTTGATCTTTCTTTCATGCTATTTGTGATTATGGCATCCTTATTTACAGTTTGGTTATGAAAACTCTAAGTTTTTGTTTGATATGTATAACATTAGATCACATTAGAACAATTTGTGACAACTGCATCTTTTAAATGATTTATTAGGTGTACAAATAAGTTTTAAAGCGTTTTAAGACAATGCTACATATAATTTGAGAAAAAACAACAATACCTTTATGAATCAAAATATGCACCATCATTATCTATCACCTTCTGCCATCGGTCGGGCAACTGACGGATTCCAGCCATGAAGAATACTTTGTCGTGTGATGCGATGCAGTCGTCAACCCATTTTTGCACTACTTCACATGTCTGGAACCGTACAACAGACAAACTATGTTGCATCGATCGGAACAAATGATAGTCTAAAGGGGCTATGTCGGGACTATACGCAGGGTGCTCCAAAACTTCCCAGCTAAGTGTCAATAACGCTTCCTTGACCAATTTCGTGACATGTGGCCTAGCGTTGTCATGCAGTAATTTCACGGGACGCAATCCTTTGCCTATGAATGGCCGTTTCCAACAGATTTCCTGGTTCAATTGCAGCAATTGTTGCTTGTAGTGATCAGCAGTAACAGTTTGACCCTGTTCCAATAGTTCATAATAGAGCACATCCTTAATGTCCCACCAGATGCACAGCAGAACTTTCTTGGAGTGAATATTGCATTTCAGTGTCAACATTGTTGCTTCACTGGGGCCTACCCAGTGTTTTTTGCATTTGGGATTGTCGTACCATATCCATTTTTTATGACACGTAACGATTTTCCACAAGAAAGACTTTCTGCGTTGTTTATTCAACAGATTCAAACACTTCATGACGTGCACATCCTTGTTCCTCTGGCTCAGATCACGCTGCACCCATTTTTCTTCCTTTTGAATCTTTCCCATTGTGCATAAATGATTGGAAATGGTTTGTTGAGTTACCCCACAGTTGTTCAGCTAGTTCTTTTTGCATTTGAGACACATCTTCATCCAGCAATGCTTGCAGTTCCTCATGTGCAACCTTCTGCGGGGTGCCCCTACGTTCTCGATTGCTAACATCAAATTCACCTGCTTTAAATCCTCTAAACCAAAACTCTCATGTGCTTTTTGATACAATATTTTGCCCCAGAACAGAACAGATCGATGCACATGCTTTTGCAGTGCTTTATCCTTGATGAAATTCGTAACAAATGCAGTGTCAAATAAATGCAGTATTGCTTGCCATCTTTCACCTACCAATGTGCAAGTGTGTTTGACTGTTGGGCAAACCTATGTGTCACATTTTATAGTACTCTGGACCAGTTAGTCACATGACAATGCAGGGGAATGTCAGATATGTAAATTAGCGGTATGCATCACACAAAAAACACTTTAAAACTTATTTGTACACCTAATATATGCCATCCATATTTTTCAGATTTGAATTGGATCTGCTAATTATTACTTCTTCAGAACCATGTGTGCTTCATTATCTAATAATTATAGCATAGTAATTGCTTATCAAAGTTTAAGCCATTGTGTGATTTCTTAACTTTTTATTCAAAATGTAATAACTTTAGTGGGTATATAGCTATAAGTGTCTCTTGTGTGATGTATTGTTTTGGAGTTTAATTTTTCAGTAATGAAGCATGCATTCATTATAGAATCTTTTTTTTTTTTTTTATTGTAAAGAAGTGAATTCATGATTTTTTTTACTATCCCTCTTTGTAATGCATGTTAGTGTCTTTTTCTTATGAAATATTGTATGAAAACAATTTATAATCACAATTTTTGAATCTTATATGCTGTGCTTTTTATTCCAGTTATTTTGGGAGAAAAGGTTACAGGGGCTGAAGGCATCTGATATGAATGAAGAGTCCTTTAATAATTTTGAGTTGCCTAAGAATATGAAAGGTTTGTAGGAAAATAACAGAACTTGTGTGTGTGTGTATACAATACAGTAAAGCCCTAGTTATCTGGCCTAAAAATGGAAGATAAGAATTGTTGAATAAGGGTTGTCAGATAATGTCTATACTACTGAAAAAATATACTAATATGTGCAGTTTAGTACTTACCCAGACTTAAAAACACAGTGCAGTAGTCTAATACAAAACAATATCACAAGTGAAACCGTAATTGGATTTATTTTTGAGCTTTTCTTCTTGAAGCAAGGCTGTGTCTGTAAGAGCAGTATGTCTAAAGAAGTTATTTTGCTTCTTGTACAGAGTAAGTGCAGCTTCTGGAGTCTTCCTTCTCACTATAGTTAATTCTGTCTGCTTTTATCTATTCCAGTCTTATTGTTTTTGGTATCATAATCATTGCCTTGATTCACAAGATTTTTTATGTCTCAGTTCTAGTTGTCCATCTGTGTTCATTCATTCCAGCACCACTTTATTCACATCCTCATATATTAATGTACATTTTAATAAAAGAAAAATGTGATTTTCATAACTTTCCTGCACTTCCTTTTTTTCTTTTTCTTTTGGTCCTTAATTTTTCTGTTTTTATCATCCTCTGAGAAACTCCCATGCAGATCACATGGTGGTTTTTTTCTATAAATTGGAGGATTGCATCTCCACAGCCTAAGGGATCTGTTTTTCACAGTTCATGGCCAGACTTGGCCCCTGCTTATTGAACCACTAAACCAACCAACAAGCTGAAGATAATTTTTACCTTAATTTTACCATTTTTTTCCAGTTTCTTTTTGAGCTTGTGCAATCCATTAGAAATCTTTTAGACATATTTCCCTTCTAGTATTTCCACCATGTTATCATACTCATTCCTAATTTCTTGATAGCCTGTTAATGATGCGAGAAGCGTACAATGGTATATTTCTTTAAATGCATCATTGGCATTGTGGTCCATAGGTTGACACATAAATTGATATAATATTTGGCAATTGAAAAATTACCAGTCCCCACCATTTCTTTAAAGTTGATCTTTATACAGGGCCCCTAAAAGAATGCCAATATTTGAAATGCAAATATAATTTTAAAAAATTAGATTACAACAGCAGCAAATATATTGTAAATTAGCTGTGCCCACACGGTTTCACTCGCGTGGAAGATATCACTGAGAAACAGGGCTATGATAACACATGTAATCCGATCCATCATAAGAACTGCAGTTGAATTTCATAGCAACCGATGGAGGAAATTGGCCGAAAGATTAAATGGTCCACAGTTAGTTTTTTTATGTGAAATAAAATTATAATTAATTGGTTGGGGTGGCTCTTGAATCAGTGAAAGAGCAACTTTGCCAGCAGCACAACATAATCCGTTTGGTTCACCAGCCCATTTTTTTGCAATGCATTTATTGCATACTTTATCTATTTTGCCTGTTTGAACATAATTTAGATGGGCGTAATCGATACTTGAGTCGTAATGGAATGCTGACCTACTCTTATTGTGTACTAACTTTCTTTGTGGACACACTGATGAATCTCAACCATGCCACAATTCTTTCAATTAACACACCAACAATGTGCTTCATATCGGCTATGGATTATAAGGTACATAATAGTATTTGGGTCCATATGTGAAGATAATTTTTCTAACTATAGAATTTTCAGTGTGAATTATCACTATATGATCCAGAAACACAAATTTTGGGTTCATATAAGATATTTACTTCTGTGTACTAACTGTTGATTCCACACTCTATATCTAGTACAATGCTCTCGCTGCTCCTTAATTCTCTGAGCACAGTCAGCGGTGGTTTTCTCTATTTTGAGCCTGAGCTGTTCGAACGTTCTGGTCAGCAAGTCAGTGAGAGCGTTCGACGCTGGTTTCTGTAAGTCGAGCTGCTGAAATGCAAGCATTATTATGACGCAAACAATTCTCCAGTTCTTCCTCATTCTCGTTTTGCCGTAGCCTTTTTTTTGTTGCCTTTAGGCAGAAGTCTGTCATCAACTGTGATTTTCTTTTAGGCATTTTATTTACGGTACTAAATCTGAGTGATGCTACATAATAAACAAAAACAAAACATCTGCACTCCCTGCTGTTAAGCACTCATGAAATAAAACTAGAATAAAAACTGTTTATTTTTCTTTCCATCGAGCAAACGTAGACTTCAAAAAAAGGGAAGATACTTTTACCTCAATAAACACTGTTAGAATCCCAACAATGAAAGAATTATCCAAATCGGTTCACTAGTTTTCTAGATTACCTATTCAGAATTGTAGGAAAAGGCCTATTGGCAAATAAGTTGCTGATAGTATTTATTCAAATTTTATAAATTATGGCAATGTGATTTTATAGATCGTGACAGTGTAGCTCATACTCAAACTATCGAATCCGACTGGAAAGCTCTCAAGCAAAATCTCAGAAGCCATTATTATTTTAATATAAATTCCGTATATTATTGTAAACTACTTTCTTTCACATTGGGTGTGATCAGGTTGTATGTAAACAAAGCAGAACGATACATAGGAAATCGGGAATCACTTGAAAGCGATCTGATTCGGTAGTACTGCCAAAAATAATAAAAAAATAATAAACAAACAAAATAGTCTGTGTCCACTGGAAAGAAATAAGCTTCCCAACGATGAAAGAATTATCCCAATCAGTTCAAGTTTTCCAGATTACCTCAAATACACAAAGAAACTTCCTCTCTTTATATATTAGCATAAATGGCCAGGAGTATGAATTGTACCATTGTGGATAAACAAGTGAATTGTGAGCTACACATATAGCTAAATATTCACCCAACTGTACTCAACTCTTGCTGTATGTTCTTCTACATTTCCAGAGTAACATTTCTCTTATTGATAAGAATGGGATATGTGCGCACACACATATATCTTTGTGTGGCACATATGCATGAAACTTCATGGTAGATTTGCAGAATTGCCAATTTTTTGAACTTCTAGATTTACAGCCAATATTACAGCAGTACAGGCAACACTTGGACAATCATTTGCTGAACAATTTGCTATGCAATGCATGAATTTGCCACTTTTTGCCCCTGACCAACTACTTTTCGTGCTAGATGATCAAAGGCACCTCATTTTTTGTACCTTCCAGCTCTTGATGGTCTTGTTTCATTCACCCTTGTTTGGCAAACAGCTCACTATGTGATGGGCAGGCTGACGTTCCTCCGCCTTTAACCTGTCATTGGTCGTACTACGAGCATTTCTCTCAAACTTTGTATATTTTAAAGAACACCATTTATTTGGAAGTGATCCTGAGGCCACCACCCCGCTTTAGCTGATTTTTAGAATCTTCTCAACAATCTGTTATCAGTACGGATAAGGATTGGCTCGTATCTGATCTTCAAACAGTCTGCTCTTTGCTCCCGTGTGCTTTGTGTGAAAATTTCTCTGATCAAGTGAAAGCGACAGCTGGCGTTTGGATCACATGAGAACTTTTCTCATAAAGTGACCACTGGCATTTGTGTTTTGTATTTTTATAGATAATGTGATTGTATGAGTGCGTTTTTACCTAATTTGATTTGTAACTATATATATTAACTATTTTTTGCACAAAAAAAGAATTCTGAAGTGTTATTATTGTGTAGACTACATAAAACAGTGGGGAAAACTAGTGTCTATGCTCTCACACATGACCTCTGACATTATTCAATGTGAGGTTACCAACAATGAGTTTAACTGTGGCTGTTAGTGCTTCTAAAAGATTAACCCTACTGGGATGATGCAGGGTGAAAAATAACTGAAATTTTTTGGGGAGCAAATTTGCTCCTCAAATTTAGCATTGCAGAGCAATTGAATAATTATATGGAGCACTTTTGAGACTTATTTGTCTTTTGATTTAAGTGACTAATAATTTACTATCAAATAAAGTTAATATTTCAATATCTATCAAAAAACTAATCAGTAATGAAAAGTAAAATTTAAAAATATTTTAACAGATATGTAAAAAGTAAACATTTTCTTTCTATGGATATATGGTAAAATGTTACCTGGCCACATATTGCAACAGCTACTTATTGTCACTTGACAGAGTACTCCTGAACTTGTGGTAGCTTCAAGTTCTTTTCCCGTAAGACTTCACATTTATGCGTTGGGCCTTCTTTGCAAAAAAAAAAAAAAAAAAAATCTTCACTGCTTGTTCAGGGTGAAACTCCCATAGTTCTGGTCCTTCCAGCGTTATCCGTAATAGATAGTTCAAAGCATCAGAATTCATCCGATTACAGAAATCTGTCTTTATTCTTTTCATTGCAGAAAAGGCTTTTTCGACTTTAGCATTGGATACGGGCAATAATCTCATGATATTTTTCATGTGGTTTAGATTTGGGAATTCATTCACATACTTTTCTTTCAAACCTTTTCATAACTGTTGCTTTGGCAGGTGTAGATTTCTTAACCAAAAGGTTTCGAAATAATCCCAGTCATCTTGAATTTTATTGTTGTCAATGTTGTTGGCAGTAAACAACTCGCTGAAATGTTCAGTTAATACAGTATTTTGAAAATCAACAACATTTGCAAGTAGATTTGTCTGTTGGTCAAAGCTTGGGTTCTAACAGCTGGGCAACGTTGAAAACACGATTTTTGTGCAAGTCACCGAGCCGGGTATGCACACACTGATGAATATGATTTAAAAGATATTCCCAATTTTCATAGAAAACATCTACTGTCAAATTACAGCTCAGTTCAGTTCCACGAAATTCTACAGTTTTCACTGAATCACAGGCACTGGAATCACAAGCCAATACGTTTGCTAAGTCTTGTAAAATTTTGGACAGTTCGGCCGAAAACTTTCTTTTCTTCATAATTTTGATAGAATGATAGAATTTTTCTAATGCGTTCAAAATACAAGGTACATCCAAATCATCCAACTGGAGAGGCAGAGATAATTTTGACAAATAATATAAAATGTTGCAAAGCAACAGCAGCCAAGTTACAAATTTGATGGACTTAGTTTTTCTTAAAGTGCCTGTAATCCTGCTTTTTCTCCTTTGCTTGATGGATCTGTAACCATATTTTCTAGTTGTTGTACAATAACAAAACAATTTTTAATCAGTGTGTCATTGGCTCTTGCATATGTGAAACCCATCGGGTGCCATGGACTCGCAAAGCTGGTGTATCTGATACATCTTCGTCGAGTATTGTTGACAGCTCACAAGAGTCTCTAATTCGTTTGCCACTTTTTTCGTAAAAATTATGAATGCCTTCCATCAACTTATGTACATACATATCACTAAGCTGTTCTCTGATATTCAGAGGTTAGCTCCACAAAGAAATACAAACTACCCAATAATTTTTACTTACTGTTGCCGTATCAAACTTCTCCATTTACAGTGATCTTGACGTACCACTTGGGCTTCACTCACATCCATCACACACCATACACAAGATCTTCTATACTTCATACTCATAATCTTTATCTCATGCAGACACTCCTGAATCTGATCCTCCCATGACTTCCTTGACCTTCCCAGACGTGCCAAGTCTCCGGATTTAGGCGGGAGACTCCGGATTTTCAGCCTTTCCTCCCGCCCTCCGGATGAACGTCAAATTCTCCTGATTTTTACCGAAAATTAGCAGTTAGGATGGTCGAAATTCCATCAACCACAATGATTTCGAAACCACCTATGAAATCTTTTTCTTTCTGTGTCAATGCAAGGCGGCATTAGTCATTAGTTTCGTACTTTTCCTCTCCTCCTATCTGCAAAAAGAAAGCCGGCCCCGGTGCCTGATGGTCTAAGTGCTGTCTTCTGACCAGTTTTGTCAGAGATGAGACGGAAAAAATTTGCTTTAAAAAAATTTCTCCTATCCCGATTGCATTAAGACGCCTTTGGGAAAGAGCTCATCCACTCTGGCACTAGAATGCCGGGGAGCGTCAGTAATTGACAGATGGGAGCTGCCCTGTCTTCTTGCAGTTCAGTCTTTCAACCCCTCGCCTCAACTGATCCGCGGCCATTCTAAGTGATGATAAACAGTTGAGTTGCGTCCAATTCGCTTAACGACAAAAGGGAGCAGTTACAGTTGGCCTCTCCTTGTAACGAAAGGCGATGTTAGTAAGATGTTTTTTGTCGTCTTCGCCTTCACGCACAACGTAAAGAAGAAATGAAAAGCAGTTGGCTGTTAATTTATTCGTAAAAAACAATAACGTGAAGGTCATTTTACGTTTTCATTATCTTGCGGAATCAACGTACCTGAAAAGGAATTTCAGTTCAGGATGGGGGTGTTGATTTTCACGCTGTTGTGTTTTTTCTCCAGAACTTTTAGTGGACTAATACTACTACTTCTGGATAATTGTTTCTGCGTCTGGAAAAGTCTATAAAAAATAGCACTCTTGTGATTTTATGAGCTGGAAAAATCTCCCGATTTTCAGGTTTTGAAAGTTGGCATGTCTGCCTTCCTTTGCCTTTCCTTCCTGCCACTTGGGCAAAAAATATTTTCTTAGTAAGCATCTCATCATTCATTTTTTCAACATGGCTAAACCACTGAAGCATATTAGTCTCCACCTTGCTAACAACATTTTACCTCACATTACACAACTGCAACACATCTTCATTCCTCACACAATCAGAATGCTTCTTGCCACAAACCCCCCATAAGTAATGCATTTCTCCAGCACACAAACAACTCCTATGCTTCTTCTGTAGCACCCAGATTTTACTGCCATACATCAGAGTAGGAACAATTACACTTTCATACACAGCCATGCGGGACTCTCTTGAGAACCCATCATTCCTGTGAAAACCTCCCAAAGCAGCCATGACTTTCAATGAAGAATTCACACGCCTACTAATTTCACCATCCAATTTGTTCTCTCTATCAAACATACATCCTAAATACACAAACTCCTTCACCTGGTCAATCACTGTGCCATTTAGACATATATTACATTCAGTACTACCAGTTCCTCTCTCAAAAAACATAACTTTGGTTTTTCCCTTATTTATACTCAATTTGAATTTCATGCAAACTTCGTACATCCGGGACAACATACTCTGCAACTCACTTTTGCTCTCTGCCAACAGGACAATGTCATCAGCATACAGCAATCTGCACACACGAATGCCACCAAGATATAAACCAGTATTATCTATTTTGGCATCACGCATGCGTGCATCCATAAATATATTAAACAGCTATGGTGACATTACACAACCCTGTCTTTCTCCTGCACCAATAGAAAACCATTTGGATTAAACACCATTCACTCGTACACAAGCTCTACTGTCAACATACATGGCATTTACACTGTGAAGTAGATTCCCAGTCACACTACTATATTCATTCAATGCCTTCCACAAAAGTCCTATTTACTCGGTCGTAAGCTTTCTCTAAATCTATGAAGGCAGTAAAAACTTTCTTACCAACAGCCAGATACTTTTCGATCATCATGCGTAGTACAACAATTTGGTTAGTGCAGCCTTTACCAGGCATTCCACTCTGAACATCCCACACTTTCTTTGAAGTAAGACCCCATACTTTTTCAATAACGACCTTACCAAACACTTTCCCTGGCACACTCAGTAGGCTAATACCATGATAGTTCTTGCAGTCAGTCTGATCACCTTTTACCTTATACAAGGGAACAATGATAGCATCCTTCCAATCCCTAGGGACCATTCCTAACTCCCAGCACAGCTGGCAAATTTCAGTTAACCAGTCAATTACAGTCACTACCATATTTCAACATCTCAATAGCTATGCCACCAACTCCTGAAGCCTTACCATTCTGTAGAGATTTTAGAGCTTTACACACCTCTTCTCTTGAGATTCCTCCTGTGCTTCCATCGTTCCGTGTGACATCATCTGCTTCTGCCTCTGAATCACCTTTGGTTTCCTGATCTAATAACTCACAGAAATATTCACCCCATCTTTCACTTAACTCATTGGGCTCCCATATCATTTCCCTGATCCTATTCTTCACACAACTTACAACTTTGTTTCCCCTATTTTTCTTGATTCTCATGTGCTTTCAGAAAGTCTTCCTATCTTTCCAAAAAGCCAATTAATGCCTTTCCATCTTCTCCTTCCTATCTTTTGCCTTACTCTGGCAAACCAACCTAGCTGCTTCACACTTCTTACAGCAATATTCATTCACAGAAACTGTACCTTGCAACATCCCCAAATAGGCTTCCTTCTTTTTCTTTACTGCCTCTTCAATCTCACTATTCCACCAAGCATCACCTCTATTGTTACCCACTATTGTGGTGTCACAGACCTCTTCAGCAGCAGTGACAACACAGTACTTAAAACATTCCCACTTCTTTTCTACATCCCTTTCACAAGACTTCCAGTCTTCCTCTGAGTAAGTCAGGGAGCCTTTCAACCTTTATTCTTTCCATCCTGGGCCTCTTCCTATTCCTTTTCCTCCAACCAACATTCAGTTTCACTTGTGACACTACCAAGTAATGATCAGAACCAACATCCGCACCTCTCATTACACGAGTGTCGACAATTAAGTGTTTCAGACGTTGATCGTAGACAACAAAATCTATCTCACACTTTTGACCAAGAGTACGATTTTCCCAAGTATATGTATGGATATACTTTTGGTTGAAAAACGTATTCGATACACACAAACCATTCTCAATGCAGAGTTCAATTAATCTTTCACCATTATCATTCACACAAAGATCATTAACCTTATCCAGAACACTGTCAGAAATTGCATTCTGCACACCTACTCTAGCATTGAAATCCTCTGCTATTATAACTTTCTCTTTAGCACCAAACTGGCTCAAAACAGCTTTTAGCTCATTCCAGAAATCTTCCTTCCTATCAGAAGATTCCGAGTCACAAGGAGCATACACTACAGCAATTACTATTCTCTGAAGTTTCACTTTCAAACGAATCCAGAGAATTCTCTCACTTGCACAACTATAGTGAATCAAGTTGTTCTTCATCTTTTCACTTAAAATCACACCTACACTAGCCTGTCCTCTCATATTATTCAATACTCCAGACCACACACTCACTGTTCCATTCACTTCTTCTATCCCAATTTCTTTTCTTTTGGTTTCACTTACACACAGCACATCTAGTCTATACTTATTCATCTCTTCAATCATCTCATTCATCTTGCCATTTATACCTCTAGTATAAATGGCAAGATGAATGAGGTGATTGAAGAGATGAATAAGTATAGACACTCACTCAGCCGTGATCTTTCTCATGTGCTGTTTAGAAGGTCTAGGTCGATTCCGTGGTGAACCATCCTTTTCAAGTGTGGTAGGTCCACCTTATCCCACACTAGAGTCGGATATTAACTTCTTTGTGTCTTTTTAATCAGGTAATTACATCACTGTGGCCCACAGCTGACAGTTCCAGTTGGTCATTCAACCTTAGGATTCTGGAACAAAACACAGTGAGTTGGGGTCTTTTTGCCAATGTCACACAGAACTAGCTGGCACCTCTCCAAGATTTACAGAGGCCCTAGTTGCTGTTGTGTGTGTCATTGTTACCATGGAGTGCCCCAAGGAGGCAAACCCATCTCTCACTCTTGAAAATATATTGACAGCATAAAACCTTTCAGAGCTAGCTCTAAGCAATGATTTAAACAATGCACTTGGCACTAAACAAGGGCAGTTTTTCTTCAAAAGAGCTGCAACACCTGTTTTTTGTCCCATGTTAACATATTTGCTCCATCAGCTAAAAATCCAATTCATTTATTTTCAAAATTGACTATTCCAAATTCTGCAATGGACTCTACAATTGCATTTTTGACACCATTAGCATCAATATTTTTCAGTTCTTTTAATGCCAGGAAAGGAAATTTGGTATCTCCTACTTCATTGACATACATGATACAGATAATTTCAATTTCAGATACACTAACATCTGCTATCAATAAATAAGGTAAAATAGTCTGTCTTTCTCAAGTCATTGCGCAAACCAGTTTCGAAAACATTAGCAATGCACTCCGTAAACTGAGCACTCCTGAAGGACGAATGGTAAGTTTGCTCTACATCAACACCCTGGGGTTTCTCTAACTCAATAATATTGGGAAATTCAAAAATGGAATTTCCTCTTTGACAATCATATACGCTATATCAATTAATTTTCCAATTCGAGCTTTAGATGCATTGGAAGCAACAATCATTGACTTACCAATAGATGTTCTTTGATAAAAATCAGCAAGTGATTTTTCAATATATATCAAATACGTGGAGATAATGTAAATTTCTGATCTGGTGTGCTTTACCACATTGTCCTTTTGACTAATGAATCCAGAAACTCCATCAATAAAAGAAGAATTGAAATTTCAAATTTTTTTTGCGCTGTCAACATTCTTCCGACAAATTTTGCAATAGGTAGACAGGATGGAGATTTTATCGGCATCAACATCATAGCGTAACCAACTAACTTTTAGATCTAATTCCTCCAGCCACCTTTTCATGGTTGATATTTTCACTTTGGTAGCCATGATTTCAAATAACAGAGAGTAAAACAACGAAACTCACATTTCCCTAAAATTAAGTGGCGGCCAAACCGAAACAAAAGCAGCGATAAGAGCTTCTGTCCTTAAATGACTCGTGGTGCAGACAGGCGGGAACGTGGAACCAATCAGAGACGCTTTGCAGTCGGACGATGACCACTTCATCACTGCACAGCTAGAGCTACACGAGGAAGCTTTTGCCAGCTGAAAGCAAACATATAAAGTATTCGTGAAGTTATGAGTAGGTAATTTTTTTTTCCCACGTGTAAGCAAAATCGTATTTTTGATAAACAACGAATTGCTCTATGGGTTGAACATTTTAATGGAAATTTCATTTTTAAACTTTGAATCGTGG
The DNA here is from genome assembly GCA_039090855.1 of Macrothele yani. NCBI lineage: Eukaryota > Metazoa > Arthropoda > Arachnida > Araneae > Macrothelidae > Macrothele > Macrothele yani. The sequence continues at coordinate 27,946,072 of CM077015.1, forward strand.
TTTTGCGATTCAAATATGAGTTCGCATCGCAAACTTCTAATTTTGCATCGCACACTGCGATGCGATACCGCTTATTTTTTCCCCTGCTGGGATGAGAGAATAAGATAATGATTTGAAGGGAAGTACTCTGATTCTACTATGGCCACCATGAGGTTCGAATGGACTATGTGTTTTTAGGTTTGTTGGCTGGTTGAATGTTGGTGTTTTTGATTTGTCGAGATTGCCGACTTAACGTTTAAGACAGCAAGACTGGTAGTCTTTTATAAGTTGGAACCATCTGATTTTGAGGAAATTAACTGATAAATTGCTCTTGTGTTGCCAGTTTTTTTTTAATTTCCTGCATTATTGTAACTGAAATTAATTTTGTGTAGCCTGTGGAAAGGGAAATTATTTAGCGTTGACACCTATTCCCAGTATTAGGCGGATATTATGCTGTTGCCCACCTGCTTCACCAGCTGTCCTGTTGACAGTTGTCACTCCCCATCATGAATTTGAATTTATTAGCTTATGTAAATGTCAGATATGTTAAACTACCATACATGAACTTTTAGTATCGTCAGTAACTGATGTCGCAGGATGTGAAATTATTTGCCACAATTACTCCTGCAACAGCTGATGTCAAACTCAAGGCAAGAAAGCATTGCTGGGCTTTGCAGAAGTGTCACAGCATTTTGAGCATTGATGTGGAATGAAACCTTACCCCACTGGTTACAGCATTAATTTCTTAGTCACCATTGAAGGAAGTATTTACAGTCAACAAAACAGATGAAATTCATCAGTAAATTTCCCCGCAATTTGGTGTGTGGCTTCTGAAAGGTAAACCAGAATTTTTTGGACTATGATATCCACAAATTGGAAGATGCCAAGTTTACCCTGTTTATTACCAGAGCACTTGCAATGTTCTTTTGCTTGACCAAGGTCAGACAATTTTTTGTCAGAAGTAATTTACATTTGTAATCCCTACTTCTTGTATTTAAAAAATAAATACATACAAAAACACTGAAGTGAAATGTTGGAAAAACAGGATTAATTCAATTTTTCTTTGCAAATTTATGGTGAGGAGTGACTGAACAAATATGCATTCAGCTTGTTTGAGTTTAGGACTCCAAAGAATCCTAACCAATTGAAGTTCTGACTTTGAGGAATATTTCCTGGGGAAACAATCTTTTGCATGTGATAGTGGCAACCCTGTGATGCATTTAAAAGCTGTAGACCACTTTAAGGGTTGCAGCCAACAGCAGCTTACGTGAGTTGTTCCTACCATTTTTTAAATTCCATGAAATCACTCACATGGTTGTCAAAAAAGTCAGCAGTATTAAAAATGAATAAATGTTGGAGGGTTTTTTTTTTTTTTTTATTTTCTTGAAAGTGAAGATGAGAATTAAATTGCAAATTCAAGATCCAATGTATAAAGAAGAAATAAAACTAAATGTAAAAAAAATAAAATAAAATGCTTTGTAAGCAATCCAACTTTGACTTTCAGAGGAATTCTAATTTTTCTTTATATATTAAAAAAAATGTAAAACTGAACAGCTATTTACAGTAGAAAGCCTTTCTGCATGGAATATTGATGTAAAAATAGATGTTTATAACTTTGAAAAATTCCATAATATCCCTCACATGTTGGTTTCCAATGATGATTACCAATAGATACCTGAAAATTTTGTCACCTGTGTTGCCTTTTCCAAAATAATGCTTTCTGTGGTAACCATTCCACATAGCAATGCACCTACAAAGGTAATCTTTAGCATAGTAAGAAAAATCACACAGAATTTTGCCCAAGCATGAGCACAAGCATTTTTTAGTGCACTCATTAAAAAAGCTAAAGAATTTTATTCTGCAGAGGTGTGCTGTAAGAAAAAAATTCAGAGAAAGACTTGGACCCTGCAAAGCAGGCAGCAAGGCTTTTGCGTGAATACCCTGTGTAAAACTACTAAAGTAATATGGCAGTCACTTGTTAGACTACCAAACATTTCCATTTCTTTAAAACATTTAATTTTTTGATCAAATGATCATATGTAGAGGATTTTAGGAAGGGAGTGTCTGAACCCAGGTCTTAAACAACCCTTAGAAATAGGAAGCTAGGAGATTTGGCTAGAGTGCCCGATAGCGGGTATTTAGTGGATCGAGCGTTCGTACCTGCTGGGATCGAACCTGAGGTCCTTTCCGCATCAGTCACGAACGTTGCCCACTAGGCCACCTGCAGCCCACATTTAATTTTTTAATGTACAAAGAAGCATTTACATCTAGGTTTTTCAACATTATACTGTGTTCATGCATGAAATAATGTTGTTAATAACATGGTGTCACTCATAGTTTGTGTTTATCTGTTGGTTTTGAGTGATTACTGATAGACCTCTCAAAAGGCAGCAGCTTTGGATTTGCAAAAGTTTAGTGGGTGGTTCTCAAGATGGCAATAATTCAATGAAAAGCTCAGTGTATTGTCTGGCATGCAAAGTTTGAACAGGTATAAGATAAACAATAAGAGATGAGCACTAAAATACACCAAGTTAATGAACTTAGAAACTAATGTACATATCAACTTTTCCATGAAAGTAAATTACCATATCTTGATGTGCTCCTACACAAATCAGAAAATGGAAATTTACACACTAGAGTACATAATAAACCTTGTGCGGTTCCAAATTTTCCTGCGTCTGACTCATTTTCACCTTTTGGAATATAAAACCACAATATTTCAAACCTGTATAAGAAGAACAATCCAGTTTTCTTCAGATAATGAAGCTAAAGAAATTGAAGTTAGAAACATCTTTAATCAAGCAGCATCTGCTGGTTTTAGGAGAGAACTCTTGACTTTGATCCTTGATAAAGTAAAGAACTGCATTAATGAAAATGCACCAACCCACAAGTGCCATCTAGACTTTATCGAGTCACTACAGTACAACCCAGGCTTCACTTTTTTTTTTTAATTATAAAAAATGGCTTAAAGAAACTAGGAATGGACATTGGCATTAGAACAACCACCTCAGTTATGAATATCCTTTTCCCCATGAGAGAAGTTTGCCTTGACGAGAAAGCTGGTGTTTACTCCATTCCACTAGAATATCCTGATGGAATGCAAAAGTGCTACATAGGGCTGACTAAAATATCAATTGGAGCCAGAGTGACAGAACACAAAAGGAATGTGATAAATGAGGCCCTCAACTCTGCCCTCTCCAGAGAAGTTTGCCTAAGAAATGTAATACCCCAGTGGAAAAGATACTAACAAATAGCACCATACACCACTCATATTGAGATCGCCTATAGAGAATCAGTTTAAATCCTCACAATGATGTCCATAAGGCAACGATATACTGTTTCCCGTGACCTGCACCCTCTGTGGTTGGATTTCTTGAAATGTTAAGACCGAGTTTTCATTATGTTTTATACTTCCCTTGTTGACATTTTTTTCTCTCGCGCTTTTCCCTTTCTGAACAATGTGAACTTAACTCAATGTCTTTTATATGTATGCATATATATGTATGCATATATAGCATACAAATATAGTTTCTAAGTTCATTTGAACAGGTAATTTGTGTGCAAAGAAGTTTTGAAAAATGGAACTCAATGTAAACATTAAAGGTATTTCGTGTTGAGATGTAGATAAGAAGAATTCAAAGCTGTCGAAGCATGATAAATTTTCATGAAGCAGCCAAAGCACACATATCACACTTTAAATATTCCTTCTAAAAATGTAGGATCTAAAAAACATCTTTATTTACAATTTTAAAATTATGGTAGATAAAAGCTCTGGTGAGCACTTTCGCAACTACTATTGCTGCATCAATGCCTCAATGGCCTGATGGATGCGGACATAGTGGTTGCGAAAGTGCTCGCCAGAACTACCATAATTTTAAAATTGTAAATAAATATGTTTTTTAGATCCTACATTTTTAGAAGGAATATTTAAAGTGTGATATGTGTGCTTTGGCTGCTTCATGAAAATTTACTGTGCTTAGATAGCTTTGAATTCTTCTTATCAATGTAAACAACCAGATGATAAAAGTATGAAGGATTGAATGTAATCAGTTTACAGCAGCCGTGCAAATAAGTGTGAAATTTTTAGTGGCCCATTAAAAAAACTTGTGGCTCAAATTAAAATAGGCTTTTATTTCTCAGAATAGGTCTTAGTTGATTTTCAGTAATTGTTTTACTGATGAGAATGGCTTAAAATCATGGACTCCTTACTGCAGTTGAAAAAATCACAATGTTTGTCAATCACAGAATTGTTTTTCTTAGAAAAAATGTGCAAGTTTTTTTGAGACATGGTAGTCAAGCAACACTTTTTTTTTTACTGCTTCCACCACAACTGGAGTACTGAACCCCCCCCCCCCCAAAAAAAAAAAAAAAAAAACCATTCTTCCAACTGAGTTTCTCTCTTCTGTGAATAAATAATCCATTTGGTGGCAGTGGCAGGGTGCTGATGAGCTAGTAAGCCTCATCTATCCACCTCTGGTATTGCTGACATCACGTCCCATGATGTCCGTCGACACACGCAGGTGGAAGTTCATGGGTTCACCACTTAGACCACTTGGTGTCTCAGCTCTAATGCCAAAGATGTATGGAGTCCATGGGACAGCCACCATAAATTGGTATTCAATCTCCCCAGTTAAAGCTATTTCTCTTCGATGTGACATTAAAGTATGGTTAAGCACATTTTACGAAAGTAATTCAGAAAAAAAAAAACAGAAGAAGTAATGGAACTTATTCATTAGCCTTCTTCAAGAAAAAGAAAAACTGGGTGCCAGCTGGAAAAACTTAGTCGTCATTGACGACTGGGTGACCGCTTATTTGCATCCGTGGTTTAAAGGTATTAGCACTGCTGAGTTTATTTTAGGAAGTCTGTAGAGGGTGATTTATAAAGTTATAGTATGAATTTTAGGATTCTCTCACAAAATATTTTTAAGGTCCTGTTCATTAAAAAAAAAAAAAATGCACTCCTCCCCTCCCGAAAAAGATTCCACCATAGCAAGTTTAAGGCTTTCAGTGTATATGTTATTGTAATCTGTACTTAACAACTGACAGAAAGGAACAGTGTGAATACTTCTACATCCAGAGGAACTGACTCTACCTTAGGACAATAAAAAGAAAAAGAAGAGGTATTATCTAAACATGCATTAATTTTTGCAATCAGATTGCATGCTGATTTCTGTGATAATACCTAAACAAATACAAAAAAATAGGAAGCTTGCAATGATCATATAACAAATAGATGAAGGTAGTTGAATAGGCACACTAGTTATGTTACAAAAAATTTTAACATATAAAAAATATCAGTAGTGATGACATATGCTTAGCAAAATTAAAAAAAAACTTGACTTTCCACATTGCCATTTATAACTGTTTCTTAATTTTTAATTTTTCAGTTGATGTTTGCATTTGACATACTGACATTCTTTAGAAACATTTTAGTGTGGGGTGATGAATTATCTAAAAAGAACTACTCTCCTTTGTACATTTTTTTCTTAATTTTTTTTTTTTAAAGGCTTCAAAAATGAGAGCTGATACTTTATTTTTTTGTGTGGTTGTATAAAATGTTATGTCAGACAATTGGGGTAAACTGTCTTTTATATCAGAAATCCAGTTATACTGGCTTCTTTCCTTGACTCCTGTTCAAAATCTAAAATACTAAATATTTTCCAATAATGAACTTATCTTCATCATTGAAGGAATTTTTTAATTGGGTGTTATCAGGGTGGAAAAAAAAATGGCATGTGCAAAAGCGTGCCTGTAGCTAAAATTCTAGGCACAAATCTTACAGTACCATACATAGAATCTGTTTTCCGAATGAAAAGCACATAACAGGTATAGTCGCATGTATTTAAAAGAAATTGTGAGTTAAATAATAAATATGGGGTATTTGGGGAATCCTTTCATATGTTTGAAATTTGACCTATGTGAATAAAAAATTTTGTGCATGGGATGAAGGACTAAATTTTGTAGATTCTTAAACCACATTTTATCAAAACTCACTGTAAACTGCAGTTTAAAACTCTTTATTTTACAAGTAAAATGTTCTTGTTTCCTCCATCAGATGTATAATAAATACCATAAACACCTAAACTAAATTGAAATTTGCTGTATTTTCATAATTTGGTGATTGAAGTGCACCACATTCAGCTTCTTGTACTTAAAATAAACTACTACATGCATGAATTTACACATTTCTCAAATTCTACAGATGAAGAGGAGGAGGAAATTTTTAGCCACATTTACTGAGTTCATCAGCTACACTACGTGAGTTACAGAAGTTTACTAACATACTTAGTCCGTACATCAAAAATTACAACTAAGCTATAATTACCTAAGGTTATATAAGTTTTTCAGACACCTTTCTGTGCATATATGCTGCAAATCAATGATTCATTAACCTTCCTATAGCATTTGGGGTCTTTTAAAACCCCAGCAGATCTTTCAGCTTTGGTAACTGTTGATTGTTATGTATTTTTAACGCAATTTCATGACTTTTGTTTATCTAGTACGAAGCACAAAACCTTTAGTGATTATAAGTTTTGAGTAATTGGTAAGTATTACATATTTTCCCTTTGGGTCTTTATGACCCCAAAGGTACCGTGTGTACATAAGATTTGAGGGACTTACAAAAGTTAATGAATGTTTCACTAATACCCACCAAAATATCTGAAAATATTTGTAATTGTACAAAAGCATTAAATTTTGCAACTGTAACACTGAACATTTAGAATATGCTTATCTAGAAAGCAAACTAATCCAGATCTTCTGAAATTTCTTCTAAATTTGTGCAGTTTCAAATTTGGGTCCGTCCTCAAAATACTTGTCACAAAACGAAAAATTATGGTCGCATTGTTCACCTTGCGCTCACTAATTTCCCACCCTGGGTATGCAATCCACCTGTAAAAAAAAAAAAATATATATATATATATATTTTTACACTTAGGTTAATGTGCCGCAATATTATTTGTCTGTGAGTCAGCCAGTTGTGCCATTATCTCAAGTTAATGCAAACTGTATTGCTCATAAGGTATTTATTACAGCATTGATAAACACAAGTATTTTGTATTCATAAGAAGGTTCATACTTGTGGTATCCAGTCAAACTTTTTTTTTTTTACAAACTTTCTTTCATACATGTCAGTAAGTTGCAGGTTTTCCATTGCTATGAAAGTGGGAGTTTTACAAAATATTTGTTCTTTCCTAGATTAAAGTTAAACATTTTGTATATGTGAAATAAATCTTGAAAATTTGTTCATGAATTTTTAATATGTGACCAAGTGTACATTTTTGAAACATGTAGTTTTGACTTATGTTTTGAACTATCAATCACCCCATAAATACTGTAATATTTGGGTTAATCACTGCATCTGTGTAAATAGCCACACCAGCATAAGCGCCACACCTCAAAGTTGGAATTCCTTAGCCATCAATGTAAGGCCTTCGACAAATAACATCTTAACACGTTTGGGTCACAATCTGAGCTACCTGCATATTTTTAAAGTTTTTTTTTTTCATGATTTCATAATCTTTAAAAGTTATTTTCAGTAATTTAATGAGCAAATGCAAAAATGAAATGGATGATGGCATTGAAAATCTCAAAATTTCTTTCCTTTATTGTCTCATTCATTCATTTATTTGCCATTAATCGTCATTCTTGAAGGATGATATTATTATGAATTCCAGCTTGTAAATACAATTTCTGTGGAATAAATTAGTGGTGTTACTTTTAATCAAAAAGACTGATTTGTGCTATCACAAAATATCTGAAAGAAAATGTGAGAAATATTAAACAGCCATTCCTTATGGAAGAATGTTAATGAAAAAAAAATACAAATAAATGGATGAATGAAGCAGAAACATGCTGGAAAGAAGAAAGGAAAATCAATTCTGTGTTTTAATTTCGTGTACTTTTACTGCCTGGGTGAAAACCATGAAGACTGTGTTTGATAACAGTTGTAACCCTATTTTCTGGAACAACACTAAATTCTCAGAAGATCTGCTGACGTGACAGAAATGTGGGATTGCTTTTAGGAAAATCCTGTTATATATTTGGCTTTTAAGTTACTGCTGATTTTTTATGAGCAAAATGTTCCCCAACTCCATCATGAATGGTAGTTTCTGTCATTGGCTATAACCTCCAAGCTAGGGAGGGAGGGAGAGAAAATCACTGGAGGGCCAGCAAGGTTTTTTTTGTTACTGGATAGTAAGAGAAAAAGTATGCATAAAAACAGAGAGAAAGCCAAATTTAGCTTGCCTCTCTCTTAGGGAAAAAGCAGACAAGAGAGAAAGTGCAGGCTCAAAAAATGGTGTGCAAGTGGAAGGCATAGGTTCCTACAAAGTTCATGCACCCAGACAACTCACTGGAAAATAGTAGCGGTGATGGATATTTTCCTTGTTCTCAGTAACCTAGCAGGGATAAGTGTATGCTTAAACAAAAAGCGGGGTATTCATGGCTATTTACTAAGAGAATGATATTACACTCAAACTTACAGTTGCTGTTTGCTGAGCAGTTGTTTAGAAGAAAAATCTGGGGTAAGCACCGTATTGGCATAAAGGCACAGGATGGGCAAACCATACTTTTTTACCATAACAGCTGTTTCTGTTAGCCTGGAAATTACAGTACTTGCAATTTTTGAATATGAGTAGTACTTGAAATAGGCAGGTATGGCATACTGGCACTTCTTTTTTCATAGTATTTCATACCTGCACTTTTTTTTACCCGGAATCTAAGTACCAGCACTAATTTTAGTAGTGGGAAACTGCAGAAATGATTTTTTTTGGTCCCTGACTTGCGAGCTTGCATTCTGCCTCGTGCCCTTGAGAAAATAGCTGTGTGAGAACTGTAAAGGGTAGGGGTGTGGTATACACATGAGTCATAAGTTCAATCTTTCAAAAAATGGAAATGAAGTTATCCATTGCGAATGATCACATATTACCAAAGCCCCAGATCATCTCACTAAAGATGTCTTTAATTTTTATTATATCATTAATTTAATATACATATATTCAGTTTGAAGAGCTTCTTCATAGAATGAAGAATTGGTAGTAGTAGATTAAACACAAATTTTAGTTTTGCAGCAATGAGTGTACACTTTTTCCATTTTGGGGTTTTTTGTTTTTGTTTTAGGGTGGTGAGACTGCTATTAATTTAAGACTGAGTATTCATTCTGTTTGCGATTGGTATTAATTTAAGATTGAATATTCATTCTGATTGTGGAGATTCTAATTGCCCAACTTTCTACTTCATGAAAGTCCCTATTGGTAGGGGGATGCCTTCTTGGCTTGGGACCTTAAAGTTCTGGGTTCAAGTCTAACTAAATCAATAATGATTAGCCAAGGTTTGGAAGTCTCGTTAATCTGTTGGTCCCAGGGTAGAGACTCCTCGTTATAAACAAATCTAACCCCAGTCCTCAGTGTAGCATAAGTAGTGCCCGCTGAATCCACTAACCAACCAACTGAAAGTCATCATTTCTGACTTATGGTATGTTGTTGACAATTCTATATTTCACGCCATAAAAATAATTCTGTATTCCATGCCATATCATTTCTGACTAAAGAAAATGTAACTGACAGTTCCGTATTCCATGGAATTGTCAATTGCATTTTCAAATAAAATAGTTTTTCTTCCAAGGATTTCTAAAAAAATTTCTGTTTTGGAGATTTTCTGGGGAAGGTATTTTTTCTGGATGATTTTTAGCTAAATATGAGCATACTGGCATTTCAAAATTTCAGTTTCGAGCAGTGTCAATGAGCAACAAATAACACAGCCACAAGTGATCTTTAATTGGAATTGATGACATTTTGCAACCTTACCAACAAGTTATTGCTGAGTTTTTACCTTGATGAAGAATAACTTTCCCTTAGTTGATCAGCCAGGTGATGATAACATTCTGAAGCAGCACTCAGGTGGCAAAGTTGGTGAAAATAGATCTTAGCAGTAACAGATTCAGTTCTTGATAACAATATGTCCTTCGGTGGCCACTTTGAGCATTTGGTTGGCATTCAACTGCTTGGGTGAATCAACTGCCATCTATGCTTAGCATTGGTGCAAGCAGTTTGGTTCTCATACTATTGTCTTCAAATTACCACCCTTCCATCAGCATAGTGCAGTTGCAAATGTGATTGGTCAAATAACTATTCTTTTCCAATCCATTATTTAGGCTACATCTGTGGTGTTCCCTGAGCCTATTGGAATTGTTTTGGTTTTGTTCACTGCAGACAGCAATGGGTATATGGATGTGTCTTCTGTTGTTGCGATGCAAAACAGTGTAATGTATGTCTCATCATGTAGTGGAATGCTACTTGGCATTGTCCCAAATTCAGATCCTTTATCTGACTCATTGTTGAATGTCTGTTGGCCTGTACAGATCTGGATGTCCTCCTCTCACCTCGGACATTGACTACCTGTTTCTGACCTCAGGGTGCATTGACTATTGGTGTTTTGCCACATGAATGACTCTGTATACTCTTACTACTATTGCTCTTCCACAAGTGCAGCAAATTTTGCTGATACATCACTCCTCCAAGCACCAACTATCATCCCATACTTAGCCTTAGATCACATCATTTTCCCATTAGACCTTCAGTAACATATTCTGAACTGCTAGTGGTTTTATAAAGTGTGATAGTGATGTGACGATAGATGACATATCTTATATGAATAAAATAGGTTGTTGGTCCTAACAAATTGGCTGCTCAGTGTATTAGTATACACATTCCATTGTCAGCTATGAATTGGTTCTGCACTGAGCAACATGCAGAAGATTACTACTGCAGGTTGAGCATCCCTTATCTGAAAAACCAAAAATTTCCAAATCTCTGAAATACGAAACTGTGTCCCAACGTGACATTACAAATGGAAAATTCCACAAGGCTCTCAGACTTAGCTCAGGTCTTAGCACATCCCCGTGGTTACAGCACATGACCTCAGGTACCTTGGGTGGGGCTCTGTTCTGTTGTAGTAAAAGAATCAATTGAACTCACTAAGACAATTCATTCACACTGATTCGTTCTTTAACTCTTCTGGTGAACGATTTCAGGAGGGAATGACTTGCGAATTGGTTCTTAGTGAGATCCGTTTGTGTTGTTCGTTGACACTTCTGGTGAATGATTTCTGCAGAAAGTGACTCTCGTGAATCAGCTCTGAGTTGGATCTGTTTGTTGTCTGTGGACTCTTCCAGTGAACAATTTCCACAGGGAGTAACTGTCACAACTATTTTCAGAGTCAAATCTGTTGGTGCTGATGAAGACTTTTCTGATTTAATGAACAATTTTCAGTTTAAATTATTTTTAAATTTTACTGAATATAGATTAATATAGTGTTTAGGCTTAATCCCACCCCAAGCTATCTTATTGTGTAGCTATACCACTTGCAGATGTTATGTCACTCTTGGGGCCCATGAAGGCCATCTAATGCCAATGATAACACAAACCAAGCAAAATACTCCAAAAACCAGAAAAATCCAAGACACTTCTGATCCCAAGCATTTCGGACAAGGGATGCTCAACTGGTACAAGCTTTACTAAAAACAAAACTTTTGTGTTTCCTGATTGTATTCCTTTTAGTATAAACTGGTTCAGATTTCAAACTTATATGACCAGTGATTAATTCTTTAACAGTTTTGCATTACAAAGTTCTTAAATATAATGTAGTTGTGCGCAATATATTAAATATGTGCCTGACATTTACACATTTTGTGTGAAAAAACAAACTAGTTCTCTTAGGGCATGTTTGATGCAGGTACTTGTCATACAATCATAATTTTGTAATTACTTCAACAATATTCAGTGTGGTAACTTCAGTAAATACTAACTCTTTGCTATGGAGAGGATTTTTTTTTTATTGTTTTGAGATGAACATATGTTTTTTTCTTTTTCTTTTTTCAAATATTAATGTGTGATTTTCTTCTAGGTGTTGGTCCAGATTTAACTGAAGAAACTTTGTTACGCAGCATAGCAACTGCATTGCATGTTAGTGGTCAGCCAATAGTTGGACAAACAGGATCAAGGTCTGTGCTGGAAAAAAATCCTGGTGTTTATGTTAATCCAGAACAGCCACTAGTGCAGGTAGCTATTTTTTAGTGATTGATTACTATGAGTTTTATTTATTTATTTTATGTATCTGCCCAAAATGTGAGTAGGTAGAAAATCTTGTGTAACACTCCTATTAGTTTTGTGTAGTGGCACACTGGGGGGGGGTGGCTCCTGCCCCTCCCCAAGAAGTATCAGTTGGTCCTTTGTTATTAGCTGCTTTTTTAATATACATTTTACAAATCGAAAATGCACTTACACATATGCCGGAGATATTTTTATCGCTTCCCAGTATTTTGGGAAATGTTTTCCCAGGTGTATTTTTATTTGCATCTTCAATATTTTGGACCACCACCCAAAAGAAATCTTTGGTGCACCACTGATTGTGCATATCTGCCAAGTTTTTCAGTTCTCCTGTAAAATTTATGGAAATTGTTCTTGTTTTACAGCTATTTTATGGAGTGACATATTTTACATTTCTTTTTTCTTTTTTTTTCTTTGCTGTTTTGTTTTGCACATAGATTGAGGCCATACTTTTTGAAGAGAGAATAATTAGCCCAAAGGACTGTGGCATATGTATGTTCTAATTCCCCTGATCACAATTTGATTAATTTCCCAACCCTCTCTGATCTCAGCCTATTTGAAAATAAACTTTGTAGGATTAAGATTGCAGGGTGTCTACTGATCATGAAAGTCATGAAAAAGTAATGAAATTGACCAGGTGGTCATGAAGTAATGAAAAAGTAGTGAAATTGAGTGGGTGGTCATGAAATTGTCTTTTTTGTATCAGCACCTGAATGAACCACTGGCAACTTGAAGTAAAAAATCACTGCAATATATAACTTATAGCTATAATTTTGCGGTAGCAAATGATTTTCCCCCATATATATGTAGTGTAATTGATAGCATAATAATGACTTAATTATGTATCAATTGCATTTTAATTGTTTTGAGTGTAAAATACTGTTAAACATCCTACTTGTATAGCATGTGAAATCAATATGTCATTTGTACAATGAATCATTTTTTTTTTATCAATATGCTTAATGCATTTCACCGATATGTTTGTTAATCTATCATCTTGATTAAACTTTTTGTATGGATTTCAATTCTTGAAAATTGCCACATCTGGTTGTGTAGACTATTTTTTTTTTAATCTTTGTGCTCTTCCTTCATTTTATTTCTCTGTAATTTTTGCTTTTTTGCACACAGTTGCATGACAATTCTTAACTGGGTATGTATGATGAAAGAATGAAGTTTTATAATGTGTGCCTGATGTTTTGTAACATTCATTCATTTCTCATTAATAAATTACTGCATTTTACAGTCTGAGGTATGATTTGGTACAATGTCACACAATGAAAGGATACCCATATAATCATGTCCTCTTTTACACATTTACCAAATGTGTAAAAGAGGGCATGATTATATGCCACTGCAATCTCTAAGAAGTACTGATGTTAGTTTATGCCACTGCAATCTCTAAGAAGTACTGATGTTAGAAAATTCTTTTTCATTAAATTGATGTGCTAATGACTAACTTTAAGGGGGAAAAAACACACCTTTAAAGTATGAAGCAGCAATTTAATTATTTAGCACAGTTTTAACAAATAAAGACAGATAAATAAAAGTTCAAAATATCTGTTTTGCTTCAGAAAAGCTTCCACAATTCATCTTTTTTTCTTTGATCTGACTTTATGATCTACATGTCTAGGTTTTGTTTCCTCAGCTGAGGAATGTTTTAAGAGCCAAATTTTTATGTAGGGTACAGAATTAAATAGTGGGCCATTTAACTGAATGAGCAGCAATGACAAAACACACACATACATGCTACCCCTTTCAGCGTTGGCTTTTAAAATAGGTATGCATACTCCCTAGTGTCTGATACTGAAGGCCAGACGTTGAGGCCATGCTTCACTGATCACCCACAAAGAAATGAGACTTATTGTTACTGCTTTTCCTCCATGAGAAACTACTGCCATCAATTGAAAACTTTTGTAGACTAAAGCAGTTTATTGAAATATATATAAGAACTCAATCCAAATACCTGTAGAGTGTTGAGAACACTCCCAAAGAAAACAAATTTCAAGAAAATGTCATGGACAGTTGTGTATCTAGTGTAAACAGCGCCTAGGGCAAGCACGGAATTTGCCCCCCCCCATGCAAAACTTGCTGGACTTTTTGGCTTCATTTGCCTCCAACTTTCGTCTTTTCCGCTCTTCAGCTCCACTTTCCTTCTAGGTTTCATTGTTTTTTACACAAGTTTCGAAATGTAAAATAGAATCCTATATTACAGTAATATTTAACAAACTTTACTTCACTTTCAAAAACTTCACAACGTTTGCAGCAGACCTCCTTCTTTGTCGGTTTTAAGTCGTTAACTGACGAGACCAAACTTGGTAAAAGTATTTTTATATTGCAATGGAAGCTATCAGAACATTCACACACATAAAAAAACTGCAACCAAAGAAAAAAGATATCTTGAAACTACTAGAAAACAAAGGTGCCGAGCTGACGGCCGGCCAACAAAGACGCTTGCCGCCACATGTCACCTGTCGCTTGAAGAGCTGAGTACACAGAGACACTGCGCTAGACGATTGGTCTAGTGTGGCGTCTCTGTGTACTCCACACACGCCACTGCATTCACCACACTGCTGACGACAGCCATTCAGATTGAATGTTTCTTTTCCTTTTTATTACGACTTTGGGTTTCTCAAATTCATTTCTTATCAAGTTTTCTCAAAATTAATTTCCTTCAACAAACAAACAGCAAACACACACTATTTCTTTCGGCTTTTTTTTCTTCTCCCTAACATTGGTGCCGAGGGCACGTGCCCTACTTGCCCCACCCCAGATACGCCACTGGTCATGGATCTTGTATCACGTCCACGGCACTGAGTGAGAGAAATGTTTGCATGTGCTAGACGCATTGCTGACACTAGGTAAAGGAAAGTTTTGCATGTACTATACGTGTCGCTGACACTCAAAGGGTTAAAGTAAAAGTATGCTGCACTTATGGCTGATTATGTTGTTCTTTGCACTGATTCCTCATCCACAGCAAAGAATTCACACAATTTAAGAGAGGGCTCAAACCTATGGGATCCTGTTACATCCATTTTCTAGGTAATCCCTGAAGCTGGTTAGAATTCTGGTTTTACCCAAATGGAATATTTCACACAGTCCTTTTTATAGAATCGTGCCCATGAGGTACAGCCACGAGTTTGGGTCAAGCCCATTTATGTTGCTCCTTAACTAATCAAAATTTTCACTGTTGCTATCATTTCCTGTTTGCTTTACACTGGAATATTAACTATGTACCATTGGTCTTCCAGGCTGGATAAAATTTGTCCTTTTTCAATTTTGTTAGGGATAAAGGCAGCTGCTTTTATCCTAACAATAGATAAAGCCAAAGCATTGTTATATATTAGATAAAGCAGTTGCCTTTTTTTTATTCACTTACCTTCTGATGATGTGCTCTAATAATTTCTGAACAGGTGGTTTGAGAATTCAAAATGTCAGACCAACATCATATATATATGCACTGCTGGCCACCCAAAATGCAACACCAAGAAGGAAGCATCCGATTGGCCTGAAATTTGCAGCATGCGTCGCCCGTGAGAGGACATGCAAACGATTAGCATCGCAAGGCATATGCAAATCATGTGCGCCCGGCACGCCACCGAGAAGCACTATAATAAGGGTGCACAGAAGGCGGGGTGTAAGTAATGGAAGTGTGTTGTGCTGCTGGACCTGTGCGTGGGAAGCTTCCTGATGCTTCTTCGCAGAATACGGCAGTCATTCCAGCACATTTCACAGTTCGACAGAGGACGAATAGTGGCTTATCGCTACAGCGGTTTATCGTACAGAGACATCAGCTCCCGTGTGGGACGACATCCAGCCACAGTGAGGTGAGTATCGATTCGGTGGGTGTAGGAGGGACGGACGGACCGACGTGAGTGATTGCTGCAGCCGCGGCACACCACCGAACGAGAGGACCACCACGTTGTGCAACGGGCATTGACGGCTCGCACCGCCACATCACGAACGTTAGCGCAGGAATTAGGGTGTGTTGCGCAACAACCTGTGTCAGCACGTACCGTTCGACGTTGTTTGCAGGAGTGAGGACTTGTCGCACGGCGCCCATTGCTCTGATTACCATTGACGTTACACCACCGGCGAGTGCGGCAGCAGTGGGCCATTAAACGCTGCACCTGCACTATGGAATGGCACGACATTGTCTTCTCCGACGAATCCCGCTTCTGCCTGCAACACTACGATGGTCGGATCTGCGTGTGGCGGCACCGCGGCAATAGACTGGATGACACCTGCATTATGCATCACCATACCGGTCCGTCGCCTGGCATTATGGTTTGGGGCGCAATTGGATATGACACCCGCACCCCTCTGGTACGCATCGCCGGTACACTCAACAGCCACCGCACCATCTCCGACGTTTTGGAGCCTGTAGTCCTCCCTTACCTGCAGGACCTGCCAGCGGCCACATTTCAACAGGACAATGCGCGCCCGCACGTGGCACACATCGTGCGACAATTCTTCATAGCCCACCAGGTGTCACTGCTGCCATGGCCCACCTTTTCTCCCGATATGTCGCCAATCGAACACGTCTGGTCGCTGGTCGGCAACCAAGTGGCCAGGCAAGCACCACCCACGGCTACGCCTGATGAACTGTGGCATCGTGTGGAAGCAGCCTGGATCGACATACCCCAAGCCCACATCCAAAGCCTCTTTCGTTCGATGCCGCGGTGTGTAGCGGCCGTTATTGCCAGCCACGGAGGCCACAGGAACTATTGATGTTTGCGTGTTCCGCAAGTCGCACGGGCCTGGGAGCTCAATTGTTTCATCTTTGTATCTGTTGTTATGTGTCCAGTAAATCTGTCTTTGCTATCTAGTGTCCTTCTTGGTGTTGCATTTTGGGTGGCCAGCAGTGTGTGTATATATATATATATATATATATATATATATATATATATATATATATATATATATATATATATTGAAGCTGAATCAACTCAGTATGATTGATTAAAGGCCAAGAATAATTTCCTACATAAAGGGCAGTATTCAGTATCTTCGAAGTTGTTTCATGATCTGGTTTTATGTACTGCTTTTCAGTTAATTTTATATTTTCTTCCACCTTCCCTGCATGCATATGCTAATTTTGTTTCTCAGTGATTTACATTTTTTTCTTTGTTTGATATTTTAAAGTTTACTCAAAATTAATACCAGGCCCTGAGATTTATTTGACACAAGGGACTTCATAGTCGTGAAGTCCCTTTTGCCAATGGGTATCTAATACATTTTTCAACCACAAGTATATTCACACATACACTTGGGAAAATCATACTGTAAAATTAAAGAGTGTAATAGATTTTGTTGTGTATGATCAACATCTGAAACACCAAGTTGTTGACACTCGCTTGATGAGAGGTGCAGTGTTGGCTCTGATCATTATGTGGTAGTGTCACGAGTGAAACTGAATGTTAGTTGGAAGAGGAAGAATAAGAAGATGCCTGTGATGAAAAGAAAAGTTAAAAGGCTGTCTGAAGAATATCTGGTTTACTCAGTGAAGCGACTGAATGAGTTGAAGTCATGTAAGAGGGATGTCGAAAGGAAGTGGAAATATTTTAAGAACGGTGTTGTCGCTGCTGCTGAAAAGGTCTATGGTACTGCAATGATGGGCAACTTTAAAGGTGATGCTTAGTGGAGCAGTGAGATTGAAGGAAGAGAAAGAAGAAAGCATATTTGGATGAATATTGTTGTGAAAGTCACGAGGCAATGAAGCTGGTTTGCCACAGTAAGACAAAAGATAGGAAGAAAAAGGTGGAAAGGCATAAATTAGCTTTTTGGAAAGATACAAAAACATTCTGGAAGTACATAAGACATTGGAAAAATACAGGAAATAAAATTCTAAGTTGTGTGAAGAATAGTGTCAGAGAAATGATATGGGAGCCCAATGAGCTAAGTGAAAGATGGGGTGAATACTTCTATGAGTTATTAGATCATGAAAGCAAAGGTGACTCTTAAGCAGAAGTAGATATCATAATGACGGATGGAAGCACAGGTGGGATCTCAAGAGAAGAGTTACATGTGTAAAGCTCTAAAATCTATTCAGAATGGTAGGGCCTTGGGAGCTGATGTCATAACTGCTGAGATGTTAAAATAGGATGGTGACTGCATCTTGTGCAATAAGATCACCTGCACTCAATTTAGCAAGCAGGGGTTTGCTTTCTAGTTTAAGGGCACAGTGACGAAACTGAGTATTAATGCCAAATGTGGATGCTGTACATAATGATCTTCCAACTGGGACAGTCATGTCGCAAAAAGCATATTGGTTTTGTATTCAGGGAACTTTTTTTTTTTTTAAGACTCTGACGGGTGAATTTTGTAGAATTATCAGCATTAACTGCTGGGGATATCTTCCTTCTCTCTGCTTTTTAAAGTTTTGTTTTATTGAACTGCAATCTACATGATTTGTGGAACTCAGCTTTACATCATACCAATGTTGCCTCGATAATCTCCACTTTCATCCAGATGTGACAGAGTGTCCTTGGTAAACACTTAACAATACTTAACCCCACAAGCAGATCGGAAATTGTCTTATCACCAGCTTCCTTTGTATCGTGTTTAATCTCTGCTAGAAAGTGAAGAACCTCCGAATTGTCTTCTTGGCAGATAAAACACTTGTTCCACTGTTTTTCTGTGATTTGTCTGGACATATCAAGCATCAATGGACTCATCATCTTATGTACTCTCTCTATATTTTGTATCTTCTTGGTCTTGTCACATTGTCATGCAGACTCCTTCGTCTGTTAAAAAAAAAAAAAAACAATTATAATAATATTACACTACTCTTTTTTGCACATTTTTGTTCTTTTTTATGATCTAATGGATGTTTTGTACACTATTTATAACTGTTTTGTATACATATTTGTTTTGTACACAATATAACATAACATCACACAAATTCACATTTAATATGAAAGTTACAGCTTCTAATAACATGATTGAGCAAATTAACAATTTTCTGCAGCCACCATTTTGAATGTCCACTATTACTGTTAAAAGGGGAATCTGGGATGGCCTCATAGCCAGAATTAAACCTTTTTGTATGTAGTTATATATGCCCCAAGTTTCATGCTTCTATTATCAATAGCACAAATCCAAATATTTCACCTATCTGCCGTACTATAAAAGTTGGAGTTTGGAGTAATAACAAATTGCATGGCAAGAAAAGCAAGAGAGCTTGTGA
Source organism: Macrothele yani (assembly GCA_039090855.1). Taxonomy (NCBI): domain Eukaryota; kingdom Metazoa; phylum Arthropoda; class Arachnida; order Araneae; family Macrothelidae; genus Macrothele; species Macrothele yani. Next base: position 27,965,344 of record CM077015.1, read on the forward strand.
AAGAAAAAGGTGTTTTGTAATCACCTAATCCAAAACCAGAAAAAAAGCTTACCTGGAGAAAATGTGAACATTATTAAATAATTTTATTGTGATGATACTGTTAGCAGAATTATGCCTGGGAGGAAAGATGTTGTTTTAATGAGAGTAGATAGAAACAAGTGTCATGGCTCAAAAAAGACTTGCACTGTGTACTCTTAAAAAGGACTGCATGCTAATATATTTTATGGCTACAAAACTTGTGATGTTGAGATAGGATGGGTTCCATTTCAACTCAGGCAGGGTCGTACCATCATGGTCTCAGATTTCTCTAAAAAAATTAAGGGGTGTTCCTTGACTAAAATAAGGAGACCCATATTTTTTCTTTCGGCAAGAAAAAATTTTCCTTTCGAGAAAGAGGGTTTCAAATCTTGCACCGTCAAACAAGCTCTCTAGAAAACGGTTATTTTTCCTAACTTCAGCGAGTCATTGCAGCAGAGTTAAGAAAGATATCGTGTTCCTGTATTTTTTTTTACATTGTGTGTATAACATATAATAATATATGGTGCTAATATTTGCTACAAATCGTATGATTAAAATTAAAAAAAAATCGTAAACTTTGTGATTTTTTAAAAAAATTGAATTTTTAAGTTTTTTTTAAACAGGTTTGGATGGAGTTTTTTCTATATTCGTTTTTTTCGTTAAAGACATAGAAATGTGCACTTTATTTGTAATTTTTTGTGTGTCTGTGAAACTGCTAGTTTCCGCGTTTCGCAGCGTTAAAACAGCCGATTTTGAAAAATCTCTAACTTTGCCAACGATTTTCTCAAAAAGGCCATTTTTTAAAATTCTGAAAATTAAATCCCTGTTTCATTATCAACAGGAGAATATCTGTGTAAATTTTCACGGACCTAAAAACGCCCGTTTCCGAGTTACACGCGTTTGAATTCGGTTTGAAAGCCTACGATTTCCCGTGTTCTAAAGGCGCCATTTTGCAAAAATCTCAGGCGCAAAGTACGTACGTTATCTCTCCCCCGAATCAAAGCGTTAGATATTCTTTGCTCGAATGATGGAATGAGAGCATTGGGTCAGCTGGCCCTGGTTGGATACATCCAACTCACCCTTCCCCGAGTGATGACATGCCTATAAAACTGTCGGGGGGGGTAACAAATACATAAAGAAAATTCTTGCTGCTCCACTAACAAAGTTGAGTTGCGAAAGACAGCAGCAGTTGTTTGTTTACGTATATACTTAAACATCGCATAAAAAAAGACTATGAAAGAGTAGAAAACTGTTGTGAAATAATTTTAAGAAAAAGAGTGCAGGCACGTGTACTGTAAGTTAATTTTCGATGGCTAAACACCCTTGAGTTTTTCTGGGAGTTGCTAATTGTAGGCTACTGTCAGAAGAGCAGTTGCTGTTTTGTTATAGTTGCTAAAGTTAACCTCAGTTTTTCGTAATAGTAAAATATTCGCTCAGGAGAGTTTTGTCCTCTGCGAACGGGGGGAGAAGGTGCAAATGCTCTTGACCTCGCTGCTGGGGGGTTGATAGCGCTGGTCGCTACCGAAACTCTGCTTACGTCCTTCCAAAACGTAATGGCAATTGTCTAATCTTACTAAATAAATAACAATTAACACATACGCGTGCATGCTTATTCATAAAATGTAAATTGAGTATATTTCCTGTTCAATCAACTGATTTTACAAGTAGAATACATATACAACTTATGCACTTATAATGGTGTAAAGTTTTTTATCTATTTAAAACATATTCAAAGATTTCAATTTTTTTAAAGAGGGGGGGGGATTGTGTTCTTAGTGATTTCCACCTGGGCCAGGATAAACCATGCACTGCCCATGGCTTCTGTTCCATTAGAAGATAATCCTGGATCGATGGGAGACCAGCAGAGTTTTGACACTCCCCCCCCTCTCACGTGGTGGTGAGGTGTCCCAAAGCTAGGTAGCTTTCAAAAATGTTTCAACTTAGTTGGCTGGTAACAAGAGAGGGATTCCATTTCAACTCTGGCAGGGTCGTACCATCACGGTCTCAGATTTCTCTCTAAAAATTAAGGTGTTTCTTGATTAAAATAAGGAGACTCATATCTTTTCTTTCGGCAAGAAAAAATTTTCCCTTTGAGACAGAGGTTTTCAAATCTTCCACCGTCAAACAAGCTCTCTAAAAACGGTTATTTTTCCTAACTTCAGCGAGTCATTGCAGCAGAATTAAAGATATTTTGTTCTGGTATTTTTTATTACATTGTGTGTATAACGTATAATAATATGTGATGCTAATCTTTTTTACACATTGTATGATTAAAATTTTAAAAAATCGTAAACTTCGATTTTTTAAAAAAAATTGAAATTTTTAAGATTTTTTTTAACTGGTTCAAATGGAGTTTTTTTTCTATACTCGTTTTTTTGTTAAAGACATACAAATGTGCACTTTATTTGCAATTTTTTATGTGTCTGTGAAACTGCTAGTTTCCGCAGCGTTAAAAAACAGCCGATTTTGAAAAATCTCCAACTTTGCCAACGATTTTCTCAAAAGCCCCTTTTTAAAATTCTGAAAATTAAATCCCTGTTTTATTATCAACAGGAGAAGATCTGTGTAAATTTTCCCGGACCTAAAACCGCCCGTTTCTGAGTTACACGCGTTTGAATTTGATTTGAAAACCTACGATTTCTCCGTGTTCCTAAAGGCGCCATTTTGGAAAAATCTAAGGCGCAAAGTAGGTATTCTCTTACTCGAATGAGAGTGTTGGATCCGTCCATCTGACCCTACCCTGAGCGATAACATGCCTAAAAAACGGTCTTGGAAAAAAAAATATCAAATCTATATATATAGAGAATTGAATGTATGTCAATTTAGAACGATCAAACTTGGTATACTATCTCATGGTACCCTAACTTAGACCGTAGACGGTTTTTGGAAGGGGGGAGCCCGGGTCAAAGGGCCCCACGCAAAATTTCCGTAAAATCTAGTTTTCAATTTAGAACCATCAAATTTGGTATACTTTTCTTCTTGGCACCCTAACTTTGACTAGACGGTTTTGGAAAGGGGTCGGAACTCCGGGGTCAAGCCCCCACCCTACAAAATTTTCGTAAAATATTTTACAAAGTTAGGGTGCCAAGAAAAAGTATACCAAATTTGATGGTTCTAAATTGAAAACTAGATTTTACGGGAAATTTTGCGTGGGGCCCTTTGACCACGGGCTCCCACACACGCAGGGCTCTACCCCCCTTCCAAAAACCATCTACGGTCTCAGTTAGGCACTATAGTTTACAAGTATATTTTACGGAAATTTTGTGTGGGGGCCCTTGACCCAGGGCTCCCGACCCCTTCCAAAAACAGTCTGCGGTCTAAGATTTGTATGTCTTTTCCAAATTTGGTGGTTCTAAATTGAAAACTAGATTTTATGGAAGTTTTTGTGTGGAGCCCCTTGACCCCGGGCTCCAACCCCTTCCAAAAACCGTCTACGGTTTAAGTTAGGGTACCATGAGATAGTATACCAAGTTTGGTGGTTCTAAATTGAAAACTGTAAATTTGTTTAGCAGACATACATTCAATTCTATATATATAGATTTGTTTTTTTTTTTTCCAAGACCGTTCTTTAGGCATGTTATCGCCCAGGGTAGGGTCAGGTGGACGGATCCAACGCTCTCACATTCGGGTAAGAGAGTGCGTACTTTGCGCCTGAGATTTTTCCAAAATTGCGCCTTTAAAACACGGAGATATCGTAGGTTTTCAAATCAAATTCAAACGTGTTTAACTGGGAAACGGACGTTTTTAGGTCCGTGAAAATTTACACAGATATTCTCCTGTTGATAATAAAACAGGGATTTAATTTTCAGAATTTAAAAAAGGGCTTTGTTGAGAAAATCGTTGGCAAAGTTGGAGATTTTTCAAAATCGGCTGTTTTTAACGCTGCAGAAACTAGCAGTTTCACAGACACATAAAAAATTGCAAATAAAGTGCACATTTGTATGTCTTTAACAAAAAAAACGAGTACAGAAAACAAAAACTCCATTTGAACCAGTTAAAAATTTTTTAAAAATTTCAATTTTTTTTAAATCAAAGTTTACGATTTTTTAAAAATTTTAATCATACGATGTGTAAAAAATATTAGCATCAAATATTATACATTATACACACAATGTAATAAAAAATACCAGAGCAAAAGATCTTTTTTAATTCTGCTGCAATGACTCGCTGAAGTTAGGAAAAATAACCGTTTTTTTAGAGAGCTTGTTTGACGGTGGGAAGATTTGAAACCCTCTGTCTCGAAGGGAAAATTTTTTCTTGCCGAAAGAAAAGATATGGGTCCCCTTATTTTAATCAAGAAACACCCCCTTTAATTTTTTTAGAGAAATATGAGACCGTGATGGTACGGACCCTGCCAGAATTGAAATGGAATCCCTCTCTTATTACCAGCCAACTAAGTTGAAACATTTTTGAAAGCTACCTAGCTTTGAGACACCTCACCACCACGTCAGAGGAGGGTGGGGGGGTGTCAAAACTCCGCTGGTCACCCATCGATCCAGGATTATCTTGTAAGGGAGCAGAAGACATGGGCAGTGCATGGTTTATCGTGGCCCAGGTGGAGATCACTACGAACACACTCCCTCCCCCCTCCCTGTTTAAAAAAATTGAAATCTTTGAATATGTTTTAAATAGATAAAAATCTTTACACCATTATAAGCGCATTAGTTGTATATGAATTTTACTTGTAAAATCAGCTGATTGAACAGGAAATATACTCAACTTACATTTTATGAATAAGCATGCACGCGTATGTGTTAATTGTTATTTATTTAGTAGATTAGACAATTGCCATTACGTTTTGGAGTGGAGGTAAGCAGAGCTTCGGTAGCGACCAGCGCTATCAACCCAGCAGCGAGGTCAAGAGCATTGCACCTTCTCTCCCCGTTCGCAGAGGACAAAACTCTCCTGAGCGAATATTTTACTATTACGAAAAACTGAGAAGTTAATTTTAGTAACTGCTCTTCTGACAGTAGCCTACAATTAGCAACTCCCAGAAAAACTCGAGGGTGTTTAGCCATCGAAAATTAACTTACAGTACACGTGCCTGCACTCTTTTTCTTAAAATTGTTTCACAACAGTTTTCTACTCTTTCATAGTCTTTTCTTATGCGATGTTTAAGTATATACGTAAACAAACAAACAAACAAACAACTGCTGTTGCTGTCTTTCGCAACTCAACTTTGTTAGTGGAGCAGCAAGAATTTTCTGTATGTTTTGGTAACCCCCCCCCCCCCCCCGACAGTTTTATAGGCATGTCATTACTCGGGGAAGGGTGAGGTGGATGTATCCAACCAGGGCCAGTTGACCCAATGCTCTCATTCCATCATTCGAGCAAAGAATATCTAACGCTTTGATTCGGGTAAGAGATAACGTACGTACTTTGCGCTTGAGATTTTGCAAAATGGCGCCTTTAGAACACGGGAAATCGTAGGCTTTCAAACCGAATTCAAACGCGTCTAACTCGGAAACGAGCGTTTTTAGGTCCGTGAAAATTTACACAGATATTCTCCTGTTGATAATGAAACAGGGATTTAATTTTCAGAATTTTAAAAAATGGCCTTTTTGAGAAAATCGTTGGCAAAGTTAGAGATTTTTCAAAATCGGCTGTTTTTAACGCTGCCGAAACGCGGAAACTAGCAGTTTCACAGACACACAAAAAATTACAAATAAAGTGCACATTTCTATGTCTTTAACGAAAAAAACGAATATAGAAAAAACTCCATCCAAACCTGTTTAAAAAAAAACTTAAAAAATTAAATTTTTTTTAAAAATTACAAAGTTTACGATTTTTTTAAATTTTAATCATACGATGTGTAGCAAATATTAGCACCATATATTATTATATGTTATTACACACAATGTAAAAAATACAAGAACACGATATCTTTTAACTCTGCTGCAATGACTCGCTGAAGTTAGGAAAAATAACCGTTTTCTAGAGAGCTTGTTTGACGGTGCAAGATTTGAAACCCTCTATCTCGAAGGGAAAATTTTTTCTTGCCGAAAGAAAAATATGGGTCTCCTTATTTTAGTCAAGGAACACCCCTTAATTTTTTTAGATAAATCTGAGACCATGATGGTACGACCCTGCCTGAGTTGAAATGGAACCCATCATAGAATAAAATGGCAATGTTTATTTATTCAAAATTAAGTATTTATTTTAACATCTACTATAGTTATATATACTATAGCGTTTATATATATATATATACTATAGCGTTTAGCTTTGCTTCATCAGGACAAATGGAGTGTAAACATTCAAATCATTGGGACATTATCAGAGTTCTGACAGTCACGGATTTTGATGAGTTGTTTCCACGCACTTAAAAGAAATGGAGTAGAGATGTCATGTTGTTGACAAGCCATGAAGAATTGTGGCATATGTGGAAAGCTTCTAATATATTAAGCTTGGTAGTTGAATGAGGTTTATCAATAAGTGTAGCATTTTCAAACAAACATTTATGGTTAGTTTTGTAACAATGTTGGGCTATAAACGACTTCTGCAGTTCAGAGTTCTATACAAAAGTCTTGTCTCTTCATACAGAAACTTAAAGCCCTGTGGGGTCTGTCCTATATGTGAAAGTCCACATTTGCAAGGCATCTGAAAAATTCCCCATGAATTTATGTCTTCGACATAGTCTTTTGATCCATAAAAATTCACCTTGTTTATAGGTTTGAAAATAACTATGAAATTAAAACTTTTTAGTATTTTTGAAATACTGAACATCATTACAGTCAACTGGAAGTAGAAGAAATTTTGAGATTAGTGGAACTTTGTATCAGACAAAACAGTCCTTTTTCGTGGAAGATTTTTCCAAGAGGTGCAAGGCTTTGCCCATGGGTAGCCCACTGTTGCGTATTTCATGTGAAGTCTACATGTGTCACTTTGAGGAGAAACTCTTCCAGCTTGTTACATTCGACCTGTGGATTCGATATGTAGATGTACTTTTGTTCTCTGGAATAGCATGAATTTGGAAATACCTAAATTAGTTGAACTTATCAATTCAATTGATCCTCATAAACAGTTCACTTGCGAGACTGAAAACAATGGCTGCTTACCATTCCTCGATGTCTTGTGTCACGCTCTGAAAGATCCTTTAGTACAGCAGTTTATCGAAAACCATTTGCTGTCTCCTTACGCCCACATGCGAAATTAAATCACCTGTGGAAACAAAAATCTCTGCTTTCTACACATACGTATATTATGCAATACGCATATGCTCAACTGAGGATTCCTTGCAGGAAGAGCTTGATTTTCTTAAAGGAATTGCAGCGCACAGAGGATATAGCCCTTCCATTATGGTCAAAGCCATCCAAAAATTTAGAAAACCGAAACCTGTTTGCTTGCTCATGCCAGTAGACCTTCCACTATGAGAGAATTGGGCTGTTATCCCATTTGCTTCTCAGATTTGCTTCAGAATTTGAAAAATTCTCAAAAGTTTTAATTTCAAGGTTATTTTTAAACCTATAAGCAAGGTGAATTTTTACGGATCAAAAGACTATGTTGAGGACATAAAATTCCCGTGGACTTTATCAGATCCCTTGTGAATGTGGACTTTCACATATGGGACACACCCGCAGGGCTTTAAGTTTCTGTGTGAAGGAACACAAGATTTTTGTACAGAATTTTGAACTGCAGAAGTCATCTATAGTCCAACATTGTCATGAAAATAACCACAAATTTTTGTTTGAAAACACTACACTTATTGATAAACCTGATTTCACTATCAAGCTTAAGCTGTATTAGAAGCTTTCCACATATACCACAACTTTTCATGGCTTGTCAATGACATGCCATCTACTCCATTTCTTTCAAGTGCAGGGAAACAACTGACCAAAATCTGTGACCGTCAGAACTCTGATGATGTCGCAATGATTTGAATGTTTACGCTCCATTTGTCCTGATGAAGCCAAGCTCTGCAAAAAACTATAGTAGATGTTAAAACAAATATTTAATTGTGAATATTGCATGAACTTTCCAAATTTGAGCTTATATCAGAAAGATTTTGGATGCACAGCGTAGTGGCATGGCGCTTCTTTGCCGTCTCACATGGTGAAAATACCTGTGATGGTGTAGCGATAACTATGAAGCATCTTGCTGCTAAAGCCAGTTTACAGAAGCCCTATCTATTGGGGGGCAAATAATGACACTGAGGCAGTTATATGAATGGGTAAGTCACAACATAGGAGTAACATTCAAGTTTGTGACAGTAGAAGAATTTGAAAATGTACAGGCCTTTTTGCATGAGAAATTTGCAAAACTCTAGATGCATTCCTGGAACATGGAAGCTTTACTGTGTTATTCCATTGAAATAAGGAAAACTGATAACAAAGGTATTTTCTTCTGCAGAACAGTTCAAACTTGAAAGTACCTCACCAGTCAAAAGGCAGTTAGAAATGGATGAAGTACATGTATTTGTTACTTGTCAGTATGATGGATACTGGTGGTTGGGATGTGTTATCTCTGCACATGAGAGCACTGAAGAAATCATAATCAGTTTTCTACATCCACATGGACCACGCCCATCATTTGTTTATCCACAAATTCCTGACATTTTAGTAGCACATGTGTCATCAATTCTTACAAAAGTTGACCCCCAGACAGCAACTGGTAGAACATATGTTTTGAAAAAACGGAAGTTTCTGCTGTTAACTGCGAACTGGGTACATATGAAAGGAATGCCTAGTATGCCTATATGATTACTAGTATACAAACTTCAGGTATGTTCAGTATTCTTAGTCAAATATTTTAAAATGTCATTAACATTAAAGTTTATTGGTAGCAGAAACAGTATTACAGTTGAGCATGTAGTACTTTGTCGTAATTTCCAGGGAGTGATATTTTTAAAAGTCCAGAACTCCTGATCCCGTTGGCATCCCATCTTCAAAATTTGGTACAGTCAATCGGTATTAATGTGTGTGTGTGTGTGTGTGTGTGTGTGTGTGTGTGTGTGTACACTACTAAGTACAGACAGCAATAAAAAAATTATTTAAATTTTTTATTGCTGTCTCTACTTAGTAGTGTGTGCATTCTGAATTTTCATAACTGCTGCGTTGCGCGTCATGATCTTCAGCTTGTTTGTTAAGCAATTTGGTTTTAAATTCATTCTTTGGTGTAAATTAAGTCTGTGACTCTGCTCTTGGGTATATATATGTATGTGTGTGTGTGTGTGTGTATACACTTTCCGCATTGATTGGTGATATTTTAAAAAAGTCCAGAACTCCTGATCCCATTGGCATCCCATCTTCAAAATTTGGTACAGTCAATCAGTAATAATATATATATCATCATCATTGTCAACCATTATCAATCCACTGCTGGACGAAGGTCTCCCCAAGTTTCCTCCACAACTTATATGTGTGTATATATACACTTTCCGTATTGTTGGTTTCGAAGAACAGGCTGTTAGAAATAACAAAAACTGCGCTTCACTAGAAAAAACTTTTAAAATACGTTGTTCTTTTTCACTATTACTGAAGCTATTAAAAAGGAGAAACATAATCAGAAAAAATATAACATAAGAATATAACCAGAAAGTGAAAAGAAAGTGCATCTTGGGGTAAGAAAAATTTGAAATTTAGAAAACTACCAAACATTTTCATCCGTGCTAAAACAATCATTTTCAGGCGACGAACGGCATGAAAGATGCTCAAATTATATCGGACAAATGTCACAACATTAAAAAAAAATTCTAACATTCATCAACCCAAAAGTGTTTGATGAATGTTAGAATTTTGAAAACATGAAAATAAACTTTGAACAAATGACTGAATAACATTATTTCATGGATTTTTTATTTCCGTAGTATATTTGATGTTTCCCGTATTCCATAGCGATCGACGATTTCCGTAGTGACTATGGAAAATTCGTAGCATTTGGAAGATTTGAGGTGGGCAAACAGGAAAAAATGACAAATCATTAAAATTCTACCAAAACAACGTTTTCTGAAGCGGGGAAAAAAACCAACAACCAGATTTTTTATTTCCGTACTCCGCAGCGATCGACGATTTCCGTAGGGATTGTGAAGAATTCGTAGCATTTGGAAGGTCTGAGGTGGGCAAACAGGAAAAAATGACAAATAATTAAAATTCTACCAAAACAACGTTTTCTGAAGGGGAAACAACAACAACAACAACAAAAATACCTGACAACCAGATTTTTTATTTTTCCATAGTATGTTCGATGTTTCCCGTACTACGCAGCGATTGACGATTTTTGTAGTGACTATGGGGAATTCATAGTATTTGGAAAGGTTTGTGGTGGGCAAACAGGAAAAATGACAAATCATTAAAATTCTACCAAAACTGAACGTTTTCCAAAAAAAAGAAAGAAAAAAAAGCTGACACTGGGTTCAAAAACTGGACAGAATCTGTTGGAATCGGGATACTCTGCAAGTGCTCGTATTTCGTCATGACTATTTTTTCAACACCTGTGAAAGTTTATCAATGTTTTTAATGTAATATTTATTAGAACAACCCAGGAAATTACTGAATATTTTCTCTTAGTGGTCAGGAATCATTGCAAGTCTGTAAAATAAAGTGACCAGGTTGGTATCACATTTCTCCTAATCTCAGCTGTACCACAAAATGATTCTGCTATAAGATATGAAATTCATTTATGAAAGCTATACAGCCAGTTTTCATTTTGACACCAAAAAGAACCTAACAAAAATAAATGGAATGAAAAGAAAAATTTAGCAGAATGGAAGCAGCTTCGAAACGTAATGTCTGAACATTTTTGACCATCAATAACTCACTAAAAACTGCTAGAGAAACTAAAAACAAGCAATTTTTAGTACATGAAGGTCATAGCACAAATTGTTGAAATACTCAATACTGCTGACTATTATGCCAAGCAATGCAAAAGTTAAGAGAATGCAAGCATTGTGGGCAATGTTCTTGATGACAAGACATTGCTCATGCAAAGAATGGCTTTAGAAGATACAGCAAATTAAATAAAGTAAGCAAAAGTAAGTACTGCTTGAAAATTTTGACCCATCCACTGCTATCAATTTATGGTGGAGAGATTGAGAGATTTTTTTTTTTGTGAACATAGCGAGAGACCAAATAAAAATTATTAAATTATCTTTCCAAGAAAAACTGTCTAGAAAATTTGGTTGATATGGTTGAAGAAAAATATAACTTTTCAGATTATATTTATTCATTTAATAGCACTGGACAATAGACAGTGTGCCCTTGTAACTACTAAGCTTAAATTTAACTATGTCTAAGTAGATGAAAGGTATACAGTGCAGTGATAAAATGTGTATACAACATGAAATAGCCATAAGGAAAGTGGCCTCTAGATTTTGTCCACCTACCGGCCAATGGCCACTCGAAAAAATCACCAATTTTAATCTTTACACTGGACATGTTTCAACTACTTTTATTGACTTCTTTGTTTGTCACATAAATGGGAAAGTTAAATGCACAACTATGTATAAAACATCTTAAGCTTCTTTGTTAAATTTTTAGCAGTACTCTAATTTTAGCAATGCCCAAACTAATATAATTACACCAAGCATGATGAAACGAAATATGTTTGGATAAGTCTAATGCAAATCTATTGACATTTAAAGTTATGCTGTATGCAGCACCTAGTCTTTGCAGTGGCAGCTGCGTAGCTATGTGCATGTAAGAACAAAGCGGAAGCATTTGCATCTTCCACGGAATTCAAACTCCCATCTGCACTTAGTAATCTGTGAAAACTTTCTGCAATTGGTGAAAGCTCACTCCGCATGATATGCCAGAAATCACCATTTTTGGTCCATTCCCATTTAGCAGGACTCTGTATATCTGGATGACATCATGCTGACTGACCCCATATCCAGCCAGCCTGGTAGGCTCTACGCTTCACGTGCTGCTGTAGCAAAGATCTAGTAGGAAGAATGGCCTGGTATGGTCTCTGTTGCCTTAGAAACACGTCCAATCTTGCATCATCAACCCCTTGAAATGCACTTGACCTATCATACATCAGGACAACAAAGGTCTCCAAGATCCTCATGTTATCATTATCTACTGTTTTTGGGGTATGGGTGAGTCTGATGAAGACATCAGATGCCTCATCATATACGTCCCATGTTTGCCAAGCTGTTTTCTTCCCTTTACCACGGAATGCTGAAACAACATCGCAGCCGGTGAAGGCATGGAAGAAGAGAATCCCTCTGCTCTTCTCCAGTCCAATAGAAAGGTAAAGGTTGTGTACTGCGATCCACCTCAGGTTCCGTTCTTAGCCGAAAGCAATACAAATAGCCTCTTCTCACAAAAATGCACAACAAACACAACAATCTTCAAAGCTTAGTTTTTCCTCAGTGTTGATAAGTGTTTCATTACAGTAGCCAGAATAGGATTCCTTCAAAGCCTTGTACAAAGCACATGCTGTTATTTAGTGCATCTGCCATGTTCTAGTTACACTGGAGGCTGTTAGAAATTATTCTGCAGTACCGGGAGATGCTATGCTTGCTTCAAGAAAAGCACCAGTCCAACCGCTGCCCTTCAGTATAGTACTGAGTGACTTCAATGCAGCCATCACTTTATGTAGGCCTCCAAACATTATGGTAAATTTGTCTTCCCCATAGTTCTCAGGCCAGTGTCACTGAATTTGTTTGGCTACTGCATACATGGGTTGGTCCACTACAACAACAGGTACCTGGTCTGGGTTCAAGAACAAAACTATATCCTTGATCTTGTCCATGACATGTCTGACTGTAGCAACTGAGTGTGCCTGATCTCAAAGCAGGAGTGAAAGTGAAATAATGTTGACCTCAAGTGCAGGGCTTCTCTTTTTTGATGCGTGGTGGACTGACTAAGTAACATCCACTGGGCAGTCAGTCACAATTACCTTCTCCAGCCACTCATATTCCAGTGCCAGTTGTGATCTCAATAGACATGTTCCAGTATGTATCACAGTCTTATCTTTTGCTGTAGTATCTGTGACATTTGTCTTTGGAGGTGAAATATCCTTTTTGGCGAAGAAGGCAGGGTGGAATATTTGTGAAAGAGTTTGGGAGTTCAGGAACTTTCCTCACTTTCTTCTCGCTGAACTTGAGCTTACCACGATGTTCACCTTTGCTGCGTTTGGTTATGTGCTGAAAAATAGAGATACTGGTACCATGGAAAAAGGTGGTTGCTGTTATTGCAGTAGGGTTATGGTCGATGTTGTCCATGGCTGCTGTGGTGAACAACTGTCTTCACAAAATTGTTGGACATACCAGCCCACCTTCCACATATTTGCTAACTGCTGCATAACCTAGCTGTGCTGCTGTTTCTAAAACTCTGTCATAGGAAATGCTAATACCATGCTCATGAAGCTGATCCCCCAATGATCTCTTCCTTGTCTTTGCATGGACAAGCATCCCTATGTAAACAGGGAATGGTGTTTCATGGTTTATTGAGTGTCTACAAGTAGGTGCCCTCTTCCTTCATCCTTGTGTAGCAGTTGTACTGCAACAGCTGGGCTAATGCCAAGTCGTTTTTCGTGAAACCAAATGTAAGCTGAGATTGGATATCAGTCCCATGTTCAACCATGCCAACAAACTGAAGAAGGGTAGAAGGAATAGCCTCATCAACACAATCATCATGGAATGTCCCACTAAATGTACACTTGTAGTCATGCATGTGCCTTTGCAAAATTTTTGCAGCCTTACCCAGGATGATGGCTTCTCTGTAGTCTAAGACTTGTGATAAGGCAAAACCAGCATCTTCTGTGAAAGCCAGAAGGACATCTCTTCCCTGCTTGTGATCTTCCAGCTCAGGCATTGCTTCCAGCAACTTCTCCTTCAGTCTAGTGGTGTTTACGTGAGGTGCCTTGACACCAAGCTGCTGTAGCCGCTGCTGGCAAAGATGAACTATGTCTGCAAGACAGAAGACTGCAGGACACCGAGTGCTGGATTCTGTCTCCACTATGTAGTTCAGAAAATGCAAGTGGGTAAGCTTCATGTTCTGGTGTCTGGTTCTTTTCCTGTCTTCTGATGTTTCTGAGGTGTGTTCTCTCTCTGTTATACAAGTCAGCCAAACATGCAACGTGGTACTTCAGCTCATGTGCAACATCTGTACAAATCACTTTTGAGAGAAGTTTCTATCAGTTGATGCATTCTTTGATTAAGATGCATTGTCATGGCTTGTCTCAGTTCGGATGTTGGAGCTTCTTTTTCACATAGGAAGCACTGAGATTCTTGTCATTCATTGCTATGTCTTGGGAGCTTGTTGCTCCCTCCTTCATTCTTAGTACTGCTCTCTGCATGAATTTTTCTCTTGCTCGCTCGATCAAGCTTGGTGTTGTTGAACAGAAGACGGCAGCTCTGGTGGTACTGGGCTTCGTTCCTTTTCAGTGCTTCTTCTATGCCACCACCTTGATCCAGTCTTCCAGGATCCAGAACAATGGGTAAATCATGTATGGCATGAAAGAGAGGAACATTGGTCGCAATCATGTTGTATCCATCATTTTCACAGTTATAGCGCATTGGTGGTGATTTCAGTTGTTTCTTCTTGTCCTTTTGACACAAACAGCATTTGGTCTAGTCCGTTCGCCATGTTGGAGGTAGTGGTGAAGAATTCGCCATGTTCTTGAATTGTAAGTATTTCACTGTCGAGGATTTATTCTTTTACTACCTGGAACAGAAGATCATACTCGTAATTGAAGTTTCTAACATTATAAACAGGAAAATAATAAACAACATTTATTGTAATGTTCAAACATTAATCTAGTGTATTTCTTCAGATATTCTATCAATAATCCTTATCCTGTTAATAAACCCCTTTTTTCTATAATAGCATTTTTAATTAAAACGTAGCCTCCTAGTTTAAGAAGAACTGCGGCTAAAATTATTCTTCCTTCAAGTGGGGCTTCTACATGAGCTTTAGGTAACCATAGGTGGGAAAAAAAGATTGGGAGTACTATCCTCGAAAAGGTCGCCATCTTGAATTTTTGATTGGCTAATGGTCTACATGAAAAGTGTGATTTTCAATGATAAAGTTTATTACTTGCATAAATATTAGAACAATTTCTTTGAAATATTAGATTATCATGTGTTGGCCATCTTGAAAATGGCGGCCATTTTGAATTTTCGAGTGGCTAACGTTTTATATGAAAAGTGTGATTTTCAATGTGTATGTATACCAACTTTGGTACTTGTATCCAGATCTGAACAATTTGTCTGAAAATATGCACTTATCTGCTCCACTATATAGGCCGGAAAGGAATTCCAGATTTACGTATTTTAGGGAGAGCATAGAATCTCACACAATGGGCGTATGAAAGTTTAAGTTTGTTTTTTATGTTTTGGCTCAGAGTTTCTGAATTTCTGATCTATTTCTGTATTTCTTTCAATTGTTTATCTGAAGGATCGTTATTTATTTCTTTGTAAGGTCCATCTGAAATAAGATTTTTGACTTTATCATAATGGTTTTTGTCTAACACAACCACCTGACCTTCTTTGTCAGCTCTAGTGATGATTAAATTTGAATTTGAGTGCAATTCTTTAAGCGCATTAATTTCTTTGGTGGTTAAATTTGGTCTAGGTAGTGTGGCGTGATTTGTGGTTATCACTTGGCTGATACAATGTTTAACTATTTCTTTTTCTTCAAAGTTGAGACTGCTTTGTATTAGAGATTCCTCAACTGAAGCAACTATGTGTGATGCCTGTATCTTTCTTGAGATAGCAAAATTAGAATGATATTGTAAAGTCCGCTTTTGAATTTCAGTGAGACTATGACTGGACAAGTTGACAAATACTTCATTATCTGGATACACTATTCCGTTATTATTACTATGGGTATAAGCCTGCTTATTCTTATTATCAGATATCAATTTTTGGAATTTTCTTTCAAGGGAAATTCTGTGATTCGATGACATGTTGATACTACGAACTGAAGTGTTTTGTCTAAAGTATCAAAATCTGCTAATTTGTTAGCTAACCAAAGATGTAGATCAAAAGTTCACGTTCCACCTTCACAATGTCCTTCCAAGTGTTTTTAATAACAGCTCTAAGAATGGCAAACGAAGCATTGCTCACTGCTTTTGTTACGTTCTGAGTAGGTATTAGATTACATTTCAAGGATATAAAACTCGGTAAGATGCAATGTCTTTTGCATCGTTGTAAGAAGTTCAAATGGTTCAGTAATCTGAACTTCTTTATTTTCAGTTTCGAAAAATGATTAATCGTACTTTTTAAAGTAGTCATTTCTTTTCAGGAACATTAGATGTACAACGTTCCTATAATTCACTTCACGTAAAAAAGTTGACTTTGAAGTAGCCAATCAGGATGTTAAAATGTCTTCCGGTTAAGATGCACAGATGTATACTTACGCACCGGTGTAATCTGGAAGTTCGTTAAACTAAAGATTCTTGATCTCAAAGACTATTGTCTTGTGACATATATGTTTATTAAGATAATACAACGTCGTTTGTCACAATTATTTATTTTTTCAAGCCGACCATGGTTTCGCTGGGTGTTGACCTAGCTTCAGCAGTACGAATGGCCTGTAAATATTCAAATTGTTATGTGACATCATAAATGGTGTTTTACAGTCACATGTTTTGGTCAGATGCTTCCACACGCTTGATAGAAATGGGGTGGATGCCATGTCATTAACAAGTTGCAAAGACTTTACATATATATGGAAAGCTTCCAAAATATCAAGTTTGGTGGTTGAATCTGGCTTGTAAATTAGTTTTGCTTCTTCAAAAAGAAATTTATGGTATTTTTCGTAACAGTGTTTGGCCACCGAGGACTTCTTTAGGTCACAGTTCCGAATGTAGGTCTTGTGCTCCTTCAATCAAAAATGCAAGGCTGTCCTATATATGAAGTGCCACATTCACATGGAATTTGATAAATTCCCCATGAGTTTTTGTCTTCAACATAGTCCTTTGATCCTAAAAATCTCATTTTGTTTATGGGTTTAAAAATCACCTTAAAATTAAAGGTTTTGAGAATTTTTGAAATTTTGAAGGCAATGTCACGGAAAAATGGAATAATGGCAAAATTCTCTCACAATGGGCGCATCACAGGAGTTAATGTGGAGATAGGCTTCGGTTTCCGGAATGTTGTTAGAGCCTTATCTATAATGGAAGGGTTGTATCCCCGCTGTATTGCAACACGTTTAAGGAAATAAAGTTCTTTTTCCAAACTGTCTTTATCTGAACATATATGTATCACGCGATATACACAACTGTAAAAGGCGCTGAGTTTTTGTTGATAAGGGCAATTGAACTTGGCATGTGGAGGGGAAAAAATAGCGAAAGGCTTCCGATAAATTGTGGTTGCGAGAGATCCATTTAAGCGGGTTACCAGGACGTCAAGGAATGGTAGGCATCCATTATTTTCAGTTTCATAGCTGAATTGAATGTGAGAATAAATGGAATTTATAAGTTTGACTAATTCCGGAATTTCAAAATGTTTTCCCTTCCATAGAACGAAAGTATTGTCTACATATTGTATGCTTGTTTTCAATTGAAGGAGCATGAGACCTACATTCGGAATTGTGACCTAAAGAAGTCATCGATGTCTAAACCCTGTTATGAAAAGGACTACACATTTCTCTTTGAAGAAGCAAAACTAATTGACAAGCCAGATTCAACCACCATACTTGATATTTTGGAAGCTTTCCATATATATCAGAAGTCTTCACAACTTGTTAATGACATGGCATTTACCCCATTTCTATCAAGCACATGGAAACATCTAACCAAAACACGTGACTGTAAAACACCATTTATGATGTCATATACAATTTGAATATTTACGTGCCATTCATCCTGATGAAGCTAGTTCAATACCCAGCGAAACCATGTTCATCTTGAAAAAATAAATAATTGTGACAAACGACGTTGTATTATCTTAATATATATATATTAAGATAATACAATGTCGTTTGTCACAATTATTTATTTTTTCAAGATGACACTTATACATAAGTGTCACAAGACTGTCGTCTTTGAGATCAAGAATGTTACCATGATAGTTTGTACATAGGCTGGTTATCTTTTTTCTTATGCAAAGAACAATGATAGCATTCCTCCAATCAGGGACAAGTCCTAAGGCAATTGACCGATTTCAACTAAATGGTCAGTAGCAGGGTCACCACGAGGTTTCAAATCACATCCATTATGCCACCTACTGTATGGGGCCCTACAATTTTGAATAGATATAACTTCACAAACCTTTTCTTTCAAGAGGCTGCTGTGTTTGCTTCTCTCTCTTTGTGGCATCATCATCTTCTACCTCCAGAACACCTGCACTTTCATGCTCTAAAAGCTCACAATAGTATTTACCCCATCTTTTATGTAATTCATTAGGTTCCCAGATCATTTCTCTGGTCCTATTCCTCACACAGCTTAAAACTTTATTTTTCCTGTTCTCTGTATAGCTTGTTTATTTCCAGAACAATTTCCTATCTTTCCAAATTGCCCATTCCTTGCTGTACATCCTGTCATTCCTCCACTAACCTTACTTTAGCAAACCAGCCTTGCTGCTTCATGGTTTTTATAGCAG
Source organism: Macrothele yani (assembly GCA_039090855.1). Classification (NCBI taxonomy): domain Eukaryota; kingdom Metazoa; phylum Arthropoda; class Arachnida; order Araneae; family Macrothelidae; genus Macrothele; species Macrothele yani. Next base: position 27,983,852 of record CM077015.1, read on the forward strand.
TATTCAGCCTCAGTAAATCTGCTTTGTGATCTTCCTTGATTGGCTTCCTTCTTCCACTTTACAGCTTCCTGAATGTCACCGTTTTATGATGCATCACCTTTAATGTTACCCACTGTTACAATGCAACAAGCAACAAACCTCTTCAGTCACAGTTACAGCTTAGTTCTTAAAATATTTGCATGTCAGTCTCACATACATCAATTGATTCGGTCGTTCACTGACAATTCAGTGTAATGCTAATGTTCTTTTCACGACAGACATTTTCCTATTCCTTCTTTCTCCAACCAACATTCAACTTCACTCGTTATACTGAAAGGTAATGATCAGACACATCTGCAATAAGTATCACAAATGCTGTCTGCGTACGATAAATAAAATCATTAAAAGTTTGCAAAGTAAAACCAAATTTATTTACAAATTAAAATAAAATAATTAAATTAATAAAATTAAATTAAATAATTAAATTAATTAATTATTTTAATTTGTAAATAAATTTGGTTTTACTTTGCAAACTTTTAATGATTTTATTTATAATACGCAGACAGCATTTGTGAATACCTATTACCGTATTGTACGAATAATTACCTTTGTCTTCAATTAGACACATCTGCACCTTTCATTACATGAGTGTCAAAAATTAAATGCTTCCAGCACCTGATCATAAATGACAAAATCTGTTGCACTTTTGTGGCCCCGGAAGTATGATATTCCTACATACACCAAAGAGCCGAAACATTTTGACAAGGGTGTCTTTATGTAAATCGAAGCAACTGCAGGTAAATTACAGCATATATGAAAGTCATGAAATGGTATAAATAACACCTGATATTGAGCTGTGTTAATCAGTGTTATTCTTGTTCTTCAGATGTGAAAGGCAGTGGACTTAAGCGAGTTTGACTAGGGCTAAATTGTAATGGCCAGACAACTGGGTCAGATCATTTCCGAGATGGCAAGGCTTGTGAGGTACTCACAGTCAGCCATAGCTAGTACCTTCAAACAGTGGTCCGTGGAGGAAAAACTACGAGCTGCTGGCAAGGTGTGGGCCGACCACGGCTCATTGATTCTAGAGGTGAGTGAAGGCTGCCCCCTTATGGCACGAGCCAGCAGAAGGGATACTGTAGTGCAACTTGGCATAATTTCAATGCTGGTGATGAGAATAATGTGTCACAACACACAGTTCATTGAACCCTGCTGAAAATGGAGCTACGTAGCTGCAGGCTGCTCCGAGTATCCAGGATAATCTCTGTTGACTGTCCAAAGCACCTCCAATGGGTGTGTAATCATCAAAACTGGACCTTGAATAATTGGAAAAAGGTTGCCTGGTCCAATGATTCTCATTTTCTGATGCACAAGATGTGTGGCCGGGTAAGTGTGCATCATTTACCTGGGGAAGTGTTGGAATGAGGATGCACTATGAGATGACAACAAGCCATTGAAAGAAGTGTAATGCTTTGGGCAATGTTTTGCTGGGAAACTTTGAGTTTAGTCATTCATTTGCAGGAAACTATGACATCTACCACCTACCTAAACATCATTCCAGGTACATCCTTTCATGCCAACAATATTTCCCTCTAGTAGTGCCTTCTTTTAGAAGGATAATGCGCCATGCCACCTGCCCATGTTTGAGAATGGTTTGCGGAACATAAGGGACACTTCCTGGTATTACCCTGGCCTCTATATTCTCCAGACATTAATCCAATTGAGCATCTTTGGTTTGTGTTGGAACAGCGAATATGATCTGCTGCAGCTCAACTACATAACTTACAAAAGTTAAAGAATTTGTTGGTAATGTATTGGTACCAGATACCCCAAGACACCTTTAGAAATCTTGTAGCATCCATGCCTCTCTGGGTAATAGCTATTTTGGTGTATGTGAGTGTAGATATACTTTATGGTTGAAAGACGTAATAGATACACATAATCGTTTCTCAGTGGAAAAAGGTTGTCTGGTCCAATGATAATGATTCTATTAATCTTTCAGTGCTATTGTTCGAACTAGGATCATTAAACTCATCCAGAACATTCATTTTCAGGTATCTTATTCTTAACATCTTCTTTAGCATTGGAAGTCCCTTGTCCCTTTGTGCTAGACTAACTTTCTAGTATTTAAGTGGTTCAGAATGACTTAGCTCATTCCAGATTCATCCTTCATATTTATTAGATGGTTCAGAATCACAAAGAGCATACACCACTACAGTTGCTGTTCTTTGAAGCTTCTTTTTCAAACACTCCTGCAAAGTTGTCATTTATGCAACTATAGCAAGTAAAGTTTGTTCATCTTTTCACATAAAAGCACAGCAACACTGGCTTGTCCTCTCACCATCCAACACTTTAGACCATACACTGAAGAGCAATTGAATTAGAGACAGCTGGCGTTATGCAAATGTGGCGCTGTGGGCGGCCCTGTAAATGGAAATGACATGACATATGCAGCGATCCGACAATATAAGGAGTGATGCGACGGGAATCAGTAAGAGTCAGACGCAGTATGGGTAAGACGAAGGATCTAAGCGCATTTAATCGTGGGCAAATTGTCGGGGCCCGACGAATGGGTCACTCCTTCTCGGAAGTCGTGCAGGCACTGGGATTTTCACAAGCCACTGTGTCACGGGTGCACCGTGAGTACATCGAATCCGGTAAAACCATCCCTGCATAGGGCCAACTGCCGTGGACAAAAGCGTGTGGATGAGCGGGGTCATCGTCGGCTAGCTCGCATTGTAACAGCGAATAGACGGGCCACAGTGCAACAAATCGCTCGGCAATTTAACGCTGGTGCACAAAAACGTGTAAGCAGCCACACCATCCAGAACCATCTCGCTATGGAGTACAGAAGCCATCATCCCACGAGGGTACTGCTGCTGACCGCACATCACAGGGTGCAAAGATTTGCATGGGTGCGGGAACATCACCACTGGACCCTAGACATGTGGAAAAATATTGCCTGGACTGATGAGTCGAGATTCACGTTGGTACATGTGGATGGCAGGATGCGAGTACGGTGCAAACCACATGAAGCGATGGATTCTTTTGCCAGCAGGGTACTCTTCAAGCTGGTGGGGTGGCATTCTTGTCTGGGGACTGTTTACGTGGACGGAAATGGGACCCCTGGTATGTGTGACATATTCCCTCACAAGTCAACGTTACTGGGATATCCTATATAACCATTTGCTCGCGTTTGTGCGTCTTGAACATCCCACTGGGGACCTCATTCTGCACAAGACAATACACCATGCCATCGCTCCTGAATTGTATCCAAATGGTTGGATGAACACTCCACCGACATGACCTCGCTTCCTTGGCCAGCTAGGTCACCTGACCTCAATCCCATCGAGCACATCTGGGATGCCATCGAGAGAGATGTTCGAGGCTCTGACCCCCTCTATCAAATCTTCATGAACTGTGGGATCTTGTTCAGGGGTCGTGGATCCGTATGGCTTCCCAACGCTTCCGGTGTCTTGTCGAGTCCATGCCGAGACGGATCGCCGCCGTCATCAGGGCGAAAGGTGTTGCTACACGTTACTAGACAGGTATCTCTAATTCAGTTGCTCTTCAGTGTACATTCACCAGTTCATTCTCTTCTACCCAGAATCCTTTCATTTTAATTTCACTTACAGCAAATCTCATCCATATTAATTTCTTCAACCTCTTTATTTATCTTTCTATTTATTCCTCTACACCAATCTTACACTCACTCTACTGAAATCTATCTCATGCACACTGTTTATTATAGCCATGTAATTTCCATGGTGGACCAGCTTTCTCAGGTATTGGTAGTCCCACACTTTAGTCCTTCAGTATCTTCCTTTTGAGTCTTGGAAATCATAAAAATGCATCACTGAAGAATCAGCACATAGCTGGCAGTTAGTTACATTTGAACATTCGACCTGAGGTTTCTGAAATGAAACCCAGTGTCTTTTTTGGTTAGTGTCATACAGAGTGAGCTGGTACCTCAGCATTATTTATATGGAAGGTTCCTGTTGCTATCATATGTGGTACTGGTGCCCAGCAAAGTGTCCCTTAGAGGCAAACCCATCTGCCACTAGTATTACATTTTCCACTGATTGCTAAGCCAGTTAAGCTGTGCTAAATCTTGGTCAGTACATCTGCTTTGACACAACTTTCAGGCTTTGTATGCATTAAAAATAGGGGTGCCACCAAGTCATGTATGTCCCAGAAGGTAGGTTTTATGGAAAGGAGTGCTAAATTGCTGACTGGCTTAGTAACCAAATCTTCTAGTGGGAAAAAGAGGTTGAAGTAAACTGCTTCAATCATATCCTTTGCAGGGCTTAAAAAACACTATGCCCGAGATGCCCGGGGCATATAAATTATTGGCCTGGGCAGGTAAATAAAAAATCTAGTTGTCCGGTCTGGGCAGCTAAATTTAAAAATAAAAAGTTTGGAATAGAATTTTCCACTAAGGAAAAAAGACAGTCATTGCATATCATGCTTCATTTCACTGCTGATCACCAGAAGTTGTATTATTGTTACAGAGTGCCAAGGACAGAAGAGTATCACTTCTTTAATTATTGTGCTCTTCGTCCAACAATTGGAACCATATGTAGTTTTGCTCCAAATGGTGTTTATACTCAGCGACGGGATACATGCCTTTGATGGAACTAGCCTCTGGTGTTTAGTGACAAAGGGCGAAAACTTTGACAAAAGGAACATGGCAGAATCACTAAATTTCTCAAATACCAATTTCATCATCATACCATTTCATACCAATTTCAGCATCATCTTAGAACTTGAGATACACGCTTTTGTGCATTGAACATTTTCAATACAGACCCTTAAAACAGAAATGCGAAACATGCAAAAAAGAGCTCATATTTTTAACTTAAAAAAAAAAAAATGAGGGTTCTGATTTGTTACTTTAAAAGATAAATTTTCCTGGGCATCTAGCTTTTACTGCCTGGGCAGGTAAAATAATTTCTGCACATGCTCGGCTGGGCATGTAACTTTTCAGATATTTTTCAAGCCCTGCTTTGCATTGTAGAATGACAGATACATACCTGATCAGTCTATGAGAATGGAAACTGCAAAAGTAGTGTCCATTCTCGTAGACTGATAAGGCAATGTTTTTGTTACACTTTTGAGGATGCAGATCTAACATAGCAGTTGTATATGAAATGAAGCCCCATTCATAATGTTTGCTGTTCCACAAGAACTTCTGTTATTTAGTGGAACAGTCATAAAGTGTATCTTGATCTGATAAGGTGAAGCATCTAGTTCTGACTCATTCAACAGTGTGTGATTGTCTCTTAGAAATGAACTTTGGAGTAAGGATATGTTTTTAGTAAGAGGCTTTAGCACTTATCAGAAGGGCAGTATAGTGGCTGGTACCATGTGTAGTGGTATTGATATTCGTGTCCCCCACACTGTTCATACCATTGAAGTCATCAGCAGGGTTGTATAAAAGTAAAATGTATCTGCGTACACAACCATTGAAACAGAAAACTTGCTGCAAACCTGCAAATCACAATAACAATAGGATAAGATAATTTAAAGAGAAATCAATAAAAGAATAAATAAATATTAAAACATTACAGATTTCAGTGAAGACAAAATAGTACATTACAACTGAATGTGCAGCAATGTGTGTGTAATGGACCTTTAGGGCAAAATATTAAAATATTGGACTATGAGCTTCATAAAAAGGACTAATTAAAGAGTTTTTATATCTAGAAAAACAGTTCCATTAATGAACATTCAAAAATCATAAATAACATTTTCAACAACTTAATTCAAAAATAGTAGACTTACAAAATACATAAGAACATTATTTTAATTTAATAACTGGCAACTGCAAGAGTAACTTGGTAACAAAATTTAAATTCTTTCTGTGTAAACAAAACTTTTGATACAGTTTCAATACATTGAGAATAGGCCTTGATAAAATCTAGAGTCCATAAACGTCTCTAAAAACAAAAGAACTCGAAAGATGTGAAATATAATTGAAAGTTCTTCAAATTAAAATATAATTAAGTATATTAATCTGAGTAAAGCCTTGAGCAAGCGTTTTTATTGCTGTAAATAATTTTTTTTTTTTAAGCTTTAAGCAAAACCTATCTGCAAAATCTGCTAATAATTTGGAAACTATCCGCGTACGGCGTACCCCTGTATGTCCACATTCTGGTCATCAGGTCCTTGCTGTTACAGATTGTGATCCACCTTTTGGTAAATGTGTTGCTTAGTCTGTTTTCCATCTGTCTACCATGGGATAAAGTCGTAAGCATTGCAGTATCTGGTATACCATCCTCCCCCTCCCCTTACCTTTTCTTGTTTCAGGAGACTTGTATGCAGATACCTTGTCATGTGATCTTGTCATTTATGGATGCAGGGGTGGTAGAATAAAAATCCCTGCTGTTCTAGTTTTTTGTCTCTCCCGAACACCAGAGCTGATAGCTAATTCCTATTTCAATCAGCCTCTCTGTATTGTATCCAGAACTTATTTGTACTTGAGTTTGCTTTCAGTCTGTGACCTGAGGTATTGGAAAATGTGTAACAACCTCCATGGAAGAAGCCATTTCCTTGTTGTTTTTTTTTATACAGGAGGCAAATATTGCCGTTCTTTCCACCATGTGATACATAGACTAGATCAAGCCAGGTGGAATGTTTTTATGTTGTCTGCTGTTCTGTTCAAAAATCAATTGAAGCTGCAGGTGCGACAGTAACAATACATTTTGAGCTACCTGGTCTCACCATATCCAGAACTTTTGGAAAACTTCCAACTCACCTGAAACCTTAGTGGAACTCCAAATGCAGTAAGTCCATTCAGCTAGACCAGTGTGTAATAAGATTACTGCTTTCAAGCTAGCAATTTTTTTGTTATTATACATTGTTGATACAGGAGTTGGACAACGAAACTGAAACACATGGGTTTAGGACCTCCTTTGGAGGCCAATACAGCTGCAATTTGTCATGAGAAGGACCGATATAAGTCCTGTACATTGGCCAGAGGGATTTGAAGCCATTCCTCTTGCAGAAAAATGGCTAGTTCATGATGTGATGCTGGTGGAGAAAATAGTTTCCTGACTCGCTCCTCCAGAACACCCCGAAGTGGCTCAATAATGTTCAAGTCGGGTGACTGTGCAGGCCATGACATTTTCAACCTCACTTTCATGCTCAGGAAACCACTCTTCCACCAGTTTGGCTCCGTGTATTGGTGCATTATCGTCCTAATACATGGCACCACTGTCAGGGTACAATGTTTGAACCATTGGATGCACCTGGTCCTTCAGAATTGTCCAATAGTTCTTTGCAGTGATGTGCCCCCTCAAGAACAGTCAGCAGGCTGGCAGACTGCCACGATATTGTGGCCCAAACCATCACCGATCCACCTCTGGGCTTCACTGAGGGCATTAAACAATCCGGGTGGTAAGCCTGTGAGGGATGTCTCCACATGTAAACTTTCCCAATTGTGGGAAAGACAGTGAAAGATGATTCATCAGAGAACAATACACATTTCACGACCAACATCCACGATCTGTGCTGCTGGCACCATCACAACCGATGTTTGGCATTCACACTGGTTATTCAGGGTTTGGCGATAGCAACACATCCATGAATGTTGATCCGGTGTAGCTCTTGACGAACAGTTTTGATGGGAACAAGTGACTTCCTGTGAGTATTCAACTCTGCAGTAAGTTGGGCCGCTGTAGTTTTATGTTTTTTAGCTACCATCCGTGTTAGCACCCGGACGTCCCTGTCAGACAGCTTCTTCTTACCTCCACAGTTACTTCTATTGGATGTGGTTCTTCCCTCTTGCTGGTATGCCGACATGACCCTGGATACCGTGGCTCCATGATGCACCACAAAGACTTCTGGTCTTGGATGCAGATGTACCGGTGAGATGTACATCAACAGTCTGTCCTCTTTGAAACTCGGATATGTTTCCCATTATGTTGTGTGGATCGCACTTTTTGACTTTCAGTTATGCTACTGCTCTGGTAATGCAACCTTCACACTCCGGTCTCATTGATCGACTGCGGAATAGATGCAGGCTGGCCACCAGGTAGCAGGTACAGCGGCATGACGTGGGGTGCTATTTGTGCAGGTGTTTCAGTTTTGTTGTCCACCCCCGGTGTGTCATCACAGAAAGATGGAGTAATGTGTCAACAACGAACTGTGGTACCACTGCTTAAAATATTAAGATTTCACCTCCCACAAGATCTCCATCTTTAAAATTAGTGGAGGCTGTTACCATTGCCTTAGATATTGCTGATTATGGAATAGATTCCTTTGTTTTGGTTTTCAGTAACGGTATAACCCTGCATCATTTCAAATAGTGAAGAAGCACCAGATTGAAAATTCAAGCTCTGGTCTTTTGTCCTCTTTAAAGCAGCTCTGAATCAATTTGATACTGTGCATTTTAGTCCCCCATTGGCATCCACTGTGACACAACTTTGGAGGATGTGCTCAAGGCATTACTTCTTTGATTTTTGGTACATAGCTTTTATCCTCGCTATTCCATGGTCGTTTAAAGATTGCAGGATTCTTTTTAACTACTGATGTGCTGCACTTACTAGTCACATGTATGAGAAAATGAATTGTACTGTTAATGCACTACTGGTGCATTACTTAGAAGAGTGCAACTTTTTTTACACCATCACAAAACATCTTTGATGTCTTTATTCTATTTATGATCATTTTCTCTGCCTCAACATTTCTATTTGTGAGGCACTTGTATGACAGCATCTGGTATCCACGTTCTTCAACATTGAAAAAGTATGCGAAGTCACATGGAGATATGGTGTTTTCCTTGGTATCCAAGACTGTGGGCTGTCAACTTCTAATACTGGTTTCTTATGAAGCAAAGCCACATGCATCAGCTTCCTTGGTATGGCTGTCTCCAGTGCTTCTTTAAAGCATAATGTTCCTCAGTGCTCCATCATACCTTTAGTTCTGTATTTTATGCATTAATAACATCTTGCATTAACTCCTTCCCATGGTTTCTAGGCTGTGTTTGTATGGCCTGCAAATTTAATGCTCATCTTTGAGTATTGCAGTTGCCATTTTGTGTATGTGTGCCATTCACAAAATGGCAGCTGCAATCTGTGATTGCCAAGATTTCATTTGGAGCCCTAAATAATTGCCTTGTCTTCCCTGGTAAGAAAACCATTTGGATGCATTTTTATTGCTGACTTCACATGATTCTTGTTTTGCATTTAGATTCTGCAGTCATATCTGTTTTGCCTCATACAAAATGTTTGGGTCTTTTATGTTGATTAATAATAGTTCATGTTCTTTGCACAGACATCTGAAGATGTTTCACACTACATACATACTACATATCGTTCAGCTGTTCTTTGAGATTCAGAGGTTAGCTTCTCAAAGAAAGCTCATCTGCCAGGTTGAAGTTTAAAACTAATGTTGCTAGATTTTACTTACTGATGATGCATCACATGTCTCCATGTACCATAATTTTTGGGCTAAGAGCCGCGGCTCTTACGTTACTAAAAGTGACATTTTTCGGGTGTGCGGCCCTTATGCTGAATTTGTTTTCGATAAGGCTGTTTCTTCCCTCCCTTTTTTTATGCAGATGCTTAGTAAATTTTTTCAAACAATGTCTTTTTTTTCACAAACTCAACTGTGATCGCCCCCCCCCCTACTCATGCGTTAGACATGTCTATTTAAACGATAAGTTCGCTGTCCTGATGTTGGTTTAGGAGGGAAAGTTTGGGGAGGATGGGGAAATGCTCGCGTAGGTCTTAAGGTTAGGAGGTTTGTTTGCGAAAGGAATGCCTGACTCAAATGCCCTTTGCACGGGGAGTGGGGGAAGCACATCCCATGGCAGTAGCATGGAATGTTAATAGATGGGGGTGGAATGGGGACATAAGCACACAAACTAGCGTGACGTCTGAGGCTTCTGTTGAGAGTGCGCCCAGGGTATCTTTTTTGTTGGCTGCAACATACATCATGCAGGAAGGTGCGATGGAACCAAGGGAAGGAACGTCGATTTTCACTGGGATGGGTAGACCGGTTTGATGGGCACTTCTCTGAACAAAAGCTTAAGAACATGAACAATGCAAAAGCCTGCCCCAGGATGATTCCATTGGCAGTGACCTATTCCAAACAATACTGGCAGGACGGAAAGGCAAATTCTGTTCACTCTTCTTGGTTAATCTGGCATGCGATACAGGTGTTTCTTGGCTCTGTGCTCCTGAGTTTTGCTTCAATTTTAATTTTTTTTTTTTTATTGACTGACGTTAGTAGACGTTGAAGGCTTCAGCTGGAAATGCTTTCTCACTAATAAGCGCTGTAGCATTATCATCTGATGTTAATAATGGGTAATTAATTTAATACTTGGCTGAAGATATAATCTTTTCACAAATGCAAAGGAAAAAGAAGGGAGTGCTTTCCCATTCATATAAACGCGGAGCGCAGCGCGCAGGCTGAGTGTGCAGTAAATGAAAGTAGGTCAAACCACTTGAAAGAAAAAAAGTGAGAAAGCAGAGACACCGCTGTTTCGAAGCGGTTGGCGGGGAGATTAGCGAACATGTGCAAAGCAGCTGGTAAAAGGAAGCATGCAAATAAGAAACGTGTTAACTACCCCATTTAGCAGCTGCATAGAATACAGAAAGCAACTTCATTCTAACTAAAACATCTGTAGATGAGAAAAAAAAAGCATAACAAACATAGAAGGAACATATTAAAGAAAACAATATTTGAAAGCATTACAAGCGATAATTTATAAGTTAATTTCTTCTAAGACGGATTCTATTGCGGTGAACAGAGAAACATCCTGTAGCAGACAAATGGAATTTAGACAATTGTGCGCTTTTACGAGCAATGCAATATTCTAATGGGAGTCTTAAGATTAACTGTGATTTATATTGATTACATAAATGGTTTTGAGCATTTAATAAAGCATGATTAATGAAAAATGTATAAATAAAAGCTTTTGCCTGTATGAAACAATAAGTACGTAAAGCAGATCGACACTGAGTTGCAGAGTTAGCCTTTGAAGTATACATATAATCATGTTGGGTGAGTTAATTCATGAAAATAAGAAAGATAATTTAGTTACACATCTCGCCCAAGACTTTTTGTACTTCATACTCATTATCTTTTTCTCATGTAGACATTCCCAAATCTGGTCCTCTCATGATTTCCTTGGCCTTCCTGTATCTTTCATACCTACCACTTGGGCTGAATAAATTTTCATAGTAAGCATTTCATCACTCATGTTCTTTCAACATAGCCAAGCCACTTCAATATTTAGCCAACCCACCAGAATATCTGTTGTCATTCTACTGATGCAATTTTGTTTTACATTACACATCTTCAACACATCTTTCCTCACATAACTGAAACATGTCTTGCCACAACACCTCCACCCCCATAAGTAAAGCATCTTGCCAGCATATAAGTAACTATATATTTCTTCTGCAATACCCAGTTTTCACTGCTGTGCATCAGAGTAGGAACAATTACACCTTCATACACAACCATTCAAGACCTTTTCAAGAACCCATCAGTCCTCTGAAATCCTTCTAAGGCAGCTATGACATTTGAAGATGAATTTACTGGCCTAATTTCACCATCTAATCTGTTTTCTCTGCCAAACATTCTCCCTAAATGTACAAAGCAAATCATTCTCCTGGTCAATCTCTGTATCATTTAGACTAATATTGCATTCAGTGCTAACAGCTCCTCACTCAAAAACCTTAACTTTGATTTTCCCCCTATTCAATTTGAATTTCATACAAACTTTGGACATCCGGGGCAACATACACTGCAATTCTCTTTTGCTCTCTGCCAACAAGACTCTGTCATCAGCATACAACAACCTGCATACACAAGATTACCAAGACATAAACCAGTATTGTCTATTTTAGCATCACACATGCATGCATCCATAAATATATTAAACAGCCATGGGGACATTATACAACCTTGTTCGACTCCATCACCAACAGAAAACTATTTCTATGCTCTACTGCCAATATACAAGCTTTCACACTTTTAGGCAGATTCCCTGTTATATCATAATTATTCAAGACCTTCCACAGAAGTAGCCTCTTTATTTGGTCATAAGTTTTCTCTAAATCTGGGATGGCAGCAAAAAATTTCTTACCAACTGACAGATACTTTTCAATTATCATATGTAATACAAAAATTTGATTTGTGCAGCCCTTATTAGGCATAAAACCCATCTGTACATCCCACGCCATCTCTGATGTAAGACGTTGTACCTTATTCATAATGACCTTTCCAAACACTTTCTTGGTGCACTCAGCAGACTGAAATCATGATAGTTCTTGCATTCAGTCTGATCATATTTTCCCTTATACAAAGAAACAATGCATCCCTCCAATCCTGTGAGACCATTCTTAACTCCCAGCATAATGGCAAATTTCAGTTACCATAGGAAGTCGATTTATCGTGCTGAAGGATATTAAAAACACAGTTTTGTTTTTACACGATTTAAAATATTACGGTTAAAATGATATATACATGAGCACTTTCAAGTCCACTGTGGACCAAGTCATCAGATGCTGTGGTTGCACTATGCCTGGAGGGTATATATTATGTAGTATGCGCACTGATGAAATAGTATGTTTTGGTATGCGCATGCTCACTTCCCAATCATGTCGTTTCATTAGAGCAGCCAGTATTGTCTCTTTGTTGTAATAGTTACAGAGTAGTTTCCATGGCAACGGTATAATAATAGGGGTATCGTCGTTACAGCATTCAGCCCTATGTTTATGTATCAATAGGCTTTCTAACAGGAGGATAGATGAACATAGTTGGCGTATGTAACATAGTAACATCTTCCCAGATAGGTTGGTGTTGACCCTTCAGCATAGTCTTGATAGGGCAGTGGAGGTGGAGCATGTTTTAACATTATATCTATGTTCAGAGACACGTAAATTAATATCATGACGGGTCGAACCTATGTACATCTTGTCGGTTACGTCAGCATTCATAGCTTTTAAGTGGGATTGCGTATACACCGAACTTGGAATCATGGGGAATCCGATCCCTGTCATTTTAATATGGGCGAGAATGTTGCATGTTTTTATGCCAAAATCAAAATTAAGTGGACGTACATACGTTTTTTAGGATATTTGTGACAGCAGGGATGTATGGTAGCTTGCCGACATATGAAGTGCTTGGTATCGTTCTCGATAATGTTGAGTATGATGCATTAAAGACACGGCGCATTATGGAATTAACTATGGTAGATGGATAATTATATAATGCTGCAATATCCATAATTTTTGCAACTTCTAAGTCTCTTTGATCGGTTGAGGATGAATGTGTAATTGCTCGGTGAAACATAAAGTGAAGGGCTGAAAGTTTTGCCTGAGTGGGTGGTAGGAGTTATAGGGAATCATAGATATTGTTGCAGTTGGTTTTCTATAAACAGAGTGAGTTATTTCGTTCGTATTAGGGTTTCTTTCCAACAAGACCAATTATGCATTACCCTATCTGGACATCTTGTTGGAAAGAAACCCTAATACGAACGAAATAACTCACTCTGTTTATAGAAAACCAACTGCAACAATATCTATGATTCCCTATAACTCCTACCACCCACTCAGGCAAAAACTTTCAGCCCTTCACTTTATGTTTCACCGAGCAATTACACATTCATCCTCAACCGATCAAAGAGACTTAGAAGTTGCAAAAATTATGGATATTGCAGCATTATATAATTATCCATCTACCATAGTTAATTCCATAATGCGCCGTGTCTTTAATGCATCATACTCAACATTATCGAGAACGATACCAAGCACTTCATATGTCGGCAAGCTACCATACATCCCTGCTGTCACAAATATCCTAAAAAACGTATGTCGTCCACTTAATTTTGATTTTGGCATAAAAACATGCAACATTCTCGCCCATATTAAAAATGACAGGGATCGGATTCCCCATGATTCCAAGTTCGGTGTATACGCAATCCCACTAAAAGCTATGAATGCTGACGTAACCGACAAGATGTACATAGGTTCGACCCGTCGTAATATTAATTTACGTGTCTCTGAACATAGATATAATGTTAAAACATGCTCCACCTCCACCGCCCTATCAAGACTATGCCTGAAGGGTCAACACCAACCTATCTGGGAAGATGTTACTATGTTACATACGCCAACTACATGTTCATCTATCCTCCTGTTAGAAAGCCTATTGATACATAAACATAGGGCTGAATGCTGTAACGACGATACCCCTATTATTATACCGTTGCCATGGAAACTACTCTGTAACTATTACAACAAAAGAGACAATACTGGCTGCTCTAATGAAACGACATGATTGGGAAGTGAGCATGCGCATACCAAAACATACTATTTCATCAGTGCGCATTACTACATAATATATACCCTCCCAGGGCATAGTGCAACCACAGCATCTGATGACGGGTCCACAGTGGACTTGAAAGTGCTCATGTATATATCATTTTAACCGTAATATTTTAAATCGTGTAAAGACGGCAAAACTGTGTTTTTAAAATTTCAGTTAACCAGTCAATTACAGTCGCCATTATATTTTAGCATCTTGGCAGTTATGCCATCTACTACTGAAGCCCTAACAGTTTGAAGAGATTTTAGGGCTTTACAAAACCTCTTCCCTGATATCCCTGCTGCTTTTCCTTCTGACGTTTTGGCATGACCAGCTTCTCCCGTATTTTTTCACATTCTAGCAGATGATGTCACAGTGTGAGAAGGAATAACTCACAGACGTATTCTCAGCCCTTCTTCCACTTAACTCATTAGGCTCCCATTTCATTCCCCTGATCCTATTCTTCTCACAACTTGGAACTTTTTTACCTATTTTTCGTATGCCCTCTGTACTTCCAGAATGTTTTCCTATCTTTCCAAAAAGCCAATTCATGCCTTTCCACCTTCCTATCTTTTTGCCTTACTTTTGGCAAACAAGTTTTCTTTTTCACACTTTTTACAGCAATATTTGTCCTCAAAAACTCTACCTTGCAACATCCCCGAACATGCTTCCTTTTTTAATCTCACTGTTCCATCATGCATCATATTTAATGCTACCCACCTGTTGTAGTACCACAAACCTTTTCAGCAACAGTGACAACACAGTTCTTAAAACATGTTCTTCAAAGTACTCTGAGTCTTGAAAGTCATAAATTTACATCAATGTGGGAAATCAGCCTACAGCTGAATGTCTTGCTCTAAATCATGGAATATCTTGTGGGTTCTTTAAAATACATCCTTGGTAGAAGACACAATTTCAATGCTTCAAGTCTGCCGTTCTGTTACCATTGTCAAAATCAGATTATGGCTGCAAGTTGTATTTGTTTGCTGTTTAGTGTTGAATGATAATTAAGGCCCTTGACCCTATTCATTATCACCAGGCTTTTTTGCTTAGGTGTGTAATAACATCTTAGTTATCACTCAGTAAGATAAACAGCCATTACAGATCACAACAACCACCAGGATGATGGGTGTTGCCAATCACGTTTATTCATCTACAAATTAGCTATATAAGAATACTGGAGAATATGACAACAATATATGACATCTTTCTTTCTTTTTTTTTTTTTTTTTCAAAGATTTAGTTTATCAGGTGGATGAATTTTTCGTCCTGAACGAGTGGTCACAGAATTAGACCTTAGTAGGTGTGCCAATGCACTGAGAAAAACGAGATGGTAATTGTGATTCAGGTATAGTAACATGATGTTTATCTTTAGTCAAAGAGTTCTGAGGAAGGAGCAACCGATTAGAATTGGGTATAGTAATCATAGGTGTATCATAGTTTTGAGAGTTCTCCAGGGGAGACTAAACTGGTGGGCACTCAACTACAGGCTTTTTCGACGTGAATAGAGCTTTTGTTGGACGAATACACTCTGCATTGCGTTGAAGAGTGGTGCCATCCTGAGTGGTAACTAAATAGGAGCGAGGAGTATCAAGCTCTGCAGATACAGTAGCAAGAATCCAGTTGCGATGTGCAGTTTTAAGTTTTATAGAATGACCCTGTACCAATGATGGTGCTTGGTTATGAGTACCAGTTGTGGCATTTATACGTTTGTTCTCTCTGGAGAACTGGAGGCGAGCAGAAGTTGACGCCCAAGGCAAACGTACCAGAGGATGTAACAGGATCATTGTTCGTGTAGGACGTCCAAATAGACGTTGAGCTGGAGATGGTAGGTCACAGCGAGGAGTATTCCTCCAATTCAATAGTGCTAGATGCAAGTCAGATTGTTCTAGATCAGTACGCTAGGAAACGAAAGGGCAGATCAGCTGGCGAAGGCAGCCACGCTGAAAGAGACGGTCGACGTGCAATGCAGAACGCCGCGAAGGTGTACTCGCGCCGCATTAGCACGTCGGACCATGACCGAATGGCAGGTCAGATGGGACACGGGAGAGACAGGGCGGAAGACACACAGAGTGTTTCCGAAAGTCTCGACCAAACGAGCACAGACAAATAAGTTCCTGAATCAAGTACTCAGTGGCCATGGCATCAGCCCTGAATACCTAGGCAGATTTGCCATCAGGAACTGCACTTGTCCCTGTGGAAAGAGAACGGCAAGCATAGAACACTGCGTACTTGAATGCAGTGGCTTCGCCGAATGGAGAAACACACTGATCCCAGGTGTGCAAAGAACGCGAAGATTGGATCTGCTCATCCAATCTTCCGTTAACAGGAGGGGATAATAGCCTTCGTAGAAAGGCTAACCCTCCAGCAACATACCATCTTCCCCAATCAAACGGGGACCGAAACGCAGGAGGTGAACGTGCACACCGAAAGCGAATCGGAAGATGAATGAGGGTAGAAGTCTGTGGGAAAGCAGACAAAGAGACCACCAATGTAAATATTCTGTACATAAATTTTGCTATCTCTTGATGTTGTAAGTCCTAAGCATGAGGACAGTGTATACATGTGTGTAGGTGTTTGAAAATGAAAATAAAGGGAAATTATTCCCCAAAAAAAGTTCGAGGGCAAGGAATCTTCCAGTCAGCGAAAAAGTAAGAAACGACCTATCCCGCCAGACAGAGCGGGAACCCAGACAAGGTATTCTAGGTCGCCTGCCAGCACGTCACCACGGGCTGGTCTCTGGGCCATTGGGGTGGCCAGGGTCCGAACCGCGTCTCAAGGCAGGATAATTGTCGCAACATTTCAAAATAACATCCAAGGTGCTCAACAAGTCCCCGTGAAGCCAAGACAGATTGGCGGAACGGGTCAATGAAATCAGTATATTAACATTAACTTAGTGATTTGCACATACCGTTCTGCCAAGCCATTTGACTTCAGATAATGAGGACTGGATGTGAGATGTTGTATCTTCCAGTCTCTTGTGAAATTACGAAATGCCTCAGAGTTATACTGTGGACCATTGTCAGTTTCTAAGATGTCAGGAATACCATGAGTGGGAAAAGTAACTTTTAAATACTTAACCACAGCTTGAGACGTTGGCTGACTTTAGTTTTTTAAAATCAAAATATCCGGAGTAACTATCAACTACAAGGCAATAATGGTCACCCTTGAAGTTAAATAAATCTGATGCTATTCGTTGCCATGGAAAACAGGGAATAGGTTTCATCAGCAATGGTTCTGTGTTAGGAGCACGAGCAGTTTGTTGACACGTTGGACATTTTTGAACAAATAGTTCAATCTCTTTAGACATCCCATGCCAAAATATTATTTCTTTTGCACGATGTAAGGAAAGGCTAGTACCCAGATGACCCTGATGGATAAGTTTGAGATATTTAGGTTGAAGTACTCTAGGAATAATCAGTCGTTCAGCCTTGAACAACAGATTTTCGTATACAGATAATTCTTCTCGATAATTCCAATACTTGTGTAAAGAAACAGGCACTTCCTTTATTGTTGGTGGCCAACCTTCAAGGATAACTCTCTTGAGTTGTAATTCTTCATCTGAATTTGTTGCTGCAATCAGCTCTTGAAATGTTAATGAGGGAAGTGGTATATCGAGCAATGTTTCAAAAAGTTCTTGATCTTCACCAGCTGTCTCCAAAGACTCCACACTACAGTCACAACTTAGAGCGTCAGGGATTGGAATATCAGTACCACGTTTAAATATTATTTTCGGCGAATACTGAAGCACATAAAAAATTAATTGCTGTATTCTAGGTGGAGCTGTATGTAAGGGTTTCTTCGCGATTACTTCTAAAGGCGGTTGACACTATAATTCGTGCATAAATACTAATATTAAAAAGAAATCCGTCTTGTTGCACGATGATATTTATTCAGCTAAAAAATGAAATCTATATACAGTTTAAAAACACATGAGCACTTTCGGTGTCACATTGACACCTTCATCAGATGTAATTTCACCATGTGGCTACATGCTGGTCTTAAGTACGTGGAGTAGATGCATCATGGGAAAGGTAATGTCAATGTCACATGATATACCAGATAACAAGACAATCAAAAAAAGGCATAGTTAGCCAATGATCACTTAACAGAAGCAATTGCTATTGTGCTGTCCTTCCCAACAAGATTGCTCCAAGGTTCAGGTAAAACATAAGGATAATAGTCATTACAGCAACTTGTATTATAAGCCGAAATATAGAGGCTTTCTGCAAATAACAAGGAATGAACAGAGTTAGGTGTGTTTATGATTTTAGCGTTGTCCCAGTCTGGGACGGAATTTCCAACACTTATGGTTCTTGCAAAAGAGGTGCTTTGGTGATTCATTTTTAGATCATATCTGTGTTCATTTAATCTCAAATCCAAATTTCTTTTGGTAGAACCCACATAATGATTGTTTAGTTCACCAGAGATAGTGTCAAGCATAGGAATAACATACACACCCCATTTTTTTCCCTTTGTCAATTTTGTCACGATCATTGCGGATAATGGTATATAGATTGCATGATCGTATTCCAAATTGTATTTTATGGCCGAGAACATATGTTGGTAAGGAGGTTTACAATATGTGGATTAAAATCAACAGATCCAACATACTTTTTAGGCACCTGCTCACTAATTAAAGCAGTTGACATAGAAAAACGTACTTTATTGTGCACTCCCCTAACAACGTTGTCCGGGTAACCATAGTTTTTAGCAAGGGATGATATCCATTGTAGTTCTTGAGCTCTGGCGAAATGGCTAGAAGAATGTGAATATGCTCTTCTAAATAGGAAGTGCAGAGCAGAAATTTTATGCTGAAAAATGTGAGCAGAGTTGTACGGAATTAGAGTGGGTGTGGATGTAGGTTTTCGATAAACAGCAAAAGACAGGGAATTGTCAGAAGGGGTACGAGTAATTTGAAAGTCAAGATAAGGTAAGACGAAATTTGAAAGTCAAGATAAGGTAAGACGATTTGGCCATATACCATAAATCAGTTACAGCAGTTTGTCAACGCTATGTCTGCTCAATACCCCTCCATCAAACTCACGATAGAACTTGAAAATAATTTCGTCTTACCTTATCTTGACTTTCAAATTACTCGTACCCCTTCTGACAATTCCCTGTCTTTTGCTGTTTATCGAAAACCTACATCCACACCCACTCTAATTCCGTGCAACTCTGCTCACATTTTTCAGCATAAAATTTCTGCTCTGCACTTCCTATTTAGAAGAGCATATTCACATTCTTCTAGCCATTTCCAAACTCAAGAACTACAATGGATATCATCCCTTGCTAAAAACTATGGTTACCCGGACAACGTTGTTAGGGAGTGCACAATAAAGTACGGTTTTCTATGTCAACTGCTTTAATTAGTGAGCAGGTGCCTAAAAAGTATGTTGGATCTGTTGATTTTAATCCACATATTGTAAACCTCCTTACCAACATATGTTCTCGTCATAAAATACAATTTGGAATACGATCATGCAATCTATATACCATTATCCGCAATGATCGTTAAAAATTGACAAAGGAAAAATGGGGTGTGTATGTTATTCCTATGCTTGACACTATCTCTGGTGAACTAAACAATCATTATGTGGGTTCTACCAAAAGAAATTTGGAATTTGAGATTAAATGAACACAGATATGATCTAAAAATGAATCACCAAAGCACCTCTTTGCAAGAACCATAAGTGCTGGAAATTCCATCCCAGACTGGGACAACGCTAAAATCATAAACACACCTAACTCTGTTCATTCCTTGTTATTTGCAGAAAGCCTCTATATTTCGGCTTATAATACAAGTTGCTGTAATGACTATTATCCTTATGTTTTACCTGAACCTTGGAGCAATCTTGTTGGGAAGGACAGCACAATAGCAATTGCTTCTGTTAAGTGATCATTGGCTAACTATGCCTTTTTGATTGTCTTGTTATCTGGTATATCATGTGACATTGACATTACCTTTCCCATGATGCATCTTACTCCACGTGCTTAAGACCAGCATGTAGCCACATGGTGAAATTACATCTGATGAAGGTGTCAATGTATTTTGACCGAAAGTGCTCATGTGTTTTTAAACTGTATATAGATTTCATTTTTAGCTGAATAAATATCATCGTGCAACAAGGCAGATTTCTTTTAATATTACTTCTAAAGGTTTGTGATCCGTTTCAATGGTAACAGACTTGCCATGAATATAGTCATGAAATTTTTTGCACCCATGGCGAATGGCAAAGGCTTCTTTCTCAATTTGAGGGTAACGCTGTTGTGCAGATGTTAATGCTTTGGTAGAATATGCTACCGGTCTACCATCTTGGAGAAGTACAGCACCAACTGCATGAGAACTGGCATCTACAGAAACAACCACTGGCTTGTTTACATCATAATAAGCCAACTGTGGAGTATTTTGAAGAGATTCTTTTAACTTACAAAAGGCTTTTTCTTGGTCAGAAGACCACTCCCATATGACATCTTTCTGTAGAAGTCTGCACATGTGTTCTGAAATACTTGAATAATTAGGTATGAATTTAGAAACAATTAGTCATACCCATAAATCTCTGCAACTCAGTAACACAAGTAGGTACTTTTAATTTTCCAATGGCCTCAACCTTGGATCGGTCATTTTCTATTCCACTTGGTGTAAAAATGTGACCTAAGAACTTAACTCTTGTTTTTCTTAAATTCACACTCGTCTTTATTCAACCGAATTCCACTCTCTAAAAGTCGATCAATGACCTTTGATGTTAAACTACGTAACTCCTTGAGCGTGTTTGCCCAGATCAGAATATCATCCATTGAGCATTCAGTATTGCCAATGCCCTTCAATATTAACTCCATAACCTGTGGGAAAACTTCGGGTGCCAAAGCAAGTCCAAAAGGCACTCTCAAAAATGAGTATCGACCCCAGGGTGTAATAACTGTCAAGTAATCCGAAGTACGTTTTGTTACACGTAATTGCCAAAAACCCTTTTTTGCATCAAGTAGGGTAAAATATTTTGCTGTTTTTACTCTAGCAGCTATATCTTCCACAGTTTTGAGTGGAAAGTGACATCTTTTAATAGCCTTATTCAGATCAGTAGGGTCTAAACACAAACGAATTTTGTCTTATTTCTTAACGATAACCAATGGGTTTACTGCAGGAGTAGGATTAGCAACAGGTACAAGAATTTTCATCTTTACCATTATGTCAATCTCCTTCTTTACCTTCTCACGAATTGCATAAGGTATTCGCCGTGGTGGATGTATAGTTAACGAAGCACCTTCTTGCAGCTCTATATCATATTTAAAATTCTTTATACAACCAATACCTTGAAAAATATTTTCTGGAATAGGACTTACAACTTCATGAACTTGAATGAAATCCTTATTTCTTACTATTAAACCCAAGTTCTCACAAGCAGCGCATCCTAAAATGCAGTTGAATCTACCCTCAACCACTAGAAAATTAAGGGTAACAGGTTTGTTTTTTATAATACACTTAGTGCTTATCTCTCCCATAACTGGTGTATACGTATTATTAAAAGACCTCAGTCGTTTAACTTGTGAATTTGAAATTTTCACCGATAGTTGTCTTGCCAATTCTGCAGTTATGACATTCCCTTCTGCACCAGTGTCAATCTTAAAATTAGCGCAAATTCCTTTATCAAATAGCACCTTTGTATACCTTGGTAATTATTTGAGAAATTAATCACTTCACTGATATGTAAAGTATCACAGGTATATGTAGTAATGTCCTCCAAATCACTATCAGATTCGCTAATCTCATGAACTTCCTTATTTCGTGACTTAAGGGTTTTCATATTAGCTTTGCATTGGCGCTCATAGTGTCCCTTCTTGGAACAGTAATTACAAGTCACGCTGAAAGCAGGACACTTCCGAAATTGGTGCACGAAACCACATAGCCAACACACTCCCTTCACTTTGATGTCCACTGTGGACTTCGATCCTTCGCGTATTCTGAGCAATTGAATTCTGTAGGAACCCTTTTTTTGTTTATTCTTAATGAAAGGACTTCTTTATCTTTATTCATCACTGTCCTCATTTCCTGAAGTTGATTCGAAGCCCGTTCACTAGCTCTGCATATATCGATCACTTTACTCAATGCCAGCTCTCCCTCAGCTAATAATAATTCACGAACTTTATCTGAAAGAACACTATGCACAATCTGGTCACACAACAAACCATCTTGTAAATTACCAAAAGCGCAATCAATAATCTTCGTTCGAAGTTTAGTTGAGTAAGAATTGAAATTCTCTTGCTCACCCTGCACACAAGTAAAAAATAAGTAGCGTACATACGTCTGGTTTGGTTTTGGAGCAAAGCAATCGTCAAATCTTTTTTTAATCACAGCTACATCGCTCTGCTCCGCCTCAGACAAATTAAAAGTATTAAAAATCATAGTTGCCTGAGTTCCTATTGCTGACATAGTAGTGACTTGCACCTGTGGTGGTTTCTAGAAAAGTTGCGTAGCAACTGCATAAAATTCGAATGATTGCTTCCACAACTTCTATTTTGCGGCCATGTTGTCGGCAGTTACTTCCAAATCTCGAGGAAGACGAACGTTAGCAGAATCCATGTTACTTGAACTATAAACTCAACACAGCTGCCTCAAATTAGTCATAACAAAACAACATTTACGATCCCACAATTCTGACACCATGTAATAACATCTTAGTTATCACTCAGTAAGATAAACAGCCATTACAGATCACAACAACCACCGGGATGATGGGTGTTGCCAATCACGTTTACTCATCTACAAATTAGCTTTATAAGAATACCGGAGAATATGACAACAATATATGACAAGGTGCTTTCCATATTTCATTTATGCGTGATACATACATATCATTAAGCTGTTCTCTGAGATTCAGAGGTTAGCTCCTCAAAGAAAGACCATGTGCCAAGTAACCATTTAACTGATAGAACTAGAATTTACTTACTGTTTGTGTATCAAATGTCTCCATTTACAACGATCTTGGCACAGCTCGAGCTTCATTAACATCCATCACATGCCACACAGAAGACCTTTTGTACTTCATACTCATAATCTTTTTTCTCATGCAGACATTCCTGAATCTGGTCCTCATTTTGCAACATTTTGCCTCACATTACACATCGGCAACACATCTTCATTCCTCACATGATCAGAGTGTCTTACCACAAACCCCCTGTAAGTAATGCATCTCCCCAGCACACAAACGACCCATGTCTTTTCTGCAGTACCCAAATTTCACTGCCGTGCATCAGAGTAGAAACAATTGCACTTTAATATACAGCCATTTGGGACTTTCTTGAGAACCCATCATTCCTGTGAAGTCCTTCTAAGGAAGCTAAGATTTTCAATGAAGAATTCACTCGGCTACTAATTTTGCTATCTAATTTGTTCTTTCTTTCTGTCAAGCATACTTCCGAAATATACAAACTCATTCACCTGGTCAATCTCTGTGCCAATTAAGACTTATCTTGCATTCAGTGCTAACAGTTCCTTCCTCAAAAACTGTAACTTTGGTTTTTCCCTTATTTGTACTCAGTTTGAATTTCATACAAACTTCGTACATCCGGGACAACAAACTCTGCAACTCACTTTTGCTCTCTGCTGTGTCATCAGCATAGAGCAATCTGCACACACGCATATTACCAAGACACAAATCGGCATTATCCATTTTGGCATTATGCATGCATACATCCATAAATATGTTAAACAGCCATGGTGACACAGAAGTGCCAACTATTACGGATTGTCCGTAATTATTATGGATTCGACTGTCAGATTACGGAATTACGGATAGGTTGGAATAATTACGGATTTCAGTGTGTTTTGGAAAATCTCAATTTTGTATCCTTTTGTGTTAAAATATTATGAATTTAAGGAAAATTTGTAAAAACTAAATAAGAAAAACATTTAACGGTTTCTTAAAAAATTTCAAAAGCCAACTTTTTTTTTTTAATCTGCTGCTTGCGGAATGATTGCTTTGCATGATTACAACATTCTGCGTGCATAGTAGGTGTCTGAGTCGTGGATTGATTCTTGCATTATCATTGGATAGACTTCCCACCGCAAGACATCTCAAACGATTATATTCTTTGAAACGATGACGTCGCACGGGTTCCGCACATACACAGGCGCTCGTAACGTCACGAGGTGGGAGTTGAAGCGCAAGTCAGCCTATGACCCGGATGTCTACTGTCTGTTGCAGTGCATTGAGGCCGAGTGGGGGAGATAAAAACCAGTTTTTGTAGGAGCAGTGTCATTTTATTTTTCTGTGGCGCTTTGCTGGAGATAAGCGGCAACGTGTTCTTTAGTGACATCATCGGCAAACATCAATAGTTTTTTATTTCTTCTGACAACAAATCGTC
Source organism: Macrothele yani (assembly GCA_039090855.1). Taxonomy (NCBI): domain Eukaryota; kingdom Metazoa; phylum Arthropoda; class Arachnida; order Araneae; family Macrothelidae; genus Macrothele; species Macrothele yani. The sequence continues at coordinate 28,008,515 of CM077015.1, forward strand.
ACTTCTAATAGCGGTAAGGTTTATTGTTTTTCTGTAATTGTCTGTTTTTGACAATGAGTGGAAATACACGAAAGGGAGTACTTGTTACTTGTACCAATGGGGGGGGGTCTAAATTGACCCAGCACAGCGACCTAAGGTCTATTGTGCATCCCCAGCCCAAATCTCGAAAGAGACCAGATGCACGAGCAAAAGCAAGAATGCTCTTGACTGGTACTAAAGAGATATCACTTGGTCTCAAGTTGTGAGTACCAAAGTGTTCAAGCCTGAGTGCTGCAAAAAAGTCACAGTCACAAAGAAAATGCAAGGAAGTCTCTTCTTCCAGATGGCATCCTCTACAAAGTGGATCCTCTTTCACCCCAATCAAATTAAGGTGTCTGTTAAGACGACAGTGTCCTGTAAGTAGACCAACAATCAGTCCAATATCCTTTTTTGGCAGTTTAAGGAGTTCCTTAGCCCTATGAGGCAAGGGTCCTTGAATAAGTTCCTTTGCCTGCCTCTGACCCCTGGTAGCATGCCTGAGGTCAAGCTGCTTAGTCCTCAGCAGCCTTTTAGTTAGTCCTCTGGCCACACCAGAGGCGAGCCCTAATGCAGGCTCTTGACCATAAAAAGCCTGCTCTGCCCCCTCTTTAGCAAGAAGGTCAGCTTTCTCATTACCTTCAATACCCCTATGTCCTGGAACCCAGAACAGTTGCACTTTGTTCAGGTTTGCCAGTTCACTTAGGGTCTGGAGGCAGTTCCAAACAATTTTGGATGAAATGTGGCACTGACAAAGTGCCAGTAAAGCTGCCTGGCTGTCTGAACAAATCTGGATACGCACATTGTGACACCCTTTGATCAGACATTCTGAGGCACATGCTAGAATAGCATACACCTCAGCTTGGAACACAGTAGCATGCCTTCCATGGCTTTGGCATGAACCATAACCTCTGGAAAGGCAATACTCCCCTGCTCCAACTCGTACGTTTGTCCTGGAGCCATCAGTAAACCAAACAGTTTCACCGCTGCACCCAGGGACAAAGGACATTTCCCATTCACTGCGACTGGGAAAGTTCACACTGAATGCCTTATCAAAATGATATTTTACTAGCATATTGTCGGTTCCCATTTGAAAGATGGGCTCCTTACAAAAATACTCCTGAATAGGCTTGGTATGGCTGCCAACCCACAACGAGGGTCTCCACATGCCATTGCGGCATAATCTATATGCCCCCATAATAGCCTCACCCTCAATATGAAGGTGAAGTGGCAGAATATCAAGAAGCAACTCCAATGCAGCTGTTGGAGTAGTTCTCATTGCTCCTGATATACCTATGCAGGCCAGCCTTTGTAACTTGTTAAGTTCAGCCTGCATCGTGCAGAGGTTAACTCTGCGCCACCACACCGTTGAGCCATAAGTGACCATAGTATATATCCAGTGCAAGATCCTCGGGTTGAGGCCCCAGGATTTGCCAATAGCACCTCTACATGATCAGAACACTTTCTTGGCTCTGGCAATACAGTAATCTAGGTGCTGTTTCCAGGTTAAGCCTTCGTCCAAAATGACTCCCAGGTACTTAACCTGTGTACTGAGAGGAACTGTTTTCCCAAAGAGAACAATATCTCCAAGGTCACCAAGATTCCTCTTTCTAGTGAAAGGCACAAGGGTGGTTTTGTCAGGGTTTACTGATAGACCAACCTTCCTGCACCAATCCTCAACAAGTCCCAGTGTTCTTTGCATTACGCTCGAGACTGTTTTAGGGAATTTTCCCTTGACTATTATGGCCACGTCATCTGCATAGCCAAAACAGTCGCAACCAGACCCCTCCAGGATCCCTAGCAGTTCATCCACCACCAGGCACCACAACAGGGGAAAGCAAACTCCTCCCTGAGGGCAACCCCGGCAGGTGGAGACCGACAGAGTCTCCCCGAGAAGCGAGGCCACGACCGTTCTGCTTGTAAGCATGGCCTTAATCCATTGACAACAGGTTCTATCAACACCATGTCTTTCCACAGCTCCCACAATGGTCTCCGTAGAGACCCTGTCAAAGGCACCTTCAATATCAAGGAAAGTGGCTAATGCCACCTCCTTAAATTCCAGTGCCTTCTCCAGGCAACAAACAATGCCATGGAGAGCTGCTTCTGTTGATTTGCCTTGTTGATAGGCAAACTGAAATTTTGAGAGGGGTTTAAGAAGTAAAACCACCTCTCTAATATGCCTGTCCACCATCCTCTCAAGAGCCTTGAGAAAGAAAGATGTTAGACTAATAGGTCTAAAGGCCTTTGCCTCCTGGTAATTTAACTTACCTGGCTTGGGAATAAATATTACCCTAGCCTGTCTCCAAGCACTTGGTATATAACCAAGAGCAAGGCAGGCCCGATAAATTTTGCACAAGAGTGGAGTAATTATCTTCAGTCCTTGCTGCATCAAGATGGGAACAATTCCATCGCAGCCAGGTGATTTAAATGGTTCAAAAGAATTAATGGACCACTTAATACTAGAATAATTGACCACCTCCCTGGCAACCTTCCAGTCCTCCTTTTTTGCACGCCGGTGCTCAAGGACAGCTGTGTGTACGCCAGTGGGGTCAATTATAGTTGAATCTGGAAAGTGTACACCTAGCATTTCTGTTAGTGTTTCTTTACCAGTTTTTGTGAAACTCGCATCAACCAATTTGATGGTGTTCAGGCAATTTGCATTGTCCTTAGCCATAATTTTCATAAATCTGGCAGTACTGGGAGTATCTGAAATACTTCCACAGAAATCTCTCCAAGAGGCTCTTTTTGCCTCTCTAATTGCTTTGTTGTACTGTGTGAGGGTAGTCTTATATACCGTCCACTCACCAGTACGTTTGACTTTATTAAAAAGCCTTCTAGTTTTGCCTCTATGACTGCTAAGCTGTTTATTCCACCAAGGAACTTGCCTTGGTAAGCTAGCAGTCTTGGCCTGACAGTTTTGGTGGTAAGATTCGAGAATAGACCGTTGCAACTGGTCAACGGCTAACTCGAGATCTAACACCGAGCGCATGTTAAATTCCATGCCACCAATATGTGCCGCCAGATCTTCCCTGAAGCCAATCCAATTGGTCCTTCTGGGATTTCTGACTTGCACCAGCTGTTGTCTTACATCGGCAACTGAAAAGCAAATATATCTATGATCAGACAATGAAGGTTCACTAGATACATGCCATTTAATAATGTGGTCAAACATGTTAGCACTACAGAGGGTGAGGTCTTTGACTTCACTTCTATTAGAAACAATAAAAGTGGGCTCATTGTCTCAATTAAGAATATAAAGTTTAGTACTTATCAAATATTCCAAAAGGTTGTCCCCTCGTCTGTTGCAGTCGCTGCTCCCCCACATATGGTAAGCATTGGCATCACAGCAGACGATGAGGCGTCTTCCACCTGACTCACAGAAGTGGACAATGTCTCTTAACTCCCGAGAAGGAGGTGGTTCAGGTTCATCAAATGGTAAGTATGCAGAGATGGCAAACAGCTCTTCTCTGCCACTATCAGATGACATAAAAAGTTTAATCACGGTTGTATCACCTGTGGTAAACTCAGGAAGTGGCATAGCATGATGTCTTTCGCTCACCAGTATACAGGTCCTTGGTCTCCTACTTGATGTATTATAGAAGACTGTAAAGCCTGCTCCTTGTAAGCCCAGGATCTTCCCAATATGTATCCATGGCTCTTGAATGAAAGCCAGATCAACATCCTCCACAGCCAGTCTGCAGCACAAAGCAGCAGATGCAGACCGACTATGGTGAAGATTGATCTGGATATATTTCATGCAGTTCTCCATTGTGAGATAGGCATGGAGACTAAGTGGTAGAAGGACCAGCCGGGTCAGAATCCACCCGGTGGGTGCTTGAAGCCAGCTCCACATCTTCATGGACACCACCCAGGCGCATCACATCCACCTCCTCAGTCTCCCCCCCCCCCCAACCACAACTGGACCTGAGTCCTTCCCTGCTTCCAGACTATGGCCAGGGGAGGACAATGCAGCTGTTTCTGGCTCCACAACTGCAGAATGAGGCTCTTCCATTTCTGTGTCCTCCTTTGAAGTGCTAGGGCCCTGAGGGTCATGTAGTACTTTAAATTGACCCTCATCGACCCCAGTGTAGGCAGTGAACCTGGCTTCAGCAATGGCTTTAGCCGATTCCCTGTCTACCTGGAAAATCCACCTGACGGCCTTAGGATCTTGTACCCGATCCAACACCCCTCCAGTGGTTTGTGTGCAAACTGCTGTTATAGGCACAAAGGACGTTTGGATCCTTTTCCAAGTATCCTTTGTCCTAAAGGCAACCTTGATTGGTTTTGGAAGATCACTGGCCCTCATCACCTTGAGCCCAGTGTCCCTCAAAACCTTATCATTTTTCAAAGGCCGATGTTAGCCATTGCCCTGTTCCCTCGTTCTCACAAAGGTAAACAAGAGCTCCAGAGTTCAGGGAAAAGCTCTTGATGCGCTGTAGAGGCTCTCCTACTTGAGAACCATCCACCCGCCTCAAAAGCTCTTCCTGAATATTCCCAACCTCACTGTCATCAAGCCACTCGTTCGAGAAATTTTCCTTCATGATGGCCATCCTAACATTGGAGACAGCCTCACCATAAGTGCTGGGACAAAACTCGTCCCTACTCCTTTTAGTCGGCTTCCTCACATCTGGGGAAGGGGTAGAGAGAACAGATCTCTGCCTCTTGCCTTTCTTGTCCACAACCGGTGGAGAAGTATCTACAGATGTGGGTCCCACTGAACTCGACTCCTTGTCAGTTTGACCCTTCATCTGCCTTGCTAACTTCCTTCTGTGCTAAGTCGCAACCCTTCCTTGCTGCCCACCAGCCTTGCTAGCAATCACAGACTCTTTTGGCAACCCGGTATTACCTGCTGCCTCCAGATGTCTAGTTCGCTTTTGCGGAGCAGCTTCCCCCGCCTTAGCCTGAGAGGTGTTCCCAGAGCAACTGGGCCTCACCTCAGGATCAACAGATCCCGGCCTTGGCTGGGAAGATGCTGCTTTTTTAGGCTGGGTACTGACTAAGTCAGACCCTAACCCAGGGTTTGTTGTGTCCAAAATAGTTTCCATATTTGGTCCCACGAAACTGGAGGAAAATAAAAAGTCACCACCCGGTAATCCTCCTGTCCCGGGTGGAAGGCTAATTATGACAGGGTTTTGCCTGGTGCCCTGAAGGGATTGTTAACGATACTGATATTTCACTACCTCAGTATCATGCAGCCCTCAGCAGGATACCTAACACCTTGGCTTAGGTAGACCAGAGCCTCAGTTAGCCAGCATGTTTCGGATGCTCCAAAATGAGGAGCTACTGTAAATCATAGCACCTAATCCACCTGTTTCCACCACCCCACGACGAGGACATTGAGGTTGGTTTTCTGGGGGGCACGAAAGGGAGTAAGAGAGTCAAAGTCCAGCAGCGTTACCGGGATGAATACTCTAAAACATGGCAGTGCATAATGAAATCAAATGTTTCTGAAAACCATGTGTTTTGTACCGCGTGTGGCTGCGATTTTTCAGTAGCCCATGCAGGATGAGATGATTGCCGAAGGCCTATCCAGTCAAAAAAACATGAGGATTATGTAAAATCAAAGACTCAATCAAAGGCTTTGGATAACTTTTGTAAAGAAAAAGGAAAATAGCGTGATAAATGCTGAATTGCTGTTTACTACATTCATTGTGGAGCATAACCTACCTATAGCAAGCTGTGATCATGCTGGTCCCTTGTTTCGTGCTATGTTCCCAGATTCGGATATCACAAAAAAATATGGCTGTGCTCGAACGAAAACTGGTGCACTAATCCAAAACATGGCAAGCTCAACACAGCACGATATTGTCTCTGCTTTGCAGAATAAACCATTTTCGTTAGCAACAGATGGGAGTACCGATTCAGGTGATCACAAGTTATATCCACTTGTGGTATCGTATTTTGATGAAGCCATCGGTCAAATCTGCACTTTGTTGTTGACAATACTAGAGTCCAACAACAACACAGGTAAGGGCATTTTTAAAAATATAAATGCTGAATTCAGTAAGAGGAATATTCCATGGAAAAACTGTTTGTCTTTTGCATGTGATAATGCAAACACAATGTTAGGCCATATTAAAGGTGTTGCTGCTTTTTTAAAAGAAGTTCAACCCACAATAGTTATTCAGAGTTGTGCTTGCCACTTGATTCATTTGGCTGCAAAAGAAGCCACTGCTGCTCTTCAGGAAATAAATGTAGAACAGTTTTTAGTACAGCTGTACTATTATCTTGATAAAAGTTCAAAAAGGAAAAACAGTCTCCGCTTGTGTCAGGCAGTCTGTGGTGTTAAAGGTCATAAAATTTTAAAGCATGTCAGCACACGTTGGCTGTCACTTCTTGATGCTGTGAACAGGGTCCTGGAGCAGTGGGAAGCTTTGCAGCAGTTTTTTGGGGAAAATGAAGAAAATGTGCACCTTGCTGCCCAAATTAAAGATCCGATGTTGAAACTGTATTGTTTATTCCTTAGCAATGCACTCCCAGTGTTCACTTCTTTCAATGTATTTTTCCAGTGTGAAGAACCTGCCATACATCTCTTGCACAGAAAACTAATAAGCCTTTTCACAGATCTATTGGCAAGGTTTGTCAAACTGTCGGCATTATGTGAAACATCAACCTCAATCATAGATGTAAATTTTGCAAGAATGAAATATCAAAAAGAAGATTGTGACCTGATAATTGGTGGGGCAGCCAGAGCTTATATACGCTCAAGTAGTTTTTCTAGTAAGCAGTTAAGCAAGTTCTATTCTAGTGTCAGAAACTTCTACAAAGCGGCCTGTGCATATATACTGAAGAAGTTTCCCATGCAAAGTGAACTTCTGAAGCATGCTGTAGTAGCGGATATCTCAATGCGAAAGAAGGCTTCTTATGCTTCCATAGAATACATGGTCTCCTCATTTCCAAATGTGCTGAATTCTGAAGAAGTAAATAAACTAGATGCAGAGTTTGCTGCTTATCAGTTTGAATCTATTGATGAAGCTGCATACCCTAGAACAGATGTGGCATGGAATGAAATATCTAAGATGAAGGATTCATCTGGCCTTCCCAAGTATTCTGCATTGCCTAAACTAATGTTGGCAATATTGACTATCCCTCACAGCAATTTCTCTACAGAGAGAATATTTAGTATAGTGAGGAAAAACCTCACATATATATACTTCCGCGCAACAATGAGCACCAAAACATATTAAGTGCCCTTCTTGTACAGAAAAGTAAAGCATTTTCCTCAGGTGAGCCGTGTTATAAAAAGAAGTTTTCTGAAAAAGAATATACCACTGCAAAACAAGCGACAAGGGAGACTTTATGTCAGCAATGACATGAGGTAAGTAGAATATTGATAATTTAATTTCATAATTTTTTGTCAGGATAGTGTAAACATATAAGGTTATTACACATTTCACGCATTAATTTCTCATGAAATACCCTTTCTGTGCGTTAATGATGAGGCTTCGTATGGTGATTACCAATAGGCACCTCATACAAGTATTACAGGTTACACAGTAGTACTATAATATTGTCCTTAACTTTAAAAAAAAAAAATGGCCTGCTACATTACTGAAAAATCCCCTATTGATTACTGACACGTTCTGCTAGAGGTTGGCACCTCTGGTGACATTACACAACTTTGTCTGATTCCTACACCTATAGAAAACCATTTTGATAAAACTCCATTCACTCGTACACATGCTCTACTGCCAGCATACATGGCTTTCACACTATTAAGTAGATTCCCAGTAATACCATATTTATTCAGTACCTTTCACAGAAGAGTCCTACTTACTTTGCCATAAGCTTTCTTTAAATCTATGAAGGCCGCAAACTTTTTTTTTACCAACAGACAGATACATTTCAATCATCATGTGTAAAGGAAAAATTTGATTAGTGCAGCCCTTACCAGGCATGAAACCACTCCGTACCTTCCACACTTTCTCTGACGTAAGACCTCGTACCTTATCAATAATGACCTTCCCAAACACTTTTCCTGGCACACTCAGCAAACTGATGCCACGATAGGTCTTGCATTTAGTCTGATCACCTTTTCCCTTGTACAAGGGAACAATACTAGCATCCCTCCAATCCTGAGGTACCATTCCTAACTCCCAACATAACTGGCAAATGTCAGTTAACCAGTCAATCACAGAGTCACCACAGTATTTTAGCATCTCTGCAGTTATGCCATCTACTCTCGAACCCTTACCATTCTGAAGAGATTTTAGAGCTTTACACACCTCTTCTCTTAAAATCCCACCAGTGCTTCCATCCCTCACTATGACATAATCTGCTTCTGCCTCAGAATTACCTTTGCTTTCATGATCTAATAAATCACAGAAGTACTCACCCCATCTTTAACTTAGCTCATTGGGTTCCCATATAATTTCTCTGACCCTATTCTTTACACAACTTAGAATTCTATTTCCCCTCTTTTTCTTGTCTTATTGTCTTATGTACTTCCAGAATGTTTTTCTATCTTTCCAAAAAGCCAAATCGTGCCTTTCCTCCTTTTCCTTCGTATCTTTTGCCTTACTCTGGTGAATCAGCTTTGCTACCTCGTGCTTTTTATAGCGATATTCATCCTCAGAAATTACCTTGCAACATCCCAAAGTATGCTTCCTTCTTTCTCTTTACTGCTTCTTTAATCCCACTGTTCCACCGAGCATCACCTTTAAAGTTACCCGCTGTTACAGTACCACAGACCTTTTCAGCAGCAGTGACAACACAGTTCTTAAAACATGTCCACCACTTCTTTTCTACATTCCTTTCACATGACTTCAGCTCCTTTAGTCATTCTCTGAGTAAATTAGAGTAATGCCGATGACCTTAAAGGAGCCTTTCAACCTTTATTCTTCCCATCCTAGGTCTCTTCCTATTCCTTTTCCTCCAACCAACCTTCAGTTTCACTTGTGACACTACTAAGTAATGATTAGAGCCAACATCTGCACCTCTCATCACATGAGTGTCAACAACTAAGTGTTTCAGACACTGATTGAAAACAACAAAATCAATAACACTCTTTTGACCAAGAGTATGATTTTCCTAAGTATATATGTGGATATACTTGTGGTTGAAAAATGTATTAGATATACATACAAACCATTCTTAATGCAGAGTTCAATTAACCTTTCACCGTTGTCATTCACACAAGGATCATTAAACTTACCCAGAATATTACTAGAAATCACATTCTGCACACCCACTCAGCATTGAAATCGCCTGCTATAATAACTTTCTCTTTAGCACCAAACTGGCTCAAAACAGCTTTTAGCTCATTCCGAAAAATTTCCTTTTTATTAGAGGGGTCTGAACCACAAGAAATATACACTACAACAATTAATATTCTCTGAAGTTTCAAACAAATCCAGGGAATTGTATCACTTATGTAGCTGTAATGAATCAAGTTGTTCTTCATCTTTCACCTTAAACTCACACCTACACTAGCCTGTCCTCTCACATTATCCAACACTCCAGACCACACAATTCCGTTCCATTAATTTTTTCTATACCAATTTTTTTCTTTTTAGTTTCAGTTACACACAGCACATCCAATCTATACTTATTCATTTCTTAAATCATGTAATTCATCTTTCCATTTATATTTCTAGCATTCGATATGCCAATCTTACACTCACTCGGCTGAGATCTCTTTCTCATATGCCATTTAGAAATTCCATGTCGTTTCCATGGTGGACCATCCTTCTCAAGTGTGGTAGGTCCACCATATCCCACACTTGAGTTTTAAAGGTTCTTTCTCTGGGTCATAGAAATCATAAAAGTACATCAGTGTGGGTGATCGGCCCACAGCTGACGGTTCCAGTTGGTCATTCCACCTAAGGATTTTGAAACAAAACCCAGTGAGCTGGGGTCTTTTTGCCAATAGCACACAGAACTAGCTGGTAGCTCTCCAAAATTCAATAGAAGCCCTTGTTGCGGTTGTGTGTGCCATTGTTGCCCGGTGGCGCTCCCCGAGGAGGCAAATCCATCTCTTACTAAGACCGATCCTACAAGTTGCCTCTATGTTATTCATCTCTTGCAACTGTTCTTTTAGTTTTACTGGAAGATGAAATCTGTTACTGTCTGCCCACTGTGATGATCAGGTATTCAACTGCAGTTTTGTTTCTGTTCAACTGTGGTTTTGTTTCTTACCACTGACTTTAATGTTTTTCCACTTTTGGAGTTGGGACATCATTGATGGGATAGAATGTTAAAATAGACTTGATGACCAGGGTTTTTGACGTAGCTTTCAGTTCAGAATAATGTTGATACCAGTGCTCAGACAGGTTGAGCCGAAGCCAAGACCGGGCCCGAACTGAGTGCAGGCTGCACATAATTTACTATGGCTCAAGCTCTGATTTTTTTTTTTTTTTTTTAGTTGTCATTTTATATGATTTAGCATGTGATACTTTTATCACACTTCCTAGCTGGTAAAAGAATTCTCTGACAACTGGGTCTAGGTGGGGACTAAGGAGGTCTATTTATTCTGAGCTTGGGGAGCAAATGCCACAGGCCACAAATCGGTGGATTTCTGTGGACAAGGAAAAGGTTCTTCAAGAACTGTAAATATTATAGTAGATACCACACCATCAAAATTTTGGCTGTTCCCAGGTAATGTTATTGAGCAATGTACAAAGATTTTAGCACTGCCTGATTTTGATGGATGCCTGGCTGCTTGAAGCATTTGGAGGAGGACATGAATGGTTGAAGAAAATTGAGCAGCTATACTATAGAAACAGATGTCCCTTCTCCACTCAGCAGTTGACAAAGTCAACGGTTAATTGCTGTGGGAGGAGAGAGCGAGTAAACAAATTAGTCACAGTTTTGGGGCTCATTTGGGCCCAGGCTAAATTTTTCTACATAAAATTTGGGCTCTGGCTGATGTACTTTGGGCTCTTAAAACTGGACGTAAACTCAGCACTGGTTGACAATGTAATGATTACTCAGTCCTAAACTGCTATTCCTTCATATCAACTATTCTATGCTAAACAGTGGCCTATTCATCCTGATAGAGATTCATATTTGTGTGTATTGATGATGTCCATGCTAAGCTGATACCATATGAGGCCATGGTGTTTTCAGAAAAGATTAATGCTGACTAGCAACAAATTGGCAGTAGAGAAAAAATAGTACAGTGAAACCTCTGAAAATTATGGTCACTTCATGGACCAGAAAAAAAAAAAAAAAAAAACATTGTTGGGTGGTGGCCATTGTTCGTAGGTTAGGCCTAAATTAATATTGTTTCAATTTTGTTTGGGTTTAGCAGATCCTGGAAGTCATTGCAGAGTTTAAGACAGACATATTCAGCAATTGTAGTGATATGAAGATATGAGTGCAGACTCCATAATGTGTTTACCAAAAGAAACCTGAGTTTAATTCAAGAGTGAAAATGTCCAGTTTTAAAACAGTAAATAAACCGATTGCTTGCAGCTGAATTTTTCAACCAGCAATAGCAGTTTAAATATGAGAGATTTTCTTGTTATCTTCATCTATTTTTTACTAGAATTGAATGACCTCCAGCTAAACTTGATCATGTAGTAGAGAATTTTAGGAAGGCAGTGTTCTGAGACCCCTGGTCTTAAACAGCCCTTAGAATAGCAAACTTGAAGACTAGGTTTAGGGTACTCTATAGAAAGTAAAACAGAGCAATTTTAGAGACACCAAAGTGTAACTGAACTATTAGGTGACCACGCACAGGAAGTCTGGAATGGAACCTACGTGGACCAGGCTTTGGTGTGGGGTTGAGGCATACATAGAAGCTGGAGCTGAAATGTTAAACTGAACTTAAACTTTTTTTCTTTTCACTTAAGCTTGACATTGTGCCATGGTAATGGAACTCATCCTTCTTGGGTCATAGTTTCTTTAGTAGCATTATTTGTCCCCATCTTACTCACCCACTAAAGTACCAAAGGAGTTAAGTAAAATCCTAAAGGACAAGGTGTCCATTAGTCCTCCTTCCAGATCAATTGGAGTCTCTGTTGGCCACTGTTTGTAGGTAATCGCCAATGTTATTCCTACTGCAGCTATTCTGTACCAACCAAAACTTGTCGTTGTGTCCATTAATGGAGGTTTCACTGTACTAGCAAGCATTGCTTGTAAAATACTACACATGAAAGGATGTACCTGGTTTGCAATTGTGTTTAGGTAGGTGGTAGACATCATAGTTTCCTGCACATGAGTGGCTGGACCCAAGATTTTCCAGCAGAACATAGCCCAAAGCATTACACTTCCTCCACTATCTTGTTTTCGTTCCACAGTGCATCCTGGTGCTAACAATTCCCCAGGTAAATGATTCGCACATATCCGGCCGTCCACGTGGTGCAACAAGAAAACAATATTTTATTTGACCAGGCTACTTCTTCCAATTACTCAAAGTCCAGTTTTAATGCTCCAGTGCCCATTGTAGGCACTTTTGCCGGTGAACTGAGGTTAGCATGGGCACTCTGAGAGGCCTGTGGCCACACAGCTCCCTTTTCAGCAAGGTTCGATGCACTTTGTGTTTGTGACACATTACTCCTGTCACCAGCATTCAAATTACTGGCAAGTTGTGCCACAGCATCCCTTCTGTTAGCTTGTACCATATGGGATAGCCTTCGTTTACCTCTAACATCAATGCGCTGTGGTTGTCCCACATCCTGCCAGCTGTTCGTGGTTTTTCTCACCTTGGACCACTTGTTGAAGGTACTAACCACGGCTGACCGGGAACATCCCACAGGCCTTGCTGTCTTGGAAATGCTCTGACCCAGATGTCTGGCCATTACATTTTGGCCTATGTCAAACTTGCCAAGTCCACTGCCTTTCGCATCTGAAGAACAAGAATAATTACACTAATTAACAGAGCTCAGTATTATTAGGTGTTATTTATACCATTTCATGACCTTCACATGTGCTGTAATTTACCTGCAGTTGCTTCAATTTGCATAAAGATGTGCCGGTTAAAATGTTTTGGCTCTTCAGCGTATATGGCAATACAGCTCCTTGCATTCACCTAAGGAATCAGATACTAGTCAGAATTTTTATATTAGCAGATGCTGCTAGTAAGTGGAAAAAATGAATTTGAGCTCTGTGGTGTGGACAGTGCATATCTAACTCTGTGTACCACACAGCTGGAATCTCATCAATTTGCAATAATGTGTCTGGGTTCTCATAATGTTCTTCAGGTAGTTTTCTTCCAAGGGGTGGTGACAATCCCATCCTTTTTCAGTCAGGTGTCTAGTGGTTGCTTGGCTGATTTCCAGAGGTTGGATTCACAGCTATGCTGATACCTAGAAAAACAAACTGGTGGATTCTACTGTGAAGCTTGTTTCCTCCGTGGAAGTCACTGCCTTGCCACCACATTACAAGTGAATGTCAATGTTTGTTGCAAGGTTTCTGGAAAGTTGGTTGGAAACAAGCAGGTTTGCATTAAATTAGAGTTTGTACTACAGCCATTGAACCAAGATGAAATTTGTTGAGCCTAAGTTGTGTTACTGCTTGTCTGCAATAAAGTGTTATTGTTTCATCACTGGTAGCTGTATGATAATGCAGCTTCAGTATGTGAGATATGTAATTCATTCACCTCTTATTGTTGTCTATGTTCATTATGTGCCTTTGTTTTCATTGTGCTTGTTTTTATTTTTAAGTGCACCTTGACTGGATATCACAGTCACTTTGCTTCTCCTTTGAACACTTTCATTGCCGCACAACTCTGAATGACATCATATAATACTTAGCCCAGGTGCCACCAAACGATGTCATGATCATGGCTTAATATTTTCCTTTATAAAACATTTTATCTGTTTTGTTACTGGCACTGAAAATGAGTCTCCAACTGTCTAAAAACGACAGTGGTTTTGGGATAATGAATTTTTTTCCCCGCAAGGTTTAGGGAAGGGAAAGTTGAAGACTCATTTTCAGTGCCATTTTAAAGTCTGGTGACCAAGCCTGGTTCAATCAAGCTTGGTTACCAGACTTGTGGAAGAAGTTAGATGCAGGAACTCCTGCCGATTTAATGTATAGATCAAAAATTTGAGAGGTAATGTATCTAAAGAAATTTATCCTGTATAATTCCCATTAAGTTTTATCGTTACTGACAGTAATTAGAGAAAGCCATGAAGTCATTAATAAGTAGTTTTATTTTGAAATTATGTAAAACATTTTCCTCATCAGTTCAAGGAATTCTATAAGAATGAGCTGCTGCATCTACACCAAAGACCCATTACATTATGACCACCTACTTAATAAGCTGTAGGAGCCCCTTTAGACCACAAAACAGTGGCCACTCAGCAAGGCATCCATTCTATGAGTTCGCAATAGGTATCCTGGGGCATCTGGTACCATAATGTCAACAGAAGGTCCTCCAGTTCCCGCACATTTTGGGGTGGTGGTGATGATTTAGTGTGAACCTGCTTTTCCAAGTTGAACCACAAATGTTTGATTGGGTTCATATCGGGTGAATTTGGAGGCCAGGACATTAACAGAAAGTCACCAGCATGTTCCTTGAACCACTCCTTGGTGATTCTGGCAATGTGGCATTGTGCATTATCCTGTTGGTAATGGCCATCACCAGCAGGAAACACAGTTGCTGTGAATGGGTGAACTTGGTCTGCAATGCTGTTCAGATACCTGACAGCTGTCAGGTATTGTGCTATTAGGATAATGGGGCCTAAAGTGTCCCAAGAAAACATTGCCCACAGCATAACATCATCGCCACCTGCCTGTTTCCGCCCAACAATGCATCCAGGTGTCATAACCTCCATTGGTAATCGGCATATCTGTGCTCGGCTGTCTACGTGATGCACCAGGAATCTTGATTTGATATACCAGGGCACTTTCTTCCAATCTCAGTGGGCCCATTTTATGCGTTGTTGGCGATGACATGCAGTGAGCATGGGGACCCAGCTGAATCTTCGGCTATGCAGGCCCATATGCAGAAGGCAGTGATGAACTGTGTGCTGTGACATATTACCCTGATCACCACTGTTGTAGCTGCGGGTGATTTGTCGCACTGTGGGCCTGCGGTCACTGTGAACAATGCACGAGTCTTCTCTCCCCTCTGGCATTAGTGAGCTGTGGATGATACACGGCTAGACGACTGTTCGTCATTTGGCCATTTGTGCACCGTTTTGCATACATACTCACTACAGCGGCCATGAACAACCCACAAGACGCGCTGTTTCCAAGATCGTAGTTCCGAGGTGCAGTGCCATCACAATTAGTCCTTTATCGAACTCCGATAAATCGGCAGCTTTTCCCATTCTGACTCCGAACACTCTACTAACCGAAAGCCGGTCCTCGTGTTATATGTAAAGTCAAACCCCTATTTAACGGACTGCAATTTAATGAATTCCACGATTTTATGTACATTTTCTATGGTCTCGACGAAACCACATTGAAATTAATCCTTGATGTTTCTCGACTTAACGAACACATTTCCTCAATTTAGCGAACACTTTTTAATTTTCTTTAAACCACCAAACTATGTTAACCAGCATTTTTACGTTAAAAGTTAGCTGAAAAGAGAGCCTTGCGTAACAGGAAAATTTGACGTCAACCAGCATTTTAAAGAACACTATCTGTGACACAGCTTGACGGAATCATATATCAGTTCACCTTTCGTCCAACTATCAAGCGTAAACTTTTTATGGATGTAAGGAAATGATCAACAAGTTCCAAAGGAGTGCAACGTAAACACAGCTCATTTACGGATAAAGTTTTGATGAACATAGATAGCACTAGAAAAGTTAGAAGTGAAATTCACTGATCACCGTAGCATTTTATGAGAGCATTTAAAAAAAATGAATGACTGCAACAAAAAAAGAAAAAAAAGCGGAAAAGATTTTCAATCAGTGAAAAAAATTGTTATTTTGTCACACACCGATGCGAACCCAGGATCACAGACTGCTGTAGCAGAGAAACTCGGAATTTCGAAGTCAACATTGTGTACCATATTGAAAAATGGAAAAGAAATTGAAAGCTATGCATTAAAGTGTAAGCAATTTTTGAGTAAGAAGTCTACGAAAGCAGAGCGAGTTGGAAAATGCTCTTGTCACTCAGTTCCAACAAACACAATCTAGTAATTTGCCTATTAGTGGATCACTTCTGAAGTTAAAAGCAGTCCAAGAAGTTAAACGCATCTTATCGTTTTTAGCTAAGACATAACATAGTGAATAGAGCCCTATCTGGTGAAAGCAAAAGTGTTGATCCCGTGATGGCACAAACATGGAAAAATGAACAGCTGCCACAAATTATTGAAGGGTACATGCTGTGTGACATTTTTAATGCTGATGAAGCTGGACTGTTTTATAACCTGCAGCTAGATAAAACACTGTTTTCGAAATGACACCTGTCATGGAGAAAAGAAGTCAAAAGACAGGATCGCTGTTCGTCTAGCTGCCAATGCAGACGGGTCAGAAAAATTACAGCCTTTAGTTATAGGCAAATCTGCTAAACCACGTTGCTTCAAAAATGTGAAATCTTTGCCAATCAAATATGAAGCTAGTAAAAAGTCGTGGATTGCCACAGCTTTATTCAAAAATTATGTAGAAGCCTTGGATGCTCAGTTGCAGGCAAAAAAGAGAAAAGTCCTCTTTTTCATTGATCAGTGTGCTGCACATTCTCAGGTAAACAATCTGAAAAATGTTTGTCATTTTCCCCCCAGCAAATTGTACTAGTGAATTGAACTGCTGGATCTGGGTGTCATCAGGTCTTTTAAAGCCAATTATCAAAAGCTTCTCATGTGAAAAGTACTTTCTGTTATCGATGCAAAGGATGATGAAGTTAAAGTTAACATTCTCGATGCAATGCATTTCGTGCGACAATCGTGGAATGCAGTTACGGCAGATACCATTGGGCTTTTAGCAGGAAGGCTTTTAAAGCAGGCTTTTCAGGTTGTGAAAACAAGAAGAAAGTGGGTTCAATACCAAAAAATGCTGCTGATAATTTTGCGGATGAAGATCTTGCAGAATGGAATGAAACTTCCTCATCAGGTATCGTGTTTTCCAATTACGTTGATTGTGATGCAAATGAGCATACCTGCCAAAGTTATAGAATGTGCTAAAAACTACTTGATGCGCTTCGATATTACTGATGACGTTTTTCATACACTTCATAAAATCGAAGCTGCAATTTATAAAGCTAAACGTTCAGAAAAAAATAAGCAATCTTCTCTAAAGCATTTCTTTTTTACAGCGTAAATAGGTAATGAACACACATTCTGTTTTTACAAGTTAATCAGTACTAATTGATGTTCTGCTTCATGCAGTTTATAATTGATACTGAAATCGTTATTTAAGAAGCTAAATGCTCGGAAAAAGATCAACTATAATATTTTTCTTTCAATTTTAAAGTATGCTTAAATTTTGATGCTACATATTGAAGTCTAATATCTACAAATTATGTAATATTTAATATGCAAAGTAAATGCATAGTACTATTACATGTTTGATAATAAATTTCATAATTAAAAGTACTATACATAATTTAAATTTCACTGAATGAAAGAGAACTTAGCTGCTTACGTATTCTGTTATGAATGCTAGCTTAATTTGACTGTTTCACTTGAAAGGCATCCTCGATTTAGCGAATTCTGCAATTTTATGTACAAGACTGTTGGTCTCTTGAAGTTCGTTAAATGGAGATTTGACTGTATACTGCTCTGTAAACTTCACCTCCACCACTGTTCGGTCTCCAGGTGCGCTCATTTCTATAGGCTGGGGGTGGTCATAATGGAATGGCTTATCGGTGTAATGGTGTACATGGAAGATATCTGGGTGTATGGTGTTCAACATTAAAAGTCTTTACTGCAGTGGTTATGGCAACACTCATATAAAATCTTCCATTCATGGTATCAATTTTTAGGTTACCATGGAGGGTTCTAAACTGATGAGCCTGCACTCCCTCTATTTCTGTGGTTGCTTGTACCCTACATTTTGCATTTTCCAATGAAAATTCCTATTTGAAAATTTATAATTATTCCCATTGTTGATTCATGTCTTGTAATTTGTGGATGAGCATAAGGTTTTCTCATGTGTACGTGGCAGGTGAGGGCTTTCACCTGCCACGTGTGAAACTTAAGCACTTAATTGTTTTCCATAATTTTTGTTAATTTCTTAGTGTAATATATCAATTCACATTAGAAGAAGCTACAATACTATAAATGTGTGAAATAGTTTTTTAAAGCTTTCATACAGCCATATCCCCCCCCCCCAATTTATACCACCTCTTTTGTAAAAAAGATTGTTCTAATGTTAAAAAAGATTGTTCTAATAATCACTTTGGCCATATGTGGACACCATATCTCTGCAGCTATTGTGATTTGAAAAATACTTTTTGCATCTGAAAGCTTGAAATGGGAGAATGATGATCTTTGCATTCTGTTTTTTTTTTTTCCCTGATGCACAACTTCTCTGCTAGGTGGTGTAAATGCAAATGATATTGAATTCAAAATGCATTTTATTTTTATTCCATGTATTTGCTTCTAAATATCCAATTAAAATAATGATTTTTTCTTTGATATCATTTATATTGAAAATTATTTTAGGTACAGTCTCTTTTTCAAGTAATGCATAGATTTTCTGCTAGGGAGAGTAAAGGTAAATCACGTTTTTCCTGACATTTCTGCTTCTAAAAAGTCCGATTTGAAAAATGTCTCCTGCATCGGATACAGCTCCTGATGGGAAATGTTTAGCATATATATTTCTAATTTTTGGTAAAGACTGGTTTGGCCACCAGGAGAAGTAAGTATTTATTTCTGCTTCTGAAAACTTGATGGAAAAAATTCTTTTGTGAACTGATTCCGTTCACCTCAGAAAACTTTTTGAGAATACCTCCTGCTTGAAATAGTGCATAGTTTTTCTGCCAGGGATGTAGATGTATATCATATTTTTATTTTTTTTGAAATCTCTGCATCTAAGAGTTTGATTTGAAAATTTCTTTCTTTGTTTGAGAGGTGAGAGGTGTTACTGGTGTGAAATGTTTCTAATATAATTTCAAATTTCTCTTAGGTAACAAATGTTGTAATAGAGGGCGTGAGTTCACGTACAGCAGTATCTGCGAGACTAAAAACTCAATGGAAAAAATTCTTTTTCGGTCAGGTGCTACTAATTGTAAAAACTGTGTGCATATTTTCTTCTCAAAATAATACACAATTTTGCCGCTTGGGGGTGCAAATGTTTAATCTGTTTTTCCCAATATCTTTGCTTCCAAATGTGCGATTTAAAAAATTCTTTTAACACTGGATACCATTTACCATGTGGAATGCTAGTGTATGATGTAGTATTGCATCATGCTTTAATGTGAACCAATCAGAAAACAGATAATGCAACACAAGCAATCATTTCACAAATTGCATCATCTACAGCCCTACACGATTCGTGATAATTGCTATTACTTGTGTAATAGAATTGTCTGGGTATAGTAAATACCTTTTTATATTTCTGATTAAGATACTAAAATACACTATCTACCAACAAGTAATTGGACACCTGTGATAGCAAAGGAAAACAAAGTTTATTCACCTTCAATAGTTGGTGGAGCCTCCACGAGCGGCGATTACAGCTGCGACCCTCTGGGGCATACTCTCGACCAGGCATTGTACGACGGCTAGCGATATTTTTTTCCACTCGGCTTGGAGAAGACAGGTCAGTTCCTTCACCGATTTCGGACAGTGGGGGCACCCCTTAAGTCGACGCTCCAACTCATCCCAGAGGTGCTCGATACTGTTAAGGTCCGGGCTCTGAGCAGGCCAGTCCATTCGATTAACCCCATTGTCACCATACCAAGCCATGGTGGACCTCGCAACATGACAGGTGGTATTGTCATCCTGAAAGTAACATGGGTCCACCCCGTAAAACTGCCACAACGTAGGAAGCGCATGGTCATCCAAAATGGTACAGTAGGTCTCGGCGTTGAGTCTACCAGGAATAGCGACCAAGGGTCCCGTGCCATACCAGGAGAAACACCCCCATAGCATAATTCCACCGCCGCCAAACTTCACAGTTGGCACAATACATTCCGGCAGGAGGCGTTCTCCAGGCAGACGCCAAACCCAGACCCTGTCATCCGAACGGTAGAGGGTGAACCTTGATTCATCGCTCCAGAGAACCTGTTTCCACTGTTCAACGGTCCACTCTCGACGTTCTTTGCACCACGTTAGCCGAGAAGCGCTATTGGACTTGGTGATCAAAGGCTTGTGGGCGGCAGCACATCCATGGTAACCGAGCAGATGGGCTTCCTTACAGATGGTATTTGTCGAAAAACACTCCCGGATGCCTGTTGAAACTCCTAGCAGGATGTGGTCCATCGATTTGGGGCGGTTCTTCCGAATTTCTCTGGCCAGCACCTGTCGGTCTCTAACTCCCAGTTTTGTGGGTCTGTTGGATCGGGACACATTCCGACAGTCACCTCTCATCTTCCACTTGCCAATCATGTAGGCCACTGTCGATTTTGGGTACTTCAACTCGCTGGGTATGTCACGTATGGATCGGCCATTTCTGTGATACCCGACGATTACACCTTTCTCGAAATCAGAGAGCTCCGAACTGCGTGGCATCTTGCATGTGACTGGTTGCGTTGTTGTTTCCCACACAATATTTAACGGTGGCGACCGTGACGTGTATCAGGACCGCAGATATCGTCGATTGCAGGGGTGTCCAATTACTTGTTGGTAGATAGTGTATAAGAATGATAACTGTGTTGTTTTGAGGCAGCTTTTTATTAGCACTAGAAATTTTTATACCTTGACCAGACCTGCCAACTGTTACGATTTTATCGTATTTAGTACGATAAATCATGCTGCAGTACGCTAATAGGATTTTGCAGCCCAAAATACAATTTTTTTTAAAAATAGTCTTGTTTTCCCCCATTTTGTACCTTTTCAGACAGAAAGAAGCCTTGTAACAGAATTGCGGCGTCGGGTGACGTACGTTCTAGATTTATTTTGGTCCTGCAGACAAAAACGATATCCCCAGAACCCTATTAAAACCATCTTGTAGACTCCCTATCATAGATGCAAGTTTTCCGCCTTTCAAAATTTCCGAAAACGGAAGTTAGGCGTAGTGAGGATTTCTTCCGTAATCGTAATTTTTTTTTTCTCACGAAAGATTTTGTACGACGCAGAATTATTTTGTACTCATCCCCATCGCAGAATCACGGCGATGTACATTGCAGGTTTATTTTGTACTTATCCTCGTAGCAGAATCGCGGCGACGGGCAACGTACATCACAGATTTATTTTACACTCGTCCCCGTAGATGAATCGCGGCGACGTAAATCACAGTTTTGTTTTGTACTCGTCCCCGTAGCAGAACAGCGGCGACGTAAATCGCAGGTTTATTTTGTACTTGTCCCCGTAGCAGAACAGCAGCGACGGCTGACGTACATAGCAGATTTATTTTGTACTCTTCCCCGTAGAAGAATCGCGGCGACATACATTGCCGCGACGGCCAATGCACATCGCAGATTTATTTTGGTCCTGCAGACAAAACGACATCCCTAGAACCTGATTGAACCATTTTGCAGACCTCCTAAGATGCAAGTTTTCCGCCTCTCAAAATTTCCGAAAATGGATGTTAAGCGGAGTGAGCAAGTTTTCCGCCTCTCAAAATTTCCGAAAATGGATGTTAAGCGGAGTGAGGATTTCTCCCGTAATTGTAATTTTTTTTCTAATAATTAACAACATAAAAGTGTTTGCTGATTAGATTTAATTAGTTTCTCAATAAAATTTTGATGTAGAGAAAAAATCCCTACATTCTCATCATCAAGAATTTATATAGCTAAAATAGGCTTCAAAAATTATCAGCATGCATTGTGTTACGATTTTTCCATCTGAGTGTTACGTTTTTGGATTTGAGAGGTTGACAGGTCTGCCTTGACATACTATGTGTATAACAGCTATATTTTCAGTTATTAAGAAATATTACCATCTTAGTTTGTCTTTTTTTCATTTAAAGCATGCATATTTGTTAGTGTTTTTACCAAGTTTCAGAAAAAACTACTATGTGCCATTTTTTATGGCCCTGTATAAAACAGTTAACTATTAATCTAAAGGGGTTTTTTTTCAATTTCAATGTAATAAAAATATTAAAATGTAAATTTATTATTGATTTAATATTACACATACTCTTGATATAAATAGCTTCAAATTGGTACCATAATTATTTTATTTGAACCATTAGTTCTGAAGTTATTACCAAAATAGACATGGGTGCCAAATCCAAGATGGCTGCCATTGGTAAAAATTATCATTTTTCAAACGCCTCTATCTCGGCCTTTATTGGACAAAATATTTTCCAAATTCAAATTTGAGGGTCCCGTTACCATGTGTGTTACTATGGTGCAACAAGTTTTTCTCTTATAATTGGTGTCTTCACATGGAATGACCCCACTACGACAGGTGTGACCTCTTTCAACATGACAATGCGCCACCACACACATCCACAGTTGCCCTATTATGGCTGGAGGAACATTCCTTGAAGTTTGGCATCCTGACTTTCTCCCTCCTCGTTCGCCGGATTTAAATGTCATCGAACACATTTGAGATGCTATTCAGTGTGCCATCAATGGCAGGAATTCTCCACTGGCGAAATATTATGTAATTGTAGGATGCTCTTCAGGAAGCATGGTGTTGTTCACTGTCTCCACAATACCACAGAGAGCTCTTGGAATCCATGCCCTATTGTGTTGCTGCTGTTATCTGATCGCAAGGAGGACTAATGCGATAATATAGGTATCCCAGTTTTTTTGTTTGTTTTTTTTGGCGCTTCAGTGTATATGCTAATGTTTTTTCATAATGCTTGGGAAGATAATTTTTATGTAGAGTCATTTCATCAGGGGAATCAATGTTGTTTTTATAGTTGATAAGAAAATTTCTGAACTCCAGATAATTAACTTTATGTAGAGGAATATCAGTTGAAACAAATGCCTTACATAAATCTGAATAATATGTGGACAGAACTAGTTCTCCTAGAAGGACTTGTCTAGGTGTCACACATGAAGCATTGACAATATGCTTATTACTAGACAAATGTTGTGTACTTGGGAATGTGTACTGTCTGCTTTTATAGATTTCCCACATGTCTGGTAAAATATTACTTTTCTGTCGGTAGTAAACTTGTTTTTAAATGCCACGACATATTGGACATATTACACAATAGGATAATTTGACTTTCAGCATTGTATTTCTCTGTAAATTTTTCTAAGCAATTGACCCTGTCACAAATGAATGAGACTACTGAAACTAAAGGAATGATATGGCTGGTTCAAATCAAAACTTGCAACTGGGGAAAATCTTCAGTTGGAAGCCATGCAATCCACAAATGCTGTTAATAGGCATGAGAAATATGAAGTAAAATTGCAAACTTCACAAAATGTATTTGTTTTGCTTTTGCTCTTGACTTATTTTTCTTGTGGACGATAATGCCACATGTTATCACTTCCACCCTAGATTTTTGTTAGGATGCTGATACGCTTTTGTAACTTTTCTTGGGCTTCGGATTTGAAGCAAAAAAGAGCAACTTGCAAAAAAGAGGCAGAACACTAGTGAAACCTCAACACAGAAATTTATTTGGCACAGTTGTACAGCTCCTTGAAATAATGAACTCAGTTTACTTTACAACCCCACTTTAGTAACACAGGAGTAGAATAATATCTCTATGGTTCGGATTAATAAACTACTGTTTGTGAAAATTGCAACTCTATAAAGAATGATGGTAGTCACATGCAACTTACAGGATATGCAGAGCAGGGTAGGACATGCAAATGATTAGAAGTACAGAGTCATTGTTAAAGAATGATGGTAATCACATGCAACTTTACTTACAGGATATGCAGAGCAGGGTAGGACATGCAAATGATTAGAAGTACAGAGTCATTGTGCATGTCTGGGCCTGGCAGCACCCTCTGGACAGTCAAGAGAGGGGTATAAAAAGAGGGCTGTTTAGGATACACACCAGTAGTGCATCATGGACAGCAAGTTGTAAATGGGTCTCCAGGATTCAATAATGCCTCGGCGACGACAAATGGCGTAATATTTCCATACAACAGAGTTTGAACAGGGATGAACGATTAGTCTGTGTGAAGGTGCATTTTCGTGCCGCGATATTGCGTCTCGGACAAGATATAATGCCATGACAGTGATGCCCATGTGGCGGCAGTGGACAGAGGAGATCCAGGTGCATCGACAATTCGGCAGTGGACCGAGAAATGTGACGAAACTGCTGGATGACATGCACCTCATCCACATGGCGGTGACGAACTGTTCCACATCTTCGCAAGTGTTAGCTCAACAGTGGAGCACTGCAACATGTGTGGCATTGTCGGCCTCCACAGTTCGACACCGTCTGCTGCACAGAGGACTGACTGCATGCATCCCTTTGCGGTGGATTCCTTTGACCCTGAACCATGGACACCTCAGGCTGGAATGGGGTTTTCAATACAGACAATGGTGTGCTGATTGCCAACATGTCGTATTTTCGGACGAGTACCGATTCAACTTGGACTACCATGATGGCCGCATGCATTGTCGAGTATCGTACGAGCTGAACGCCAAGTGTGATGGTGTGGGATGCCATTGGGTACCATTCGCGATCGCAGCTGCTATGACTCGAAGGCAATCTCAACAGCAACCACTACATCAGGGAATTTTTACAGGCAGAAGTCATACCCTTCCTTCAGAGCACTCCTGGTGCTATATTCCAGCAGGGCAATGCCCGACCACATGTTGCCAGGAATGTTCAAGCCCTCTTCACAGCACAGCAGATACCTCTTCTTCCTTGGCACTGCACAATCACCAGACATGTCGCCTGTTGAACATGTCTGGGATATGGTCTCTCAGCAACTGGCCCATCAAAGTTCTCTAGCTGTCAGTACCAATGATCTGTGGACTAGCATACATGCCACCTGGCAAGCAATTACCCAGGACACCATCCAACACCTTTTCGATTCAATGCCACACCATCTAGAAGCTCTTATTGCAG
The DNA here is from genome assembly GCA_039090855.1 of Macrothele yani. Classification (NCBI taxonomy): domain Eukaryota; kingdom Metazoa; phylum Arthropoda; class Arachnida; order Araneae; family Macrothelidae; genus Macrothele; species Macrothele yani. The sequence goes on from CM077015.1 coordinate 28,033,468, forward strand.
CTTCTGGAGGCTTCACAAGATACTGATTTTTGCAGGTAAAAATTGTTGTATTCTGAAAATTAAATCACTCGTGTACAGTCATATCAGTAATGCGTGGTATAAATTTCATTCAAATTGCATGGTTCCTTCTTGGTGTTGCAATTTTCACAAACAGTAGTGTATGCAACTAAATATTTTTACATATTTGATTTTTTCCGTTATACATATTATTTTTACATAAATCACCAGTTTTTACGCAAAACTTCCCAGTAGTTTCTGTTGTAGCAACCTGTGAGCTGAGAGATGGCAAGTTTCACATTTTCAAATTTCACAACACATCAAAGCCAACAGATGGCAGCACCATACCAGCAGGAGACTGAGTCACCTGTCATTTAATGTCTAGTTTTGTGCCCAGTTTCGTCCTAAATAATTTCCTTCACATCATTGTTAGAAGTTTGTTTTTTCTGTTTATGTCAAGTAAATCGACATGCCCAAAGTTAAATCAAGTATATCATCCAAACTAAAGGCATTTGTTTACAAGTTTCCTGATGAAGGACTGAGAACTGATGGAAATATTTTGATTTGTGGTGTGTCAGATGATTGAAATATTAGGAAACGCAGCTGGCCACATTGGAGAAATTATAAAACACAAGATGTTGTAAGAAAAAAAATCCAGGTGTAGAAACCATTACAACTGTAAAAAACATTTTTGTGCTGTTTTAAAAGATAAGGAATTCTCGCCATGGGATATAGCGGGGTTTAAGTTTTCGCTAATCATCATATGCGACTTTGTGAGGTTCTTGAATTCAGAGACTAGTCTTGTGATGATTATATATATCAAGATAATACAACGTTTGTCACAAATATTTATTTTTTCAAGTCAACCATGGGTTTTGCTGGGTATTGATCAGTCAACCATGGGTTTTGCTGAGTATTCATCAGGACGAATGGCACGTAAACATTCAAATTGTATATGATATCATAAATGGTGTTTACATTCACCGGTTTTGGTTTGTTGCTTCCACATGCCTGATAGAAATGGGGTGGATGCCATGTCATTAACAAGTTGCAAAAAATTCAGAGATATATGGAAAGCTTCCAAAATATCAAGTTTGGTGGTTGAATTTTGTGAGGTTGTTCCGCCAATTTATAGGTATTTTGAGAGAAAACAGGAGCAGCTTTGTTTTCAACAACTTGAAGTGCTATTTTGTTGCTAGTTGTAATACCAGTAAGTTATTTGAAAATGCTGTTTTGGAATAAAGTAATTTAAAATTTGTAATCTTTTAATTTTTTGTGACTGTATAAGTAAAGATATTATAGAAAGTCATTAAAATATATTAAGTAAAATATAATTTTTCTTGATTTTCATTTTTCCCCTACATATTTCTTCATTTTTAATAAACATTTTATGTACATATATTGAAATTTTTATTACATATAAATCCTAGTCGTAATAATATCACAGAAAGATGAACATGCTGACCTCAGCAAATCAACAGAATTGTATCAATCATATATATATATTTATAATCAGAACAGACCTGGAGTATTTGATCTTGAATTTTATTCATTGTCTCTAGTAAAATGAAGAAATAAATGTAAAAGTGTGCTGGTTGGTCGACAAGTTTAATTTTGTTTAAAAGAATTTCTTTGTCAGTCTTGAAAGATTGCTATCATGAATAATACAGGCTAATTAAATAATGAGATTAACTATAAATCATTTTCATGTTCAACATCATAATTATTCCTGAGGTATTTAAGTTGTAATTGTGTGGTTTACTGAGTATATTTTTTAATAATACATTTATTTTCATGCTTGAATTGAAGGCTGTTGTAGTCACAGAGGAAGACATAAAGAGGCAAGAGGAGAAGGTTCAGTTAGCAAGAAAAAAACTTGAAGATGCATTAAACGACCTAAGTGTTTGACAGTAAGTCATTAAAACATTTTGTCTGTATGATAATTATGTGACATGTACAGCAATGTTCTATAGTTATTCTGTGGCCCTTGAAAAGTATTTAAATTTTTTTTTTGTGTGTGGTTTCATTCCATATTTAAAACCTGTGTATCAAAGGAAATTCAGATTGCAGTGTCAAATAAAATAGTTGTGTATGTATTTTGGTAACAATTATCACTGCTGGCTCATTTCTTCATAGATCAGGGTGCGCACGCATGCTTGAAAACCTGGAAAGTCCTGGAAAATCATGATTATGTTTTCAAGGCCTGGAATATCCTGGAAAAACGGTGTTTTTTAATGCTGTCTTGAAAAGCCTTGAAATTTGAAATTAGTGCTTAAAAAAATGTCCTTTTAAGAAATCGTGTTACTGTTACCCCTTCATTTTTAAAGTTCTTCTCCACTGTTCTCAAAGAAACTGCCAACAACGGTCCAGTGCAATAAAATTGGATGATTACTAGTAGGTCTGTTAGGAAGGGGGCTTGATTTATATTCTTTGGCTTGATGTCCGTGGGACAACTCTGAGAACGGAAGGGGAAAGAAGAGACATTTATCATTTGCAAGGGGGTCGGGTATGTACCAAGTCAGCTGGCATCCACTAGTGAGGAGTATGCCTGAACAACACATTCATCTTCTTGTTTATGTGCATGCCACCCTCCCTCCCATCAAGAGACTTCCGCTACTTATGATAAAAAATAAGAAAACTATCTTTGCGAATTTTTCACGAAAGTGGCTGAAATTTTTACATTCACTGTAATTGGATTACAGAAGCTCACTTCCAAAATTCCAATTGAATCGGTTTAAAACTTAAAAAGTTAGCATTGGTAATTTTTATTATGGATAACAAGTATGTGTGCCTCTTTGGATAGAGTGAGCCTCCAGCAGAAAGGGTGTTACCATAACAATGGTTGATTGACAGCTGGGAGCGCTTATCTGAAGCCCTTGGTTGGGAAGAAAGCAAACACCTGTTTATCACTTCCACAGCTCAAAAGGACTTGGAGAAAATTTTCAGAAATCCATTTTTCCGAATTTTGAAAATAACACAGTACAATTTTTACAGTGGTTAAGATACATCACAATAAAGTTCTAGTGCAAATTTTGCCAAATTCCGTTAGGAACTTTAGCAGATGCAAAATAAAAATAAAAAAATCTTCTGTTGCATAATCGGATTGAAAAAAAGAAACAGTAATTATAAATAACGGGAAAAGCAAGTGAATTATTTTTTTTTTAGATGCCATGGTTTATTTGAACAGAGTGATCCTTAAATTTTTTTTCTGTGATGATATGGACTCTATTTGAATTACAAACATACATTTTTATTCAGACGTCTGAGTTACTGTTTTAGTAAAAAAATGATCTATAATTAAAAAGTTTTCAATGGATTTAAGCGATATTCAGCGGATAAACGGTATTTTAATAAATTGCAACATCATGACGTGAATTTGGTAATTTTGTCGAAGAAAATTGGGGAGCTTTTTTTTTTTTTTTTACGTTTTCTATTATAGTTAAGGTGAAGGAGGAAGGGTGCAACTTGACACAGTTCAGTGGGCTGCAGGTGGTGATTTATGGCGATGTGCCAAATGAAAAGAAGCCGTTCCATCAGGACATTCCAAAGGTTGTGTGTGCGCGCGATGGACGCGCCTCCTGCCGTTTGATGGATCTTTAATCGGAATGTTTTTGTGCAGGGGGGGTTGAGAGAAATATCCGTTTCACGGTTCACGGTTCACGGCTCTTTTTTTGTTTTTTCTTGGTAATAAATAAAAATCATAGTTGCTGCATTCACCATTGATCCATATTTGCATTTCTTGAATATAAACAGCAGACAATCAGAAACATGGTGTTGGGCGGGTCTTGATGTTCTTCATTTTGCATATGCTGAATTCAGTTCTGTGGGAATAAGGAATGAATTATACTGTGAATATATACAAAACTACATATTTTTGAGCTGAAAAAATAGGTCTACTTGTACACAGTAGCTAACGTGTGAACTCAGATGAAGACAATCGTCTACATACGGACGTCTGATTCCATAAAAAAAAAAAAAATCAACAGTTTTTTTTATTATGCACTACAGGTAAAAAAGCAAAAACATGTTTTTAAACATTATAAAGGAAAACGGATTTTTGAAACGCATGACTTGATCTTAATTTCTGAAAGTTTCTTTTTTTCCATATCCTTTTTTTTTTTTTCAATTACAATAGATTGTAACAGGATACTGTGTGTTGTATCACTTAGTGATATGGCAGATTTTCTGTTGCCGATATCCGCGATCGTAAGCATTGCGATTGTTGATGATGACAAGATAAATACTGAAGTGATGTAATAAAATGTCGCATAAAAAAAAATTGCCCCCTTTCCCCCCGAACTTTTATGCGGTCATCATAGCTGATCAAACATTTTATTCCATGAACATCAGCACATTTGAACATTGGGGGCATCTGAAGGAATTCAGCTGTGCTTTTAGCGCCTAGTGCAACGAAAACATGCTAATTTTGGACAATTCTATTCCCTTCCCCTCTACCATCCCTAATAATTGAGAGTGCGTACTGTAGTTTCAAATATTCTATTTATGAGCTAGTTTACATGCTGTTCGTTATGTTTTTATTTTGAAATTACTAACCCTTTCAAACTATGGTTGCAGAAACGTTTATGCTTTGGGTTTGTCTGTACGATAATTCGCATGAAAGCGGTTGGATTTCGGCGAAATTTTAGTATGCTGTTGGGTATAACCTGGAAACCTACCCTGTTGAAAAAGGTCTAAATTAAATTTAAAGGCCAAGACATAAGAGCAGTATTCGTTCTCCAAGCTTAGGAATGTTAACTCGCATAAAATCTGTTTGATTGCAACAAAGTTTTGGTATGTTATCAGGGAGGAGAAACCTTACCCTTGTAGAAAATGGTCCAACTTGAATTCAAAGGTCAGGGCATAACAGAATTCGTTCTTTACGATCTTGTGCTTGATAAACTTGATCTATTTGCATAAAGCACATTCATCCATTTGCATCTTTCATCATTTTTATTACTTAAAAACTGAAATTACTTTTAAAAAATAATTTGAACATGATACTGTAAAGCGTAATAATCATCCTGGAATTTTTTGTATATGTCCTGGAAAGTCCTTGAATTTTTTTCCCCCAAAAGTGTACGAACCCTGTATCTACCATTCCTCATTGGCACACTATCTTAGCTGATTTTATGCCATTCACTCACTTTTTTTTGTACGTATTTGGTACACCTGGCTTGACCATTTCAAAATACATTCTTTGCCAAGAAGAAAAAAATGAAGCACCCAGGAGGAATCGTCCAATTAAGATAAAAAAAATTGGTATGTGCAATATATATGTATAGGAAAGGAACAGAGATTATAATTCCAGAGCAGTTGGACCATTTATTCAGATAAAACAGCTACACAAGTGGAACAAGTCAGTACATTGTTACGCCCACACCTCCTGGCTCAGATACAAGTGTTTAGCCGGTGTAGCATAGACCCATACAGTTCACGGATACTGTTCTGAGGTATAGCATGCCAGATGGTGTCCAAATTGTGGACCAGTTCACAACATTTCGGGATGAGCGTAGGTGGTGTCCCATCAAGTTCTATTGGTGAGAAGTCGAGTGATCAGGCTGACCATAAAAGGGTGTCGACATTATGGAGGCAGGCCTAGGAGAGCTGTGCCATGTATGGCCAGACATAATCCTGTTAAAAAAAAAATTGCTCGATGCTGCTGCGACAGAATGGCAACACAACGGCAACACAACAGGTCGTAGAATGTAATCGACATATTGTTGAACCATGAGGTGGTACGGAGGACTACTGAGGGTGTCTGGCTATCATATGAAATGGCTCCCCAGACAGTCACTCCTGGTGTGTGTGAGCCGTGTGCCATTCAGTAAAGGCAGGATGGTCATCTGCACCAAGCTCAAACCTTGACTCATCTCCCATGTTGATCGGACTTGACACCACTGCTACTGGTGCCCGCAATGCTTGCTGGTCAGTGGTAGGTGGTGGAGTGGCCTCCTCGAATGTAGTCCTTGTGCTGCAAGTCATCTGGCAATGATCCGAATGGCCACTTCCATACCTGTAGATGACGCAGCATGACCACAGATGGTTAAGAGCTATGAATTCAGTTCTGTTAATGCAGCTCCCACGATCGCTCGATCGTTGCATTCTGTCATTGCTCTCGGCCGTCCACTGCTCGCGTGCCGCTGGATTGTGCCCTCCACTGCCTATTGGTGCCAGCATTGTCTGATTGCTGCGTCGCTCTGACCCAAATGTCTGGCAATATGGCAACTTGACCAAAGCGCCTCTCTCAGCCCCAATATACGTCCTCTCTCAAACTCGCTCAACTGCTCGTAGTGTGCACGGATCTGATTGCAAGTCATCCTCACAGTCTGTGGAGGTTGATGCAAATGTAATGCACTCTCTCAGTTGTCCCTGCTTTTGAGCTTTGCTCTTGATATACCATCCTCAGTGCACAGTTCTCATTCACTATGGCAGGCCACTGTTTAGTCATTGCCCATTATTTTTAATCATTTGCATATTTGGCCTTGAGGTACGTACATGCAGAGTTTCATCAGGATCAAACGACTTTCGCAAGGTGCTTCATTAAAAAAAAATTGTAAAGAGTGTATCTTAATATCTCTTGCAAACAAATACTTGCATAATTTATCCTATCTTGCCTATGAATTCAACTATTTTTGACTGCTATTTCATCACCACTCATCATGTATGGTTGAAAACAGCCAGGCTTCATGCTAACCTGAGAATTAAGTAAAAACACACAGAGTTACATATAGTAATTAAATTCTTATAAGCAGAAGCTTTTGACCATACTTATGATCAACTCAGAGACTGGTTGTCAGTCAGAACTACAAATTGAATTGGAGATGATATTCAAGTTGTTCTGGCAACCAGTCCTGATTCAGTTGATCAAGACCATAAGCATGGTCGAAAGCTTCTGCATATAATAATTTAATTACTATACGTAACTCTGTTTTTACTTAATTCTCAGATCATGTATGGCATTTGGATTCCAGGGCTACTGATAGCTGTGTGCAAAGTAAAGAATAATACGTGTAAATATGCAGATTTTATTTTTGGAGCAGTGTCCTTCTCACAGAAAATGATCTCTTTCATCTGTCAGGTTAGTGCCTTGCCTTTGTTCCTAATTCTATTGTCTAGGTATCAAGCTTTTCTGCTTCAATGATTTATCCTAAAAGAAGTGTTGGACCTAAACACTAAATATGTGCTATTTGGGAAGAGCAACAGTTTCTTGTGGAAAGTGTTTTTTTAATCTATAAAGCTGGTCCTCCTGTTTTCCCTGCTGGAAGATTAGAGCAGTTTTCGATGCACTTGTCTTAAGCTATTTTCGTTTTATTGTATCTGTCCATTAGTGAGACGCCACCTTCATCTGAAAGGCATAAACAAGCTTTCAGGCTTCTCGAAACTTTACATAATGTTTATTATAAATTTGGCTGATCTTTCTTTTATGCTATTCTGGATAGAGGAGAAAACAAGAGTCTGACAAACTTCCTCAAGCTGCATGTATTTTTCTTGGCCGCTCACTTTCTTTCTCCAAGAACTTTCCATGTAGGCTCCTGCTCCAAGCCAGACTGTCTGTCTCTGTAGTGTGCGTGTCTCTTTCCTAACTTCAGCATGTATCTCCATGGCTTTACTCCTGGGGCTATGTTCTTTCTTGAGCGTGCAAAGCTAGTTCTCACCATGTGTTTGCCAAAATCTTGTTTTTGTCAAATTACTTCCAAGAGTAGTAAAAGATGGTAGAACACAATACAGGGTCACTAATACATTTCATTGCACCTTTGTCCATCCAGTAATTTGTTGGTGCTTCTTTCTGTTGTTAATCCAGCTTAACAGAGGCTTTTACTATGCCAAGTGCCATTAGGTCTGGAGATGATGATTCTTCAGTTTTACTTTGTCAGACATCTTCTTTCATGACAATTGTCCACCTATCCTATTCAAAAGAAATACATTGTGCTATGAATGAATGACTGTTTGTAGCCGGAGATGCCCTTCATTTCAACAGAAGAATATTCTTTTGCACAGAACTGGTTACTAAACATTAGAGTCACCGAGATATATAATATTCACCATAACTATCCACTGATGCCTGTTAATTAGTTGATATTTGGAACAATTAAATCATTTAATTTCTGATAACCCTTACAGCACCAGTTTCTCAATTTTAAAATAAAAAAAAGGCTTAGAATCATACCAATGCATTGTTTATGTTTGATTTTGGTGGCACAGGCTTGTTTCTAGTGGGTGTGTCAGTTTTTATATGCCCAGTGACAAAAATGGTTTATCAGTTCTTTGATAGCATATACATGCTTTAGGAATAATTTTTGCAAAGAAACACCTTTCTGTCAAAAAACAGACTATTCATCAGATCAGTATTTTTACAGAGTTTGCACAGGTCCTGAGAAGTGCTGAAAAATAGTTTGGATCAAAAAAATGTGATGCACTATCAGCAAAGGCACTTCTAACTAGTGGTAAAACAGAGGGATTGTTCCATTATTGTAACTGTGGACTAATCAATGACACCCCTTCCATTTATGTGGAGTTCAGGAACACAGATGATGCTATCTCTTCCATTATGCGTGGCTCTGTACAGCAAGATAGGTGTTGATTGAATGATCTAATATTCAATATTCATCAGCTAGTGTTTCAAAAGCCTGCCATGGCAATTCCATCTTCAATACTCTCCAATCCCTGGCTTGGCATCCTTTGCTTGTAGGAACAGAAGACCTCAGCCTCATGGGTGAAGCTTGGTGAAGATATTACTGAAAAAAATAAAAGGAAGTATGTAACAAGTACATGAAGGAAGTTGGCTATATATATGCACACATACTAGTTAAGAAAAATTGAAAAAAACACAATAGACTTTCGTCTCGGCTTGGGTCTTAATCACCTGTAAACAGACATTATTCATTGGTGGGAATTTGGCACAAGGAAATGATGGCTGTGAAAATTGTTTAGTAATAAAGTGTATTTGGGCATTTCCCCCCTGGAAGTTACCTGTGGTCTTAAGTACCCATTGCTGTGCTTTCTAGGATATATCTTGTCATCCATTCAGCAAGGCAGCATCATATCTTTTTGATGTAAATGGCTGGTTTGCACTGGAGGGGAGGTTTTTCTTTTTCAGGGCTTAATAAACTCCCATGAGTATTTAATGCTATATAAGGAGTCACCCATTCCAGTGAAGAACCAACACAACACACTTTCATGAAATTGAAGCAGAACAGATCACAGAATATTGTCTTTTGGGTACTAGAGTAACAGTTAAGAATCTTTTAATATAAGGTTTGCACACTTGAGTCCCCTTGTGTGTGTGTGTGTGTGTGTGCGTGCGCGTGTGTGTGTGTGTGTGTGTGTGTGTTTTATTTGCTGCCTTGTATTCCCTCCAATAATTTGTAGCTGTATTGTAAATGATTGACTAATCAATGAAATTTTCCATGCACTTGTTTACAAAACTTAAGCAACATTATTTACAAAATGACTGTACCTTGGATACCTGTACAGATATTTGGTTAAAAATTGGCACTGTGATGTGTAATGATTTACCATGGGTTGCCAGACAGTTATCACTATACAGCTGAAAATGCACCCAAAAACCAACACTAAATTGCATACCTTGGCTATGGTCAATAAGGCATCTGATCACCCCTGACTGTAATACAGGATTCACAGTAATTGTGCATACTGTTTATGAGGCTGTTACAATAATGGCCACTGCCTGGCAGGAGCATGTGCCAGCTCACGAGAGAGTAGCAACTTGTCCCTGTATAGCATCATGCTCAATTGCATTGAGATCAGGAGATCATGCTGGCACAAAATATGACTGTCTCCCCACCATAAGGGGGGCTCTTTTAGTAATGTTAGTGGGATGATGACATCATCTAAGTTTCCTCTAAATGAGTAGATGATGAGAGTTGCTCCGTAAAGAAAATCGTAGCTCATCAGTGGGTGATGCACATCTCTATTGATCTTCAGTCTGGGTTACTCCACACCAATTGAACTGTGTTTTCTTGCAGTGTAGGCTCAGAGAAAGACACACCACTGGACATCTTGCATACCAGCCATTCCCCTGCAACCTCCTATGTATGGTGACTGCACAAACAAAAGTTCCTGTGGCTATGATTAGGTCAGAATGCAGTTCACATTGTGCTGTAAGTTGAAGATGTCTGTCTTCACATAGCAGCCCTAAGCCTTCTGGTAACAGGCTCTTTTCTTTCGAAGTATATCAAACGGTAACGTAACTACTGTATGTGGGCATTTGTAGTTATGGACCTGAGCTCATATGTCTGAATTTGAAAGTATATGGGGCATTTATTCTGTAAATGTGGAGATGGTCCAGGTTGAAATGTTCTATACTAATTCCTTTCATTTTGTTATTGGCACTTCATTGTATCTAGACAGTTTGAACTAGTCCACTTGAGTCAGTGTGTCTAGATTGAGCTTAACCTAATGACTTGTCATATAGAGCAGGGCAGGGGATATGTGGCTGTGGTTAAGGCATGCCACTAAAGACTAGTAATCATTGGGTTGTCTTTTGCTGTGCATCCTTAAAGCTAAGTAAATACAGCTTTCCCTGAGATGTTCACACTACTAGCTGTCTTGTGAATGTGCACGTGGATCAGTAGCAGCTATCACCTGTCTGTCATGCACAAAGGTCAGCAGTGGTCCTTGCTGGATTACTGCTAACAACCAACCTGAGATCATACAAAAGATTATCTCAGCATTGTCATGCTGCATCAACAGGGGTTACCACTTTAAGAGTTTGTACAATGGCATCTGGATTTGGAATCATTACAAGGAAACTGGCCATGTGGTGCATCAGCTACACCATGGAAGCCCACAATTTGCAAGAGCTGTTACAGACCACTTGCTATCTCTGGATTCTAGCAAGATGACACCACAAAGTTGGCTCTGTAGTATTGGAAGAAACTCTTGCACAATGACAACCTCCACTCCAGGTGTTCATAGTGAGCACCACACTTTTGTGCTGGATAAGGTGAGAGTGGTTTAAACAGCTGGCTCTGTGTCACCTTTGTGGATGAATGCAGTGACAGTTGTAGACAAGGTGTGTCAAAGGAAGCCAGGGCCCCACAGCATTCAGCAGGGTAGTTTGTGATAGGACAGTGCCTAGTCCCATTGTGGGAGGTTGGTGAATGCATAACTTCAAGAAATAGTGACTCTCTTACCTGATCTGAATTCCATTGAGCATTCTTGTCAGCAGTTCAAAATAGGCTGTGTGTAAAAAAGAATGTATTTAGGCTTATTCAAAAGGCCTAAATAAGCATGGCAATAAAACTTCTAAAAAATTGCTCTTACCTAACTATGTGATGATAAAAAGCACAGGCACTGTTAGTCTTCCAGGTCTGTACATATTTTTTAAATTTGAAATCTTAGACATAAAATTTGTTAAGTTTAAAAACTTCTTTTAACTGAATTGAACTTTTGTATATTCAGAACCATGTGGTCTCAATACAATTCACTAATGCTATTAAAATAAAGCGAGAGTTCAAAATAATAGAATCTGGAATCCGATCAGTTAATCATGTTGCTGAACATATTCAGAGCAAACTTTAATGGATGTTCATACTTTGCCATATTCCCTTTGTTTGAAAATTGAGTGTAGAATTTTCTTCATGGGCATGGCAAAATGTCTTAAAGGTTTTTGACTATAGTGTTGTCCTCCTTTGGCAGAAAATACAAATGCATTTTCTTTTTTTGGATGACTTTGACTTTTATTTTGAATCCAGAGTTGTGCCAGTGAAGTTAGATTTCGATTATTTCATACTTTTTGCTATATTTTTCAGTGGATGCTGATTATCATGGGTGGATAATTTAATTTTTTCAAATTTTGGGTTATCTCATTTTTTTATGCAATACCAAATTAAAGCAGTATTTTTGGTACTTCCAATATAAGGCATTTTTGGAACTCTGAGCTATATTGAGATCTTGCAAACATATGTTCTTTCTAAAAATTTTGGTTTGTTTGTTGTTTATCATGAACAATTTTTTTGTAAAGTTCCTGATTGGCAAAGAAAAAAACCAATCCCATTTAGCAAAATAGGCAGAAAACTTGGGTGGTTTTTTTTTTTTTTTTGGTCAATCAATAACTTCTCAAAAAGATTGCAATAAACAACAGGCATGAACCTTAAATTGTTAGAGAGTAGATGTTTGTGTTCCAAAATTGTCTTATATTGGAAGTACCAAAAATATGTTTAAACAGTGCCTTTACCAGCATATCAAAAACTGGCAAGAAAAAAAAATCTTGAACACAGTCCAGTGAAGTGACAGAAGGTGGCTTCTTCAGAGCTAACTTGATTAACCAGTGGTTAAGAAATGGTGCTAGCTCAGTGTAAGTCAAACAGAAGGCAAATTCCAGACACATTGTCATTAAACGCCCAACAAGTAGTAGTGTGCATATTGTTTATCTTTTCTCAATCTACAGTAAACTTTTTTGCAGCATGCTTTCTAATGCTGACTGAACAACTATGAATGCAGTTATTGAAAGACCTTGTTTTAGGTGAGGTGTAATAAACTGTAGTCAAACTATATGGCGACATAAAATAAACTGAGATTTTTCCTTTTCTCTATTACTCAAGTGAGAACCTAAGGTTGAAAGTCATTCATATTAAATTTAAGGTTACCGTCTGCAGCAAAAGGAAAGTTTTAGAGGTGTAGGTCAAACATTATGTTTAACCTAGGACTTTGTTGTTTCTTTTGGAGTTTAACAAGCCTTGCAGGAATCTAGGGCTATAGGGAGTCACCAAGCCTTAATGTAGGGCCGCTGGTTTAGGAAAGAGACGTAGCCAGTGCCGTAGGACAAACCTTGAGACTCAAAAGCAGGCTCATCTTGGACAGTTAGCTAGAATCCTGCAGCACTGGGCTTTAACTCAGCCCTAATATGAGAGGTTAACCACATTGCCATTTGGCCAGGGAGTGAAAATGAGACCCATATTTAGGAGGATGGTAGTGATTCAGTGCTGGCACGTAGACAAAATAATTACACTTGTGTCATTGCAGTGTTCATCATGTATAATAAAAGTTGATGTTGGAATATCACTCTTGAGACAACTCAAATCAGCTTTTGCTATCTAGAGATTGCAGCCTGATAAGATTCAGTATAGTTCTTTAGGTTCCTTTTCCTAGTCAAGCACCTATAGTTACAATTATTTTGTGTGGATCAGCTTACACAAAGGCTTCTCATGAAAGTCGTGTTGAAGATAAAAATTGTTCTTCCTATTGTAAAGTGTTTTTGAGCAGTAATGGTTTATTTCTGTGTTCTAAGAATATTTTGCTGTGTAATATGACTGGCAGGTGACAGTCTCTGATATTTTAACATTTTTTTTTTCATCTGTGCCCATATGATGCAAGTTTGATATTTATAAATGGTAAAGATAGCAAACAGATAGTTAGGTACTGTTTGCAACAGTGTGAAGATTGACCCCATTTAGCCATTAAATACAGAGGGTGAGTCAAAAGTTTTGCAATATTTCCATGAATGCGTATGTCATGTGTTTAAACTAGTTCAAGTCATGCTCTGCAGTCAGTCAAAAGGGATATGAAGTGGTAGTCGTCGTTGTGAACAGCATTGCATGTCGTCGTACTGTCTGTGGTCGAGACACCTAAAATGTGAACAGCCACAACTGACTAATTAGGGAACTTTTGCTTTACAAGTTTGAACTCTGCCACAACGCTGCTCAAGCAACACGAAACATGTGTCATATGAAAGGAAACTATTTCGTGGACCACAGTACCGCAACCAGATGGTTCAAGAAATTGCTCAGTTGACAGAAACCTCGACAATTAGCCAAGCTCAGGTAGGGTGCAAACTGTGGACTCTGAGGCTGTGCACCAGGCTGTAAAAGCAAATCCGAAAATCGGCATGCGGAGATTATTGGGCGAGCTGGGTATATCACAGACCACTGTGGTTCGTCACCTTCAGGACCTTTTCAAGGTCTACAGGAGCTGCCACATTGTCCCTCATGAACTGACGCCTGCTGAAGCAAACCCCAAGTGGAAGTGTGCACAAAACTCCTAGAAAACCTGCACAATGTACGTTTCATCAAAGGAATTGTTACATGCGATGAAAAGTGGGTCTATTTCCATAATCCAAACACACAATGGCAGTGGTTGAGCCCGGGCCAGCTTCCTCAACCTGTTGCCAAACATGGGTGCTTCAAGCACATGGTGATGCTCTGCGTCTGATGGAACTTTGAGGAGATAATCCATTACGAATTTGTTCCAGACGGTCGGACCATCAACGCCAACCTCTACTCTGAACAGAAAGTGCGCTCTCCTAGAGCTGGACAACGATTGGCCTCATACCGCACAAATGACCCGGGTAAAACTCCATGAACTTGAGGGCATCGAACTGATGCCACATCCAGCGTATAAGTCTGGACCTTTGCCCCGTCCGAATATTACCTGTTCCAGTCAATGGCCCACTTCCTTCGCAGGTGGCACTTCAACAGTCGGGAGGAGGTGGCAGCTGGGGTGAAGTTCTTCGCCTCGAAGGACAAACACTGCCGAAAAACAAATAACTGGCAGACAGATGGCCTATACTTTGAATGCTAGTTAGCTTTCGTCATAAAGTGATCCAAATATTCCAAAACTTTCGACTCACTTTCTGTAGCAGCTTCATTACTAAACCCTTGATAAAGATCTTTTAATAACAAAAAAGTGGTGCAAACTTAGGAAGAAAGAGAAGAGCTTAATGAGAGACTATTCTGTATAGAATATGAACAAACAGAATGCTTAAAAGTTAATGATATATTTTTAGAATCTAAACTTGCTCATGCTTTTCAAAAAATTAAAAACTAAATATTTTAAAGGGGATTAAATAACTTCCCATTCTTCCTTGTGTATATAAGGTGAATGTTTTTCTTCAGTGTCAAACTCAATAGCATTATTTGTTTCTTTATGGTTCAAACTTAGCACTGTTACAAAATAATCCTAAAACATTATCACAAGTGTACAGCAGAGTTTTCTATATGATGTATAATGTGATTTAATCTCTGAAAATGTGCATTTTCAGAGATTAAATCACTACTTTTACTGTTATCTTACTAGTGCAAGACAAGACAGACCAATAGATTTTAATGTAACAAGAGTACAAAAAGTTCATTGATGTGGTTTCAGATTCCACATTACAGCTAAACTTTTGCTGTTGTATCAAAGAATATCCACAATTATCTGAAAAGGCTATTAAAATACTTCGCCCTTTTCTAACTACATGTCTGTTTGAGAGAAGCCAGATTTACTTTATCCAAAACAACATTATTTACATATCACAAGATTGAATGCAGAAGTGGATATGAGAATCCAGCTGTCTTCTGTTAAGCCTCACATTGAAAATATTTGCAAAAATGTAAAACAATGCCACTCTTCTAATTTTTTTTTGTTTTGGAAAATAGTTATTTTTCATAAAAAAAATCTTTAACATGTAATAGGTTTATTATTATTTTTTAAATTTCTCGGCTTTATTTTCTAATACAGTACATATCAACAGATATGACCCCTATAAACAAAAGCTTGTTGAGGTCCTCGGTAATTTTTAATGAAAGAGGTTCCTGAAACCAAAAAAACGTTTGAGAACCACTGTTTTAGATTATCAAAAGTAACAGTGACTTGCTGTGATGCTATTATTGGTGATACACACAGCCAAGAGTTGCGACATCAATGCATGCTGGACCCTTGCAGTTGCCTCGTGGTACATTCCACATATTAAGTGTCAGTGCTGAATTTGGACACCCTCAGAGACAACATCCCAAGAACTTAGCGACAAATTGTGGGGGTGATGATATCACGCAGTTACTGAAGGGTGACGCATGTCAGCTTGATGGAAAATGACATTTTATAGAGGATAGGCAGGCATTAGGGTTCAATGCAGCTTTTGCCAAACATGCCCAGCATTTATTGGATAGCAATAGGACAAGTACCCTCCCTAATCCACTATTGTTAGTGCTGGCAGCGTGACTGATGTAGATAGCTGTTCAATGTGCTAACCTGCCTCTTGTATCCCCAGTATACAGTCTGTCAGTTGATATCTCTGTTCCCTGCCTGCACTACACTACACTAACATGCAGCTAAATATCAACTGACCTCATAGCACCATAATCAGGATACTAACCTTGCTAAAGAAGGGGAGTCCCAGGGCTGTTTATATCATAGAAATAAAAACACATGCATTACTAATGGTACTAACATGATGTTGCACAGTTGACCTGTGGTAGGTGTTGCAAGCTTTGTGTCCATGATTATATTTTGATGGCAGTATGAAACTATGTTTTAATAATTATTTATGCAGGATGACTTCATCTAATTACAGTGTTGATAATATGACGATGATGGGCAAAACACGTAACAATAAAGGTAACTTGATCACGTTAGTTACATTACATGAAAAAAAAAAAAAACTTTTACAAGAAAGTTGGAAGCTTTCGACCTGATCTTATTTCTTCATCGCACCAATGGAGGACTAAGATTGTTGCTAGATTCTACATTTTAATTTTTTCCATTTTTGTTGCCAAAACTTAGAATTGATCTTCAGATAATCGGGATGTAGAGAGGAGATTCGGAATTGCAAGTCATTGAGTTAAAAATAATTTCCAGGCTTTCATGGTAACGGAGAGCAAAACAATTGTCAAAAGAAGCAATTCGTTTTGCTATGTGTCTTCCATTGTCAAAATAGACAAGGCTTTCGAAACATCTTTTTATGTTCTAAAATTCTGTGGTTAATGCTCCTGTATGTGCTTCCAATGTATAAGTTATCACCTGCTGAAGAAGAGACAGGGATGCTGTAAACTCCTGGGAGGTCCAGATTTTCAACTTTATCCCTTTGTAGAAGTTTCAAGATGTTTGGGGGTGGGAGATTTAATGGCAAGATGGTAACTAAAACTTCTAAAAAGAATCTGCAACTTATAAGCATAAGAAGGATGGTAAGGAACAGAACCAGAGAATTTCAGGTTTTCTTTCTTTCGAGGAAAGAGGCATTCAATTTTTGAATTGTTTTCATATTTCTTTAAGAGGGAGTTGACTTTAAGAGTAGGGAAACCATGAGAGAGGGCTATTGTAGAAATTTTGGAGAATTCTTCTTGAAGAGAAAGTTGGTTCTTGCAAATGATACGAGCCCTGTGGATGTCAGACTTCAATGCTGCAAGCTTGTAGAGACGAAGACCTAAGATAAGGTCAAAAGCTCCCAACTTACGAACTTCCTTGTAAAAGTTTTTTTTTTTTCATGTAACGTAACTAGCGTGATCAAGTTACCTTTATTTGTTAGTGTTGATAACATAGAACTTTAACCTAAACCCTTGGGTTCAAGTTCTAGATGTAACATGCCTGTTGTATTGTTATCAAACATTGAAGTACCCTCAAAAACTGAGAAGTTGATAATGTCTTGAAAGGAAATAGAGCACACAAATGATTGCTGTGCATTGTACACTCAGCAACCAAAAAAAAAAAAAAAAAAAATATGCATTTCCTTGCAGCATGTGTATGATGGCTTGGAAATCAGTACTTGTTGGCAAATAATGAAATTTTCTGCGTAGATCTCCATGGTGTCACTCTACTCTCTCCTTTCCTTAGCATCAATAACCCCTAATTAAAGCTTATTTGCATCACCCTAGCTGGGGGGGGGTCATAAGGGTCATTCAGCTCTCATAAATAAATTAACAATATGTGTTTTCATATATGTGTATTCAAATTTGCAATTAAATGTGGCCTTACTAATTTCTTGTTTCTGTTTCTCTTCCTGCTACAGGTCGTGTGCATTTTCTATTTAGTGGAGGGCCAAGTGCTAGGATGTTTACCACTAAATTCTGGTGCTTCGGGTTTTCCATTGTATATTTTGTAGCACCATTTTATGTGCTTACTTGTGTTCACAGCATTCAGTAATTTATTTGTATAAAATATTTTCATCACTATTGTGGATTGTTGTTGCTTTCTTTACAGAGGTGTTTTTTTAATCTCTTACTTTATTTTTGTATTGATATATTTGGAGAAAAATATTTCAAGTTTGACAGCTTTGGAGTCATACACGTGTAATAATTGAATATTTGTAAATAAAATTTGTTTACTGAGTTGTAAACAGCCTTTGTGGCAACTTATGTGGGGCATGGGATGATATAATAAAAATTACTGAAACGTTAGAAATCAAATGAATGTCATGATGTTAAAGTAGTGCTACAAGACATCCAACTGTGTGGAAATGAGAAACTTAAACAAAATGTATATAGAAGCTAGATGGGGTAGTAGAGAAAATGTTATGAAGCTGTTGAGTAGGCACCTGTTCTATCCTGTGAACGCAATGACCATTTGGTTGGAGAAACTTTTTCCTGATAGGGTTGGCACCCGCTTTTTTCACAATGAGTAAAATGACCCAAAATAGAATAAAGCAAGTATTTTGCAGAAACTTTTGATTTCTGCTCAAAAAGGTTCTGTTTCTTTTTTCAATGTATACTGAAGAACTGTTCGAGGAAAAGGTTTCACACATTATGTCTAAAAACATTTACAGTGGAATCTCGGTATTCAATTCTTTGATATGTAATCCAGTTTGTTACAACTTCGAAATAATTGAGTTTTTTTTAGCCACAAAATAGATAATGTAACTAAAAATTAACTAAACAACTTTCACATTTTTTTTTCTGAATTCCAGAAATAAGAAAGGTTAGTGAATGTTTTGCTCGGCACTAATACTAAATTGACTAGTGGATAAATTGCTTTGGAAAGAGTGATGCTTATGTGTATAAGGGGTATTGAATATAAAACAAAATCACATTTAAATTTACCACCTCATATTTCAAGAATAAGTTTTCAATATATATATCAAGAATATTATTTTTAATATATATATATATTAAAAATATGAAATTGTACAGAAAGCCTTTAACCTAGTTTTTACAATGAAAAATTAGAATACAAAATAGACTTAGGCTTAAGGTAGCAAACAAAGTATCCACGCTTGTGTCTTACATTATAAATTAGCATAATCTAAAATTATCATGTTGTGCCCTTTTTCTTGGAGACATCCAAAATTTTACATTTATACATTTTATAAGGCCATCCCCTAGAAACACATATAACCAAAGTTCCACTGTATGTGCATAAAAAGGAAGTTTTGAAAAATCTGTTGCTTGCCATTAATTCTCTCTTTTTCCAGCGTTAACAGAAGGTCTGTCAAATAAAACAGGAAATCTTTGTTATGTTATTCCTGGTGTTTCATGATTCGACACCAAAGAGATTAAACATTTCAGCTGTGATTTTTTGTGGGAGAGGTTTGTTGAAACATTCATGGTAAAAAGAGTTGAGTTTTGGGGTGAAAATAGGTGGAACGAATAGAAAGGATTAACCCTCAAACATGTCTAAATCAAAAAATTCTTCAAAACATGGCGAAAAGGAAGAATTGGGAATAAAAAAAAAAATCTAACAAACAGACAGCTGCAATAATGATCTTGTGTTGAAATAAAACTATTACAATAAAATAATCTACATTTTTGTTAGTATTTTAGGGAGAAGGGAGGGGGTCTGCCAAACAATGCAGATTTGTGAAGTTGCATTATTTAGATTTTCTGTGTATACAGTGAGATCTCGTGGCTAGTACTTATGATATTAATTAACTAGTGATGTTCCATCTTGGTTTTGTCCTGGCTTTATATTTTTTTGTCACCTATGAAAGACCACAGAAGGGGTTTCAACTATGTGCACCCAGTCCCATCCTTCATTTCCTGTTTTGCCCATCCCAAATAACTTTAAGTTCTTTTTTTGGGTCATGATAATGGTGAAAGATTAATTGAAAATGGATTGCGGGTGTCTAACTTGTTTTTCAATCACAAGAATATCCCCTCGTACTCTGGGACTAAACAGTGTAATAAATTTTGTTGTTTATGATCAATGTCTGAAACATTTGGTTGTTGATACCCGTGTGACGAGAGGTGCAGATGTTGATGTGCTCTCTTTGATCATCACCTGTTAATGTCACGAGTGAAACTGAATGTTGGTTGGAGAAGGAGGAGTAGGAAGATGCCTGTGATGAAAAGAATAAAGGTTGAAAGGCTCTCTGAAGAACATCAGTGTCACGTCTGAATAAGTTGAAAGCGTGTGAGAGGGATGTAGAAAAGAAGTGGACATGTTTTAAGAACTGTGTTGTCACTGCTGCTGAGGAGGTCAGTGGTACTGCAATGGTGGGTAAGTTTAAAGGTGATGGTTAATGAAACAGTAAGATTAAAGGCACAGTAAAGAGAAATAAGGAAGCATACTTAGGGATGTTGTGAGGATGAATATTGCTGCAAGAAGCATGAAAACTGGTTTGCCAGAGCAAGGCAAAAGATAGGAAGGAAAAGGTGGAAAGGCATGAATTAGCTTTTTGAAAAGAGGAGAAATAAAATTCTAAGTTGTGTGAGGAATAGGGTCGGAGAAGTGATGTGGGAGTCCAATGAGCTAAGTGAAAGATGTGGTGAATACTTCATTGATTTTATTAGGTCATGAAAGCAAAGGCAATTCTGAGGCAGAAGCAGATGAAAACACAGGTGGGATCTCAAGAGTAGAGGTATGTAAAGCTCTAAAATCTCTTCAGAATGGTAAGGCTTTGGGAGTAGATGGCATAACTGCAGAGATGTTAAAATATGGCGGCGACTCTGTGATTGTCTGGTTATCTGAAATTTGCCAGTTGTGCTGGGAGTTAGGAATAGTCACTCAGGATTGGAGAGATGCTATCATTGTTTCCTTGTTATAAAGTAAAAGGTGGCCAGACTGAATGCAAGAACTATCGTGGTATTAGCTTACTGAGTGTGCCAGGGAAAGTGTTTGGAAAGGTACGAGGTCTTACATCAAAGAAAGTGTGGGATGTACAGAGTAGTTTTATGCCTGGTAACCTGTGAAACCTGTTTACTGCAGAAAAAGACATAGGAGTCATTTGTGCTCTGGGGAGATACATTACTTATGGGGATTTGTGGCAAGACACACTCCGATCATGTGAGGCAAAATGTTGTTACTAAGGTGGAGACTAATATTCTTAAGTGGTTTGGCCATGTTGAAAGAATGAGTGATGCAGTGCTGACTAAGAGATTTTTTTCAGCCAAGTGGCAGGAAAGAAAGGTAAAAAGGAAGGCCAAAGAAATATTGGAAGGGCCAGATTCAGGAATGTTTTATTTGAGAAAAAGATCATGAGCATGTAGTACAAAAGGTCTTGTGTGTGATGGATGTCAGTGAAGCTCGAGCTGTGTGCCGAGATCTTTGTAAATGGAGACGTTAACATCATTCAACACACTCCTGTTCCTGAATCACGATTCCCTGATTATGAGGTATGATTAGTCTACTTATTATTTTTTGAAGAATGGCATGCATCTTAATACACTTTTTAGTAAAATAAACTGTAATACTTGAACATATATTAAAAAGAAATTATAATTGGAGAAATATTTGTAGCATCAAAAGAAACGAAACTTTTTTTTTTTTCATTATAGCCTGAATTTATTAACATTCGTTTAGGTAACATAAAACGTCGGGGGGGGGGGTCCAGGAAGGGCTTCCCCTCGGATGTATGCCTCAAAGAAACATTGCCTACTACTTGTAGATTAAAGGCGTGGTCTGACATCACATCACTCAAGGGTGGGAGTTGTGTCTACTCCCCCTCCTAAATCCTGCTTTGTGGTGGGATTGCACCTGCACCTCTCTCTTTGTTTCACTGAGGCTTTTTTCGTGTAGCAGTATGAAGTACAGTTTGGACTTCCAGCCTGCATTGTATCCTGGAATTATTCCACTGAGATTGGCCGTGCTTCTAGCAATCTAAAGTTTCCCCTTCATTACTAATGCTGCAGAAGAGGAGCTTACCTCTGAGATTCAGAGGTTAGCTCCTCAAATCAAATCTTCCCCTTCATTACTAATGCTGCAGCATTTGTGGACACAGATTCTGTATTAGCCGTGGTAGTTAAGACAACTGCAAGAGCTCATAGACTCAGTTAAAAAAAAAAATCCAAATGGTTTCATCTCCAATATAGTTTTTTTTTTTCAATTTCGCAGCCCAGAAACAAGATTTCTTTGTATTTTTTACATTCCCTGTTTCTGCATCACAATTGTATGTGTGAGTTTCAAGAGTGATATTTATTTTTTTCTCAGATAGGTTAAATTTACTGTTGTCTCTCAACTTTGGAGCACATAAGTGAACTATTTTTTGTTTTGTTTCACATGCCATTTCTGTACCAAAGCATCTAGTTGAAAAATGGCCCCCACCTGTGGGAAGTGTGCAAAGCCAGTGAAGAAATAGAAACCACACTTCCCCAAGATGTTTCAATTTAGGGAAGATTCCCGATTGGTGAAACAATAGTACATGTAAAAGAGAGGGGACCTTGAGGATCTCAAGAACTACAGACTTGCCAGCCCCTTATGAGTTGTTTACCAAATCTTCTCTAAGGTACTGTTACATTGCTTGAAGGAAATACTGGACATGGCACAACCAAGAGAACCAGTTCGATTCCAGAGAGTGTGGCACTATTCGATCATATCTGTGTATTTACTGAGAGAACGAATGAATGAATGAATGAATGTAACTCTTTCAGGGTATGGTTTTTATTGATTATGGAAAGGCTTTTGATTTAGTGAAACCATCAGAAGTCCCAATTTCTTTAAATTCCTGTGGTATTGAAGATGCATATGTTAATATTGTTACTAACTAACATCTATATGAAATGCTCTTCGAAAACACAGCGCATATAAAAATTTGGAAAGGGAATGGAACACAAGGTGACACCATATCTCCCAAACTCTTCAATCTCACATTGCACAATATTTTTCAATCATTGAACTGGGAAGACAGGGAGATAAAAGTTAAGTGGAGATTGCTTAACCTACCTTTGTTTTGCTGATGACAGTTAATTTTTCAAGTACCCACTCAAAGTTGCAGAGTATGAACGAGGAACTAGCTGACAAGAGTAAAGTGGTGCAGCGGTCTAAGCGATGGCTTAGGATCATTCATCCAAGATGGGTCCGGGTTCGAATCCCAGTAAGGCATGAATGTTGTGTTTGTCTACGGCACTGGAACTCTCCCTTCCCTGGAGTCATTGGTCCTAAATTAGGGACGGGCAACTGCCTATAGCCCATTGAGTTGCTCACGGTAGTTGTTAAACCTCCAATCAAAATAAAAAGAAGTGGGATTAAAAATGAACTTTTTTTTTGGTTAGTTAGTTAGGGGTTTAACAACCACAAGGTGACACCATGAGCAACTCAATTTAAGGCCACTGACTCCAGGGAAGGGAGAGTTCCAGTGCCGTGACAAGCACAACATTCATGCCTTACTGGGATTCGAACCTGGACCCATCTTGGATGAATGATCAGAAGCCATCAACTCAGGCCATAGCCTCAACGGAGCAGCAAAAAATTTCAACTTGCAGAAAACAAAATTGATATAAAATGCTTTACAAGAACTGAAGATTTAGGGGTTGATGTAGAAAATTTTAAATGCAACTTGTTTATATCTACCTTGTACAGCAAATATCAAGTGAGGACCACATTGGAAAAAAAATTAATAGATGTATGAAACATGGCTGGAATGCATTTGGAAGAAACAATACAATTTTCAACAGCAAATTAACATTATGACTTAAGGCTGTCTTTGAATGAGTGTTAGAGTTCATTTTCTGCGATAGATGGCTAAAAAAAAAAACACTTCTTGGGCATGGCTTTTTATGTCTTGAGTGACTGTCCAGAAGTTGGCATCAGTGAATCACTGGAGACTTCACCATATTCAGAATGGAAGCGGTCTCTCGCAATGAAAAGACAAAATACGTGCCGTTACGTTTTACCAATGACAATTTTTGGGGGTGGAGCTTAGTAAGTAGGCGGGATTTCTGTAGCTCAAATTCAGGGGTTGTCTGCTAATGTACACATTTTCTCTTTAAAAAAAATGAACATACAGTAGAATTTATGATCTATAAAAGACACTATCCTAATCTCACTTTTGCCTCTATTAATTGATTTCTATTTGGCCCAGATAATTAGAAAAATGAGGCAGAAATAAGATATTTCATTGCTATGCTAACTTATCGCGCTATATATCGCCAAATTGGAATGTTTTCAAGTCATATAAATTTAATTAAAAAAAAAATCATTAGAATTTTTTGGAATAATAACTGGTTTAAATTAGCTATGGGTCTTTTTTATTTGTACTTAAAATTTCAAGCACTACAAAGTAATAGTGTTCAAGAAAATGTGTACAAAAAAATTTACATTGCAGAATAGGGTAGAAGCACTCATTCAAAGATAGCCGTAAAAGAAAAGTGTTTAACCAATGCATCCTTGAAGTTCTTGCTTATGGATCACAGGGCTTGAGAAAAATACCTGAAAAGTTACATGCCCCGCTGCACATGTGCAGAAATTATTTACTTACCCAGGCAGCAAAAGCTGAATGCCCCAAAAAATGTATCTTTTAGGGAAACACATCAGAACCCTCATTTTTTTTTTTAAGTTAATGAAATAGAATGAACTTTTTTTACATGTTTTGCATTTCGGTTATAAGGTCTGTATTCAAAATGTTCAATGCCCAAAAGCGTGTATCTCAAGTTTTAAGATTATGAAATAGCATGATGATGAAATGGGCATTTGAGAAATTCAGTGATTCTGCCATTTTTCATTTGTTGAAGTTCTCACCCCTTGTCATTAAACACTGGAGGCTAATTCCATCAGGTGCATGCATCCTATCACTGTCTATGAACAACATTTGGAACAAAACTATTATACATGTGGTTCCAATCTCTGGACCTAAGGCATTATATAATTAATGAAGTTCTGTCTTTGGCACTCCGTAACAATAACACAATTTCCGATGAATACCAGTGAAATGAAACCTGACATGCGACAATTGTCTTTTTCCTTGTAGTAGGAAATTCTATTCCAACTTTTTAAATGTAGTTGCCCGGACCAGGCAACTACATTTTTTATTTACCTTCCAAGACCAATAATTTACATGCCCCGGGCATTGCATTTTTCAAGCCCTGGATCAGATACATGGAGCTTAACTAAAAATGACATACAGAGGCTGCTGGCAACTAAACAAACCATGAAGATGGACATGCTTAATGCAGCCAAGAAAGATTGGAAAGGGAGCTCATCAATAGAATTACAAGAATTAATGACATCATGAAATGGCAATGGGCACATATTGCTAGAAGAACTGACCACTGTTGGACTACTGAAATACTAGACTAAATACCAAAGAACAGGAAAACATCTAGAAGAAGACCACATGAGAGATGGATGGATGGAAGAGTATTGCTCAAAACAGAAAGTTGTGGAAGAGACTTTGGAAGACCTTCATTTCACAGTGGATTGAGAATGGTTGATGGTAAAGATCAAATTCGTTTTTTCTGTGTCTAGGAATCTTAGGAATTAATTTTCATTTCAGTTGTGGCTAACGTTTTTCACATGTGTAGATCTTTTGTGAAGAGTTCATAACAAATGCAGACATGTACTGCCTCTGAAACTGATTTACACATTTGTCCAAAATTAACGTGACAGCCCAGGGCTTGAAAAAATACCATGCTCGAGATGCCCCGGGACATGTAAATTATTGGCCTGGGCAGGTAACTAAATTAAAAAAAAAAAAACAAGTTTGGAATAGAATTTCCTACTACAACAAAAAAGACAGTCGTCGTGTTTCAGTTCACTGCTTATCCCTGGAAGTTGTAGTATTGTTACAGAGTGCCAAGGACAGAATAATATCACTTTAATTATATTATGCTCTAGGTCCAGAAATTGTAACCATTTGTTGTTTGTCAGCAATGTGATGCATGCTTCTGATGGGACTAGCCTCCAACGTTTAGTGACAAAGGGCAAAAACTTCAACGATGGGAACATGGCAGAATCATTAAATTTCTCAAATGCTAATTGCATCATCATACCATTTCGTACCAATTCAGTCATCATCATGGGCGGCGGAAGGTAGGGGACGCAGGGATCAGGACCCCTTCTGGAATTTCATGGTCCTCCTCATTTAGGGGTCAACCCAGGAAACGTCCTAAAAATATGCGGTTTACATATAATTCTTTTTTTCTTTTCTTTTCTAGATACTGTCACCATGTTTCTTAGTTTTCTAAAAACTCTTGGAAGTACAATTTTGAAAATTGATTTCGCACAAAAGTTGATTCAATGCCCTGTTTTTCCCCTTAAAAAAGATTGTTAAAGAATTCTTTAAAGCAATAACCAGGGTGGATGGAGAAGAGGTCTCTCTGTGCATTCTTCTTTTTTTATTTATTCCAAGTCCAAATGTGTCTTACTCGAGATCAGAAAATCCATTAAACACATCTGAGAAATAAATAACTGAACAAAAGAACTCGAACTCAAATTAAGCAGTGAGTATACTACTTGTTGTGCACAGAAAACAGGCCTTTCTTGGGGTTTTGTCATATAGAAGATAAATGATTCTGGACGAATGTGCGTGCTATTGCTGTGAGACGAACTATTGGTGAAATAAGGGAATCGGAATCACTTGCCTCTCACACTCTGTGGCGTTCTGGATGATGTATTTGTTGAGGGTAGAAACAACCTATCGGCATTTCTTTGATGTTTGTGCTTTCACCCGTCTTCTTGACGCACAATGCCTGTGTGTGATGGAGAAAAACACGAGATTTGTTTAGGCACTGGGCTTGATGTGAATTTCAAAGTGCACAAGTATGAACTGGCTCCTGTCATTTCAACAACAGACTTGCCCATTTAACCCAAGAGACAATACTAAATGGCTATTGTCATCCCAGTTACAATTAGGCGTTCATATATAACTATATATATATATATGGGATGTAAGGTCAGGTGATGCGTAACATCACAGCCTCTCCTTGACAAATGTCAACCCCGCCTTCTCGTGGTGCATCCTGTTCCCACTAAAGGGGCTCTGAGGACCGCCAATAGCGGTATAACTATACCATCGGGATTAGAGGAAATGCTATCCCACACTCGCCAACCCGCTTGGCCAGCGTGGTGAGTTATGGCTAAACCCCTCCAAAATGACTCCACAACTTAAATCTTGGCCCTCAGTCTCCGGCAGCTGGAATGTACCTGGCCAAGGCAGTGGCCAGTGCGACATGAAGGCAGAGGGTGCTAAGAATCCCCGGAGGACCGGACTAGGCTGTCATCTGATGCTGACCTTGGCTACGTATAATGGAGCATCCCTATCTTCTGATTCAAGGCTTCTTGAATTGGAAGAGGAACTACAAAGGATCAAGTGGGACATCATCGGGCTAAGTGAGGTAAGGAGAAGATCTCATTGAACTGAAAACTGGACATCTCTTCTATCGTGGGACAGATACTGGCAGGACTAGTGGTGTTGGATTTATAATAAACAAGAAACTGAAGGATAAAGTTGTAGTAGTTGAAAGTTCTTCTGACAGAGCTGCACGACTCATTATCCAACTCTCGAGAAGATACCAGGCTCAGATTATTCAAACTTATGCACCCACCACAAGTCATCCTGAAGAAGAAATTGAAGAATTTTATGAGGAAATTCATCATCTAAATAATAAAGGTAAGCAGCACTTGAAGATAATTATGGGAGATTCCAATGCAAAAATTGGGCAACGGCAACAGAATGAAACTTCAGTAGGTAAATTCGGTCACGGCAACAGAAACCAGCGTGGAAATACACTCGTGGAGTTTGCAGAGGCAGAAGGGTTTTTCATCATGAACTCCTTTTTCAAGAAAAAGCCCCACAGGAAATGGACATGGAGGCATCCAAATGGGACGACAAGTGAAATTGATTTTATTATGTGTAACAAAAAATTCGTCATAGAAGACTGCAGTGTGCTAAACAAGTTCAACACAGGTAGTGACCATAGATTGGTGAGATGCAAGATTCACCTCAACACTAAACTCGAACGTGGCAAGCTCATAAAACAAACAAAATATATTGACATAACCAACCTTAAAAAACACCATAATACCTTCAAGTTGGAACTGAAGAACAGATTCTCTGCTTTAGAAGGCCTAACATTGGAAGAAGTGGATATTTCTGAAGTTAACACACAAGTAACCAAAGCTCTTATGGAAACAGCAACAAAATTAGCTGGGTCTAAGAACAAGTTGTATGTGAACAAATTATCAGGAAAAACCAAAATGTTGATGCAAAAAAGAAGAGAGATGAGGATAACTAAAGAAGATGCGACTTCCAAAGTGGAATATATAGAGCTATGCAAGACAGTACGAAAAAGTATCACTGAAGACTAAGGAAATTCAACTGTGAACTAGTGAGGAAAGCAATTGAAAACAACCAAAGCCTAAAGATAGCAAAAGGACATCTCAGTAAGGGAAGAAAACAGATTATAGCACTGAAAAAAGATGGTACTGTAACAAGAAATAGGGATGAAATTTTGACAAGAGTGAAAGATTTCTACTCCAAATTATATGAAAGGGATGATGCATGTACTCCAGACATCGTGAAAGGTACCAGTACAAGAGTTCTTCCAGTCCTCCCAGCAGAAGTTGCACATGCAATCAAAAACATGAAGCGGGGAAAAGCTCCAGGGGAAGATGGAATTACTGTAGACATCATACAAGAAGCAAGTGGAGAAATCGAAACAGTACTCGCCCAAATTTTCACTCGAAGCCTTAATGAAGGGAAGATTCCTGATGATTGGAGCAACGCTACAATGATCCTGCTACATAAAAAAGGTGACATTGAGGATCTCAGGAACTACAGACCTACCAGCCTCCTCTCAGTGGTTTATAAAATCTTCACTAAAGTTCTTTCACACCGTTTGAAGGTAACACTGGACATGGCTCAACCGAGAGAACAAGCTGGATTCAGGAGTGGCTACAGCACAATAGATCACATCCACGTACTGAGAGAACTAATTGAAAGAGCGAGGGAATATGAACTTCCATTGTGCATGGCTTTTATCGATTATGAAAAAGCCTTTGATTCGGTGAAACCATCAGCAGTTACAATGGCTCTGAAATCCTGCGGTATTGAAGATGCATACATTAATATTATTAATAACATCTATGAAAATGCAAGTGCAAAGATTCGGCTATTTGAAAATACAACACACATAAAAATTGGAAAGGGAGTGAGACAAGGTGACACCATATCTTTGAAGCTCTTTAATGCCAAATTGGAAAATGTCTTTCATTCACTGAACTGGGAAAACAAAGGCATAAAGATTAATGGAGATTATCTAACCCACCTTCATTTTGCAGATGATGTAGTCATTTTTGCAACTACCCCATCAGAGCTGCAGAGTATGATCCAGGAACTTGCTGACAAGAGTAAAGAAGTGGCATTAAAAATGAACTTTCAGAAAACAAAAGTGATGTTCAATGCTTTCACAAGAAATGAAGATTTATCGATTGATGGAGAAAAGCTAGAGATAACAGACATGTGCGTTTATCTTGGACAGCAGATATCAAGTGAGGGTCACATTGATGAAGAAATTAATCAGCGTACAAAACTTGCCTGGAGAGCTTTTGGAAGAAACGGCATAATTTTCAAGAGCAATATGCCATTATGTCTTAAAAGAAAAGTGTTTGATCAATGCATCTTTCCAGTGCTTACGTATGGTGCAGAGACGTGGACCTTAACTAAAAGAGACATACAAAGGCTGCAGCAACTCAAAGAAGCATGGAGAGCTGCATGCTTGGTGTAACCAGGAGAGATAAGAAGAGGAACTCGTGGATCCGAAAAATGACAAGAGTGGAAGACATGATCAGAGTTAAATTCCTGAAATGGCAATGGGCTGGACATACTGCCAGAAGGACAGATCATCGATGGACAGCCGAAATTTTAGATTGGATTCCAAGGGACAGGAAAAGACCCAGAAGAAGACCACATGGGAGATGGGTGGATGAAATTCGAAAGTATGCGGGAGTAACATGGAGGAGACTGGCACAAGACAGACCGTTGTGGAAGAAACTTGGGGAGACCTTGGTCCAGCAGTGGATTGATAATGGTTGACAATGATGATGATATAACTATAGCTTATCAGATCTTGATGTTTGTTAGCTGCAGTAAACATCTGAAAAATTCAGATACCCTTTTTAATTCATTTATTACATTTACTGACAGTCTGAAAGGATTTCGGTGTGCTTTGCAACTTTACACGTCGCAGCACCTCTTTAAGCCTTTAGCCTCCTATTGAGTCTGGCACCTACAATTTAGCAGGTGCATACTGAAAGTCAACAGTTTGGTTTTAGAATGCACTCCCTTCTGGATATCAGTTGACAAGTGACAACACATGTTCAATTGCCCCCAACATAATATTTGTTTTCAATCTAGCTGTTCAGGTTGGGTAAGTATTTTTGCTAGAAAATGAAAACTGCTCAGTGGCACAACCAGAATTTCTTTATGGGGCTGGTCCAAAATACTGAAGATGCAAATAAAGTTGGAAAACATCGGGGAGCGTTAAAAAAAAATCTTAGCTATTTTAAATTTCCAATGATTCGTAATATTTAAAATATATATAATACAAATTCATTTAAAAATAAGTAGTGAATGACAAACACCTTATGGGGAGACAATAGCCTGCGCTCGAAGTAGAACAGGTCGCCCCCAGTGGCGCAGTAGTCTAAGCACTGGACTAGGACCGTTCTTCCGAGAAGGGTCCGGGTTCGAATCACGGTGAGGCATGAATGTTGTGTTTGTCTTACGGCACTGGCTCTCTTCATTCCCTGGAACCAGTGACCCTAAATTAGGGACGGGCGACTGCCCATTGAGTTGCTCACGGTGATCATTTAACCTTCAATAAAAAAAAAAAACATTAAATTTACGATGCAACTTAATGTTCTCAACTTATCACAATTTTAGGAGCTCTTTAGTCTGTCCCTCAACTTTGTGCTAAAAAAACTGTCAAACTGATTTTCCTTAAAAATTCGAATTTGCTGGGGAAAATTATTTAAAAAAAAAAGTTTCTTCTCTGAGCTCGGTTACAGTATGTATATTCTGTCAACACACACACATATATATTTACATACATACATACGTATGTACAGGGGCTTATCAAAATAATGGAAACTGCGACTGGAGTTACGCAGTGCGCTGTATGCAAATCAGCGGGACGACGTCACTTGCGATGATAAGTATATAAAGGGGCGCAGTAGGATGTCAGCGATCACGGGTGACCTAATGGGCAACGTACGTGACTGCCACGGAAAGGGTCTCAGGTTCGATCCCAGCCAGGTACGAATGCTCGATCCACTAAATATCCGCCGTGCGTCGGATGGGCACGTTAAGCCGTCGGACCCTGGGTACTGGCCCCCGGTAATAAATAAGGGCGTCTTCCTCCCCCTTTCTACTTCGCTTCCGTGTCACTTTCCTATCGGGCGCTCCAGCCCAAATCTCCTAGTTTTCTGTTTCTAAGGGTTGTTTAAGACCTGGGGTCAGACACTCCCTTCCTAAAATCCTCTACATATGATCTGTCAGCAATCACGAAGCGGTGCCATAGTCGCAGGTAAAACAGCTGTTGTGGAGTAATTGTCGACAACGCCAGATCTCGTGGATCTCAAAAAAGGCATGATCATTGATGCGCTTCTTGCAGGGGCTTTACTAACTAGAACTGTAGAAACAATGTAACACGAGGGATTCTATGGAAGATTATGAATACCTATCAAAAAGAATATGGGGTTGCCTCAAAACGTGCAAATTGTGGACACCATACGAAGATGTCAGATAGGAATAGGCGAATGTTGGCACGGATTGTACAACAGCAGCACAAGACCACGGCACTGCAAATAACAGAATTGAACACCAATCGGAATGACCCTGTTTCTGTCATAACACTTTGTTGGGAATTCCATCGTGCAGGTATTTATGGCTGTTCTGCAATCCACAACCTCTGATTACCAACATCAATGCAACAAAACATGTAACGTGGTGTAAAGCACGTTAACACCAGGATGCTAAAGACTGACAATGTGTCATCTGGTCTGGTAAATCGTTCTTCGCATTGTTTCCTACCATTGGTAGAGTGCATGTCAGGCAAAATCTGCAGAAGCATACCAACCCGACTGTTTGATTCCCACTGTGAAGCACGGAGGTGGATCCCTGATGCTGTTGGGTGCCACATCGTGGCATTTCTTAGAACCATTCGTTGTTCTGCAGTATCGTGAAACATCTGCAATGTACTAATCCATTCTTGGGGAGCCCCTGCACTCAGTGTTGCAGGCATAGTTCCCTAATGACTATCGCTGGTTTCAAGCAGATAATACACTCGTTCATTGTGCGTAACATATCAGCTTGTGGCTTGCAGAGCATAATGATGAGGTACAACAGTTATTTCAGACTTCAATATTATTATTGAACATTTATGGGAATATCTGGAGCGAAAGGTCAGTCCATCCACCTTCAACTTCAAAGGTACAGTTGGGATATATTTTATAGAAAGAATGGTCCCAAATTCCATTATCGTTTCTTGTCTATTTCAAATCGAATTGCTTTTGTTCTGAAAGTTCGAGCTGGGCATATAGTTTATAAATAAAAAGTTCTCTGCGAACAGTAAGTGCTTATATTATTTTGACAAACCCCTGTACATACACAATGATCTCTCCCCCATTTCATGTTCTTAACTGCATGTTGCTGACGCCATTAAGAACGGGGAAGAACTCCAGAAGAGGATGGAATTTCCATGGGTATTTTACATGAAGCCAATGGAGAAACAAACTACACTCGCCCAAATTTTCACTAAATGCCTCAAAGAACGAAAGATACCTGATGACTGGAACAATGCTTCTTTGATCCTGCCACATAAAAAAAGTGGACCTTAATAACTTGAGGAACGGCAGACCCATCAGCCTCCTACCAGTTCTTCACTACATTTTCAGGAAGGCACTGTCGCGTCACTTGAAGGAAAAATTGGACTTGACTTAACTAAAAGAACAAGCTGGATTCAGAAGCAGCAATTGCATTATTAATCATATACACGTACCGAGAGAACTAACTGAAAGGAAGAATGAATATGAAATCCTGGCCATTACTGATTCTGAAAAGGCTTTTGATTCTGTGAAATCATCAGCAGTTTTGACGTCTTTGAAATCCTCCGGTACTGAAGATGAATACATAACCATCATTAATAACATCTATGAAAATGTAAGCACAAAGGTTCGACTGTCTGAGGACACAACACTTATAAAAATTCGAAAGGGAGTGAGACAAGGTGACAGCATATCTCCCGAACTCTTTAAGTCATATTTGCAGAATGGGTTTCAATAATTGAACTGGAAAGATGGGGGGGGGGATTAATGTAGACTATTTAACCCACCCTCGCTTTGCTGATGACAATGATTTTTGGGAATACCCCCCTCAGAGCTAGAGTGCATGATCCAGGAACTTGCTGACAAGTGCAAATGAAGGGGGATTTACAAATGAACTTATATTTGAGAAATTCATGTACAATGCGTTTACAAAAATGGAAGATTAGGAAGTTGATGGGACAAATCTGGATGTGACTGATACCTATATTTATCTTGAACAACAGATATCAAGCAAGATCTACATAGAGAAGAAATGTGGAGGTGAGTCAAAAGTTCGTGCCGTTTGCATATAAAAAGTTGAATGACGCAGGATAGCCATACACGCTCACCTCATTCTGCAAAGTGCAGGCCGTTATTTCCTACATTTCTTTGCCAACGTTCCACCAGAGCCACATTCCCACGGCCGTACCACTCGGCAGGTTTCGAGGTCAAACTATCTGATGCAGATTCCACATCCACCAATGAAACGAAGTGCCTTCCTTGTAGGAAATAGTCCACAGAGTGAAACAGGTGACATTCGAATGAGTCCAAGTCATAGCTGTATGGAAAATGGGGTAATATCACAACCCCTTCCAATTCCTATAGTTTCAGGTGGACCATTCTGTAGGTGTGCCTTGGAGGTATTATCCACGGGACATACCTACTAAGTGGACCCTCAGAATTCTACCAAATGCCCAGTAGGATTTTCTACACTAGGTTCCATCTTTGTGGCACTGGCTGTGCTTCCTGGTGTGTCCTCAGCCACTGGTGCCCAGTAGTATAGGATAACGTAGAATCATGCACTTTTCATCGCGCCTGTGTCGATACGACGCCAGAACCTATCGTCCTGTGGACTTGACAACAATCTTCGACAGAGAGCAGCACCCTGTTTCGCCTTCTGTGGTGTCAATACGTGGGGAAACATTCCATGGCACTTGGAGGAGAAAACAAGCTTGTGCATGTGACGAACAAAAATTGATTGGGAAGACACCATCTCAGCTGCCGTTTGTCGTGTATCGGTACCGGGGTTCGCTGTCACAGCTTCTGCTATGGTGTCGATATTGGTGATCGATGGACTTCCTGACATCGACTGGTATTCGAGACTGATGCCCGCAGCATTGAAACGCCGGAACCATTTTCGTGCTGTGCTGCTTGCTGTCCAATGTTTTCTCGCCTTCAAGTGCATAAATTTGACTCGCTGCTGTCACGTTTAACCAATTTTTCCAATAATGGCGTAAATGCACTCAAACAGTGCGTTTATCGACTTCCATTTTCTGCTCACCTGATAACGCACTGTATCTCCGTGGGAAACGCATCTCATTCGCCGTTTGTGTTCCATGTCATCGCTACACGCAGTCGAAGGTGGGTCGCCTTTCGCACAGGGATAGAGGCCCAACCTTATGGGGAGCTCAAAATGGGACGAACGTTTTACTCGCCCATTTAAATAGGCGTATAAAACTTAGTTGGAGAGCATTTGGAAGAAACAGTTCATTTTTCAAGAGCAGTTTACATTATGTCTTAAACAAAAGTATTTAATCAATGCATCCTTCCAGTTCTTACATACGTAGCAGAGACATTAACCTTAACTGAAAAAGTCATACATAGGATGAAGACAACTCACAAAAACTTGGAAAGGTGCATGCTTGGCGTAATAAAAAATATACAAAGAGGAACACATGGATGAGGGAAAGGAAAAAGGTTGATGACATCATGATCAAAGTGAAGACGCTCAAGTGACAATCGACTGAATATATTGCTAGAAAAACTGGCCGTGCTTGAGCAACTGAAATATTAGATATTTCAGTTCCTCAAGGGGCAGGAAAAGACTTAGAACAAGACCACGTGGAAGATGGGTGGATAAAACACGAAAGTCTGCTGGAGTGACTTTGAAGAGAGAGGTTCAAAACAGAGAGTAATGGAAGGTACTTGGGAAAACTATTCAGCAGTGGATTTACAATGGTTGATGATGATTATATGTTTGTCTCTCTCCCTCCCTTTCTCTCTCTCTCTATCTCCTCATTTTTTAAAAAATCGCTTTCGCTTTCGGAGAAGTTGGACTTCCTGAAAATATTAGGTTCCGCCGCCCATGGTCATCATCATCTTAAAACTTGAGATGTACACTCTTGTGCATTGTACATTTTGAATACAGACCCTTAAAATGGAAATGCAAAGCACGTAAAAAAATTTCATCATATGTTTTAACTTAAGGTGGACCTCAAGTAATTTTGCTTCCTATACTTCCAATGGGAAAACTTCTGTACACATTTTCTTCACAATTAATGCGTTCCCAAGGATGAAAATTTGAACTTCGATTAAAATAGCTTCATTTCATAACTTGGAATACTTAATATTTTCTAAAACATAACCATAATTATGCAATCCAACATTTGTTTGTCTACTGACGTCATCAAAGTACAGGTCGCGCCATCTTTTTTCTCGTTTCAGCACTACCAAAGGAAAAGTTATTGATTTTTAATATAATTATGGTTATGTTTTAGAAAATATTAAGTATTCCAAGTTATGAAATGAAGCTATTTTAAGCCGCCTCGGTGGCGCAGTGGTCTAAGGCGTTGGCCTCTGATCATTCGTCCGTAAGGGGTCCGGGTTCGAATCCCGGTCAGGCATGGATGTTGTGTTTGTCTTACGGCACTGGCTCTCTCCCTTCCCTGGAACCAGTGACCCTAAATTAAGGACGGGCGACTGCTTATAGCCCATTGAGTTGCTCACGGTGGTCGTTAAACCTCCAAAAAAAAAAAAAAAAAAAAAAAGGTGTTTTCCCATTGGAAGTATAGGAAGCAAAATTACTTGACGTCCACCTTAAAAGAAAAAATGAGGGTTCTGATTTGTTATCTTAAAAGATAAATTTTCCTGGGCATCCAGCTTTTACTACCTAGGCGGGTAAATAATTTCCGCACATGCCCAGCTGGGCATGTAACTTTTCAGATATTTTTCAAGCCCTGCAACCACAAAATCATGAATAGCGCAAAATCCATGGAAATAGCTTTTCACACCGATATGCAGCTCAAATGGTGTTAACAGTTTTTATTCATAAGTAACGAAATAATTATTCATTCCAAAAAAATCGGACGAATGGAATGCTAGAAAGTGGGCCATTTCTCGAGTGATTCACTGGGAAATGTCCCGGTGGGCCAATACGCCCCTGATCGTAAGTATCATTCGTGTTTTCTTTTATGTATATTATAACGAAGTAAATTTCTCCGTCATTTTTGGTTCACGCCGGGGATCGAACCCGAGTCCTCTTATTCCGGAACAAGTCGCTCTACCAACTGAGCTACGCAGACGTTCGTTCTCGCTGCTATCTGCCTTTATGTCGTGTGCGTCCTGCGGGGCAGGCACGTCACAATATGTTCTAGCTAGAGTAAATCCAAAAAACGTCTTTAGTGCTTTATATATTGCCGCCTCGGTAACCGAGTGACCAAAGGAGCAAGTCTCTGCTTGTTCTACTGCACTGGCTCTGCCCTTTCCCTGGAATCAGTAGCCCTAAATTAAGCACGGGCAACTACATATAGCCATTAGAGTTGCTCGTGGTATAGATGTCAATGCACAGATATACATAATTCCTTATTTATTTATTGAAAAACACACTATTATGTTTCAGAGTTACCTTCTAATGAACCAGGTGCAATAATTAGGATGCATTGTTCTGATGGGCCATGTATGTGTTTGCCTTTTAATTACATTCTACTGAGTTCTGTACAACTTAAATACAGTATTGCAGTTTTACTCGTCAGTTGTAGATTTTATCGAGTAGTTGTGAAGTTTGCTGCAGCTTACCAATATTATAATTTTTTTTCAGTTAGCTTTTGTAAAACTGGAATAGGAGGAAGCATCAAACATTGTCCAAAAGAGGAAAAGAAATCTATTGTGCATTGCATTAATCTGTTCCCAGATATTTCCCCCTGATGTTAAGTCTTTCAAAAAGCTTGCTGTCTTATAGAAAAAAAAAACAAAAAACATAACGAGCCCTCAAAAGGATGTGTATTCAGGAAAGCTGTTGGTCCCCTGTTCCTTTTCATGGACAATAACGCCTGTATCCATTAGGGCTCAGCTAGTCAACGAATACCTGGAGAGTGAGAATATTCACATGATAGAGTGGCCCGCAAGATCTCTGGACCTAAACCCGTTAAAGCATGTCTGGGATGCCCTGGGAAGAGCAATTGCAAGCCGAGAGCCCCTCCGATGCGCCTTGGTGGAGTAGTGGCTACTATTGCCCCAAACTCTCATTCACATTCGTTTGAGGGCTCGTTATGTGAGCTGTATCGATGTTCGGTGTAATCGCACTCTTTATTAATTCCTCGAAATCCGCGCCACTTGTTGCATCATTTTTGGGCTGACGTGCTGTCGTGCCCATGCTTCCTCATGCGGTGATGGCTTTCTTTTCATGTTGTGTATTGTTTCATTATCGATATAGACTATATTGACAAAAGTCACCGGACACCTAGAAGAGAAACACAACAGAGCATTTATTGACATACAGTAGTACGACGTCGGTTCACTTTAATGTATGCACTGATCATTCGAGACATACGGTACTTTCGACAAGGTTTTGGAACACAGCGATAGGTATGAGCTTCCATTCAGTACATAATGCTGCCGCTAACTGTTGCTTAGTAGTAGGCCTTGGTTCCAAACTTCTTATGTAGCGCTCTAATTCATCCCATAGGTGCTCTATGGGATTAAGATCAGGGCTGTGTGCTGGCCTGTCCACACACGATACGGAATTATCGTCAAACCATGCCGTAACAGTCCTTGCTTTTATGGCTTGGTGCATTATCTTGCTGGTACCAACAAGACTCGGTTCCATAGTATTGCCACAGAGTTGGTAGGGCATAATTGCCCAGAATATCGAGGTAGACGTGCTGGCTAACAGGTTTGTCCACGATAACCAATGGGCTGGGACTATACCACGAAAAACACCCCCACACAAGTACACTGCCCGCTCCAAACTTGACCGTAGGAACAGTACACTGTGGTAAATAGCGTTCCCCCGGCTGCCGCCATACCCACACAAGGCCATCAGACTGATGGATCGTGTATCTGGATTCATCAGTCCATAGGACCCATTTCCATTGATCTACGGTCCACGATAAATGTTTTTTACACCATGCTAAACGACGAGTAGCATTCCGAGTGGAGATGAAAGGCTTATGAGCAGCCGCACAAACACGGTAACCCATGGAATGAAGTTCTCTGCGAATGGTACATGTACATACCGAGGTTCCAGCATTTTTACTCACCTGTACACAGAGGTCTTGTGCAGTACTCCGTCGATTAGCTGTAACGACTCTCCTGAGGCTTCGACGTCCTCTATCACTGATTTTCTTTGGTCTGCCGGTACGTTTTGTTGCTTCAGGCACGCCATGTATCTTCCACTTATTCAGTACATCTAAAACAGTTTACTTGGGTATGTTTAAACCCCTCTCGGTTTCTCTTATGGACAACCTACTAATATAACACCCAACAATCTGTCCTTTCTCAAAGTCAGTTCTCTCCCCCCGTGACATTTTCACTCAACTTGACAGTGCGATATGATCGCGGCAGCTGCAGGCTTGTTTTTATACCGTTTGCAGCTGTACCGCGCATTTTAACAACGCAGTGGATCCTTTCATTTGTTTCTGAAGGGGTGTCCGATGACTTTTGCTAATACAGTGTATTTGTGTCCGTACCAGGTGTCATTAAACTGTCGTGTGGATTTTGCGTAAGTCATGATTTTTCGTTTATCATTTTAATTTTGCACACCAGTGTACTCATCTGTTCATTTACTTGTTATAATACTGCAAGTTTATTTCTCACTATTTGTCCAAAAGGTGAGCATTTGTATTCATGTCGATTAATTAATGTCATCTGAGACTTTCTGGTTAAAGATTCAATAAAATTTGTCTACAGAATCGGTAGTTAAACGCTATCATGGCTTTTCTTGAAAAAAAAAACAAAAAAAAAACGGTAAAATGAACCGAATACCTATCTTCTATGTACGTTATCAGCTATTTATGACAAGTCAAAGAATTCAAGATCAAACTGAATTTTTTTCATTATGAGAAATACTTCAGAAATAACTATACTCGGGCAAAGCTAACCTGATTACACTGTTAAGGTTGTGAAACCGATTCACCGACATAAAATCTCTTGTTTATCAGCATTTCTTCGTGCACTAATAGGGTGGCCATGTGTCGCGGACCCTTCCCCCTAAGGCCCGTTTCACACACGCGGATTTTTTCTGCCGAAGCTATAAAACCGTCCCGCAGTGCAGTTTTTGGCTAGCTTTCACACAAGCTGTTTCATTGCTAGAACGGAAGGAAAAATGCCTGAATGATGAGCGGGAACTATCGGTGGTTCTTTGTTCAACAGCACTTTGTTCCCCATCTCCTCTCACAGGAGGGATTGTTTTATTGCTCTAGCGGACGATCGGCTGGCCGCCTATGTAAAGATCTTGCCTTACAGCTACGTTTCTTTCTCTTAATTTGGACGGCAGTTTCGCCGTCCGGTTTGTAGCGAACCCCTCGGAAGCTGAGTGGCTACCGCGTCGGAATTTCTACCGCTTCCGCGCGTCTGAAGGTCTCGGTATAATTCTATAGTCCGCTTTAAAACAAGCGGTAAGACAGCCGGGAGATTAATTGCTTGGGCGGAAAAACTTCGCTTCTGTGAAACGGGCGAAAGGGTAGCTGAAGGCGAAACAAAAGGAAACTTCCCGCGTTCTGTCAGAATGTCCTCCTCCACCCCGACACCTTCGCAACCTTGCAGACCACCAGACAAACGATTTCTGAATGAGTATTTTAAAACAGCAACCACAAAGAAAGGAGTAAGCTCATTACAATGACCGCCAAGACATTATCTCTCCGCTGATGGCACGGTGCAATGTCTTGTTGCAAGATGAGGCCCCCAGTGGGATGTTGAAGACGCACAAACGGGAGCAAATGGTCGTCCAGGATATCCCGGTAACGTTGACCTGTGAGGGACGATGTCACACGTACCAGGGGTCCCATTTCAGTCCACGTACACAGTCCCCAGACGAGAATGCCACCCCCACCAGCTGGAAGAGTACCCTGCTGGCAAAAAGGATCCATCGCTTCATGTGGTTTGCGCCGTACTCGTATCTTGCCATCCGCATGTACCAACGTGAATCTCGACTCATCAGTCCAGGCAACATTTTTCCACATGTCTAGGGTCCAGTGGCGATGTTCCCGCGCCCATGCTAATCTTTGCACCCTGTGATGTGCGGTCAGCAACGGTACCCTCGTTGGAGATGGCTTCTGTACCCCATAGCGAGCAGATGGTTTGGCTGCTTACACGTTTTTGTGCACCAGCGTTAAATTGCCGAGTGATTTCTTGCACTGTGGCCCGTCTATCCGCTGTTACAATGCGAGCTAGCCGACGATGACCTCGCTCATCCACATGCTGTTGTCCACGGCAGTTGGCCCTTGCAGGGATGGTTTTACCGGATTAGATGTACTCACGGGGAACCCGTGACACAGTGGCTCGTGAAAATCCCAGTGCCTGCACGACTTCCGAGATGGAGTGACCCATTCGTCGGTCCCCGACAATTTGCCCACGATCAAATGCGCTTAGATCCTTCGTCTTACCCATATTGCGCCCAACTCTTACTGATTCCCGTCGCATGACTCCTTATATTGTCGGATCGCTGCATACGTCATGTCGTTTCCTTTTACAGGACCGCCCACAGCGCCACATTTGCATAAAGCCAGCTGTCTCTAATTCAATTGCTCTTCAGTGTAAGTTGTTTACGTTATACAAGCGCGCCGTAATTTTTATATGTATAAATGGCAGCCCGCATGAAACCATAGCAATTGCGCTAAGATAAACATTTCGTTTTATTTTTTCTAATTAAAAAAAAAAAAAACTATTTTACGATGGTAAAAACTATTGACCGCCGCTTTAAACTTGCTATTCTGCATATGGAAAATGAAATTATCCTACATAAAGGTGTGGAACATGGATTTGTTTTTTTTATTGAAGGTTCAACGACCACCGTGAGCGACTCAATGGGCTATAAGCAGTCGCCCGTCTCTAATTTAGGGTCACTGGCTCCAGGGAAGGGAGAGAGCTAGTGTCGTAAGACAAACACCACATCCATGCCCCACGGAGATTCGAACCCGGACCCTTCTCGGAGGAATGGTCATAAGCCAGCGCTTAAACCACTGAGCCACCGGGCGGCGAACATGAAATACAATGCGTGCGTACAAATCAATGTGGTTATAAAACATAAATATGCATATATGTCGCTATAATTGACGACATCCTACCTGATAGACACAAAAGCATGGGCGGCGGAAGGTAGGGGACGCAGGGGTCCGGACCCCCTCTGGAATTTCATGGTCCCCCCTCACTGAGGGGGTCCACCCAGGAAACGTCCTAAAAATATGTGGTTTACATATAATTCATAGGGTTTTTTTTTTTTTTTTACGATTTCCTGGATACCGTCACCATGTTTCTTAGTTTTCTGGAAAACTCTTGAAGTACAATTTTGAAAATTGATTTCTCACAAAAGTTGATTCAACGCCCTGTTTTTCTCCTTAAAAAAGATCGTTAAAGAATTCTTTAAATTTCTTTAAAGCAATAACCAGGGCGGAGAAGAGGTCTTTCTGTGCGTTCTTCTTTTTTTATTTATTCCAAGTCCGAATGTGTCTTACTCGAGATCAGAAAATCCATTAAACACATCTGAGAAATAAATAACTGAACAAAAGAACTCGAACTCAAATTAAGCGGCGAGTATACTACTTATTGTGCACAGAACACAGGATTTTCTTGGGGGTTTGTCATATACATTGTAGAAGATAAATGATTCTGGACGAATGTGCGTGCTATTGCTGCGAGACGAACTATTGGCGAAATAAGGGTATCGTAATCGCTTGCCTCTCACACCCTGTGGCGTTCTGGATGATGTATTTTTGTCGACTGTAGAAACAATCTATCGGCGTTTCCTTGATGTTTGTGCTTTCCCCCGTCTTCTTTATGCACAATGCCTGTGTGTGGTGGAGAAAAACACAAGATATTTGTTCAGTCACTGGGCTTGATGTGAGTTTCAAAGCGCCCGAGTATGAACTGGCTCCTGTCATTTCAACAACAGACTTACCCGTTTAACCCAAGAGACAATACTAAATGGCTATTGTCATACCATTTACAATTAGGCGTTCATATATAACTATAGCTTATCAGATCTTGACGTTTGTTAGTTGCAGCAAACATTTGAAAACTTCAGATACCCTTTTTAATTCATTTAGGACATTTGCTGATAGTCTGATGATAAAAGGATTTCTGCGTGTTTTGCAACTTTACACGTCGCAGCACCTCTTTAAGCCTTTAGCCTCCTATTGAGTCTGGCGCCTGCGATTTAGCAGGCACATACTAAAAGTCAACATTGTAGTTTTGGAATGCACTCCCTTCTGGATAACAGTTGACAGGTGATAACACATGTTCAGTTGCCCCCAACATTTTCTAATATTTGTTTTCAGTCTAGCTGTTCAAGTTGGGTACGAATGTTTGTTAGAAAATGAAAGATCTTCTCAGTGGCGCAACCAGGATTTCTTTATGGGGCTGGCCCAAAATACTGAAGATGCAAATAAAATTTCTTAGGGAAAATGACCCTGAAAACATTGGGCAGCGTTAAAAATAAATATCCGCTATTTTAAATTTCCAATGATTCGTAATATTTAAAAATATATATATAATACAAATACATTTAAAAATAAGTAGTAAATGACAAACAACTAAGCACGAAGGACCATGCGACACCTTATAAGGAGACAATAGCCT
The DNA here is from genome assembly GCA_039090855.1 of Macrothele yani. NCBI lineage: Eukaryota > Metazoa > Arthropoda > Arachnida > Araneae > Macrothelidae > Macrothele > Macrothele yani. The sequence continues at coordinate 28,076,422 of CM077015.1, forward strand.
GCGCTCGAAGTAGAACAGGTCGTTCCCTGTGGCGCAGTAGTCTAAGCACTGGATTATGACCGTTCGTCCGAGAAGGGTCCGGGTTCGAATCACGATGAGGCATGAATGTTATGCTTATGGCACTGGCTCTCTTCCTACCCTGGAACCAGTCACCATAAATTAGGGACGGGCGACTGCCCAATGAGTTGCTCACGGTGATCATTAAACTTTCAATAAAAAAAAACACATTAAATTTACGATACAACTTAATGTTCTGAACTTATTACAATTTTAGGAGCTCTTTAGTCTGTCCCTCAACTTAGTGCTAAAAAACTGTCAAACTGATTTCCCTTAAAAATTCGAACTTGCTAGGAAAAATGATTTAAAAAAATTTTTCTTTCAGCTTGGTTACAGTGTATATATTCTGTCAACACACACACATATATTTACATACATATATACACTGAAGAGCGATTGAATTAGATATACCTGTGTAGTAACGTGTAGCACCACCTTTCGGCCTGATGACGGCGGCGATTCGTCTCGGCATGGACTCGACAAGACACCGGAAGCGTTGGGAAGCCGTACGGATCCACGACTCCTAAACAAGCTCCCACAGTTCACGAAGATTTGATGGAGGCGAGTCAGAGCCTCGAACATATCTCTCGATGGCATCCCAGAGGTGCTCGATTGGATTGAGGTTAGGTGACCTAGCTAGCCAAGGAAGCGAGGTCACGTCGGTGGAGTGTTCATCCAACCATTCGGATACAATTCGGGAGAGATGGCACGGTGCAATGTCTTGTTGCAAGATGAGGCCCCCAGTGGGATGTTGAAGACGCACAAACGGGAGCAAATGGACGTCCAGGATATCCCGGTAACATTGACCTGTGAGGGACGATGTCACACCTACCAGGGGTCCCATTTCAGTCCACGTAAACAGTCCCCAGACGAGAATGTTACCCCCACCAGCTTGAAGAGTACCCTGCTGGCAAGAAGGATCCATCGCTTCATGTGGTTTGCGCCGTACTCCTCGTATCCTGCCATCCGCATGTACCAACGTGAATCTCGACTCATCAGTCCAGGCAACATTTTCCCACATGTCTAAGGTCCAGTGGCGATGTTCCCGCACCCATGCTAATCTTTGCACCCTGTGATGTGCTGTCAGGATCGGTACCCTCGTGGGACGATGGCTTCTGTACCCCATAGCGAGGAGATGGTTCTGGATGGTGTGGCTGCTTACACGTTTTTGTGTACCAGCGTTAAATTGCAGAGTGATTTCTTGTACTGTGGCCCGTCTATCCGCTGTTACAACGCGAGCTAGCCGACGATGACCCAGCTCATCCACACGCTGTTGTCCACGGCACTTGGCCCTTGCAGCGATGGTTTTACGGGATTAGATGTACTCAAGGTGAACCCGTGACACAGTGGCTCGTGAAAATCCCAGTGCCTGCACGACTTCCGAGATGGAGTGACCCATTCGTCGGGCCTCGACAATTTGCCCACGATCAAATGCGCTTAGATCCTTCGTCATACCCATACTGCGCCCGACTCTTACTGATTCCCGTCGCATCACTCCTTATATTGTCGAATTGCTGCATACGTCATTTCGTTTCCTTTTACAGGACCGCCCACAGCGCCACATTTGCATAAAGCCAGCTGTCTCTAATTCAATTGCTCTTCAGTGTATGTACTTATCAAACTAATGGAAACACCGACTACGACTGGAGTACACGCAGTGCGCTGTATGCAAATCACGGGGACGACGTCACTTGCGATGTGAGGTATATAATGGAACGCAGTACGATGTCAGCTATCACGAAGTGGTGCCATAGGTAAAACAACTGTTGTTGAGTAATTGTCGACAACGCCAGATCTCAGTGACCTCAAAAAAGGCATGATCATTGGTGCCTTTCTTGCAGGGGCTTCACTAACTAGAACGGTAGAAACAGTGTAACACGAGGGATTCTGTCGAGGATTATGAATACCTATCAAAAAGGATACGGGGTTGCTTCAAAACGTGCAAACTGTGGGCGCCATGCGAAGATGTCAGATAGGGATAGGCGAACGTTGGCACGGATTGTACTACAGCAGCACAAGACCACGGCACTGCAAATAACAGCAGAATTGAACACCAATCGGAATGACCCTGTTTCTGTCGTAACACTTCGTCGGGAATTCCATCGCGCAGGTATTTATGGCCGTTCTGCAATCCACAACCTCTGATTACCAACATCAATGCAACAAAACATGTAAGGTGGTGTTAAGCACGTAAACACTGGGATGCTAAAGACTGACAATGTGTCATCTGGTCTGGTAAATCGTTCTTCGCATTGTTTCCTACCATTGGTAGAGTGCATGTCAGGCAAAATCTGCAGAAGCATACCAACCCGACTGTTTGATTCCCACTGTGAAGCACGGAGGTGGATCCCTGATGCTGTTGGGTGCCACATCGTGGCATTTCTTAGAACCATTCGTTGTTCTGCAGTATCGTGAAACATCTGCAATGTACTAATCCATTCTTGGGGAGCCCCTGCACTCAGTGTTGCAGGCATAGTTCCCTAATGACTATCGCTGGTTTCAAGCAGATAATACACTCGTTCATTGTGCGTAACATATCAGCTTGTGGCTTGCAGAGCATAATGATGAGGTACAACAGTTATTTCAGACTTCAATATTATTATTGAACATTTATGGGAATATCTGGAGCGAAAGGTCAGTCCATCTCACTTTCCACCTCCTACTTCAACTTCAAAGGTACAGTTGGGATATATTTTATAGAAAGAATGGTCCCAAATTCCATTATCGTTTCTTGTCTATTTCAAATCGAATTGCTTTTGTTCTGAAAGTTCGAGCTGGGCATATAGTTTATAAATAAAAAGTTCTCCGCGAACAGTAAGTGTTTACATTATTTTGACAAACCCCTGTACATACACAATGATCTCTCCCCCATTTCATTTTTTTAACTGCATGTGCAACTTCTGCCAGTAGTCCATCCAGTCCTTCCGGCTCATGTTGCTGACGCCATTAAGAACACAGAATGGGGAAGAACTCCAGAAGAGGATAGAATTTCCATGGGTATTGTACATGAAGCCAATGGAGAAACAAACTACACTCGCCCAAATTTTCACTAAATGCCTCAAAGAACGAAATATACCTGATGACTGGAACAATGCTTCTTTGATCCTGCAACATAAAAAAAGTGGACTTTAATAACTTCAGACCCATCAGCCTCCTATCAGTTCTTCACTACATTTTGAGGAAGACACTGCCGCGTCACTTGAAGACAAAATTGGACTTGACTTGACTAAAAGAATAAGATGGATTCAGGAGCGGCAATTGCACTATTAAACATATGCACGTACTGAGAGAACTAACTGAAAGGAAGAATGAATATGAAATCCTGGCCATTACCGATTCTGAAAAGGGTTTTGATTCTGTGAAATCATCAGCAGTTTTGATGTCTTTGAAATCCTGCGGTACTGTAGATGAATACATAACCATCATTAATAACATCTATGAAAACGCAAGCACAAAGGTTCGACTGTCTGAGTACACAACACTCATAAAAATTTAAAAGCGAGTAAGACAAAGTGACAGCATATCTCTCACACTCTTCAATGCCATATTTGCAGAATGGGTTTCAATAATTGAACTGGAAAGACAAGGGGGAAATATTAATGTAGACTATTTAATCCACCCTAGCTTTGCTGACGACATAATAATTTTTGAGAGTACCCCCTCAGAGCTTGAGTGCATGATCCAAGAACTTGCTGACAAGTGCAAAAGAAGGGGGATTTACAAATGAACTTATTATTGACAAATTCATGTACAATGCGTTTACAAAAATGGAAGATTAGGAAGTTGATGGGGCAAATCTGGATGCGACCGATACCTATATTTATCTTGAACAACAGATATCAAGCAAGATCTACATAGAGAAGAAATGTGAAGGTGAGTTAAAAGTTCGTGCCGTTGGCAGATAAAAAGTTGAATGACGCAGGATAGCCATACACGCTCAACTCATTCTGCAAAGTACAGGCCATTGTTTCCTACATATCTTTGCCAACGTTCCACCAGAGTCACATTCCCACGGCGGTACCACTCGGCAGGTTTCGAGGACAGAAACTATCTGATGCAGATTCCACATCCACCAATGAAACGAAGTGCCTTCCTTGTAGGAAATAGTCCACAGAGTGAAACAGGTGACATTCGAATGAGTCCAAGTCATAGCTGTATGGAAAATGGGGTAATATCACAACCCCTTCCAATTCCTATAGTTTCAAGTGGACCATTCTGTAGGTGTGCCTTGGAGGTATTATCCACAGGACATACCTACTTGGTGGACCCTCATAATTCCACCAAATGCCCAGCATGACTTTCTACTCGAGGTTCTATCTTTGTGGCACTGGCTGTGCTTCCTGGTGTGTCCTCAGCCACTGGTGCCCAGTAGTATAGGGTAACGTAGAATTATGCACTTTTAATCGCGTCTGTGTCGATATTACGCCAGAACCTATTGTCCTGTGAACTTGACAACAATCTTCGACAGAGAGCAGCACCCATGTTCGCCTTCTGTGGTGTCAATGCATGGGGAACCATTGGATGGCACCTGGAAAATAAAACAAGCTTGCTCAGGTGACGAACAAAAATGGATTGGGAAGACACCACCTCAGCTGCCATTTGTTGTGTATTGGTACTAGGGTTCGCTGTCGCAGATTCCGCCATGGTGTCGGCGTTGGTGACGGATGCACTTCCTGACCTCGATTTGTGTTCGAGGCTGATCTCTGCAGCATTGAAACGCCGGAACAATTTTCGTGCTGTGCTGCTGTCCAATGTTTTCTCGCCTTCATGTGCATAAATTTGATTCGCTGCTGCCACGTTTAACCATTTTTTTTACAATAATGGCGGAAGTGCACTGAAACAGTGCGTTTATAGACTTCCATTTTCTGCTCAACTGATAACACAATGTGGCTCCGTGTCAAACGCACCTCATTAGCCGTTTGTGTTCCATGTCATCGCTGTACGAAGTCGACGGTGGAGCGCGTTTCGCACAGGAATGGAGGACCAACATTATGTGGAGCCCAAAATGGGACGAACGTTTTACTCGCCCAGGTAAATAGGTGTATAAAACTTAGTTGGAGAGCATTTGGAAGAAACAGTTCATTTTTCAAGAGCAGCTTACCATTATGTCTTAAAAGAAAAGTATTTAATCAATGCATCCTTCCAGTTCTTACATATGGAACAGAGACATTAACCTTAACTGAAAAAGACATACATAGGATGAAAACAACTCAGAAAAACATGGAAAGGTGCATGCTTGGTGTAATCAAGTAAGATGCAAAGAGGAACACATGGATGAGGGTAAGGAAAAAAGTTAATGATGTCATGATCAAAGCGAAAACGCTCAAGTGACAATCGGATGGGCATATTGCTAGAAAAACTGGCCGTACTTAAGGAACTGAAATATTAGATATGATACCAAGGGGCAGAAAAAGACTTAGAACAAGACCACGTGGAAGATAAGTGGATGAAACACGAAAGTCTGCTGGAGTGACTTTGAAGAGATAGGTTCAAGACAGAAAGTTATGGAAGGTACTTGGGAAACCTTCATCCACCAGTGGATTTACAATGGTTGATGATGATGATCTCTCTCTCTCTCTCTCTCTCTCTCCTTATTTAAAAAAAAAATATTTTCGCTTTCGGAGACGTTGGACACCCACCTGAAAATATTAGGTTCCGCCGCCCATGCACAAAAGTGTATGTTTACGAAGCGTTTTAGGGTTTGTTTTTTCAATTTCAAGCAAAAGAGCATTCTTAAAACACGATTACTTCTTCCCCTTCCTCCCATAAGAAAACATAGGTTGTGTCCAGTCATCGGACCACATGTTGGTCGCGCCATCTGGTGACAAGTGACATTAACGGGCGATTATTGTTTCCAGAGTCGTACCACCTGACTATCATACACCGTGCGGTGGTCGTTAAGCAGACAAACAAACAAAATATTAGACACCCTTTATGAAATCTACAAACGGACACGGAATAGAAAATGTTGTGTTCCTAAGAAGCACAATATAGGTGCTGAAGACACTTCACCACCGACATAGCGCAGTTGGTAAAGTCGCCATGGGCGGTGTGGGAGGAGGACGTTTCCGGCGGATGCTCGAATCCCGGTCCTGCCGGCCATCTAGTCTGCGGTTTTTCCGCAGGCTCCCTGTGGTTGGGGACGCGAATGTGTAGATGGTTCACTGTGAAGTCGGCCCCGGACGCACTTTTCCCCTTATCCGTAAGCAGCAGAGGAATGGCAAAACGGCTGCATTAATTTGCCAGTAACCCTCAAGGGCGCATGGTCGCCTTAGCGGGACTCAACCCGCCGTGGGTGGACGAGATAGATGGATAGAAGATCCTTCATGCCTTCGGGTGACAGCATCAGCAATTTCTCATAGGGTTTACTTCCAGAGGGAAGGTTTAGACGCAACCAACTATTGGCAAGGTGACCTTTTGAGCCACGAATTAGAAACGAAGTGCCATGAGGTGGAACCTTGAGGCTTACAACAGGCAAGGTGTGAGAGGATTAGAAGTGCAAAACTACTTGGGGGAGAGGAAGAGGAACAGATGCACTTATTTTTAACTGGGGGGGGGGGCATCCTACGCAAAGCGGTTATTTTGTGGTTCAACATATCCCAACCTCCTTGGAATCGAACCCAAGACCCTTCGTTCGGTAGGCGGATGTGCTGAGGAGTGCCGCGGACAAGCTGCTAGTTGTCTTGCCAGTTTGTCGTAGAAGTTGTAATGCATGAAAAAAAAAAAGTTAAGCCTTTAGCTGGTAACAACCTTATTGAGCGGAAAGTTAGAGCGCTAACTGAAATTCATTTTCGATATTCAATGTTTATTTACATGACACCATACTATTAAAAACTATGTAGTTATAAATAAGTATTTTTCAGTAATTTGCTTTGGAGGGAAATGGTCGACTAATAGTTGAAAAGCATTGTCTTAATATTCGCCATGCGGGTAAAAGACGAGAAACCCTTTAGTTTATCATTTACCAACTCAGCCGTCCAGAGCTTCCTGATATATGCTTTGCACGTGATCTATCATTGTTATTATTTTTTCTATTAAAGAGTTCTTTGCTGATGCTACTAAAATTAGAGAATCCGAAATTAGGACTCCATATCAAAGTTACGAGTGTACGGAAAGTCAATGGGGAAATCTAGGGTGTGGCTTGATCAACAAATATGCCACACCCTGCTAGTTCCTAATTAAATACAACACTCTCACATAAGCTTTTTCTTGTCCATTTTCTTACTCATTTTTTCTTTCTGGATCTATAAGGAAAGCAGAACCTTGCTTTTAGGATGGAATATCCTAGAGGGCGGATTCTTTGAGTTAACCCTTATGTAGGAGTTTGGTAAAGCTTCAGACATTTTTTAGAGTATCACCTCGCAGTTGCGTTTTCTTCATTGTGGTTAATATATGACTGAAGGATTGTTAAAAGAAAAAGTACAGGTAGGCTCAGTTCTGATTGAGCCGTCCTTTTAGAACGTAGGACTACGACTTGCACTCGGAGATTTGAAATGAGCTAGTCGATTATGGTTTCAAAGCGCTTATTTAATTTGTTATAGCCAACACAGGTCTATGATATATTTTTTTTTTTTGATTGGAGGTTTAACGACCACCGTGAGCAAGGTCTATGATATGAAAAGTAGTTTACATAATTTTTACAAATAATGCTGGATACATTGCGAACACAAAGCAGATCCATACACGAATTACCCAACGTGATGCTCTGTCTTCTTGGACTTACATTCCTCATCATTTGCTTTTGTCTCTAGTTTTGATTTTCTCCACTTTTGCTTGCGTTCATTCTGCGAATTCCGCGGCATTGTCGAAAAGGTTAACCCGTTCACACGAAAACATTTCTTTTAAATTTTAGTTTAAACCACTGCGATATGTTCTTTAGATCTCATCGAGAGCTTTAAAACGATACCACGCACAGTCGTTTTCCAGATAAACCACTATATTGTCAAAAGTGTTCACCGGTTCACAAGAAAACAATTTTTAAAATGTTTTTCGCATAATTGAGTAGACCTCGTCGAGAGCTTTAAAACGGTACCACGCACAGTTGTGTTGCGCTCTCGGATGCCGAGAGAGATTGAGTCAAACGCGACGGGAACCCTAGAAATATTGCATCATCTTCCTCGCGTACAGGGAGGAGGGAGCGTCTCGCGCGCACGATGTATTGCACAGTACGCGAATTGAACTCCATGCTGTTTACGAATATGCTAACGCGATTAGTGTACGGCCCGTATTTTTAACGCTATAATGATTTCAAGTGGGACCTACTTTTGTCACAGGCGGTCAACCGTAAGTCGCCCCATACTATCCGCGGAGTTACACGTAGTCCTACGTCGGAAAAAAAGTAAGACATGTCCTGTAATGCATACAAAACCGTAGGATAAGGAGTTCTTGAAGCAAAAGTTTTGATCTATTTCTGAAGGAAAGAAAACCCCTTCCTCTTTCTCGATCGGTGTTTTTTCGTTTAAAGGTGGTCTCGCGTTTTTACAGAAAGTGGGGAGGGGGAGATCTTTCTCTCTCACATCTAATAAGAAAAGACCTTTTTCTCTTTTATCAGGAAAAATCTTTCTTTTTCACTATCTCCCTCAAGTAGGGCCGGATTCCATCATGGTGTAGCCCCTTCCAGAAAACGTTTCCTAAACGTTATTTTGCTATGAGTTATATTTAGTGAAACATTATAAGCTTACCTTTGTTGAGGGAGGGGAATGTTATCGGAGAGAAATCATTGTATCGCTATTATTATTGCTATAACATCACAGCAGTGCTGTAGTCGTAAAATCAGCAGAGGGTATACTACGTGCAAATCCTAAAAAATCAGAGGTTATACTACATGGATAAAGAAAAAAAAAAAGAAGTACGGTACCCTCGTGGAGGTACCGTGCCTTTTTAACAATTATCACTATGAGCTCACTTACCGATATGAATAAAGTGTTTTCTCCTCTCTCCTGTCAATTATGACATGTTGAAGAGCATGCACAAGATTATTTTAATTTTTATTGAAATATATCCCATAAAGCCTGAGCCGCCCCCGGTGGCGCAGTGTTCTAAGCGATAGCCTCTGATCATTCGTCCGAAAGGGGTCCGGGTTCGAATCGCCCGGTGAGGCATGGATGTTGTGTCTGTCTTACGGCACTTGCTCTCTTCCTTCCCTGGAACCAGTGACCCTAAATTAGGGACGGGAGACTACTTATAGCCCATTGAGTTGCTCACGGTGGTCGTTAAACCTCCAATCAAAAAAAAAAAAAAAGCCTGACGAGATAAGTCCTCACAGCACTGTTCTTCGCTAGAAGAAACTCCTGATCTACTATCAGTTGCTGAACGATGATTCATCAACCAAGATCTTACATATTTTTTTGGATTAAATCGTTCAATGGGCGGTCCATTTGAATTTATGAACATCAGGTTATCTACATTGGAGATTAACAAAGATGCTCTCAGATCGGTTATAATGTAGTTCATTAAACTGAATCCTCGTTCGCATTCAGCTGTCGAACAAGGCAGAGTTGAAATCGTTCTTAAGAGGGGTTTTAAGTTTTCTGGTACAACTTGAACGTTTTCAGTATATTCTCTCAGTTTCTGAATAGCTTGCATTTCATCAACATTAAAACGTCTACAGATTCGCCTTGTTTCTAGTTCTCCACAGCGCACGTCGTCTGTTTTAATATTTATTCGCTCTAATGAAGAAATATCTTTAAGAAGTTGCACATTTTTACTGTTTGAATCTGAACACAGACCTGATTTCATCCTGTCAACCGTGCTTTGAATAAACTGGTTTGGTTAATAGGTACAATTTTGTTGTTAGGAGTCAATGGGATATTTTAAAATAATAATTCCTCATTCGCTGCTAATGCTAAGTGAGTTTTTCCCCCAGGATTTTTTCCGAAGCTCTCTATAATTCTTATGGTTCTTTTTATTAGATGTTCAGCTCTTGGCAGCAATGTTGTTCGAGATTGAAGTTCTGTTGATAATATGGACGTTGAAGGTATACACTATTCTGTTAAAAAAAAAAAAAGCAGAAGGTATACGGCGTATACCCCGTATACCCTCCTCTACAGCTCTGAACATCAGTTATTTTTATTATTATTATTATTGTTAACGCACATTCTTATTTATCTAGCTAGCTGCCTGTATATCAGTTGTATTTCTACGAGGGCTATACTGAAATTAATGATCAACAATGTTTTAAAAATTGCCATTTGTAATGATTGAAGAAATGAGTACGACACCTTGATCTACATACCTTAACCTACTTTTCTACAAAATTCCTGTTTCTTTGAACATATTTTCCCCATCGTTCTGGCAGTTTAACGATACCCTCGCGGAAGAACTCCGTTCCAGTTGTCCGAAGACTCCGACGCACGGTTTGCTACATTGCTTGTTCTGGGAGTGTTGGCAGTGCATCTGGTCCTTTAGGAATAAAAAAAAGTGACAGTCGGAGGGTGCTGGATCTGTACTGTAAGCAGAGTGAGGTAAAAGTTCCCATCCGAATTTCTGGATTTTTTTCCGAGGTCAAACGAGCAGAGTGCGGCCGTTGTGCTGGAAGGTGACTTTCTTTCCCGGCCGTTTATCACGCAATGCACGGCGGAGCTTTTCTAATGTTCGGACATAGCGAGTTGGATTTACGGTTTGTCCAGGTTCTAAAAAATCAATCAGAATGCTCCCATCTGCGTCCCAAAAGACAGTTCCTATAACCTTTACAGCTAATGGAACTGTCTTAGGCTTCTTCCTGCTTGGTGAATGGAGATGATGCCATTGTGTGCTCTGGAGTTTAGTTTCAGGTCGGAAATGGTGGAACCAACTTTCGTCACCTGTCACAATACTGTGCAAAAAATCGGCCCCTTCATTTCGATACAGCTCGAGCAGTTGTGACGAGATGTTTTTGCGCTTGTCTTCGTGGTCTTCTGTCAGTAAACGTGGGATCCAGCTGCCACAAATTTTCCGGTAAACCGAGCTGCTAATCATTTCCTGAACTGCACTGTGTCCTATAAACAAGTTCGCCGTAATTTCCTTCACCGTCACACGTCTGTCATCACGAATTAAGGCACCAACCTTTTCCTGTTGTGTTCCGTTGAGGTTGTTCGACGGCGACCGCTACGAGGCTGATCGTTAATGTCTGTGAAACCGTCTTTCAACTGTTTCACCCAATTTCTTACACTGTTGGCACGCATACACGCAGCTCCGTATGCACGCTGAAGCCTACGGTGAATTTTGGCAGCCGGAATTTCCTCTTTCACAAGGAACTAAATCACAGCACGCTGACGGAACAATGTGCCGCTGTCGGCCATCTTTTCTCACGTTTGTTTGGTCACATGACTGACGCTGGTGACGTCATTTGGCATTCATAGCCACAACGAGAGATGGCACTATCCGTCCACGAACTATCATTCTCCCAATGCGCAAATCTTCCTGGGCAATGCAGCTTTGCTCATTACTTTTTCAGTATGACCTACCCATTTCTTTTACATAGGGATTTCCAAAAAGATTGCTTTTAACTGAAACTATTATTAAAGGCTTAGTTAAAAAATATGACAATGGTAAAATATACTCTTTTGTACATTTTCTTAGTTTAGAAAAAAGGTTTTCGTTAGTGTGATGTGAACAAATCTTTCAGCTTATAATACGAGTATAAACTATTAATATTTATTTTCCTTTAGGTAGCAGAAATGTTCAGAATATTTAAATGAAAATTTTCTTACAAAGTTTATATTTAAAGATGTTAGTGGAGGCCCTCACCGAGGTTGCAGTCCGGGCTTCAGCTCCCCCCCCCTCCTTTATCTTTAATCCGGCCTCGCACTCAAGAAGGAGAGATCTTCCTCAATCAGTATTTTCCCTTGTCGATTTTTATACCAAGATATTTCCTATCCCCTCTCCCTCATTAGAAAAGGAGAAGATCTGTCCGTGTCTCTCACTCAAGAATCGCAAACGGCATAGACTCTTTTCTCTCTCTATCTGGAAGGAAAGATGTTTCTCTCTTGCCCATTCCAGAGAAAAAACAAGATGATCTTTCGGAGTTATAAAACTCCGAAAGAAAACGTACACGTGCACAAAGTCTTCAAATGTCTCCACGAAAGACATGTCACAAAGTCTTCAAATGTCTATCCGAATGAAACGTTACAAAATCTTCGAATGCTTCAACGAAAGAAACGTTACAAAAATTTTCAAATGTCCAATCGAAAGAAACGTCACAAAGTCTCTAAATGTCTCAACGAAAGAAATGCCACAAAATCTTCAAATGTCTCTCAAGAAAGAAAATCTCTCTCTCTTTCTCTCCCTTAAAAGAAAAGACATTTATCTTTCTACTTTTCAAGGAAGTAAGATTTTTTCTCTCTTCGTTTCAAGAAAGATCTCTTTTTATCCCACGTGTTTCATGAATGAAAGATTGGACCCATTCTCTTACAAGAAAAATACTTTTATTTTTCAAGAGGTAACGAAAGATTTTTTTCTTGATGTCAAGAAAGGAAGATCTCTCCATCTCTCGAGAAGGATCTTTTTTTCCTCTGTCAAAATGAAAGTTCTTTCTCATTTTCTCGCACTCTCAAGAAAGAATAATCTTTCTCATTTTCTGTAGCTCTCTCTCTCTCTCTCTCTCTCTCTCTCTCTCTCTCTCTCTCTCTCTCTGACAAAAGAAAAAAGTATTTCTTTCTTTCTCAGTAAAGAAGGATCTTTCGCTTTATTTCTTTGTTTCTTTTCGGAGATGAGACCTCGGAAAAGATCCTTGTAAAAAAAATATTTTTCTTTTTGTCGAAAATTTTCGTTGTTTCTTTTCATTCTTTGGAATTCTTTTTGCTTCTTAGATGGCGCGAAAAAGAACGATGGAGGGAGATGAATAAAAATAAGTGCGTGAAGAGTAATAGGTCTCTCCCTCTCCCCCCTCTCTCTCTCTCTCTCCCTCTCCCTCTCTCTCTCTCTCCCTCCCCCTTCCTAAAAATGATTTGTGTGTGTGCGGAAAAAAAGTCAGAAATTTCTCTTTCGCTCTGTCTTAGATTCCTTCTTCCTTTTCTGTTAACCCTGCGCATGAGTCTAAGCCAAATGGAGAGCGCACGAGAGAGAGAGGATAAGGGGAAGATATGGGAAAAAAATAATGGCGATAGAGAAGGACGCTCTTTCTTCTCTCTATCGCCTACAGGAGTTTAAATATCAAAATGCACGAAGATAATCTCATTTACTCATATTCAGATGAATCACTGTTGTTATAATATATGCTGCGAAATAATGAAGACATTGGGGAGTTGTGTTTGACGGCGTACCACAAATAAAACGTTACAAGAGAGCTTCTCGAATAACATCGTACAAGAAATTGTGTAGATATTTGTCATATTTCTCCACTGAGACTTAATTCATTCGAAAAGTAGAATGTCAATAAAAACTGAGCAAAACCACAGGCTGCATTTCGTCTGAAAGGTAATCTTGATTGGGTGACCCATAATCTGTTTCTATCTTCGAAAACGACATGACGGGAAGATGGAGAAGATAATTATTTTTATCCCGTTCTACTCACAGCTCTAAACAACATTCAGCTGATCGAAATCCTTTTGATGTACTGAAGAATTTTTCTCCTCGAAGTGTCTTGGGAGGAAAACCAAAATCCAGAACCAAACGGGAGAAATGAATACATAATCCTATCAACCTGGACGGAGGATGGCTGCAGTTAATTGCTTTCAATATGTTTTGAAGAAATCCATCTATTCCCTCATGAAAAGTATTTCACAACGTATTATTGCACACGTCGCACTGCAGTCTAGTAATTAATGGAATGAGCTTGAGTTCGATTCGCGGGTAAGATATGAAGGCCTTGTTTTCCTGTTTTTTCATCATCGCGTAAAGAGTAGCCCTTTCAAATGCTCGTATTTTAGCAAAGTTTTTTTTCGTGATCTAGCCCCCACTTGATGAAAGGTTGTTTCCGCGGATTCGCACCTGGGGCAATTAATTTCAAACTAGCGAAAAAAGATGTTCTTTTTCATAGATATCTTTCATCATGGAACAAAATATCGCATAGTGTCAGATAAATCCTTAAAAAAATAAAAAAATAATAAAAAAGAAAGAGGAAAAATCTTAACCGACGCGATACACAAATTAAAATTTTATGCGATTTCGGAATTGGTTCATGTAATGCCGATGGGAAAACATCAGCCATTGAAATCTCAGAATTGTAGGTTTGGATCGAAATACAATCTCAGAATTGTAGATTTGGATCGAAATACAATCTCAGAATTGTAGATTTGGATCGAAAATACTTCGTCTGGTTCGAGACTTTAATTAGACGGACGTTGCTTTTATCAAGATGATCTTTGGGTATTCTATCGCTGGGTCGAAAACTCACTAAATAAAATGATATTTGATAATGACAATAGCAGGACTAGATAATTATCAGGTTGTAAAGAAAGTATCCAGAAAATAGAGAAGCGCGTATTTCAAGCTTTAAAAATCGCCCAAAACACTTAACCTAATCGTCTAAGTAATCCCCACGGGAACTGATGACCTTGTTCCACTGGTCTACGAGTTCAAATATCCCATTGCGATAGAAGTCTGGCGAACGAGAGTTGAAGAAGCTATCCATGCAACGTTTCACATTAACGTCATCAGCAAAGTTTTTCTCAGGGAGAAAATTCGATAAAGACTGGAAGAGATGAAAATCGGATGGGCCAAGAACCGGGGAATAAGTTGGTCGTGACAATATTTCCCGTTCCAGCTCGTGCAACTTTTGCTGGGTTCGTAAAGTTGCATGTGAACGAGCGTTATCCTGGTGAAAAACAACACCATGGCTATTAATCAACGCTGGGCGCTTTTCTTGCATTGCAGTATGGAGACAGTCCACTGTTGGATGTAAGCATCCGCTGTGATAGTATTATTCCACGGTAAGAGTTCATAGTGAATCACACCAAGACAATTCCACCAGCAACTCAGCATCACCTTCCGTCCATGAAGCGGTGCTTAGCGCCCTTCTGTTTGTTTTGTTCTTGCTTGGTCCAAGCTCTTTGTTGCGTAACATTCACGTAGGTGACCTATTTTTCATCACCTGTGGCCAACCGATGCGAAAAGACCCCCGGTTTTCTCCTTCACGCAGAGCAACAGCAATGGAGTAGCGTTCATCCGATTGTGGTCAGACAAAGCATGGGGTACCCATTTTCACAGTTTGCACGAATATCCCAATTTCCAAAGTCGGGTGTTGATGGTTGTATGGGAGGTCTTCAGTTCCTTTGCCAGTTCCCGTAGTGTTGCATTAGGCTTTGTCGATAGCAGATGTTGCAGTATATCATCTTCAACCTTACTGGGTCTGCTGCATCTGGGCGCATCATCCCGTACACCAGTGCGGAATTTCCTGTACAAGTTACAGCAAGTACTTTGTCCGATAATATCATCACCAAACGCGTTTCGCAATTTTCCAGGTGCTTCCGTAACTTTCACGCCATTCAAATATTCATAGAGGAATATTGTGCTCACACCTTCCTCCGATATCGCCATCGTATCGTCACCACGTGCATCTAATCTTCACCACAACAGCATACGTTCTGTCCTTAGAATGTATTCCTTCGCTCACAGAACACTTGGGTGTTTACCTGACTGCAGGCCCGCAGTATCTTCCATATAACACGCCACATATGATTTTTTCCGGAAACTTTCTTTACAACCTGATACATTGCTCGGTATGTGCCCAGGAAAGGGATGATACATGTACATCATGAAAAGTACCAGTACCAGAGTTCTTCCAGTCCTCCCAACAGAAGTTGCACATGCAATCAAGAACATGAAATGAGGAAAAGCTCGAGGAGAAGATGAAATTACTGTAGACATCATACAAGAAGCAAGTGAAGAAATTGAAACAGTACTCGCCCAAGTTTTCACTCGATGCCTTAATGAAGGGAAGATTCCTGAGGATTGGAACAACGCTACAATGATCCTGCTACATAAAAAAAGGTGACATTGAGCAGCTTCTACCCTTGTCTGTGACCGTCTAGGTTTTCAAACATGGGCTTTGTAGGGTCTGCCTAAATGTGTCACCTGACGACACATAGGCTTGTATCCACCTGGTCGATTTTTAAAAGCAGTAACACAGCTGGACTTTCTTTTCTTGAGAACGCTGTCAACTATAGATTTGGGAATGTCTAATGTCAACTGCAGTTTTACGTACCGACGTTTATCCAATATGACACCCAGCTACGATTTTCTTTTAAAATTCTGTTAACTCCTCCGTTTACTCTCCTTATCGTTCGGCATTAAATTGGAACTGGCTTTAGAGCAACGCCATGCTGTCATTAAGGCCGACATATTCGCACATTTCGCCGTTTCACACAATTTCCTCCACTATGTAGAGATGTCCGATTTGTGTTTTAATTTCGGTGTTAAAGTACCACTATGAGCAAATCTAAGAGATATAATCTGTCGCTTGTCCATAATTTCGGGCCACTGGTTCCGCGGGTTAAAACACACCACCCAATTCATCCGGGGCTAGAACGCTCACCCAGCTCGGAGGACTAGCCAGAACCAACGTATCTGACTACTCGGCCACCCGGCAATTTTCGTCTGAGTCGTAAATTTTCATCCAAAGCATAAATAAATGTGAATAAAACGATAGCTTTTTTTTTTGTCTGAAGGTTTAACGATCGTGAGCAACTCGATCGAATATAAGTAGTCGCCCTTCCCTAATTTGTGACCATTGGTTCAAGGGAAGGAAGAGAGCTAGTGCCGTAAGACAAACACCACATCCATGCTTCACAAGAATTCAAACCCGGACCCATCTCAGACGAATGGGCAGAAGCCAGCGCTTAGACGACTGCGCCAGCCACCGGGGCTGCAACGAAGGGTAGTTTTCGAAACTGCAGGAGTTATTGCGAAATGTATTTGAATAAAGCTTAGTCTTATTTGGATTAGCGAGTGAAAATGTTCACGCCTAGAAAATACACTGCTGGCCACCCAAAATGCAACACCAAGAAGGACACGAGATAGCAAAGCCGGATTTACTGGACACATAACAAGAGATACAAAGATGAAACGATTGAGCTTACAGGCCCGTGTGACTTGCGGAACACGCAGACATCAATAGTTCGTGCGGCCCCCATGGCTGGCAATAACGGCCGCTACACGCCGCGGCATCGAACGAAAGAGGCTTTGGATGTAGGCTTGGGGTATGTAGGTCCAGGCTGCTTCCACACATTGCCACAGTTCATCAGGCGTAGCCGCGGGTGGTGCTTGCCGGGACACTCGGTTGCCCATCAGAGATCAGACGTGTTCTATGGGCAACGTATAGGGAGAACAAGCGCGCCACGGCAGCAGTGACACCTGGTGTGCCGCGAAGAATTGTTGCACGATGCGTGCCACGTGCGGGCGCGCATTGTCCTGTTGAAACGTGGCCGCTGGCTGGTCCTGCAGGTAAGGGAGGACTACAGGCTCCAAAACGTTGGAGATGTAGCGGTGGCTGTTGAGTGTACCAGCGATGCGTACCAGAGGGATGCGGGTGTCATATCCAATTGCGCCCCAAACCATAACGCCAGGCGACTGACCGGTATGGCGATGCATAATGCAGGCGTCATACAGTCTCTCGCCGTCAATGAGAGGACCGGCACAACATGCCGGTCCTCTCGATCGGTGGTGTGCCGCGGCTGTGGCAATTGGTCATGTCGGTCCGTCCGTCCTCCCTGCACCCACCGAATCCATACTCGCCTCACTGTGGCTGGATGTCGTCCCACGCTGGCGCCGATGTATCGGTACGATAAACCGCTGTCGCGATAAGCCACTATTCGTCCTCTGTCGAACTCCGAAACGTGCTGGAATGACTGCCGTATTCTGCGACGAGGCATCAGGAAGCTTCCCAAGCACAGGTCCGGCAGCACAACACACTTCCACTACTTACCCCACCTTCTGTGCACCCTTCTTATAGTGCTTCTCGGTGGCGTGCCGGGCGCACATGATTTGCATATGCCCTGCAATGCTAATCGTTTGCATGTCCTCTCGCAGGCGACGCATGCTGCGAATTTCAGGCCAATCGGATGCTTTCTTCTTGGTGTTGCATTTTGGGTGGCCAGCAGTGTAAAATAAAATGGGTTACTTAACCTGTGACACAACGTGTGAGCAGACATCGAGGGAGAGCTGTGCCGTGAAAGCAATGACAGTGAGGTGCCGAAACACACACACACACACAAATACGCGCGCCACCCCGATGGCACAGTGTCTAAACACTGACTCCTGTCAGTATGTCCGAGATGATCCAAAGTTCAAGTCCCGGATAAGGTACGAGTGGTGTGTTTGTTGTACGGCATTGTCCCTTCCCTGGAACCATTGGCCCCAAATTAGGAACGGGCTACTGCTTTATAGACCATTGAGTTGCCCACGGTGTTCGTTAAACCCCTAAACGAACAAGAACAACAAAAACTCAAAAATGTATTTACACTGAAACATCAGATGGTAGTTTTCAGACCCACGGCACTGGGAATCTTTGGGTAGTACATAGAAAAACGTGCCGGAGCCACAGAGGTGAATCTCCCATAGAGGCTAGTGGAAACCGGTTGGCCTCAAAGATCTCAATATAACATCGCGCCAGTGGACGAACATGGAACTAATGCGCTGTAGATGAAAGAGTCTAGCGCTTTTCTAAAATTTTTCAAGAGTAGTAACTCTCTCCGTGATGCTGTCTTTGTAACTTTTTGTTTTCGTATGCTGTGACGGACGCTAATGTACTTTCAGGTCCGACAACACGAACGCTAGTAAAACTCACAAGACCAACCTTCGTATATTATCTTCTGTGGCAAGAGTAGGTACGTACTCTTCGTGGCATTCTATCCACCAGGTCGTTGAGGCCTTTTTGTTTTAAAGCATTTCACTTTTCAACGGCGATACACCGCAGCTCGTCCTTGGTGAGAGGCATATCATTGCGGCGTTGCACAGCTTGTTTGAGTTGGTTGTAAACATGCTCGATGGGATTCAGATTGAGTGACAGTGCGGGCCACTCCGTCTGTGATATCGCCTCTTTCTGAAAGAACGCAATCACCTTCTTCACACGAAGGGCGCTTGTCGTTCACATATCTTGTGAAGTGAATCCATCGCTGCTATTCGAGGTGTAGAGTCAAACAATCGGTAGGAGAATATTGTTCTGATACTACATAGCGGTCAGGTTGCGCTGGACGGGGATGAAAGGTGTGCGGAGTCCATACTGTGACGTATAATCTAATTTTTCCTTCCTGTTGAATTCCTGTATTCTCAGGTAAATTTGGTTTCTTCACGTTAAAAATAACGCCGCAGATTCCCGCTCGACGAATTTGTGTTGGGCAACACCTGACAACATGTCAAAGAGCGATCTACGTAGCCGAAATCAAGACATTAGAGCTGTTGTTTTCAAAGATCTTGAGGCAATATTAGTCAATCTGAGGCCTATGTCACCAGACAATCTTTTGAGAAAGCGTTTTATACGATTTGAGTTACGTGAATTGTTAAATAAGCTCGGTTCATGTAGAGAGAGAGAGAGAGAGAGAGAGAGAGAGAGAGAGAGAGAGAGATTTATACGTGGCTGTATGAAGTCTAACGTATTTTCGACTTGTGTTCGATGAATATATTGCAACGTATGTTATTTGGGCTACTATGTCTTGTTGGAGATAGACGTGCTACTGTATACAATAAGGAAGTGGATTTCGTTTGTAAGTACAGCCTTTAGACTTAACTCTGGTCATTGTCTTGAAGTGTGTAATTAGAGATCTTATGCTTGGTTAAGACTTTCAGCGACAAGTAGCAATGAAGGTAACCGGGTTCAGCGAAAAGTTAATTCAACGTTAAGTTAAGAATTGAATGTGTTACAGCACGTTAAACCCAATGAACTCTAACCCTTTAGTGCTGCAGTAAAGTTAATTTAAAGTAAAAGTTGCAATGAACTAAAAGTTCAATTTAAACGAATAACATTATAATAAGTGTACCCGGACCAAACCACCACTCTGAGGAATCAACTCGGTGGGGTCCTGGCTCCGTCAACACACATTGCCCATGACTGTTCGTCAGCAAGCAGATTCCGCATTCTCCCGTGAGGTGGAGGCGGCGCCAGTTGTCTAATGCCAACTCGGAGTGGAATCTTGCTAGCCATATCCGGGTACCTTCACCCTGACAGTAAACAGTCTAGTAATTTTTCACCAGTGGTACCACGTATAAACCGAACAGCCGAAACATTACTACCACTTGTCTACTATGATGTTGGTCTCAATGTACTGCCAAAACAAGTCTTACCCGGCGAGTATGGACGCTACAAGATTTCTGAAGGTGTCTTGTAGTATTTGGTACCAACACGTTACCAGCAGATCTTTTTATTTTTGTAAGTTACGTGGTTGGGCCGCAGCAGATCGGATTTACTGTTCCAACACAAATCACAGATGCTCGACTGGATTGATGTCTGGGGAATTCGGTGGCCAGGGCAATACATGGAGGTCTTCCTCATGTTCTGCGAACCTTTATCGAACAATCTGGGCTGTGTGGCATGGCGCACTATCCTCCTGAAAGAAGGCACTACTAGAGGAAAATACCATTGCAATGAAAAGATGTACCTGGTCTGCAATTACACTGGCGTGCAAAAATTAAGGACGAGACGGTTTTTCGAATATATAACGTCGTGCAAAAGTGCTCCACATCGACTCAAATCATACCATAAGATCCCCAAGATGTAAGAATATGGGACAAGTGAGCAAAACCGTTCAAACAAGGAATCCAAAGGATACAAAGGCATTTTATTGAAAAGGTAGCTTCGAGTACAACCGGACAGAAACGTCCATGTGACAGGCGGCTGCCAAGAAAAATCCAGTCTTTAGTAGGGGATATGATCACCCCTGACTGCGTTGCAGGATTTACAACGTCTGTCCATGCTGAGGACGTGGTTGTCAAGGAGCTGTTGAGGCATCGCTGCCCATTCCTCTTGTAGCGCCAATCGCAGTTGCGGAATCGTTGCTGGCGGCTGGTGACGTGCTGCCAAGCGTCTCCCGAGAAGGTCTCACACATGTTCGATTGGATTTAGATCCGGGGACCTTGCGGGCCAATCCATGCGTTGAATATCTTCACTCTCCAACAGCTCTGCGATAGCCACTGTACGATGAGGTGTAGCGTTGTCGTCAATGAAGAGGAACTCGGGACCCACAGCACCTCTGAACAAACGCACGTGAGGTAGGAGAACCTCGGTAAAATAGCGGACACCAGTGACTGAACCTCCTTGGAAGATGTGGAGGTCAGTACGGCTACCAAGCATGATACCGCTCCAAACGAGAACTCCGCCAATTCCAAACCGGTTCCTTTCGATGATGTTGGAGGTGTGATTGCGTGTTCCCTGCTCTCTCCTGATGTGTATACGTCCAGAATCGCTCGTCAGACTACATCGGCTCTCATCCGTAAATAGAACTCGACCCCATTGCTGATGTGTCCAGTTCTTATGTCCCTGGCACCACAGAAACCACCGTCTCCGATAAACAGGCGTTAATGGCACACACCGTACTGGTCGTCGTGCAAATAGACCACTTTTGTGCAGCCTCCTGGCCACGGTAAAACGCGATAACGGACGTCCAGTTGTCTGTTGCATGTGCCTTGCGATTTCTCCCGCTGTCTGCCGTCTGTCTCTTCTCGCCTGTAGGGCAATATACCGGTCGTCCGCCGCTGTGGTTGCTCGTGGACGACCACTGCTAAACTCTCGGACAGCTGTTCCTGTCGTTTGAAATGCTCTCCAAGCTTGTGAAACGATGCTGTGAGCGATCCCGAACTCCTCGGCCACACTAGTCACACTTCGACCTTCTCCCAACTTCCCAATAACGCGACCTCGGGTAAAGTCATCCAGATGTCGTCTACTAGATTGCCTGTTGGCCCCATCAAACGGTGGTAGCAACTCGACGTTGTTCAAACCGATGTACACCGTGCAATAGCTTTCACCGAATTGCTGAGCGTACACCGCCCGTGTGCTTTATACCCTTCCGACACTCCCCCTCCCCGTCATGCTGCATATATGCGCATGCCCTACCGTACCAGACCCTAGTCTATCTGCTGAGTGGTCTTTCGGTCCGTTTTGCCAGCTCGTTCTGCTGTTATGCTAATTTCTCCTCTTCGTCCTTAATTTTTGCACACCAGTGTACGTTTAGCTAGGTAATAGAAGTCATAGTCTACTGCGCATAAATGATTGGACATTCATGACCTTTTTTTTTTTTATTGAAGCTTTAACGACCACCGTGAGCAACTCAACGGGCTATAAGCCGTCGCCCGTCCCTAATTTAGGGCCACTGGTTCCAGGGAAGGGAGAGAGCCAGCACCGTAAGACACACACAACATCCACGCCTCACCGGGATTCAAACCCGAACCCATCTCGGACAAATGATCAGAAGCCATCGTTAAGACCACTGCGCCACCGAAGCAACCATTTGATGACCTTCAAACGCGCTATCGTTTACCTGGAATTGCTTCGACTTGCATAAAGACGCGCTGGGCACAATGGTTTGGCTCTCCGGCGTATGTTTCGAGTCTGATGAGGCAAGAAAAGTGTGCTTGTCCTACGGCTCTGGTGCTATCCTTCTGTAGAACAATGCCCCTAAATTAGTAATGGACTACTTTTTTGGGGGAAGGGGACGACCACAGTGAGCAACTCGATTGGCTATAAGCAGTCACCCGTCTCAAATTTAGGGCAACAGCTTCCAAAGAAAGGTGAGAGCCAGGGCAGTAAAAGCACAACATCCATGCCTCACCTGAATTCGAACCATGACTCATCTCGGACTAATGTTCGTTTAGACCACTGCGTCACACAGAGGGGCAATGGGAGCCTTAGATTCTCATGGGTGTCGTTAAATTCCAAGAAAAAAAAAAAAAAAAAAGAGAACTTTCCTGATGCAGCAATTTCCCACTGGTTGCCACCGTATTTGGTTTTTATAGTACCAAGAAGAAATACAAATTTAAAGAGATCCAGATCTTCAGTTTATATAAAAAGCTATTGATAGCACACTCTGAAATGCGTTAAAGTACTTTTAGTAAACTTCAGATTTCGTCAAAAGACGAAAATTCAGTATGGATTT
This sequence comes from Macrothele yani, assembly GCA_039090855.1. NCBI lineage: Eukaryota > Metazoa > Arthropoda > Arachnida > Araneae > Macrothelidae > Macrothele > Macrothele yani. Next base: position 28,099,479 of record CM077015.1, read on the forward strand.
CTTCATCTTAATAATACATTTTCAGGAAACAGATTAGAGTTATGTCATATGCATACTGATCGAGTGGAAAGAGTGATATGTGTTTGGCAGATCGCTCATGTGAAAATTAAATAAGGAAAGATATTGAATTGATCCCACGCGAGAATTTATGCAGAAATTCTACGACTGGCAGAGACGGATTTTCCCACTTTGACTGAAAGGATGTCTTACTCGAGGAGGAGTAGATTCCATGAATATTTCATTTGTTGAATAATTTCACTGGAATGAACATGTGAGGAGAAAATGGCCTAAGAATTCTTTCCCATTCGAGATTGCTACAGTATCTGGTAACATGTTTTTCTTTCGGGACGAATTTTACGAGACCAAATATTTAATTTTTCAAGAACTCATATGAATGTCACTACATGCTCCGAAGTGGAGTCACATAGGCAGAAATATTTTAAAACATATTCGTAATCTTAAATTCAAGAGCTTTTCTTCCTTTTCCGTTGTGATGGAGAATCGGTCAAGGCAAAACCCTTAGTGAACAGTGCAATACTTATCCACCCTCCCCCACCCCCTCGAAGAGTTTCTATTCGCAAGTGGGTTTCCTTGACTCTTTCAGGAGCCACCGCCTCCGTTGGAATTATCAGTCGGGAATTCATCAAATTGGGTGGCCGGCCCAGTCCTGGGAAGGGTACAACCTCCCGGAAGCAGTTCAAGACGTCGAGGGAAAATTTTCAGTAACCCATCAACGCATTTCGCGTTACTTTCGGGGGAAATCCTGGAGAAACCCCTAATTGGATGGGCAACAGCTGGGAGTAGAACCCCTAACTATCGCCTACCATACAGACACTAGGTTGGAAATTAGCCAACTGCGCCACACCAGTGCAAAGTGGTTCAAAACGCCGTAAAACCTTTACAACCCCCCTTTTTAGAACTTTTGAAATCGATTTGGTTAGCTCTCAGTGGTGTGAGGAAGGTTCGTTGAACTCTAAAGAACCCCAAAGTGAAAATCCTCCAAATGTGGCTTCAGTGAATAAACAAAGACATCGCTCTTTCCACGTTTTACCAACACACAGCAACCGAAAAATTGTTATCGGCCACTGCTGGGGAATCGAATCGCAGATATCTCGATGTCTAGCTGAGCGCGTTAGCCTTACACCACGGTGGCCAACAATCCACGCCGCAATGTGTTTTTTTCTGTTAGCTTCTGACATCCTAAATCCGTAAGATGGGCTCAGCTAAAACACACATAGCGCCGTGGATTGTTGGCCATCGTGGTGTTCCACTGCTGGGGAATCGAATCCAGAGATCTGGGATTCGATTCCCCAGCAGTGGCCGAATAACAATTTTTCGGTTGCTGTGTGTTGGTAAAACGTGGAAAGAGCGATGTCTTTGTTTATTCTAAAGAACCCCACTTCTCATCCTCGTTGGTGCGGTTAAGCAGCTAGTTGACCGTGAAATCTGGGCACATGTGATGAAGCGTTTGCATTCGTTCGCTTGCTAATATCGCATTCAAAACTTTAACCTCAATTTTCTTTTTATACGTACACTTCCATTATCAATTGTCTTTTGTTTTAATTTTGTCGATCATTTAGAACTGTATACTGAGTGAATTTCAAGTGAATTCATGAATTTGTGGCTTCACAAACAGCATGAACAGTCAGGTATGTCACATTACTATTTCATGAAATAGAATTTAATGTTTTGAGTGACCTACAAAGTGATTGCTGTTCTACTTCTATGTAGTGCCAGGGCCAAAAAGCAGAATTTGCTCAAACTTGCCCGTTTGCACAAAATACTAGGTTCAAGCAAGGAGTGTGCATTTATAAAAGATATTACATGAGAACAATAGAGTTGGAAAAGAGTTCATTATGTTATTTGCCACTTTGTATTTCGTTACTCATACCAAATAATTACCTTGCGAACAGAAAAACATATTCATTATGGTGGAAGACATGGAGGTCCTAGGGCATTTCAGTTTGGATTGTCAACATTACATGCCTGGATTAGATTTTTAGCATTTATCCTGCATCTTTCATACGGACTACAGTACAGGCATGTCAATGGCAGGTGAGGAGTGAAGACAAGAAAAATGTATTCAGCTGAAAGACAGAAATTCGGGGAAAGTTGAAGAAAGAACTCGGTTTGATTGTCAATCTGCCACGGCCTGGTGGTAGTGGAACCAGTTATTATGGGAATACAGTTCGTAGGTTTTTTAGAAATCCTGGAATGATTTCAAAGATAACTAGAGTTAATTAGAAACTGATAGAAAGACGTGCTGTCATCTTTAAAACCATTTCCTGTGGGTTGGAAGTGGATATAGAGGCATTCGACAAGTATGCACATAGCTTTTCCCTCTCACGCACTTCACACATCTAGATTAAGGTTATATGTGACACATCACAGTAAGGAGATATGTAAACATTACTCCAGGTTTTACATGTCGACCTCAGTTCATAAAATATTAATACATGACTCTTCCATCATCTCAGCTGCAAACTAACGGTAAGGTGCGTCGCATAAATATACAGAGAGACGACTTTGCGCCGTGAACGCAATGCGAATATAGGTAGGAAGCTGAAGTGGTACCAAATTGGATATAACCCTACAACAAACGTTTCGATCTGTCGAGATGACCGGATTGTGTGAAAAGAACACCACAAAGTGAAATAGTGTAATTTTAGGTGTATCATAAACACACTGCTGGCCACCCAAAATGCAACACCAAGAAAGACACGAGATAGCAAAGCCAGATTTACTGGACACATAACAACAGATACAAAGATGAAACGATTGAGCTTACAGGCCTGTGCGACTTGCGGAACACGCAGACATCAATAGTTCTTGCGGCCCCCATGGCTGGAAATAACGGCCGCTACACGCCGCGGCATCGAACGAAAGAGGCTTTGGATGTGGGCTTGGGGTATGTCGGTCCAGGCTGCTTCCACACATTGCCACAGTTCATCAGGCGTAGCCGCGGGTGGTGCTTGCCGGGCCACTCGGTTGCCGATCAGCGACCAGACGTGTTCGATGGGCGACATATCAGCAGAACAGGTGGGCCACGGCAGCAGTGACACCTGGTGGGCCGTGAAGAATTGTTGCACGATGCGTGCCACGTGCGGGCGTGCATCGTCCTGTTGAAACGTGGCCGCTGGCAAGTCCTGCAGGTAAGAGAGGACTACAGGCTCCAAAACGTCGGAGATGTAGCCGTGGCTGTTCAGTGTACCGGCGATACGTACCAGAGGGGTGCGGGTGTCATATCCAATTACGCCCCAAACCATAACGCCAGGCGACGGACCGGTATGGCAATGCATAATGCAGGCTTCATACAGTCTCTCGCCGCGGTGCAGCCACACGCGGATCCGACCATCGTGGTGTTGCAGGCAGAAGCGGGATTCGTCGGAAAAGACAATGTCGTGCCATTCCGTAGTCCAGGTGCGGCGTTCAACGGTCCACTGCCGCCGCACTCCCCGGTGGTGTAACGTCAATGGTAATCGGAGCAATGGCCGCCGTGCGACAAGTCCCCACTCCTGCAGACGACGCCGAACGGTACGTGCTGACACAGGTTGTTGCGCAACACACCCTAATTCCTGCGCTAACGTTCGTGATGTGGCGGTGGGAGCCGTCAATGCCTGCCGCACAACATGCCGGTCCTGTTGTTCGGTGGTGTGCCGCGGCTGCGGCAATCACTCACGTCGGCCTGTCCGTCCCTCCTGTACCCACCAAATCCATATTCGCTTCACTGTGGCTAAATGTCGTCCCAAACGGGCGCCGATGTCTCGGTACGATAATCCGCTGTCGCGATAAGCCACTATTCGTCATCTGTCGAACTCCGAAACGTGCTGGAATGACTGCCGTATTCTGCGACGAGGCATCAGGAAGCTTCCCACGCACAGGTCCATCAGCATAACCAACACACTTCCACTACTTACTTCCGCCTTCTGTGCACCCTTCTTATAGTGCTTCTCGATGGCGTGCCGTACGCACATGATTTGCATATGCCCTGCAATGCTAATCGTTTGCATGTCCACTCGCGGGCGACGCATGCTGCGAATTTCAGGCCAATCGGATGCTCCCTTCTTGGTGTTGCATTTTGGGTGACCAGCAGTGTATGTATGATGACAAGACTGGGCTATGGCCTGCCGATTCCCACGTCGAGCACCCTTGTTAACAGCAAGTCACCGGAAAAAAAGGCTGCGGCGGGCAAAACAATTTCGCCACTGGACAGTGGAAGACTGGGAACGGGTAGTTCTGTCAGACGAATCGAGGATCCAACTACAAAACGCCGTAGACAACAAGAGACCATGGACCCAAACTATCAAGTCTCGAAGTTATAGGACAGTAGAGGCGATGTAATGTTCTGGGTAGTGTTTACGTGGGCCACCTTGGAGCCCATTGTACCTATTGAGACCACCGTCACCACACAACGCTATGTTCACATGCCCACCGACTCCCTATACCCATTTGTGGCAATCGATTCACCACGGCGGAATTCCTTTTTGCTACAAGAAAACGCCCCTCTCTCATCGGTTTTGTTTGGCGAAGGACTAGTTGGAGGAGCTCTCAAGTGAGTTCGCAACTCTAAAATGGTCATCTCATCCTCCGGATTCGAATCCAATTCCCCCGGTTAAAAATAAGAGCGTCTATTCCTTTCCCCACTCCTTTCTCTGTCCCCCACTACTACTGTGCACTTTGACGTCGTGTGACGTTAGTCGCTCCTGCGACGCACACTAGTGACTACATCTACTGAGTTTTCTAAGTCTACGAACCTTCCTATCGCGAGCTTCTAGGTTCCACCTAATGTCATTCCTGTTTCCTTACTGAGCTCAAAAGCCTGTAACAGGCGTAACTTGTCGACCCTAAACCTTCTCTGTGGGTGGAAGTCCTACAAACTGATTGTTGAGTCACGGTTGGTGGTGATTCCGGTGGAGATTTCTAGCCAGAGTCTCTTCCCCCATCCTGACCTGGTTGATCTATTAAATGTAGACAGTTCAGTTCGAACCCAACTGATCATGTGGGACAAAGTGGAGCGATGCATTTTAGCCCGAATCCCAACACCGGCAACTCTTGGCGATTTATGGAGGGCTGTCCTGGAAGCATGAGCTTCAGTACCACCCGAACGTTTCCATCTAGTCTATACCAGACATTTTGCTGTGAGTACGAAAGATGGGCCCACACTTTATTAGATGGGTGTGTACAATAAATTTCATTTTCAGTTGTATATGCAAATTGCATTTATGCGATAGAAGTGAGCGAAATTATAAGGTTAACGTGTAATAGGATCAGCATTATAAGCTAACCAACTAAGACACGAAAGCGCACATACAGGTAATTGTAATTTAATTTAAAATTCTCGTTGTTCGGATCACAAAAATTTAAACCTGATTCTCTGAACAAATATATATCACTGTAAAAAAATTCTTCTGGAATATTTAAACCGGAAAGAGATCTTAAGCGCATTTTCTTTAATTCGAATGCTTCGGTTTCGTTTCTGCAGAGAAGGAAAAACGCGGAAACCTATTCGTTGTTATTGCTTCATTCACCGGAAAGGAAAGGTGCTGATCGTCTAGCATTAAGAACTAGTGCGGAGGAGGACGACGACATTTTGAATTAAGGACTTTTCCTTCGAGCCTCGTTGGTGTGGTGCTCTGCAATCCGGCTGGCTCCAGCGATAAAAGGCGCACGGTGTAGTCAGAACTAAATTGCTTATTTATTGATGAAACGAATCAAGTCATTCGGCGGCGGCGGCGGCGGCGGTCCCTTTTTGTTAACCGCAAACCTTAGGCCCTGGAAAATGGGAGAAGGAGGAAAGGAGGGCGGTTGTCGTATGTGTCCATCGATCTGTGGCGGAGTGTTCAGGATGTTGACCTTAGTGGGATCGGGGCTGATGTTCCAGACACAAGGCATTACTCGTGATGGATTGCTTTGAGATACGACTTCGTTGGGTAACGCTTTGGGCTACTTTGATTTAGACCCACCCAGTATCATTGGATTCTTACGCGTGCCCTATCTTCTTCAGCTACACAACCTGCTTGCCTCCCCACAACCGCCTTACCTTTTCGAATTCACCTTCCTTTTCATATCGTTTACGTTTTTCTTTTTATGCTCCTAGGTAAAATCATTTCCTTGGTGCTCTAGCGACGACAGCAAACTTATTGATTTTCCACTGTTGGTTTTCTATGTATTTCGGGCCTATCGCTGTCCCCCACATGCCAGCGCTCTCAGTACAAAGAGCTTTTCTTCGAAAAACACTGCGAATCTCGTAATGTCTTTTCGGACGTGTCATTTATTGAATGGAATTTTTGCTCTCTGTTCGAGGATTTGCTTCTTGTTGTTGCACATCTGTTTTTTTTAAGCAATTTTTTTACAGAACTTGGCAACTGATTTCAAATGTCTTGCTCAGAAGTACTTGTAACTCTCTGTGTGTATATACCGTGTGGTTATAAAATAAGTACCCCTATTCACGGGTGCGTAGAAAAGCAAGAAATGGAGATACAGCAAAGAAACTTGGTAGACAGCTTCTTGAAGGCATCGGAAAATGATTTAGCGAAAAACATAGTTCAGAATTGCGCAGCTAGGAGAACAGTGGCGCTGCAGACGCAAGAAAAGACCAGACACATTACGAGAATTTATTATTTATTGACAGCACAAACGTTTCAGAACAAAATCGTCTCAGTATACTGTCCATCACAAGAGATGACATTCTGAAAACAAAGAACGGAATGTGACATAGCTGAAGACAGCACGTCGCGGTCGACGTTAGCCACTTCCCGTATGATACTCGTTTTCAGATCTGAGAAAGAGCTTATGCCGTCCCTATAAACTCTGTCTTCTAGGTATCTCCAAATTGAGAAACCACTGGAGTTGAGCTAGTTGGCCAGGACAGCTGAAACGCTTTAGAAATGCGTTCATTGCCGAATGTTCGACTGAGAAGTTCCTTCAATTTCATGTGGAGATGCATCGTCTTGCGCGAACACGGTAGTATTCAAACATCGCCGTTTCCTTTTCTTGCATTCCAGCAGTGATTCTTCTGTCGTGCATCACAGGTACTCTCTCGTGATGGTTTTTTCCCTGAAACATTTATGCTGTCAATAACCAGTAAATTCATTCACGTGTCTTCTGTTGTGTCTGCAGCGTATTTTCCCCTAGCGGCGCAATTCTGAACCAATTTTTCCCGCTAAGTCGTTTTCCCATGCCCTCAATAAGCTGCCTACCAAGCTGCGTCACGATATCTCCAAAAGTAAGGATACTTATTTTACAACCACCTGGTATATACATACATGACTGTCTATTGAAATTGCAACACCAAGCGGCGATATTCCACTGGTAAGAGCAGTTGGATGCAACTCTGTTGGTCGAGTATTCGATCTACCCCCCTGTCGGCTCCAATCACTAAAGACTCGCCGTACTTTGGAGGGCACGTTAAACCGGCACTCCCGGGGTACTGGACTCTTCGTTTAGAATAAGGTCATCTGTTCCTTCCCTCTCGTAGTTTACACTCTGTTCTGGATTGTCTGGCCTTTTGCTAAAGTCGATTCGTTCTTCCCAGTCTGGCATTCTTAATCATTTCTACCTGTCTACCCACTTTCTTATCAGGGTCTCACTCACTTCCGCTTTTAGTAGGCGGCGTACACTGTGGCCAAGGTACTACGTCTAAACTTTCCTTGGGTAGAAACCCTGCGAGAAATAATTGCCTACTTGAAATTGCACCACCAAGAAGAACAATTCGGATAGGGAGGAAACTCATATGAAGCTGTGGGGGAAGCAGATGGTTACAGAGCATGCAAGTTTCGGGTGCGAGCTACGCCATTTCAACAGATCCGGTGTAGGTACAAAAGCAGACAGCAGAGAACGAACGTTCCTATAATTGCATCTCGATAATGCGGGCAAGTGTAGCATTGCTAACGAGCGATCATGTCAAGCCACGGCAGAAGAAATCCGTACGTATAGTTATACTATGAGCGAGGCAAAATTGCAAGACTACAGGAAGCCAGGTTGCCTTTTCGTGATATTGCTGCTCATGTTGAATGAAATGCAATGACTGTTATGCGAGTATAGCGATAGTGGAAAATGAGGGTAAGATGTACTGTGACGTACTACAGAGGTGATGCACATATCAAAATGGCAAGTAGCAGTGATAAGCTTTTGCCAGCATAGATTAATTGGAAAAGCATTCAGCTCCGGAGCAGAAGGATGTAGACTTCCGCCACCGGCAGAGAGAGGGCTCGAATTTCATATTGGCGCCCGAACGTAAAAAGATATGCCCCCCCGGTGGCGCAGTGGTCTAAGCGCTGTCTTCTGACCATTCGTCAGAGATGGGTCCGAGTTCGAATCCCGGTGAGGTTGGGATGTTGTTTTCGTCTTACGGCACTGGCTCTCTCCTCCCTGGAGTCAGTGGCCCTAAATTAGGGTCGGGCGACTGTTTATAGCCCACTAAGTTGCTCACAGTGGTCGTTAAACCCCCAATCTAAAAAAAAAAAAAAAAGGGGGGGGATCTACTGGTCGTTAGGAAAAATGCGTGACATTCCTTCCACACATTGTCTGGAATTAGGGAAAAATTTTTCTTCTACAGAGAGTTACTTCAAGCAGGTCTTGTACGATTGGTCCAACGACGATTGGTCCATGCCGATTCGTCCAATGGACAATTGGTCCAAAGGTACGATTCGTCCAATGCCGATTCGTCCAATGGGACGATTGGTCCAATGCCGATTGGTCCAATTCCGTCCTATCTGTCCAAAGTGCTACTCGTGTTATAAAAATCTCAGCTGTTGTGATTTTATCTCCGATGTTATACGAATGTGCCGGTAGTACGAAGAATGTAAAAAAATGTTACATTTCATGCGTAATATTGTGGTTACAGATGGGTTTTTTTCGGAATCGCGTTTTTTTATACTGTCCTTGTTGCCGTATGAAGTTACTGATGTACGAGCCGTTCAATCAACTTCAATGTTTCTCTTTTGCATGAAATAATATAAAATGCTAGTTTTCCGTTTCTGTTTGTAGCATGCAGTGGGGTTCCGCCAACTGGCCAATGGAAACGTTCTGGTCGGGTTCGGACAGAGGCCTTTTCAACAGTTTTTATTCTAGCGATGTCATATTCATAACGTTTACATATCAAATCAAATTAATAATATTGCGCTTTTACTTAAGCACGAAATATTAATTCATTGGCCATAAGCCTAGGCCTTTTCAGCACTTTTTATTCTACCGATGTCATATTCATAACGTTTACATATTAAATCAAGTTAATAATATTGGGCTTTTACTTAAACACGAAATATTAATTCATAGGTCATAGGCCTAGGCCTTCTTAACAGTTTATATTTTACCGATGCCATATTCATAACGTTTACATATTAAATCAAGTTAATAATATTGCGCTTTTATTTAAGCACGAATTATGAATATTAATAGGTCTTTTTAACAATTTTATTCTACCGGTGTCAGATTAGCAATGTTTACATATTAAATCAAGTTAATAATATTGCGCTTTTACTTAAGCATGAAATATTAATTCATAGGCCCTAGGCCTAGGCCTTTTAACAGTTTATATTATACCGATGTCATATCCATAACGTTTACATATTAAATCAAGTTAATGATATTGCGTTTTTACTTAAGCACGAAATAGTAATTCATAGGCTCTAGGCCTAGGCTTTTTCAACAGTTTTAATTGTACCGATGCCAGATTCATAACGTTTACATACCAAATTAAGTTAATAATATTGAGCCTTACTTAGGCACGAAATATTAATTCGTAAGGCCTAGGCTTTTTTAACAGTTTATATTCTACCGATGTCAGATTAATGATGTTTACATATCAAATCAAGTTAATAATATTGTCATTTTACTTAAACATGAAATATTAATTCATAGGCCCTAGGCCTAGACCTTTTAAACATTTTTTATTCTAGCGATGTCATATTCATAACGTTTACCTATCAAAGCAAGTTAATATTGCAGTTTTACTTAAGCACGAAATATTAATTCACAGGCCCTAGGCCTAGGCTTTTTTAACAGTTTTAATTCTACCGATGTCAGATTCATAACGTTTACCTATCAAGAAAACTTACTAATGTTATGCTAGTATTTTTAACTTTACTTAATATGTAAACGTTAGAATATGACATCAGTAGAATAAAAAGTGTTAAAAAGCCTAGGCCTAGGTCTTATGAATTAATATTTAGTGCCTAAGCAAAAGAGCAATGCTATTAACTTGATTTGATGTGCAAACGTTATAAATATGACATTGGTAGAGTAAAAATATTAAAAAGGCCTAGGCCTTAGGAATTAATATTTCGTTCTTAAGTAAAAGCGCATCTAGGTTGTAACTTAAAATCTTCTAAAAAGGCCTACGGCCTAGGTGCCTTGTAAAGACCTGAGTGCCTTTTATAAGGTTTTATAAAAGGTTAACAAATACCAAATATCTAGGTTGTAACTCAATATCTTGTAAAAAGGCCCGCTGCCTATAGGTGCCTTGTAAAGACCTGAGAAATGATGCGATGAGTCCTTTTTACTAGGTTTTATAACATATTTACAAATACCAAATATCTAGGTTGTAACTTAAAATTTTCTATAAAGGCCAGCGGCCTAGGTGCCTTGTAAAGACCTGAGAAATGATACGATGATTGCCTTTTATAAGGTTTTATAAAAGGTTTACAAATACCAAATATCTGGGTTGTAACTTAAAATATTCCAAAAAGGCCGGCGCCTAGGTGCTTTGCAAACAGCTGAGAAATGCTCCATTGAGTGCCTTTTACCAGGTTTATGTAAAATGTTTACAATTACCAAATATACGGAAATGATCTTATGATCTTTCAAAAATATATAATGAGCAGAATAATTTAAATCATTATTCCTTTCTGGAAAATAAAACAGTTTACCGTTGGTAAGATGATGCCATTGGACGAATCGGCGTTGGACCAATTGTACCATTGGACGAATCGGCATTGGACCAATCGTACCATTGGACGAATCGGCATTGGACGAATTGGACATTGGACGAATCGGACATTGGACCAATCGGCATTGGACCAATGGTCTCTTTGGACGAATCGGCATTCGACCAATTGTCTCTTTCGACGAATCGGCATTCGACCAATTGTCGTTGTACAAATCGTCCGGGACTGACTTCAAGCATGGTTTGCCGTAATCCCGAAACCTGTGCTTTCATGCCCCTGCTTTTATTTTGGGGGATACCTACATGTCACCTCGTCTTGACTTGTACGTACCTACCTCGGAGGTGACGCACATGTCTTATTCATATACATTGCAGTGTTCTTAGGTTTTAAAAATGTAGCTATATGTGCAAAATCAGTTTACCTAGAACACTACTTTACCTGAAGCTTGTTTTAAAATATTGTACTTGGTTCGAATTAGTATGAACCCGGAATAACTTAAACTTCCATATCCTTAGTTAAGCATTAAAATTGTACTTCAAGAAAAAGTCAGTAGCTCTACTAAAAAGTTTTCAACTCTTTATTCGAGTCAGCCAATCTGTAGTCCATATTCACATTATTTTGATAACGAATATTACTTCCACAATGATGAAAAACCTTTCAATAATCACTATAGAACCAGCTCAGACGTTGAGCATCCACTCTCTCATAACAATATTAACAAGAAATTGAATTGAATTTTAATTTAACATGAGAGTAAATACATCATTAGCTGAACGAAATTCCTTAAACGAAATGTATTCTAACACAAGTTAACCTAACGCAAATCAGATTAAGTGACGACAGCTCAGCAAAGTACAGCCCTCACAGCTCGTAAACCAGACTGCCAGATAACATACATTGAAACAATATTATTTCATCTTTTTACCTACGTGACACTAGCCCTCCGATCTCACTACTTGTTGATAAAGAGAGATTCGGGTGAGAGAGAAAATGTAAACGTTGTCAGAAATTGCTTAACGAAAAAAAAAAACATTTTTTGTTTGGTTGGAGGTTTAGCGACCACCGTGAGCAACTCGAATTGCTATAAGCAGTCGCCCGTCCCTAATTCAGGGTTACTGATTCCAGGGAAGCGAGAGAGCCAGTTCTTTAAGACAAACACAACATGCACGCCTCACCGGGATTCGGACCCATTTCGGACGAATGATCAGTAGCGAACGCTTAGACCACTGCGCCGCCGGGCGACTCACGAAATTTACATAGAGACATGATCTGAGAATGAAAGTTATATTAAAGTATGCGTTGCAACATGTGCACGAACAATTTAGTAAAATCATGCAATGCATTGATTATGATACGTTTTCCAATATACCAGAAATCATTACTCAAGTTATGAGGATAATGGCTGTGGAATAAACCTCGCTTCTGTGCCCTGACCTTTGACCTCTTTTCAATGATATTTAACAGAACTGGTTCAGTATACCTCCGGAACAACATACTAAAGTTATGTCGCAATAAAAAAATTTTTAATCAGGTTATGAGGATAATGGCTGTGGAATAAATCTTGCTCCTGTGTTCTGACCTTTGACCCCATTTCGATGATATTCAACAGAACTGGTTTAGTATACCTTCGGAACAACATACTAAAGTTTTGTCGCAATAGAAGCATTTTTAGTTAAATTATGAGGATAATGGCTGTGGAAAGGTTTGACCCCATTTCGCCAAATTTCAATAGGGTTCGTCCCCAGGTGGTCCCCTGACCTTAACCATTTGCCCATTTTCAATCGAAATGGGTTAAAGGTCTGTGTTCTGACCTTTAACCCATTTCGCCCATTTTCAATAGGGTTCGTCTCCAGGTGGTCCTGTACCACATTCTGAAATTTCATCGAAAACAAATATCATAATATTCGAAATTTTACGCGAGTTATGGTGCAGACGGACAGACAGACGGACAAAGTTGGAGCATATACGCTTCTTCAACCTACGGTTGGAAAGCGTAAATAAGAAAAACAAGAAGGTATTCCGCACACAAGAACAACAAATAAAAAAGAAACTCACTACCTATTTAGCAGTGTGACAGAACAAATATCATAATATTTTATATGCATTGGTATTTAAAACATACTCGATGTTTATTTCTTTAGAAATGTATTTCACGGAGCGTGACGTGACAAATCTAGATTTGTTTCTTTCTTATTTGAAGTACAAACATAAGCAGTTACATAACCATGAGGGTTAATTCCACTGGCTGTCAATTGGTCGAAGGTCCTCTCCTGCTGAAGTTTAGGAGTAGGGCTGGGAAACGACCTTTGCTTCTTTGTAAATGCAAAAATTGTCTATTGCTGAAGGAGTTACGAAGGGTCACTTGCGGGCTGACCATCTCAAAGGTGTCCTTCTATCTTCAAGGCGACGCTTGATCTTAAATGGGAAGAAAGTCTTCCTTGCTTAGCACACTGTCTCAGATCTCACAGGTTTACGAAAGATGAGGCGAACTTACTTTCAAGTGCTCTGAGTATCACACTCAAAAATCCGAGTCTCCACATTTAAGACCAGAAGTGTTGTTGCTCACATTTAAGACCAGAAAAATTTCCCGCCGTCTCTAGCCTATATAGACTTCTAAACCAAACCGTGCTACAACGTACAATTTATTTGTAGTAAATTAACAAGATAATACGAGGTGGGATAAAAAAAAAAAAACCCTATGCGGACTAGTTATATAAGTTAGGAATGGCGCGACACATCAGGAAGCGGTTTCGCACAATTTGTTTGACCTTGGAACCTACTACGCATGTGCTGGAGTCACGTCTCCGTAGCTCGTTCGGTTTTCTCACAGTACGAGGGAATGCTGAAAAGTTCTCGGCCTAACCCACTTCCGGTAATTGTAGCATTATTTTGTCACTGCAGCTCAAAAGAGGGTTCTTTTGTATTGAAAAGTGCCAATTTTCAGACTAATAGCTGTTGTTGTTTTTGCAGGCGTTTTACGTCCTGAACTGAAGCATGTGAAAGCAAAGTGTTGAATTTTTTAATTTTCGAATGTGGAACTCGGGGCTGTCATGAAATTTCTGTTTCTGCAGAAGGAAAGTGCAAAGGAAATCAATGAGTGTATGACGCAACCATTAAGTGATAAGGGCCCTTCATATTCCACTGTGAAGAAAGGGTGTGCCAACTTTCAGCGTGGAGACTTTGAAACCGAGGATGCAGCAAGATGTGGGAGGCCTTCAACAGTAACAACACCCTAATTTGTCGAAATCAATAGCTGAGACACTGTTGATATCCAGGGAACGTGTTGGGTTCATAATTCATGAGCACTTGGATATGCAGAAGATGTCAGCGAAGTGGGAGCCCAAATGTTTAAACGCCGATGAGAAACGGAAAGGAGTGCACACTTCCAAATCGGTTTTGCAGCATTTTGAGCGATCTGGTGATAATATTTTTGCAGAGACTTGCCACTGTTGATGAAACCTGGATATATCACAACGATCCAGAGACGAAACAACAGTCCCTGCAGTGGCGGCACTCGGGTTCTCCACGGCCAAAGAAATTCAAGACTCAAAGGTCTGCAGCAAAGGTCATGGCAACGGTTTTTTGGGATTCGGAAGGTGTTTTACTGACTGACTATCTCCCGACGGGCCAAACAATAAATGCTGAATACTATTTCAACTTGTTGTGCCGATTAAAGGAGGCGTTGAAGGAAAGAAGGCGAGGAAAACTGCGGAAAGGTGTTCTCTTTTTGCAGAACAATGCGCCGGTTCACAAAGCTAGCAAGATAATGGATGTGTTGAGAGATCTGGGATTTAAGTGCATAGACCATCCACCCTACTCACCAGAGCTTGCTTCATCAGACTATTTCCTGTTCCCAAACCTTAAGAAACGTTTGAAAGAGAAGATTTTTCGAATGATTCGGAGGTGATGTCAGTAGCAAAGCAGTATTTGAGTGATCATACTTCAGAAATGTTTTTGGAAGAGCTAAAGAAACTTCAGAAACGCTGTGCCAAGTGTGTTGAACTTGAGGGTGAATATGTGGAATTGTCAGTAAGTTTCATGGCTCTAGTCCATTTCCCTCTTGGTAAGGCGGAGAAGTTATCAGCATCCCCTCGTAGTGCTTTGTTCTTACGTAGAAGCTGTTCGTCGCATTTGTCAAGTCGGAAAGAAAAGAGCAACGAATTTGCATCAGATTTTGTCAAAAACTTGGCGAAACTTGCAAAGACACATACACTGGCGTGCAAAAATTAAGGACGAGACGGTTTTTCGAATGTAAAGTCGTGCAGAAGTGCTCCACATCGACTCAAATCATACCATAAGATCCCCAAGATGTAAGAATATGGGACAAGTGAGCAAAACCGTCCAAGCAAGGAATCCAAAGGATACAAGCGCACTTTATTGAAAAGGTAGCTTCGAGCACAACTGGACAGAAGAAAGAAACGCCCATGTGACAAGCGGCTGCCAAAAAAAATCCAGTCTTTAGTAGGGGATATGATTACCCCTGATTGCGTTGCAGGATTTACAACGTCTGTGCACGCTGAGGACGAGGTTGTCAAGGAGTTGTTGAGGCATCGCGGCCCATTCCTCTTGTAGCGCCAATCGCAGCTGCGGAATCGTTGCTGGCGGTTGGTGACGTGCTGCCAAGCGTCTCCCGAGAAGGTCCCACACGTGTTCGATTGGTTTAGGTCCGGGGACCTTGCGAGCCAATTCATGCGTTGAATATCTTCACTCTCGAACAGCTCTGCGACAGCCACTGTACGAGGAGGTGTAGCGTTGTCGTCCATGAAGAGGAACTCAGGACCCACAGCACCTCTAAACAGACGCACGTGAGGCAGGAAAACCTCGGTACAATTGCGGACACCAGTGACTGAACCTCCTTGGAAGATTTGGAGGTCAGTACGGCTACCATGCACGATACCGCCCCAAACGAGAACTCCGCCATCTCCAAACCGGTCCCTTTCGATGATGTTGGAGGTGTGATTGCGTGTTCCATGCTCTCTCCTGATGTGTATACGTCCAGAATCGCTCGTCAGACTAAATCGGCTTTCATCCGTAAAGAGACCTGGACCCCATTGCTGATGTGTCCAGTTCTTGTGTTCCTGGCACCACAGAAACCGCTGTCTCCGATGAGCAGGCGTTAATGGCACACACCGTACTGGTCGTCGTGCAAATAGACCACCTTTGTGCAGCCTCCTGGCCACGGTAAAACGCGATAACGGACGTCCAGTTGTCTGTTGCATGTGCCTTGCGATTTCTCCCGCTGTCTGCCGTCTGTCTCTTCTAGCCTGTAGGACAATATACCGGTCGTCCGCCGCCATGGTTGCTCGTAGACAACCACTGCTAAACTCTCGGACAGCTGTTCCTGTCGTTTGAAATGCTCTCCAAGCTCGTGAAATGATGCTGTGAGCGGTCCCGAACTCCTCGGCCACACTAGTCACACTTCGACCTTCTTCCAACTTTCCAATGACGCGACCTCGGGTAAAGTCATCCAGATGTCGTCTACTGGATTGCCTGTTGGCCACATCACACGGTGCAGCAACTCGACGTCGTTCAAACCGATGTACACCGTGCAATAGCTTTCACCGAATTGCTGAGCGTACACCGCCCGTGTGCTTTATACCTTTCCGACACTCCCCTCCCGCCTCCCTACGTCATGCTGCATATATGCGCATGCCCTACCGTATTGGACCCTAGTCTATCTCCTGAGTGGTCTTTCTGTCCATTCTGCCTGCTCGTTCCGCTGTTATGCTAATTTCTCCTCTTCGTCCTTAATTTTTGCACACCAGTGTACTTAAAGTTACAGAAAATTGTTTAATCAGAAAACCGATTGTATGAGTCGTACATATTTTTTATAAGTGGTATATGAGTTTTAAAGATGGTTGTGAAAGTAATTAATTCATACACTCGACGTGGATCAGGAACATCAAGCAGAAGTCATCGCTCTTTCTACGTTAATAGGTGAGTCTCAGAAAAATTATCATCGGCCGCCTTCTGGAATCGAACCCAGGGTCTTCCAGTTACGCGCCGGACATGCTACCACTGCACCACAGTGGCCTCGAATTCTCCAGACTCACATGTGATTAACTGCCAAACCACACGGCAGGTTGCTTCATGGAGCCCCGCACAATGCTGGGGATTCACCAAAGATAGAAAGCAGCAAATGAACAAATAACTAGGAGGCGAATGAGTAATTAATTCATACACTCGACGTGGATCAGGAACACCAAACAAAAGTAATCGCTCTTTCCACATAAATAAGTGAGTCATGGAAAAATTATCATCGGTCGCCACCGGGTATCGAACCCAGGGTCTTCCAGTTACGCGCCGGACATGCAACCACTGCATCGGGGCTCCATGGAGCAACCTGCCATGTGGTTTGGCAGTTAATTTCATGTGAGTCTGAAGAATCGAGGCCGCTGTGGTGCAGTGGTAGCATGTCTGGCGCGTAACTAAAAGACATGGGTTCGATTCCCGGTGGCGGCCGATGAGAAAGTGTTGAGGGTGATGAACGTTCTGGGAGGCCCGCAACCAGCAAAAGTGAAAACAATGTCGAACTTGTGCGCATGTCAGTGCGGGAAAATCACTGAGTCACTATTCGTGAGTTATCTGAAGACTTAAACGTTAGTTTTGTTTCAGTTGATCCTTACGGGCAGTTTGGGCATGAGACGTGTCTCAGCCAAATTTGTGCCGAAATTTCTCTCAGGTGAGCAAAAAACAGGCCCGTATTTCAGCTGCTATTGACCTGCTTGAGTGCGTCGAAAACGACAAAAACTTTTTAAAAACTATCATGACTGGTTATGAATCGGGAGTTTATGGGTATGACCCCGAAACTGGGGCCCAGTTTTCACAGTGGAAGACCTCACACTCTGCCCTTCCTCAAAAAGCACAACAAATGTCGAGACTATGCTGACAGTTTTTTCAATCAAGAGGGAATTGTGCATCATGAATACGCCCCATCAGGCCAGATAATCAACAAGGACTACTACTATCATGTTTTGCGGCATTGTGGGAAAACGGATGTAATCGCATGAGAGTGGCAAGTGGGAACTCCATCATGACGATGCGCCAGCCCATGCATCGCAACTTGCGCAGAAGTTTCTTGCTAAGTACCGGATTGCACAGGTCCGACAGCCACCCTATTCTCCAGGTCTCGCTTCCTGCAAAATTTTTCTCTTTCCCAAAATCAAATACCACTTGAAAGGAAAAAGATTTCAAGATACTGAGGAGATTCAACAGCATGCGACAAAGCAGCTGTTCGCTAGTTTAGAGGATAACTTCAAAAAATGCTTCGAGCAGTGGATACAGCGCTGGTGAGTTTGAAATCTGTGAGTCTTGTACGTTTTTTTTTAATAAATCCAGTCCGGATACTTTTTGTTCACACCTTGTACTAATGCAAAATCAGGGAGGTTGTTTGAAGAAAAGGCTATCTGCTTGGTTATTCAAAAACCGAGAGAGAGGGAGAGAGAGAGAGAGATAGAGAGAGAGATAGAGAGAGAGATAGAGAGTATACAATATATATATTGTTTGCTCTAAAAAGCAAAAGGTATAATGCTGAGAGTATAAGCTCTGTACGAAAAATACTGTAGAAATATATTGTCGCGCTTTGGTTAATTTAGAAGATTTTTTTTTTCCGCAGAATGATGATTCCTTCTACTTCAGTTTTAGGCAAATGCACAAATCACACTGAACAACAAAAATAAACTTTCTGTTTGTTACAAAGATTGCATATGCTGAATCATACAGTATTTGTCAAGCTCATTACAAATCTGCTTGCTAAATTGTGCTATCGGGTATAGTTTTCGAGTAACCTGTTGTTTCAGTGTACAATAAGCCTTCATTTTGGCATGTATATTTCGCTACAAGCAATTAATTACTCTTACCTTAAAATGTAGCTATTTTAGATTTTCTTCTGTACTTTGGTTGTACTACATCCCTTTTTAAAGTCCAACAGTAATCAGCTAGTATTTTAGGGCTCCATTTTCCTTTATAGCGGTTTTCTATGGTACATATGTCCTGATGAAAACGTTCTCCGTGCTCATCGCTTACAGCTCCTAAGTTCTGTGGGAAAAAGTCCAGATGCAAGTGAAGGAAATGTATTTTAAGGGACATATTGCATCCCATGGATTTATAGTTTTCTAGGAGCTCAGTAACAAGTTCTTTATAATTTTCTGCCTTCCGGTTACCTAAAAAGTTCAGTACCACATCTTTAAAGGACTTTCATGCAACAGCTTCAGTCTCATTTAAAGTGCCTTCAAATGCAAGATCACGCAAAAGTTCCCTTATTCGTGGACCAATAAAAATGTCTTGTTTAATTTTGACTTCAGATATTCTGGGAAACTTGTTCTTTAGAAAACGAAAGGCTCCTCCATCTTTATTCAATGCCTTTACAATTTTTTAACAAACCCAGTTTGATGTGAAGCTGTGGTAAGTACACGTTCTGATGACTTACTAAAGGCTCAGCAACAAAATTTTTATTACCTGGAATTAAGGACTCCCTTTTAGGCCAGGTCTTTTTAATGTAATGAGAATTTCTGTCCCTACTGTTCTATTCACAGAGGAAGCAGCAGTATTTTGTGTATCCAAGTTGTAAAGCTATCACTTTAAGATAGCCACATATATTCCATGAGTGTTTTTTGTATACAGTAGAGTCCCATTAAAGCGAAATCCGATAGAACGAAAACCCCGTTATAGCGAAGTTTTTAGCATTTCCAGCAAAAATTCCGTTAAGGAAATGTATTTTTAATTCCGTATGAACAAAATTCATTAAAATGGAAATTTCGTTACAACAAAGAAATATTTTTAATTTTAAAAGAAAATGTTTCCATTATAACGAAATTTTCAGCCCTGAAAACAAGCAGCACGTTATTTTCGAAGCGCTTTTCCCCACATTTAAAAAAACGAAAAGGAAACTTTATCTGATTTTTTTTCACTTGGATGACTCACTCATTATCGCTCACCCGTGGTGACTGACCGACAACCAGATGTCGGTGTTTCCATAACAACCTACTTTCCACGTGCGGAAACCCCTCCTTCCCCCGTTTCTTCTGCAACTGGAACGCAGTTTTTCTGACTTTGAAAAGAGATATAAAACGTGGTTGAGCGCTGGATTTCGTTGCAAAAGGAGGGGTTTTTTTTATTTCTTTCGGTTGTTCTTAAAATTCCGCTCATCGGCTTACGTTCCAGTTTGGCGTCTTCGTCAAGGCGAGTCGATCAGCTTTTGCTACAGGTTTTAACAATGAATTCAGCCAAATCAAAGCAGTTTTCTTTGGAGGAGAAAACAAGAATTATTGATGAAGTGAGTGCAGGGAAAAAGAAAGGAGATGTGGCAAAAAAATATGAGATCACTCCGTCGACATTATCAACGTTTTTGAAGAACAAAGAAAAAAATCACAGAGCAGCTTCAAAAACCGGCAATCGGACCTCAAAGAAAACGATTACGGCAAGCTCAATTCCAAGATGTGGACTCAGCCATTTTCACCTGGTTATAAGGTGTATGATCAAGAAATGTACCCATTAGCGGACCACTGATTCGAAAAAAGGCTGCGCAGTTTGACAAAACTTTAGGAGTTATGGATTTTGGGGCAAGCGGGGAATGGCTGAATCGGTTCAAAGACCGGTACGGAATCGTCGCAAAAACAATTTACGGAGAAGCGGGTGCTACTCCGATGGAAAATGTGAATAAGTGGAGAGCAGGAGAAGTGGCAAAACTCATCCAAACTTATAGCCTAGATGATGTCTTCAGTACAGACGAGTCTCGAATTTTCTTCCAGTTAGAGCCCGACAAAACTTTGGCAATGAAGAATGACAAGTGTGTTAGTGGTAAAAGATCGAAACAGCGATTGGCCGCTCCCTTCTGCTGTAATCAATCAGGAACTGAGAAAAGGAAAGTGCTAGAGATTGGACGATCCCCAAAACCTCGGTGTTTGAAAGCTGTGCAATCGCTACATTGTGACTACAAAACCAATAGAAAGGCGTGAATGACGCAAACTATCTTCAATGAATGGCTATTGAAGTTTGAACTCTGAGATGAAGAGAAAAAAAGAAAAATTATTCCTCTGGTTGATAATTGTACGGCTCATAACGAACCTTCTCAGCTTGAAAGCATTTGCGTGGAGTACTTTCCACCAAACTGCACAGCAGTTCTCCAACCCTTGGACCAGGGGATAATGAAGTCTGTAAAAGAACATTACAAGTGCATGTTGATGAAATTGATTATTCTTGGAATTGAGAAAAACGATTCCATAAAAGTTAATATCAGAGATGCATTGCATATGATTTCTGGAGCATGGGCCAAAGTGTCGTGAGGCAACAATATAAAAACGTTAATTGACTGTGAAACTGAACCCGAAAACGATGCGACCGACGCGGATTTAATTGCTTCGTTGGGGGCAGTGTGGAACGCTCCCCAGACATCTGCTTCAGTTCCCACCGATGTTTCGCTAGAGGATTTTTTACATGCGGATAACAATATTCTGACCACTTACGAAATGACAGATGCAGATATAATTGAATCGATTTCGGATAACAGAAATGAGGAAATCGCGGAAGGCAGCGAGGACGATGAAATTCATTCAACTCCTCCATTGCGTCTGAGTGCATGTGAAGCATTTAGCTGTTTACAAAAGGTTTGCCATTTCGTATCAGGACAAACAAACATCCCAGATGAAACTTTCACCCATTTACATTCTTTGCAAGAATCTTTAGTTTCGGCAGTAACAAAGTCCCATTTTCAAACAAAAATAACAGATTTCTTTAAAATGTAAATACTACGTACATGGCAGTACACACTATATGTACTACATAAGAAGAGAAAACGCCTAGTACACAGACGTGGTGTAAACTTTATGAAAGGTACGTGTCGAATTGCAGTACTAGAGAGTTTTCGTTTTTATTTTATGTATTAAGATACAGTACAGTATAAGTACTTTGAATACAGTCAATTCCCGTGAATCATTTGAAAAAATAAATGCAAAATTAAAAATTCCATTATAACGAACAGATTTCGGCGTTCATGTGAAGTTCGTTCTAACGGGTCTCGACTGTACTGTACTTTAAAGACACAGTTTCACATTTGCATATGTTTCTTTCATGTATGCACCATATGCAACAGGTACTGACGGATACATGTTTCCGTTATGAAGGACAGCTTTTAAGCTTATATTTGAGGAATCTATAAAAAGACTCCGTTCTTCAGGTTTGTGTTGCTGTCCTAAGGCTTCAATATACCATTGCAGTACACAAGATCTCCACTTTTAAAAAATAAGTGCTCAAACTCTTGCTGTCGGCGACGAAAACTACATACTTTTGTACTTGGTTGTAAACGACCCCATTCCTTCAATCTTGAAGCCAATATTTCGGCCTGACTTTTTGCTAAACGAAGGTCATGAACCAGACCATTTAATTCTTCTTGACTTATAAGGCGAGGCACAGAATCTTCCGAGAAATCATGGTCTTGTTGTACTTCAATATCTTCTTCGCTGTGATGATTTATTTCATCAGTATCACTATCGTCTAAACTCCATGACTGTGGAGGTACAGGGACAGGAAGATCTTGACCATGAAGAACAGGGACAGGAAGATCTTGACCATGAGGAACAGGGACAGGAAGATCTTGACCATGAGGAACAGGGACAGGAAGATCTTGACCATGAGGAACAGGGACAGGAAGATCTTGACCATGAGGAACAGGGACAGGAAGATCTTGACCATGAGGAACAGGTCTTATGGCCGAAGGAATACTGGGATACTGAATCGTGTCTTTGGTCTTAGCTGTAATTCCAGATATCTTAGTGATACAGAAGTAACAGTCTGTTGAGTGGTCTTTCGGTTCTCTCCAAACCATTACCGCAAAGGGCATTTGACGTGATCCCTCCAACCAGCCAGTCAACAAAGTTACACATGAATTACAACAAATGTGAGGCGCCTTAGATTTATCTTCATCACCCATTTTGCTCTGGAAATAAATTTCATACGATTTTCTAATCAACGGTGTGAAATGTCGCCTTTGAGACTTTAAAGTAAATTGTCCACAAATGTAGCAGAAACTGTTTGGATGGTTCACACAAGTACGTGGCATTATTTAATGTACATTTTGCACAATCCACACTACTTTTTAAAACCACGAGAAAATGCACGTCCTTCAATACCGATTAAATGCATTCGAATGACAAAAATTCTGCTTTGTTTCTCCTTCCCAGAAGAAATTACACAACAGGAAGTAATGGCTCCAGTATGTCTACTCTCAGAGACACAGCTATACTAACTGCAGACAGATGTCTTCGTTAGGAAACAGAGGGAAATTCGCTTAAGTAACACAACAGTCACCCAATAGAGAGTTCTATTACAAGAAATTGGAGCCCAGTGGAGCAATTGTGACTACATATTTGGTTTCAGCACCCGTAAATATACAAAACTGTCAAAGTTTTCTTCGCAACAAAAACCATTGTTGTTCAGTGTTATCCTTTTCGAAGGCTATTCTTTTGTAATGGAATATGAAACAGTAGTTGACATTCTTGTCGCACTAGCTGTTACCAGCTTACTCTTCATCAGTAACGCATACACTAACATAGCAAACAGATGAATTACATGGTGATCACATGAGCCAAAATTAGAGAATCCTAAAGACAAAGTGCACGTATTGATAAAAAGATTACAACTACGCAAGCACAACTTGCAGTTTCTCAGGGTTGAATTTCAGAGATACTTTAGCAACCTCTTAATACGTATATGTTTGATGAGTCATTAAATGCATAAATGTCCATATATACACTGTCTGGGTATACTACCTCCTTAGAAATGCAGAGTATGATACAGGAACTTGCTGACAAAGATAAAGAAGTAAGATTAAAGATGAACCTAGAGAAAACAAAACTGATGTATATAATGCTTTTTAAATAACTGAAAATTTAGAGGTGGATGGGGCAAATTTGGGGGTTACTCATTCCTGTCAAACTGATCTGAAGCCATGTAAATTAATTCATGTATTATCCATTTGATATTTTATGCCTCTGGTGCTTTTCGACTCAATCTTTCTGGATGGGGCAATTTCAGTGTCGATCGGTGTAATTTGGAAAGCAGCGCATGATTATGTAAATCAAAAGGGATTAATATTTTTACATACACTTTCGTTAAAGTAATGATATTTTCTTTTGTATTAGGAAAGGAGGGAAAATTTGTGGAGAATATTTAAGAGAGATGTAAATAGGGCGGGGCATTGCGCCCTTTCTTGAGCTGCGCTCGGGCAGCTCAAGACAGGGAGCAAAAATCATTGCGTACAATCTGATTAATATCGGGATTGAAACTTTTGCACCAGTTTCTGGTACAGAATTTATCAATAATTTTTTTCGCCAATTGCGGTAGCTTGGCGGCTGAAAATTCACGTTTCTTTCCCAATACGTGGAGAGGAGTTGCTCAAAATCAGAAATGACGCTGCGGTTCTTCATACGTTACAATATCGTTCATATTTTCGAAGATCTCTGGGGGCAATTATATCATTACTGTCAGATACATTCGGTTCGTTTAATGTGGTACCAAAGGTCAGAACTCCGGAGCAGTTATGAATCTCACCGCTGTTTTCACATTTTGCATTTTACAGCCCTAAATGGCGTTCAGCGTCCAGTTCAGTTTTATCACTCAGAACATCCTTAATGTAAGTAAGGATAAGAGAAATGCATGAAATCTTTCTGCTGAGTGCTGTGCCCATTTCCTAGGGGTTTTTTTTCGACGCAATTACTAAGGGTAAAATGCCGTTCCCGTTTGAAGTAAGAAATGACACTTAGTTTCTTAATTCACTATTTGCAGTATCATACCCCAATAAAAATATTTAAAAGTAAGGCTGTTAAGGTGGTTCCACCTAATTGGGGCAGCGAATGGCCTAGTGGTCAACGTTCACGACTGCCACGGAGAATACCTCGGGTTCGATCCCAGGCAGGTACGAACGCTCGAACCACTAAATATCCACCTTGCGTCGGATGGGCACGTTAAGCCGTCGGGCCCCGGGTACTGCCCCCCCCCGGTAATAAATAATGGCGTCTTCCTTCCCCTTTCTACCTCGCTTCCGTGTCACTTTCCTATCGGGCACTCTAGCCCAAATCTCCTAGCTTCCTATTTGTAATGATTGTTTAAGACCTGGGTTAAGACACTCTTTTCCTAAAATCCTCTACATATAATCTGATCTGATCTGGTTCCACATAAAGTCTCTGCCTTATGTTTCCAACGGTAAAACTTCTTTACATATTTTCTTTGCAATTAATATATTTCCAAGGATAAAAACTTCCACATCGATAAAACTAACTTCAAGTTATAGCATGCTGGAATACTTAATACTTGCTAAAACATAACTATAATTACATTAAAAATCAATCATTTTTCTTTGAGTAATGTTAAGACCTGTTAATAGATGGCGCGACCTGTACATTGATGACGTCAGTAGACAAACAAATGTTGGATTGCTTACTTATGGTTATGTTTTAGCAAGTATTAAGTATTCCATGCTGTAACTTAAAGTTAGTTTTATCGATGTGCAAATTTTCATCCTTGGGAATACATTAATTGCGAAGAAAATATGTAAATAAGTTTTACATTGGAAACAAAACACAGTTTTTAGGTGGAACCACCTTAAACTACAATTAAAATGTCAATGACATCGCAAAGGTCTTCCTCTGGTCCGCCGAAAAGCTAGCCCGTTTTAAAAATCTACTGCACAACCGTCAGTGACTATTAGTTATCAATTAATTACAAAAGAATATGATAAAAAAAAAAGTGTAAAATTCAGTGTGAAGCGAAATGTCTGAAGCAATTCCTGGTGACCAGTGTTAGTTCTTATAAAAGTGTAATTGCATATGCGTGTGGGTATAAACAACGCAGATTTGTCCGTAACCAACACTGACAAGACCAATTTTACTATGCTACAAAAAAGCCATGCAACAATGGCAAGACCAATTTTACTATGCAACAAGTAGGATTATAATATTTCAGGCGATACAGCTGTTATGTTATGTGTTAACGACTTCGGTGAGGGTCGGGGGGGGGGGCAATATTTTGGGTTTGCCCCGTTCGCAGAAATACCTAGTTACGCCTCCGATGTTCAATAATCGTTTTATTCTCGCTTTAGGCATCGAAATTCGATGCTATCAGCTAATTTAAAATTTTCTGTGTAATTTTCTGATTCGTTTTTACGTTTGCTGCATGCAAGTAATTCTTTTCAATCATTAATTTACCAGTTGTATGAATTCCTTTGCTTCAATTGTTTCGTTTTCAGATGAATAACAAATCATCTTGAGAGGAGTAATTTTGCGTAGCGATCAACTCCTTAAACGTCTGCTCCTGTAAAAGAAATTTTTTATTCTTTATAAATTCGCTTTCCTCTCCTAATTATTCCTTACTTATTTTCTTTTTATTTCCCGCCGCGGTATAGCCTCCTGACGAAAATATGTAATACAATAGGCTAATAACATCCCAGCTACAAGAATTACCACTACGACGCTTATTAAAAAAGCCATCACAGTTCAGGTGAGACATTGTTAAGGAAAATTGCGAGAAATCTGGAGCCTCTGTAAGCAGCTTAGCAATTACTTAAAATCGTGAGCCGTTTGCGTTCCATCAGTATATATTTTTTCAGGTGTATAATAGTTTTAAGGGCTTTAAGTTTTCCGGTCATGATTAATTACTTCCCAAATTCCAGAGGTGTTTCCGTTGGAATTAGAAAATCAGATCTTCAGGCAACTGTGAATTTCTTAAAGAAGTGATGAGAGTTAATGTATGCTTTTTATTTTTCTTTGACCTAAGTTGCTCGAAATTGAAAGGAAAGTTTTCCTTAGTTTTATGGAGAAATTAGTAGATATGATTAATGTACCTAATCTAACTCTCGATGAGATCCAAAGACTTGCAAAATAACTAATATTTTTCTGAACTTTAATTTAATGTCTTATAACACTGGCATCAAGAGATCCGCATTACGGAATTTCGAGGGAGAAAAATAGTTGCACCGCCTTAGATTTGAGCAGTTTACAACTTCAGTATTTTATGTGAGAAATATCGGTTCGAAAAAGTTTGATGAGCAAATTTGTAGGAAAACATTTTAATTAAAAAGCTGCTGTAATAGTTGTAAGGAACGTATGTCTAAATGGGATAAGTTTTGTTGTAATATGCATAGGTTTTGTGTTATGTCACCATGTTGCCCCAAAAGGTCGAGGTGTCTCAATGGAAGTGAAAAAAAAAAAAAGTCTTTCCCTGACAAATAAAGAAAAAAACGCCACCCCTACTTGAGGATGAAATACCTCGATTAATGAATACTCTGTAGTGCCCAGTAATCAGCATTGTTCACTAATATAAAGGGGAAATATTAATACCTTTGAATCAAACAAAAAGAACGTTATCTCCCACCGAAAGAACTTTTTTCTGTAAGCACACAAATTTAAAGAGATTTGCTATCTCTCCAAGAGAAGAAAACCCAGAGGTAAATTTCCCATAGAGGGTAATGGAAACAGGCTGGCCCGAGGTTGGTCCCGCAGATCTTAACAGCACAGCGCGCGCAAGGAGGATAGAATATGGGGAAGGAACATAACTTTCCTAGGTAAAGCTCTGAAGCCGACGCTTCTGTGCGGCAGCCATCTTAGGTTACCCTTCTGACGGCGTTCCCATCGAATTATGTACATGGCTACATCCAACTGGTTAGCACTTTAAAGCCTTCTCGCTAAAAGAAAAAAAAAGTATCGTTTACATTTGTGGATGCACTCCATAATATCATTATTGTTTTCTTTTCTTTCAAAACAATGCTAGGTCACGTGTTACCGTGGGTACGACAAAATTCGCTTTAACTTACCACGTGAAAAATGCCTTTCAAATGATTTTGCTCCCTATACTTCCAATGGAAAAAAAAGTCCACCGTATTACCTCAGCGAAGAAATATTTTCCATACAACAAAATTGGCCCACTGATAAAAAAAAAACTAATTTAGATCGTACAATCGGTGTTTTTTGCAAAAACCTTTCCTGAACTATATTAAAAATCAATAACTTTACTTCGATGTAGTTATGATACTTGCTTACAGGTGGCGCCACATTTCCTTCCTACAACATCAAAGTAAAGTTATTTAATATAGTTCAGGAAGGTGTTTTGAAAAAAACACCGATTGTACAATCAATAGGCGCCGACTTCGTGGGTTCGAGACACTTTTTGAACTCCCAATGATTTTATTGTGGGTTCCTCGAACCCCTTATATTTTTGCGCATATTTCGTGGGGAAAAAACACGTACGCATATACGCATTAATTTTGTTTTCCGTTATCAATTCTTCAATCTTTTGTATTGTTGATTCCCCGTTTACTACCTATGTATATACATGTATATAGAATGTGTGCATAGAAAGTTACCCTTCAGACTGTTTATTGTGCTTCAAAAAAGAATTAGTGTTTGTTCGCGCTCGTCAAATTTGACGCGACAGACAATACCTCAAGCACCGTTGTTTAAGAGCCTTTAAAACTGCCTTTTTGAACTCCCAAAGATTTTATTGTGGGTTCCTCGAACCCCTTATATTTTTGCGCATATTTCGTGGGGAAAAAACACGTACGCATATACGCATTAATTTTGTTTTCCGTTATCAATTCTTCAAAATTTTTTATTGTTGATTCCCCGTTTACTACCTATGTATATACATGTATATAGAATGTGTGCATAGAAAGTTACCCTTCAGACTGTTTATTGTGCTTCAAAAAAGAATTAGTGTTTGTTCGCGCTCGTCAAATCTGACGCGACAGACAATACCTCAAGCACCGTTGTTTAAGAGCCTTTAAAACTGCTTCCTTTATAAAAGAAAATTCTTCGGTTTGTCTAGGTTTCCACAAAATACAAAAGTCTAGCTATGCATACGGATACGAAAACCTATTCGAGATCATAATGATAAAGGCGGAAATATGTTGTACAGTCAGTTGACCCACCCTATTTTCGGACAGTTGGGGACCAAGGAGGTTAGAAGAGAGAGGAGATGGCATCATCCGCCAATGGTGAAGCCAAATATGATCATCTGGTTTCTTGCGCCCTCCGGGTGGGGAGGGTTCAGTAACGTGACGTCACTTCCTGAAGACCTGTGCTGGAGTACAGGTTGATAGCGGCCGTCTCTTACTCTCCGCAAAAGTCCCTGAAGGTCAACGAGGCTCTCACATCTATAGCAAGGCCGTGGTTGGCTGATGCGCAATATGCACTTCCGCTCTACGAAGCATACTTTTGTTTGATTCGTTTTTAG
Organism: Macrothele yani; assembly: GCA_039090855.1. NCBI lineage: Eukaryota > Metazoa > Arthropoda > Arachnida > Araneae > Macrothelidae > Macrothele > Macrothele yani. The sequence goes on from CM077015.1 coordinate 28,128,584, forward strand.
AAAAATACTAAACAGTATTTCTGTATCTTTTTTACAAAGTTTGAGTTATGTGCATGTATATTCCAGTCTCATTTTTCCTGACTGTACATGCTGCACAAGTACCTCTAAAACCTCCTGCAAAGTCGATTTCCCCATAGAGACGTACAGAAACAGCCCAAGTTGGGCATACTGGGCATACACAGCTGATACGAAGTAACGCCCACGGAAAATACAAGGAGTGCGGCTGCTGCTATGTCCTCTCCCTTCTAACCTCCTATTTTAACTCAGAAATCATTTGAAGAAAAAATCTGTTGGCATTTTTAAAATTGGTAAAAACATCTAAAAATAATTTTACATGTTTTTGTTACTTTTATAAAGACAGTTGAGTTGGAAATTCACACAGTATTGCATATAATAATGTCGCGCCCACAAAAGCAAAATAAATGAAATAAACAAATTATCCAGAATTTTTTTTTTAATTAACAGTAATTTGCTTCATTTTAGCATTTCAGGCGTCATATTGGGCCAGATAATTTGACTGAATGAAATTGAAATTAGATTTAAATCCTTCGAAAAATGCATCGGTAATTCGATTAAAAATTTTTGGAACCACCAATAATTTTTCAAGTAGGCGCTTATGGTACAATCTAAGTTAGGATGTTTTTTTATCGATGGGCCAATTTTGATGTATGGGAAATCTTTCTTTGCTGAGGAAATAGGATCGATTTTTTTTCCATTGGAAGTATAGGGAGCAAAACCATTAGATGTCCACCTTAAAGTGATGCATGAAGTAGTTCACAAGCTCTTTAGTAAAAAATAACACACGCTAAATTATTTCATGTAATCGAGTGAATATTCTTGAAAACACCAACGCAACGAAATATTACTTTAAAAACCGATAATTCGTGCTAAGCATGATAATTTACAAAACTTTTACGAAGAGTACAAGAAATACACAAAATAGAGAAGCGTTTGTAGCACACAATAAAACCCGATTATTGACGTTGGTAGGCCGATTACTGTACACCAGTAATAAACGCGATAATTTACTAAAATTTTAAAACAACAACAACTAAAAATAAAAACGGATTTTATTGTATGTTAAAAACGACTTTGATTTTTATAAAATTTTAATAGAACGTTTTCAGGAATGTAGTTTTTGACTTGGAGTTACTGAAAACAGGGCAACTTTCTAGTTCGTAATGGACATTTTTAGCTATTCCGTCATAAGATTAAGATTTTAAACATAAAAATTGAATATGTATAGGGTCACCTATAAACGTGATTCTAGGTAGTTTTTTAATCTGCCTTATTGGTACAGCCTACGGCTGCGGACGCTAACATTTCTAATTACAACGGCCGTTCCATAAAAACTGAGAGTAAAATCACACAAAATGAAGAAATATAGGTACAGCAAAATATATGTTATTCTTTCTCAAAGTATCTTCCCTCGGAGGATATGCAACGGTCCCATCGTTCAGTCCACTTTTCAAAGCTTGTGGCGAAGGCATTTAGAAACCCCTGCACAGCGTGAATAACAACAGCATCTACGTTGAAGGTTGCGCCACGGAACTTCTCCTTCATTGTTGGAAACAACCAGAAATTCCAAGGGGCCAGGTCAAGACTGTGGTAAGACTGTTGCATGATTTCAATACTGCATTTCGTAAGAAACTGTTGAACACAAGCAGCCACATGCGGGCGGGAGTTATCATGGTATAGTGTCCACTTGCCCAGCAGTTCCGGTGCCTTAATCCATATGGGTCGTCGCAGACGCTTCAAGACTGAAATGTAATACTCAGCATTGACAGTAATTTGTGGAGGAACTGCATGCTGGTAGACTACACCTTTATGATCAAAGAAAATGATCATCATCACCTTCCCAGCAGATTTGGTTTGGCGGATTTTTTTCGGAGGAGGCGAGCCTGTGTGTTTCCAAACATTCGTTGCCCGCTTTGTGAGGGGGTCGAAATAGTGGACCCATGTTACATCGACAGTTATTTCTGTGTTTAGAAAGTTTGGATCCTTTGCAATCATTTGGTTCCGCTGATGACACACGTGAACTCTGGCTAACAATTGTTCCCTCGTCAGGTGATAAGGTACCCATCTGGAACACACACGACGCAGCAGCAATTTGTCGCGTAGAATGCGGAATGCCGACGTTTTTGAAATATTAGTTGACGCCTCTATGTCTTCACACGTCATTCGTCAATCTTCTTGTAGGATCGCCCAAACAGTGTAACAATACGCTCTGTAACAACACTTTCAGGTCAATCAGTCCTAGGAGAGAGTTCTGCCGAAAAACGCCATTTTTTGAAATCATGGTGCCATCTAAGAATCGTTGACTCCCCTAAACATTTATCTTTGTAACATACACTGTCCGACAGAGAAAATGCCACAGCACGAAGACGTGAACGCAGCGCCATGCAAGATGCAGGGTGGGTGCACACGTACAAGTTATGCAAATAATTGCATTTGCAGGCCATTCGCGCGAACGGCGCGCGGGATATAAGCGGACAACCAGCCCGTGAGGTCATTAGTCGAGAAGTCGTCACGGCCGCGAGAAGTGAGTGGTTCTGCTGTAACCGTGTCTGGAGAACGAACAAGGAGTGTTAATGCTGTTAAGACGCCGTCGTATGCGATGTCGTCAAACGAATGAGTTCACGAGAGCTGTCATCGTAGGCCTTCGTACCGCCGGATGGTCCTTGCGTCGTACTGCGGAAGAACCTCAACGTGATGCTACAACCGTCGGTCGCATTTGGAGTAAGTGGTCCCAGGAAGGATTTTTGCAACGTCGTAGGGGGACCGGAGCACGAAGACGGACGTCCGATCGCACCGATCGTCGCATCCGACGTCATGCCGTAGCGGACCCACAGGCCACAACGGGCGACATTTTGCGGACTGCACGGGGAGGCTTGGATGCTTCGATATCGACGCGGACAGTGTCACGCCTATTGGCTGCGTCTGGTTTGCTGTCCAGCCGTCCGTTGCGAAGGCTAACCTTTAACAGCGAGCCATCGTCGTCATCGCTTGGCGCGGTGTCGCCCCAGAGCTACTTGGGGTGCCAAATGAAACAGTGTGGTGTTCAGCTACGAATCGCGGTTCTGTCTCACTACAGATGATCGCCATGTGAGATTCTGCAGGCGACGTGGCCAACGGGCGGATTCTTCTGCCATTGTGGAACCCCCACTACCCGGCAACGTGGAATCATGGTGTGGGGTGCTATCAGCGCCAACAGCCACTCACCGCTGGTTCGCATTACAGGCACATTGACGGCACGCCGCTATTTTGCCGAAGTTCTGCTACCCTTGGCACTACCGTACCTGCAGGGCATCCCAAACGCCTTTTTCCATCAGGATAAAGCTCGGCCGCATACCGCTCGGATCAGCCTGAATGCTTTACACGCTGTGCGGATGCTTTCGTGGCCAGCAGGATCCCCCGACCTCTCGCCCATCGAGCATCTGTGGGACACGATTGGACGTCGGTTGAGTACCCATCCTATCCCCACAAAATGAAGATTAACTGTGGACTCGGATCAACACCACATGGTCCACGATACCCCAGGACTCTATTCTGATTCTTATTGCCTCGATGCCACGTCGGATTTAACGCTGTATCTCCCAAAATGAGGGCCACACTCCTTATTGATTATCCTGCATATTCGGCCACTGGAGCGTAGTCTGTATGTGACAATTAAAGCGTTTGTTCAGGACCTTCATGGCTATCTGTGTGTGCAGTTTGGTCTGTTTTCGAGCATTCCTTCATGGTGTGGCATTTTCTGTATCAGGCAGTGTATGATAAATAATTTTATTTTCAAGTACCAACACTGGTGAAACAAAGATGTGCTAAGGGTATTGAAGTTACCACATGGAAAAGTACTATATTGACCGACGGATATTCTAACTTCTATTGTGCTGCGTTAAGTTTATCTTTTCGCTTCAGCTGTAGAAGGAGTAGGTAACGTTTTGACACCTGGGCTGCATTTTTAAGTTAAAATACGTGCGCCGCCAGAGTGTAGAGTAGAATAACAAACTGAAAGGTTTCTGAGGGCAAAGTAAAAAATATCAAAGACAATACGTAAGTTTGCATGGCGAAAACAGTTTCGAAAAATAATGCAGGAAAACGTACATTTTAAAAACGCGGAATCATACAGAAAGAAAGAAAGCAGAGAGAGCCCTTAGAAAAGCTTAGAAGTAGGTATACGAGAAAAAAAAATGTGTAGAAAAAGAAATATTCAAGAAAAAAGTCTTAAAAATAATAGAAACATACCAAAAAAAAAACAAACAAAAAAAACATTGCTTACAAAACATAGTGCTACAAAGCATTCACTGTTTATTTGTATGTTTCTTCAGGAGGGGGAGTCGTTGACGATCCATGTGAGCAACCATAGGTCTATAAGCAGCCACCCACAACTAATTTGAGACAACAGATTTCGGGGAGGGCAGAGGACTGGCGCACCCAGCGCCCACGCCTTATTAGGAACTCGGCTTGAGCCCTGCTCAGAAGACTAGCCACACAGCCGCGTCTCTGACCACTCGGTTACCGGGGTGTATCGTTTTTCAATATTCACAGTTTTTAATGGGACTTTTGTAGTTTTGTGCCCTTAGCTAAAATCTAAATATCTCTGAAGAACAAACGCATTAATTTCCCTCTCTTTCTGATGTATATCCTGTTGATGTTAGGAAAAATATTTTTCACTAAAATAAATTCTTCAATCATATGTATCTTTGGTGGCTTTAATAGCGTATTCGGACGTGTGTCATGAAGAGATTTCTATGCAATACTTTGCTGTCCAAAACTCTTCAAGTGTGACATTTAAGGTAATATTAATAATAATAATAATAATAATAAAGACCACTGACCTGATATCCTGATGAAGATTTATCAATTTAATAAAAAGCCTGAAAACTTGAACATTATACGATGAGTCAGAAAGTGCGCGTCCCGGTCCCTTAGAAGTCAAGCTCATAACAGCAAGTAGCGTAAATTACATCATTCTCTGTGCAAAAGACCTCCTTGTAACACCAAGTCACTCTCACCTGTACGAAAAGAAACGCGTGCATTTTATTGAATTGCACACATAATGGTAAAAAGGTGAATAACAATATAAACAATTCTGCACAGCCGAACGGCACGCTCATCAATTGAGCACACAACATATAAAGACACTCCCAATATATTAATCAACTAGAAAGAAGAAAAAAATCCAATTCTATGAATTATTTCAATATGGGAGACTTTTTCTTCCCTGCTCACACGCACTAGAGTCACTTTTGACTTCGGATATCTGCTTCTGGACGTAAAAATGTACTGCGCAGCAAGTCAGTTCTTGGAGTCGTTGCAGTGGCGCTGCTGCATGCTAGGCTCTAAGCAAAGTGACGTCACTTCTAAAACACTTAGAAGTTTTACAACTGATGTACACGCGTTACTCAACTCTAACAAGGACCATTCGACTACTGGGTGATTTTACTTACTTCAGAGCTCGTCAGCGAGACTCGTGTATTCATGAGCGGACGCGTCTCGCAGCTCGTAGCAGTGCCGTCACAGATCAAAGAGGAATGTACATAGACTGCACCGCTAGGGCGTGTCTATCCTGCCATTCCCACCACACCTTCACTACCGAGCCCTCGAACGCACCCTCTTCGCCAGATCCTACCTTGCATCAGTACTAGGCTCTAATACCTGTTATGCAACATAGCCCATCCGACGAAATATATAAAACAAAAAAGGATGGTTCACCATGTATGTCCACACCCATCCTAAAGAAAGGTGCCCTAAATTAAGGTCAGACCATACATTGGGGAACGGGAAGAATTTGTCAGAATTGTAATGGGAATAAGGAAAGAGGCCTCAGCATATCTGCAGTCGCAGGCGTTGTTGGCCACCCAAGGGCTTTGTAGCGAAGGTTTGGTAGGAATGGTACAAAGAGACCCACCCACCCAAAGTACCGGAAAGGGGAGACCACCAACGGCTAAATGTTGAGATGAACACCGGGTGACACGTTCTGTCCGGGGAAACAGACGGCTTACGATTCTTTAACTAACGGCAAACAGCAGGGACGTCGCTAAAGGAATGCGAGAGTGGGCTCCCTCCCACCCTGGAATTCTCCTTGCGCACCCTACCGCCCAACCAGTTCAAGATGTGCCATTTTTCAATTTTTGTTACCTTTAAAATATAAACTGTTGCTAAGTAATAACGAGTCTTGTGTTTTCTGTCTGGTAGCCCTAGGTATTTACCCCTAGGAAGTGCGTTGTTTACTTCCCCGTAGAAACGTTATCAAAATTGCATTGGCAGATCCAGGAAAATGGAATTGTTCTCCACTTTCCGAAATCTTTTGTTTAAGCCTTTTCCCATATCAGTATGGCCAGGAGCGAACAAAGAGGGTGGATAGGAATTCACCGAGAAGGGTCATTACTGATTGCTCTGCTATATGTTCTACTAAGTACGGAATTTCAACACAGAAAGTGGAGTTTAAAGCTATACCAGAGTTCTTAATCCTGTCCCCGAGCAGTGAGGAAGCGGGACTTGGCTGACGACTGCTTTGGAGGCGAGGAGTGCAAAGCAAGGTCCCCGACTTAATGGATGGGAGCCAAGAAGTGGAAAGGTGTTGTGTCTGCGTGTCACGGAGTTAAAATTTAATTTAGGTAAATAAATAGAACAGTTTTCTTTAAAAAAACTGTTTAAATATTATTTTCATAAGAAAAAGCCCAATTTTGAATAGAAATGAAAGCAGTGCATTCGCAGCAAGAAAACAGTTAAAGGCGACGTTCTACGAACATATATCTTACACCACTAACCCACTAGTCATTGCCATGTTGTCTTGTTGGTTTACCAGTGGCATAACTTGTCAGATCCAGGTGTGCCCGCGCGCGTTTGTTTGTATCCGGGCGGGGTTGCGCCGAATTCTTTAGTAGCTGGTTGTAAAATAAATTTTCTTTCAGTGTTTCGTAAATAAAGTTGCTATCAATTCGATTCGATTCGATTGGAGGTTTAACGACCACCATGACCAACTCACTGGGCTATAAGCAGTCGCCCGTCCCTTATTTAGGGCCACCGGTTTCAGGGAAGGGAGAGAGCTAGTGCCGCAAGACAAACACAACATCCATGCCTCACTGGAATTCGAACCCGGACCCTTCTCGGACGAATGATCAGAAGCCATCGCTAAGACCACTGCGCCACCGTGGCGGCAAAGTTGCTATCAAACTTGCCCCAGTAAAACTAATACTCGCCCACCTTGATTTCGAAGTCTAGTGACGTCCTCTGGCAAACAGAGAAACGTTTCAGAGAACACAGTCCAACCAAAGCCTTTGCTGAGGGGCCTAAGGATTCGGAGGCCCGTTCATGGGCCCATGTCGACCTACAGTCATCGCCAGGTTTCATCTGCACCGAGTACGGGAACACCGTGACTGTACGTTGGAAGGCTGGAAAAGAGTCTCATGGTCACATGAATCCAGGTTCCAGCTTTAAAGTACCGATGGACGGGTCCGTACACAGTGCGGAAATTAAGTAATGAGATTGATTTCTTTAAAAAAATCCATGTAAAAGGCACGGGTTGGGAAGGCATGGTCTGTTGATGTCATTTATCAACTATGAGGTGCCAACAGTGTTTGCACGAGAATTGCGCAGATGATTATTTACGCTGTGCATGACGTCATTCGGTGGAAGCACATTGTCGCAACGCTGTCATGGAGCAAAGAGCAAATACGAGTATACGGTTCTGTTCGAAAACCGGCGAAACTGCATTTGAAACAGTTGAATTGTTACGTGATGTGCATAGGGCTAATTACCTATTTTGTGCACAAATATTCAGATGGTATGCACGTTTCAAGGATGAGCGGGAAGATTTCGAAAAGGACGAAAGGCCCGGGTGCCCAATTTCAGAGCGCACGTCTGAAATCATCGAGAGCCGCCCCTGTGGCTATAATTCATAGGCCCTAGGCCCTGGGCTATGATTCAATTCGATTGGAGGTTTAACGACCGCTATAATTCATAGGCCCTAGGCCTAGGGCCTATGAATTAATATTTCGTGCCTAAGTAAAAACGCAATATTATTAACTTGATTTCCTGTGTAAATGTTGTGAATATGAAATTGGTAGAATAAAAACTGTTAAAACCACCTAGGCTTAGGGCCTATGAATTAATATTTAGTGCCAAAGTAAAAGCGCAACGCTATTAACTTGAGTTGATATGTAAACGTTATAAGCATTCGACTGATTAAAAACTGTTTAAAAGGCGCCTGGGGCCTATGAATTAATATTTCCTGCCTAAGTAAAAAAGCAATATTATTAACTTGATTTGATGTGTAAACGTTGTGAATATGACATTGGTAGAGTAAAAACTATTAAAAAGGCATAGGGCCTATGAATTAATATTTACTGCCTAAGTGAAAGCACAATGCTATTAACCTAACTTGATATGTAAACGATGTGAATATGACAATGGTAGAATAAAAACTGGTAAAAGTGCATAAGGCCTGCGAATTAATATTTCGTGCCTAAGTAAAAGCGCAATATTATTAACTTAATTTGATGTGTAAACGTTGTGACATTGGTAGAATAAAAACTTTTAAAAGGGCCTAAGCCTAGGGCCTGTGAATTAATATTTCGTGTCTGAGTAAAAGCACAATGCTGTTGATTTGATTTGATACGTAAACGTTATTAATATGAAGTCAGGGATTAAAAGCTGTTAAGGTCTTATGAATTAATTAAGTAAAAGAAAAAATATTACAAACTTGACATGTAATGCTAATATTTAGTGCCGAAGTAAAATTGTAGCGTTATTAAAAAATCCCACCTTATCGTCCTATTCTGAACACAGCATGAGTCATGCTGTAATTCCATTGTTTCATCGGACACTGCAGTTTTAAGAAATGTACTAAGCCACGGTAATTTATTTCTTCAAATTAAAGTACAGTTCTCGCTCGGCTTACATAAAACGTTTTTTCGGAATCTGTTTGGAGTTACCAATTCAATTCTCAATATATGCCGAGAAACGGCAATCTTTATACCCCCCCCTCTTGAACTTTTATGGCCAGTTGCCCTAAACTCTTATGAACCGGTATGAAAAATCATTAAAATTCAGGCAAACAAGAGCTCCTTCCCGTCGTTAGGCTCCTTGGAAAACTTCCAGACGTAACTTGGAAACCGGCCACACATTCAAAGTGTTCCTTGGAGGAACAGTATGAACAGCCCTTAATGAAAAACATGTGGCAGTTTTCCTGTGTGGCGGTTTACAGTGAAGTCCAACCATCTGGAGGTGGCACCATGCCATGAGGGATGTTATATTGGTAAGGACTGAGTCCGCTTGTACCAATGGAAGGTAAGATGACATACAAGAAATACTTGAATGTTGTAACTGACCAAGTGCACGTAGCAATGGTAAATTTTATTTCCTGTATGGGATGTCATCTTTATGGAATACAACGAAACAGGATATCATACAAGAATGATTTGATGAACACGAGGAGGACTTCCATCATCTCACCTGTCCATCAGAGACACCTAATCTCAGCCCTATTGAATATATGTAGAACATGCTAGGGAAGATCTGTTGGGCTTCGATGCACTCTTCCGCCACCACTGAAAGACTTGCGCGAAACATTTTTGCAGGAATAGCTAGCTACCTTTGGATCAAAACGAACTCAAACATTTTAAAGAATCCATGCGCGTCGCATACATATAAATAAAGTCTCGTATTTTTTTGTGCAGTGTGTATATATCACAAATGTGTAAATTAAATGACATTAATTCCCCAAAATGGGCCTTGTGCGCTTTGATGAAGAGATAAAAAACTTATTTCAAGGCCAGACTTTATCAAAATGCGCGTTCCATTCTAAGTTTTTTTCTTCTTGGAAATGTTAATGATTTTCTAAGTATACACAGAAGAAACTCATGCTGCATACGAATTCGAGTTTTTACCATTTTTGCTGTGACCCTGGTGCACTGAGAAAATATTTTCTAGTTAAATGCCTGATTTGCTGCAATGAGCTATGGGTTTCTGACTTGATAAATTCTACAGAAAAAAAAAAAAAAAGAAATAGTTTGTAATCCACTCGAATTCTAATTTTTTTCTCGTATTTCATCTATATATCTGTAGAGGATATTTGAAGGCATTGTAGTTGTTTTTGATTCTGTTACGCAGTTTGCGCTTATCTTTTCGCAGCTAATGTGCTATTTGTACCAGGATTCCAGGAATCTTGACTACAGTTTCCCAAATCGCATCTCCTCGATCTTTATTACCCTACTCACAGAAAACGACGGCTTCCTGCTGTCGTCATGTTCATTTCCCTCCTCTTACTTAACGGCCGGCGAACCTCAGATTCCCCGTCTGGGATTTCCCTTCCCCCAAGGCCAAGGTCATATGTAGGTCATGACTGATAATAAAAGATAAGGGGACATCTTAAGGCATTTGTTGCCCTTCCCAAGTTATTTCCCCTCTGCTACTTACACTTAAACAGCTCCCTGAAAAACACTTTCAGCCCCCCCTCCGCAACCGAAGGCTTTGTACAGTGAAGTGATGGATAAACCGTTTCAACTAATTCGTATGAGACACTGAAGTAGGAGGTTTAGATATCAGCGGTGTAGTCTGATGACTTTGTGCTGATTTCAAAGACTCTAATCTGCTGAGAATAAAAAAAATTGGAATTCCAAATCAATAGCTCTAAAATGAACCCCAGCAATTCTTAACTCTGCAACACACGGGAAGAGGCTACAAAACGTAAATGATTTAAATTTCTTGGGTGTGATTATTGATGAGTCAGGAAAGCTTGACAGGGAAAAAGACAAAAGAGTTATGAAATCAGCAAAATCCCTTACCATCTGTATATTTTCCTTAAGACAGATTGATTGCTCAGAGAACTAAACTTGTTTCATCACCATCAACTATTCTCAATCCACTTCTGGATGAAGGTCTCAGCAAGTCTTTTTCGAATTTCATCCATCCATCTCCCACGTGATCTTCTGATTTTTCCTTCTGTCCAGTGGCAGCTGGTGACTACGTGCTACCGTACTGTAGCGGGTGTCGGACACTGGCGGCAAAAATTATAAGGGGACGTATAAAAATTACGTTCTTGACTGCTCCGTGGCCACGTGTCCAGACGTTGGTTATCTGAGTCACATAAAGTTTCCGCAATTTCGTGTTGTCTTAATTGCGATATTTAATGTAATTCTTTATAAAAAAAAATTATAATCTACAACTCAACAAAAGAATTTCACGGTTTACAAATTACAGCTCAACAAATTCTCTGCGGGCATGTGCAAATGCAGAAAACCTGTCGGGGTGGGGGGGGGGGGGGGTAGGTCATACCGAAAAAATAAAATGTAAAGAATTTGTAGCCCAATCGGGAGATTTTTGGCGTTTACAAATTTGCAACCCATTTGGACCCGCCATTTGTAGCCCTCCCCCATCCGACAGGTTTTCTGCGTTTGCACATGCCCGCAGAGAATTTGTTGAGCTGTAGTTAATAAACGCTGAAAATCTCTGGATCGGACCAGAAATCCTTTATATTTTATATTTTTGGTATTGACCCCGTCCCCCCTCCAGGACATGTTTCGTGAGTTTGCACATTCCCGCAGAGAATTTGTTGAGTTGTAGTTTGAACTCAACCATTAAAAAAGGAATTCAGACAGTTCTACAGCCTTACTATGTATAACTTATTATCAGAAAAGAAGAAAACTAAACAGACATCTATTCTATCGTTTTTAAAGCCGTAAAGGGCCGTCCATAAAGTACGTCCGTGATTTTTTTTACTATTTTTAGACTTCCCCCCTGCCCCATGTCACATTTTGTTCGATTATTGACACCCTCCCCCTAAAAAGTACGTACTAATTCCTGCAACGCCCTTTATTTTTGACGACTGCTTTTAGAAGTCCGTTGAGAAACAGATATAAAACATGTAATTATTCAAAGGAATCTTCACGTTTGCTTCAGAAAATATTTATTATTTAGGCATTAATTTATTCCCTAATGCAACCCGAACATTATCATTCTGAAATAAAGATCAACAAATGAACGCACACATTCAAGGTTGCAACACTCCTGAATATACCATATACAAAACACGATAGATTTGGTAGTACAAATACGAGAACTTATATTAATATTCTGATTGAGCTAAATATCATCAGAAATCTAAAATATTTCATACCTTTTTTAACTATTAAAAGAAGAAAAAAAAAACCGAAGAAATACCACCCACTATATTTTGGCCGCTGGACGTCCGAATTACTGAACCTCCCCATCCCCCATGTCACATTTGGTCCGATTGTCTGGAACCCCCTCCCCCTTTAATCTCGGACGTACTTTATGGACGGCCCCTAAGTTTTCTCTCTTTTCCTTAAACGTTACACAACTTTCAACACGTAAATTTCGTAAAATATTTGTCAAGTACTTTGGGTTGATTATTGAAAATTTTGGAACGGAACCTAAAGTATTTACATACCACACTGCCATTGATAGCTCTCTACATACATCGAAGAGCCAAAACATTATGACAACCTGACTAATATGATGTTGATCCTTCACGTGTCCCCAAAACGGCTCTTACCCGGCGAGGCATAGACGCTACAAGATTTCCAAAGGTGTCTTGTGGTATCTGGTGCCAACATGCTACCAGAAAAATCCTTTAACTCTTGTAAGTTACGTGGTTGAGCCGCCGTAGATCGGATTTGCTGATCCCACACAAACCACAGATGCTCGACTGGATTGATGACTGGGGAAGTTGGAGGCCAGGGAAGTACCTGGAAATCTTCCTCATATTCGAGAATGGTTCAGCGAACCATTCTCGAATATGGGCAGAGTGGCATGGCGCATTATTCTTCTGAAAGAAGGCATTCCTAGAGGGGAATACCATTGCCATGAAATGATGTATCTGGTCTGCAATGATGTTTAGGTAGATGGTAGACATTATGGTTTCCTGCACATGAATGACTGAAACTAGTGTTTCCCAGCAGAACATTGCCCAAAGCATTACACTTATTTCAACTGCTTGTTTTCATATCACGATGCATTTTTGGTGCTTCTCTAGGTGAACGACTTACACAACTGGGATTGGCCCACATGGTCCAACAGGAAACGAGATTCATTTGACGAAAGCACCTACAATGGGCGTAGTGGCCTGCCGCTACGCAGTCGTATTTTCATCAGGGTTCGATGTGCTGTGTGTTGTGACACATCCCAGCAAAAACAGTATTGCTGGCCCAGCACTATGTTGCCGCTGCCGAACCGTCAATAAAATGTCCGGGCGGCCAACAGAAGGGCCAGCAGTTCAGGCCAACAGCTGGCCAACAGTTGGCACCCCATCAGTTGTCATATGCCACAACTGGGCCATCAGTGGTCCATCACAGGCAGTAGCTGCCACAAGTGGCCCTTCAGTGGCCCTGCAAGCACGTGCCAGAAATGATGGCTAGCCTAATGTGGTCCACTAGTGGGCCGTTAGTGGCAGCCAGCAACCAAGTTTTCCCAGTAGTAGCAATAATAATAAAAAAAAAAAAGCAAGGATAACCGCAGTTTCCTAAAGCTACAATTTTTTTTTCTACCCCTACGAAGCTTGTGTATTAACGCACTTTGCTGGAGAAATTTTCTCGACCGACCGGAAAAACGCCGTTTGCACCTGACTAGATTCGATCCTGGGCCATTTACGTGGAAGCCGCGCTCGCTACCGACCGGACTAATTCACAACGCGCAGGTACGTGCTGGAAGCTATCTGTTAGGTATGCAATTTGTAATCGAATGCTTCCCTCTTTCATTTTATAATATTGCGAGGTATTTTTCATAAAAATTAGTTTCATATAATTGATAAATTAATATTTTCAACGTAACGATAGTTTCTTTTTTTTACCTTAAGGGAACTTCACTCATTTTCACGGCGTGTACATATTTACCCGGGTTCATGTCACATTCTGTTACATTTTTAACGTTGTGTCTTTCCTTTCCGTTGTCCGAAGCTACATTTGTTTTAAAGAGTAAAAGATATTTTATTTTACTTCTCGTTATTTTTAGAAGCGAATTCCTCCCAGTCTTGTGTATTCAACCCATGGATGAGTGCACCACATAGCGTTGCTTTTTTCTTTCTTTCAAATAATTAATAAATTTTGTACGCGTATAATTCTTTTTTTTTCCCAACAAACGCTATTTTAATGGTTTTCCAGGATATGTGTTTCAAGCGGTTTCAAATTTTTTCTTGTTATTCATCCACTCCATTCCATGAATTGTTATTCATGGGAATGGAGTGGGTGTATTTCATGGCTGTAATCTAGTATTTCACGGCTTAATCTGATATCTTCGTCGACGTAAAATTTCATTAGGAAATTAATTCGCCTCTCCACATATGGATTTTTTTCTTAACATCCACTAAAATAACACGATGGCGATAGCGTCGTCTTCAACTAACTGGTACCATGAGAGACACAGCAAGTGTTGCTTCTGCGCATGCGCAGTCCCGATGCTTCCACCTGCTGTTGGGGGTTGCATTGGCTGCCAGCAACGGGCCACTAGTGGCACTTGCTTGGAGGCCCACAATTCACGGCGATGCTGCAGGGCCATCAATGGCTCGCCAACTGATAGCACTGCCACCAACGGACCACTACTGGGCCGTGAGCGGCAGATTTCAGCCAGCAGTGACCCATCACTGCCAGCTGGTGGCCAGCAGTTTCCCAGCACTTGTGTTTTTGCTGGGATTACTCCCGTCACCGGCATTCAAATTACCTGAGAGTTGCGTCACAGAATTCCTTCTGTTGGCTCATACCATTAGGGATAGCCTTTGCTCACCTCTAGCATCGATGAGCCGTTGTCTAGCCACACCTTACCTGTGACCACTTTTTGGAGGTACTAACTACGGCTGACCGTAAGACACCCCGCAAGCCTTGACGTGTCGGAAATATTCTGACCCAGTCGTGTGACCGTTATAATTTGGCCTTTGTTAAACTCGTTTAAGTCAACTGCCTTTCCTATCTGAAAAACAGGAATAACACTGATTAACAGAGCTTAGTATCAGGTGCTATTTGAAGTTTCATGACCTTCGCATGCACCATCGTTTACCTGCAGTTGCTTCGATTTGCATAAAGACGCTCTGGACATAATGTTTGACTTTTTTTTTTTTTTTTTTTGATTGGAGGTTTAACGACCACCGTGAGCAACTCAATGGGCTATAAGCAGTCGCCCGTCCCTAATTTAGGGTCCCTGGCTCCAGGGAAGGGAGAAAGCCAGTGCCGTAGGACAAACACAACATCCATGCCTCACCGGGAGTCGAACCCGGACCCCTTTCGGACGAATGATCAGAGGCCATCGCTTAGACCACTGCGCCACCCGGGGCGGCTGACTTTTTGTTGTATGTCCCACTCAAGAAGCTATATTTTCTTTTTATATGTTCATCCCTCTTTTTTCTGGCATCAGAATTTTGGTTTGTTCTGATATTTTCTTCATGTGATTTTTGATATCGTCAGAATGGGCTCCTGAAAACTCGACTAAATTTTTTTTTTCTTGGACGGATACCGCTCATATGGAAAAACCTTTTGAGAATACTTTCTTCCTAAAATAATGCATGGTTTTCCCACCAGGTGACGTAAAGTCACATCTTATTTTTGTCGATATCTCTGTTTCTAAGAGTCCGATTTGAAAAGTTCTTTCTGTGTTGGAGATCCTTTCAGGTGAGAAATGTTTCTCATATAAATTCATGTTTTTCTTAACGCACAAGTCTGCAACCAGAGGGCGTAATCTCACGATTCCGTTTACGGCAATATCTGTGGGATTAAAAACCCGATTGAAAAACTTCTTTCTTCAGTCAGATATTATTGTTTTCCATACCGGTGCCATTGACTTTAGCTTTGATAAATTTAATTTGTGTCAGAACAGATTCAAAAGACGTGCTTATTACACCCGAAAATTCGGTGTCAACTTTCTTGTTGTTCTTAGTACCACCTATTTTTGTTGACTTTCCATATGGGCCTTGGAAATTTTTTCTGTTGACTTAGGAGATGCATACTTCTTACGTTTTTAGACCTTCTACTGTAGAGAATCGGTTTCTTAGTTTTAGTGTGAAAGTTTTGTGGTTTACCAGGATTGGTCATGTTAATACTTTTTGTTTGTTTAATGAGCTTGCGTCGTTCGAGTTTTGTGGCAAGATACCTCTTACATTTCACCGTTTTATGAAAACTTCTTGTGTTGAACCTGTTAAGCACACTGCTGTCTTTGATGACATATTTTTTGCTACATATAATACGAGTAAAATCGATTTCACTTCTAACATCATTTGGGTGCTTCTATGTTCATTCCCTATGCGACTTTTTCATTAAAAAAATACAGGTAGGCACAGTTCTGATTGAGCCATCAGATTTGGAAAGTAGGACTACGACTTGCAGATCGGAGAGTTGAAATGAGCTAGTCGAGTATGGTTTCAAAGCCTTTATTTAATTAGTTATAGCCAACACAGGTCTATGATATGAAAAGTAGCTTACATAATTTTTACAAATAATGCTGGATTACATAGCGAACATAAAACAGATCGATACACGAATTACCCAACGTGATGCTCTGTCTTCTTGGGCTTACATTCCTCATCATTTGCTTTTGTCTCTAGTTTTGATTTTCTCCACTTTTGTTTGCGTTCATTCTGCGAATTCCGCGGCAGTGTCGAAAATGTTAACCCGTTCACAAGAAAACAATTTTTTAAAATTTTAGTTTAAACCACTGCGGTATGTTCCTTATATATTTGAATAGATCTCGTCGAGAGCTTTAAAACGATACCCCGCACAGTCGTTTCGCACTCATGGTTGTCCAGATAACCGCGATATTGTCAAAAGTGATCACCGGTTCACAAGAAAACAATTTTCAAAATGTTCAGTTCAAACCACTGCGAAATGTTCTTCTTATATTTGAATAGATCTCGTCGAGTGTTTTAAAACTATACCACGCACAGTTGCGTTGCGCATGCGGTTGCCGAGATAGACTGAGTCAAACGCGGCGGCACACCCAGAAATATGGCATCATCTTCGTCGCGCACAGGGAGGGAGGGAGCGTCGCGCGCACGATGTATTACGCAGTACGCGAATTGGACACCATGCTGCTGCTAACACGATCAGTGTGCGGCACATATTTTAAACGCTATAATGATTTCAATTGGAACCTATTTTTGTCACAGGCGGTCGCCCGTAAATCGTCCCGTACTATCTGCGGAGTTAGACGTAGTCCTACGTCAAAAAAGTTCATGATGAAAAACATGTTCGCCTCTGCAAACTCTACAAGGATATTCCCATGTTTTTTTTTTTTTGTTTTTTTTTTTTAGGTTTAACGACCACTGTGAGCAACGCGATGGGCTATAAGCAGTTGCTCGTTTCTTCACTCATGGTTCCAGAGAAGGGGGAGAGCCAGTAAGGCAAACACAACATCCATGCTTCACTGGGATTCGAATTTGGACCCATCTGGGACGAATGGTCAGAAGCCAGCATTTAGACCACTGCGCCACCGGAACGGCGGTTTCTGTTGCCATGACCGAATTTACCTACCGAAGTTTCATTCTATTGTTCTGTTTTCGCATTAAAATCACCCATAATGATTTTTATGTACTGCTTACCCTTGTTATTTAGAAGCCGAATTTCCTCTTAAAACACTTCAATTTCTTTATCAGGATGACTTGTGGCGGAATCGTAAGATTGAATGATCTGCATCTTGTGCAAGGGTTGTCCCAAAACAACTGAGAATGTTTTCATTAAAAAACAATGCGTACCTTAATTATCCAGGAAGTGGTCATCTTTTTCGAAATACCATCCATTGCATTGAATACAGGTATTCCAACATTCCTCCCACTTTTTTGAATGTCTTCTGGAATTCTGAAATGCTGTTGAACATGCGCAGCTGCAATAAGTTGTTAATCAGTCTCAAATTGTCGTCCCCGTAATGTCCTTTTAAAAATGGGGAACAACCAGATGTCACGTGGTGACAAGTCTGAACTATACGCAGGTTGGGGCGTCAACTTAATATTTATTTTCTCCAAATAAAAAACGAAAGAACTGGTCATGTGCCGCCTTGTATTGGGCCGCGCATGAGAAGAAATAGGGAACCCAAGGTGAGCAAACTCGTTTCATGCTTAAATGCTCGGTTAAAATTCTATGAATTGACGATTTTGAAATGTGAACCATATTTTCGTTGTCTCTAATTGATAGGTGTTTGTCTTCCCGTATAATAAAACCTATTGCATTGATGTTTACCTCTGTGACACTCACTGAAGGTCTTCCTCCATGCGCGATTAAAGCCGCCGACTCTCTACCATCCATAAATTCTTTATACCATCTGTAAATTGTTGATTTTCCTTGACATTCATCTTTATAAGCCTCTTGCATAAGACTATAAAGTCTTTCCGACAGACTTCTTAAGTGGACAGCAAAATTTAATGGCGCATCTTTGTTCCTTAACCACAGCGGGAAAGCACTTGTTAGGGGTTCACGAAACAACGCTTATTAAATTGTGCACTATCGACGACGCATGCGTGATAAACAGGTGTGACCGGTTGCTATGGTTACTACGACTACTGTTTTTCGAGACTCATGCCAAAGTCCAACGCAGTATTGCACACTTTTTATTAAAATATTCTTAGTTGTTTTGGGACAAGCTATGTATATTTTGGAGAACTGGTAATGAATCTTGCAGCTCTGACTGTGAAAATTCTGACCTCTAGGACGTTTTTCTTTAGTTTTTTGTTAATTATAAGTCCAATACCTTTAATTCTGCCATTAGCTGTTTCGCAGTAGTAGAAATGATGTCGACTTTTCAGTTCTGTGATATCCCCTCCCTTTCTTTTTACTTCACTTAGTCCGGCCACCTCCTACTTCATCCTCTGGAGTTCCTCCTCCAATTCAAGGAGCCTTTAATAAGATGACAGGGTTCGTCCATTTCACGTAGCCAGGGTTAGCATCAGATGGCAGCCTAGTCCATATCCTAGGCGATTCTCAGCACCCTCTGCCCTCATATCGTACATGCTGCTGCCTTGGCTAGGTACATTCCAAGTACCGGAGACCGAGGGACTTATTTCACGAATGTAGTAAGCACATAATATGCTCTGAATGATCACAGTACACGTATAGTCCCTACTACTACGAATATTGTATGCATATAATTTGTTGCGTAATTAACGCAGCATACATTAATAGCTAATGTGTGAAGAGTATGCATATTGCACATCGTATGTTGTCTGAGGAATGTAGTAGACTTATACTACATAGTACAATTAGAAATGAATATAATACGCACGAAGTGTATTGCGTCACAAATATACAAACAGCACACTTACATTGTATTATAACTTGAACATTAACAGTGCGACAATTGCAAAATGAAACTGATGTTGCGAGACGAGTGCTAGTGCTGCCATCTACCAATAAGCATGAAATGAAAGAACGATTGTCTCCCGAACACTGCAGTCAAGGTCAGCGGAATTTTCCAACATTTGAGAACATATCGTGAGCTGAAATGCATGTTTCTCCTGTGTCTGTGTTGTGAAGGGACAATGGAACAAAGAGCAAACATCAAGTTTTATATTTGACTGCTCAAGGGTTCCACAGAAACGTTTCAAATGATGAAGCAAGTGTATGGAAAGAATTGCCTGTCTCGTGCTGCACGTGGTTTTGAGTGGCATGAACGTTTCATGCCATGGAAATCAGTGGAAGACGACTAACATCCGGGCCCCGCGAAAACTGTTCGAACTCCAGACTTGATAAAAAAGGTGAGGGAAATTATTACCAATTGTAAAAACACAAGTTCGTCCGCAACGGGCATCGAAACCGTGTCCTCTCACTCCGGAGTAAGTCGCTCTCCCAACTGAGCTACGTGAACAGGATGGCTCGCTGCAGATTTGTCGTCTTGACACATGTTTTCACCTCTGTGGTACGTCACACAATGACCGAAGTGCAATGCTACGAATGTTTTCAGAGGATCAGTGCATTAACAAGGAAACCATTCGGCAAATAGTAACTCAAGATTTGAAGAAAACGAAGGTCTGTGTGCCGTTTGTTTCATATTTGTTGAGAGACGAGAAACTACAGTCGCGAGTTGAACACCGCAGAGAACTAATTGAGGCCGCTGAAAGCAAACTGAACTTCCTGAATTCTATCGTTACAGGTGATAAGACATATTTTTTATTTTTTTATTTTTACAATACGATCTCGAAACAAAGTGAAAGTCGAACAACTCTCCCAAAGCCAAACTATTGGTCAAGAAAGGTCAACATAATGCTAAACAACGCTCATTTTCTACGATAAATCGAAAACAATGCTCATTTTCTACGATAACGAGAGAATTATGCACAAAGAGTTTGTGCCAAGTGGTCAAGTCTCCTATCTGAACGTTTTGAGACTTTTGGTGCAGAGAATCCGTAGTGCGCAGCCTCAGTCTCGAAATGCTGGTGTTGGTACTTCTTGCACGACAATGCAACAAGTCATTGTTCGGGAGTTCTTGACCAGCAAAAATGTCTCTATACTCCCAACATATTCACCGGACTTAGCCTCGTGAGGCTTCTTGTTCCCAAAGCTCAAGGCACCAAGGAAAGGCTGCTTTGATGCTGGAGACAACATTCAGAGAGCTTTAACAAGAACATTGAAGATTAATGCTGCAAATCAGTGGAAGATACACGGCCTTCCACCAGTCGCTTCAGGATCGTTGCATGCAGTGTGTGGACTCGGGAGCAAGTTTCACTGAATAAATCAAGGTTAGTTTACTCATATTAATATATGGGGGCATAATTCTTTCCAGTATGATTTTAGTTTTTTAAATGTCACACTGTGTAGCAATTACATACCACTTGATGCGAAGGGAGCGATAGGTATGCAGAATGCTGCGGGAGTGTATATCGAATAATATGCACTTCCAAGGACCAGAATAATATGACTACCCCCGGAATCACAGTGCACCCACCCAGGTGCGTCACAGAGTGCACGTGACAAGATCGACCATACGGAGATATAAGCGGCCGGCCAGGACAGATGAGCCATAGTGCGTCACGTGAGCACAATGGGCAGGGGCAGTGATTTGACGGACGTTCAGAAAGGAATGATTATCGGCAACCGCGCCAATGGTGGAAGCATCTCAGAAAGAGAAGAATTCGGGGGCTGTTCGCGAGGTGCTGTAGTAAGCGTGTACCAAGAATGAGATACTGGAACACCGAGTACCTCCCGACGTCATAACTGTGGAGCCCCAAAGGCCATCGATACCTGAGGAGAACGTTGACTGCTAAAGGGTAATCGATGTGCAACAATTGACCACCCAAAAAGAACGATGGGGCACCCAAGTACGTGTCCCTGATAACAGTGGAGCGAACACTATTACGCATGAGTCTTCGGAGTCGACGCTGCGTCAAGGTGCCCATGTTAACCCAGTCCATCTGCAACGACGCCTGCAGTTCGCATGGGACTACCGTCATTGGACAGTAGAAGAGTAGGAAAAGGTTGCCTTCTCCGACAAATTGAGGGTTCTACTCCACAGAAGTGACGGTCGGTGGCGGATACGGCGTCAGACACACGAGAACGAACACCCGGACACGCTTGTCGGTCAACTACAGGCCGGTGGTGGTAGTGTGCATGTCCGGGGGATGTTTTCCTATTATGACCTGGGACCGCTGGTACCACTGGATGGGTCCCTGAACGCCAATGCATACCTGTCCATCCTCGCTGACCACATGCATCTCTTACTGTTGAACGTTTATGCTGGTGGCGATGGTGTATACCAACAGGACAATGCATCCTGTCATGCCGCTAAGGGGGTGCTCGACTGGTTCTAGCAACACGACAGCGATATCTCCGTTTTTCCTTGGCCGACGAGATCGCCCGCCCTCAATCCAATAGAACATTTGTGGGACTATTTGGATCGAGAGGTTCGACGTGCCCAACCACAATCCTGTCATCTCTGGGACCTCCGTGCTCTTCTGCAGTCTGAATGGACACGTGTGCCTCGGGCAACCTTCCATGGCCTCATTGCGTCCATGCCACGCCGTTTCTTCGCTGTCATCCGGGCGAAGGGTGGTTATTCCCATTATTCGGTAGGTGGTTATTCACATTATTAGGTTGGTGGTCACATTATTCTAAAACGACCGTGTATAAACTAAAGGCACTGCTAGCCACCCATGAGAAAATATAAACTGCTACACGAGACTCATGCGTATATATAAAATGTAAGTGCTCTGTAGGATTTCGTTCCTTCTTTCTTTTATTTTGGAATACCACGAGCATCCAAGGCTATACAGGGTAGTCTATCCATAATTTAGTCCTTATGCTTCCAGGAAGCTCGGTGAACCTGCGCCGGAAAGGTAAACATAACACCCATAGCTTGCTCCATTGTTCACACCCAGCCCAGCAGCAGTAAGAGAAGGCCCGACCTAGAAAACTCGACCGCCGAGGGACTCCAAAGGATACATGCTCTATACAGAAGTTAATATTCAGGGGTTTATCAAAATTAAGGAACCACCACCTGCAACTGGAGAGCACGCAGTGAACCGTATGCAGATCATAGGAGCGACGTCACCTGAGATGTTAGGTGTACAAAAGGATGTAGTACAATTTCTGCTATCACAAAGCAGCGTCACAGTCGCAAGTCAAACTGCTGTTGTAGAAAAATTGTCGACAACCTATGGAAAAGGACACGGCCTTGCCTCCAAACGTACAAATTGTGGACGCCATACGAAGATGTCAGCTGGGATAGGTGAACGTTGGCACGGATTGTACAACGGAAGCACGAGACCATGACGCAGCTAATACACTACTGGCGACCCAAATTGCAACACCAAGAAGGACACGAAATAGCACAGCCAGATTTACTGGACACATAACAACAGATACAAAGATGAAACGCTTGAGCTTACAGGCCCGTGCGACTTCCGGAACACGCAGACATCAATAGTTCGTGTGACCTCCATGGCTGGCAATAACGGCCGCTACACGCAGCGGCATCGAACGAAAGAGGCTTTGGATGTGGGCTTGAGGTATGTCGGTCCAGGCTGCTTCCACACGTTGCCACAGTTCATCAGGCGTAGCCGCTGGTGGTGCTTGCCGGGCCACTCCGTTGCCGATCAGCGACCAGACGTGTTCGATGGGCGACATATCGGGAGAACAGGCGGGCCACGGCAGCATTGACACCTGGTGGGAAGTGAAGATTTGCTGCACGATGCGTGCCACGTGCGGGCGCGCATTGTCCTTTTGAAACGTGGCCGCTGGCAAGTCCTGCAGGTAAGGGAGGACTACAGGCTCCAAAACGTCGGAGATGTAGCGGTGGCTGTTGAGTGTACCGGCGATGCGTACCAGAGGGGTGCGGGTGTCATATCCAATTGCGCCACAAACCATAACGCCAGGCGACGGACCGGTATGGCGATGCATAACGCAGGCGTCATACAGTCTCTCGCTGCGGTGCCGCCACACGCGGATCCGACCTTCGTGGTGTTGCAGGCAGAAGCGGGATTCGTCGGAGAAGACAATGTCGTGCCATTCCGTAGTCCAGGTGGGGCGTTCAACGGCCCACTGCCGCCGCACTCGCCGGTGGTGTAACTTCAATGGTAATCGGAGCAATGGGCGCTGTGCGACAAGTCCCCGCTCCTGCAGACGACGTCGAACGGTACGTGCTGACACAGGTTATTGCGCAACACACCCTAATTCCTGCGCTAATGTTCGCGATGTAGCGGTGCGAGCCGTCCATGCCCGCCGGTGGTGTGCCGCTGCTGCGGCAATCACTCATGTCGGTCCGTCCGTCCCTCCTGCAGCCACCTAATCCATACTCGCCTCACTGATGCTGGATGTCGTCCCACACGGGCGCCGATGTCTCGGTACGATAAACCGCTGTCGCGATAAGCCACTATTCGTCCTGTGTCGAACTCCGAAACGTGCTGGAATGACTGCCGTATTCTGCGACGAGGCATCAGGAAGCTTCCCACTCACAGGTCCGGCAGCACAAGACACTTCCACTACTTACACCCCGCCTTCTGTGCACCCTTCTTATAGTGCTTCTCGGTGGCGTGCCGGGCGCACATGATTTGCATATGCCCTGCAATGCTAATCGTTTTGCATGTCCTCTCGCGGGCGACGCATGCTGCGAATTTCAGGCCAATCGGATGCTTCCTTCTTGGTGTTGCATTTTGGGTGGCCAGCAGTGTATTGATAGCAACAGAGTGGAACACTAGTCTAAATGACCCCGTTTCCGTCATAACATTTCGTCGGAAACTCCATCGAGCAAGTATTTTTGGCCGTGCTACAATCCACAGACCTCTGTTTACCAACATAAATGCAACAAGACGTGTAAAGTAGTACAAAACACATAAAAACTGGGATGCTAAAGACTGGCAGCGTATTATCTGCTCTGATGAATCGTGCTTCACATCTCTCCCCCCCCCCGAGACAGTGTAAGTCTGATGAAAACCGGCAGAAGCGTATCACTCCGACTGATTCCGACTGTGAATTATAGAGGTCGATCCTTGATGCTGTGTGGTACCATTTCATGACATTCTGTAGGACCTTCGGTTATTCTGCAAGGTCATGTCCCATTTGTAACGCACGAATCCATTCTCGGGGACCACATGCACCCAACGTTGCAGGCAAAGCTCCCTAATGGCCGTCCCTGCTGTCAAGCAGATAATGCACTCGTTCATTGTGTGAAATGTGTCCAGTTGTGGTTTGCAGAGCATGAGGTACAGCAGTTACCTTGACCACCTCAATATTATTGAACATTTGTGAGAATATCTGGAGCGAAAGGTCAGATCACAGTTTCCACCGCCAACATCATTGGCTTAGTTGGGGCGTATTTCACTGGAAGAATGGTTCTAAATTCCATTATCGTATGTGCACGACTTGTGTAAGTCTACTCCAAGTCGAATGACTTTTGTTCTGAAAGCCTGAGGTGGACCTACAGCTTATTAATAAAACGTTATCCATAAACAACGAGTGTTTCCATTACATTGGCAAACTTCTATAAGTTTTATAACCCCCTCCCCCCACAAAGATATACACCAATGAGCCAAAACAGTAAAACCACCTCTACGTTACGTAAATAAGCGCGCAAGCAACCAATTAGCGTCACGAGCCAAGGTCACGAATGATATATGTGGGTTTCGTTTCGTCTGAGCATGGGAAAAGTAACGGATTCATCTGATTTCGACAAAGGCTAGATCGTTATAACAAGCGGAGTGTGTAAATTGCGAACTAAAATCGGACCGCTCTCAACCCCGATATGTAAATTGCGAACTAAAAGCCAAGACCCCTTTGTGTAAATTGCGAACTAAAAGCCAAGACCTCTATGTATAAATTGCGAACCAACTTTTCTAGACCCGATGTGTAAATTGCGAACCAACTGTTCTGCGCCCATTCTGGCGATATCAAAAAATAAACCAGTATGAAAAAATAATGATTAAAACAATGTAAAACAATTTAAAGCAATGAGTTTACGAAAACAACAAAACTATACTCCGAGTCAACCTAAGAGTGAACCACTATGAAGGGTACGAAACAGCTACCTCCGCTACGAAAAATAGTCCCTAGCATTTAAAGCGAAAAGCATCAGAATTATTGTCTAGAATCCATTTTTGTTTGCTTAACAGTTTATCAGACAAAATTGCTATCTAAAAAGAAAATTCTAAAAGTTAGAGCGCTTTTAGAAATAAATTTGTTCTGAGAAGTTGCTGAATCAAGTGCTTTGCACTTTCGGCTATTTCTGCCCACTTGGGATACAACTCGGACAGGAAGAAGGGGAAGACCTCTCCCAACATTAACAACACAGAGGCAATAAATTGACAATCGGGGAAACTCGAAGGCAGTAGGGGAAGCAATTCGGCCTCCACCAGACCCCCACTGACAATTCCCACTGCTTGTGAGATGTGTGGGTGGGTGGGTGGGGGGATCAGAAAGGAAGCAGTAGAAGAGCACATTAACGCGGATGGATACCGTTCTTGCGTTCCACGACGAGATGTGATAAGGCTCTTCCGCCTTTCCCAGTAGTACACTTTTAGGATGAATTGGAGTGTAGTTTGTCATCCTTGCGAAGGGGCCATGTTAATTTTTTTTCTGTGATGTTCCATATTTGGTATATGTACATTTGTACGTAATTCGTTTTATTCACGAAAACAACAAAACTGGTTTATCATCCTTGCGCAGGGGCCATGTTAATTTTTTCTGCGATGTTCCATATTTAGTATATGTACATTTGTACTTAATTCATTGTATTCATAAAAACAACAAAATTAGTTTGTCATCCTTGCGCAGGGGCCATGTTATTTTTTTTTTAGTGATGTTCCATATTTAGTATATGTACATTTGTACTTAATTCATTGTATTCATAAAAACAACAAAATTAGTTTGTCATCCTTGCGCAGGGGCCATGTTATTTTTTTTTTCAGTGATGTTCTATATTTAGTATATGTACATTTGTACGTAATTTATTTTATTCAGGAAAACAACAAAACTGGTTTGTCATCCTTGCGCAGGGGCCATGTTAATTTTCTCTGTGATGTTCTATATTTAGTATGTGTACATTTGTACTTAATTCATTGTATTGACGAAAACAACAAAACTAGTTTGTCATTCTTGCTCAGGGGCCATGCTAATTTTCTCTGTGATGTTCCATATTTAGTATATGTACATTTGTACTTAATTCATTGTATTAACGAAAATATCTTTGTTTTGCAGTAAGTGTAGGTGTCTACGATTAACAAATCTTTTCCTTTTTCAGAGATCGAGCGCGTCACTTCAGTCGTAAAACTTGTCGAACAACAAAATATATATCTAAAGCAAAGCAATCAAAACAGACGAGCTAGCTTAGGTAATTAATTCCAGCAGATGTTCAGAGAAGTGGGTTCGGAATTTACATATAGCGGTCATGGGCCTTGGTTTACAATTTACATATAGAGTTTCAATGGCGGTGTGATTTTAGTTCGCAATTTGCACACTCTAGTTCGCAATTTACACACTCTAGTTCGCAATTTACATACCACCATAGCAAGACGTCTTGGTAAGAGCATCTCCGAAACAGCGGCGCTGGTAGGCTGCTGACGCTATGTAGTAGTTATTACCTATCAAAGGTAGTCCGAAACAGGTGACACTTTGAGCCGTAGAGAAGGCGAGGGCAGACCACGCCTCATTGATGCTATAGGTCAGTACAGGCTATCTTGTCTTGTCCTTAGCAACAGGAGGGCTACTGTGGCTGACATTAACCATGGTTTCAATTGTGGTGAAGGGCCCAAAGTGTTCGAACCCAGCGTTCGTACTATCTCTTGGCTATGGATCTCCGCAGCCGCAGACTCATTCGTGTGCCTATGCTCATAGCCGTTCACCGTTGTCAACGCTTGTAGTGGGCACGTAATCATCGACATTCGACCATAGAAGACTAAAAGGGGGTCTCATGGTCAGACGAATCCGGTTTTCTGTTACACCATGTCGACGAACAAGCTCGGGTGCGACGGATCCAGGAAGCTGGAGGGAGTGTGATAGTCTGGGCAATATTTTCTTGAGGAACTCTTGAACCCATTATCCCTGTAAATCGAACTCTTGACAGCTGTCACGTACCTGAACATCGTGGCTGACCAAGTACACCCCTTTATGGCGACTGTATTCTTTGGCGGAGATGGCGTCTTCCAACAAGATAATGCTCCATGCCACACTGCGGAGGTTCAGGAAGGGTTCCAAGAACACTAAGGGGAATTTCATTTATTGCGATGGCTCCCAAATTCGCCGGACATGAATCCTATCAAGCATTTGTGGTTTGAGTTGGAGAAACAGACCCGAGAAGCATCTCCCCAACCACGTAATTTACAGGAACAGAGGGATTTTCTGTTGCGGTCATGATACTAAATATCAAGACACACCTACCAACATCTCGTTGAATCTATGTTTCATCGGGTGAGAGCTCTTTTGGTAGCGAGAGGTAGACCTACATCATATTAGGTAGGTGATTTTAATGTTTTGGCCGATCGGTGTATATATATATATATATGAACTACTACGTACGTATAAAGCGTAAGCCCATTGTATTACAAAGTTACATGATATCCCACCAAGTTTGAATACATTTGATTTTAAATTTTGTTTTGGTTGTTTTCCTGTTCAAAAGCCATATGTAATGAGGCAAAAGTGTGTGATTAGTAGGCATACGGTTTGAAATGGATATCGTTCATATCAGTGGTTTATTTGCGAGGTGCACAGCAAATGTATTAACGTTCAAAGTTAAACCGTTAACGGTGTAACACTTATTGAATTCCTTTGCTGTTAACGTTTTTTCCTCTCCCTCCCTTTTACGCGGAATGAGTGAAACCGATTGCACCCAAAACAATTGCCTCGCGAAAGTCAGGACATTGACTTTCATAGCTGATTTATCATTCGAAGTAGTTGTCAAATATGAAGATAAAGGTGAACAATTCCTCAAACTCAGCGCTCTCAAAAATCGATATCAGAATGCAGTAGATAGCCTGTGTGAATTTTTCCAATAAGCAGGCAGCAGAAGATTGATTGCGATTGTATCCTGTGAGCTGTTTCTGAAATGGAGGAATCTTTCTTAGAGCGAGGCAGGCTCCATGTCTACGTGCTGTGAACGAACTAGTTTTATTTTTCTTTCGGTTGTCTTTCTGCCACAAGATGGTTAAGGTTACTCCTCTTCTACTATCTTGTTGATCAAATTAATTGAACTACTGAGCTTAAATGCGTGTTTCATTACGGATCATCAGACCATTAATGGTGGCAATACCGGATATTTATTGTTTTTGTGCCACTGCTGCGATGGAAGGGTAGAAACGTCCGTTTACTTATTAAAGAAGGAACAGATGAAAAAAACCTTAGTCTTATTATCTTCGGGCGTCAGGCACTGGACTGGACTGGATTGAAATGAACAGCCACGAGCTGTAGCTAAAACGAATGGATGACATTTTCTAAAATTTCAAAACATTAAAGCGCTCTTATACGATATGTCCGCATTTTAACATAAAAAAGACATGAAATATGTATTAATGTATCTTTATTATTTAAGAAAATTTACATCTGGAAATGTGGTGCCCTGCTAACTACATTCTCTAAACGGTACGGATTATTCGAGTATGTATGGTATGAGGAAATCACCATTCAAAAATATGAGAGCATAATATTTTAATAAATCTGAATGACTGTTTTCCGTTTCTCTGAAGGGAAGTACAAAGTTCGCTTTGCCATGCAAAAATTGAGTCATTTTTGTGAGTCCCCTTAGTTTTTAAGAAATTACATGTTCTCTCTCCTTTAGGTGGTTTCATCTAAAATCTCTGCCTTATGTTTCCAATGGTAAAACTTCTTTACGTATGTTCTTCACAATTAATGTATTCCCAAGGATGAAAATTTGCATATTGATAAAACTAACTTTAAGTTATAGCATGGGATACTAAATACTTGCTAAAACATAACCATAAGTATATTAAAAATCAATCGTTTTTCTTTGAGTAATGTTCAGACCTGCTAATAGGTGGCGCGACTTTTACATTGATGACGTCAATAGACAAACAAATGTTGGATTGTTTAATTACGGTTATGTTTTAGTAAGTATTAAGTACCCCATGCTATAAAGTAGAGTTAGTTTATCCATGTGAACATTTTCATCCTTGGGAATACATTAATTGCGAAGAAAATATGTAAAGAAGTTTTACCATTAGAAACATAAGGCAGAAATTTTAGATGGAACCACCTTAAGTCTACGACAGCCTACAGATAAAAAAGTTAGACAGGAATAAACATGCCGAGAAAAAGAGACGACAGAGAGCAAAAAAAAAAAAAAAAAAAAAAAAAGAGAGGGTCAGATAAAAAATGGAGTCATAGAGAGATGAGATCAGTAAAATTAAGAGACAGAGGTGTATGGTGATTAAAAAAAGGTAGAGTGATAAGAAAAATGCATACGTACTGAGAAAGAGAACACGAGGTTCAGCAGAAAAAAATAGGAGTCAGAAAGCGAGAGAGGAGTGCAGAAGAATTACGAAACAAAAGCATATCGTGAAGAAAAACGAAGCAGGGTCAGAAATAGGGTGGCTCACAGAGAAGAAAGAAAAGAGACAGACGAAAAGATACACAAATGAAGAAAAACGGAGGGAGATTACGGGAAAAAACCGTGCAGAGTAAAAAAGCAGAAAGAGATACAGAGAGATGTCTACCCACCCACCCCCACACAGAGATAAACAGAATGTAGCAGAGAGACGCGCACGGAGACCCGAGAAAAGAAAAACAGAGAGAAAAGAAAACTATAGTAAAGAACTTTATGTGGAGAAAAAATAGACAATGAAAAAACATGAAAAAGAAGAATATACACAGAAAGGTAGACAGAAGGAGAGAAACAGGAGACATGCAGAGTGAAAAACAAAAAGGAATGGGCATACAGAAAGGTAGACGGAATAGATACAAAGAAGAGGAAATATGCAGAAAGGATGATGAAGAAACAGGGAGAGAGGAAAGGGGAACGGCAAAGAGTAGTGTGTGTGTGTGTGTGTGTGTGTGTGTGTGAGAGAGAGAGAGAGAGAGAGAGAGAGAGAGAGAGAGAGAGAGAGAGAGAGAGAGAGAGAGAGAGAGAGAGAGAGAGAGAGAGAGAGAGAGAGAGAGAGAGAGAGAGAGAGAGAGAGAGAGAGAGAGAGAGAGAGAGAGAGAGAGAGAGAGAGAGAGAGAGAGAGAGAGAAAAGTGACAAACGCAGTGAAAATCAAGGTGACAGAAAAAGGAAGAAATAGGCATCACAAGGAAAACAGAGATACATCAGGTGAGAGAGGTTCTCATATACCCTGCGAAACATGGAGAGCGGGGTGCGGGTATCGTGTAACAAAGCGCACACACAGAGGCAAAAAAAATAAAAACGGAAAAAACATTTAAAAAAATTCGGAGACCCAGCTATTAGGGTAAGGGAAAGGACACACGGAACAAATCCCAAGAACTGGCAGAGAAAGGGGTACACCGTGGGGGAAGATAGAGGCATACAGAGAAAAACACATCACACAGAATAAAAGGCACAAAACTTTCAGAGAGGGAAAAGAGGCGGACATTGAGGTACACATAGATAGACAAGAAGAGAAGAAAACAAAGGGCAAACTAGTAAAAGACATAAAGGAAGGAAAGGAGCACACCATCATTTTAATTTCAGCCATTATCAATCCACTGCTGGATGAAGGTCTCCCCAAGTGTCTTCCACAACGATCTGCCTTGAGCCGGTCTCCTCCACTGAGCCAGAAGCACAGAGAGAAGTACAGCATCAGTGAAGAACAGAAAGTGACATAGTGTCCTTACTCTGTGTCTCATTAAGAGATACATTCAGGGGTTTATCAAAATAATGAAAACACCGACTGCAATGCACCGTATGCAAATCAGAGAAACGACGTCACCCACGACGTGAGGTATATATAAAGGGGTGCATGGAGCACGATGTTGGCTATAACGTAAAAGTGTCACTGTCGCAGGTGAAGCACAGCTATTGTGGAGCAATTGTCAACAATGTCAGATCTCAGTGACCTCAAAAAAAGGTATGATCATTGGTGCGCATCTTGCAGGAGCATTAGTAATTAAAACTGCAGAAATAGTACGTGCAACACGGGAAACTGTATTGAAGATTATGACTACCTGTCAAAAAAGGAGACGGTCTTGTCTTAAACGTGCAAACTGTGGACGCCATACGAAGATGTCAGATAGGGATAGGCAAACGTTGGCACGGATTGTACAACGGAAGCACAAGGCCACGACCCAGCATTTATCGACGTGCTGCAAACAACAAATCTCTGATTACCAACATGAACGCAACAAAACATATAAGGTTGTGGAAACCACATAAAAACTGGGATGATAAAGACTGGCAGCGTATGATATGGTCTGATGAATCGTACTTCACATTGTTTCCCACCACTAGTAGAGTGTACGTCTGGCGAAAACCTGCAGAAGCGTACCACCCCGACTGTTTGATTCCTACTGTGAAGCATGGAGATGGATCCCCTTATGCTGTGGGATGCCACATCATGGGATTCATTGGGGCCACTGGTTATTCTTCAGGGTAGTGTCACATCTGCAACGTATGATTCTATTCTTGGGACCACCTGCACCCAATGTTGTACGTATTGTTCCCTGATGGCCCTCCCTGGCTTTAAGCAGATAATTCACACGTGCATTGGGTAAAACATGTCAAGTTGTCATTTGAAGAGCATGAGGATGAAGTACAGTAGCTACCTAAGACACCTCAATCTCCAGATCTCAATATTATTGAACATTTTTGGGAATATCTGGAGTGAAAGATCAGATCACTCTTTCCAACTCCAACATCAATGGCACAGTTGGAACATATTTTACAGGAAGAATGATCCCAAATTCCATTATCGTGTGTGAATGATTTGTACTCAGCAAAAACACAAGTGTTGGGAAACTGTTGGCCACCAGCTGGCAGTGATGGGTCACGGCTGGCTGAAATCTGCCGCTCATGGTACAGTAGTGATCCGTTGGTGGCAGCGCCATCAGTTGGCAGCCATTGATGGCCCTGCAGGATTGCCGTGAATTACGGGCCTCCAACCAAGCGCCACCAGTGGCCCGTAGCTGGCAACCGAAGCAACCCCAACACGAGGTGGAAGCAGCTGGACGGTGCATGCGAAGAAGCAACACGTGCGCAGTCTCCTGTGGTGCCAGCCAACTGAAGACGACGCAATCGCCATCGTGTTATTTTAGTGGATGTTAAGAGAAAAAAAAGCCATATGTAGACAGACGAATAATTAATTTCCTAATGAAATGCCGCGTCGTCGAATATTACCGCCGGAGGAAACTTATATAAATAATTAATGAGCTGTAAGAAATAGTCAATTACTCTCATGTATTTATAGAAACTCATTTCGTAACAAAATTTCTGCACTATTACACGAAGAATCTAGAATACAAACAGCCATGAAACACACTCACTCCATTCCTATGAAGAACAAAAAATAATTTCTATGTAATAATCTTCATACATTAAACCGCTTCAAACAAAGTCCCGGAAAGACATTAAAAAATCGTTATGTTGAAAAAAAAATCACGCATACAAAATGGATATTTTCGTTATAAAATGATCAAGTATTGGAAAAAAAAAGTAACGCTATGTGAATGTAATGTACTCATCCATGGGTTAAATACACAAGATTGGAGAAATTCTCTGATAAAAATAACCGCAAGTAAAGTAAAATATCTTTCTTATTTAGAACGAATGTAGCTCCAGATCGTGGGAAAAAATTCCACGTTGAAAATGTAACAAAATATTACATGAACGGGTAAATATATTAATTAAACAATCAGCTTTCAAGACCAAAAGGACAACAAAAAACTTTGCAAAACGTCTTAAAGTTGGCACACTCGTCGAAAGTGAGTGAAGTTCCCATAAGGTAAATAAAAAAATCTTTACGTTAAAAAAATAAATTTATGAATTATATGAAACAGACATTTACGGAAACTAACTTACGATATTGTAAAATTAAAAATAGAACCCTTCGGTTCACATCGCTCAGGAAAGAGGCCCACTTTCTTGCAGGCGCGCATGTGTGGCAAACTAGTGTACATGTAGTGGCTAAAACGTTTGCTTCGCAAACAAGAAGCCCTTGGTTCGATGCTATCCACACCGGGCGTTTTTCCTGACCTTTTCAGAAAATTTCCTCAGCGTCGTGCCGTCATGCAGAAGTTTTGTTGGGAAAGAAAGAGGAGTTGTGCCTTTGGTGAAATGTGATTTTTTTTTTTTACTACTACTGGGAAATTAGCGGACAAGATTTGCCAAGCATATCAGTTACGTCACGTGATTGCCGGCTGCCAGTGCCTGTGATGGATAACTGATGACCCTGTTCTGGCATATGACAGTTGATGGGAGTGCCAACTGTTGGCCAGCTGCAACATAGTGCTGGGCCGCTGCTGGAATTGCTGGCTGCCAGTGCTGACTTGAGTGCTGGCCCGACAAGACTGTTTTTGCTGAGTATATGTCTATTTCAAGTTATACACCGCCAGCTATAGACTGTATAGTGTTCCCCATGGACACCAAGACAAAATACCTAAGTTTGTCCGTATTTTAACATCGTGACGTTATTTTATGAGTTTTGTTTTATTTCTGTAATCCTAGGGAATATGAAATTTATACGATATAAAGGAAAGATAAAAGTTGCCATACTGAATGTGCAGTTGCACGTTGTACATTAATAAAACAAAGAGAGAACACGGCCGACAATCAACGATTCTTCTTCTTGAATGACTATATGTTAAAATATTGGCCTTCAGTATTTTCCATATTTATGAAAGTTATAAAAGCAGTATGTTCATTATTTTTTTCCTTAGGTATAAAAATCCCCCCCCCCGGGCAAAATAACGAAGCACCCCGCCCGAGACAGTTGTTCGATCCTGATGACACCCCGCGTGCAAGTACCTCAGGGTCGAATACGCAAATCACTAAAACATAACAATCAATGACTAAATAGTGGCCTGCGACAGCGTATGGAAACCATGCATCGAGGAGGGTATATCAAGAGCAATGTTAGCTCGCAGGGACAATTGTGACAGCGGATTGCGCTTGCATTAACCTCCACGGACTATGAGGATGCCTCGACGTCGGATCCGTGCAAACTACGAGCAGTTCAGCAAGTTTGAGAGAGGGCGTATATTTGGGCAGAGAGGTCGGTTGGTCAAGTCGCCGTATCGCCAGGCATTTGGGTCGGAGCGACGCAGCAATCGGACGATGTTGGCGCCAATGGGTCGAGGACGGCACAATACAGCAACACGCGGAAAGTGGACCGCCGAGAACAATGACAGAAGGCAGGGATCGAGCTATTGTGAAAGCTGCACGAAAAGAACCGAATTCGTTGCTCTCAATCATCCGTGGCCATGTTTGGTCGTCTACAGGTACGGAAGTGGCCATCCGGACCGTTGACCGACTACTTGCGGAACGGGGACTACATTCGAGGAGGTCAATCCGCCTACCACTTGGGACTGATCAACGTGGGATAGTGTTCAGTGCCGCCGTGTTGTCTTCAGTGACGAGTCACGGTTTGCATTTGGCGCCGATGACCAGCGCATACATGTCTGGAGACCAGCCGGCCGTTGCACAGATCCTGCCTTTAACGTGGTACGACACACGGTTCTCACACCAGGTGCGACTGTCTGGGGAGCCATTTACTACGATAGCTGGACACCCTTGGTAGTCCTTCGTACCACTTTCACTGCTCAACGGTACGTCGACGACATTCTACACCCTGTTGTGTTGCCGCTCCTGTCGCAGCATCACCGAGCAATTTTTCAACAGGATAATGTCCGGCCACAAACGGCACGGCTTTCCCAAGCCTGCTTCTGCAATGTCGACACCCTTCCATGGCCAACCCGATCGCCCGACCTCTCATCGATCGAACATGTTTGTGACATGATGGGGCGCCACCTACACCCATCTCGGAATATCGGCGAACTGGCCCGCAATTGCGACACAGTCTGGCATGCTATACCTCAGGACAGTATCCGTGAACTGTAAGCGTCTAAGACGCCGGGTAACCGGTTATATCCGAGCCAAAGGAGACGCTACAACGTACTGACTTGTTCCATCTGTGTAGCTGTTTTACCCGAATAAATGCCTCAATTGCTCTGGAATTGCAATAATTTTCTTTCCTGTACATGTACATTACACATACTAATTTTCATCTCGATTGGATGATACCCCTCCCTTCTGGGTGCTTCGTTTTCTTTTTGGCAAAGAGTGTAATTTTGTAATGTGAGAAATTTGAAGAATATGGCTTGAGCAATCACAATTCATGAAATCTTGATTGTCCTGTAAAACATGTTTTGCTGTACGACGCGTGCCTTGCAAAGAAACCTACACGTTTCCTGGTTTAATCTCTGCTGCGTTGGTAATACTAACGGCTGACGTCAAGAATTATTTAATGCGTAATTTGCGGCACATTCCAACTTTCGGGTAAGCAATTTTATGATATAAAAGTTATGAAACAAAAATTCCATTCAAATTGTGTCAAATGAGAGAGATGTAAAACACAGTTGTCACTTTTATCTCCACTCACACAATCACAGATATTTTCGTAGATAAAACCGTTTGCATCTGTGGGTGTCTTTAAGTTATAACGTTTTCATCTGTGTGAGTGTGTATCCTATGTGCATATATAATACAGAAAGCTACTGTATATATAAATAACCAAGTTTAACATTTGATTTCGTATGCTGATATACAGTATATCGACGTAAGAAAAAAGGATCTTGGTCACAACTTATTCTATGAAATCGAGTTATGGAAACTGCCATTGATGACCCATTAACACTGACTTCTTTTTAATAATTTTTCACAGATCACTGATTTTTTAAAGAAAAATCTACCTTTCCTTCTTTTTATTTATTTATTTATTTATTTTTTTGATTGGAGGTTTAACGACCGACGTGAGCAACTCAGTGGGCTATAAGTAGTCGGATGTCTCTAATTTAGGGCCACTGGTTCCAGGGAAGGGAGAGAGGCAGCGCCGTAAGACAAACACAACATCCATGCCTCGCCGGGATTCGAACGCGGACCCATCTCGGAGGATGATCAGAAGCCATCGCTTAGACGATTGTGTCACTGAGGCGGCTCTTTTTATTTAGAACAGTGGTACTTAAACCTCTTCGTGCCATGGACCCGTTTGGCAGTCTGGTGAAGCCTATGGACCCCCGGAATAATATTTTTAAATAATGTATTTTATACAAATATACGATGCACATATATTTTGTTGTCATTTTCTCAAAATAATTTTAATCACTGAATTTTGCATTTGCTGTTAAAAATCATTTTCAGCAGCTTCTGCGTGGTTAGAGTTTCACTGGTTTTGCTGTTTTTGTGGGAATGTATTTTTATTAGTCTTGTATATGTGTATCATCATCATCATCATCATCATTGTCAACCATTATCAATCCACTGCTGGACGAAGGTCTCCCCAAGTTTCCTCCACAACGGTCTGTCTTGTGCCAGTCTCCTCCATGTCACTCCCGCATACTTTCGAATTTCATCCACCCATCTTCCATGTGGTCTTCTTCTGGGTCTTTTCCTGTCCCTTGGAATCCAATCTAAAATTTCGGCTGTCCATCGATGGTCTGTCCTTCTGGCAGTATGTCCAGCCCATTGCCATTTCAGGGATTTAACTCTGATCATGATGTCTTCCACTCTTGTCATTTTTCGGATCCACGTGTTCCTCTTCTTATCTCTCCTGGTTACACCAAGCATGCACCTCTCCATGCTGCTTTGAGTTGTCTGCAGCCTTTGTATGTCTCTTTTAGCTAAGGTCCACGTCTCTGCACCATACGTAAGCACTGGAAGGATGCATTGATCAAACACTTTTCTTTTAAGACATAATGGCATATTGCTCTTGAAAAGTATGCTGTTTCTTCCAAAAGCTCTCCAGGCAAGTTTTGTACGCCGATTAATTTCTTCACCAATGTGACCCTCACTTGATATCTGCTGTCCAAGATAAACGTACGTGTCTGTTATCTCCAGCTTTTCTCCATCAATCGATAAATCTTCATTTCTTGTAAAAGCATTGAACATCACTTTTGTCTTCTGAAAGTTCATTTTTAATCCCACTTCTTTACTCTTGTCAGCAAGTTCCTGGATCATACTCTGCAGCTCTGATGGGGTAGTTGCAAAAATGACTACGTCATCAGCAAAACGAAGGTATGTTAGATAATCTCCATTAATCTTTATCCCCTTGTTTTCCCAGCTCAGCGACTGAAAAACACCCTCCAATGTGGCATTAAAGAGCTTCGGAGATATGGTGTCACCTTGTCTCACTCCCTTTCCAATTTTTACGTGTGTTGTATTTTCAAACAGCCTAATCTTTGCACTTGCATTTTCATAGATGTTATTAATAATATTAATGTATGCATCTTCAATACCGCAGGTTTTCAGAGCCATTGTAACTGCTGATGGTTTCACCGAATCAAAGGCTTTTTCATAATCGATAAAAGCCATGCACAATGGAAGTTCATATTCCCTCGCTCTTTCAATTAGTTCTCTCAGCACATGGATATGATCTATTGTGCTGTAGCCACTCCTGAATCCAGCTTGTTCTCTCGGTTGAGCCATGTCCAGTGTTACCTTCAAGCGGTGTGAAAGAACTTTAGTGAAGATTTTATAAACTACTGATAGGAGGCTGATAGGTCTGTAGTTTCCGAGATCCTCAATGTCACCTTTCTTATGTAGCAGGATCATTGTAGCGGTGTTCCAATCCTCAGGAATCTTTCCTTCATTAAGGCATCGAGTGAAAATTTGGGCGAGTACTGTTTCGATTTCTCCACTTGCTTCTTGTGTGATGTCTACAGTAATTCCATCTTCTCCTGGAGCTTTTC
The DNA here is from genome assembly GCA_039090855.1 of Macrothele yani. NCBI lineage: Eukaryota > Metazoa > Arthropoda > Arachnida > Araneae > Macrothelidae > Macrothele > Macrothele yani. Next base: position 28,166,846 of record CM077015.1, read on the forward strand.
CTCGCTTCATGTTCTTGATTGCATGTGCAACTTCTGCTGGAAGGACTGGAGGAACTCTGGTACTGGTATCTTTCATGATGTCTGGAGTGCATATATCATCCCTTTCATATAATTTGGAGTAGAAATCTTTCACTCTTGTCAAAATTTCGCCTCTATTTCTTGTTACAGAACAATCTTCTTTTCTCAGTGCCATAATCTGTTTTCTTCCCTTACTGAGATGTCCCTTTGCTATCTTTAGGCTTTGGTTGTTTTCAATTGCTTTCCTACTAGTTCACAGTTGAATTTCCTTACGTCTTCAGTGATACTTTTTCTTACTGTCTTGCATAGCTCTATATATTCCACTTTGGAAGTCACATCTTCTTTAGTTGTCCTCATCTCTCTTCTTCTTTTTTTTTTGTCTTGTATATGTGTATATTAGTCTTGTATATGTGTATATAATATGATATATATCTGAAATATGGAGCTTAACTAAAAAAGACGTTCAGGGGCTACTGAAAGAAATGTGGAGCTTAACTAAAAAAGACGTTCAGGGGCTACTGAAAGAAATGTGGAGAGGTGCATGCTTGGTATAACCAGTAAAGATAGTAAGAGGAACTCATAGATCAGGAATTGATGATATCATGGTCAAGCTAAAATCCCTGAAATAGCAATGGGTTGGATATATTGCTAGAACTGAGCACTGTTAGACAACTGAAATACCAGACTGAATTCCAAGGGACAGGAAAAGACATAGAAGACCACGTACGATGTGGTTGTCTGCAATTTGAAAGCATAACGCAATGATATGAAGGAGACTGGTTTAAGGAAACGTCACGGAAGAAGCTTGGGGGAGACCTTCATCCAGTTGTGGATTGCTAATGGTTGACGGTGACATTTAAAACGTGCAAGTAAATAAGGCCGAGCAGCCTTACGGACGGTTGAGAATTCTGAATTGGACTATCCAGTTTTGCAAAACTTTAACTATGAAAACGACTAAACTAAAACGTATTGATAAAGAAACAATTGCAGGTACGAAATACTGTAAAGCAACATAGATGTCCGATTCACCAATATGAGAACCTCCCCATCTGGTGACTAAACTTGGCGCAGAGTTGCAACTCATAATAGAAGAAAATGCTAAATTTCAGTTACAAATTAGTGGAAATAGAGTATAATTCTTTTTTCCATCCAACGTACTCCAGGTTAAGAACCTCCGATTTAAAATATCTCAGCCTCTTTGACCATCACCTGAATTGTGATTCCCTTCCCTTTAAATTAGAAAAAAGGCCTCGGGACTATTTAAATGACAGTCTGCACGTGTTTAGCTGCTGGACAAAGCTGTTACTCTGGCCAACTGATGCCACTGGGTCAAATCCATCAACTTTTGATCCCTTTTGTCTTCTTCCCTTTCCGTTCGATGCGGGTGATAGCTTTACATGATCTATGAAATCCAATGGGGGACAGGGGTGAAGATCAGACTTCATACAATTTGAAAGAGCTAGAGGGCAGCTCCGATGTCCTAGCGGTCAGCTAGCGTTGAGGATTTCCTCAAAGAAGGGATATGATTGAGTGACAGTTTTGATAACGGATGACTGATGTAGAAACGAGTCTCAAATAAAAAAAAATGAAGGAAGTTTTTCTTCTCTGATGAACATATTCACTTAACTAATTTTATATTTTTCTCTCTCCTCTCCCTTTCTTTGTTAAGACCATAAAAACAAATGTTTCAAGAACGCAGCAAAGATATGGTTTCACCGCTTGTTTTGCTTGATGCTTTTATTTTTATCGAAAAAAACAACTTTCATTTGATTATAGTGGAACACAATAAAGATATTGTTTCTATATTTGTTGTTCGACGCTATATTATTTAAAAAAAAAACAGGGATTTTTGAAAGGATAATATAGTTTTCTGTTTACTCCAATTATGACCTTTTTACTCGTAATATTAAATAAATAAATAAATGAGTAGCTGTAGAGAATATATCGAAGAAATGGTTGAGCCTGTTTGTGTCATTGACGCTTTTCCAGTTTTGAAAAATATTAAAGGCATTTTGAAGCAGGGAGATGGATGATCTACAAGGAAGATATCCTTCCATCAGCTTGCTCAGTCTGATGCTTGTAATAAATTTTTCTAAAATAATGACATGGCATATGAGGAAATTATATTGTGTGTCTGTGGAGCATGAAAAGATATATCTTCCTTAAGGTAATACAGTTGCATCTACGAGTTTAAGTTGCTCCTTTTTCATTCTTCTTTAAACAACTGCTAATAAAAAAGGGATGACAAAGACATGGCAGGCGCGAATATTTACCTTTTTTTAGTGCTAGTATAATTTTTGAAAAAATAACGGCGAATTTTTGGAGGCTTATAAACACCTATTTTTCTTTCTTTGACGCCCTTAATATTATTACCAAGATAATGAAATATTTTTTGCAGAGCTTGATAATGATATGTCTGCTTATTTTCCCCCTTATGAGTCACTTTCTATTATTTTAAAAAATGTGAATATTTATGGGAGATTTAGAGATTTGTTTCGCAAGCTTTATGGAGAAATCTAGATTTGACTTTATTAACGTATTTAGACGGGATTTTGTAATCTAATATATGAAAGTTAAATGAATAAACTAATCTTTAAAATGTGAGTAGATAACTACGTTATGTTCATAGTTGTAGTTCAGTACGAAGATTATAGAGTGTGAACTGAGAGAACAAATGCTTTAGGGTACCAACTGAGATATGAAAAGATGTAGTATAAAATGCAGCAAAGTTTTACGGAATCGGTACCTTGTATAAGTGTCGGCGAGATCTCTATGGTTGAAAATTAATATACGCATACTAATATATTGTATTTAAATTGTGCAGTTTATCGTGCAAAGAATATGTTTCACGACATGTCCTCACTTATTAACTAATAGCCGTGTGGTGAGATTGTAGTAGGAATACGCCTCAGACTAACATGTAACTGGATTTTTCTTTAGAGTGTAGATATTTCTTTGTCCCGTGGACGCCAGCGTGTGACCCAAATTAGTTGTGCCGGCGGACACTATCTTTTGAGAGTAAAATTTCAGCATTTATTGGGCGCCGGAGTTTACGACTGAAATTGTTCTTTTATGGCCGGTGTCTCGACTCAAGGGAGAAAGTGATTCCAATGGGCAAAAGCTGACCGCAAGGGAGGTTATTGTCTTTGCTGAGGCACAAATATTTTTTACATTGATTGAGACGTCGGTCAGTACCTCGCGCAGAAGTTCCGAAGTTAGCGGGATGAATGAGTTAGGAGAGTTAGAGAGAGAAGTTACGACAATAAAACGATGAGGGGGGGGGGAAGGGAGGCTTTTAACGGAGAATAGAGAGCGGCCGGCTGAAGCTCAAAGTCTGTGAACCCGCACTGTAGCTGATAAGCAAAAAGAAAGAAAAAATGAAGAGATATTTCAAGATTCAGTGTTACTGAATAATATTGCTCTTATTTAATTGTAACTTTGTTGCACGAAACCTACAATATTTTGACTGATATAACCGGTAAGAAGAATTAAATAAACAAGGGAACAACCAGCAGTGTTACTAATAAATAAATAAGTCGCGATTTCCTACGAATACTATGAATAATTCATCCACGGCATGGATTTCATTTTAAAACAGATTGAAAGACGTACTGTTTAAGATTGAAAAAACGTTTTGCAGCTTAAATATTCCCTATTCCAGTAACTCGCTTAACGAACTCTGTTAAAACTGAATGCTTCGCAAAATGTAGATACCACGAGAACGTTTCAAACCGACAGCAGTAACGCACAAGGTTAGTAGACAGTAAGGTTTGCTCATTCCGCCTTTATCGCAGACGAAAAATCGTAACGTCACTGAGTGACATCAGCGTCCTAACATGTTAATCGTAGATCCGAACTGTAGCTATGGAGGAAGTTGTCAACAATTTTTATAACTCAAACACGGAACGAAAGCTTATGCAAAAGTCCATTTTCATTAAATACAGAAGAAATTCACAGTCATGTGATTATTTTAGTAGCGGAGATTTCAAAAATATCTCCCGCACATTTTTGTGGCGTAAAGGGCTGGAAAACAGTGTACTTTTAAATGTTTATTTAGTTACAAGTGTAATTTTTGCTGCTTTAATATAAATTTAGAAAAGAAACTGCACAGCAAGACATATTATTGTCATATAATAAGTAATTTATTTATGAGGAATAGGAAAAGCATCTCGGCAACATTCCCCAATTTTTTTTAAAATTAAAAATTGAAAACATTATACATTAAAAAATCTGGTAGAATTTATGAAAATTATTCCAGCTTGTTTACGAATAATGTTTCCGACACGCTGCTATGGTGCAGATGGCGATTAGGAAGTCTTACGATGGCGATTTGGACAGTGACGTCACAAAGCAATCGCCGGAAGTGCACGATGAGCATAACTTTGTCATATACTACTCTTGAATAACGTATAGGTGTTGATGATCGATACTAGTCAGTTGGAGTTTAGGAAGTTGATTTGTTAGGTCAGTCAATAATAGCAGGGGATACGGTAAATTTGAATCAACAGCCAATGATTGAAATTATAACGAAATAAGGAAATTGATGTTCATGAGCGTGTGATGCCATGGGATGAGTTGCGAGTCCCCACAAAAATTAGCTGTTACAAGACAAAAAGAAAAGAAAAGAGTGCACTAATAAATTTTACACATGCCATTCATGGTTATTCTGCTTTAAGTAAATATTTTGTTTTTGGGTGATCATACTCGAAATTGGTCCCAACACAGCTACACTTTCCGAACACTTATATTCGGAATAATCACATATGAAGTTCAGATAAAGGGACACTAGGTGGTTAAGTGATCTTGGGCGAAGGCTTCGCTTTCTTCATTCGGTTGGGCTTTGTTTGAATCTCTTCAAGACATGGGTGTTCTGTTGCATCTTACGGTGTCACATTTCTCTCTTCCCTCTAGGCAGTAGCCCTAAAATAGGGACGGATGACTCCTCAGCTATAAGACGCTAGTAGGTTTTATTTAAGTTGTAGAAAAAAAGACATTGTTAAACTTCGTCTACAAAATAGCCTGTGTAACATTTAGCATAGCGAAATGTAAAGAAGGCAAGTTGCGCTGGGCATAGCATATCTAAAGCCTCGAAAAATGCAGTTACTTGTTAAATAGCAAGAACACATGTGATGTATATCTCTATTTTCAGCTTTCCATTGTATTTTATTTTTCTCATGTAAATTTTATTACCTCTTACGTAATTTTTATTCTTAACGCCACATCCGAACCTCCAAGTTTCTCGTACGTTTCGGCAACAGCTGGTCAGGAGAAAAATAAAACAATAAACTCAATGTAGAGGGAGAGAAAGGCAACAAATGAACATTAACCACGACTCATTTGGGGATTATGATAAATCATTCTATTGCTGTTGGTCTGTTATTTTCAGATACGAAGAATTGTGAAGTTGTGTGAAATGATTGTTCTTCGAGAGCAATTTGTACGGTAATCGGCTTCGAATAAAAGAAGCCTTAGATTTCTCATAAGCGCAGGGAGGTTTCTTAGCGTTACGTTTCCCTATGCCGTTAGGGGATATTATTATTGTTGATCTCATTCAATTAATAGTGTTGAGTAGTTAGGAACTGTTTGAGAACTTGAGAACAAACTACTCAAAACAATTAAAACTGGCCAACAAATTTTACTTTTTTCTCTGCTGACTAAGATCTGACACTTGCTTTTAACTAATTTTGGTACGGTGATTTCAAATATGACACTCATTGTTTTTGTATCACGTCAAGTTTTTGAACTATCGCATTTTGTGTTTATCGCTATGATCTTGCATGACTCAAATTTTCATCACACAATTTACGCGGGATTTGCTGATAAAAATCTGGAAAAAATATAAGTAATGCACCACTTAATACTTATGTTAGGAAAATTGTTCTCATTCAAATAATTTGCATAGCGAGCGCAACAATTGAGATTATTATTATCATTAAAAGCTGTTTTTTAAAGCAAGGGCTATAACACGCTTTCAATTGGATTAAAATGTCTTTGGCTGCCAGGAATTTATTTGTTACTGTTGTTAATAATTTCCTGGGGAACAAAAAAGTCGAAAATTACAAAGAATTGTCGAAATATTGCTGAAACATTTTCACAGCCTTGTCTGCAACATGAGCATAAAATTTCATTTTATCAAGAGCCATCTTGATGGATTCCCTAAGAAGCTAGGTGATGTGAGTGAGTGATGAACAAGGTAAAAGGTTTCACCTAGATTTAAAAATAACGGAAGAGCGATACCAAGGAAGATGGGACCCTCGCATGATGACCGATTACTGTTGGAGTATTAAAAGGGACTGTCAGAGTATGGAGCACTCAAGGAAACCTTCCAAGCGAAAATTTCTTCCATGAAAACGAGAGTAATTTACCCATTGAAGGGTATGCTACTATATTTGTCTGCTAGCCGATTATATTTTAAAACATATTATAATACCATCCTTAATCAATCAATTTTTTCACCTCATAAACCATTAGCCCAAAATACCCTCTCTTTGCCAATTTTTGGACATTCAAAATTCTTTAGAGCAAAAACTTGACATGATAGGCAAAAGCCAATATAATATTTGGTTTCAGCTCATAAAAATACGTTAATACCAAGTCTTAGATGTAAGTCAACAAAATGGTATTGTGTAAAATAATTTGCGACCAGTTTATCCAGGGTATGAATATTTCTCTTTATTTTGGATAAAATTAGGGAAAAAGTCTCCTAGTGTTATCCCAAAAATAGTAATAATAATTACAATAATAAGTCTTGATAAATATGAGTAATTTCGGTAAATTTTGGGTGGTTCATAATTTCTTAAGCACAGATTTCGCATGATACTGTTGTTAATTGATTACCCCAGAATATAATGTGAGGGCGTTCCCTCCGAAATTACCAGTTAGTGTGTTTATTGCTGCAATCTGTTTAGAAAGTTCTCATGATGCTTGTTAATGTTGAGCCTTAGAGAATTTTTAAAAAAGACGTTTTTTTCTTTTTCGGATTTGCAGATGCGGTGAAGGACTTTTGAAAAGCGTTGAACCCAGAATGTCAGACAGAAAATATTTGCAAAGAACTCTTAATGCGCTCCTAGACATGTTGTTAGACATGACAGAAGACAGGCTTCTAGACTCAGACAACCACAACAAGTCTACAACGGAAATGAGAAAAGGAGCAAAATGGGAGCAAAAGTTAGTCAATAGTTTCGCAGAAAACTCTTGAAAACTGAACATCTCTGAAGCGCGGCAGCATTATTCAAGTACTGCAGACTTTTGCCCGGGTGTAGCGGAGACAAGGTCAACGCCCTGCTGTGACGTAAGCTCCAGGGCAAGGAGGAGGCGCAAGAGGAGGACGGTCGATACAATTCTCCGTCCGGTGATGCTGACTTAGTGGATATTCCTTGCTGCCATTCCGCGCCAAAATTCGCTCTTCTCCCGCGCTTTGTTTCACACAAAGTGAGAAATGTCGTGACCTGAAAGTTTAGAATATTGCACGAGATCATAAATGTTCACATACTTTTTTTGTTTCTCCTCTCCATCCTCTATCTCATCTTCTGCATATTTTTTTTTTTGTTTCCAAAAACTTTTATGAATCAAACAAAGAGAACACAAAAGAGGAGTTGCAAATAAAACCACCAGAGAAGTTTGAGAGTACAGTCAAAGTGAAAAAATCAAAGGGGCTTTTCTTTTGTTTTTATACCGGAAATACGTATTGTCACGACATTCAATGGGCATATTTAAAAATGAGAAGAATCATCATTAAAACCAAATGAAAAAAATCACGAGAGGTAAATGGTATTGAACTAATTTTTTTTGACATTTAGGATAGGAGAAAAACAATAGAATCGTACTACAAGCAAAGATGTGCTTCCATATTTCTTTTTGCGATTTTTTTCTTACTGGTGTTTACAGTGAGTGCTTTGTGCATTTATGAATAGGAACATTGACAGGTGGTGCCGTTATTTAAATAACAGTTGCAGACATGAACAATGGTGCATTCAGTGGGGATGGATAAAGAGTCCGAGCCCTCCCCATGAGGTATCAATTGGTCCTTTGTTCTTTGTTATTGGCTGTTTATTTTTTAAAATCATTTGCATATGTTTTCAAATACATATTTTGCGAATAATTGGAAACGTACTTTATTATGGCTTAGATATTTTTTACTGCTTTCTAATACTATGGGAGATAGAATAAAATTAGCAATTTTCTCACAATAAAATGCTTATTATACATCGACCATTGTTTTGCAGAGCATTTGGCTCGGCATCCTCAGGACCATTCGTCCTGAGGATGCTGAACCAAACGCTCTGCGAAACTATAGTAGGTGTATAATAAACACTTTATTGTGAGAAAAGTTGCTAATTTTATTCTATCTAAACACCAGAAGTTTAGTAGTCATAAATTATATATAACTGTGGGAAATGATCATGATCAAATGATTATATGTAGAGGATTTTAGGAAGGGAGTGTCTGACCCCAGGTCTTAAACAACCCTTAGAAATAGGAAGCTAGGAGATTTGGGCTAGAGTGCCTTATAGGAAAGTGACACGGAAGCGAAGTAGAAAGGGGGAGGAAGACGCCCTTATTTATTACCGGGGGGCCAGTACCCGGGGTCCGACGGCTTAACGTGCCCATCAGACGCACGGCGGATATTTAGTGGATCGAGCGTTCGTACCCGCATGGGATCGAACCTGAGGTCCTTTCCGTGGCAGCCATGAACGTTGCCTACTAGGCCACCCGCGGCCCAACTGTGAGAAATGTTTTCCCTGGGTATTTTTAGTTGCATTTTCAATATTTTGAGCCACCCCCATAAAGAAATCCTGGATGTGCCACTGGCGATTCAGCAGTGTTGAAACAAACAATATGAACCGCATATACTTAGTATAAGCCGACTATTTCTAGTGAAAACTGATTCTCATATTTCAAGAGCTTGGAAAACAGCATTTATTGAAACGGTAGTATTTTAGAAATATTCATATTTTTAATGAATCTTCTTAATAAAATGTCCCTTTTCTCATCCGTTGCAGTTTCTTTCTGCTATAGCAATCACTGCAGCAAGCTTTCCCCTTTGTTTTTACTATAAATGATAGTTCAAAATAGGCACTTACTGTGTGCGTGCTACAGCGGCCGCCATCTTTCGCGGCCCGTAAAGTTGTCTCCACAACAAAATTGGGGAAACCAGAACAGCTTTTCGTGCTTTAATTCTTTTTTATTTGATTGGAGGTTTAATGACCACCGTGAGCAACTCAGTGGACTATAAGCAGTCGCTCGTCCCTAATTTAGGGTCACTGGTTCCAGGGAAGGAAGCGAGCCAGCATCGTAAGACAAACAATGCATCCATGTCTCGCCGTGATTCGAACCCGGACCCATCTCGGACGAATGATAAGAAACCATGGCTTAGACCACTGCGCCACCGGGCCAGCCTTCAATTCTTAACATGCTTTTCTTATAGCAATCAGGGGATAAAGCATTTTCTCGCTTTTTCTACAAAAAATAGCATAGCAGTTAAAAATCGCCGTGAAAAACTGTTGGAGAAAATGCATAAAATATAAAAATTATGTAATATTCTTCACAAATAATTCTGTAGTTGTTCTATGTATTTGAGAAGAATATTTCTTCCATAATTTTCATAGCTGAGATACTGGCGCATAACGCTATGCGAGAAAGAATAGATGGGCTTTAATTTGGAAAACCCAGCCCGACCTGACTCGGACTTTATGGGGCCCGGGTCAGGTTTTCCAGTTTACGCCTCGGCCTGTTTCAGAGTTTCATCCCCCGTTCTCCGGCACATATTGCAAATAATGCGAGGCATTCTCTTAACAAGCAAATCTATTCTGTTGAACTGAACAACCTCAGTTCTTTTTTTTTTATTGAAGGTTTAACGACCACCGTGAGCAACTCAATGGGCTATAAGCAGTCGCCCGTCCCTAATTTATGGTCACTGGTTCCAGGGAAGGGAGAGACCCAGTGCCGTAAGACAAACACAACATCCATGCCTCACCGGGATTCGAACCCGGAACCCTTTCGGACGAATGATCAGAGGCCATCGCTTAGACCACTGCGCCACTGGGGCGGCCAACCTCAGTTGTAAACGGAATGTAGCACAGGGAGACGCGCCATTTGCGGTAGGAATTCCTACCACACATGAGATTTAGACCTGACTGCCTACACACACCAGCCAATGAAGCAAACATCTTAATGCAGATGTACGTTCACCACAGTTACGCAACGTAAAGGCAAATTACGTGGTCACGTGCGTCACCACATGATCCAGGCAACTATTTAAGACTGCTGTTCGTCAGTACTGTTGATCACAATTGGAAAAACAAAGGATCCTTCAGAGTTCGATAAACGGCTTATTATGGGTACCCGTCTGGCTGTAGCAACGATTTTGAAAATATCAAAGCTGACTAACCATCGGCATGACGCAGTTGGTTAAGTCGCTATGCACTCTGTGGGTGGCGGACGTTTCTGACGGGTGTTAGAATCTTGGTCCTCATGGCCATCTAGTCTACTGTTTTTTCGCAGACTCCCTGGGTCCGGGGACGCGAAAGTGTTGATGGTAACCTATGAAGTCGGCCCCGGACTCACTTTGCCCCTTGTCCCGATATGCAGCAGAGGAGTGGCGAGCCGGCTGCATTAATTCGCCAAACCACCTCCTGGATGGATTATTCGTCTTTGAGGTATTCAACCCGCCCTGAGCGGAAGAGCGAGACAACGCTGACTGCTTTCTTAAAAGGAGAGGTATCCCTGGTCTTTAATCAGTGGGAAAATAACACACATTGCTTGTCTAAGAGGCGTAACTTGGCGCGATGACAATCTGTCAGGAACTACAAAGTCGAGTCACATTATTATGACCACCTCTTACTTTTGACGTCAACAGCGCGTAGCCAATGAAAGAAGGCACGTGTCGTGAGCTGGCTTGGAGGGTATATAAGGTGTGTTGTAGGCATTCTGAAAACATATCATTCGTTGCTGTCATGGATAAAAGGAGCGATTTATCAGATTTGCAAAATGGGATCATTACCGGCTTTCGAGCCAAGGGTAGCAGTATTTCTGAAACAGCGCAGTTTTTGAACCGTTGGTGTGCTGTTATGGTTAAAGCGTATCGTGATTGGAGAAATGGCACCATTGAGAATAAGCGACTGGAAACTGCGGAGCACCACGTGCCATTGATGTGAGAGGTGAACGTCGGCTGCGAAGGTGCGTGAAAGCCGATCGATACGCTACAGTGGAGCAACTCGCTGGCTGAATGAACCAGGGGGCTATCGGCCGTGTGTCTAAAACGACAATTCAGCGAACCCTGCTGCGTATGGGGCTCCGATGCGGATGGATGGTCACTGCACCTTTGCTAACAAAGATGCATTGGCAGGAAAGACTTACATTTGCACTGCAGTATCGGAATTGGACCTCCGCTGATTGGCAAAGGATTGCATTCTCCGATGAGTCACGTTTTCTGCTTCATCGAACGGATGGACGTTGGCGTATAAGGTGAGAAACATCGGAGAACAAACACACTTCAACCACTGCTGGAAGAACACAAACTGGTTGGGACAGAGTTATGGTCTGGGGGATGTTTTTGTGGCATTCCTTGAGTCCACTCATACCTGTGGAAGGCACTATGGACCGAATTCGTTATGAATCCATCCTTGCAGACCAGGTAAACCCATACAGGCTGATTGTTTTCTCTGGGGAGGATGTGATCTTCCAGTACAACAATGTGACGTGTCACACAGCTAGAAATGTCCGAGAGTGGTTGGAAGAGCACGATGAAGACTTCAAAGTACTTCCCTGGCCCCCGAATTCCCCAGACTTAAACCCAATTAAGCATCTGTGTGACCACCTTGATCGTGTTGTTAGCTCTATGGATCCTCGACAACTCACCCTCCAGCAGCTGTCAGATGTACTGCAGTCAGCATGGCTCTACATACCTGTGAACACCTTCCAGCACCTTATTGAGTAACTCCCAGCGCGCCTAGCTGCTGTCCGCTCTGCACACGGCGGTTACTCTGGATATTAGCTGGTGGTCACAATAATGTGACTCGACCGTATAAATCGCCGTCGTCTGAGAAGTCTTGTGCAGAGAAACAGGACTTCATATTTCTTGCAGCAATTGATCGAAACATTCAATGAAGGTTGTTGCCGAAACATATCTCAGCGAGCAATGCTCAGGGAATTGAAGAGGATCGGTACAGGTAATCCAATGCCTATACGGAAACAACGGATTTCTGCGAATAACCGGAAAGCTTGTCAACAGTGGCGTAAGGAACAACGTGACTGAACGATGGAAGACTGGAAAAAAGTCATGTGGTCCGACGAGTCACGGCACATCTTGTTCTGTGCGACGGTAGACAGAGAGTTTGGCGTGAGTCCCATGAGGCAACGAATCCAGTTTGCTTTGAAAACACAACTCAAAGTTCTGTTTTTACGGAACGGGTCCCCTGATATTGATGTATGGCCGGGTGTCTTCCAAGGATTATCTCAACATTGTTGCCGATCAAGTTCATTCCGCAATGTTGGCTTTTTATAAAGTAGATGGTGGCTGTTTCATGGACGACAGTGCTATTGTACATCGCGCAAGATGTATTCAGCAGTGGTTGAGCGAGCATGACAGCTACTTCCACCATCTTTCGTGGCCACCACAAAGTCCGGATCTGAACCCAATTGAGAATGTATGGGACATGTTAGAAAAATAGATCCGGTAGTAAAGTCTTCTTCCGTCAAATCTGAGCCAGTTAAAGGACTGTATGGTATGCTGTACATGTAGATGCACTGCAACACCGTATAGAATCCGTGCCAAATATGCTGTAATTCTGACTAAAGGAAGTCCAAGCTGGTATTGAATAAAAGTTTCTAATTCAGAGTACGGTATTTGTACTTCTGTTACAAATTTAAACGGATTTCCTCTTCCATACTTAAGTATAAATGACGTAGCTTCGATCCTCACATGTTAAAACAAATACTTGAAATTTCCTCATCTCTGTTGTAGCAAGGAATCCAGCCAGAAGCTCGGTCAAATGATTTCGTGAAGCTGCAAAGTCCGTTTATGTAAACATTTTTCGAAAAACAGGAAGAAGCCTCGTGTTTTAGTCGCTAACTCTGCGTATACAAACATCACTCGGAAACAAAAGTCAGGTGTTGTATGACATCCAAAGACCCTAAATAATGTCAAATCCCCAGTAATTATTGCATTTTACATGAAATACATATAACCTTTATAGACAAGCGGACTGCTGCGGCAGTTCTCGGTATAAGCGGTCATAACTGTGTTTCTTTTCGAAATACAAATTTAAAAAAATCCCACAAAGTCAGGGAGTAAGAAGTGCATGGTGTGTAAAAGTTGTGCGCAGGATATTACTCAAATCCCGACTGCTGCCGCGATCATAGTGTTCAAGGAAATTAAAGTCAACGAAGCGGAAACGGAATTTGATTTTAAATTGGAACGAAACGAACTGGCTCATTTCAGGTTCTTATCTTAAGGACCGACTTGTCGCTTTCAGTTGTAATTGATCAGCGCATCTGGTGTCGGATGTACACTACTGTTTGTAAAAATTGCAACACCACGAAAGAATTGCAATATTTAAATGAAGTTTATACCACAGATTCCGCATGTTACAGGAGATACTGGACGCCAGCAATATACAGAAATTGAACATACCAGATCTAACTTACAATCAGTCATTTCAGGGGTCCCTCAGGGCTCGGTACTTGCTCCATTATTATTCAATATTTATATTAATGACTTCTGTACCTGTTTACACAATTCAGATATCATTTTATATGCAGATGATGCAACCATATTAATACATGGAAATGATGTTGAGACATTGGTGCGACAAAACTACAAGTCCATTTTACATCTATCACTAATTGGTTAACTAAAAATGATCTGGCTATTAATATTAACAAAACAAAAGTAATTATTTTTTCAAGTACGTTAACCCCCACCTCCTTAATTCAGAATATTAATTTACTTGGATCATCTATAGAAGTGGTTCAAAGTCATAACTATCTTGGTATCATTATTCAGCACGATTGAAAATCGAATTCACATGTTGACTACCTTTCTAATAAGATCTGAAGAAATATAGGGGTTAATAGTAGTGCAGTGGCCAATTTAACCCCAAAATTAATGATTTTATTATACTACACTTTAATTCAGTCTCATCTAATCTATTGTATATATGTTTGGAAATCGACTACTTTATAGAATATGAAAAAACTTCAGTCGTTACAAAATAGATTCATAAGATTATTACAATTTAAACTACAAACTACTCAATTTTCAAATACAGTCTTTCAGGCTAGACTCAGTCCAAATGATCTTAATGTACTAACTATTCAACAATTGTATATCTATAGTTTAGCTAAACTAATGTTTTTGAGAATTAAAAACGGTTACTACCAAGATTTAATTACAATAAGTACTCACAGTAGTCATGATTACTCCACGAGACAAAAAACAACACTAATTCCCATGTTTCCACTAACAGAACGATTTAGATAATTTATTAATTATATTGGTCCTGCATTATGGAATACATTTCCTACTGATATTAAATCACTTAATATTATTAATATATTTAAAGGAAAACTCAGGCATTTCTTACTGACCAAAAGTTCATAATGTACTATTACCTTTATTAATTGATAGTACCACCCTAGCTGTGTTTGATATTATGTGGACTTAACTTGTTTATGTTTTTTTGCATTTTTTTTATTTTCATGAAAATTTTGATGCTGTGGGAGAAGAGCCTATCAGGCCTTTTCCCTCCTCATTCCCTGTTGTTACAAAAATACATTATTTGCGTTATATATTTATGATTATGTAATACCATGTCTGTAACAACTAAAATACAATAAATGAAATGAAATGAAAAATGAAATGAAATAACTGATTACATTTGTACAGCTATACAAGAATTTTTTTCTCTTCAAAACTCAGTATCGTATGAAGCCACCTCCAGCAACAATAACAGCCTGCACACAGCGTGGCGTTGAACGAAAGAAGTATTTGATACCGGACTGGAGAATAGCCTGCCAGGCTGCTTCTATGCGAGACTAGAGTTCATTTGTGGTGAACTGGCGGTGGCGCTTGACGGGCCAGTCGCTTAGCTATCATATCCCAGACATGTTCGATCGGAGACATATCTGGCGAACGTACGGAAAAAAGGGGTATCTGCCGTGTATGGAAGAGGTCTTGGACATTCCGGACCACACGTGACCGAGAAATGTCCTGCTGAAATACAGCACGAGGACAATTCTGAAGGAAGGGTACCACCTCTGCCTCTAAAACAACCGTGATGTATCGCTGTCTGTTGAGGGTTTCCTCAATTCGTATCAGGCAAGATCGCGAATTGAACTCAATACCGCTCCGAACCATGAGGCTTAGCGTTGGGCCAGTATGACGCCGCAAGCACGCTGAAAGGTGCCGTTCACTACGATGTCTTCCAACACATACGCGACCATCCTGGTGCATCAAGTTGAATCGTAACTCATCACGACCTATTGCCAATCAGCGCACTAATGTCTGTGTTCGAGACCCCATTGACACATGAGGTGTCTGTGGTTGAGGGTAAAAAGAAGGCGCAGCAATGGGCTGCTAGCGACCAGTTTTTTGTCAAGCAGATGACGTCGAGCTGTGCTGGAGAACAAAGCCTGACCTGTGACAGTGCTCCACTGTTGCGCTAACACCGTGGATGTCGCTGTACGATCGATCACTGCTATGCGGCAGAGGTGTCCGTCATCCCGTACAGTCGTGCGATTTTGCTGTCCATTTTCTGGATTTTTGTGCGTCCGATCCTCATCTGTTCACTGTCGCCACGTTCGCATCACTATACAGACGTTTCGTCTCAAACGAGTGGCAATCTTGCGATAAGAAAATCCAGCTTCTCTCATCACAACAATCCTTCCTCGCTCAAAGTCCGTCAGATGTTCATAATGCGACCTTCTTCAGAGTGAGACACAAGAAACACTCTTTCGACTTAATGTCGGCTCTTCACAGATTGCAACATCTCGTTTGAGCCAGCTCTTAATACCTAAGACCGGGCAATTCAGAGGGCCCTGCTCCGAAACTGCATGCGCATTTTCGCTGACATACACTGAAGAGCATTTGAATTAGAGATACCTGTCAAGTAACGTGAAGCACCACCTTTCGCCCTGATGACGGCGACGATTCGTCTCGGCATGAACTCGACAAGACACCGGAAGCGTTGGGAAGTCATACGGATCCACGACCCCTCAACAAGCTCCCACAGTTCACGAAGGTTTGATGGAGGGGGATCATCTCTCTCGATGGCATCACAGATATGCTCGATGGGATTAAGGTCAGGTGACCTAGCTGGCCAAGGAAGCAAGGTCACGTCGGTGGAGTGTTCATCCAACCATTCGGACACAATTCGGGAGCTGCATTGTCTTGTTGCAGGATGAGGTCCCTAGTGGGATGTTGAAGACGCACAAACAGGAGCAAATGGTCGTCCAGGATATCCCGGTAACGTTGACCTGTGAGGGACGATGTCACACGTACCAGGGGGTCCCATTTCAGTCCACGTAAACAGTCCCCAGACGAGAATGTCACACGTACCAGGGGGTCCCATTTCAGTCCACGTAAACAGTCCCCAGACGAGAATGTTACCCCCACCAGCTTGAAGAGTACCCTGCTGGCAAGAAGGATCCATCGCTTTATGTGATTTGCGCTGTACTCGTATCCTGCCATCCGCATGTACCAACGTGAATCGCGACTCATCAGTCCAGGCAACATTTTCCCACATGTCTAGGGTCCAGTGGCGATGTTCCCGCGCCCGTGCTAATCTTTGCACCCTGTGATGTGCGGTCAGCAGCGTTATCCTCGTGGGACGATGGCTTCTGTACCCCATGGCGAGGAGATGGTTCTGGATGGTGTGGCTGCTTACACGTTTTTGTGCACCAGCGTTAAATTGCCGAGTGATTTTTTGCACTGTGGCCCGTCTATCCGCTGTTACAATGCGAGCTAGCCAACGATGACCCCGCTCATCCACACGCTGTTGTCCACGGCAGTTGGCCCTTGCAGGGATGGTTTTACCGGATTCGGTATACTCACAGTGTACCCGTGACACAGTGGCTCGTGAAAATCCCAATGCCTGCGTGACTTCCGAGATGGAGTGACCCATTCGTCGGGCCCCGACAATTTGCCCAGTATCAAATGCGGTTAGAGTCTTACCCATACTGCGTCCGACTCTTACTGATTTCGGTGGCATCACTCCTTATATTGTCGGATCGGTGCATACGTCATGTCGTTTCCGTCTACAGGGCCGCCCACAGCGCCACATTTGCATAACGCCAGCTGTCTCTAATTCAATTGCTTTTCAGTGTATTAGTCATTTGTATTTTCCAACCTGTTTTACATATCGTGTGAGTTTTAAGCGAATACCAGCAGTACTTTACGGTGTTGCAGTTTTCACAAGCAGTAGTGTACTCCACGTGATGATTTTCGTTTCATTCAGTGATCTTCGCAATCTAATTATTTAACAAACCAGTCTTCAATTTGTGAGTAGAAGCTTTTCTTTAACCCAGGAGCAAAATTCAAAACCTTCCAGTACAGGTCCGACCCAAGATCGGAAATTTTCACTAAACTGATGAAGAAAACAGTCAAGACTGTGCATCTCTAACATCAGACTACTTCGATTGGCAAAAATTTGAAGTTGTTCAAACTCCTCAGATGCTTGGAATTTCATTGTCCTGGGCGGTGTAACGGATTGCATGCTCGAACGGAAATAGGGAGACTCGGGTTCGATTCTTGTTCAATGCAATGTAATTCTGAAATTTTATGATATGATGTTACATGTTCAACAGTAAACTAGGAAATTCTGGATATTTCAATTGCCGTGCTGACAACCATGCATAAAACACATCGCTGGCCATTAAAAGTTCAATACGAGGAAAACCGCATCCAGGGGCTCGAAAGTTGGCACACGGGCGCACATGTAAATGCTCAACCGGACAGCACATATGGAAATCACGTGGAACACTAACGCCCCCTGGAAGTCGTATAAGAGGGACGAACAAAGGAGCCGGTGTTAAGCACTCGAAGTGTATTTGCTCGCCGTTCCTAGCCACGGACAGCTGCAACATGCCCTGTCGAAGAAAACGGCAACCCAACCAGCAGGTTTCCGACTTCTATCGTGGGAGAATTGTAGAATTTCGGGATTGCGGATTACCACTCTGATACATCGGTGCTCGTGTAGGACGGCATGTGGTCACGGTGGGGGAATATGGCGTCAGTGGGTAGCGGAAGAACTAACACACCGACGTACGGGATCCCAAAGCCCTCGTCACACCACCGAACAAGAGGACCGACATCTGGTGGGCATGGCTCACACGGATCGCACAGCCACATCGACAACCGTAGCTAAACAGTTTGGGTGTGTGGCACAGCACCCAGCCTCCGCACGGACGGTTCGACGACGTCTGCAGCACCGGGGCATTTTTGCACGACGCCCATTGCTTCGGCTACCTTTGACTGTGCAACACCGGCGTTTGCGACTGCAATGGTGCCAAGAACGTCGCACATGTAGGAGCGAATGGCAAGACATCGTGTTTTCCGACGAATCCCGCTACAGCTTGCAGCACCATGATGGGTAAATCCGTGTCTGGCGGTACCGCGGTGACCGGCTGAGTGAGTCATGCATTGTACTGCGCCATACCGGACCGGCACCCGGCGTTATGGTGTGGAGTACCACTGAATTACACTACCATACGCGCCTCGTCTGCATTACCGGTACGTTGAACAGCCATCGTTACATCACTGAGGTGTTGGAGACTGTTGTTGTACTATATCTTCAGGGACTTTTTTTTTTTTTTTTTTTGATTGGAGGTTTAACGACCACCGTGAGCAACTCAATGGGCTATAAGCAGTCGCCCGTCCCTAATTTAGGGTCACTGGTTCCAGGGAAGGAAGAGAGCCAGTGCCGTAAGACAAACACAACATCCATGCCTGACCGGGATTCGAACCCGGACCCCTTACGGACGAACGATCAGAGGCCAGCGCCTTAGACCACTGCGCCACCGGGGCGGCGTACTATATCTTCAGGGACTGTCTGGTGCCATTTACCAACAGGATAATGCGCCATCGCATGTGGCACACTACGTCCAAGACTTCCTGGATTACCACCATGTGCCACGTCTTCCTTGGTCAGCGTGGTCTCCGGATATGTCGCCTATTGAACACGTGTGATCATGATCGCCGGGCGACTGGCACGCCAGCGACCACCCCCGACTACACGGAAGAACTGTGGCATTGTATCGAAGCTGCGTGGACGGACATTCCCCAAACACAAGTCGAACGTCTCTTCCTCTCGATGCCGGGTCGTGTAGCAGCTGTAATTGCCGCCCATTGTGGCTACAGCAGACACTGATTGTTATATGTTCCCCTCGTCTCACCGTGCTGTATTTGTAATCGCGAATCACCCTTGTATCATCTCATATCTGTACAATAAATATATTGATATCTTTTTGTCTTTCGCGGTGTTGCACTTTTAATGGCCAGCAGTGTATTTATGTTTCATCCAGGAGAAAGTAGTAGAAGTTCGCTGCTTCACACTTGTTGTTCCTTAACGAGAGATTCGTTTACAACGTTCAGCTGACTACCACGTGGTGCAAGCATGATTCTCCTCGCAGCTGCCTATGTCAGCTCCTATCGGCTCTTAACTAATAACAATTTATGTGTGCTTTGATAAACTTTTTTGATGTAACTTTTGGCGGAAGAAAGGGAGAGAACTCTCTGTGCCGATCGAGTGGAGAAAGAAGTGCTCACCTCCACGTAAAGTAAACAAATAGTACATACTGTATCTGTACTTTTGTGATATATATTAACTGAGAAATTAATGCTGAAACCGCATTTGTTGTTATCGCTTTTTTCGTATCGCTGTTGTTAAATATTATTCTGACTATTGTATGTAAAAAAAAAAAAAAAATTCCCGATTTAGAAGACAGCCGTATTTTTTAATGGTGACTGGTGTTTCATTCGATTTGGCTTATATTACTCAGGAAAAATTATATCAGTTTTGCTACCTATCATTATATGCATGTAGATATCTGAGGATCTTTTGAAATCAACGGTGCAACATCTCCAACAAAGAGAACTTTACGTTTTAACGTATATCTAAAATTTCACCTTCCCTTTCGACAGTCTTTTCCTATGTAAATTGCGTTACTTTTTTGTTAGGTTTCTTTCTGAACGACTTCCCCGAATTTCCATATAATTTTTGGATAGAATTTATCAGCTACAATTAAAATAGCTTTGAATTTATCAGCTACAATTAAAATAGCTGTTGCGTTAAATGCCACCAGATGACGACATCTCAGTTGCTGAGACCATCAATACGTATTCGTGTAGTCAGATGCTGACTGATAAACCACGCATGGCGCTGAGAATTGTTGGCGCTGTAGCGTAAATTCGAACGCACTCAACTAGTTATCGAGAGTTCTGGGGTTCGATCCCAGCAGTGCCGGAATACAATTTTTCAGTCGCTATGCGTTGTTTAAAAAATAACGTGGAATGAGTGATGACATCGTCCATTTACATTATCTCCACGTATTTGATATATATTAAAGCTCTTGTAGTTATTCAAAGCAAAATTGTTTGATGTTTTCACGAATCTGTACGGCAAGAAAAGAAAAGAAATATTGGATTATTACGCGTGTTCCTTCTCAAACTACCCCTGGTCATATAAGTAAGTACTATTGTTTATTTAAGCAATTGTTGTTTCAGCAAGCAATCTGGGAATCACACGAACCTAAAACATTGTAACGGGCACCGTGGCGGACAGAAGTTCAGATTTTGAATTTTAATTTTTTCTGAAAAAAAAAAAATGTAGTGCTTACTCCTTTGATTGATATAGCAAGAAGAGAGTGTACGAAAGGTATCAGATGTCCGAAATTTATTAAAAGAAGTAATAGCATGTCCAGCGCGTAACTGGAAGACCCTGGGTTCGATTCCCGGTGGCGGCCGATGAGAATATTTCCGAGACTCACTTATTAACTTGGAAAGAGCGATGATTTCTGTTTGGTGTTACTGATCCACGTCGAGTGTTTGAATTAATTATTAAAAGAAATATGAAATCACTCTTCTCCACCCCTAGGATTTACTTTTAAGTGACTCCAGCGTTTAAAGTGAACCCCCCCCCCCCATGTGTTTTAGAAATCATTTTCTTTCTATAATTTCTATAATTGCATTTATTGTGTTAAACATTTTTTCTGCTTGTAAACTAGCACATCATCATCAACTATTATCAACCCACTGCTGAATGAAGGTCTACCCAAGTTTCTTTCATGTCACTCCAGCATTCTTTCCTATTTCACCCACTGTGACGTACCTGCCCCGCAGGACGCACATGACATAAAGGCAGATAGCAGCGAGAACGAACGTCCGCGTAGCTCAATTGGTAGAGTGACTTATTCCGGAATAAGTGGACTCGGGTTCGATTCCCGGTGTGGACCAAAAATGACGGAGAAATTTACTTCGTTATAACGGCGCCCGAACTTTCCGGATGACCCGGCCGTTCAAAATCTCGCAATGGTGTGATGTTCTTTCCACAACGCGAGAGAGGAAAAATAAGAGAATCCCTCCTCCAGCGCTTCAAAAAATAAATGTGTGTGACGTTGCATTCCACACACCAGATTGACTGGGAGTTCTCAGGTGCACGTTCTATAGCGGATGGCTGCCTGCAGCGATTCATGGTCACGGCCGACCCGTGGGCCATGCCCCCGGCTCTCTTTCGGGGGGGGGAGATGTGACATACCTGTCCCGCAGGACCCACACGACATAAAGGCAGATAGCAGCGAGAACGAACGTCCGCGTAGCTCAATTGGTAGAGTGACTTATTCCGGAATGAGGGGATCCGGGTTCGAACCCCGGCGTGGATAAAAATGACGGAGAAATTTACTTCGTTATACCACCCATCTCCCGCGTGGTCTTCTTCTAGGTTGTTTTCTGTCCCTCGGTTTCCAGTGTAATATTTCAGTTGTCCATCGGTGGTCGGTTCTTCTAGTAATGTCCGGCCTATTGCAATTTCAGGGATTTTACTTTGATTATGTCTTCCACCCTTATCATTTTCATGATCCACGAGTTTCTCTTCTTATCTTTTTTTACACAGTAAAAGTAAGCACATACGAGTAGATCACCAGACTTTCTTCAGTTGTCTGCAGCCTTTGCATGTCATTTTTAGTTAAGGTTCACGGCTCTGATACGTAAGAAAAAACTGGAAAGATGCATTGAGTAAAGCAGTTCTTTTCTAAAGACATACTGTTAAATCGCTCTTGAAATTGTTCTATTTCTTCCAAATGTTGTTTGTGTATGTTTCCTGCTAAAATCTTATTATTTGCTTAAATCCAAATTATTGAATAAAGATTTTAAAGATTTATTTATTCTGTTCTAAAGAAAATTTTGGAAAAGTGGATTTCCATCTTCCAGCTTCAATGAGGAATTACGTTTTCAGTTACAATATATATTCACAGAAGTCGAACTGGTCAATCATGGTTTGAGGAACATGAGGATGAAGTTGTACGCCTTTCGTGGCCTGCACAATCACCGGACTTAAAACATCATTGAGCCCCTGTGGTCTGTGTTGAAAAACAGAGTGCGATCCCGTTATCCTCCTCTGGCGTCTCTGAAGGAATCGGAGCAGTTTCTGCAGGAAGAATGGTACAACATAGCACTTACCATCATCCAGGACTTGTATGCGTCCATTCCAAGGAGGATTCAAGCAATTTGAAATGCCAAGGGTGCTCGCACACCATATTAGGTGCGTAACACCTATTGTTTCAAGGTGTTTCCATTATTTTGGACAACCCCTAGTTCAAAACAAATTTGTCCGGGTCAATTAGAGATCCGGGTCGGGTCCGATTATGTGGCGTCCAGATCCAAAATATTTGACCCGTTTCCAGCTCTGTGTAGTACTGGAGAAAACATGCAGAATCTCAATGGATCTCATATTCAAGACTGACATGCATACACGCCTCTTGCTTGTTTTAATTTTTGCGATTTTCTCATGAATGACCTTTGTATCTCCTCATTTATGTTGGATACGGATAGAATTCCAGTGGGGTGCCGTCTGAGAAAAAAAAGAAGATGTAAAGAGCTAATGTTATCTTATTTCTTGAGAAATAAACTCTAATTTTATGCTTTTTATTGTGCTTCAGTTTTGTTGATTTCAAATTTGTGAAATTTATTACTTCTCTTAAGGTGGACGTAAAGTAATTTTGCTTCCTATACTTTCAATGGAAAAACATCCGTACACAGTTTCTTCACAATTAATGCGTTTTCAAGGATGAAAATTTGAACATTGACTAAACTAACTTCATATTATAACTTGGAATACTTAATATTTTCTAAAACATAGCCATAATTATATTAAAAATCAATAACTTTTCCTTTGGTGGTGTTGAAACCAGAAAAAAGATGGCGCGACCTGTACTTTGATGACGTCAGTAGACAAACAAATGTTGGATTGCATAATTATGGTTATGTTTTAGAAAATATTAAGTATTCCAAGTTATAAAATGAAGCTATTTTAATCGATGTTCAAATTTTCATCCTTGGGAACGCATTAATTGTGAAGAAATTGTGTACAGAAATTTTACCATTGGAAGTATAGGAAGCAAAATTACTTGACGTCCACCTTAAATGACAGCTAAGTGAAATTTATTGTTGCACTAAAGTCTTGTTATTACCTTCAATTCAGGCTGTGAATTTAAGAAGAGCGCAGTGGGTTCGACTAACGAAATATCACGTTGTCGTGGAAAGGGGAAGAGAAACTCGCTGGTTGATTTCCCAAGCTTAACTAAGCGACAAGACGTCAGCTTGGCGTCGGATTTTCTACAACAGATACTTTGCTTGCCAAATGACCTTTCCCTAGGGCTATGAGAGAAGGGCAACGATGTGAAAAATGAACACGTGATTATAGAGAGACAAAGTCTTAGAAATATGATACAGATTATCAAGCAGCGTGAACTGAACTCCTTTCATCGTTTTAAATCTTTGCTATTTATAAAATACGAAACATTGTATTACTACTGAAGCAAACAGTTATTTCAGTTACGAGCTATTATCAGTTCTCTTAGGGGAATCTTTTCCATCCTTAGCTTTCGCTTTATCGTTATTTTTATTTGTGCAGATGAATCAGTACTACACAGATAATTTTGCCAACTCCTTCATTTTAATTGCAGTGCTTGACCATATGCTCTAATGCTGTCCTGGTGACCGACGGTCTGAAAGGTTGGCTTCCGATTATTCATTATTCGTCCGAGTTGGGTTTGGTTCGAGTACTGGGTGACACATGGGGGTCTCTTCCTTCACTAGAACCAACGTAAATAAATTACTGACGGGCGAATTCTTCTAGCCCTTTGAGTTGCTCGTGGAGGTCCTAAACCCCCTTCCCCATCAAAAATGTTCCAAAAGACATTAGGAAGCGTTTTCGAAGTCTAAAATCTGTATCTGAAAAACAAAGCTTTCATATTAATACAGGGTGTCCCGGAACTTCGTGTACAAACTTAGAGGGGAGGTAAAGAACAGCGTTAGGAACCAGGATTAGATAGGAAAGCATGGGCGGAAACGTCACCCTCACGTGAGAAAGAGACACAAAGACACAGTAAGGCCACAATACACAAAGCAGTGATGAAGCAACCTTTTCACGTGACGGGGTGTTCAATACGTACAACGCGCACATGTGGGCCGACCACGAGCCGCACAACAGCGCTTCTCTGTTAATGTGTGGGTGGGTATCATGGCGGACAGTTCAATCGGGCCATACATCTTACCACCTCGACTGGACGCTCGCAAGTATCTCGTCTTTCTTCAGGAGGTTCTTCCGGAAATGCTGCACGATGTCCCCGCACATGTTCGACGCGGAATATGGTTGCAACATGATGGAGCACCATCTCATTACGCAAGGTGCGTACGTGACCATTTGGACCGGACATTTGGAACCAAGTGGATTGGGCGTGGCGGTTCCGTCGAATGGCCCCCAGATCACCTGATTTATCTCCTCTTGATTATTATCTCTGGGGTGCCATGAAAAGCATTGTGTACGACACGCCAGTAAATTCTGAAATGGACCTGGTGGCACGAATCTCCATCGCTGCTGCTACGATCCGCGAAACGCCAGGTATCTTCGACAATGTTCGCCAATCCATGTCGCGTAGGTGTCATGCGTGCATCCAGACCAATGGGCGCAATTTCGAACACTTCCTGTGATGCTTGTAAGTCCTACATTGTACTCTTTTGTTGTGTAATAAAGCCTTTTACACTGCTTTCTGTATTGTGGCCTTACTGTGTCTTTGTGTCTCTTTCTCACGTGAGGGTGACGTTTCCGCCCACGCTTTCCTCTTTAATTCTGGTTCCTAACGCTGTTCTCTACCTCCCCACCAAGGCTGTACACGAAGTTCCGGGACACCCTGTAGAAAAAAATATTTAAAAGTAACAAGAGATGTTAATATTTATGTTACAGTAGATTTTTTTTAGTTGACAATTAAAAATTTTAAAAACGCTTCATCTTTTAAATAAACTGCCCCCAAAAAATCGCGCTTATTACCAGCCCTACACGCGTATTTATACAAATGTTAGGTCAGAATAACAGCTGGGATTGTACGAAACGCTACGGTATGCAAATTTCGGATGACACATTGTTGTCACGTACGCGCATCCGCAAGCTAGATAGATAAATGAGAGAGAGTTAAGTGGACTTCGACGCAGTCAATGTGCTAACATGTGTCTTACTTTGGAGGGGAGGGGGGGGTTAACGACCACTGAGAGCAACTCGATGGTCTATAAGCAGTCGCCTTCTCATTATTTAGGGCCACTAGTTCCAGAGAAGGAAGAGTGTCAGAGCCGTAAGACAAACACAACATTCATGTCTCACCAGGATTCGAACCCGGACATATCCCTGGCAAATGATCATAAGCCAGCGCTTAGACCACGGCGCCACTGGGGCGGCACATGTGCCTTAACTCAGCGCCTCTGTAAACGCTATGACAGACTGTGAACAATGCAGAAGAGACTTTTGGCGGGTTTTTTGTTTGTTTGGAGGTTTAACCACCACCGTGAGCAACTCGATGGGCTATAAGCACTCGCTCGTCCCTAATTTAGGGTCACTGGTTCCAGGGAAGGGAGAGAGCCGTGCTGTAAGACAAACACAACATCCATGCCTCACCGAGATTCGAACCCAGACGCATCTCAGACGAATGATCAGAAGTCAGCGCTTAGACCACTGTCAGTGGGGCGGCCTTTTGGCGGTTGCAGAATGCAATGTAGGGCCATTGGAATGCTGCAATCCAGGCTCAGACAGACAGATGTTGTAGCAGCTCTACAACTCAGAACGACTGAGAAGTAGTTGTCTGAGGACAACTACCGCC
This sequence comes from Macrothele yani, assembly GCA_039090855.1. Lineage (NCBI taxonomy): Eukaryota > Metazoa > Arthropoda > Arachnida > Araneae > Macrothelidae > Macrothele > Macrothele yani. The sequence continues at coordinate 28,193,225 of CM077015.1, forward strand.
CGGAAAGATCAGTATCTCACAATAAACTCTCACGGAAAGGTAGTAGTCGCTTGAGGCAATGTCCGGGAATAGGCAGGGTGCAACAGCAGCTCTCAGCCCAGGTACCTGATCTTGTGACAGGCTATCCGTGCTGTGTGAGGTCTCGTTTCATCCTGCTGTACGAGAACGCTCTTGCGAGTCAGCATTACTGGTCGTTTCGACGTGATTGATGCGTACAGATCGTCGAGCTGACGGCTGTTCACATCGACGGTGATAGTGGTGTTGTCCGGCAGCAGTTCAAAAGACACACAGCCCGCATATCACACCAAATAAACAGCTGGACCTTACCTGTGTGTAAGCCGGCTATGGGTGTCGGCATGGGCTTCTGTTTTCGGTCCAACCACTGTTTCTGGGCGCTGACATTGTCATACAGTACCCATGTCTCGTCACCTGTCACAATGTAATCCAAGTACGTTGCAACACGGTCACGTGCAAGCAGGGAAACGGATGCACTCATGCGATTGGCTTTCTTCCCAGCTGCGAATTGATGGGGTACCCAAAATCCCCTCTTGTACACATTCCCAAGTTGAAACAGGTGTGTGATATTTCTCGTGTGGGTAGTTACCAGGTGTTCTGCTAACTCCCGCGTGGTCACACGTGGGTCGGTCTCTACTGAGGTCTTCAGCATGTCCATATCCCCTGTTGCGGGTCTTCCGGCTTTGGGACGGTCTGACAGGTCAAAATTTCCCTCTCGAAACCGTTCGAACCAACGACAGCACTAACCATGTGATATGGCATTGGGGTACACACTGGGAATGCTCTTTACAGCACTTGTGAGGATGCTACCGTGACGAAACTCATACGGCACGCAATGGCGGATGTACTCCTTGTCTAATTCCACGTTGGCTGGCGCTTACACTCTTCGCCTTCTGACGACTAACTGTCGCTGACTTAAGTCACCTACCTGCTGATGTCCTACTTGTGTGCTGCGCAATCTCAGTTGCAATTGTACGCAGTGGCCGGGACTTCGACTTCGAGTACTTCGTCTTCGGACATTAGTTTTTTCAACCCAACAGAAGAGTGTCCAGCGATGGTGATGGACAGTAAGAAACCGGGAGAATATAGTGGCCGCCCCGGTGGCGCAGTGGTCTAAGCGATGGCCTCTGATCATTTGTCTGAACGGGGTCCGGGTTCGAATCCCGGTGAGGCATGGATCTTGTGTTTGTCTTACGGCACTGGCTCTTTCCCTTCCCTGGAACCAGTGACCCTAACTTAGAGACGGGCGACTACTTATAGCCCATTGAGTTGCTCACGGTGGTCGTTAAACCTCTAATCCAAAAAAAAAAAAAAAAAAAAAAAAGAATATTGTGCTTGCAGCAGGTTGCTCGAAATGGAAATTTTGAAGTGCCGGTATGCTCACATTTAACTAAAAATCATCCGGAAAAAATATCTTCGCCAGAAAATCTCCTAGACTGGAAAAGTAAAAACAACAACAACAACAAATCCCTGGAAGAAAAACTCTTTTGTGTGAAAATGCAATTGACAATTCCGTCTAATACTATTGCACTGTAAGTCAGAAATGTTGGCGCTCGATTTCAGTTGGTTGGTTTGGAATTCCAGCGGGCACAACTTATGCTACACCGAGAACCGGGTTTAGAGTTGCTTAGAACGAAGAGTCTCTACCCTGGGACCAACGGATTAACGAGACTTCCGAACCTCGGCTAATCATTAGTGAATCAGCTGGAACTTTAAGTTCCCGAGCCGAGAAGACAGCCCCACCCTCCAATAGGGACTTCCATGAAGTAGAAAGTCGGGCGATTAGAATCTCCGCAATCAAAAGGATATGCAGTCTTAAAATAATAACAATATCCCCACAAAAGAAAAAAAAAAAAAAAGAACAGTCCGAAGTGGAAAAAGTTTATACTCATTGCTGCAAACCTGAAATTTGTGTTTAATCTATTACTCCCAATTCTTCATTTTATGAAGAGGCTCTCTAAATTGAATATATTAAAATAATGATATAATAAAAATTACAGACATCGTTAGTGGAATGGATTGGAACTAGGGCAAGATGTTATCATGCGCTATGGGTAGCCTCATTTCCAACCTTTGAAGGATTGAACTTATCGCTCATGTGTACACCACTTCCGTACTCTTTACGGATCCCACACAGCTAATTCTCAAGGGCACGACGCACATAAGGTTTCTACACTGCTGGCCACCCAAAATGCAACACCAAGAAAGACAAGAGATAGCAAAGATAGATTTACTGGACACATAACAACAGATACAAAGATGAAACGATTGAGCTTACAGGCCCGTGCGACTTGCGAAACACGCAGACATCAATAGTTCGTGTGGCCCCCATGGCTGGCAATAACGGTCGCTACACGCCGCTGCATCGAACGAAAGAGGCTTTGGATGTGGGCTTGGGGTATGTCGGTCCAGGCTGCTTCCACACGTTGCCACAGTTCATCAGGCGTAGCCGCGGGTGGTGTTTGCCGGGCCACTCGGTTGCCGATCAGCCACCAGACGTGTTTGATGGGCGACATATCGGAAGAACAGGTGGGCCACGGCAGCAGTGACACCTGGTGGGCCGTGAAGAATTGTTGCAAGATGCGTACCACGTGCGTACGCGCATTGTCCTGTTGAAACGTGGCCGCTGGAAGGTCCTGCAGGTAAAGGAGGAGTACAGGCTGTAAAACGTCGGAGATGGTGTGGTGGCTGTTGAGTGTACCGGCGATGCGTACCAGAGGGGTGTGGGTGTCATATCCAATTGCGCCCCAAACCATAACGCCAGGCGACGGACCGGTATGGCGATGCATAATGCAGGCGCCATAACAGTCTCTAGCCGCTGTGCCGCCACACGCGGATCCGACCATCGTGGTGTTGCAGGCAGAAGCGGGATTCGTCGGAGAAGACAATGTCGTGCCATTCCGTAGTCCAGGTGCGGCGTTCAACGGCCCACTGCCGCCGCACTCGCCGGTGGTGTAACGTCAATGGTAATCGGAGCAATGGGCGCCATGCGACAAGTCCCCGCTCCTGTAGACGTCGTCGAACGGTACGTGCTGACACAGGTTGTTGCGCGACACACCCTAATTCCTGCGCTAACGTTCGGGATGTGACGGTGCGAGCCGTCAATGCCCGCCGCACAACATGCCGGTCCTCCCGTTCGGTGGTATGCAGCGGCTGCGGCAACCGCTCACGTCGGTCCGTCCGTCTCTCCTGCACCCACCGAATCCATACTCGCTTCACTGTGGCTGGATGTCGCCCCACACGGGAACCGATGTCTCGCTACGATAAACCGCTGTCGCGATAAGCCACTATTCGTCATCTGTCGAACTCCGAAACGTGCTGGAATGACTGCCGTATTCTGCGACGAGGCATCAGGAAGCTTGCCACGCACAAGTCCGGTAGCACAACACACTTCCACTACTTACACCCCGCCTTCTGTGCACCCTTCTTATAGTGCTTCTCGGTGGCGTGCCGGGTGCACATGATTTGCATATGCCGTACAATGCTAATCGTTTCCATGTCCTCTCGCGGGCGACGTATGCTGTGAATTTCAGGCCAATCGGATGCTTCCTTCTTGGTGTTGCATTTTGGGTGGCCAGCAGTGTATGTTTAAGCATGCGTGTTCGTAAGTCAGGTCAAATGAAATCATTTCTGAAGTTCCCATTACTAAAACTAGTGTCGGCATGTAGATTTCGGGTAAAGAAAGCATTTTAACTGGAATTTACATACCGAGTAAAAAAGAATCATGAAGGTTCATCGTGCTAAAGAAGGTGCTCGACCAGTGATGTATCAATAGTTCTAAGAAAAGAAGTGGCTTAGCGGTAAACGGATTAAATAAAAACAATGTGCAAAGAGAGCTCAAAATTTTTCGAAAGCTTATTAAAGTTTGACGTTGTTTCCATCATTTAACATGTTTAATTAATTTTTTAATGATTTTTATCAATTTCTTTTAAAATCGCTTTATTTCGGCAATTTAAAACAAAGCGAAGAATTTTACGTGGGAGTAATTATGGTAAGAATATCATTTTGTTTTCATTTCTTTAAGAAAAGAAGTGCTTTAGTGGTGAACTTAATTCTAAACGATTTCAAATATTCAGTGTGAATAATATGAATCAGGTAGTTTGAATGTATGTGAATTATAGGCCACTTTTCCTATGAATTTGAAGTAGAAGAAAAAGATATAGCAGCTCGTCCCTGTTTTGGGGCCACTGGTTCTGGGGGAAGAGAGTCCCAGCGCCTTGGGGTTGGTGTCCTGGCCAGGCTTCATTCGGGGCTCGGGTGCGAGACCAGTTCCAACGATTAGCCAGAAGCCAGGGCCTCTGACCATTAGATCACCGGGGCCTCCTTCTGTGTTACCCATAAGGAACCAAGGAATGGGCTCGGCAGATCACTTTTGCGGAAGCCCGAAGCGACTTTAGCACAATTACCCGTTGCAACCATGGAACACTCGGCCTACATGATTGTTTAATTTTTTTGTGTTGATTTACCTGATAGCAAGGAAATTTTAACGTACGGAAAGACCACCTGCTATAACGTCATTTTGAAAACTACGATCTTGACGAAGAAGTTAGCATTTTCTCTACACAAGGCCTTTTGTGATTTATGAAACATCGTACTGCGTGAACAGACTATTGACTTAGCCCCATTCTGTAATACGAACATTTGTTTAACATAAGAATGTGCTTGCACAAAAAACACAGCAATCTCTATATTTTTGCCTACATAGTCATCTAAAAAGGTCCCTTCGCGCTGCTGTTTTTGACATCTAACTTGGCCTTGGCGACGCTAAGCCTAGAAAAAAAGTGCTTAAGCCGCGCTAAGCCCCTTCTACATCACTGACTGCTTGACCATTTCATTAGCATGGTATTTCTACGGAAAGAATACTTATATTGGGTGACTATTAAAATAACACTTACAATGTGCTGAATGTTGAACCATATAAAATCAACGTAAAACTTTTAAATTTGTCATCACTTATTTATCACATTTTGAGAACACGAAAACTTACATATTTAATCAGTTGTCTGTCTCTCATATTCTGTTCTTAAATATAATTCAAGAGAAGAAAAGATACAGCAGTGTCAGTATGAACTTGATGCATGCACAAGCATGATTGAAGAGCATTTGTTCTTTGAAATTTCATTCAGAATCATAAGCAGAATTCCTCTCCTAGAGAAATTGGTATCAAAAGTTTGAACTTCCACATTGCTGCAGTTCAATAAACAAGTGATGCAATGTTTTGGTGCATTGGATAGGTTTATGAGAAACTTTTCTTAACGCATTCCTTCTGGTGAAATCACAGGCGTAACCGGGGGGGGGGGGGGGGTCACGACTCCCCAGATTTTCAGAGCCTGGGATCCCCAATGTAATGGACCCTCCAAAATTTTTCGGGAATATAATGATATAATGCGCACTTATGATGTGAACCAACTAAATTTAATAATATAAGATTGTAATTTTTCGTAGAATGCAAACACGTGTATAATGTGTACTTAATAAAACAGCAATATCGATTTCTAATAGGCAAAGTCAGTTCTACAACTTTGTAATTTACATTTCTGCCTTATCTTTCATAGTTTTACAGTTTTGATCGCTAAGTTCCACAATTCACCAACAAAGGCGCCCATATCGTGCCCGTTCGATCGCGTCTCAGCAACAGCTTTGCTCCTGCGCGTGTGTGTGTAAGGGAAGGGGATCCCCAACTGTATCGCATACATTATGTATATAATATTGTACTGTATATACACTGAAGTGCCAGAAAAACTGGTACAGACGAGCTTATGCAAAATACATAGCAACGTCACCTATGCGCGTACTCGGTTGCGTCCGCCAGTGCGTATATAAAGCGATAGACATCATTGTCAGCTGTCAGAGCTGTTTTCGGCATGAGAATGACAAGTAATAACGATTTAAGCGATTTTCAACGCAGTGTCATAGTTGGCGCTCGTGAGAGGGGCAATAGTATTTCGGAGGTAGAAACGAAGTTCGGATTTTCACGGACGACCATTGCAAGGGTGTACCGTGACTACAAGAATTCCGGCAAAACCTCCAACCTACGATACCAGTGTGGCCGTTAAAAGACATTGGGTGAACGTGACCATCGTCGGTTGTCAGGAATAGTTTCACACGATAGGCATGCAACACTCTCGCAGGTATCATCGGAATTCAATGCTGGAGCCTCAACAAGCATCAGCGTCCAGACTGTGCAACGTACCCTGCACGATATGGGCTTTGGGAGCCGACGCCCAACTCTAGTCCCCTTGATGGGTGCACGACACAGAGCTATGCGCCTCGCTTGGGCACGGCAACACCGCTACTGGACACTTGATGACTGGAAACAAGTAGCCTGGTCTGACGAGTCGCGTTTCCAACTGTATCAGGCAGATGGAAGGATTCGGCGCAAACCCCATGAAGCCATGGATGCCGCCTGTCAAGAGGGAACTGTACCGGCTGGTGAGGGGTCCGTAATGGCATGGAGTATGTTTAGCTGGACTTCATTGGATCCCCTGGTATGTCTACATACATCTGTGACCGGCCAACGCTATGTGCGCATCCTTTCTGACGAGGTACACCCGTTCATGTCCTGCATTCATGCTGATGGGTTGGACCTGTTCCCACAGGACAATGCACCTCCACGCAAGTGTCGGGACGCCACATTATGGTTAGAGGAGCATTCATCTGAGTTTGGGGTGTTGCCATTCCCACCCAAGTCCCCAGATCCTAACGTGATAAAACACATTTGGGATGCCATGCAACGCGCTATCGACCACAGGAATCCAACCTCGGAATACACCCTAATTGTGGAACGCTCTGCAGGAAGTATGGTGTGCATTGCCTACAGCATATTTTCAGAAGCTAGTGGAGTCCATGCCCCGTCGTATTTCTGCAGTCCTGCGCTCCCGTGTGGGACCTACCAAGTATTAGACTGGTGTACCAGTTTTTCTGGCACTTCAATGTATATGTATGCATATAATGTGCGTATGTATGATGGGACCCCCTTCCAGATTTTGAAACATGGTTACGCCACCGAGTGAAATCGTGATTTAAATCGTTACAATTACTGTAAGTGTCTCTTTCCACAGACACAATGCAAATGAGTATCTAATGGGAAATTTATATCTTTGTTAGAAGCTCTCGTCTTGTAGGGCAGTTTAAGCTTCATTAAACCGGGAAGTACCTTAAAGTGAACTAAATTGTGTTGAAATTGCACGTACTGGAGAAGTTTCAGATGAATTTATCGAAAAGAAGTTTGAAACTAAAACGTAAGTAAAAATGACTGTATAGTTATGAATGAAACACGACTGAAATATACCAGTTTTCTGTTATTTAGAAGAGCGTGGGATCTGAATCGTGCTATAGGATTGTAAACTTCTCTCAGTCCAGTAATATTTTCCCTCAAAATAATTTGATATGCAGGATGAAGCTGGAGTGTGACGCTGTAATACTATCATGCCACGTGTTTTACGTGAACAAAAGCTAAAGAACTCAACCCTTACAACTTATGCACTTACGTTAAAATAAATTCGAATGCATTACATTTAATTCCGACTCAAATTAAGATTACGATTTGATATAAAAATTCCAAATATTTCCATTTGATATGAAAGGTCGTTGTGCTATAAGCAGTCTCAAGTCCCTAATTTAGAGCCACTGGTTCCAGAGAATGGGAAAACCTAGTGCCGTAGGACAAACCCTCCATACATACCTCATCGCGCACTCGAAACCGGGTCCACTATTGATTATATCGATGAAAATGCGAATTCAGGGGCTCTAGAGTTTCAGGACTCAGCACGTGCAAAATTTGGAAAGAGAGTGGTAAGGTGACACCATATCACCCGAGATCTTCAATGTCACATTCCAGAACGTTTTTCAGTCACTCTACTGGGGAGACAAAGGAATAAAAATTAACAGAGAGAGTTAGAGAGTTTAAGCCACCTTCGTTTTGCTGACGACATAGTCATGTTTGCAAGGGCGTCGTGCTTTTTGCGAACGTGCCACTTGCGGACAATGCCAGATGCGAACGGAGCAATACATAATGGCATTTTTTAAAAATGAGAGAATTAGGAGAACCGGTAACAAAACGGAAGAAAATGTATGTAAAAGTTGATGAAAGAATTGAAAATATTATTTCAGCATTTGAAAAAAACTAGGACTTAAAAAGGTGCTTAAAAGCCTTAAGTTTTGTAACAAATTTTGCCTAAATTTGATTTTTGTTTTAGTTTTGTAACATAATTTGTTTTGCAGCATTTTTAGAGTTTTGTAAAATAATTTGAAATTTGTAACACTAAAATAACATAAGGAACTATTCTCCTGCAATTTTTAAACCGCCAGTGTGAATTGTCCGCATCTGGCACGATGAACCCTCCCAATCTGTGACAAGAGTAAAGAAGTAAGATTAAATGCAAACTTACACACAACAAAATTGATACACAATGCTTTTACCAGAATTGAAGATTTTGAAGTAGATGGGACAAATTTAAAAGTAACTGCTGTCTACCACTGCCTTGGTCAGCATATATAAAGCCAAGGCTACATCGAGAAAAAACTCGTATGAAACTTGGCTGGAATGCATTTGGAAGTCAATTTTCAAGAGCATCTTTTCTTTTTTTTTTTTTTTTTTTTTTTTTTGATTGGAGGTTTAACGACCACCGTGAGCAACTCAATGGGCTATAAGCAGTCGCCCGTCCCTAATTTAGGGTCACTGGTTCCAGGGAAGGGAGAGAGCCAGTGCCGTAAGACAAACACAACATTCATGCCTGACCGGGATTCGAACCCGGACCCCTTACGGACGAGTGATCAGAGGCCAGCGCCTTAGACCACTGCGCCACCGGGGCGGCCAAGAGCATCTTAGCCATATGTCTTTAAATAAAAGTGTTCAATTAATGCATCCTTCCAATTTTTACTTAAGGATCATAAAAATGAACCTTAATTGAAAAAAAAAAAAAAAAAAAAAAAAAACAAAAAACACCGAGGCTGCCGACAGCTCTAGAAGCATGAAGAGATTAGTGTGCCCAAAAAACATAGGAAAAGAAACTCATCGATCATGAAAATGACAAGCAAACATCATGAACAAAGAAAAGACCCTGAAATGACAATGGGCTGGACATATTGCTTAAGGACCTGAGCATCGTTGGACAACTGAAATACTACAACGGCCGTTCCATAAAAACTGAGAGTAAAATCGCACAAAATGAGGAAATATAGGTACAGAAAGCCATCTTGTTCTTTCTCAGAGCATCTTCCCTCGGATGATATGCAATGGTCCCATCGTTCAGTCCACTTTTCAAAGCATGTGGCGAAGGCATTTTGTGAAATCTGCTTTAGCGACCCCTGTACAGCTTGAATAACGTCAGCACCTGTGTAGATCGAATGATGCGCCACGGAACTTCTTCTTTATTGTTGGAAACAACCAGAAATCGCACGGGGCGAGGTCAGGAGTGTAGGCAGGCAGCGGCATGGTTTCAATACTGCATTTCGTAAGAAACTGTTGAACACAAGCAGCCACATGTGGGCGGGCATTATAATGGTGTAGAGTCCACTTGCCCACCAGTTCCGGTCACTTAATCGATATGTGTCGTCGCAGACGCTTCAAGACTGAAATGTAATACTCAGCATTGACAGTAATTTGTGGGGGAACGGCATGCTGGTAGACTAAACCTTTATGATCAAAGAAAATTATCATCACTTTCCCAGCTGATTTGGTTTGGCGGATTTTGTTTGAAGGAGGCGAGCGTGTGTGTTTCCAGACACTCGTTGTGCGCTTTGTGAGGGGGTCGAAATAGTGGACCCATGTATCATCGGCAGTTATTACTGTATTTCGAAAGTTTGGATCCTTTGCAACCATTTGTTTCTAGTCGTGACACACTTGAACTCTGGCTAACAATTGTTCTCTCGTCAAGTGATGAGGTACCCATCTGGAACACACACGATGCAGCAGCAATTTGTCGCGTAGAATGCGGAATGCCGATGTTTTTGAAATATTATTTGACGCCGCTATGTCTTCACACGTCATTCGTCTATCTTCTTCCAGGATTGTTCAAACAGTGTTAACAATACGCTCCGTAACAACACTTTCAGGTCGACCAAAACTAGGAGCGAGTTCCGCCGGCAAACGCCCTTTTCTGAAATCATGATGCCGTCTAAGAATCGTTAACTCATCCAAACATTTATATTTGTAAGCTGTTTTCATTAAATCAACTGTTTCTGGAACCGTTTTAGCCAAACGATAGCAAAATTTTATCGCACAACCCATTTTACTTCTTAACTCTGAATCCCTTACCTCCATAGCTGTATGGCAAAATGCAGACTAATATTTCAAAAACAACAACAACAACAACAAAACTGCGTAATAACAAAACCAGAATCGTCTACCACGGCTAATAATTATTGCCATAGATACTTCCTAAATTCAGTTAGTCGTCTGCGTGGTTGTTTTTTTCCTTCGCACTGTTGCCAACACAAAAAAATTACTCTTAGTTTTTATAGAACGGCCTTTGTAGATTGGACATCAAGGGACAGGGAAAAAACCAGAAGAAGACCACTTGAGAGATGGGTAAATGAAAAATTGAAGGCATATATACAATGTGCCATTATGTCTTAAAAGAAAAGTGTTTGGTCAATGCATCTTTCCAGTGCTTACGTATGGTGCAGAGACGTGGACCTTAACTAAAAGAGACATACAAAGGCTGCAGACAACTCAAAGTAGATTGGAGAGGTGCATGCTTGGTGTAACCAGGAGAGATAAGAAGAGGAACTCGTGGATCAGAAAAATGACAAGAGTGGAAGACATCATGATCAGAGTTAAATCCCTGAAATGGCAATGAGCTGGACATACTGCCAGAAGGACAGACCATCGATGGACAGCCGAAATTTTAGATTGGATTCCAAGGGACAGGAAAAGACCCAGAAGAAGGCCACATGGGAGATGGGTGGATGAAATTCGAAAGTATGCGGGAGTAACATGGAGGAGACTGGCACAAGACAGACCGTTGTGGAAGAAACTTGGGGAGACCTTCGTCCAGCAGTGGATTGATAATTGTTGACGATGATGATATATACTATCGATAAAAACATACCACTATAAACCACAATTTCAAAAAACAAGCAAACCAGAAAGTCAAAAAAAAAAAAGATATATATATATATTAATACAAAGAGACTCAAAAAAGCATTATAACCAAAAACAAACCTCTCATATATATATATATACTTAAGAGCATAGCCGAAAACATAAGAAAAACTTAAGAATTTAAAACGAAAGTTGCAAAATAACCTGAAGATCAAAACGCGCAACGCAGCTCCGATAACTACCTTTACACATTTAGATATATTGACGATCTGCTGTGTATAAATAATTCAGAAGTTATAGAGAGTGATTTTGATAATATCTATCCTAGCTCTCTTAACTTATGTAAAACCAACCACAGTAATCAGGAACTAGAGTTCCTAGACTTAAGCATTAAACTTAATGGAGGTAACCCATCTATTAGCCTCTTTGATAAAAGAGTTAATTTTCCTTTCAAAGTAATTAAATATCTACACTGGAATAATAACATATCAACCAAAGTAATTGAGAATGTACTAATTTCTCAGGTGCTTAGAATTCCAAGAATTTGCAGCAACAATTTGGACTTCAATTACCACATTAATATACTATTAGACAGTTTTCTAGAGAAGAAAATTCCTACTTCTTTCATCAAAAGAACTTTAAGAAAAATTATTCTGAATAATAGAGTAAGGTTGGCAGATCTGCTTTAATTTTCTACACAGTTAATAATATGATTCTGACCAATGAAAGCCTTTTAGAAGTTGGCTAGAGGATGCATATTAACTACAAAAAGGAACCTTAGTGCTATGGATAAGAAGGTCCTATTAAAAATAAAAAATGAAATAATATAGACAAAATCACAAAAAAAACCCCTTAAAAATCTGTTTATAAAATAAAATAAAAATAAATATAAAAGAAAACTAGTTATTCACTCACTAGAATAGCTATACTAAAAATAGAGAACTAACATTAAAATTAATAGGATTCTGAATAGTCTACAGAAGCTCACTAAGGTGATTAAATACATGCAAAGATTATTAAACACACTACTCGTGTATTTGATAATATTTCTCATGTATTGTGGAGAGTTGATTCTGCTCTTTCTGATCAAACAATTCCACAATCTTAATTATATTTTTCTCTAGTTAAAATCTCCGCGAGTAGGATTTTTTCAGTGTGTGGAGGCCTTCAGCTCCACCCACACTGCCCCCCAGCGACTAGGGAGTGGCAGGGATGTTTAGAAGTTTGGGGTAAATGGTCGGCCATGTTTCCTCAAGAGTGGAAGAAGTTAAGTTGCATAAGAGGTAAGCTATTTTCATTGTCTTTGGGTTTCAGGTTTTCCAAGTTCAATGTTTGAACTTCTTGAACATTTTTTCTATTTTTTGCTTTTAGCATTTAGGCACTATTTAGGCACTTTTTTGCGGATTTTAACTCTTTCTTTTCTTGGTAACTTTGCGCGTTTTTTAGGGAACTAAGGCTAAGCAGCCGGCCGTTCCATTGTTCTTGTAGTCTACGATGTGTTTTCAATGTAGTTAAGGTCTTAATAACTACTTAATTATGCACTTAAAGCACTTCTGAAATACTTTGTACATATTGCAACTAATTGTTTATGTCATATAACCTTCACAAAGCATTTCTTTAGTTTATTATTGTCTTTATTTTATTATCGTTTTTGTGTTGTCAGAAGTTGTGGAGTAGGGGGTTTTTATAATCCAGTTTTCTTTCAAGAATCTGTGCTTTAGAAAAAAAAATAATATTACCTTTTTTTTATTGCAATGTTTAAGAATTTGTAATACTTTAGTATTGCTATTCAGGTTTAAATTCTCTCTCATGCGACTAGGTAACTTGGCAATTTGTTATTGCTGAACATTATTTCTGATTCATTATGTCACTCTTACAACTTGAGTTTTCTATAATCATCTTCTTTCTGTTTATTAGTAACAGATGAAGAGCATGGGTCGGGCCAGGAAAGTTATGGATGCAAGCTAAATTGTTAACTAAAGCTTGGTCATACAACTCTGTGGAGGTTATGACATATATATATTTAAAAAAAATTTTTGGTGGGCTTATTACTTGCATCTATGACTTTGCAGAAACCCATTTCCAAATAGGTCTTTGTGGAAGTGAGAAAATGCAGAGTTTTGCTGGTCCTTGACAAAGCCAAGGCTCAGTATTCTCGACACTTTCTACATTCAGTTTTTCTATTTTTTCTCTTTTTACTCACACCGGTCAATACATAACCTTTTCTATGTTGTACTTGGTATGAGTCAAACAATTTTTTTGCTTCAGTCTCTTCTTAATAGAATATATATATATATATATATATATATATATATATATATATATATATATATATATATATATATATATGCAAGCAGGCGCACAATTGCTCAGAAACCCAATACAAAGAAGAAATGTTTTCTAATTCCCGTGATAATTATTATTATTTAGGAACGGCTGCTGCGTTTCTAATAAAACACATTTTGAACTGATAATTCTTAGGCGATAATTATATCAGTAGCAGCTTTAAATATCTTAAGTTTTAAGCTGAGAACCTCAAGCAGATGAAAACGGTTTCACTTATTTTTAGTAAAATTTCAATTAATGCTCGTTTGTAATTTTTTCTCGACATTTCAGTAGTTACTTTTTTATTTCTCACAATTCTTATCATGCTAGCATGTTTTATTTTTAATTCGATTGCAATTTATCATTTGTGTATCAGTTTTTTCGTTATGATATTAGTTTATAAATTATGTTTTTTTCAAGAATTTTTTCAGAAAGAAAGAGAAAAAGAGAGAGAGAGAGAGAGAGAGAGACATTTTAAGCGATGTGAAACGAGAGGATGCGAGAGATTCACGTTTCGTCCTTCTCCGTTTCTTTGGTCCATGGTCAAATCCCATGACCTCCATTCTTGGCAGAGTTGCAACCACTTTCTATCGACCGTCCTCTAACAGCTAGCTGTTCAATGACCTTGGAATGGCTGCCTCTGCGACCTGGGGCGTCGACCTCCTTCGGCATGTCGTACTCTTACGCTCTTCTCTCTCTCTCTCTCTCTTTATCCTTGGGCATCCTCTCTCTCGCTTTCTCTGCATTTTCACCCTCCTCCTCTCCTTCTCTCTTTCTGCATCCTTCTCTGTCTCCTTAGAACGGAGCTGTTCCAGATATTCTTCTTTTTATACATCATCTTAGGATTTCCGTGCCATTCGATTAACCTCTAAAGTCGTCAAACTCAAAACTTTCTCTTTTGATGCTGCCAGAAATTTAAGCTGTAGACAGACAGGACTAACCGAATCTTGCGTGCCATTCGTTTGCGATTGTTCCACTCTAACGGTCTGGGATTAAAAAAAAAAAGGAAAATAGAATTCAGTATTTATCCCAAAGTTTCAAAGAAAAACTATTTCATCCAATCACAACTCAAAACTGATATCTTAACTTGTCGTATCATGTTTTTCATCTTCTTTCCTACATTCAAGAGAAAAATGTGTTTTTTAGATACTGTTTAGCCAGTTCGATGGCTGAAAGTGCACCATTTAAAATTTTCTGTGGTCGTTTCTCCTATTTTTCTACTAATAACAAAATAATTCTCAGTGTCATATAGATCTAAGGGGTGGTTACAATTCATCGTTTTTCAAAAACTTCATGGGGACATTTAATCTTGCCGTTTTTTTCTCTCTTGTCTTGCTTTAGCTAATTTAAAAATCTTTCATATAAACGCAGGCTCGGCAAAGTTCTGAAGTTTTCTGCATTGGGAGAGCCAAAAGCGTAGAATAAAACGCAACTTCCATGTCTCACTGAAGAATCAAACCCGGAACTCTCCATAATTATTTTATATTTAGTAGTTTCAAAGATTTTAGTCATTTCTAATCGGTCATCATCCGATTCGTAATCGACTATCTTCTACTCCAGCATGTACCAGCCCTCCCCTGTCTTTTACTTCCCCGCATTTCTGCTCCTATTCTTCTTACATTCTGTCTCTTTGCTGCATTTTTTGCTGCTGTCAGCTTGTGACTCTTTCTTTGTCTCTCCCTCACTCTTTCCTTCGCAGTATTTCTTTTGTAACTCACTGTTCTTGATCCTATTTCTCTTTCCTTTTCTTCCTCTATTCCATTCTTCAATTCCCTCTTCCTTATTCTTCCCCTACCGTTTTCCCAACCTTATGTCTTTCATTATTTCTCATCTTTCCTCCCTCATTCTCTCTCTTTAAATCTTATCTCTTTTCCGCGTACCTTCGCCTTTTTGTTGCCCGTATTTTCCGCTTGATGATCTTTCCAATTATTTCCCCCTCCCCTTCGACCCAGTGCTTTCCCAACTTTCGTCTGGTATCTTCCCTTGCTACATATTAATTTCAAGCTGAGTGAAGCATGCATGTAAGGTCTGTACATAAGTTTCCGGCGCTCCACATAGCGGATTGTAAAAGCGAAACGGTTGGATTTTCGTCAGAATTTCATGCTGTGGGGGTAAGATGGCAACATTGCTTCGAACGGCACGTGCTGGCGGACAACCTATACGTAGTTAGTTGAGCTAGGATACAACGGCCGGCAAGGTGCGTATTCGTCACTATCAGTTGTTCATGTTTAATCTCGGTAAAATCGCTGCAGTAGCACGAGCGTGGATTTTGCGCGGCATATGGAGAGAAAGCTATAGGTGCAAGCACATATCGCGAGTGATTTATGAAGTTCAGAAGTTGTGATTTCCGCGTGGAGGACAATCAGCCTAAAGGACAACCGAATGAGATGTAGAGTGCAGATTTGCAAGCTCTTCTGGACAAAGATGCTGTTCAGTCTTCCACAGAATTAGCAATACAGTTAGGAGTGAATCAGTAGACCTTGGTTTACCATGGGAAAGTTTCAAAAAGTGCGAAAGTGGATCTCACACGAACAAATGCTGGAGACTTATGCATAGAGCTAATAAATCGAACACAAAGTTTAGCACATACCTCCTCTGTAGGCCAAAGATAGCTTTCTGTCGGCAAGTGAACCATTTCTCATGAGCTGATCGCAGTCTTCCCTGTTCTTTTGACCAAAAAACATTCACTTTTTTCTTATTGCGAAGACCGAAAAAGTCAAACTTTTAAGAGGCATAAACGATGCCTAATCTTCGCTGAGTTCAGCATTATGGAATGAAGTTCGACTTATTCCTTTATTTCCCTGCAGAGTCCGCATTTGGACGGAGCAGGTCTAGTCATCAGCTTAGCTTATTCTTTTATTAATAAGCCAGTGACTTTTTTCACTACTACACGATTTTTGAGAATTTATCACATACTGCTACAATTAAAATAAATCAATTTTCGTCGGTTTTCAGGCAGTATGAGTGCTTTTCTTTTATTCAGTATTCACTTAGAAAGAAAACAAAACTTAAATCTCCTTAAGCTCTATAAGTGAACGGACTTCGGACATTTCATGTAAAGGAAGCCTCATTGATCCTGTTACCGGTAAGCCAAGAAATTCACTTAAAGAATCGGTGCCGAAAGTTATTTCTGCAGAAAATTTCAAGAATTGTTGTTCTTAAAGATTTCACGACGCTCTTTCAGAGCGGCTCCATCACCCTACGTATATCCAGCGATGATCGATTCCCTCTCGGTTTTCATAAGTTGCTTCTTGTGCTCGCGATTGTGTTTCATCGTCCATCTGTCGTTTGCTTTATTCCCGTTTCGCTTTGGGCTATATTATGAATATAATTCTCATTATAAAGTCATTACAAAAGTCAAAAGCGTGTTAGTGATACTAGCTGCATCTTAAGAAATTTAGAAAATTAATGAACAAGGATGAAACACTTGGTGTGTTAAAGCAATGTGAAAGCAAAGAAAGCGCATACAATGCTGCCTGTGGTAAATATACGATTCGTAAAAGAATTCACTGCACTTTTTTGTGTTTTTTCTGCATTGGTACATTAAAAATACACTACAAAGATGAAAACAAATTAATTATTCAAAATATAATCATCTATATTAATAAACGAAGTATGTGTGTGTCCTTCGCGATACAAAAAATAAATAAATAAATAAATAAAACTACTCAACCTAGAAACCTGAAATTTTTCAGGAAGGTAGCTTCCATACCGAGAATGTGCACCTCGGGCTTAGATTTTCGAATTTTTGAGAAAAACGTGGTTTCCGATTTCCCGTGCATCGTTCCGCTTTGTTTACAAACCCTTTGTTTTCAAACAAGAGATAGAAATGCATTTTTGTTACCAATGCCTAACACTTTAACCCAAAAAAGATTTATTGATTACCAGGGATTGATGTTATGGAATAACCTAACTTGTCAATTAACACATATTAATAATTACAATTATTTTCGAAAACAACTAAAAAAATATTTGCTAACAAATTAAAGTAAAAAAATTGTATGGTAAAATTTAATAATCAGACCACTTAAGAGTAAATTTTATATGTGCAGGACGTTTGACTTGACTACGTACTTTAGGGGAATTGGGATTCACTCAGGCTATATATATTTATATAGCCTTTTACTCAATTTCCTGTTCTGTGGTTACCCTGTACATAAGTATTCACATTATATATGTTGTTTTTCTTAATACTTTATGTTATAAAATTAATTTTGAAATGTAACATAGTCAAATGTAACCCCATAACGAAATAAATGAAATGAAACCTGATCACACCCAACGTGAAGGAAAGTAGTTCACGATGAATTTTACGTGTTTCGTTTTCAGAATTTCGTTATAATAGACGCCTTAATGACTATTTTTATTTGTAAATACATTTTATGAAGAAAATATATCGAATAACAGTACTACGGTTTTTTCATAGTTTTTATCCGGAGCTAGTGTATTCTTTAAGCGAAGCTACACTGGCGGAAAGTGAAAAAAGAACACCAAGAAGGAATTGGCAGACGATCATGAAATTTACATATGTTAATGGGGTTGAGTTTACGTAGGTGTGATGTTAATTTCGGGACCAACCGGTGAGCGCTTACGCCACAGTACGGCATAATATCCAAATTTTCGTCGGTGGTATTTAAGGAGTACGGCGAAGTGAATGTAATCAGTCGTCGGCGTACGGACACGTGCGAAGACCCTGAAGAAGCTGCAATGCCTGGACATGGAAGACGTGTACGATTTCAGCAGTTATCGGACTTTGAGCGAGGTCGTTTAGTCGGACTCCGCGAGGCCGGGTGGTCGTATCGTCGTATTGCGGAGCGAATTGGACGGGAAGTATCGGTGGTGGTACGATGGTGGCGCAGATGGTCCGATGAACATTCCCACACGAGAAAACGTGGAACCGGGAGTCACAGACGGACTGATGAGCGGACCGATCGACGCATAAGAAGAGCGGCGTTGTCAAGCAGAACATCCACTGCGACGCAAATCCGAGCTGCCGTTGCACCTGAGGTGACTGTGCGAACAATCCGCAACCGTCTACTGGATGCAGGACTACGTGCACGTGTGCCTCTGACATGTGTACCTCTGACTCCAGCCCACAGTCAGGAACGGCTGCAATGGTGACGCCAACGTCTGCACTGGAGAACGCAATGGCGATCTGTCGTCTGTCGTGTTCAGCGATGAAAGCAGATTCTGCTTGAGAGCCTCCGATGGCCGTATGCGTGTTCGCAGACGCACAGGGGAGCGTCTCCACACTTCTTGCATCCGCCAGCGACACACAGGGCCTACATCTGGTCTCCTGGTGTGGGGAGCGATCAGCTATCGCTCCCGTACTTAACTAGTGTTTGTACCGGGTACGTTAAACAGCACCTCCTACATCAACAACATCATTCAGCCCGTTGTTGTGCCATTTGTAAGGTCGGTCCATCGTGGTGTTTTCCAGCAAGATAACGCACGCCCACACACGGCACGTGCAACGCAACATGCACTTCTGGGTGTGAGACAACTTCCATGGCCTGCACGTTCACTGGATTTGTCCCCCATTGAACACGTGTGGGATTTTATGGGACAACGACTTATCCGGTCTCCACGGCCAGCCACGACCATCCCCGATTTACGCGTCCAGGTTGAGGATGCTTGGAACTCAATACCCCAAACTTACATCCAACATCTGTACGACAGACTCCATTCCAGAATTGCACAGTGTGACGCAGCTCATGGCGGTTCAACCTCGTACTAAGTATGTTACATGGAAATGTTATTTTTCAGTTTACCAGCAAATAAAGCTGTATTTTGCCATAATGTTTTGATCACATTATTCTCTGTATTCCATTATTATGCTGTATAAATTTCGTTGGTATCAGACGTCTCCTTCTTGGTGTTCTTTTTTCACTTTACGCCAGTGTATTTCGAACTTTTGCTGGCACGAGATGGAATTATGACGCATAAATTTGTGATATGAATATGAAAATAATTGTATTATTATCTTCCATAATAAAATAAATGCCTAAGATTATTTCCATTACAATAAGATTTATTTCGATAAAAATAGAACAAAAAATTCCGTATATTATCATGAACTACTTTCTTTCACGTTGGGTGTTATCAGGCTGTATGTAATCAAAGTAGAAAGGAAACACGAGAAATCGGGAACTACTTGAAAGCGTTCTAATTTTCCCGTGTATCGATCCGCTTTGTACCTGATCACATCCAACGTAAAGGAAATTAGTTCTCGATAAATTTTGCGCTTATTTTTTTTAGAATTTCGTTATAATAGACGCCTTAATGACTATTTTTATTTGTAAATACATTTTATGAAGGAAATATATCGAATAACCATACTACGGTTGTATTTAGTTTTTATCCGGATCTAGCGTATTCTTTAAAGTTAAGCGAAGCTATTTTGAACTTTTGCTGGCACAAAATGGAATTATGACGCATACATTTGTGATATGAAAATAAATGTATTATATTCCATAATAAAGCAAATGCCTCTGATTATTTCCATTACAATAAGATTTATTTCGATGACAATAATAAAAAAAAATTGTATATTATCGTGAACTACTTTCTTTCCGGATGACCCAGCCGTTCAAAATCTCGCAATGGTGTGATGTTCTTTCCACACCGCGAGTTAGGAAAAATCAGAGAATCCCTTCTCCAGCGCTTCGAAAAATATATGTGTATGACGTTGCATTCCACACACTAGATTGACTGGGAGTTCTCAAGTACGTTCTACAGCGGATGGCTGCCCGCAACGATTCATGGTCACGTCTGACCCGTGGGCCATGCCCCCGGCCCTCTTTCGGGGGGGGGGAGATGTGACTTGCCTGCACAGCAGGACGCACACGACATAAAGGCAGATAGCGGAGATAACGAACGTCTGCGTAGCTCAATTGGTAGAGTGACTTATTCCGGAATGAGGTGACCCGGGTTCGAGCCCCGGCGTGGACAAAAATGACTGAGAAATTTACTTCGTTGTATTAGTCAGAAGCAACCCAGCAATAAAACCCAATTAATAGAAGCAATAATTCAATCTTGGTTTCACAGTATAATAGCTGTAGAACTAAAAAACTTGGTTTACTCCATGGTGGCCGTAATTAACGCTAAAGGTTACCCAACTAAGTATTAACTGACATGGTGAGAATTTTTGTATATACACTGCTGGCCACCCAAAATGCAACACCGAGAAGGAAGCATCCGATTGGCCTGCAATTCGCAGCATGCGTCGCCCGCGAGAGAACATGCAAACGATTAGCATTGCAGGGCATATGCAAATCATGTGCGCCCGGCACGCTACCGAGAAGCACTATAAAAGGGTGCACAGAAGGCGGGATGAAAGTAGTGGAAGTGTGTTGTGCTGCAGGACCTGTGCGTGGGAAGCTTCCTGATGCCTTGTCGCAGAATACGGCAGTAATTCCAGCACGCTTCGGAGTTCGACAGAGGACGAATAGTGGCTTATCGCGACAGTGGTTTATCGTACCGAGACATCGGCACCCGTGTGGGACAATATCCAGCCACAGGGAGGCGAGTAAAGATTCGGTGGATGCCGGAGGGACGGACGGACCGACGTGCGCGATTGCTGCAGCCGCAGCACACCACCGAACGAGAGGACCGGCATGTTGTCCGGCGGGCATTGACGGCTCGCACCGCCACAGCACGAACGTTAGCGCAGGAATTAGGATGTGTTGCGCAACAACCTGTGTCAGTACGTACAGTTCGACGTCGTCTGCAGGAGCGGGGACTTGTCGCACGGCGTCCATTGCTCCGATTACCATTGACGTTACACCACCGGCGAGTGCGGCGGCAGTGGGACGTTGAACGCCGCACCTGGATTACGGAATGGCACGATATTGTGTTCTCCGACGAATCCCGCTTCTGCCTGCAACACCATGATGGTCGGATCCGCGTGTGGTGGCACCGCGGCTAGAGACTGTATGACGCCTGCATTATGCATCGCCATACCGGTCCGTCGCCTGGCGTTATGGGTTGGGACGCAACTGGGTACGACACCCGCATCCCTCTGGTGCGCATCAACGGTACACTCAATAGCCACCGCTACATCTCCGACGTTTTGGAGCCGGTAGTCCTCCCCTACCTGCAGGACCTGCCAGCGGCCACGTTTTAACAGGACAATGCGCGCCCGCACGTGGCACACATCGTGCAACAATTCTTCACGGCCCACCAGGTATCACTGCTGCCGTGGCCCGCCTGTTCTCCCGATATGTCGCCCGTCGAACACGTCTGGTCGCTGATCAGCAACCGAGTGGCCCGGCAAGCACCACCCGCGGCTACGCCTGATGAACTGTGGTAACGTGTGGAAGCAGCCTTGATCGACATACCCCAAGCTCACATCCAAAGCCTTTTTCGTTCGATGCCGCGGCCGTTATTGCCAGCCATGGGGGCCACACGAACTATTGATGTCTGCGTGTTCCGCAAGTCGCACGGGCCTGTAAGCTCAATTGTGTCATCTTTGTATCTGTTGTTATGTGCCCAGTAAATTCGGCTTCGCTATCTCGTGTCCTTCTTGGTGTTGCATTTTGGGTGTCCAGCAGTGCATCTTATTTCTTCTATGTGTTTCACATTTCTTCTTTATAACTGCTGTTCTAATAATACAAAATCCTTCATAAAGGTTATTGCATTACATTCTTGATGAAATGATATTTCCATTGATATATAATTTTATGGTATTACTAAAAAAAAAAAAAAAAAAGTGGTGTTATGAGCCATCAAACCTCAAAAATACACTATTTCCAAAAGGTTTCCACATTTTTGGCCACTACTGTAAAGTGTGCAATAGAACTGAATCCGACCATTTTCTTTAAACATTTAGCGCCACCCTCCGGCGTCGCCTGACTTGCCTAATGCGTAGGGGCAGGCCTGAAGGTCGGGTGTCCTCCAGGGATTATCTGAATATTGTTGCAGCTCAAGTCTATCCTGCAATGTTGACTTTTTATCCAGCAGGTTACGGCTATGTCATTGACGACAACGCTATTGTTCATCCCGCATGTTGTGCTCAGCAGTGGTTTAGCAAGCATGACAACGACTTCCACCATTTTTTTCCTAGCCACCACAAGGCTCAGATCTGAACCCCTTTGAGAATGTGTGGGACACGTATGAAAAAAAGATCCCGGACCAAAGTCTTCTTCCATTAAATGTGAGATTGTTAAAGAAATGGTGAACGCCTGGTATTCTGTAGATGTAGATTCACTCCAACACCTTGTGGAATCTATTGGCCTAAAATATGTCTACCTTCCTTGAAAGAGCCATTTCGTTGATGTGCGAAAGCTTGGAAACGTACATTTACATTTTTTCGCCAATAAAGCGAATTACTAGAATAGTTTTGCTGTTTTGTGTACAGTTGGTGTACAGTTTCTCGTTATTAATTTGCATAGCGAATACCTCTCCCTTCCCCACTATAGCTGCTGCAATGTGAGCGAATTAAACATGGATTACGCAATTTAAGACATTTTCTTTTTAAGAAAAATTTCAATGTAAGATATTTATAATTTTAATGTATGATAATTTGTGGGACATTAAAGAAAGATATGAAATACGCAAAAATTCCGGATATCATCCATTTCCTCATGTTGTAAATATAATTTATTATGCGTATACTGTGAAAAGCGTAGGTCCCAGTTCTTTGAAACCGATGAAACCGCATTCGCGACGTCCTGCCTAATGATATCAGTGAAAAATTTCCTTTGGGGAATATTCCGAAGTTCTGATTATTTGTTTATTTACATATACATCAAATGTTATATTCCTTTAAAAATGTAAGTGTGTCGAGCGCAAACATTCTTGTGAAACAGAAATTACATCCCATTCATTTTATTTTCTCCGCTGTCGAAGAACAGCCCTCACAGTAGAAGCTCTCAGTAGTCAAAACTGTTTGTATAAAAGTCTTCACACTTGCATTATTAAATATAATGCCATTTCCTTTTAAATCAGATTCAAACTTGAGTTTCGAAAGCCGTTTTGCTCAAGAAATTACCTTTATAACTTGGTGGTTATAAATCACATTTGAGTAATTCACGAAATACTGTCTTGCTTCCATCTTTTCTATTTTTAGCACGTCTTTTGTAAAAAAGATCGTGCTTATGTTATCACTTCGTCCGCCCGTCTGTGGACACCATATCTCCGCAACTATTAGTCCGATTTGAAAATTTTTTTTTGCATTGGGAAGTTTGAAATGTGAGAATGATGATCCTTTCATTCCGATTTTTCCCATGCAAAACTTCGCCGCGAGAAGGCGTAAATGCAGATGATATCAAATTCAAAATGCATTTTATTCCATATATTTGCTTCCAAACATCTGATTGAAAAAATTATTTTTCCTTTCGATGCCATTTATATCGAAGATTATTTTAGGTACAGTCTCTTTTTCAAGTAATGCAGAGATTTTCCGCTAGGAGGCGTAATGGTATATTGCGTCTCTCCCGATATTTCTGCTTCTGAAAGTGGGCTCTAAGCAGTCGCCCGTCCCTAATTGAGGGCCACTGGCTAGCTCCAGGAAAGGGAGAAAGCCAGCGCCGCTAGACAAACACAACATACATGCCTCATCGGGATTCGAACCCAGACCTACTTGGAGGAACGGTCATAAGACAGCGCTTAGACCATTGCGCCACTGGGGCGGCCTTCTGAAAGTCCGATTTGAAAAATTCTTCCTGCATCGGATACAGCTCCTGATGGGAAATGTTATGCATATAATTTCTAACCTTTGGTAAATAACAGTTTGGCTACCAGGGGGCGTAAGCATTTATTTCTGCTTCTGATGTATTTGCAGCAAAATCTGAGCTTCTGAAAATTGGATTGAAAGAATTTTTTGGCGGACCGATACCGCTCACCTCAAAAAGTCTTTTGAAAATTCCTTTTACTTAAAATAGTGCATAGTTTTTCCGCCAGGGGCGTCGATATATATTTCTTACTGTTGTCGAAATCTCTGCTTCTAAAAGAGTCCGATTTGAAAAATATATTTTTTTTATTGGAGAGCTTTTCAGGTGTGAAATGTTTCTAACATAATTTCAAATTTGTCTTAACGCACAAGTAAGCCATTAGAGGGCGTAAGATTACGTTTCCGTTCATAGCAATATCTGCGGGACTAAGTTATGAAGAAATTAAAATAAAATTATACTACTAACTATGAAAACTCTTGTGTATATTTTCTTTCCAAAATAATACACAATTTCGCCACTAGGTGGCGTCAAGTTTTAATCTGTTTTTCCCAATATTTCTGCTTCTAAACGTGCGATTTAAAAATTTTTTTTAACACCGGATAACATTTACTTTGTGGAACACTTTAGGTTTGTTCTTGAGGAGCATTGTAGTTCACAGTTCTGTCGCTAAGTGGTGCTTGTGTACTTCTATTTGCAGCTGTACCTAAGTTTCTAAAAATCCTATTGAGCATTTTTTTCTGTACGCCATTCGCTACAATAAAGATGGGGAGCAATAATCTGTTAAAACAATGCACAGCTTTCCCGCTAGGGAAAGCTGTGCATCAAAATATATATTTTTTTTAATTGGAGGTTTAACGACCACCGTGAGCAACTCAATGGGCTATAAGGAGTCGCCCGTCCCAAATTTAGGGTCATTGATTACAGGGAAGGGAGAGAGTCAATGTCGTAAAACAAACACAACATCCATGCCTCACCGGGAGTCGAACCTGGACCCCTTTCGGACGAATGATCAGAGATCGACACCGTCAGCCTCGGCGTCAAAATCTTTTTTGCGCTATCTCTGTTTCCGGGAGGCATATTTGAAACGTTCTTTTCTCTTAGCATAGCTTTGGCCATGAATAATATTTTTCGCCTTTTTTCAACTTTTCGATTATGCAAAATTTTTCAGCTAGAAAACGTAGAGTTATATAATGTTTCCTTGTGTATTTTTGTCTTTTAACTGTTCAATTTGAAAATCTCTTTGTTTCTGACACCTTCCTTCTGCTATGAGAATCTTTTTGGGCGCCATTTGTTAATTTTCTAATATCCTTTTTAGCCGCTGGTGGAAGTAAGTAGCTGCTTCTTTTTTTGGCTGTTTTATCGATTGTAGAACTCTGGTTGACTTTTTTTCTAACCGCTTCCATTGACTTCGAATAACTTAAATTATTCGAAATCAATGATTTACTTTCAAAATTTATTTTACTTTCTGCTAATATTGGCGTCAAAAAGGATTCAAAAACATGCTCCTTACAACCAAAAATTCGGTGTCATTTTTCTTGGTTTTTTTTTTTTTTCTTTGCTGTTGTGTAATCTAACGCATGTGGTAACGCAGCATTTCTTTTTGGTTGAAGAACTCATCCGCTAATCTTTCAATGTCTCACTTTTGATCAGCTTATATCACAAGAAGCAGCAAAAGCACAACCTCGAAGGTTCCGAAAGGTCACAGGTGATGATTACTAGTAAGTCGTCCGAGTTGGACAGGGTGATTTTTTTTTGTATGTGTGTTTAACGCCCACCGTAAGCCCAGGTGGTGATTCTTGTCTTCTATCTTTTCTAGTACCTTCGTCCCAAATTACAGACGGGAGATTTCCTATAGCCTTTCAATTGTTAAGAGTTGTGTTCATTGTGGTTGGTAAACCCCGACACAAAAAAGAAGAAATAGTTTCATTCCCCTTTCTCAGAAAAAAAGTGCAGTCCAAGCAAAATAAAATTGCGATACACCAAAAATTATTTTACTTTCTGCTAATACAGCTTATTGAATTTTCATTTTAAGAGCAAAGATAATATCTTTGCAGTCATTGTTTAGTTAGGTGTGCTTCGCCGTTCGGATTCAACGGCCGTTCCATAAAATCTGAGAGTAAAATCACACAAAATGAAGAAATATAGGTACAGCAAAATATATGTTATTCTTTCTCAAGGTATCTTCCCTCGGATGATACGCAACGGTTTCATCGTTCAGTCCACTTTCCAAAGCATGTGGCGAAGGTATTTTGTGGAAGCTGCTTTAGCGACCCCTGTACAGCTTGTATAACGTCAGCATCTGTGTTGAATGTGGCGCCACGGAACTTCTCCTTCATTGTTGGAAACAACCAGAAATCACACGGAGCGAGGTCAGGACTGTAGGCAGGTAGTGGCATGATTTCGATACTGGATTTCGTAAGAAACTGTTGAACATAAGCAGCCACATATGGGCGGGCGTTATCATGGTGTAGGGTCCACTTGCACACCAGTTCCTGTCGCTTAATCGATATGTGTCGTCGCAGACGCTTCAAGACTGAAATGTAATACTCAGCATTTGTGGAGGAACGGCATGCTTGTAGAATACACATTTATGATCAAAGAAAATGATCATCATCATCTTCCCAGCTGATTTGGTTTGGCAGATTTTTTTCGGAGGAGGAGAGCCTGTGTGTTTCCAGACATTCGTCGCGCGCTACGTGAGGGGGTCGAGATAGTGCACTCATGTTTCATCGACAGTCATTACTGTGTTTACAAAGTTTGGATCCTTTGCAATCATTTGTTTCCCCTCATGACACACCTGAACTCTGGCTAACAATTGTTCTCTCGTCAGGTGATGAGGTACCCATCGAGAACACACATGATGCAGCAGCAATTTGTAGCGTAGAATGCGGAATGCCGACGCTTTTGAAATATTAGTTGACGCCGCTATGTCTTCACACGTCATTCACCAATCTTCTTGCAGGATTGCCCAAACAGTGTTAACAATACGCTCTGTAAAAACACTTTCAGGTCGACCAAAACTAGGAGCGAGTTCTGCTGACAAACGTCCTTTTTTGAAATCATGGTGCCATCTAAGAATCGTTGACTCCCCCAAACATTTATCTTTGTATGCTGTGTTCATTAAATCAACTGTTTCTGGAGCCGTTTTACCTAAACGATAGCAAAATTTTCTCGCACAACGGATTTGACTTCTTAACTCTGAATCACTCACCTCCATAGCTGCATGGCGAAATGCAGACGTATACCTTAAACAACTGCGCAATAACAAAACCAGAATCGTCGGCCACGGGTAATAACTGTTGCCATAGATACTTTCTTAATTCAGTTAGTCGTCTGCGTGGTTATTTTCCCTTTTCACAATTTTTACCAACTCAAAAAACAAATTACTGTCAATTTTTATGGAACGGCTTTTGGATAGTAATAACTTTTTTTTTCTTTGTACGTCCTTATCAGTTTTAGGTTCTACTTAGAACTTTCCCTTGAGCGTATGACGAGAGTTCCTGGGGTTACAACCCAGTCGTATACGTATAAGAGGATTGTGAAGAAGTACCTGACAAAAAAATCATTGTGCGAAATTTGAATCCTTGCCCGAATTCTACACGCACACGCAGAAGATGGCGCCCTAGGCCCTACTCGATCATCGAAAAATTAAAAAAAAAATCCTTTCCAGAAAATCCAAACAACGAAACCCCAAGTTAGGTTTCAGAAAAACTCAAAATTGTTTTCTTTCAAATAATTTTATGAATATTTAATCTGCAAAAAAGCAGTTCCTACATTTGCATTCCGGTCCTTCTTTAAAAGAACAACCTCTCTTGTAGTGTTCACCAGAGTGTTAATGATGTATCGTCTTTAAATTTGTCTCTTAATTTTTTCGTCTAAAGATTAAGGTAATGGTCTGTGCATGTGCAGAGAAATTAACCGATATGTTTCTGCGAAAGTACTACGCACCAGTGATATGTCGTTGTCAGTGAAGGAAAAAAGAGTCTTGCAAATTAGAATCCCTTTTAACAAACTAGCTTCCTGTACGAAGGAGATCCCTAAAGATCATACGTATAATTAATCAGTTTTTATGCTAAGATTAATTCAAATTTGTAACATACTGCAGAACTGTAGTTTTAAATGTTCCTGGCCAAGCATGAAATTAGAGGGAAATGAGAATAAATTTGAATGGCTTACATTCCTAATTAAGCTGTGGGGGCATTTATTAAGAATTAGAAAGATTTCCAAGGAAGAGAAGTCTTCACTGTCCAGTGACATTTAGCGATTTAAGAACGTCTTTTTTGTTTCATTAAAGCCGCGAGCAGTCAAGTCAAAAACTGATCGAGCTTTCGGCAAAATCACTTTGATTTGAAAACTTGAAGGCTCATTATGGAGAGATCAACTGACAACGCAGAGAAAATCACTAAATACTGAAGGGCAAAACTTCCTTAAAACAGAAAAAAACCCAAAAACAAATAATCTCTTGGACTTTAAACTTCGCTTTTTACATTACATAATAGCATTCTATCTGTTTGCTCATTGATTTAACAGAAATAGTTTATATCCAGTTGCAGAAATCAGACTGGAAGAATTCTGTTTCTTTATTTTATGTCTCATGTCCGACTTTAATGAAAGCCGACCATGAGGGATTCATAAACAGTTGTTAAGGATTTTGTTTCCTGAATCACATTTAAACACTTCTTTTACTCACTTTCATACCATTTACTTAATATAAAGATTTATCAAAAAATGCGAAATTTATTTAAGCTATTATTTTGCAGAACAGATACGTAAGGAACACTGTAAACGAGTTCCTGGGTTAAAAAACCATAGAACACCAAGTTAAAATACTTCTCACAGATATGCTATTCAAACTAAATTTCATGTGGATCCAAGAGAGGAAATCTCACAATAAGTACTTATAAATTATAGCAATATTCTTTCAGATCTTTCATACAGATCGGTCAAAACATCTTTGCAGGGGGACTGTCCGGAATAAAACCACCCGGAGCAAGTTTTATACCATTTATTTAGAATCACCCCATCATCAGGGATTCTTCAAAAATGAGAGAAAAAAAACAAAAAACAAAACAAATAACAGTGAAAGAAAGTAAAAGTACGTACAATATTAGCCACATGAAGAGAAAGTTTCCAACTCGTGAAAAATGAAAATTTGACTCTGGATCCTACTATGAATTCGAGACTTATTCAATATTATTTTATTCCAATATTTTATTAAGAATACCATTACCTTTTATATAAACTATTGGTTTTAATGCTATCCATTTTTTAAAAGTTTTATTTGCACCATATTTCCTATTTTAAAATTTTTACAACTCATTGACAACCGCACTTTATTGCTAATTTTATTTGCTTCGAATTTCGATATTTCTGATTAAATGACATCAAATTTCTATTTCTTCAGAGATTATATTTTGTAATTGGTATTAGATAATGAATTGCATTATTTTTTAAATTACTATATTTTAAAGGTGCATGACATAAGATTTGTTTGCTGTCAAAACCTTCCTTTAATTTTAAGTAATTCTTTAACCATGTCCAAATGTTTTTTTTGCAAAATCACATTCAACAAAAACGTGTTCAGTGTTCTCCAAGGGACTACAATACTTACAATACGGGTCATTTGGTAGATGTATTTTATGTAACCATTTACAATTAAGAATAATGTTGTGTGAAATTTTAAAATTTAGATCGCGGATGTGTGTACTTAACTTAATCTGAAGTTGTTGTTTCCAAATAGAATATTCATTATGATTTCTAGTTTTGTCTGATTTTTAAATTTAAAGTCTTATAGATATCTCGTAATTTATCGTCATGAGTAATATTTTCTAGAATAGATATTTCATTTATTTTTTCCCATAGCTTACGAAGATCAATATATCTCCCTCCCGCCAAAAAAAGAGTAAGCCCGTTCTGGTGTCAAGGAAAAGAAACATTCTAGATCACAACCAACCTGAAACTTTAAAATCTTAAAAGCCGGTTGTTTTTCGTTTTGGAAAAATTTCCTAATTGTCAAAAATCTCAGTATTTTACCTGTGAGAGTGTTAGACGTTTAATTCCTAACCCCCCAAACTCAACATCATTATATTAATATAAAATTTCGCGCTTTATTTTGTCTCTCCTACCCTCCCAAATAAATCTGAAGGCTAATCTTTCCGCTTTTTTTTGCAATAGCAACTAATAATAGGGTGGTTCTCAAATAGTAACAGAAGTTTTCGACAACGAATTCGCCACATTGCCTTGGCCACCAAATTTCACTGACTGTAACCTAACTGAACATTTGTGGGATATGCTAGAACGGGATGTAAGAACTGCTGATGCTCCTCCACGAAATGAGCGTGAACTGACGGGGAGCTCCTCCACGGAATGAGCGTGAACAGACGGGGAGCTCCTCCACGGAATGAGCGTGAACTGACGGGGAGCTCTTTCACGGAATGAGCGTGAACAGACGGGGAGCTCCTCCACGGAATGAGCGTGAACTGACGGGGAGCTCTTTCACGGAATGAGTGTGAACTGACGGGGAGCTCTTTCACGGAATGAGCAAGAACTGACGGGGAGCACCTCCGCGGAATGAGCGTGAACTGACAGGGAGCTCTTTCACGGAATGAGCAAGAACTGACGGGGAGCTCCTCCACGGAATGAGCGTGAACTGACGGGGAGCTCTTCCACGGAATGAGCGTGAACTGACGGGGAGATCCTCCACGGAATGAGCGTGAACTGACGGGGAGCTCCTCTACGGAATGTGCGTGAACTGACGGGGAGCTCTTCCACGGAATGAGTGTGAACTGACAGGGAGCTCTTTAACGGAATGAGCGTGAACTGACGGGGAGCTCTTTAACGGAATGAGCGTGAACTGACAGGGAGCTCTTTCACGAAATGAGCAAGAACTGACAGTGAGCTCCTCCACGGAATGAGCGTGAACTGACTGGGAGCTCTTTCACGGAATGAGCGTGAACTTACGGGGAGCTCCTCCACGGAATGAGCGTGAACTGACAGGGAGCTCTTTCACGGAATGAGCAAGAACTGACGGGGAGCTCCTCCACGCAATGAGCGTGAACTGACGGGGAGCTCTTCCACGGAATGAGCGTGAACTGACGGGGAGCTCTTCCACGGAATGAGCGTGAACTGATGGGGAGCTCCTCCACGGAATGAGCGTGAACTGACGGGGAGCCGCTGCAGCGGATGTGGGTGAACTTGCGCATGGAGAATGTTCGACACCTTGTAGAATCTCTTCCTAGGCGGAAAGGTGTACCAACGCGCACAGAAAGGTGTACCAACGCGTTATTAAGTAGATGTTCCTAATGCAAAGCTAACTCAGTGTAGGCGCACCATAGCAGGCAATTATTTTCAAAGTTTGGTCTCTCTGAATCCAGAATAGGTGCTGTTTGTCTAGTTTCATTTCACTGCAGTATTCTGTTAAAAGTTTTATGGTTGGATGCACCAAAAAGTGGTAGACTGGCGATCCATAAACGGCCCAGGAAGCAAATATTTTGCTGCCTATTGTTTTGGTAATAATTACCAAGAGACCAAACCCTTAAAGTAATGGTATGTCAGTATTCATATGTCTTGTTTATATGTTGTTTTTAATACAGGTTTCGGAATTACCGGAATGTTCTTATTGAGGAAACAATTAATTAACATTTTGCCCATTTTTATGGACTGCGGCATGAGATTTCCCAATAAATTTAACGCCAAAAGAAGCATTACTTCCTTTGCTGCAGTAATAGACAGTATGTTATGTGAAAGAGACTGTCAAATGTTTTATTCCACTCTTATTTATTTTATCGCGATTGCTGTGCTAAAAAGTCCTACAGTTCTTCTCTTTCAGAGAGAAAGGAAGTCATAATGTAAAAAAAAAAAAAAAAAAAACAAGATTTACCTATCATAAACAAAATGATTACGAAAAATTATGTTTAAGAAATTGATAATTTTGAGAACAGCCAAAAGTTTGGGTCAAATTTATGAAGTGAAAGAAATTACAGAATCCGGAAATGAACGTTTATTTAACCACTTTTAAATGGAAAAAGCATTGTTGTTGTAGCTGCAGTCCGTGTAAGTGTAAGGCCCAAAAAACAGCAAGTGAAACGCAAATCTCGTTAAAAAGAATGATGAAAAACAAAAGCAGTAGAACACCGTTTATGCGTTTCTC
Organism: Macrothele yani; assembly: GCA_039090855.1. Lineage (NCBI taxonomy): Eukaryota > Metazoa > Arthropoda > Arachnida > Araneae > Macrothelidae > Macrothele > Macrothele yani. Next base: position 28,225,434 of record CM077015.1, read on the forward strand.
CCTTATACGTTTCTCTCATTTATAAGTTAAATGCCACCGATCCAAAAGTTCTGAGTTGTCCTTACTTAATGTTAAATTTTTCCTGTTTCGTTTACACGCTTTTTTCAGTTATACGTTAATTTTATTTGTTCCTTTGAAAAACGTATAAGCGGGGTTCCACTGTACATGTATGTACTTCATTTACATAAAGCAGTCTAAAGCGTACCCTATACGTGAACCTCAATGCATTCACGTATACAACACATTTCTAGTTTTCATCCCAGATTTAAATAATACATTCATAACGTTATAAAAGGAAAAGTCAGTGCTTTTATTGATTACACACTATTATACTGATAGCATATTTGATTATGTGAATTATTCAGATGCAATTAGTGAAAGCTGGTCGAGATGCAAGAAATCCACCGAAAGCTTAAATTAGAAAGCTTGGGAAGGAGGGGCTGCATGAAAAAACAATATTTGGCTTAGCAGAGTGTTTGGTACCTAAGTTTATTTTTCCAAATCCCTCAAAGCGGTAAACAAACATTGCCTTTCCAGCATAACTGGGATTTTTTCTACAAGCACAGGTAAAAAAAAAAAAGTTAGTAAAATCATGCAATGTTTTGATTATGATACGCTTTCCAACATACCAGAAGTCATTACTCAAGTTATGAGGATAATGGCTATGGAATAAATCTCGCTCCTGTGCCCTGACCTTTGACCCCATTTCAATAATATTTAACTGAATTGGTTTAGTATACCTCCGGAACAACATACTAAAGTTTTGTCACAATAGAAGCATTTTTAGTCAAGTTATGAGGATAATGGCTATGGAATAAATCTCGCTCCTGTGCCCTGACCTTTGACCCCATTTCCATGATATTAAACAGAATTGGTTTAGTATACCTCCGGAGCAACATACTAAAGTTTTGTCACAATAGAAACATTTTTAGTCAAGTTATGAGGATAATGGCTGTGGAATAAATATCGCTCCTGTGCCCTGACCTTTGACCCTTTTTCAATAATATTAAACTGACTTGGTTCAGTATACCTCCGGAACAACATACTAAGTTTTGTCGCAATAGAAGCATTTTTAGTCAAGTTATGAGGATAATGGCTATGGAATAAACAGAATTGGTTTAGTATACCTCCGGAGCAACATACTAAAGTTTTGTCGCAATAGAAGCATTTTTAGTCAAGTTACGAGGATAATGGCTGTGGAATAAATATCGCTCCTGTGTCCTGACCTTTGACCCCATTTCGATTATATTCAACAGAGCCGGTTCAGTATACCTCCGGAACAACATGTTAAAGTTTTGTCGCAATTGAAGCATCTTTACATAAGTTATGACACATAAGGGCGATGGAATAGATCCCGCTCCTATATCCTGAACTTTAATCCCATTTCACCCATTTTCAGTGGGATTCGTCCCCAGGTTGTCCCCTACCACATAATAAAATTTCATCGAAATCAAACCGTTTTTACGCGAGTTATCGTGCGTAAAACGGACAATGCTCGGCCTCGTATGGCCCGGAAAGTCCAGGACTTACGGCGGACACCGCTCCTTTCCTGGCTTTCACATTCTCCTGATATGTTCCCGATTGAACATGTCTGAGACATCGTAGCTATGCGACTGGCCCATTAAGTGCCTTCGCCAGTCACCACAAATGAACTCTCGTCTCGTATGGAAGCAGTCTGGCAGGCAGTTCCCCAGGAAGATATCAAAAACCTATTCCATTCAATCCCACGCCGTACAGAGGTTGTTATTGTTGCTCGAGTTGGCTTCACACCATACTGAATTTCGAAGCGAAAAATCTTGTATAGCTGCACAAAAGTAATCAGTTATCTCCTGTAACATGAGGAATCTGCGATGTAAATTTCATTTGAATAACTTGATTCTTTCTTGGTATTGCAATTTTCACAAACAGTATGGTAGTAATTCATAAACAAAGAGATCTTTGGAATATCCCGGAAGTTCATAAATAAAGATACTGGTTTTATTATGCTAGCACTTGAGCGCGAGAAACAGTGACATGTTGCAAAAGTAGAGCACTAATCAACGAGCTCCCGCTCAGCGCTAACGAGTTTCTATCGCCCTAAATACCAGAAGGAAACCTCAGTGAATCAATATGGAGTAGTCCTTGCACGTGTTTCGGTCAATTAGAGTTAGAAACGCATTGTAAATGCAATATAAATTAATTGCTTTCATTTTTTTAACGCGTTAAATATCACTGCAAAGAAAGTGATAAAAACAATTCCTGTGGGGAACAATTTTCGCTTTCTGTGTGCGTTGGAAAACAGTTCACAAATCTACGATTCATTATGTTTGGCGAGGTTTCTGATTCGTGTAATTAATCCGCACTGCGAACACTTTTGAGGAGTTTTGCTTGATGCTCCTTCAAAATCTCAACGCAGTTCACACAGGGTTGAATAAATTTTATCTCACGTTTTATTTTTTAGAAAGGGCACGCGAAATTAGTTTAAACGCACTTTTTCTTTCCTTAAAGAATGGAGAATGCGAAAATGAGCTTATTTTGGGTCCGTTTTTTAAAATATCACGTTTTCCAACAAATTCGGGAAACTTTCTGTTGAGGTTTATGGAAATCGTCAGTGGGTTATATTTTTTCTGCAAAAATATTTCACGCTCTTTTATAAACATTTTACACCAATGGACCATTACATTACGACCACCCCCAGCCTAAAGAAATGAGCGCGCCTGGAGACCGAACGGCGGCGCGGGTGAAGTTCACAGAGCAGTATATATACAACCTGAGGACCGGCCTTTGGTTAGTAGAGTGTTCGGAGTCAGAATGGGAAAAGCTGCCGATTTATCAGAGTTTGATAAAGGACAAATTGTGATGCCACGGCGCCTTGGAACTACGATCTCGGAAACGGCGCGGCTTGTTCACGTGCCACTGTACTGAGTACGTATCAAAAGTGGTGCACAGATGGCCAAACGACGAATCGTCGTCTAGCCGTGTGTCGTCCGCAGCTCATTGATGCCAGAGGGGAGCAGAGACTGTCGCGCATTGTTCACAGCTACCGCAGGGCGTTCCTGCCGCTTGGCCTGAAAAATATTTCTTAGTAAGCATCTCATCACTCATTCTTTCAACATGGCCAAACCACCGAAGCATATTAGTCTCCACCTTGCTAAAAACATTTTGCTTCACATTACACAACTTATGAGGTAGAAGTCTTTTCGTAGTTATTTTACAAAAACATAACCATAAGATGAAATAGTTTCTAAATTAAACCTTAACGGTCAGACGAAACATGTAAAGCCGCCCCGGTGGCGCAGTGGTCTAAGCGATGGCCTCTGATCATTCGTCCGTAAGGGGTCCGGGTTCGAATTCCGGTGAGGCATGGATGTTGTATTTGTCTTACGGCACTGGCTCTCTCCCATCCCTGGAACCAGTGACCCTAAATTAGGGACGGGTGACTGCTTATAGCCCATTGAGTTGCTCACGGTGGTCGGTAAACCTCCAACCAAAAAAAAAAAAAAAAAAAAGAAACATGTAAAAAACAGAAGTCAAACTTACGGAACAGATGCTTTATTCAGAATGTAGCCAACACATCGTAACATAGCATAGCATATTGCATTAAACTCTCCACACACCACACAGCTCTTAACACAACGCTTTACAACACAACGCTCAACTTGCAACACTTCTCCAAGCAACGCTCTCTTTAACAACGCTCGCTTTACAACGCTCGCCAAGCAACAGTTTAGTCGTCGTTTTTATTTCTCGTTCTTACCTTATCTCAGGCATACGTCACGTTCATTCAACCTCAATTATATGTTGCCAACAGTATTCGTTTGAGAGAAAAGATATCACGTTAAGAGGGAAGTATAACTAAGAATAAACTCAAGATTTACATAGCGAAAGAAACTAAAAAGGAAAGTTAATTTAGAATATACGTCACATCATCTCCCTCGTATTTTTTTTTTTTTGCCAAGAACCTATCAATTTTGTAGAGGTATCCTTTCAAACAATCTGATCATTCATTCAACTCTTTCAGATAAGAACTTACAAAATGGATGAAGAGACTTGTTGATCAGTTGCTGTAACTGACTTTATCTCAGTACACATAGTCTCTAGACATCAATAGTTCAATATCACGAACATAGAAAAAAAGAAACTTTCTGTACATCAAATTTCCATATCATAAATGGTGATAAATATTTTGTCACAATATGTGCGGAGAACTCTCATCAATATACACTATCTACCAACAAGTAATTGGACACCTGTGATAGCAAAGGAAAACGAAGTTTATTCACCTTCAATAGTTGATGGAGCCTCCACGAGCGGCGATTACAGCTGCGACCCTCCGGGGCATACTCTCAACCAGGCGTTGTACGACGGCTAGCGGTATTTTCTTCCACTCGGCTTGGAGAAGACAGGTCAGTTCCTTCACCGATTTCGGACGGTCGGGGCACCCCTTAAGTCGACAATCCAACTCGTCACAGAGGTGCTTGATAGGCTTAAGGTCCGGGCTCTGCGCAGGCCAGTCCATTCGATTAACCCCATTGTCACCATACCAAGCCATGGTGGACCTCACAACATGACAGGTGGCATTGTCATCCTGAAAGTAACATGGGTCCACCCCGTAAAACTGCCACAACGTAGGAAGCGCATGGTCATCCAAAATGGTGCAGGTCTCGGCTTTGAGTCTACCAGGAATTGCGACCAAAGGTCCCGTGCCATACCAGGAGAAACACCCCCATAGCATAATTCCACCGCCGCCGAACTCCACAGTTGACGCAATACATTCCGGTAGGAGGCGTTCTCCAGGCAGACGCCAAACCCAGACTCTGCCATCCAAACGGTAGAGGGTGAACCTTGATTCGTCGCTCCAGAGAACCTGTTTCCACTATTCAACGGTCCACTGTCGACGTTGTTTGCACCATTTGCCGAGCAGCGCTATTGGAATTGGTGATCAAAGGCTTGTGGGCGGCAGCACGTCCATGATAACCGAGCAGAAGGGCTTCCTTACGGATGGTATTAATCGAAAGAACACTTCCGGATACCTGTTGAAACTCCTCGCGGATGTGGCCCATCGATTTGGTGCGGTTCTTTCGAATTTCTCTGGCCAGCACCCGTCGGTCTCTAACTCCCAGTTTTGTGGGTCTGCCGGGTCGGGGCACATTCCGACAGTCACCTCTCATCTTCCACTTGCCAATCACGTAGCCCACTGTCGATTTCGGGTACTTCAACTCGCTGGATATGTCACGTATGGATCGGCCATTTCTGTGATACCCGACGATTACACCTTTCTCGAAATCAGAGAGATCCGAACTGCGTGGCATTTTGCATGCGACTGGTTGCGTTGTTGTTTCCCACACGATATTTAACGGCGGCGGCCGTGACATGTAAGTGCTCACTGCTATTGACAGCTATACTACACTGCTGGCCACCCAAAATGCAACACCAAGAAGAAAGCATCCGATTGGCCTGAAATTCGCAGCATGCTTCGCCCGCGAGAGGACATGCAAACGATTAGCATTACAGGGCATATGCAAATCATGTGCGCCCGGCACGCCAGCGAGAAGCACTATAAGAAGAGTGCACAGAAGGCGGGGTGTAAGTAATGGAAGTGTGTTGTGCTGCCGGACCTGTGCGTGGGAAGCTTCCTGATGTCTCGTCGCAGAATACGGCAGTCATTCCAGCACGTTTCGGAGTTCGACAGAGGACGAATAGTGGCTTATCGTGACAGTGTTTTATCGTACCGAGATATCGGCTCCCGTGTGGGACGACATCCAGCCACAGTGAGGCGAGTATGGATTCGGTGGATGCAAAAGGGACGGACGGACCGACGTGAGCGAATGCCGCAGCTGCGGCACACCACCGAACGAGAGGACCGACATATTGTGCGGCGAGCATTGACGGCTCGCACCGCCACATCACGAACGTCAGCGCAGGAATTAGGGTGTGTTGTGCAACAACGTGTGTCAGCACGTACCGTTCGACGTCGTCTGCAGGAGCGGGGACTTGTCGCACGGCGCCCATTGCTCCGATTACCATTGACGTTACACCACCTGCGAGTGCGGCGGCTGTGGGACGTTGAACGACGCACCTGGACTACGGAATAGCACCACATTGTCTACTCCTCTTCTCCGAAAAATCCCGCTTCTGCCTGCAACACCACGATGGTCGCATTTGCGTGTGGCTGCACCGCGGCGAGAGACTGTATGACACCTGCACTATGCATCGCCATACCGATCTGTCGCCTGGAGTTATGGTTTGGTGCGCAATTGGATATGACACCCACACCCCTGTGGTACACATCGTCGGTACATTCGACAGCCACCGCTGCTTCTCCGACGTTTTGGAGCCTGTAGTCCTCCCTTACCTGCAGGACCTGCCAGCGGCCACGTTTCAACAGGATAATGCGCGCCCGCACGTGGCACGCATCGTGCAACAATTCTTTACGGCCCACCAGGTGTCACTGCTGCCGTGGCCCGCCTCTTCTCCCGATATGTTGCCCATCGAACACGTCTGGTCGCTGATCGGCAACCGAGTGGCCCGGCAAGCACCACCCGCGGCTCCGCCTGATGAACTATGGCAACGTGTGGAAGCAGCCTTGATCGACATACCCCAAGCCCACATCCAAAGCCTCTTTTGATCGATGCCGCGGCGTCTAGCGGCCGTTATTGCCAGCCATGGGGGCCACACGAACTATTGATGTCTGCGTGTTCAGCAAGTCGCACGGGCCTGTAAGCTCAATCGTTTCATCTTTGTATCTGTTGTTATGTGTCCAGTAAACCTGGCTTTGTCCTTCTTGGTGTTGCATTTTGGGTGGCCAGCAGTGTATATGATAATAAAAGTGATAAAGTGACTAATACTGTGACTAATACTGTACTTATTATATAACGTATTTGTATCTTTTTATCTCACCCCACTACGCTTCACATGTTATTCACAACTAGGGAATGAACAGCCGCAAGAAAAATAAGTGAAAAAAATTCTCTGAATTCTTATTATATTTTAGTACCGGATTAGTCTCTAATCCGTGATGACATCAGCGTTTCGATATATTAGGTGGGACATGTTAAAAATTTTTCGTGAAAATTTTGAGGGTCGCGAGTAGAGTAACAGGGCGCATTTTCCTGTTGGATCAAATTAAGCTAAAAAAAAAAATCAGGCGTACAACATAGCGAAAAGAGCATCTTAGAAAATTTCAGGTGTGCTGTGCAACCTCAGAAATTCCCTATCAGGATTTTTTTTCCTTTGTCGTATCATAGGGGGACTTATCTTCACAGGATTCCCCTTTTCAATGATACAGCAGTGTCGATCCCATATAATCGATACGTGGTTTTTATTTCACGTCTAATAGCATCGACTGTGCGTGTGGAGGGAGAGAAAAGAATCCATTGTACCTAGGAAAGAGATAGACACAGTGACCGAGGAGAGGAAGGAACCAGGTACTATAATAGGCGAGTGGTTCACCCTCCAGTGCTATCTTCTTCCTGTGCGGATGGCTGGCTATATCATTCCGAAGATTCATCGTTCAGGGGAATTGTGCCAAGGGTAGGCTTCTCACAGAGTCATTCTGTTTCTTAAAGAATCATCAAAGAGAATTAGTGTGCCATTCAAAATGCTCATTGTCTGAAGAAAATCCTTTGCTGCTTTTCTTTCCCCTCTTGCGCATCGATTGCCAGGCACATTAAAGGACTTAATGAGACTCGTTTTTGAGAAGGAGGAAATTTAGTATGTTTATAAAAATACCACTCACTGGACTAAGACTATAAAATCCTCCTAAAGTTTTTTTAAATTGTTAGTGTTTTAGTAACGTTAAAGAACCAAACACTTATTTAAAAGTTCGAATGCGATGTATTTTAAGAACAAACTAGATGCAAAACAGCTATCCTTGTGAAAGAGCAGAAATATTCCTCATAGCATAATATGCTGACAAGACGGGCTTTATAATCAGTGAAGCCAAAAGAGTTCCAGAAACGGGGCAAAACATTTTCTAAAACAGCACCGAATTAAAGCCAACAGAAGTGTCAAAATAAATTTTAAAGCAAGAAAATTGTGGATTTGTATGCCCAATACCCTGTAGCTATTATGCGGCCAGCTATTTACTGTTAATGTAAAATCTATTTGCCAATTAGAATATGTGAGCTATCTTATCCCGCTCTAAATAAAACTCAAAATATATTATCAAAGTATTAAACTTGTTTCTTCAGCAAGAACTGCAACACGTGTCGCCATTCATCCTCAGCGATGACTTCCACTAACGCACTTTTGAACTTATCTTTTGCGACCACTGTAACCGTTTCGGTGGCGCAGTGGTCTAAGCGCTGGCTTCTGACCGTACGTCTGAATGGGCTCGGGTTTGAGTCCCGGATGAGGCATGGGCAGTGTGCTTGTCTCACCGCACTGGATCTCTCTCTTCCTGGAACCAGCTGTCCCAAATTAAGGACGAGTGATTGCTCATATCTCATTGGGTATCGCCCGGTGGTCGTTAAACTCCTTTAAAAAAATGACTACAATGAGCAACTCAAAAGGCTGCACAAGCAATCTACCATTCCTAATTTAGGGGACTTGTTCCAGGGAAGAACCAACGCCACCTTCATTCAGGACTGGAGCCTTGACCCAACTCTGACATATGGCCAGAAGATAGCACCTCCGACTACTGGGCCACCATGGCGGCCACCTTGTACTAGCTTTTCTCCAGTAAAACCCAAAACTGACTTTTCTGATACAAGGGTTGGAATCTTATTGGGGGCAAAACATCTGTAGAATCGAAGCAGAACGCAACAAGTTTATGCTGCTTACACCACACGTTGGTTGGATACCTAGCACACATCACTGTAAACACTGTAAAATGGACTCGCCCTCCCAACAGCATGCGCCTGTGCAGTAACAAGAACATGAGCTGTCGCTATCTGTCGGTCTAATCACGATGTTTTTGAAATTGGAGCAGCGGTGTTGGATACAAATTCAAAGTGCCAGAAGTCGTGCTGCACGACAGTGTTATCAAGGACTTTTAGAGGCATGTGGGGAATCTGCATTACCATACAGAACAGTTGCAAGATGGGTAAAAGCCTTCAATGATGGACGTCAAAATGTGAAAGATGAACCTCGGCCAGGTCGTCCCAGGCCAAGTGAAGAACAAGTGAGGGCTGTTTTCGCGTTACTGGAGACAGATCGGTGGTTTACGATTCGTCAGTTAGCCAATCAGATAGGAGTGTCGCATACAACTGCGCTACACATTGTGAAGGAGCGGCTGGAAATGAGAAAAATTCCATCGCGATGGGTTCCGCACGCTCTGACTAAGATCCAGAAATGGCAACGATATGAGGGTGACGGGTCACTTTGTCCGTGTTCATTTCGTCCGCTGTTCACTTAGTCCACTGTTCATTTCGTCCGCACCGTTCACTTTGTCCACGCTCATTTCGTCCCCAGATTGATTGCAATACCGTGGGATTTTTTTGTTTTCATGAAGTTTTTGTTACCGGCAGAAGAAAAGGACAGTGGATATTGCTTGCAAGCGATTTTTTCTTGTCTGAGTTTCTCGATTAAAATATAACGATTTGACATGTTATTTAAAGTAACACAAGGAACTTAACTTTGACGAGCTTTTTAACTCTCTTGTGTGGTACGACGTCAATCACTACAGCATGACTTACGTTATATTCGGAAAAGGACTATAAGGTGGGATTTTTTAATAACGCTGCACTTTTATTTAGGCACTAAATATTTACATAAGATGCCAAGTTATTAATATTTCTCTTTTACTTACTTAGGCACTAAATACTAATTACTATGCCTTATGTGTAGGCCTTTTGACAGTTTTTATTCTGCCGATGTCATATTCAAAACGTTTACGTATCCACTCAAGGTAATAATATTGCGCTTTTACTTAGGCACTAAATATTATTTCATATGCCCTAGGCCGCGGCCTTTTTCACAGTTTTTATTCTAACCACGTCATATTAATAACATTTACATATCAAATCAAGGTAATAATACTACTGCGCATTTGCTCAGGCACTAAAGATCATATCATGGGCCCTAAGCCTAGGCCTTTTTTACAATATTTATTCTACGGATGTCGTATTCATAATGTTTACGTATCAAGTCAAGGTAAAAATATTACGCTTTTGCTCAAGCACTTAATATTATTTAGCCTAGGTCTAGGCCTTTTTCATTGTTTTTACTCTAAGTACGTCGTATTCCTAACATTTTCACATCAAATTAAGGTAATAATACTGTGCTTTTGCTCAGGCACTAAATATGATTTCATAGGCCCTAGGCCTAGCCCTTTTTTTCACTGTTTTTATTCTAAGTACTTCATATTCCTAACATTTTCATATCAAATTAAGGTAATAATCTTAGTAATATGACGTACTTTGAATAAAAACAGTGAAAAAGGCCTAGGCCTAGGCCAAATAATATTTAGTGCTTGAGCAAAAGCGCAATATTATTTATTACCTTGACTTGATACGTAAACTCTTGAATACGACATCCGTAGAATAAATATTGTAAAAGAGGTCTAGGCCAAGGGCCCATGAAATAATATTTAGTGCCTGAGCAAATGCGCAGTATTATTACCTTGATTTGATATGTAAATGTTATAAATATGACGTGATTAGAATAAAAACTGTGAAAAAGGCCACGGCCTAGGGCATATGAAATAATATTTAGTGCCTAAGTAAAAGCGCAATATTATTACCTTGAGTTGATAGGTAAACGTTATGAATATGACACTCGTAGAATAAAACTGTTGAAACGGCCTAAGCCTAGTGATTATGAATGAATGTTTCGTGCCTCAGTAAAAGCACAATATTATTACCTTGAGTGGATATGTAAACGTTTTGAATATGACATCGGCAGAATAAAAACTGTCAAAAGGTCTACACATGAGGCATAGTAATTAGTATTTAGTGTCTAAATAAGTAAAAGAGAAATATTAATAACTTGGCAACTTATTTAAATATTTAGTGCCTAAATAAAAGTGCAGCGTTATTAAAAAATCCCACTTTATAGTCCTTTTCCGAACATAGCGTAAGTCATGCTCTAGTGATTGACATCGTAATACACAAAAGAGTTTAAAAGCTCGTCAAAGTTAAGTTCCTTGTTTTACTTTAAATAACATTTCAAATCGTTATATTTTAATCGAGAAACTCAGACAGGAAAAAAAAAATCAAATCGCTTGCAAGCAATATCCACTGACCTTTTCTTCTGCCGGTAACAAAAACTCCATGAAAACAAAAAAATCCCACGGTATTGTATTCATTCTGAGGACGAAATGAGCGTGGACAAAGTGAACGGTGGACGAAATGAACAGTGGACGAAGTGAACATTTGAACTAAGTAAACAGCGGACGAAGTGAACATTTGAACTAAGTAAACAGCGGACGAAGTGAACAGTGTACAAAGTGAACGTTGGACGAAATGAACTGGACGAAATGAACACGGACGAAGTGATAGGAAACCCGATATGAGTCTGCTCGTATCCACTTGGAACGCTAAGGAGAAGCTTTCATTTGCAGTATCATCACGCTGGATGAGACATGGGCTAGATCATATGAGCCAGAAATTAACCGCCAATATAACGAGTGGCGTCATTACGGGTCACCAAGCAAATCCAAATTTCGTCGGAACCCCGGCAATGTGAAGGCTATAATTATTCTCGTGTACGACTGCGATGGTTTTATCCTGAGGCATGCCGTACCCCAACGCCAGACCGTCACTGCGCAGTAGTACTCTACATTTTTGGAACAAAATCTGCGACTAGCTTTGAAGAAGAAGCGGGTACACTTTATGCAGAACCCACCCATCATTTTGCACGACTATGCTCGAGCACATGGTGCATATGCTTTGGATCAGTTGTTCACTCGATGGGGCTGGGAAGTGCCTACCACCCAACGTACTCTCCCAACTTAAGCCCCAGTGACTTCGACTTGATCACTAAAAGGAAGGCACCACTTTGCGGCATTCGATTCAGAACTATCCAAAACATTCTTCACGCAGTAGACCGCTCTATACTAACGGTCAACTGAACAGACACTGCCAGCGGCATTCTAGGACTGCCACATCGCAGGCAACGGGCGTTACACAATGCTGATGACTACATTGAAGAACTGTAAAAATTTGAAACAGGTATGTATTTTGTATCTGTAGTAATTACGCAGTTGCCACTATTAAAATTCCAACCCTCGTACAAACAGAAAATCTGTCATAATACTGAAATTAGTAGAAACGGGAATTTTTGAAAACGGAAATTTCGTTAAAAGACTGACACCTACCGGTAACTTTCCTGGAAGTTATTTTCAGGAACTTTCCGTGAATTCATGCCACTTATCTTTTACAGTGTGCCTCACTGGATTCGAACCCGGATCCACCAGCGCTTAAATCATTACGCCACCGGTGTGGCTGTAAAGCTTGAAAGACGTATGATGACAATATCATTATGACATCAGAGCGGTATAAATCATTTCTAGAGGAGCATATCCCAGTATACGGCGACATCATGAACAGCGCGAGCTGTCCACATACACGACAAACCATGACCACACTAGGCCCGGATTGTTCGGTGAACAGAACGGTTGGGTGGAGCCACCCCAACACGCAGTATTCATTGGATATGACATATTCCTGTGATATCAACTGCTTCGGTGATTTGAAAAAGCAGCTGTATGGTACCCGCTACAACAACATACAATATTTGGATCTCGAATAAGAAACATTTTCCACAGACGCTGGTAATTTTAATGATGTTCGTGAACTTCCCGTAGTTTGGGAACGTGTTATTAACAATGAGAAGTATTAATAATTACCTTCAAATATTGTGATCATTGCTTTGCTATTACAGGAAGTGTGGCAAGTTGAAGGTGTTCACTTACTTCTCGAACGACCTAATATTCAAATCTGAGTTTTAGAAGCGAAGAAATCCAGAAAAATACAATATATATGTACGCCCTCTACCAGAAAAACTTTGCATTACTTGCAGGAGAAACTGTACGCAAAATGGTCCCTGTGGTAAATAGTATCAAAAGAAAAGTGATTTTTTTAGTAGGATTTTCTCAAGAAACTGTATGGAATAATATATATTTTGAATTCAATAGCATTTACGTCCCTCTAGCATCAAGGTTTTACATTGAAAAAACAAGACAAAATGGTACGGACCATCATTCTCACAGTTCAGATTTTTCAAAGCAAATAGAATTTTTCAAATCGGACTAATAGGTGCATACATATGGTGCCCAGGGGCAGAGAAACATAATGATACTTAAAAGCATGTTCTTTTCTTTTTTTCCCCCAGAAAAACGTGCTTAACAATGGGCTTCTGTAGTATGGAAGAACTACGCAACCACGGCGTGAAAGCGTATAGATAGCTATGGGTTAGAGCAAATGAACGATTCTTAGTAGAATAAATTGATTTTTGCAACGTAAAACAATTCGACAACAGTAAAGATTGAGCAAGTAAACCGACGCTGGCAGGAATCAAAGGGCAGAAAAAAACCTGTGAAAGGGATCAATGGAAAGCTGCTGAGCAGAACAATGAGGTAATTGGAGACTAGAAGAAAAGCTGTTTACTCTCTGGCAAAAGATAATTAGCAGTTAGGAGAAACGGACAACATTCGCGTGAATGAATTGGAGAGCTTTCAGGTGGAATAACTGCAGAACATAACAGATGAAAAACTGTTAATTAGGTGGAATAAACAATCTTCACTGATACAAACTGCTTGATTTAAGGACATACACTATGTTGACAAAAGTCACCGGACACCTAAAAGAGAAACACAGCATAGCATTTATTGACATACATTAGTACAGTGTAGGTCCACCTTTGGCCTTAATGCATGCACTGTCCCTTCGAAGCTCAGTGGTTGGGTTTTGAGCTCCGTGATTTTCGTTGCTATAAGGTGTTTATTGAGTGCTTTAGTTTTTGTGGTTGCGTGTATCTTCAAGTTGAAGTTCTACACTTTACGTTCGTGTATCTCCCAGGTCGGTGATTGCCATATTTTTTCATTATTCACTGTTTTATTTTTCAACCGAGCTGGTCTTTTTTCGTTAAATTCTCGCCATTGCTTCGATGGCGGAGACAGACAAGGGTGACGCCCACATCCTTATCTTGGCAGATCAGCCAGCTCCCCTTCTTCTTCTACCGCGGTAGCTCCTGCTCAGCTTAATGAGGTGGCTATCGAGCGTCATTGCGACGTCATGGACACCTCTTCTTCTCCAGCTATAACTCCCACCAAGTGCGGTGGTGCCAAGTCTCCAATCTACATCTCAGCAGATGATGACGTCTCCGTTATCAGCAATACTGAGCTCATAGCTTCCACTTCTCATCAACTTCCTGATCCGCCCTCACTGCTAGGGGCCGCTCCATCGACTTCTCGACCCATGTCTGCCCAAGCGTCCTATGCTTCTGCAACTTCTGGGGTACTCACACCCCCAGTTTCATCTGCTATGCCTTTTCCTGAATCCTATGTCACTGTCGTCGGTTCTACTGCTACAATTGACATACCAGAGGATTCCCGAGCTGGTCACCTTTTTTCCTCCACTATGGAACGGGGCGTCTATTTTGATGCGCTTCCCGACACTAAGCTGTGGCAATATAGCCGAGCCCTCAAAACCATCTTTCCAAAGGATGCTATAGACTTTGTAGCTCGAAAACCCAAATCTGTCTTGGTCTATTTTAAGGATAAAGCGCATGCTGACCAGGTCCTTTTTTTTTTTTTTTTTTTTTTTGATTGGAGGTTTAACGACCACCGTGAGCAACTCAATGGGCTATAAGCAGTCGCCCGTCCCTAATTTAGGGTCACTGGTTCCAGGGAAGGGAGAGAGCCAGTGCCGTAAGACAAACACAACATCCATGCCTGACCGGGATTCGAACCCGGACCCCTTCCGGACGAATGATCAGAGGCCAACGCCTTAGACCACTGCGCCACCGGGGCGGCTGACCAGGTCCTTACGGAAGGTCTAACCATCAATGACGTGCATCTGTTAGCACAACCGGTTGCGCGCCGCCCGGTGCAGGTGACCTTCTACCCCGTACCACCAGAAGTATCCGACGCTGCACTCTGCACCTTGCTCAGCAGGTACGGCAGAGTTGTTGGCTCCATAACAACTCTCTCTGCGGCTCCCAGGGACCCTGAAGACAAATCAATTCGGGGTTTCCGCCGCACTGCTCGAGTCCTCTTTTCATCTGATGCTCAGCTGAAAGCGGTTCCGAATGTTTTGCACATCCGCTGTGGACAGCAACGCCGAATAGTTGAGATAATCACTTCACAGTATTGCACTATCTGTCAGAGCGAAACTCACATAAGGGCTCAGTGCCCACGTGCCTCACTGCAAACAGCTCCACACACTACATCTTCTTCTACTTTGTCCACCAACGCTTCACAGACTTCTTCCTATTCGAAGAAAGTCGCGGAATCAAGATCTTTCAAAAGTCAGCTTACTGCCATTGGTCAACAAACGACTTTAATGCCTCCACCTCCTGCTGATCCTAAGAATTTTCCCAGGCTTCCAAAATCGACTCCCCTAGTACTTTTACAACCACTGCTGATGTACATGTTGACCACTCCTCAGCTTTTACCGTTGGCTTCATGACACGAGTCACAGGTAACGCTTCGGGTTCAGACTCTCCAGACGATCACGAAGCTTTAGTGGTTGCTGGAAAACGCAGTGGTGCTTCTCGCCCCAAGACGAAGAATTCAAAGACTCTGGCGTCCCGAAGATCATCTCGCTCTTCTACCCGCGCATCCACTCGCTCCATCAGCTCTCGACGACCGTTCTCCAGGTCGCCTCTACACACTTCCTCTGAGACAGCATGTGAGGGTGCCTTTCCCTCACTAGATGAATTCACAACTTTTCTTGCTGAAAATGCTTTCCCTGCTGAGCCTCTGCCATACGAGGACGTGCTGGATTGCCTTTTAGGATCCTCTAGCCCTTCCTCAGCACGCACTTCCATTCAGCAGTATGAAGCAGCTCTACCACAAGTGCTGGTTCAATTACACTCACTTGAAAAGACTCTTCGGCGCACTGCGGGCGAGGTCCCATGGAGTGTTTGTTTTCTCCGTCGACTCCACTCCATCACTACAGCCAGTCAATTCCTACTGCATCCCACAACTAACCTACACATTCAGGGTGGTGTCACTTAATTGTCGCGGTTTTGCGACACCTCTTGCGAATGCGCTGGTACGAGAGGATCTTGCTCCGCTGAATGCTGATATATTACTTCTGCAGGAAACAAACTGTACTTCCGCCACTCAATTTCATCAATGGCGTCAGTGGAATCATACTTTCCATCACGCCTACAGCCAACTGTCGCGTGGTGCCATGGCAGTTGGTGTTCACTCACGTTTTCGTTCAACTCTTTCCTCCTTCTCAGTGAAAAACCTATGTCGAGACTTATTACAACGGGTCTCTTTCACCGTCGCAGCTGAAAAATTTCATGCATTCAACATTTATGTTCCTTGCACTCCTACTCACGTGCCAGAGCTGTTTGCAAAACTTCGACGGGCTCTGTCACGTATTCCCATCACCGACTGGGTACTTATCGGAGGTGACTACAATTGCACTCTACATCCCCTAACTGACCGCTCTTCTGCTTCCAGAGAACACCGTACGGAAGTAGTACATCTTTTACAGTCTATCACTTCAGACTTCTCACTCGCAGATGTTCAACGCCATTTGTCACCAACCCAGACTACACATACATGGCGCGCACCAAGAGCCATTGATCCTCCTACAGCAAGATTGGATCGCTTTTATGCAACTTCTCTTCTTCTACCAGCAATATCAGATTCATGCTGTACACCCACAGCTTCCTCGGATCATTGCGCCATTGCCATAACAGTTTTTGGTACTTCAACACAGCCACGTACAATCCGGCCTTGGACTTTTGACGACACTCTTTTAGATGGCCCAGCCTTCTGCTCATCGGTGCGAGATTTTCTTGCGGATTGGCGTCCAAGGCTTCATTCTGCACGTGCCCCCTCAACTTTTGGTTGGAAGTAAAACGCCACCTCATACTACTGGTACGAAACCTGGCATACTCGATCATGACACAACGGAGGATGCGACTTGATTATACTAGGCAAATGCTTTCTTTGCTCAATCTTGCTGATCCCCTATTTCAAGTCTACCAGGCAGGATTACATTCACTTTTGGTGCCGCTTGCAAAACAAGCCCTTCAACGCCTTAAACTACAACACCTGAAACCTGATGCTAGTTCGTACGAATTCCTTACGTCACTTGAGTCAACTCGTCGAGCCTCTTCTGTTCTACAGCACCTTCGTCTTCCAACTGGAGTAGTATCATCCGAACCAGTTCCAATTTGTTCTATGGTACGGAATTACTACATTTCAAAATTTTGTGAAACTCCTCCTCCCTCCCCTACGGCTTCTGCTCTTCTGTTCTCTTCTTTGCCTCAGGTCCCTTCTCATCTTTCAGCCAGCCTCCTCCATCCTCCCACTTTAACTGAGCTCTCTGACACTTTCTTGTCCCTCAACCCCGGGCTTCACCTGGCCCTGACGGTCTCCCTGTTTCTTTCTATAAGGCTTTTCTTCCTGCCCTCCTTCCGTTTCTCCTCTGTGCTTTTTCTACTACCATGCATCTTACATCTCTTCTGAGGAGTTTCACGCTCGCACATGTTGTACTTTTTCCCAAGAAGGGTGATCCGCTTGACTTGGGGAATTGGCGTCCCATCTCACTCTTAAATACTGATTATAAACTCTATACTAAATTTCTGTCCCGCCGGCTTAACCCCATACTCCCTCATATTCTCTCCACTAATCAAACCTATACTGTACCCGGCCGCTCCATCTCCCATAATATTCAGCTTCTTAATGATCTAATTCACCTCGCCCGCTCTCGCTCAGAACCCCTTGCTCTTCTTTCCCTCGATCAACGCTCAGCATTCGATAATATTTCTCATGATCACCTTCTTGCTACATTACTAAATTTCGGCTTTCCTCCTTCCTTTGCTTCTCTTCTCATCTCCCTCTACCGGGACGCAGTTTTCCACGTCAAGCTGCTCAACCTTCTCACAGCTCCCATACCCTTTCGTTGCGGCGTGCGTCAGGGTTGCCCCTTATCCGGGCAGCTCTTCGCCCTCGCAATAGAACCTTTTTTACGCGCAGTACATCGATCCTTCTTTGCTTCACTACCACCGGTGGTAGCCAGCACACGTCATCATGTTGCTACCTATGTTGCCTACGCCGACGATATTACATTCTGCATTCGGCAAGACTCACAATTTCACGATCTCCACAATCTCTACAATACCTACGCCTCATGTTCCGGAGCAGCGTTAAACACAACGAAAAGCATAGGCTTATGGACCAGTTCGTGGTCTAACCACACTGACTCTCCTTGGGGAGCAGAGTGGTCCAACACCTCTCAACGATTCCTAGGAGTCCACCTTGGAAAACCAGCAACTGCTTCACTCGTCACCTGGACCACTCTCCGGCCACGCCTACATCGCTCGGTCGCAATCTGGCGGGGCGCACAATTCTGCACCTCCGTCTTTCAAAGAGCACGTCTAACGCACACTTACCTGCTTTCAATGTGCACGTATTCCTGGTTGGCTTCGAAGCAACCAGCACTACGTCTTCTTGAACTCACCCGCTGTCAAACTCAGGTTATCTGGCCCGGCCATCACTGGGTCGGAGCACCTCAACTCAGCCTGTCTCCTTCCAACGGAGGTATTAGTCTACCCGACGTCAGATCCTATTACAAGTTTATCGTGTGTCTACGTTTTTATGATCACTTGCGGCACCTGCTCCCTCTGCAGTTGCTGCTCGTGATGTCATAGTCTCTCCGCATAACCCACGCTTTACTCTCCTTTCGTTCTTACTCATGGACCACTGTCCCCTTCTCACACTTTTCCCTCCTGTCTACAAAGAGGCTATCTCCTTTCTTCGTTCCCTCCCTCTTTCTCGCTCTCTCCCTGCCTCCACAAATGACCTACTTTCCGAACCTCTTTTTTTCTTCTCTGCTACACCCTCCCCATCTCCCATGTTTTGCTTTTCCTTCATGGCTCCGAGCTGGAGTCGTTACAGTCAGCGATCTTGTTAACACCGATCTTTCCTGGCTCCCCTTCTCTTCTCTACCCTCTGCTCTCCGTTTCAATGCCAACGCTCACTTTGTTCACAACTCTCTTATTTCTACTATAATCTCCCTGTTCCCTGAGCTTGCTACTCCCTCAGGTCTCATTTCTGTCCACTCTGCCTCTCTCCCTCTCCCATTTTTTCTGTCGTCCAATGGCCCACCTCTTCCTTTTGTCTCTTTCTCAACAGCTGATCTCTACCGTTTTCTCTCTCGCTCTTCCGCACCTCTTCCCATTTCTGGCATTCCACTTTCTTCTACCTCCGCAGTGTGGTACGCTGCTCTTTCCCCACTTTCAGCACCCCTTGAAGTCAATTCACATTGGCTTTTCTTACACAACCGTTTTCCTGTGCCGTCCATTTTACATCGCATGACCATTTTATCTTCACCCTCCTGTCCGTATTGTGGCGAGGAGGCTGACGTCCAGCATGTCTTCATGTATTGCACAGTATTATTGCCCATACTCCATCTCGCTTTCACGCTAGCGCAACGATCCTGTGAGACCGTCCTCACCTTCAGCGCCTAACCGAACATTACTTCTGAACTCTTCTCGCCCTATTCACCTTCCGGCAGTCTGCTCCTACATCTTCGTGCTTGTAAAACATATAATTCACGTGTATCATCTTCAGCGTTCCCCCGAAGCTTCTACTGACATAAATAAAGTCAGTACTGCGTTACTTTGTCATTTTCGTAATCGCCTGCTCTCCCGCCTTCGACTAGAACTTACCACTGCAGTTGCATGCTGCAGTGAACCACAGTTCCTATCAACTTGGTCACCAGCAACCTTTTGGTTTACAGGGTCGCCCACAACGCTTCACCTTACAGTCGGAACTTTTGTTTCACCTAACTCCTGATAGATACAGTTTTTGCAATGCTGATTTCTTTTCAATCTCTGCTTCACCAGAGACTATTTTTTGTCTTTTCCGACCAATTATCATACGTAAATTGTATTCTCTCATCACTGTATTGAGCTTTGTGAATAGGTCGTTGCGTCAGCTACAAGCACCTGTAAATCTTCTTTTCATATGTCATTTTGAGACGATTTTCCTATACACATTTCCTGTTTTTTTCTTGCTTCGCAACTGAGTGTAATCTTGTTCCTCAACATTCACTGTACTATATTATTTGTACTCTCTATTTTATCAGAATTTTCTTGTTTGTCTCACTATTGTACATCACTTTTAGTAGATCAATTATTGTATAGAACCTATGAATTGTTCGAAGCATGAGCTACTTATAATTGTCAATTTCTTTTCACGCTTTTTTTTAAGACTCGGTTCTCATCCTCTTCACATGTTTTATTTTGTGTATAACTCATGTGTAAATTTTTTTGTTTTTCATTGCTCATCTTGCTGAATTGTGTATTCTCTCTGCGATGTCAGAGACTATTTCTTTTTACCACCTCTGACAAGCCAATATACATAAATTGTAACTTCTCATTGTACAGAATCATGTAAATAGGTCGTATCACGAACCACAGACATCTGTAAACTTTGTCGTTTTTACAGTATATTCTTATCTTCAATTCCTGATTCAACTGTGTAATTTTACTTATCAACTGTGTAAATTTGTGTTCTCCAATACTCACTGTGATGAGTTGTGTCTTCTCTCTGTATTTTCAGAGATTATTTTTTCTTTTGTATTCTCAGGAAAATTATTGTATATAACTATTTTTCATATCACCGTTGTATGTAACATGTAGTACCGCGAGCCACATTCATCTGTAAATTTTTCATCATCTGTCTTTCGAACTTTTGATTTCATGTTTGTCTCCTTGATCACCTGCAACCTCCTGGTTTTCCAGGTCACCCACAATGTATCACCTTTCGGTCCAGAACTTTTTTTCATCAATATTGTGTAAAATTTATACTCTATAGTGCTCATCATTCTGGATTGATTTTACTCTCTGTATTACCAGAGATTTATATTGCCTCGCCAGATTTCTATTGCACTTAACTTTTGTCATGCAAACGTTGCACCGAATCCTGTAATTAACGTAGCACAAGCTGCACATTCTGTTAATTTCTCATCACCTGTCTTTTGAATCTATGTCTGCAAGCTCGAACTCTGTATTATTCCTTGCATCAATACTGTGCAAAATTAATATTGTATAACGCTCTTCAAGCTGAATTGTTCCTATTCTTTGCTTTGTCAGAGACTTTTGTTGCCTCACCAGACGCTCGAGTGTAATTAACTGTTTTTTACTATCATCAATGTACAGAACCGTGTAAATAAGCAGTAGTGTAAGCTACAAGCATCTGTAAATATTTTTTTTGTCATACATCATTTGAGATGATTTATTCAAGCACATCTCCTGTATCTTTCTTCTAATAAATACTGTGTGAAAACTGTCCCTTAGAGACATGCTTTCGACAAGGTTTTGGAACACAGCGATAGGTATGCGCTTCCATTCAGTACATAGTGCTGCAGCTAACTGTTGCTTAGTAGTAGGCATTAGTTCCAAACTTCTTATGCGGCGCTCTAATTCATCCCATAAATGCTCTATGGAATTAAGAGCAGGGCTCTGTGCTGGAAATTCCACACACGATACGGAATAATCGTCAAAATACGCCGTAACAATCCTTGCTTTATGGCTCGGTGCATTATCCTGCTGGTACCAACAAGGATCGGTTCCATAGTATTGCCACAGAGCTGGTAGGGCATAATTGTCCAGAATATCGAGGTAGACGTGCTGGTTAACTGGTTTGTCCACGATAACCAATGGTCCGGGACCATACCACGAAAAACACAAACACACGAGTACAGTGCCAGCTCCAAACTTGACCGTAGAAACAGTACACTGTGGTAAATAGCGTTTCCCCAGCTACCGCCATAATCACACGCGGCCATCAGACTGATGGATCGTGTATCTGAATTCTTCAGTCCATAGGACCCGTTTGCGTCATTCTACGGTCCACGATAGATGTTCTTCAGACCATGCTAAACAAAGAGTAGCATTCCGAGTAGAGATGAAAGGCTTCTGAACAGCCGCACGACTACGGTAACCCATGAAATGAAGTTCTCTGTGAATGGTACGTGTACATACCGAGGTTCCAGCATTTTAACTCACCTGCACACTGAGGTCTTGTGCAGTACTCCGTCGATTAGCTGTAACGACTCTCCTGAGGCTTCGACGTCCTCTATTTTATCACTGATTTTCTTTGGTCTGCCGGTACGTTTTGCTGCTTCAGGCACGCCACGTGTCTTCGACTTATTCAGTACATCCAAAACAGTTGACTTGTGTATGTTTAAACGCCTCTCGGTTTCTCTTATAGACAACCCACTAATATAACACCCAACAATCTTTCCTTTCTGCGTCATTTTCACTCAACCTCACATTGCGATATGATCGCAGTCAGCTGCAGGCATGTTTTTATACCGTTCGCAGCTGTACCGCGCATCTTAACAATGCAGCGGATCCGTTCATTTGCTTTTGAAGGGGTGTTTTTTTTTTTTTTTTTGGATTGGAGGTTTAACGACCACCGTGAGCAACTCAATGGGCTATAAGCAGTCGCCCGTCCCTAATTTAGGGTAACTGGTTCCAGGGAAGGGAGAGAGCCAGTGCCGTAAGACAAACACAACATCCATGCCTGACCGGGATTCAAACCCGGACCCTTTACGGACAAATGATCAGAGGCCAGCGCCTTAGACCACTGCGCCACCGGGGCGGCATTTGAAGGGGTGTCCGGTGACTTTTGTCAATATAGTGTATGTACACATTGTACTGTAACTTCGTTAATATGTGGAATCACCATAAGTAAACAAGAAAGCTGACATCAAATTCTAGGATATAACGAGCTCGTCTTTCGGACATAAACAGAATTTTTTCTTTTTGTTTGGAGGTTTAACAACCACCGTGAGCAACTCGATGAGCTATAAGCAGTCTCCCGTACCTATATTAGGGCCACTGGTTCAAGGGAATGGAGAAAGTCAGTGCCGTAAGATAAACGCAACATCCATACCTGACCGGGATTCGAACCCGGACCAATTTCTGAAAAATAGTCAGAAGCATTTAGATCACTGCGTCACCGGGGCGGCAATAAATTTTTTCAAAGTGGATTAAAAACATTAGTGAAAAAGAGTATGCATTTCGTCTCCCAGCGAAGAAAGTAGGCATTACTTAAAATGCACAATGTGCGCAGTCTTGTACTTATAGGGAATAAGAAGCCCCCCCTCCCGTAAAAAAGAATATCAACCAGAAATCTAGAGAATTGGCAAAACATTCACAAGCAGAAATAACTACTTTCGCACACTAGCGGCAGAAATGTGCTTTACGAAAAAATTACAAATTATCTGCATAATGTTCCTCATATTAAAAAATACCCGAGGAATTTTTCAGATCGAACTATTAGAGCAAGGGATCCGTACATTTCGGAAACCTGAAGTGGCAACACATCGCCTGTGTTGCAAGGACTGCTACGCAACAGCCAGGCGATGTCTGCTGTTGGAAGTTTTATAAATTAACAGGACAAAATAAAGGTTAATGAAAAATAGAACAAAAGAGTTTTAAAGCATTATTTTTTAATGTATGAAATGATGCATTGCCATTAAATTAAAGGATTTTGTTCTAATGTAAGTCGCATTTTAACAGAAAAACATAAAAAAAATGAAGCATGGGGGGGGGGAGGTTCCCTTGGCTTCCCCTCTAAATACTCCCCTACCCTCCTCCACACAGCAGCTCCCTACTAATTTATTGAGCAACGTACTTAATTAGATTGCAGCAAATTTCGATTTCGTCGGATTGCCGCCGGAAGCATTTTAGTTGGAAACGAATGGTCAAAGAAATCGTGCGGCTGTACTACTGTATATAGAAACACATACATGCCCCTACTTCACTAGCGAGTTGAGAAGGACATTGATCAATTGAAGTGGAAGAGAGAATGGAGTCTGTAAGAAGGGATTTTTTTTAATAATGCCAAAACAGGTTAGTTACAGGTTTCGGGCTCGTTCAGGCGTGGGCGGGCTCGGGAGGAAATACTTCGGGCAAAGTCTCTTAAAATTTAGTCTGAACTCAGTAATACTCAAGAGACGCATATAGCGTATTAAATCCGTTTATTTTTGTGGTGTAGTAAGCACAAAGATTCGCCAAGCTTTCGCACTCCACTGGGAGGCTTTTTCAAGGCAACGAGACTTTTTCACTACTCCCAGTGGAGAGCGAAAGCTTGGCGAATCTTTGTGCTTACTACATCACAAAAATAAACGGATTTATTACGCTATATGCGTCTCTTGAGTGTTCACAGTGTGGTGAATTTAAAATGACGTTACCGAACTCAGTAATGTTGCGTACTACGTAACTCAAGCGAAATTCGGGCGTACCAATCGTCTAATGAAAGTTATAATAACGATGAAGCAGCTGAGGCTATCAGTGGCAGTGGAAAAACAACGTATTTTAAGCTTTCCAACCGTAGGTTGAAGAAGCGTATATGCTCCAGCTTTGTCCGTCTGTTTGCCCGTCCGCACGATAACTGGCGTAAAAATGTTTCGATTTCGATGAAATTTTACTATGCGGTAGGGGACAACCTGGGGACGGACCCTATTGAAAATGGGCGAAATGGAGTCAAAGGTCAGGACATAGGACCGGGATCCATTCCATCGCCTTTATGCGTCATAACTTGACTAAAAATTCTTCGATTGCGATAGTACGTTGCTCCGGAGGTATACTGAACCAATTCTGTTTAATATCATCGAAATGAGGTCAAAGGTCAGGGCACAGGAGCACGATTTATTCCATAGCCATTATCCTCATAACTTGAGTAATGATTTCTGGTATGTTGGAAAGCGTATCATAATCAATGCATTGCATGATTTTACTAGTTTTTTTACGCTTTCCAACCGTAGGCTGTAGAAGTGTATATGCTCCAGATTTGTCCGTCTCTCTGTCTGTCCGCATGCTAACTCGAGTAAAAATAGTTCGATTTCTATGAAATTTTATTGTGTGATAGGGGACAACCTGGGGACGAACCCTATTGAAAATGGATGAAATAGGGTCAAGGTTCAGGAAATAGGAGCAGGATCCATTCCATCGCCGTTATGCGTCATAACTTACGTAAAATGCTTCGATTGCGACAAAACTTTATCATGTTGTTCTGGAGGTATACTGAACCAATTCTGTTGAATATCATTGAAATGGGGTCAAAGGTCAGGGCACTGGAGCGAGATTTATTCCGCAGCCGTTATCCTCATAACTTGAGTAATGATTTCTGGTATGTTGGAAAATGCACCATAATCAATGCATTGCATGATTTTACTAACTTGTTTTTTAAGTTTTGTGTTTTATTGCAGTATTCAGTTATCGTGGCACAAAGTCTCCGGCGGAGGGCAGTATGTCAAAATGCCCTCACGGAGACGGCTGTGCCCAATTGGATGAAAGCAGGGGACGTCGCTAGACTTTGAAATCAGGATGGGCGACGGGTGGGCAAGCATTATTTTGGTGGGACAAGCTTTATAGCAACTTATTCTTCTTTTTTACGAAACACTGAAAGAACAAATTTTTAATGTCTTTTTTTCTTTTTATTGAAGGTTAAACGACCACCGTGAGCAACTCAGTGGTGCTATAAGCAGTGGCCCGTTCCTAAATTATGGTCACTGGTTCCAGAGAAGGGAGAGAGCCGTGCCGTAAGACAAACACAATATCTATGCCTCACTGGGATTCGAACCCAGACTCTTCTCTGACGAATAGTCATAAGCCAACGCTAAGACCACTGCGATGCTTTTCACTACCGGCTACAAAAGAATTCGTGCAATTCCGACCCCCTCCACTTGGACTTGGACACACACACACACACACACACACACACACACACACATACATACATACATACACGGTTCTGACTAATTACGCCACGGGTGTAAGATACAGCTGAAAATCCTCCAAATACGTGGCGTCAGTGAATAAACAAAGACATCGCTCTTTCCACGTTTAGTAGCGCACAGCAACCAAAAAACTGCTATTGGGCCGCCGCCATGTTTTTGTTTATAAGATACAAGTGTTGGTGGAATGTCGCCTTCAACGTTTTGCTTGCTCTGGATGTATTATCTTAAATTTCTTTTCAAAAATTTCAATTTTTGTTTGCGAAAATAGTACGGTATTGGAACAATTTATTTAAAAGAAAATGTCGTTTTTTTAAAAATCTAAATCAAATTTTAACGTTGTTCCCCGCAAACACAATACGTAACCCCCCTACCCTCTTCACTTCCTTCCTTCCAGCCAGCTACTTTGCCTTGCACTCCTCTCACACAAGTCGTCAACCACTTTCTGCACTTTCACTGCCCCGAGGCAGTCTTAAGGACGCTAGTGTAACTTTAGACTTCACTTTTCGTGTTGGAATTCCCTATTTTGTAAAGAAAACAAACAGAGCAATTAGTAGTGACTCCCTCACTGAATTCCTATCCACCCTCCTCATTAGCCCCCCCCCCTGGCCATACAAACATGAAAAAAAAGATGAACCTAATTAATTGGAAGAGTGGAGAACTGAATTTTCATGTCCCTGCGGTGCTATTTTTATAACCTTTTCTTGGAGACGTAAACAACGAACTTCCTTGAGAAAAATACGTAGGGTTACATGAAATAAAACAAGACTTATTAACAAAACTCTGAAATCCGGTTTTATTGGTGTAATATTAGAAAAACTGGAACAAAATGCTAGCTTTCGCCACCAAGGGTGACTTCTTCAGGCAGAAGTATTTGGAAGATTTGGAGGGAAACTATAGGAGGGAATTACGTACCACAACAGAATTCATAACTGGAACTCTGTTTTTGGTTTTGCATTTGAATAAAACTTCTTCCTGAAGAAGCCACCCGTTTTGGCGAAAGCTAGCGTTTTGTTTTAGTTTTTGTAATATTACACCAATAAAAACGAATTTCAGCGTTTTGTTAGTGTTTACTGGTGTATACCTACCCAATTTTTACGTTACAAGACTTATTGCTTGGCAAAGTGCAGATCATATATTATTTGCATATTTAAAAATGGCACTCTTTGAACTGAGTGGGCGGCAGGGTGGGCGAGACGAATTTCAGCCCACCCTTGCAATCCCTTGGCGACGTCCCTGGATGAAAGAATACAAGGAAGGCAGGACATCATCCAAGGATGTTTCAAGATGTGGCAGACCGATTTCGGTTTCCACGCAAGAAGTCAATAGATGCATCAAAGAGGCCTTACAGAAGTACTGTTGGGCGAACGTCAATGACCTTTCCACAAAACTGGGCAACCCTCACACAACGGTTTATACGGTTCTGATGGAAGATTTGGGCTGTAGGAGCAAACAAGCGTCGTCTTTATCGCATACACTAACCGCGATACAGAAGGGATTCCGCTACGGAACTGCACGGAGTAACCTTGACCGGTGCAGCCGCAAGAGTAGAGTTGCTCACAAGATTCCTCTGCTTAAATGAAAGTTGGATGGAATTTTGCACACCCAGTCAACTGCGTCAGTCAGGGTCTTAGGTTGAACCCGGCACTTCTTCGGGCGTCTTTACCGAGTGCAGAGTTGCATGAGCGTAAAATCTTACTGTGTTTCAGCAGGGATGTTCACGACGTGGCGGTTTGGAGGACGTATGACGAGAACATCGCCATGATATGGGAACGGTATAAATCATGTCTAGAGGTTTATGTCCTAGCATGGGCACTACGACATCATGCAGAGCGACTTGTACTCGTTTATGACAACGCACGGTCCAATCAGGCTCTGACTGCTCAGATGTTCATTGAGCAGAACGATTGTGTGGAGCTGCCCTACTCACAGTATTTACCGGACACCAATCCCTGTGGTTTGAACTCTTTTGGCCATTTGAAAAAGGAGGTGCGTGGTTCTCACTGCAACAACGAACAGGATTTGGATCTCCGAACTACAGACATTTTCCACAGGTACTTTTAATGGTGTTCGTAAACTTTCCGCAGTTTGGGAACATATTATTGATAATGTGGGGAGGTACTAATAAACATCCTTCAATGTTTTTATCACAGCTTTGCTACTACAGGAATTGTGGTAACTTGAAAGTGTTCATTTACTTTTCGAAAGTTCTAATAGAAACACGAGGTACTTTGATGGACATAAATTGTGCAAATAATTAAAATTTACTCTTCCCCAACGCCTTTCCATGGCAAATCATTTATCTTTATTGCAACATAGAGAAAATATAGGAGGGAATTACGTACAGCAACAGAATAACAGTTGTTACAAAAGTCGCTACTATAGGTGACAATGGAACCGTACCCATCAGGTTAATGAGTTAGATAGACCACAAATCGAAAATATCCTTCGGCTAAAGTCACATATATAGGGATGGACTTTGGATGTCACTTGTTATCTACAACTCTTTCTAGGATAGCAGAACAGCTTATACGTTACACCGTAGCATAATCACATGACATATTATTATCCTCTACGGAAGGTGACGATATTATCGCAGGAGGGAATAATCCCAATTTTTTTTATTGGGGGTTTGACGACTACCGTGAGCAACTCAATGGGCTATAAGCAGTAGCAAGTCCCTAATTTAAGGCCACTGGTTACAGGGAAGGGACAGAGCCAGTGCCTTAAGACAAACACAATATTCATGCATCACGGGATTCAAACCCGGACCCATCGCGGACGCATGTTCATAAGCCAGTGCTTAGACGACTGCGCCACTGGGGCGGCAAACCGAAATTCAAAAGCCACAGGGGTTGAAAGCTGGTAAACGTGGTGGCCAATGTAGAAAATGTCAACCAGAAATCCTGCCGTCTATGGCATGTGCCCAATTGTTTGTTTTGGGATTTAACGAGCCCTGTGATCATACGTTCCTAATTTGGGGGTGCTGATTCCACGGAAAACGCAGCCAACACTGGAAGGCAAATATACCACCCATGCCTCATCCATTTCGGACGATTAGCCAGAAGTCCGCAGTTCTGATCGTTGGGCCACGAGGACGGTGACATGTACCCGAAGCAACTGTTTGACCCATGTAGTCGTGTTGAGTCATCAGCGTTACTGAAGTGCTGGAATGTCGGAGGTATTCAAAAGAGATCTATAGAGCACTTCATTGTCAGAACATAGAATTTTTTCGAATTTGTTTGGGGAGTAAAGGACCATCGTGAGCAACTCAATGGACAATAAGCAGTCTCCGTCCAAATTTAGGGCCACTGGTTCCACGGGAGGGAGAAAACAAGTGTTGTAAGCCAAACACAACATCCTTACCTCACCGGGATTCGAACTCGGCCCCATCTAGGAGGAATGGTCATAAGCCAGCGCTTAGACTACTGCATTACTGGGGCAGTGAACATACAATGCTCTCGATAGAAATAAAGCTGGGATCAGTAACGAAAGCCTCAGTAAACTAAACCAAACAGTAACTTTCGGTGAGCGTAATGGGATTTCCGAAGTGCATTGGGATTTTCGGCTGTCTAAATTCTGAAGCTGTGCTTATTAACAGCGCTGTGCAAATGGAAATAAATTTCGTCTACACACAAAATGTACCACAGCTACTATTTGCCCAGTTCCATTTGAACTGCCATGTGAAATGTCCGTCGAAAAGCATAATAAGCTGAAGGAACTTCTGGAGGATGGAGACCTTAGAAAGATAAGATAGTTTCTTTGACTCGCTGAAAAGTGCTTTGGGGTAAGCCCAAAAACGTCTTGCAGCACATTGTGTATTATTGCTTCCTTCTCCACACCTGCTGCAGTGTGATCAACTGTTTGGGGTAGTGATGGCATAAATCATTACTACTTTGGAATTCATTCATCATTTGCAGAGATCCCGTGTTACGCTTTCAAGGCCACAGCACTTTTTTGGCAAATTGCCTAAGATAGCGCGAGCTCTTCAAACGTTCATGATGAATGATTTGCTCAAAAACGATTCGGACACACCATTCAGTTGAATAGCATTAACGTATCATTCCTATTCTGAAGTTACAATGTTATTTCCTAGAGGACAGTTGATTGCTCGCTCACGTAACAGTTAACACTCATTAATTCTCGACATAACTTTTCTTATTGGTCATTCGTTTTCAAACTCATGTGGGCGGAAGAAAATGAAACGCTCTCCAACTTCAGTACGTGCCTCAGTAATGGCGAATTGAATGATAATTCACAGCTCTTTTTGGTAAGCTGTCCAAAAGTACGTGATCTCTTTAACCATTGACCATACGTGATTTGCCACGAGCCTGTGACGAACGATTCGGATTCACGCATCACTCTTATTCTTAAGTTTTAACATTATTTCCTAGAGGACTGCTCATTCACGTAACGATTAACGCTTATTAATTTCCGACAGTATTTGTCTCGTTCAGAATTCGTTCCCGAACTCATGCAGAGAGAATAAAGTTAAACCTTCTGAGTGTGTGTCGCAGTAATGGCGGATTGAGTGGTCATTCGCAGCAGTGAGAGCGAACCATTCATGGTAAGGAGTCGTTTGTTGTGAACGAATAGTTCACGAATGGTCCATCATTACGAGACACACTCAAGTACGACCCAGTGTGTGTCGCAGTAATGGCGGATTGAATGGTCATTCACAGCAGTGAGAACGAACCATTCGGCATTCACTGTGAAGAGTCATTCGTTGTGAACCAATCGTTCACGAATGGTCCATCACTAAGAGACACATTGAAGTGCGACTCAGTGTGTGTCGCAGTAATGGCGGATGAAATGATCATTCACAGCAGTGAGAGTGAACCATTCACCATTCACGGTGAAGAGTCATTTGTTGGGAACGTATCTTTCACTAAAGGTCCATCACTACTTTGGTGGCCACGTTTCCTACCACCATCCAAGTATAACGCTCAGCATATAGGTTTCTTCAAATTTCTGTATCATTTTGCATGAACCATTGTGCAGTCAGTGGATCATTTTGAATCACTAAACTGTCATAATGCAACAGCTACCAGCTTTCTTTGTGTTGAAACAATCTCGAGAGTCATGCAATGGTCTTTCAAAAGCAGATCCACTATGCATCTGTTATTCTGGCTCAAACAATCTTGCGTATCTGCTACCTTGGCTCAGCAGACAGTAACTGATAACACAGCAGTCAGAGATGATCGTCCGGGTTCGGAAACAATAAGCGACACAAGCCCTGACAATAAGGCCACGAATTTGAACAGATTGTTTCAACAAGGTATAGGGTGAATCGTGAGACAGATTCTGTGGAAACGACTATCAGAGATGATCATTTCGGTAAATGAACTACTACATCACTAGTGGACGAAGTTGTTTGTCCCCTTGTGTTTCTGTATCAGGCCGCAGTCTTGAACCGTGCCAGATGAAGTCTTCAACGTTACGGAATTTAATGAAGAGTAAGAAGAGGGAGGCCTCTACCCAGTAAATTAAGTTTTTTGGAGATATACTACCTTTCTCTCTCTAAAAAAAAGTCGCACACACACAAATGGAAATCTCCCGCGCAGAATGGAACAGACTCAAATCGAACGTATGCGATAAATAGGCTGACAGCAGGGCTTTCGAACAGTGTATCGCAGTCGACGAACATGAGAAAACGTTGTGATCAGAGCGACTTTGATCGTGGGCGCATTGTCGACGCAAGACAGATGGGTGATTCTATCGCCCAAGTGGTAAGAACCCTAGGTTTCCCGAGGGCAACCGTATCAAGGGTGTACCATGAGTATACCATCGACGGACGTACCAGCGCCCAGAGAGCAAGCGGTGGCCGACCATACGGCATTGACGACTGCAGTCGGCGTAGACTATCCAGGCTCGTACAGACGGACAGCTTGGCAACGGTGGCGCAAATCATGTCCAAGATAAATGTCGGAGGACCAAGCAGTTTCAACGAGCAAACGGTGCGGCGCACGCTGAACACCCTGGGCTACGGGAGCCAATGCCCTACTATGTGCCACTGTTAACTGCTCGCCATCAGATATTACGCCTCGTCTGGTTCGGGAAATATCAAACCTGGGCCTCGGCGCCGCGTCGTGTGGTCAGATGAATCCCGTTTTCAGCTGTACAGAGCTGATAGGAGGGTGCGGATGTGGAGTCGAAAGCATGAGGCCATGGCTCCGGTGTGCAATCTTGGCTCTGCTTAAGGTGCTGATGGCTTTGTGATGGTTTGGGGAGCCTTCTTATGGTACACATTAGGTCGTTTAGTGTGTCTGGAGTGGTCCTTAACCGTTGCGTGCTACATAGCATGTGCTGGCTGATCACCTACACGTTTTCATGGCCTTTGGGCTTCCTGCGGCCGATGCGCTGTTTCAGCAGAACAATGCGCGGCCCCACCAGGCATCAACATCTTAAACGTGGTGCCAGAAACACTCATCTGAGTTTAGAACCATCCAGTGGCCCCCAAGGTCCCCGGATTTACACCCTGTGGAAGCTCTCTGTAATGCCGTGGAGTGAAATATAAGATCCGTGAATCCTGGACCGACGTCTCGGGGAGGAGTTGAAGGCAATGCTGCAACAGGCATGACTGGCATTACCTCTGGAAATCCTCCGGCATCTGGCGGAGTCGATGAATCGGAGTGTACAGGCTGTTATTCGCGCTAGAGGAAGACCAGCGCGTTGTAAGGTAGGTATCTCTGATGTTTTGTCCGTTGAGTATACACTATACTGACAAAAGTCACCGGACACCCCTTCAAAAGCAAATGAAAGGATCCGCTCCGTTGTTAAGATGCGCGGTACAGCTGCAAACGGCATAAAAACAAAACTGCAGCTGACCGCAGTCATATCTCACTGTAAGGTTGTCGCGGCGGGAGAGATCTGACTTTGAGAAAGGAAAGATTGTTGGGTGTTATATTAGTAGGTTATCCGTAAGAGAAACCAAGAGGCGTTTAAGCATACCAATGTGTACTGTTTTGGATGTACTGAATAAGTGGAAGACACATGGCGTGCCTGAAACACAAAAACGTACCGGCAGACCAAAGAAAATCAGTGATAGAGGACGTCGAAGCCTCAGGAGAGTCGTTACAACGAATACAAGACCTCAGGGTACAGGTGAGTAAAAATGCTGGAACCTCGGTATGTACACGTTCCATTTGCAGAGAACTTCATTCCATGGGTTACCGTGGTCGTGCGGCTGCTCATAAGCCTTTCATCTCTACTCGGAATGCTACTCGTCGTTTAGCATGGGGTAAAAAACATTTATCGCGGACCGTAGATCAATGGAAACGGGTCCTATGAACTGATGAATCCAGATAACGATCCATCAGTATGCTGGCTGTGTTTGTGGGTTTGGCGGCTGCCAGGGGAACGCTATTTACCACAGTGTACTGTTCCTACGGCCAAGTTTGGAGCTAGCAGTGTACTCGTGTGTGGCTGTTTTTCGTGTTATGGTCCCGACCCATTGATTATCGTGGACAAACCTGTCAACCAGCAAGTCTACCTCGATATTCTAGACAATTATGCCCTTCCAACTCTGTGGCAATACTATGGAACCGTGCCTTGTTGGTACCAACAGGATAATGCACCGAGCCATAAAGCAAGGTTTCAAAATCGCTTTATTCTAATTTATCATAAGAAAACATAAGAGGGAGACGTACAGTATTGGGCATCTCACTGGGAAATAATACAAAACTGTTAAAAACATGATGGTATATACACTGCAATGACAATGGGGATGAATAACAAATGCTGCAAGCAAAGCTTATTGAATAAAAAATTGCAGAAGTGACAAAGAGAAACACATCGTGTCACATGACATTGGCTGGGCATGATTTACAGGATAACACAGGCGAAACAATAGTACACAATTAGAAAAAGAACAGCACAAACACCGCCGTGAAGGTAAAACATTACATACATGAGATAAAAACACAGCGTGCACAATTGTGCAAGTTATTTAACGAGGGCACCAAAGCAACATAATACAGGCGGGGTGAAAGTAAGTAATGTACACGAGTAAGCATGAAAAAACACTGAGAAGGAAGGACTGTTAGGGCGTATAATTTCGTATCGTGTGTGGATTGTCCAGTACAGAGCACTGAGCTTAATCCCATAGAGTACCTATGGGATGAATTAGAGCGCCGCATAAGAAGTTTGGAACCAAGGCCTACTACTAAGCAACAGTTAGAGGCAGCATTATGTACTGAATGGAAGCGCATGCCAATCGCTGTGTTCTAAAACCTTGTCGAAAGCATGTTTCGAAGGCTCAGTGCATGCATATTAAGGCCAAAGGTCGACCGACACCGTACTAATGTATATCAATATATGCTATGTTGTGTTTCTCTTCTAGGTGTCCGGTGACTTTTGTCAATATAGTGTATGTACCGGTTGAATATCCCTTATCCGAAATGCATGGGGCCGGAAGTGTCTCAAATTTCGTAATTGTGCTTTGTTTTTGCAGTATTTGCATACGGTATACCAATATAATGTGATAGCTTGGGTATGAGACCGAGTCTAAATAACAAATCAATATATATTCCGTAAGATTTAAAAATAAATTTAAGCTAATAATCGTTCACTAAACCTGAAGAATCAACGAACGGAAGAAACAGATTCGACTGTTAACAGATTCACGAGAGACATTCCCTGCGGAAATCGTTCACCGGAAGAGTCAACGAACGAATCAGTACGAATAAATCGTTTACGTGGGTCGAATAGAATAAATCAAGTTTTCCAAAAACTATTTGTTGTTGTTTAACGATCCCCGTGATGAACTCGATATGCTATAGGCATTCGCCCGGCAGCGCCGGTGGCTCAGTGGTCTAAGCGCTGACTTCCGACCATTCGTTCGTGAAGAGTCGGGGTTCGAATCCCGGTGAGGTATAAGTGTTTGTGTTTGCCTTACGGCACTGGCTTTCTCCCTTCCCTGGAACCAATGGTCCTAAACTAGGGACGGGCGACTGCTTATAGCCCATTGAGTTGCTCACGGTGGTCGTTAAACCTTAAATTAAAAAAAAAAAAAAAGAAGCATTCGTCCGTCCCTAATTTAGGGCCACTGGTTCCAGGGAGAGAGCAAGTGCCGTAAGACAAACACAACGTCCATGCCTCACAGGAATTTGAATCCGGACCCATCTCGGTCGAATGGTCACAAATCAGTGCTTGGACCACTACGCCACTTGGGCAGCAGACACTGTTTTCCCGTCACTAGAACAGAACAGAATGTCAGAGCCCTACCCAGGATATCTGGGGTCACATGTCGTAACCGTCGTTGTGCGCAAAGACCTGTGCAACGCCTAGAAGCCTTCCCAGAGTCTTTTGGAGTTTCCCCCTTATGATGTCATGACGGCACTCGAAAAGAATTTCGGATTTCAGAGGTTTTTGTTTTTGGGATTTTTGCATAAAGGATGCTCAACCTGTTCATTCAAATTGTGAGTAGGATCATTGTGCCTTTGGTAGTGCAAATGTTTACTCTGACCAGTTTTTCTTTCTCTTCAGAAAATACCCTTCAAAAATTTCGATGTATTTAAATTATGTATAGTAATTTTCTGATTTTGGCAGTGACATTTTTTTTCTCACCAGTCATTGTTTTTCTTAAGAGAGAAAAGCTTTTAAAATATTATCAATGCACTCAATTCATATAGAGCTTTCTTTTGTTTTTTGGCAGTGACAATTTGTTTTGATGAGCCCCTTCTTCTTTTTTTATTATTTAAACATTCAAAGCGTTGTCATGCTAACCAACGTTAAAGATATAAATTGCAAGGAATGTAACTTGTAATTATCGTTCAGAAAAATCAGTAAATCATGCCCGAAATAATTATTGCTTGCGCATAAGACTCTGGTCAGTCATCTGTTCCAGGAGATGAATAGCTGAGTAATTATCAGGGCAGAGGAGATTTCCCCATTGTTTTCTGGTAATATCATCTTATCGCACCTTTCGCATACGTCATATTCTCACTTAAATAGCTGAAAAGAAAAAAACTCAGGAGGAACAGCATTGCTCTTTATTTCTGTTAATATGCTGGAAAATAATTTTACTTTGTTGTTCAAAAAATATTTTGGTTGCAAAAACATGCAATAATTATTCTTAATTTCGCCGTAGTTTCATTCTGAGACGGAAAGATGCTTTTTAATGAACTATTAGCAAATCTACAATTTCGGGTTCGAGAACGAGAGAGGCCTCCTGGGGTCGCAGTGATCTTAGCCATTGTAACCATTCGCCAAAGATGTATCAGGATTCAACCCCAAGTAGCATGGATAATGTGCTGGTTTTACGGCACTGGGTCTTTCGCTTTTCTGGAACCGGTGACCCTAAATTAGGGACACGCGACTGCTTACAGAAAAATTAGTAAATCACGTTGCTCACGGTGGTCGTTAAACTTCCAAGCAAACAAACAAACAAAGCACGGAAGAGTGTATGGAAAGTGAAAAAAATTTAAAATTGTTGTAGGAAAAGTAGCAATTCGGTTAAGTGTTTCACCAGTTGCTATGCTAAACGATGTTGCCGTCCAGGTGTCAGAGTGATCTGAGGCACTGTCCTCTGATTATTCGTCTGAGATGGGCCCGATTTCTAGTCTCGGATGAGACATTGGTGGTGTGTTTTTCCACGGTGTTGGTTCTTTCCCTTCCCTGGAACCAGTGGCACTAAACTAAGGACGACCCTCAGAGTTGCTCGCGGTGATCGTCCCGCCCCTTCTAAAAATAAACGTTTCAATTTTTATGCTGAAAACAGATAAAAATCATTTTATTTTGTCATTTTGGAAAGGCTTATGCTGATGAGCAGAATTATTGTCCCTTAATGCGATATAACAATGACCAGTAAAATGAAAAAAGCCTGTTACTTCGTAAATCAAAGCATTTTTTGACAGAGGAAATTATCTGACTTGTTTTATAGCATTTCAGTGAACGAAAATGCTCTTTTCTATTTTCCTAATCCCCTTACCGTTATTTGATTGAAACGGTTGGAAAGTTGCCCTACAATTTTGATTTCCACTGCAGAAAGTCCCGTAATAAATCGTACTGTATTCAAAGCAATAATTTTCCGTCCGATTATGTGGCGTTGTTCAACACGCTAAAGCATCTTCACTGCGTCACTGGAAAAGTGAAGAATGTCCAAAATTCTCCTGCGTGTCCTGAATAAGACGTTTTTCAAAGGACTAGTTATTTTTATTTTCAATAGGAAAACCGGGAAGATCTGTAGAAGGAGTTAAAATATAAGTGAATATCCTTTGAAGGAATTCTAACTTTTACATAAACAAGTTAAAAAAATAAATGTTTACTGACCAATTTATTTGTAAACATCACTACATTGCAGGATGTTGATTTTTACGTAAAACAAAGCATTTGCTGACCTACTGAACAAATTACAAGGCTAATCGATCGAAATTTAGTTTTGAGTTTTATATTGTGAAACTCCATTTCATAACATTACGGGCTACAGTGAAGATTTACAAACACGGTGTTTACAGTTTTCTAATGCACTGCCGGACAATTGCTAAGGACGGATGACAATAGCAACCATAAAATGGAAGGCAGGAAAATGTGGAAATCAGCAAAAGTGCGGGATACAGTAAGACGTGTTGTGCGTATGCAAATTTTGGATTGCCAAACTTGTTCGTGACGTCATAGCGCTGATAAGAGATATAAAATATTTGACGCGTATTAACCGCTGTTGTTCAAACGCAAAGTTGAAAGGGAAAGAATCAATTGACGAACTTGCAATTTTCAGTATGTCTTCCCGACATCACCTAGATGATTTTACGCGTGGCCGTATTATTGGCAAGATTGAAGAAGGGCGAAAAATAACAGATGTTGCCAGGGAGTTCGACGTCAGCCACAGTGTTGTTTCAAGGCTTTGGAAATCATTTCAAACAAATGGAGAGTGTAGCAAACGTCACGGGGGAGGTCGTGTTCGCAGTACGACACCTGCAGAAGATTGGTACATAGTGCTATCAACAAAAAGACACCGGCGCAGCATAGCTAGTGAGGTAGCAAATCAGTTTATGGCTGCTACTGGCAAGCGGATCTCCCGAAAAACTGTCACCAGACGTTTGCATGAAGGAGGACTATACGCCCGCCGTCCTGTTGTGTGCATCCCATTGTCCAGACGTCACCGTACCGCATGTTTGCAATGGTTCCATCAACATCGCAATTGGACTGATAACGACTGGTCTGCTGTCCTCTTCTCAGATGAGAGTAGATACAGTCTATCGTCTGATTGTCGACGACAACTGATCTGGCGTGATAGTGGTACTGCATATTGTCCAGCAAACATACAGGAAAGGGGCCGATATCCGACATGTAGTGTCATGGTATGGGCTGGCATCATGATCAATGGCCGTACATTCCTCCATGTGCTTCCAACTGGGACTATGACTGGCCAACGATACTTTAATGATGTTCTGCTACCTCATGTTCGCATGTTCCGTGGTGCTGTCGGTGATAGATTCATTTTCATGGACGACAACGCAACATGTCATCGAACAGTCGCTGTGCAGGAGTGTCTTGAGAGCGAGAATATTCAACGCCTCGTATGGCCAGCACGTTCTCCAGATCTGAATCCCATTGAAAATGTGTGGGATGCTTTGGGGAGGAGTCTTTCTGGTCGCCAATGCCCTCCAATAGACAAGGACACCCTCATCCGTGCACTCGCAGAGGAATGGGATAAATTACCCCAACAGCTGCTTGATAATGTTGTGCAAAGCATGACAGGACGTGTAGAATCTTGCATCGCCCTCCATGGTGGCCATATCCCGTATTGACATCTTACGCCGGAAAGCCTGCAGACGGTAATTGCATTTTTCACGTTTACGTATTCTGCACAAAATGGCTTGTTTGTCCCTTGAACACGTTCCAAAGCCTTCTGGATTTCAGAGCACAATAAATTGTCTTTCTTGTAATGTCCTGGCATTCTGACATTGTTTTATTTCACTTGGCATCCAACCACACTTACTTTTTTATGCGCTATATAGACGTTTATGATCCGTCCTTAGCAATTGTCCAGCAGTGTAACTTAAGACCATTAAGAACGTAATGGGTTTAACTGAATCTTCCTGCAAGTTAATAAGTAGTTACGTCCGCTGTTAGGATAGGTTTATACACAGTCGAGTAACATTATTGTGACCACCAGCTAATATCCAGAGTAACCGCCGTGTGCAGCGTGGACAGCAGTTAGACGGGCTGGGAATGACCCAATAAGAGACTGGAAGGTGTTCACAGGTATGTGGAGCCATGCTGACAGCAGTGCATCTGACAGCTGCTGGAGAGTGCGTGGTAGAGGATCCATAGAGCGAACAACATGATCGAGGTGGTCCCACAGATGCTTAATTGGGTTTAAGTCTGGGGAATTAGGGGGCAAGGAAGTACTTTGAAGTCTTCATTGCCGCCCCGGTGGCGCAGTGGTCTAAGCGATGGCCGCTGATCATTCGTCCGAACGGGGTCCGGGTTCGAATCCCGGTGAGGCATGGATGTTGTGTTTGTCTTACGGCACTGGCTCTCTCCCTTCCCTGGAACCAGTGACCCTAAATTAGGGACGGGAGACTGCTTATAGCCCATTGAGTTGCTCACGGTGGTCGTTAAACCTCCAATCAAACAAAAAAAAAAAAGAAGTCTTCATCATGTTCTTCCAACCACTCTCGGACATTTCTAGCTGTGTGACACGTTGCATTGTTCTGGAAGATCCCATCCACCCCAGGGAAGACAATCAGGGTGTATAGGTGTACGTAATCTGCAAGGATGGATTCATAATGAATTCGGTCCATAGCGCCTTCCACAGGTATGAGTGGACCCAGAAAATGCCACGAAAACATTCCCCAGACCATAACGCTGCCCCTACCAGCTTGTGTTCTTCCAGCAAAGGTTGAAGAATGTTTGTTCTTCGATGTTTCTCGCCTTATAGGCCAACGTCCATCCATTCGATGAAGCAGAAAACGTGACTCATTAGAGAAGGCAATCCTTTGCCAATCAGCGGTGGTCCAGTTCCGATACTACCGTGTAAATGTAAGCCTTCTCTGCCAATGCACTTTCGTTAGCGTAGGTGCAGTCACCATCCGTCTGCATTGGAGCCCCATACGCAGCAAGGTTCGCTGAACTGTCGTTTTAGACACACTTCCGGTAGCCCACTGGTTCATTCGGCCAGTGTGTTGCTCCACTGTAGCATGTCGATCGGCCCTCACGCACATTAGCAGCCGACGTTCACCTCTCACATCAATGGCACGTGGTGCTCCGCGCTTTCCATGTCGCTTATTCGCAATGGTGCCATTTCTCCAATCACGATACACTTTAACTACAGCAGCACGCCAAGAGTTCACAAACTGCGCTCTTTCAGAAATACTGCCACCCTTGGCCCAAAAGCCGATAATAATCCCTTTTTGCAAATCTGATAAATCGTTCCTTTTATCCATGACAGCAACGAGTGATATGGTTTCAGATCAAATGATCATATGTAGAGGATTTTAGGAAGGGAGTGTCTGACCCCAGGTCTTAAACAACCCTTAGAAATAGGAAACTAGGAGATTTGGGCTAGAGTGCCCGATAGGAAAGTGACACGGAAGCGAAGTAGAAAGGGGGAGGAAGACGCCCTTATTTATTACCGGGGGGCCAGTACCATCCTTATTTATTACCGGGGGCCAGTACCATCCTTATTTATTACTGGGGGGCCAGTACCATTCAGAATGCCTACAGCACGCCTTATATACCCTCCAAGCCAGCTCACGACACGTGCCTTCTCTCATTGGCTACTCGCTGTTGACGTGAAAAGTAGGAGGTGGTCACAATAATGTGACTCGGCTGTGTATATGCTTCAACTGGAAGTCTAGTAGCGTGACTTCACATGGAGTGATAACTTTTCTCCATCTACGAATCTTAATTCACTATTTCAGGGAAAAAAAACAGAAAAAAACTGCATGACACCCCAGTAGCTGGGTTGTTCTTAACAAATATTCTTTGCTTGTGTGCCAGTGCCGGTAATTTTGGCAAATGAAAATTCTTATTTCTTCCTCAAAATGTTCACCATATATTAGTTTATCACACTTTAAAAACGAAGACACGAACGAGTCGAGCAAAGAGTATCGCTCACATTTTTAAATATCCTCTGGGGGCCATTCGATAATTATTGAGATTTCGAGCCATGACTTCTAGCTGCATTCAGTTCGTTTGATGTGGTACTGAAACAATTGAGAAAAGTTGTAAAAACACTCAGAGTTCGATTGTGTCTCCCACATACAGACAACATTGGAGTGTGACGTTAATCTTGTTTTCTCGAGTAGTGTATATATATTTGTTCCCAAGCATCTTCTGCAGCTTCCTGCCTTGAGCCAGTCTCCTCCACGGCAATCCGGCATACTTTGTTTTGAGCCAGTCTCCTCCACGTCAATCCGGCATACTTTGTCTTGAGCCAGTATCCTCCACGTCAATCCGGCATACTTTGTCTTGAGCCAGTATCCTCCACGTCAATCCGGCATACTTTGTCTTGAGCCAGTCTCCTCCAAGTCAATCCCATCTCCCACGTGGTCTGCTTTCTGGGTATTTTCTTGGCCCTTGGAAACTAGTCTGGCAGTTCTTCTAGCAATGTTTCTCTAGCCTATTGCCATTTATGGCTCTTTACCTAGATCACATTTATGTCGCCACTATAAAGATCCGGCGAAGTGGATTTTTCTGAAGCAGCAAAATGAAAACCAACTACACTGCTGACCACCCAAAATGCAACACCAAGAAGGACACGAGATAGCAAAGCCAGATTTACTGGACACATAACAACAGATACAAAGATGAAACGATTGAGCTTACAGGCCCGTGTGACTTGCGGAACATGCAATAACGGCCACGACACGCCGCGGCATCGAACAAAAGAGGCTTTGGATGTGGGCTTGGGGTATGTCGGTCCAGGCTGCTTCCACACGTTGCCACAGTTCATCAGGCGTAGCCGCGGGTGGTGCTTGCCGGGCCACTCGGTTGCCGATCAGCGACCAGACGTGTTCCATGGGCGACATATTGGGAGAACAGGCGGGCCACGGTAGCAGTGACACCTGGTGAGCCATGAAGAATTGTTGCACGATGCGTGCCACGTGCGGGCGTGCATTGTCCTGTTGAAATGTGGTCGCTGGCAGGTCCTGCAGGTAAGGGAGGACTACAGGCTCCAAAACGTCGGAGATGTAGCGGTGGCTGTTGAGTGTACCGGTGATGCGTACCAGAGAGGTGCGGGTGTCATATCCAATTGCGCCCCAAACCATAACGCCAGGCGACGAACCGGTGTGGCGATGCATAACGCAGGCGTCATACAGTTTCTCGCCGCGGTGCCGCCACACGCGGATCCGACCATCGTGGTGTTGCAGGCAGAAGCGGGATTCGTCGGAGAAGACAATGTCGTGCCATTCCGTAGTCCAGGTGCAGCGTTCAATGGTCCACTGCCGCCGCACTCGCCGGTGGTGTAACGTCAATGGTAATCGGAGCAATGGTCGCCGTGCGGCAAGTCCCCGCTCATGCAGACGACGTCGACGGTACGTGCTGACACAGGTTGTTGCGCAACACACCCTAATTCCTGACCTAACGTTCGTGATGTGGTGGTGCGAGCCGTCAATGCCCCCTGCACAACATGCCGGTTCTCTCGTTCGGTGGTGTGCCGCGGCTGCGGCAATCGCTCACGTTGGTCCGTCCGTCCCTCTTGCACTAACCGAATCCCTACTCGCCTCACTGTGGCTGGATGTCGTTCCACACAGGCACCGATATCTCGGTACAATAAACCGCTGTCGCGATAAGCCGCTATTTGCCCTCTTTCGAACTCCGAAACATGCTGGAATGACTGCCGTATTCTGCGACGAAGCATCAGGAAGCTTTCCACGCACAGGTCCGGCAGCACAACACAGTTCCACTACTTACACCCGCCTTCTGTGCACTCTTCTTGAAGTGCTTCTCGGTGGCGTGCCGGGCGCACATGATTTGCATATACCCTGCAATGCTAATCGCTTGCATGTCCTCTCGCGGGCGACGTATGCTGTGAATTTCAGGCCAATCGGATGCTTCCTTCTTGGTGTTGCATTTTGGGCGGCCAGCAGTGTATAATAAAGCGTTTTTCGTGATTTTTGTTTTCAGATTTCCTTGCGATTAAATCAAGTTCTATCTATAATTAATTACCGTATTTTACGGAATATAAGACGTTTTTTTCCACAGAAAAAAGGGGTCAAAATCTCTCTGCCTCTTATATACCGAAGGTTATTAATATCGCTAGGAATGTACACTCATCGTCAAAAAAATAGTTGCACGCAGAAGGAAGCATCCGACAGAAATGAAACTTGGTGGGTACGTTTGACATCGTGAGGCACACAAATGATTCAAGTATCACGCTCGGCCGTATGTGACGCCAGCAAAGAGGGGTCGTAGTGCTGTGCCGGGCCGGCTATATAAGGTCGTCCCGTTGAGCGCGCTTGGCATTCTGACTCGTGCTGTTGTATTGGTTGCATCCTTTGCAAGTGAAGTATGTCTTGGAAAAAGTTCGGAAGCAACTTTAGCCGTTGGAGAAGTTCGAGAGGGGCCGCGTCGTCGGGCTCAGGGAAGCGGGATTGTCTTACCGCCGTAATGGCGCCATACTGGTCGTGCGGATATCACCATAGCACGCTGTTGGCCGCAGTGGATAGAACAACGCACGCAGCAGCGACTGGAAGGGTCTGGGATACCTAGACGAACCACGGAGAAAGACGGGTTGTTCGACATGTGCGGAGTGACCCAACAGCCATGATTGCCGATATTCGGCGAACAGTGGTGCCCTCCATGACCATCCGAATCAATAACGAAAACCATTGGCGTGATATCGCCGGCAAATCCTGCAGGGCATGCACGCCATTGGATGATGGACCTAGCGGCGTTTCTCTACGTTGTTTTCATCAGCGGTACCGCACAGTGCTAATTTCGCAAATCGTAAGGATTTGGTGATTCATTAGCTGCCATTTTGGGGAGCGAAATTTAAATGTTTTTCTTAATAAAAATCTTTAAAATGCCATTTTTTTTTCTTAAAATGTTTCCCAAAAAATAAGAATGCGACTTACATACCGGCGTGTCTTCATCATCATTGTCAACCATTACCAATCCACTGCTGGATGAAGGTCTCCCCAAGTTTCCTCCACAACGGTCTGTCTTGTGCCAGTCTCCTCCATGTCACTCCCGCATACTTTCGAATTTCATCCACCCATCTCCCATGTGGTCTTCTTCTGGGTCTTTTCCTGTCCCTTGGAATCCAATCTCAAATTCCGGCTGTCCATCGATGGTCTGTCCTTCTGGCAGTATGTCCAGCCCATTGCCATTTCAGGGATTTAACTATGATCATGATGTCTTCCACTCTTGTCATTTTTCGGATCCACGAGTTCCTCTTCTTATCTCTCCTGGTTACACCAAGCATGCACCTCTCCAATCTACTTTGAGTTGTCTGCAGCCTTTGTATGTCTCTTTTAGTTAAGGTCCACGTCTCTACACCATACGTAAGCACTGGAAGGATGCATTGATCAAACACTTTTCTTTTAAGACATAATGGCATATTGCTCTTGAAAATTATGCTGTTTCTTCCAAAAGCTCTCCAGGCAAGTTTTGTACGCCGATTAATTTCTTCATCAATGTGACTTTCACTTGATATCTGCTGTCCAAGATAAACGTACGTGTCTGTTATCTCCAGCTTTTCTCCATCAATCGATAAATCTTCATTTCTTGTAAAAGCATTGTACATCACTTTTGTCTTCTGAAAGTTCATTTTTAATCCCACTTCTTTACTCTTGTCAGCAAGTTCCTGGATCATACCCTTCAGCTCTGATAGGGTAGTTGCAAAAATGACTATGTCATCGGCAAAACGAAGGTGGGTTAGATAATCTCCATTAATCTTTATATCCTTGTTTTCCCAGTTCATATATTGCACAAAATACGGTTAATATTCCGGGTCCGTTTCTGTGATCCCATTTCATCATTTTACGATTTAAAGTCTTAATCAATTTCACATTTAAAAGCTCTATTTTATTTT
Source organism: Macrothele yani (assembly GCA_039090855.1). NCBI lineage: Eukaryota > Metazoa > Arthropoda > Arachnida > Araneae > Macrothelidae > Macrothele > Macrothele yani. Next base: position 28,270,281 of record CM077015.1, read on the forward strand.
CATGTCCAGGTTCTAAACAATGTCCAAAATCTCATCTGTGTTCTCAAAAATTTGAAGTACAGCTGACATAGGTCGTTCTACATTGCATATTCACGCATTGTTGTCAGGTGCGTACTACGCGAGTCGATGCCGTATTACGTGAGTCTATTGTAGAGAGCACAAATGATTGCTCAGTTTCTATTGAATTTGGAATTGGGGGTTCCCCCCCCACCTCCATTTCTGTCGGGCCCATCTTAGAATTTTTGTTCTTGATTTTTCACTGATTTTTCAGGTCTTTAAGCTTTCTCCTTATGTTCTCATTAACCTCTGTGTTCTTTCCTTGATTTTCTTAACATCCATCTAAGAACCCTCATACTCAAAAAAACGCTTATAGCGCAGAAAAATCAGTTTATTTGCTGGCTTAAAATGTATATACAACGGCCGTTCCATAAAAACTGAGAGTAAAATCACACAAAATGAAGAAATATTGGTACAGGAAAATATATGTTATTCTTTCTCAAAGTATCTTCCCTCGGTTGATATGCAAATCGTTTAGTCCACTTTTCAAAGCATGTGGCGAAGGTATTTTGTGGAAGCTGCTTTAGCGACCCCTGTACAGCTTGAATAACGTCAGCATCTGTGTTGAACATTGCGCCACGGAACTTCTTCTTTATTGTTGGAAACAGCCAGAAATCGCACGGGGCGAGGTCAGGAGTGTAGGCAGACTGTGGCATGATTTCAATACTGCATTTCGTAAGAAACTGTTGAACACAAGCGGCCACATGTGACCGGGCGTTTTTTTTTTTTTTAGGTTTAACGACCACCGTGAGCAACTTAATGGACTATAAGCAGTCGCCCGTCCCTAATTTAGGGTCACTGGTTCCAGGGAAGAGAGACAGCCAGTGCCGTAAGACAAACACAACATCCATGCCTCACCGGGATTCGAACCCAGACCTCGTTCGGACGAATGATCAGAGGCCATCGCTTAGACCACTGCGCCACCGGGGCGGCGATCGGGCGTTATCATGGTGTAGGGTCCACTTGCCCATCAGTTCCGGTCGCTTAATCGATATGTGTCGTCGCAGACGCTTCATTGCGGAAATGTATTACTCAGCATTGACAGTAATTTGTGGAGGAACGGTATGCTGGAAGACTACACCTTTATGATCAAAGAAAATTATCATCATCACCTTCCCAGCTGATTTGGTTTGGCGGATTTTTTTTCGGAGGAAGCGAGCCTATGTGTTTCCAGACACAAGTTGCGTTCTTCGCGTATGGGTCAAAATAGTGCACCCATGTTTCATCGGCAGTTATTACCGTGTTTAGAAAGTTTGGATTCTTTGCTAACATTTGTTTCCACTCATGACATACCTGAACTCTGGCTAGCAATTGTTCTCTCATCAGGTGATGAGGTACCCATCTAGAAAACACACGATGCAGCAGTAATTTGTCGCGTAGAATGCGGAATGCCAACGTTTTTCAAATATTAGTTGACGCCGCTGTGTCTTCACATGTCATTCGTCGATCTTCTTGCAGGATTGCCTAAACAGTGTTAACAATACGCTCCGTAACAACACTTTCAGGTCGACCAGGCCTAGGAACGAGTTCTGCCGACAAACTCCGTTTTTGAAATCATGGTGCCATCTAAAAATCGTTGACTCACCGAAACATTTACCTTTGTAAGCTTTTTTCATTAAATCAACTGTTTCTAGAACCATTTTACCCAAACAATAGCAAATTTTATCGCACAACGCATTTTACTTCTTAACTTTGAATCACTCATCTCCATAGCTGTATGGCGAAATGCAGCCTCATATTTCAAAAAAACTGCGCAGTAACAAAACCAGAATCGTCTTCCAGGGCTCATAACTGTTGCAAGAGATACTTTCTTAATTTGAAATCTGTAGATATATTTAAATAAAAAACTATATACACTGGCGTACGAAAATTAAGGACGAGACGGTTTTTCGAATGTAACGTCGTGCAGAAGTGCTCCACATCGACTCAAATCATACCATAAGATCCCCAAGATACAAGAATATGGGACAAGTGAGCAAAACCGTCCAAACAAGGAATCCAAAGGATACAAAGGCACTTTACTGAAAAGGTAGCTTCGAGCACAACTGGACAGAAGACAGAAACGTCCATGTGACAGGCGGCTGCCAAGAAAAATCCAGTCTTTAGTAGGGGATATGATCACCCCTGACTGCGTTGCAGGATTTACAACGTCTGTCCATGCTGAGGACGTGGTTGTCAAGGAGCTGCTGAGGCATCGCGGCCCATTCCTCTTGTAGCGCCAATCGCAGCTGCGGAATCGTTGCTGGTGGCTGGTGACGTGCTGCCAAGCGCCTCCCGAGAAGGTCCCACACGTGTTCGATTCGATTTAGGTCCGGGGATCTTGCGAGGCCAATCCATGCGTTGCATATCTTCACTCTCCAACAGCTCTGCGACAGCCACTGTACGATGAGGTGTAGCGTTGTCGTCCATGAAGAGGAACTCAGGACCCACAGCACCTCTAAACAGACGCACGTGAGGCAGAAGAACCTCGGTACAATAGCGGACACAAGTGACTGAACCTCCTTGGAAGATGTGGTGGTCAGTACGGCTACTAAGCATGATACCGCCCCAAACGAGAACTCCGCCACCTCCAAACCGGTCCCTTTCGATGATGTTGGAGGTGTGATCGCGTGCTCCCTGCTATCTTCAGATGTGTATACTTCCAGAATCGCTCGTCAGACTAAATCGGCTCTCATCCGTAAAGATAACTCGACCCCATTGCCGATGTGTCCAGTTCTTGTGTTCCTGGCACCACAGAAACCGCCGTCTCTGATGAGCAGGCGTTAATGGCACACACCGTACTGGTCGTGGTGCAAATAGACCACCTTTGTGAAGCCTTCTGGCCACGGTAAAACGCGATCACGGACGTCCAGTTGTCTGTAGCATGTGCCTTGCGATTTCTCCCGCTGTTTGCCGTCTGTCTCTTCCCGCCTGTAGGACAATATACCAGTCTTCCGCCGCTGTGGTTGCTTGTGGACGACCACTGCTGAACTCTCGGACAGCTGTTCCTGTCGTTTGAAACGCTCTCCAAGCTCGTGAAACGATGCTGTGAAGGACCCCGAACTCCTCGGCCACACTAGTCACACTTCGACCTTCTTTCAGTTTTCCAATAACGCGACCTCGGGTAAAGTCATCCAGATGTCGTCTACTGGATTGCCTGTTGGCCATATCACACGGTGGCAGCAACTCGACGTCGTTCAAACCGATGTACATCGTGCAATAGCTTTCACCGAATTGCTGAGCGTACACCGCCCGTGTGCTTTATACCCTTCCGACACTCCCCCCCCGTAATGCTGCATATATGCGCATGCCCTACCGTACCGGACCCTAGTCTATCTCTTGAGTGGTCTTTCGGTGCGTTCTGCCTGCTCGTTCCGCTGTTATGGTAATGTCTCCTCTTCGTCCTTAATTTTTGCACACCAGTGTATATGCAAAAATTCGGCTGTTTGAGGATACAGCATCAATTAAAATTGGAAAGGGGGGAAACAAGTTGACGTCATATTGCCCAAACTCTTTAATGCCATATTTCAAAATGTCTTTTATTCATTGAACTGGAAAAATAAAAGGATAAAGATTAATGGAGATTATTTAACTCACCTTCGTTTTACTGATGACGTAGTCATTTTTTGCAACTACTTCTGTAGAGCTACAGAGTAAGATCAAGGAACTTGCTGACAAGCGTAAAAAAAGTGAGATTAAAATTGAACTTTCAGTGGACAAAACTGATATACAATGCTTTCACAAGAAATGAAGATTTATCAGTTCATGGGGAAAAGCTGGAGATAACCGATACCTGCGTTTACTTTGGGCCGCAGATATCAAGCGAGGGTCACATTCAGGAAGAAATTAATCGGCGTATAAAACTTGGTTGGAGAGCTTTTGGAAGAAACAGTACAATTTTCAACAGCAATATGCCATTATGTCTTAAAAGAAAAGTGTTTAATCAATGAACCCTTCCAGTGTTTACGTACGGAGTAGGGACGTGGACCTTAACTAAAAAAGATATACAAAGACTGCAGACAACTGAAAGAAGCGTGGAGAGATGCATGCTTGGCGTAACCAAGAAAGATAAGAAGAGGAACTCGTACATAAGGAAAGTGACAAGACTGGAAGACATGATGATCAGAGTAAAATCCTTGAAATGGCAATGGGCTGGACATATTCCATGGAGAACGGATCACCGATGTACGACCGAAATTTTAGACTGCATTCCAAGCAACAGGAAAGGACCCAGAAGAAGAACACGGGGTAGATGGGTGGTTGGTATTCGAAAGCACGCGGGAGTGACATAGTGGAGACTGGCTCAAGACAGATCGTTGTGGAAGAAACTTGGGGAGAGACCTCCTACCAGCAGTGGATTGATAATGGATGATGATGATGATGATATACTGTATATAGGCATATAAAACAGCCAAACAACAAAAAATGCTAGCAGGAAAAGGATGCAGAAATTTATTTCAAGATTGCTAGCCATAGCCTTTCCAAGGGCAAGCATGGAAAACATTCTTTCGTTTCTACAGCGGCTTGCCGCCTGGGTCCTTGGTAATGGCGGGCCTTTAGGCTAAAGCCCCTTTAGACCCCCCTTAATGCGTCCCTGAAATAGGTAGACATAAAATGCAGAGAATTAGAACAAGTTATAGAAACAAAAATGATTTTTTGGAAGATATCGCGGGTGACATCACGAGCGGTATTGCCTTGAAAAAGCCTCCCAGGGGGTGCTAAAGCTTGGAGAATTTATATACATTTTAAGCCAGTAAATAAACGGATTTTACTACTTTTATAAGCGCTTTTTGATTATGCACAATCTGCTGTACTTTTAACTAATATAAAAATTCTCATTGCTATTTCTTCAGTTCTTTGTTTTCTCGGAGCAATGAAATATTTATAAAACTGAGTCCAAACATTTAATTTGCTCCATTAGTTGTTTAAATTTTCTGTCCTGTGAATATTATTACCCCGTCTGTTCACAAATCGAACATAATCCATAAATGTTGAATGCGAAAAGAATTCTGATGGAAAATGCTCCTAATAGATGGTAAAAACTATCTTCTCTCTCTCTATTTTCTTTTACAATAGGAAAGTAATTCCAGAGGGATTATGCGAACTGTTAGACTTCATGGGCATGATTTTTTACCCAGGACAAAATGGCTTTAGTGCAGATTTTTCCCTTCAGAAAGGATTTATCGGTTCTTTGATGGAAAAGAAATACTTATAAACGTGTACTTAGCGGTGTGTGTGGTCTATATTTATAACAAACAAATACAAAAGAGTCTTTCCTCTCCCTTGTGGTAAGATGCCATGGTTCGTAGTTTCAGCCTCTTGGGGTGCGGCAGACCACTGGAAACACAAATCGCACCATCAAACATTTTGCCACAAGGGGCTGCTTTCTTTTTCTTGGTTTTTATTAAAAAATATTCCTGACAGAAATGTCCAAATAAAAAAAATTGCAGTTTACTGAAGAGAACAACTTTCTTCTGAAATTTTCAGAAATTATGTAGGATTTTGGCATGAATCTTGAATTAAAGAATTTCAACGAAAAGTGGTTCTTTACGATGAAGAAACAACATTTGAACACATTTCCACTTTTCGATAATGGAGGAGAACTTAACGAGAAGCAGTCACATGAAACTACGGAGGATATATTTTAGAAAAAGTGCTTCATCTCGATTGAAAAAGAAAAAAAATATTACAATTTTTGAACTCGGAAATGAAAAGCGACTGTATAGCATTCTTGACAATTACGAAATTAAGTGGGTTCGAGAACGGTAGGATTTCACGGACGTATACAGAATGAAAAACAATTCCCGTTACCGTAACTTTAGCCGCCACCGTAGAATGGTCTCCGGCTAATTGCCCAAGCTGGGCTACGGTTCTAGTACTGGGTGTGTCCCAGTACTAGAACCCTTTAGTTTCAGGGAAGTCTTTTTTTTTTTTTTTTTTTTTTTTTGATTGGAGGTTTAACGACCACCGTGAGCAACTCAATGGGCTATAAGCAGTCGCCCGTCCCTAATTTAGGGTCACTGGTTCCAGGGAAGGGTGAGAGCCAGTGCCGTAAGACAAACACAACATCCATGCCTGACCGGGATTCGAACCCGGACCCCTTACGGACGAATGATCATAGGCCAGCGCCTTAGACCACTGCGCCACCGGGGCGGCATTCAGGGAAGTCTGTCGCTTCCCTGAAACTAATGGCGACAAATTAAGGAACCGAGATCGTTTTTTTTTTGATTGGAGGTTTAACGACCACCGTGAGCAACTCAAATGGGCTATAAGCAGTCGCCCGTCCCTAATTTAGGGTCACTGGTTCCAGGGAAGGGAGAGAGCCAGGGCCGTAAGACAAACACAACATCCATGCCTGACCGGGATTCGAACCCGGACCCCTTACGGACGAATGATCAGAGGCCAACGCCTTAGACCACTGCGCCACCGGGGCGGCAAAATCGTTTACAACACTGATGCGTACGGCAGATTTTAAACTCTGAAACACACAGGTAGGTCATTTCATATGTAATGCACACATTTTTTATACACACCAGAAGTGTCTTAGACGATGTCCAGTCCTTCTATGTAGACTCCCTACTTCTGAATGACAGTGTCCCAATGTTTTGGAAGATCCACACTTACAGTTGGGTACCATATTTTGTTCAGCTGTCGGACGCGCTGGATAACGTCTGCAGAAAGGACCTCCAGTGAGGAAAATTGCTGTCCACGCATGGGCTGTTTGAGCTTGGGGAACAAGCTGAAGTCTGGTGGACTTATTTCTGGGCTATAGGCTGCGTGAGGTAACACTTCCCACCTGTACTTCTCCAGCAAAGCTGTCACCACCTTGGCCATGAGTGGTCTTGCACTATCGTGCAAAATGAGAGGTCCATCTCTGATCAAGGCAGGTCGGTTACTGGGCAATTTTCTGCGCAATTTTCGCAGGAAGACATGGTACTAGGCTGCTGTGACACTTGTTTAACGTGGTACTACTTTATCTGTCATGACGACGATCATACGCGAAGATCATCATTTGCTTGACTTTTGATTGTACCGGTGGGATTTTTTGGGGGTAGTGGGGAGCATGGACTTCTCCACTCACTCGACTGCAATTTCAACTCAGGTTGGAAGTACCTAACCCACGTTTCATCAATAGCAACAATTCGTAAGAGGAAATCTTTACTTCAGCAATGTTGCATTGTCCACACGATTCTGTTTCTGTTCGGCAGCGAAGTCATGAGGGACACATCTGGCCAAAAGTTTTTTCTGCAAATCGTTCGTCAAAATACGGAATACTGATGTTGATAAAATTCCCGTAGGTTCTGCAATTTTCTTGCATGTTGCTCGTTGGTCTTGTTCGACAGAATCCCTGACAAGTTTCACACTTATAACGTAAGCCTTTATCGTGTGCGAGGTTGGTGTTACGCTATGCCTAAAACCATGTCTAAGGAAATGTTAAACTAAATCATAATACGATGCAATAGTTCCTAATTAAGCTTTTACGGCCAGACGAAACATATACAGAAGTCAAACTTACGATAACCTTTATTTGGCCCAACAATATTTGAAGAACTCCACAATATGGCGCTACAAGTTGTAAATTTCACATTTATCTAAACAGCGATCGAACATTTCCACACACACATACACTGAGCAACTGCTGTATCGTCCTTTTTATCTATCGTTTTTATCACATTCATACGTCACTCTCTCTGACCTCAATTGTGTTGCCAACCTCATTCTTGTGAGAGAGAAGATATCTCGTTAAGTTTGGAAACTGTAAAGGAGAAGAAACTCAAATTTACATAGGAAAAGGAACTAAAAATGAAAGTTATTTTAGAATATACGTCACACACTTCGGTAATCCGTTACCGTTTTCGGCCTCCCTGACTTCGGGTCATTGCCTATGCTTAAACATTCTTTACGAAAGCGAGTAGCCCAGCTGGAAACTGTACTACGGTCTACTATTTCATCGTCACAAACCTCACGCAAAACACTGTGAATGTCTGTTGGACTTTTACCACGTAAAGTTTCAATCTTGACGTACGACCGTTGATCTTTACGCGTCACAGCACCTAAGGCGTCTGCATGGGCCATTTCTAACCCTCATCAATATACAACGCACCGCAGCACTGCGGGAGTAATGAGGACACCTGTAGCTTCTAGTTTTTTTTTTTTTTTTTTTTTTTTTTGTGATTGAAGATTTAACGACCATCGTGAGCAACTCGATGGGCTATAAGCAGTCGCCCGTCCGTAATTTAGGGACACTGGTTCCATGGAAGGGAGAGAGCCAGTGGCGTAAGACAAACACAACATCCATGTCCCACCGGGAATTGAACCCGGACTCTTCCCGGACGAATGGTCACATGCCAGCGCTTAGACCACTGCGCTGGCTTGTGTCACTTCTTCAAGTCCCACACTACAACTGACGCAAACGTCATTCACATTACATCATCAACCCCGCGGCGTTCCCACATTGTGCATTTTACACTGCTGGCCACCCAAAATGCAACACCAAGAAGGAAGCATTCGATTGGCATGAAATTCGCAGCATGCGTCGCCAGCGAGAGGACATGCAAACGGTTAGCATTGCAGGGCATATGCAAATCATGTGCGCCCAGCACGCCACCGAGAAGCACTATAAGAAGGGTGCACAGAAGGCGGGGTGTAAGTAGTGGAAGTGTGTTGTGCTGCCGGACCTGTGCGTGGGAAACTTCCTCATGCCTCGTCGCAGAATACGGCAGTCATTCCAGCACGTTTCGGAGTTCGACAGAGGACAAATAGTGGCTTATCGCGACAGCGGTTTATCGTACCGAGACATCGGCGCCCGTGTGGGACGACATCCAGTCACAGTGTGGCGAGTATGGATTCGGTGGGTGCAGGAAGGACGAACGGACCGACGTGAGCGATTGCCGCAGCCGCGGCACACCACCGAAGGAGAGGACCGGCATGTTGTGCGGCGGGTATTGACGGCTCGCACCGCCACATCACGAACGTTAGCGCAAGAATTAGGGTGTGTTGCACAACAACGTGTGTTAGCACATACCGTTCGACGTCGTCTGCATGAGCGGGGACTTGTCGCACGGCGCCCATTACTCCGATTACCATTGACGTTACACCACTGGCGAGTGCGGCGGCAGTGGGCCGTTGAACGCCGCACCTGGACTACGGAATGGCACCACATTGTCTTCTCCGACAAATCCCGCTTCTGCCTGCAACACCATGATGGTCGAATCCACGTGAGGCGGCACCGCAGCGAGAAACTGTATGACGCCTACATTATGCATCGCCATACCGGTCCGTCACCTGGCGTTATGGTTTGGAGCGCAATTGGATAAGACACCCGCACCCCTCTGGTACGCATCGCCGGTACACTCAACAGCCACCGCTACATCTCTGACGTTTTGGAACCTGTAGTCCTTCCTTACCTGCAGGACCTGCCAGCAGCTACCTCTCAATAGGACAACGCGCCCGCACGTGGCACGCATCGTGCAACAGTTCTTCACGGCCCACCAGGTGTCACTACTGCCGTGGTACGCCTGTTCTTCCGATATGTCGCCCATCGAACACGTCTGGTCGCTGATCGTCCACCGAGTGGCCCGGCATGCACCACCCGCGGCTACGCCTGATGAACTGTGGCAACGTGCGGAAGCAGCCTGGACCAACATACCCCAAGCCCACATCCAAAGCCTCTTTCGTTCGATGCCGCGGCGTGTAGCGGCCGTTATTGCCAGCCATGGGGGCCACACGAACTATTGATGCTGCGTGTTCCGCAAGTCGCACGGGCCTGTAAGCTCAATCGTTTCATCTTTGTATCTGTTGTTATGTGTCCAGTAAATCTGGCTTTGCTCTCTCGTGTCCTTCTTGGTGTTGCATTTTGGGTGGCCAGCAGTGTATATGTAATTGCGCTTGTATAAGAGAAAAGTATTTTTGTTCATTAGAATGTGACATATTATTCGGTTTATCTTTTCGAAAAGAAGAAACCACGGCTTTTTTGACACAAAACACAGCGTCCTTCTTTGCGAAAAATCTTTGATCATAGAGCGTAGTGGAACCTCGGTTATACGCATAAAACGCATAAATGTAAAAAAATATAGAAACCAAATTTCAAAATCTTAAATACTATTGCAAATTTTATGCTTTGAGTATAGGATATACCTTAATAATGATGTATTAAAAGTTGAATTGGCAGAGAAAGAAAAAAAAGCGTTATAAATTATAATATATATATATATTTTTTATTGGAGGTTTAACGACCACCGTGAGCAACTCAATGGGCTATAAGCAGTCGCCCGTCCCTAATTTAGGGTCACTGGCTCCAGGGAAGGGAGAGAGCCAGTTCCGTAAGACAAACACAACATCCATGCCTCACAGGGATTCGAACCCGTACCCCGTTCGGACGAATGATCAGAGGCCATCGCTTAGACCACTGCGCCACCGGGGCGACATATATTTTATTGCATTGCAAAACTCATGAAAACTATGAAAATCAAACTTCTCTTGCGACAACTATATCCGTCTATAAATTTCCTGATTCTGAATTGAGTGAAATCCTCACAACTAAGAATCTGAGACCAGTGCAGCACAAGAATTCACAGCATTTTTTTCTTCGGAACCTGGATCTATCTATTTAAAACCAAAATATAGGAGGAGTTACAAAGTTACGTCCCAGAAATTTAGCAATTTTTAAATAGTGCACACGTGTGCGAGTCGTGAAACAAACGGGAAACCAATTTTTAATTCAGACCTAAAGTAAACAACATATTCCTCTCTGATAGGATCAAGGTTCAGCTTTGGCTGCACCAAGAAGGAACACAGCAAGGCTGAGTTGTAAGATACCGGGTTACGCACAAAAGAATCAAAGAACCGTGCATTTATAATTACCTGAAATTCAAATTTTAACGTATGATCGCAAAAGCATGTAAATGAATTACGTATAACCGAATTGAAAAAACGATAAAAACTACAGCAAAATATGAAAAGTAACGCAGGATTACATGTAAAAGTGAAAAACGTATAAATGAAGAACGAATAACCGAGTTCCCACTGTATTTGTTTGCCCCAGAAAACAGTCCAGTCACGTGAGTCCGAATATCTCTCATTCTAACAACACATTCTAACAATGCAAAGAGAGTTCTTTTCTGGTGTGGTTTTTTACGCTTTCCAACCGTAGGTTGAAGAAGCTTATATGCTCCAGCTTTGTCCGTCTGTCTGTCTGTTTTCTTTAATTGGAGGTTTCACGACCACCGTGAGCAACTCAATGGGCTATAAGCAGTCGGCCGTCCCTGATTTAGGGTCACTGGTTCCAGGGAAGGGAGAAAGCTAGTGCTTTAAAATAAATACAACATCCATGCCTCACCGGGATTCAAACCCGGACCCCTCTCGGACGAATAGTCATTAGCCATCGCTTAGATCACTGCGTCACCGGGGCAGCTCTTTCTGTCCGTCCGCACGATAACTCACGTAAAAATGGTTCGATTTCGATGAAATTTTAGTATGTGGTAGAAGACCACCTGGGGACGAACCCTATTGAAAAGGGCGAAATGTGGTAAAAGGTCATGACATAGAAGCGGCACCCATTCCATTGAACTTATGCGTCATAACTTACGTAAACATGCTTCGATTGCGCCAAAACTTTATCACGGTGTTCCGGAGGTATACTGAACCGGTCCTGTTGAATATCATCGAAACGGGATCAAAGGTCAGGGCACAGGAGCGAGATTTATTCCACAGCCATTATTCTCATAACTTGAGTAATGATTTCTGGTGTGTTGGAAAGCGTATCATGATCAATGCATTGCATGATTTTACTAACTTGTTATTATTATTAACCCTTTGCCCTACGATTAAATGTCGATTTGTCGGACCAAAGCGTACTATTTCAATTCGCCTGACGCCCTGAATGTACAAAGGTGGAAAATAAAGTAATTTGTACTGCTTTAACCCTGGTGCCCTGAATATAAAAAGATGGGAAGTAAAGTAATTCGTACTACTTTAAAAGCAATGCGTTTATGTAAGAAAGTTATGTTGTTCTAACATACGTTTGTAATTTAGAATGAAAAAAATAAAAATAGTAAATTAGGCTAATAGTTTTGCTGCATACGATACTTTTCGAAAAAATTGTTTTGCTGCATATGATAGTTTTTGAAAAAAATAGTTTTGCTGCATATGATACGTTTGCATTATATAGTGCCTAACACGACCTATTGACGCGATAACATGCAAACAAGACATATGCGTCAGACAATCTAATCTACATTTCCACACGTAACTGGATCAGACCGGCGGTTATCGATTCAATTTCTCCGTATATTATTCTCCATTCCTTTGGAAAAAGCATATGATTTACATAGACGAATAACATTATAAGTGGAAAAAAAGTATGTATAATTAAAAAGCGTGATGAATAAGTTCCAAAATCGCATGACGTCTCCGAGACGTCATAGTCAGGTTTGGTCCTAGAATGACGTCTCCGAGACGTCATATTAGGCGAAGGGGTTAATTCATGCGACGAATGCTATGTATATGTAGCCCTCAAAGTCAGCATTAGGAAACTTTCCTTGTTTAATAGGGGTTTGCAGTCATATTTTACGTAATTTCGTAGGCGTCGATATGCAATAAAAAAAAAAACTTATTGGGGCTTGTTACCTTGGGCAAAATCTGAATATCACTTGCGTTTAGCATTGCTTGGAAGTATTTCCTGTTAAAAAAAAAACTAAAAAAAAGATTGTATTTTTATTGTATTTTTCATACGGAGCCCTGACATCACAGAAATAACAAGATGACAGTGTTTATGAAAGAACGAGGCAATGAAAGGTTTTTCCCACTTCTTTTGTTGTTGTTAGGCAGAAATAAAAATGGAGATTCGTTTATTTCAAGCTATTTCGTAGTTCTACGATTCAATTTAGCGTTATTAATTGTTTCCGTTAAAAGTTTTTAAATATTACTAATCTTAAATAATTACTAATCTTTTTTCGCAGTTTCGCTACTGTTTGCACACATTTTGGCCCCAGCGGACTTTTGTACACAAAGTGCGGCAAGAAAACAGAATAAGAAAAAAATTAAACAACGAAAACAGCAAGGCGCGGGAAGCGGGCGTTAGATGTGTGAATTTGGTAGTTCCACCAAATCAAACCATTTGATCTCAGAGGATTTTTTGTGTGGACGTTCTTTGTGTATCGTGTTCGACAGAAACCAAATAATGGAACACCGGATCAACATCAAGTTTTGAATAAAACAAGGAAAAGGTCCCACAGAAGCACACGAAATGATACGAAGAGCTTCCTGGGATAAATCTTTGTTCCGAGCAGAAACATTCTGATTTGTTAAGGAAGGCGTAATTTCGTAGCAATCAGTTCCCGAAGTGAAAGGCGAAATGAACAGGTAACCTCGAATTGGTGGGCAAAGTGCCCAGTTTGCTAGCAAATTACCACCGATTAACACTGAGCTATTGAGCTAAATAGCAATAAAGAATCAATGAAGTCCATGATTCCCCCACACTTGGCTGGCCGCTGTTGCATGACAATGCCCCTGCTCACACAGCGATCAATGCGCATGTGTTTCTGGCTTGAAGGCTGTAGTGTTCAATCACATTCCTGACTTGTTTCTAGCTGGTTTTTCTCTTACCCAAGTTGAAATTGAGATCTAAAGGAAGCCTATACGATAGTGTTTATGACATTCAGAAGAACGTGACAGCAAACAAGTTTTTCTAATCTTTCCAAAGCTGTTAACAAACGCATTCTATCCCTCGGCGATTATTTTGAGAGAGAAGAGTAAGAAAATATATATTTTTTAATTTTCGTTTTGTCCTATATTTATTCAGTCCCATCTTTTTTGCTTCATTGTGTATATTTGCAACATAGCTCGGTGTTGAGTCAGTGTTTCTGAACAACCAAACACACACATTTGAGGGTAGCTCAATGCAAGATGAGTCAAAGAGTGTCTGGGTTATTCCGCTGAAAATCTTTTTGCGCAAGCGTTAACGCATTTTCTTATTTACCAGCGTATGATAAATGCCATGGAGAAGTCATTCGGCAGGATTTGGCCATAATTCACTACGGTGGCCATGCGGGCTAGTGTGTGTGGAACAGCATTTGCTCTAATCTCGGTGGTATAGTTATACCGCTATTAGTAGGTCATCAGGCCCCTTCAGTGAAAATAAGATGTACCATGAGAAGGCGGGTTTTGACATTTATCTAGGAAAGGCTGCGGCTATTAATTTCTTCTTCTGTGTGATGCACATCCATACCTGGTGCAACCAGAGAAGATAGGAAATGAACTAATCGATCAGGAAAATGGGAAGAGTTGATGACATTTTGATCAAAGTAAACACTCTATATATTGCATATATTGCTAGAAAAACTGACCACCGCTGGACAACTGAAATACTGGACTGAATACACAAAGGGACAGGGAAATACCCAGAAGAACATATTGTGGGAGATGACTAGATGAAGTTCGGAAGTACGGCGGAATGACGTGGAAGAGACTTGGGAGAATTTCATCCAGCAATAGACTGAAAAGGATTGATGGCGATGACGGAAAAATGCCTATGTATGTCCCAATGGTGGTCCCGTGGTCAGAGGCGTAGGATACTGGCTAGTCGTCCAAGCTGGGCCAACGCCCGCTCTAACTGAAAGAATAACAACTTGTTTATGACGTGGACCACATTTAGGTTTCCCGTGTTCGTCTATCGACGAGAATAGGCAGAGCCTAAACAGACGGAACAACAGATGTTTCCATACAATCGTTGTTTAGGGTATTTCGCTTCAGAGAAATAACTTAGTTAGCGATAAAAACATAATTGTTTTGTCTAGTGATATAACTAAGCGCATCTATAGATGTGCTGTGTCATATATCCAGTCGGTCTTGCTACACAGAATACTACAAATAACGACTACATTTGAAGATCTGTTCAGCAGAACCTTCGCATTCTCTTTGGCTAACGAGCACTGGGAGCGGTCCCCTTACGATGATGTAACGAATGAGTTCTAAAGCTTTCTTTTTGGTTGAGGGTTTAACGACCACCGTGAGCAACTAAATGGGCTCGAGCAGTCGCCCGTCCCAAATTTAGGGCCACTGGTTCCAGGGAAGGGAGAGAGCCAGTGCCGTAAGAAAATCCCATTCATGCCTAACTGGGATTCAAACCCGTACCCACTTAGATGAAAAGTCATAAGCCAGCGCTTAGACTACTGCGCCACCTTGGTAGGCTTTCAGTTACAGAAGGAGTTGGCTGGGCTAGGATGTCCCATGGCTGGGCTACGGTGGCTTGTTAGGCTTTCAGTTACAGAAGGAGTTGGCTGGGCTAGGGTGATCCATGGCTGAGCTAGGGTGATCCATGGCTAACTAGGGTGATTTATGGCTGCGCTAGGGTGATCTATGGCTGGGCTAGGGTGGCTTGTTAGTCTTTCAGTTACAGAAGGAGTTGGCTGGGCTAGGGTGGCTTGTTAGTCTTTCAGTTACAGAAGGAGTTGGCTGGGCTAGGGTGATCCATTGCAGGGCTAGGGTGGCTTGTTAGGCTTTCAGTTACAGAAGGAGTTGGCTGGGCTAGGGTGATCCATGGCTGCGCTAGGGTGATCCATGGCTGGGCTAGGGTGGCTTGTTAGTCTTTCAGTTACAGAAGGAGTTGGCTGGGCTAGGGTGATCCATTGCAGGGCTAGGGTGGCTTGTTAGTCTTTCAGTTACAGAAGGAGTTGGCTGGGCTAGGGTGATCCATTGCAGGGCTAGGGTGGCTTGTTAGGCTTTCAGTTACAGAAGGAGTTGGCTGGGCTAGGGTGATCCATGGCTGAGCTAGGGTGATCCATGGCTGCGCTAGGGTGATCCATGGCTGGGCTAGGGTGGCTTGTTAGTCTTTCAGTTACAGAAGGAGTTGGCTGGGCTAGGGTGGCTTGTTAGGCTTTCAGTTACAGAAGGAGTTCGCTGGGCTAGGGTGATCCATGGCTGGGCTAGGGTGGCTTGTTAGGCTTTCGGTTACAGAAGGAGTTGGTTGGGCTAGGATGATCTATGAGTGGTGTGTGTTTGCCCCACAGCTCTTGCTCTCTTCTTTCCTATAGGCGACAGCTTATTTTTTTAGGGTTGCTCGTCGAGGTCGTTTGATATAAAACAAACTGTGCATCGCATTGTTTATTGTGATTTATTTAAGAATAATTAAAATTGTGGAATTTACTTGCTTTTTCCTGTTCATTTTTCAGTCCTTTTAGCGAGACATCAATTCCTAGTAATGAGACACACACAACGTCAAAGCGCGTGCATTATATCCGGGTTAACTGGAATTGGACATCACTATGACGCAAACGCCCCAGCTGCGTAGCTGTTTTTGCATTCATTTGTGAAGTTCGCCCACTCCTTTTCGACAGGCAGTCTGTTTCCAGATGAGGGTTCGTACTTTTTTGTGTTAGATAGTTTTGTACCTCTGGTAATACAGATTTGTTCTGAAGCGTTACTATACAATTAAGTGAGTACAAATATTTGATTAGTGAAAACTGAAAAAATGCAGTCCATTTTAAACCTGTTTCAGAGAGAGAAGGGACGTGCGAAGAAGTTAGGCGAAGCTGATAAGAAAATGGATCCTACTTTTGATGAGAATTTTGAAAAGCTTAAAAAGGTTGATTACGGTTCCCGTAATCTGCTGTGGAAGTTGAATCGCTTTCATTACTCTCTAAATTCGCTTTTAGAAGCAAATAGATCCCTGATGGCAACTATTTCTGATTTGTATGTGCAAGACGACGAAGGCCCTAATGCCATTGTGGCAAATACTCGGGTCCTGGACAAGCAATGGCAGGACTTTTTGTACGGACTGCAAAAGAAAGCTTTGCTTCCGCTGTATGAGCAAGTATCAGAGTTGAATATTTTGCAATCTCAGATCTCAGAAAGAAACAGCAGACTTCAGTGCTATAATGACCTTAAAAAGAATTTAGGTAAGAGTTCGCAGAAAAGTTATGAGAAGCTATCAAAAGCAAAGCAACAGCTCCGAAGCGCCGAACATGCATACACAATCCTTAATGAAAAATTGAACGAGGACATTCCTCGCATGTGTGAAAAAAGCGTTATGACTCATAATGGAATTTTAAGTTATTTTTTCAAGGATCACGCAGTGTTTTTGAACAAGCAGAGCACTGTATGCTCTACCTTGCAGAACATTTTCCAGAAGGAAGCATTTGGTAAAAGGATGCAGCAAAGCGATGAGAGAGGAACTGTGCCTGCGTCGGAGGCTCACGTGCAGCAACCTGCCAATTTCTTGACCACCGCTCAACTGGTGTCCATCGACTCAGAACAAAGTGATCACAGAACAGCTGATACCCACACTCATGGTAACTTCCGTACTGCATCTCTTATATCGGCAGCTGATGATGACACAGTGTATTCAAAAAGAGCAAACTATGTAAGTGTTGAAAACGAGCTGTACTGGGGTGCTTTCTCAAAGAAAGATCATGACGAGGATACTGTGAAGTGGATAAACAAAGATGAAAATGCGGCAAGGAAGCACGACCAGCCAGGAACAAGTGGTAAGGAGAAAGTTGTTGCTGGAGGAGGAAGTGCTTGTTTGCTGCCAGGTGTTCAGTATCAAGTGAAGGCCTTATTCCGTTACATACCAAAAAGTGAAAGCGAACTCTCACTCTACCCAGGCGACGTTATTAACGTACTAAAACTCAGTGCAGAGGAAGAAGTGGAAGGATGGCTAAAGGGATTTAAGGAAGGGACAGTGAAAAAAAGTCTTTTCCCAGAAAATTTCACCAAGGCTTTAGATAATTAATCCAGTCAGCTGAAATTTCTAACGTCTGTCTAGGTTTTTTTTTTTTATCAAACCCAGAAATGTTAATATTGGGATCATGCATATCACTCGTCAGATTTTGACAGCAAGATTTTGTTTGGTGCCTTAGTTTTCTTCATGCAAAGAGATGTCATTCTCAGCAAAGTTAATAAAAGGTATAAAGTGAATCGATACTAAGTAGTGATTACCATTTTTCAGAAATTGTGAATCATTCTCTGATAAAATTTTCCTCAGATAAGCCCTTGTAACTCAATGTTTTGAAAAACGAAAAGTAAGTAGTTTCTTTGATTTTTCTGTTGTTCTCGTATATCAGTTGGTAGTGAATATCACTTCGAGTCATTGGGTCAGGTCATATTATCTCTTAAGTAGCTGGAAAAGTATTGAAAATCCACTCCCTGTTTAAAAATAAACATGTTAGAAAATATGCCTTTCATTTTTTATATAAAATGTTTTATCCGTAAACAACAAAGGCTGGAAATCATGCAGAAGTTAATCTTATGATCACATAAAACGTATTTACCCAAGGGATTTTAAAATTTCCTCTGATTTTTTTCTTTAAGATCTGCAGAAACGAGATACCCAAAGAATTATTAGCAAATCGAAAATGTGGTGTTTTGAGAACAGGTTGGTTTATGAAGGGGATGGAGGGTGGAGGTAATTTCAGAAAACAGTGTCGAAAGTTCAGCAATTAGCAACATTCTTGGCTCATGTTTATAAAAGTTATACCAACGTGTGTTCTGATTTCTAAGATAGATACTCCTGTTGTGATCAGTTTTATTTGAAAAAGTGTATTCAGAGAAATAAGTTTAAACGATTTTTACTGCTTTAATGACATCCACTGATCCCATACGGAAGCTTAATGCAAAGTAAACAATGACTAGACACTACATTATGTATAGAAAAAGCTTAATAGTTTCTAAATTTTGATTAATGAAAGCGCTTTTCACACACCTTAAAAAGCGCTGCGAGATAATGCTTTTCTGGTTCTTTTGGGGTAGCATTTCTTTGCCGACAGTGAGATTCGAACCCACATTTTCCTACTTCGGAGTGACTGTTTTGTCCACTTGAAGCATGTCAGCAGTCTTTTCGCCGCAGTATTTATTCATTAATTACGTATGCTGTGCGGAAGAGCCGCGGATGGCTTAGTGGTTAGCAGTTCAGACCATCGATGCAAGGTCCTCAGTTTCGAACCTGGGCTGATCTTTCAGAGATGGTGTGATTTGCTAACAATCGCTGAATATCCGTCGTGCATCGGTCGAGCACGTTAAGTGACGGCCTCCAGGCTGGACCCACTGGTTAAATGGGTATCCTTTCCTATACATACCCTGAATTTCTCTCACCCCTCTATGTGCAATATCGTACTTGTACGGTGGCGCCATCTACTGTACTCTAATCTCACTACAAACTGTTCTGTCAAAGTCGCTAGACTTGCTCTCATTCCTTTAATTTCTGTGTCCTGCCCAAAAGGCGATCTCGCTGTAGGTGGCTGGGACCTAAACTCTACTCACTGTGGACGGAAGTCCTACAAGAAAATGACAAGTGCTGCCACATCTAAATCAAGCTGTGCGGAAGAACCATGGCATAAGGTTTTTTCTGCCAAGAAATCCTTTTTCGGTCGGGGGCCAACATAACCTTTCTTTGCCGACTGTGGGATTGGAACCCACATTTTCCTACTCCGGAGTGGCTGTTCTTCAGGTTGAGCTACGTCGGCAGGATTTCTGCTGCTTTATTGTTCATTTGACTCATACGTCACAGAAATTCAAAGGGTGGAAAAATTGCGTCATCTAATTTGTTCCCACTGACTGCTACGTGTCACGTAATAAGAGATCTTGTACACAAAGCAATAATTTCCCGTTTAGTAATGTCGTTATTGGCCTTATCTAACATCGCACTAAAGCATAGGCGTGCGCAGGGTTGTAACAAGGGGAGTGGATGACGCAGTTTTAAAAAAGACCCTAGCAGCAAAATAAAAACAAACAAACTATGAAGTAATGGAAGTAATGAGGAATTCAGATTTTGGGAGCACAGAGGAGCAGTGTTTCAAAAGCTGAATGATATGTGTCATAAAACTGTTGTTCTTACTATCTGGTTCTTCAGATAAAACATAAAATTTAAATTATATTGTTACAATCATAATGCCGATACAGAGTGAGTTTTTATACACCCCTCCTTCATATTTGTCTAACTTTTGAATTGGTGGATGGATTTTTTGAAATGATGCTGGATTTGGATATCTAACGAAATAAGCTTTCTAACGATATGTCACACAATATCCCCTTCCATTTAAAATTTTGAAGTCTGTGTTCGCCGTAACGCCGTGGTTCGTCAAAAACTAATTCATTAGAATGCACATGAAAAATTACTAAAGATGTGCAAGTTTCATTTTAAAATATAATTGAATGACCCAGTCAAAACTAAAACCGCGTGGGGTTATAAAAATTATCTGCACGTTATATGAAATCACAAAAGAAAAGAAACAAATGCATTCGCATTGTATTTACAACGACATTCGTCGGTTAAATGGAACCATGTTTCGGATTTCGTCAGTCACATTTTCCAGCTATGTGGAAATAGCTAGTGATTGTTCAATACACAGCACCATCAATGAGCTCAGCCTTTCCTGTGTCATCGTGGAATGCAGTTTTGTCTTCACGAGTGAAAGTTTTGAGAAGCTCTTCTCACACGAGCAACTAGTTACTAGGATTAAGTAAAAGCAGTAAAAGCAGAAAGTAAAAAAAAAATATTTGAATTATAACTCATCAATTTACTGTAAATAAGTAGAAAAAACATATCAACTAGCTAACTTTGTTATTGCTTCGTATTCTGATCTAATGCTGGCAAAGTGATAAAGGCCGCCCCGGTGGCGAAGTGGTCCAAGCGATGGCCTCTGATCATTCGTCCGAACGGGGTCCGGGTTCGAATCCCGGTGAGGCATGGATGTTGTGTTTGTCTTACGGCACTGGCTCTCTCCCTTCCCTGGAATCAGTGACCCTAAATTAGGGACGGGCGACTACTTATAGCCCATTGAGTTGCTCACGGTGGTCGTTAAACCTCCAATCAAAAAAAAAAAAAAAAAAAAGAAAGATGTAAGAATATGGGACAAGTGAGCAAAACCGTCCAAACAAGGAATCCAAAGGATACAAAGGCACTTTATTAAAAAGATAGCTTCGAGCACAACTGGACAGAAGACAGAAACGTTCATGTGACAGGCGGCTGCCAAGAAAAATCCAGTCTTTAGTAGGGGATATGATCACCCCTGACTGCGTTGCAGGATTTACAACGTCTGTCCATGCTGAGGACGAGGCTGTCAAGGAGCTGTTGAGGCATCGCGGCCCATTCCTCTTGTAGCATCAATCGCAGCTGCAGCATCATTGCTGGCGGCTGGTGACGTGCTGCCAAGTGTCTCCCGAGAAGGTCCCACACGTGTTCAATTGGATTTAGGTCCGGGGACCTTGCGGGCCAATCCATGCGTTGAATATCTTCACTCTCCAACAGCTCTGCGACAGCCACGGTACGATGAGGTGTAGCGTTGTCGTCCATGAAGAGGAACTCAGGACCCACATCACCTCTAAACAGACGCACATGAGGCAGGAGAACCTCGGTGCCATAGCGGACACCAGTGACTGAACCTCCTTGGAAGATGTGGAGGTCAGTACGGCTACCAAACATGATACCGGGAGCTATCGTAAAAGCATGAAGTCCTAAAATATTTTTTAAAAAAGAACTACGTTTTTCCTTCATGGGAATAAACGATTCCACTAACATGTATTTTCCTTCTTTAAAATCTAACTTTAATCATATGCAAAATAACTCAAACCCTGTTCCTAATACGCTAACATGTTTTTTTGCCTTAAGAAAATGCACTCATGTATGCATGAAATTCTAACTACACCCTAATTGTTCTATCAAACAACTTGGGGGACCTAACAATGAATAAAAAGTAACATGCAAAGAAACCAGCGCTTACCTCTTCCATTGCACAATCCTTAAGAGTATCCATTATACATAAAGAGAATCCAAATTGACGATGAAGAGATCGGAGAGAATCAACTACACGTTTGCTCTGAACCAAAATTTTAGAAAAACTGAGGGCGGGGGTGGGGGGCGGGGGCGGACAAAGCTAGTTTTAAAGTAAACAGGATGCCTTTTTGACCCCAGCATTCTGGGAAACGACACGAGGGCATTTCAAACGGACATCTTAACTACGAAATCTCCAGATTTCACACATGACAATCGCTCGCAAATCAAGATATCGTCGCAAGGGGGAAATTGAACTAAATTCCTATGCGTTTTCTAAGCATTTTGTTTTGAAGGTTCGAAGTTTAATCAGCTTCCGAAATTTTTATCACTGCTGTGAAATCTGTTCACAAAGAAACAATGCATGATCATTATCACCTCAGCGTTTCGTTCCGGTCACAACCACATGGAAATAAGTGAGCGCTCTTGAACATTCTAATAACTGTAAACTCACGAGGACTATTTCCTTATCTTGTCATCTCGTGGTGAACACGCTATTGACTCTAACCAGTCAGGACTTATCTTCGGGGAAATTCTTAGAGAGAAAAACGATAGGATTTCATTAAATATTTACAAAATTAATTTTCATATCTTGCTCGAGCGAATAAACTAAAATATATTCAGCATAGAGTACATAATAAGCGTAAAGAAATGAGAATTTAATTAGTCACTCTAACCTTCAAAGAATTCATCTTAGATTTAATGCTGCTTTTGAAAAATGAATGAACTATGAAATACTTGGTCCTTCAAAATTTCGCATAAAGAAAACACACACACAGTGAACGAATCTGATATTCCTTTTTGAATAAATTGTGTGGTCCTTAAAAGGGCCGTTATGATTTTTTACCAATAATAAAATTCGCCTAAATCTCTTAAAATTTCTCTAACGTAATAGCCTAGTTCAACTGAGTCCAGAAATGCTTCGTCTACTTTAGTACTTCGTTTCCAGGCAGGGAGTTCTTTCAGATACTGTTCAGCTATTTTCTCAAAATCCAGTTGTAAAATAATTTTGGTCATGTTTATTTGATTGTCGTCGTCGTAGGAAAATTCCCATCTATTCAGATTCAGTAGATCATACATTGTGTCCCAGAGAGTTTCTTCAAGCAGAGTAAAGCCATCATACCACAGAAATCCTTCTTTTGGGGTTTGTAATGCTTCCAAAGTCAAATTATTTTTTCCAATGCTTTCTTAATTAAAGCAGAAAACGAAATGGAATGAAGAAATGTCTGTTGCACGACTCTTAACATAGTAGATTTCTTATAAACCACTTTAGTCCAATGTTCTCCACACAGAGAAATTTCAGATTTCAAAATTTCCCCATCCTGACCCACTTTTTCCTGTGTGAAATGTAATACATGTTGTAAATCTCGACTTACACATTTCGCTGAGCGGTGATTCGCTCTCATGAAAGGAGTCAACGGTTCTAAACGATGAGCCATTGTCATATTTCCACTGTAAACGTAATCATATTATTATCGGACATATAATCTCTAATTTTCCATGGAAACAAAATATCCGAATGAATCGATCGTCTCCTAAAGGAAAGCAATTTTCAGACATTTCATTCTTCCTAAAGATGACGCGATTTTCATCGCATGTTGCTACGAGCGATTCCATTATAAATTTTTTCAGGAAACACAGAAGGTGACCACTCTTCTCGACCGATCGAGTTCAACTGAGAGAATCTTAAACCACTACGTAAATCAACCACCTTGTCAGGAATGCACCATAACGATCATGTGACCTGGGAAGAGAACCGTTCCTTTGAAAGAGGAAAAACCTGACGCTGAACATGAATTAACAGGAACGAAATCTTTTCAATCGAAGAATTTCCTCGTCTCATGACCTAAACTAAAATTGGGAGGAGGAAAAATATAAGAATACAAAAATAATGCAACGCCGATGAAAATTCCTAACACCTCAGGGAATTTCTAAAAATATAAGTTTTATAAAATAAATTCGAGGAAAAAAAATATTGGAAGGGCGAAAGACCACATTTCTATTTTCTTTCCTCCAAAAATTTGTCAAAGTCCAATAAATTTCCCGAGAAAATGATAAATTCCAAGAAGCACCGCTAGGGGTAGCACATCGAGTTGACATTCCCCATGTCTATTCACCCAAGCATCCAATATGACGTTGCCATCTCTCAAAGATACATCGAAATCATAAAGTTCCAAAACGCACCGCAAGGGGAAGCACATCGAGTTGACATCGCCCTTTCCCCACTTAGCCTTTGCTATTACTCAAAATCAAAGATCCATCGAAATAATAAAGTTTCAAGAAGCAGCGCTAGGGGGCAGCACATAGAGTACACATTCCCTATGTCCACCCCTTCCCCACTCGGTCGTTGCCACCCCTCAAATATCCAACGGAATAATAAAGTTCCAAGAAGCACCGCTAGATGGCGCACATCAGCATCGACCCAACTTACTAGCGGCACCTACATCCTCACCCTAGTCACGCCCCCTCGTCCGATCTGCCCGGGGTCAGGCTGCTCCGGCTAAGATCAGCTTCGTGATCAGCCAATGATAAATCTATGGAGGGCTGAACCTGGGGTAGAATGCCCCCTTTTCTCTACTAATGTAGTAACGTGAATTAAACGATACGAAAAAGGTTGAATTAAAATTTTTTCCAACTTACGCAGCAGGTAAATGGAAACCTTTGCCTTAACGTATTTCAAAAGCTTAAAACTGTCAAAGAGAATTCCTTTTCCAGAGAAAAGCAAATCCGACATTTTGCGGTTCTGAGCAACACAACAATACAAGAAAACTCTGTTATGTGAATGTGTGGAGGAAAATATATAAAAATATACACTATATCGACAAAACTCACCGGACACCCCTTCAAAAGCAAATGAACGGATCCGCTGCGTTCTTAAGATGTGAGGTACAGCTGCAAACGATATAAACATAAGCCTGCAGCTGACCGCGATCATATCGCACTGTGAGGTTGAGTGAAAATGTCGCAGCGGGACAGAACTGATTTTGAGAAAGGAGATATTGTTGGGTGTTATATTAGTGGGTTGTCCATAAGAGAAACCGAGAGGCGTTTAAACATACCCAAGTCAACTGTTGTGTATGTACTGAATAAGTGGAAGACACATGGCGTGCCTGAAGTACCGAAACGTACCGGCAGACTAAAGAAAATCAGTGATAGAGGACGTCGAAGCCTCAGGAGAGTCGCTACAGCTAATCGACGGAATACTACACAAGACCTCAGTGTACAGGTGAGTAAAAATGCTGGAACCTCGGTATGTACACGTACCATTCTCAGAGAACTTCATTCCATGGGTTACCGTAGTCGTGCAGCTGCTCAGAAGCCTTTCATCTCTACTCGGAATGCTCCTCGTCGTTTAGCATGGGTAAAGAACATTTATCGTGGATCGTAGATCAATGGAAACGGGTCCTATGGACTGATGAATCCAGATACACTACCTATCAGTCTCATGGCCCTGTGTGGGTATGGCGGCAGCTAGGGGAACGCTATTTACCACACTGTACTGTTCCTACGGTCAAGTTTGGAACTGGCAGTGTAATCGTGTGGAGGTGTTTTTCGAGGTATGGTCCCTGCCCATTGGTTATCGTGGATAAACCTGTTAAGCAGCACGCCTACCTCGGTGTTCTGGACAATTATGCCCCACCAACTCTGTGGCAATACTATGGAACCGAGCCTTGTTGGTACCAGCAGGATAATGCACCGAGCCATAAGGCAAGGACCGTAACGGCGTGGTTTAACGATAATTCCGTATCGTGTGTGGTCTGGCCAGCACAAAGCCCAGATCTTAATCCCATACAGCATCTATGGTATGAATTAGAGCTCCGTATAAGAAGTTTGGAACCAAGGCCTACTATTCAGCAACAGTTAGCGGCAGCACTATGTACTGAATGGAAGCGCATACCTATCGCTGTGTTCCAAAAACCTTGTGGAAAGCATGTCTCGAAGGGTCAGTGCATGCATTAAGGCCAAAGGTGGACCGACACCGTATTAAAGTATTAAAGGATGCCAATAAATGCTTTGCTGTGTTTCTTTTCTAGGTGTCCGCTGACTTGTAAATATAGTGTGTGTGTATATATACAGTATATATATATATATATATATATATATATATATATATATATATATATATATATATATATATATATATATATACTGTATATCATCATCATCATTGTCAACCATTATCAATCCACTGCTGGACGAAGGTCTCCCCAAGTTTCCTCCACAACGGTCTGTCTTGTGCCAGTCTCCTCCATGTCACCCCTGCATACTTTCGAATTTCATCCACCCATCTCCCATGTGGTCTTCTTCTGGGTCTTTTCCTGTCACTTGGAATCCAATCTAAAATTTCGGCTGTCCATTGATGATCTGTCCTTCTGGCAGTATGTCCAGCCCATTGCCATTTCAGGGATTGAACTCTGATCATGATGTCTTCCACTCTTGTCATTTTTCGGATCCACGAGTTCCTCTTCTTATCTCTCCTGGTTACACCAAGCATGCACCTCTCCACGCTCTTTGAGTTGTCTGCAGATTTTGTATGCCTCTTTTAGTTAAGGTCCACGTCTCTGCACCATACGTAAGCACTGGAAGGATGCATTGATCAAACACTTTTCTTTTAAGACATAATGGCATATTGCTCTTGAAAATTATGCTGTTTCTTCCAAAAGCTCTCCAGGCAAGTTTTGTACGCCGATTAATTTCTTCATCAATGTGACCCTCACTTGATATCTGCTGTCCAAGATAAACGCACATGTCTGTTATCTCTAGCTTTTCTCCATCAATCGATAAATCTTCATTTCTTGTGAAAGCATTGGACATCACTTTTGTTTTCTGAAAGTTCATTTTTAATCCCACTTTTTTGCTCTTGTCAGCAAGTTCCTGGATCATACTCTGCAGTTCTGATGGGGTAGTTGCAAAAATGACTACGTCATCAGCAAAACGAAGGTGGGTTAGATAATCTCCATTAATCTTTATCCCCTTGTTTTCCCAGCTCAGCGACTGAAAGACACCCTCCAATGTGGCATTAAAGAGCTTCGGAGATATGGTGTCACCTTGTCTCACTCCCTTTCCAATTTTTATGTGTGTTGTATTTTCAAACAGCCGAATCTTTGCACTTGCATTTTCATAGATGTTATTAATAATATTAATGTATGCATCTTCAATTCCGCAGGATTTAAGAGCCACTTAACTGCTGATTGTTTCACCGAATCAAAGGCTTTTTCATAATCGATAAAAGCCATGCACAATGGAAGTTCGTATTCCCTCGCTCTTTCAATTAGTTCTCTCAGTACGTGGATATGATCTATTGTGCTGTAGCCACTCCTGAATCCAGCTTGTTTTCTCGGTTGAGCCATGTCCAGTGTTACCTTCAAGCGGTGTGAAAGAACTTTAGTGAAGATTTTATAAACCACTGATAGGAGGCTGATAGGTCTGTAGTTCCCGAGATCCTCAATGTCACCTTTTTTATGTAGCAGGATCATTGTAGCGTTGTTCCAATCTTCAGGAATCTTCCTTTCATTAAGGCATCGAGTGAAAATTTGGGAGAGTACTGTTTCGATTTCTCCACTTGCTTCTTGTGTGATGTCTACAGTAATTCCATCTTCTCCTGGAGCTTTCCCCCGCTTCATGTTCTTGATTACATGTGCAACTTCTGCTGAAAGGACTGGAGGAACTCTGGTACTGGTACCTTTTATAATGTCTAGAGTGCATGTATCATCCCTTTCATATAATTTCGAGTAGAAATCTTTCACTCTTGTCAAATTTTCGCCTCTATTTCTTGTTACACAACCATCTTCTTTTCTCAGTGCCATAATCTGTTTTCTTCCCTTACTAAGATGTCCCTTTGCTATCTTTAGGCTTTGGTTGTTTTCAATTGCTTTCCTCACTAGTTCACAGTTGAATTTCCTTACGTCTTCAGTGATACGTTTTCGTACTGTCTTGCATAGCTCTATATATTCCACTTTTGAAGTCACATCTTCTTTAGTTGTCGTCATCTCTCTTCTTTTTTGCATCAACATTTTGGTTTTTCCTGATAATTTGTTCACACGCAACTTGTTCTTAGACCCAGCTAATTTTGTTGCTGTTTCCATAAGAGCTTTGGTTACTTTTCTGTTAACTTCAGAAATATCCACTTCTTCCGATGTTAGGCCTTCTAAAGCAGAGAATCTGTTCTTCAGTTCCAACTTGAAGGTATTATGGTGTTTTTTAAGGTTGGTTATGTCAATAGATTTTGTTTGTCTTATGAGCTTGCCACGTTCAAGTTTAGTGTTGAGGTGCATCTTACATCTCACCAATCTATGGTCACTACCTGTGTTGAACTTATTTAGCACACTGCAGTCTTCTATGACGAATTTTTTGTTACACATAATAAAATCAATTTCACTTGTCGTCCCATTTGGATGTCTCCATGTCCATTTCCTGTGTGGCTTTTTCTTGAAGAAGGAGTTCAAGATGAAAAACCCATCTGCCTCTGCAAATGGCAATGGGCTGGACATGTGCCCAGAAGAACAGACCACCGATGGGCAACTGAAAGTTTAGACTGGATTCCAAGGGACGGAAGAAGACCCCATGGGAGATTATTGGATGGAATTCGAAAGCATGCCGGAGTGACATGGAGGAGACAGGCTCAAGACAGACAACTGTGGAAGAAATTTGGAGAGACCTTCATACAGCAGTGGATTGATCATGTTTGGCAATGATGATTATATACTGTATATATACCTACGATGCAGCAAAATCGCCCATTTAAGTGCTACAGCCGCGCAGCTAGTGCGAGCACTCTGTCGAATTGAATCATCCTACTCCAGTAGGGGATTAAGTTTCCCCCATATAAAAACGCTTAATCCTGAGCAGAAGTTCTCCCTACTTCGCTAGAAATGCAGAAGCAACAATGGGCCTCAATGGCTTTAGGAAAAGGAAGTTTCACTGACCAACGAAGATTCCAGTCGAGGCGAAAACTCCTCCTACATTTGGAAGATGTATTGAATAAGATAAACCTGCGTCCCTGGCACATACAGAGAGTATTCCTTTCTCATCTATTCTCGACAAACAATTTTTTGAATACGTTTCCCTGCGGAGATCTCAGTGAAACACCAAATAAAACCTTTTTGATCCACCCGTACAAAAGAACATATTATGACACGTTGTATCTTCTTGGTTTCAAAAATGAAAGCAAAATACCATAAAAGCAGAACCAACGTTTTGAGAGAAAGTTGTAAATCAAAATAATCCGCTTATTCGCTCGAAGTAAATGGAAAATCAGAAAAGTGAGTAATTTGGAGCAACATTTACATAATTTTGCTTCCGCTAAAGATCGATAACTCAAATTTTATTTTCTTGTTACGTTAAATGCACATTGTGTGACAGCACTTTTTTCAATAAATTAAGAAGAAAAGCAAAACAAAACAAGAATAAGCCAAAAAACCAGGAAAATCACGATTATTCGTGAAAGAAGAGTTAGAAGTGCACAAAACTTGGGTGCATGACGTCAAATGCAATACGGCGTCATGCTATCGTGTGCAAATAAGTATAGCGATGACATCGGTTTATGCAAATGAGCCTTGGCATAAGAGGGCCTGTACGGAGGGGTGAGTCACGTGGTTTACGAAGCACCAAGGCAGGTTTTCGAGATAGCAGATTTATTATAATGGCTGCGAGACATCGTTTAACAGATGAACTGAGGTGGAAAACTATCGGAAGACTAGAGAAAGGCCAAAGTTTCAAGGTGGCTGAATGTGAGTTCTTCTGCGGTCCACAGACTGTGGAACCAATTTCAAAACACGCAGTCAGCTTTTCGAAGGTACAGCAAAGGAAGGTCTAGGGCTATAACATTCGTGGATAGCCGAAATCTCCATTTACATGCGCGGAGGAACAAGGGCGAATACTCCAAGATAGCTCGGACCGTACCTTACTGCAATTACAGGAACAGTGGAATTTGCTTCCATTGTGCGCAAAAGGTTTCAGGAAGGAGGTTTACGCTAGGCGACTAGCACTCTGTGTAGCCCCTAACCTCCCCTTTCCCGTCACAGAGGGAAACGTTTCAATTGCGCAGGACTTCACGTCAATTGGACTGAAAACCAATGTAGGTCAGTACTCTTCACAGATGAGTCCAGATTTGCTTTGCAGAGCAATCTCAAGTTTCCTCTGATCTAGAGAGAACGACGGACACGTTGTTATCTACCTATGATCCGCGAAAAAGACTCATATGGGGCATTCATTTCTTTTATCCTTTGGCGTCAAATTTTCTCAAGTTTGTTTTACAAGGCTATTTAAAGCGGGTAGCTTTCGCTTATTCCTATGTCGAAGGCGTGCTAGAAACAACCAGAATGGACCGCAGTGTTTCATCTAAGTTGGACACTTCGAGTATTAATGCTGCTAGTTAAAGTACTTGTATGGTTGTATTTTGTACTTTTCTAGATAAAAATGGAGTTTTTTTTAAAACAAAAAATATGTAGTTTTGTGCTTAAAATGCTGAGAATGGAAAAAAAAAACCTGTGAAAGAAGCAACATGAAAAAATCTTGCCGACGAAAGTGACTCATCTTTAATAATTAAAAAGCCTTAACATGAAATAAAATAGCATTTTATTACCTTGCACTTTTCTCTAATACTTACTATTGCAGGGTTTTCGTAATGGTATTGAAAGGCCACGCACATCCAGTTCCGCTAATCTAAAAGCAACTTGCTCTGGAAATAACTCCTAAAGCATTGAAGTATGGCATTCAGTTATTTTCTCAACTGTACGAATCTGTAGATCCAAACTTCCACGACCAGTTTCTCTGGGACACTGATTTAAAATCAAACTTTAAAATAAATGCAGGTAGCCCACGATTAACGCCGAGATGCCTAGCAGGGCGAACAGGCGTAATCGGAATTGGCATAAAAAGATGATTTTATAATGTAAATCCGTGGGAACTGAATGGCATGCGTTCCCGGCACCCAAACATTGACGAGTAATATGCGAATGACATTATTTTTAAAAGTCTTAAATAACGTAAATAAAATAAAGGGAATTAAAAATATATATTTTTTACGATCAGCAATGATATAATGAAACCTTTTCCAGGCAGAACGAGTGACTAATGCTCACGTGACTATCGTAAATGATGTCGGTTTTCGAGATTACATCTCACAATCAGTGAGTTGGTGCGCAATTCGTTGGTCCCTGTGATTGACAATAATCTCTGCTTGCTTGCTTGCTTGCATGCATGTAAGACGCCGACCTATAGAAAATCGCATAATAAAAAAACCGCCGGGACCTCTGCAGAGATTAAAATTATTCTGTGAAAGGTTAAAGCGCTGGAAACGAAACTCCAGAAGAGCAAACTTGCTTATGCAAAAGTTTGCATTCTACAAGCAGCTTTTACCGATTCGTCGATCCCATTAGTGTACATTCTCGTCAACGAAACATACGTCGTTGCAGAGGTGTATGTATTTGTAATTTTTATTCAAAATCAGGGATGTAAGAATTATGATTTAGCATAAGATGCAGTAAGAGGAAAATTCTAAAACGTTATAAATAAAAACAAAATTCTCTTTTTCACTATCTGGTTCCAAAATCGGCGTCAAATTGGACAATGGCAAATCGAGGGATACCTGTAATGTTGGTGATTGAGGCGTGCACACATATGCTGAATTCATTTTGCTGGGGTTTTTTTCGCTAGTTTAACAATATTTATAAATGGTTCATCATAGTTAAATGTTTTCGAAATGTGACACATAAGTGGTGATAAAATTTCCAGTCCCTTAAAGTAGATTTTGTGTGTTTCAGCATTTCCTAACACAGTTCTTATCTGCCGCACTTATTTCATTGGACCTACAATTTTTTTGTAAACTTATCTTAAAAGTACAATACCAAAAACAAAGAGGTTTTTTTCGAGGGGGCGTGGTGACCACCACTGTGGGTAACTCGATGATCTATAAGCAGCCACTCGTCCCTAATTTATGACCACTGGTTCCAGGGTAGAGAGAGAGCCCGTGCCGTAAGAAAAACCCCATCCATGCCTCACTGGGATTCGAACCCGTACCCACTTAGACGAAAAGTCATAAGCCAGCGCTTAGAGTACTGCGTCACTGGTGCGGCTTGTTAGGCTTTCCGTTACACAGGGAGTTGGCTGGGCTAAGGTGATCTATAGGTGGTGTGTTTGCCTTACGAAGCTTGCCTTCTCCCTTTCCTAGGCGACAGCTTATTTCTCTTAGGGTTGCTGGTCGAGGTCGTTTGATATGTAAAAAAATGTGCATCGCATAGTTTATTATGATTTATTTAAGAATAATTAAAATTGTGGAATTTACTTGCTTTTTCTTCTGTTCATTTTTCAGTCCTTTTAGCGAGACATCAATTCCCGGCAATGAGCTACACACAACGTCAAAGCGCGTGCATTATATCCGGGTTAACTGGAATTGGACATCACTATGACGCAAACGCCCCAGCTGCGTAGATGTTTTTTGCATTCATTTGTGAAATTCGCCCACTCCTTTTTGACAAGCAGTCTGTTTCCAGATGAGAGTTCGTACTTTCATGTGTTAGATAGTTTTGTACCTCTGGTAGTACAGATTTGTTCTGAAGCGTTAGTATACAAGTGAGTGAGTACAAATATTTGATTAGTGAAAACTGAAAAAATGCAGTCCATTTTAAACCTGTTTCAGAGAGAGAAGGGACGTGCGAAGAAGTTAGGTGAAGCTGATACGATAAGGGATCCTACTTTTGATGAGAATTTTGAAAAGCTTAAAAAGGTTGATTACGGTTCCCGTAATCTGCTGTGGAAGTTGAATCGCTTTCATTACTCTCTAAATTCGCTTTTAGAAGCGAACAGATCCCTGATGGCAACTATTTCGGATTTGTATGTGCAAGACGACGAAGGCCCTAATGCCATTGTGGTAAATGCGCGGATCATGGACAAGCAATTGCAGGAATTTTTGTACGGACTGCAAAAGAAGGCTTTGCTTCCGCTGTCTGAGCAAGTATCAGAGTTGTCTAGTTTGGAGGATCAGATCTCAGAAAGAAACAGCAGACTTCAGTGCTATAATGACCTTAAAAAGAATTTAGGTAAGAGTTCGCAGAAAAATTATGAGAAGCTATCAAAAGCTAAGCAACAGCTCCGAAACGCCGAATATGCATACACAGTGCTTAATGTAAAATTGAACTCAGACATTCCTCGTATGTGTGAAAACAGCGCTATGGTTCACAATGGAATTTTAAGTAATTTCTTCAAGGATCAGGCAGTATTTCTGAACAAACAAAGCAATGTATGCTCTACCTTGCAGAACATTTTCCAGAAGGGAACATTTGGTAAAAGGATGCAGCAAAGCGATGAGAGAGGAACTGTGCCTGCGTCGGAGGCGCACATGCAACACCATGCGAAGTTCATGACCACCGCTCAACTGGAGTTCAGCGACTCAGAACAAAGTGATTACATTACAGCTGATACCCACACTCCTGGTGACTTCCGTACTGTATCTCTTAAATCTGCAGCTGATGGTGACAAAGTGAATCCTAAAGGAGCAAATTATGCAAGTGTTGAAAACGAGCTGTACTGGGGTGCTTTTTCAAAAAAAGATCATGATGAGGATACTGTGAAATGGATAAACAAAGATGAAAATGCGGCAAGGAAGTACGACCAGCCAGAAACAAGTGGTAAGGAGAAAGTTGTTGCTGGAGGAGAGGCTTGTTTGCTGCCAGGTGTTCTGTATCAAGTGAAGGCCTTATTCCGTTACATACCAAAAAGTGAAAGCGAACTCTCACTCTACCCAGGCGACGTTATTAACGTACTAAAACTCAGTGCAGAGGAAGAAGAGGAAGGATGGCTAAAGGGATTTAAGGAAGGGACAGTGAAGAAAGGTCTTTTCCCAGAAAATTTCACCAAGGCCTTAGATAATAAACCCAGTCAGCTTAAATTTCTAACGTTTGTCTAGGTTTTTTCTATAAAATCCAGAAACGTTAATATTGGAATTATACATATCACTCGTCAGATATTGACAGTAAGATTTTGTTTCGTGCCTTAGTTTTCTTCACTCAAAGGGATGTCATTCTCAGCAAAGTTAATAAAAGGTATAAAGTGAATCGATACTAAGTAGTAATTACCATTTTTCAGAAACAGAGAAACATTCTCGGATAAAATTATTTTCCACAGATAAACCCCTGTTCGTCAACGTTTTGGAACACGAAAGGTAAGTAGGTTT
The DNA here is from genome assembly GCA_039090855.1 of Macrothele yani. NCBI lineage: Eukaryota > Metazoa > Arthropoda > Arachnida > Araneae > Macrothelidae > Macrothele > Macrothele yani. The sequence continues at coordinate 28,304,255 of CM077015.1, forward strand.
TCCCTGATTTTTCTGTTGTTTTCGTATATCAGTTGGTAGTGAATTTCACTTTGAGTCATTGGCTCAGGTCATATTATCTCTTAAGTGGCTAAAACATTACTGAAAATCCACTCTCTATTTACCCGTAAATATGTTAGAAAATATACCTTTCATTTTTTTATCTAAGATGTTTTATCCATAAACAACAAAGGCTGGAAATCATGCAGAAGATAATCTTTTGATCACAGAAAACGTATTTTCCCAAGGGATTTTAATATTTCCTCGGATGTTTTTCCTTTAAGATCTGCAGAAATAAAATACCGAAAGAATTATTAGCAAATCTAAAATGTGGTGTTTTGAGAACAGATTGGTTCATGAAGGTAAGGAAGGGGGGGGGGTTCAATTTCAAAAAATGGTGTGGAAAAACATATGTTCAGCAAGTACTAACATTCTTGGCTCATGTTCATAAGAGTTATACCAACGTATGTTCTGATTTCTAAGATAGATACTCCTGTTTTGATAAGTTTTATTTGGAAAAGTTTATACAGAGAAATAAGTTTAAACGATTTTTACTGCTTTAGTGGCATCCACTGATCCCATAAGGAAGATTAGTGTAAAATAAACAATGACTAGGCACTACATTACACATAGAAAAAGCTTAGTAGTTTCTAAATATTGATTAATGAAAGCACTTTTCACACACCTTAAAAAGCGCTGTTTGATAATGTTTTCTGGTTCTATTGTGGTAGCATTTTTTTACCGACAGTGAGATTCGAACCCACATTTTCCTACTTCGGAGTGACTTTTTTGTTCACTTGAAGTATGCCGGCAGTCTTTTCGCCGCAGTATTTATTCATTATTTACATATGCTGTGCGGAAGAACCATCACACAAGTTTTTTCAATCCTTACGGCCAAGAAATCCTTTCTCGTTCGGGGGCCAATATAACCTTTTCTTGCTGACTGTGGGATTAGAACCAACATTTTCCTACTCTGGAGTGGCTGTTCTTCAGGTTAAGCTACGTCGGCAGGAATTTCGCTGCTTCATTGTTCATTTGACTCATACGTCTCAGCCATTCAAAGGGTGGAAAAAGTGCGTCATCTTATTTGTTCCCACTGCGACTGCTACGTGTCACGCAATAAGAGATCTTGTACACGAAGCAGTAATTTCTCATTTAGTAATGTGATTATTGGCCTTGTCTGACATCACACTAAAGTATCTTTATTGAGATTAACGGACGTCGCAGAAAAGGTGACAACTTAAAACATTTTCCTATAGTAAATTCGTTTTCTGCAAAAAAAAAAAAAAAAAAAAAAGAATTGCTTGTGTTTCCGAGAATCAAAAAATGCGAGCAACAGTCTAGAAGCTGAACATGAAAAATAAATGTGACGCTTCGGTAGCAGAGAGGCCAGAGGGGCGATCCTTGGGCCATTTTTTAGATCCGTATGCGAGTCCCACTTCCGGAAGCGACATGAGTTGTGAGCCTACCCAACGGTGCTCACTCTACTCACCCAGAGCCAGTGGCTCCAAATTAATGAATGCTCAAGAGGGTTGCTAAACCTAGCAAAACTAAATAAATATTCACTGGGAAATTAACTGTAGCATTAGTAGGTTTCTGGATGATCGTTCGAGTTGGGCCCGGGTTCAAGTCCCTGATGAAACATTGGTTTACCTTACCGCGCTAAGTTCTACTCCTTCTCTGGAACCAGAGCCTTAAACTAAGAAACAGGAGACTGCTTATATAGCTCTTGGAGATACTCTTGCTGGTCGTTCAACCCCAAAACGTAAAAAAGAAAAAAGACTCACGCTAAGCTGGCTCATCGAGCAACAAAATGAGGGTGAAACACAGATTCCTACAAATTTTTTCAACAATATACTGTATATGCTTCATCTGGGACTTTAGTACGGACGATCAGCCAGAGGCCCGCGTCTTTGACCATCCGCCCACCGATCCAGCAGCCTATGCTCAGTTAGCACCATACTGTTGCATTACTGGTTTTACGGAAGTGCGAAATCATGTTCACTTCTCATCAAACTCAGAATTCCATCTGGGGTTTCGTAAGGATCTTAAGTTACACGGTAACAGAAATGGAATATTTCGATAAAGAATGCACGCTCAAGTAACATGACATCGCAAGTCTGTGCTGTTAACTCTTTAGTTCGAAACTCTTTAGTTAGTTCCCATTTTACTAACTTAATGAAAGTCAACATCTCTCTTGTTGGTTTCTTTGTGTCATAATTTTCAGCACGTCTTTTGTAAAAAAAAAAATGTCGTGCTTATGTTATCGGTTTGTCCGTCCGTCTGTGAACACGATATCTCTGCAACTATTAGTCGGATTTGAAAAATTCTTTTTGCAGTGGGAAGCTTAAAATGTGAGAATGACGAACCTCGCATTGCGGGGTTTTTTCCGATGCACAACTTTGTAAATGCAGATGATATCGGATTCAAAATACTATTTATTGCATATGTTTGCTTCTAAATATCAGATTGAAAAGATTCTTTCTTCCTTTCGATGACATTTATAATGAAGACTATTTTAGGCACAGCTTCTGTCTCGAGTAACTAAAACTTTTTTCGCTAGGGGTCATAAAGGTAAATTGCGTTTTCTTCGATATCTCTGCTCCTAAAATTCCGATTTGAAAATTTTTCCCTGTGTTGGCTACATCCCCCCAAAATGTTTTGCATATAATTTATAATTTTTGATGGTTTGGCTACCAGAGGGCGTAAATATGTATTTCCGCTTTGACGTATGTGCAGCAAAATCTAAATTTCGAAAAACTCGATTGGAAACATTCTTTCGTGGATCTATACTACTCACCTCGGAAAATCTTTTCAGCATACTTTCTTATTAAAATAATGCATTGTTTTTTTCACCAGGGAGCGTAGATTTATATCTTCTTTTTGTCAATATTTCTGCTTCTAAGAGTCTGATTTGAGAATTTCTCTCTTTGTTGGAGAGCGCTTTCGCTGCGAAATGTTTCTCATGATTTCAAAATTTTCTTAACGCACAAGTTTGCCGCTAGAGGGCGTAAACTCACGTTTCCGTTTCCAGCAATATCCGTTTCCAGCTAAAAAAACAATGTAAAAAGAAAAAAAATTCTGTCAGATACGTATTACTAACTATAAAAAAAACTGTACATTTTCTTCCTAAATTAATGCAGAATTTCGTCGCTAGGAGGAGCCAGCCTTTAATCTTATTTTTTTATATATAAATATAAATATATATATCTGCTTCTAAATGTGCAGTTGAAAAATTCAACACTAGGTGCTGCTAACCTTGTGGAACACTTTAGGTTAGTATTTCAGAAAGTTTTGTAGTTCACAGTTCAATCTCTAGGTGGTGTTTGTGTGCTTCAGTTTGTAGCTATGTCGCTGGTTTTAAAAACCGTATTAAAAAATTTCTTTTTTACTGTATGCCATTCGCTACAATAGAGATCTGCAGTATTATCCTTTTTAAATAATGCCAAGATTTACCTCTAGGGGCGAAAAAGGGGAAACAATAATAAAAAGTAAAGATAAAAAAAAAAAGGTTTTTCTTGCTAACTCTGCCTCCGGGAGACGTATTTCAAAAGTTCTTTTTCCTTAGCATAGCTCTTTCCATGAAGAACATTTTTCGTCTAATTTCAACTTTCCCATTATGCAAAATTCTTTCGCTAAAAGGCGTAGAGTTATATCATGTTTCCTTCTATATATTTTCTTTTAACTATTCGATTTAAAAATCTGTTTGCCCCCGTTACCTTTCTGCTATGAGAAACCATTTTGGGCTCAATTTGTTAATTTTCGTAACATACGTTTCAGCCGGTGGTGGAGGTAAGTAGCTGTTTCTATTTCTGAATACTTTAGCGATTGTTGAAATCCGCTTGATTTTTTCTAACCGGTTGCACTGACTGTGAGTAACTTTGATACATTTAATTCGCGTCACTATGAATTCAGAAGACGTGCTCACTAGAACCAAAAATTGGAGTTATCTTTCTTGTTTTGCTTTTTTACCTTCTTACGAGGAACTGACCACAGCGATTTCTACTGGTTCAACATATAAATACACCTCAAATCGTGTTATAAAGAATTACGAAATAACGAAATTTCGAGTATAATTGTTTTTGTCGCGTTAACGAATAAATTTCAGGGACAAATCACGAACACTGTTTCCGGAAAAAAAAATGTAAAGAAGTGTTTAGAGAAAAAACAACAACAGCGTCTATTTTTCTTTACGAAATAATATGGCAACCATTTTAGAAATGCTCAATGTACTTCTATTTTTGGCGTCAAACAAACTATCCCTTACTTTTCTAGTATCTGTTTCTAAACTGATTGCTAGAGAGAAGTGAAAGTACAGATGAAACCTGAAACAATCTGCATAAAACGAGCCATGAACTAAACCGCTGTAGGCTCCTTTCTTAACCTACACATCACAACGATTTTTCGTGTTTCAGATGGACTGATTTCTTTATTTGGGCGTTCTGAAATTTTATCAGCATCGTGGAGCAACAATGCAGTATAAGCATTCTTCGTAAAGGAATAATCAGATCCTAGTTTGTATGTCTCAGATGTTTCCTATTGGTTGATCAGAGTCACGTGACTCGACCAGCCAATGCAATTGGTTATTACGCTTATCTCTTTCTTGTCTCCTGCACATGCTTTCTTCTCGGGGTTGCGAAATTATACGCAGATGATTTAATCAACAGTAACGAAAGGAAGAGAAACTCCAACGGTACTGTAAGGGTATCGTTTCGGTTGGTTGTGATGCGATGTGATATATGTCTCTACTGGTTAACGTTATTGATTGCAGTACCAGTAGAATGAATTAGAAGGAAAATGACGTCGTGTATAATGTTGAATGATACGCAAAAGTGGAAACGGCAGAAGTTGCGCGTTTTTCTACACGAAGGAGGAATGAAACTGAATACACTACTTCCTGAGAAAGTTTGCTTTTCCGTGACACAGCAATGACCGCCCTCACATCTCTTTTGAGACGCATGTATGTATTCGGGAACTGCGTTTTGCAGTGCTATGACACCAGCCTTACTCTCCGGATTTGGCACCAAGTGATTTTCATCTTTTTGGCTCCTTCAAAGAGGCACTGAAACGGGAAATGTTGTCGTTCCGACTGAGAAGTGCTGCAAGCGGTGCGCAATAGCACTCAACTTAAAAATTTCTCGGACGGATTGCGTGCTCTGGATTCCCGATGGCCAGCATGTTTTGCAAGAGGAAGGTATTTTGCCAAATAGTGAATGCGTGTGTTGCGCAGGGTATGAATAAAACATTTGCTCTCTCAGCTTTTGTTGTCCTCATTTAAACTTCACTCGTATACAGCCGCGCTCCCTTTGTGTTTGCAAAGAATTATATCGACAAAAGAAAATTACAATGATTAAAAAAATTCTCTTTGGAATGTAGTAACGTGAATTAAACGATACGAAAAAGGATGCATTAATATTTTTTCCAACTTACGCAGCAGGTAAATGGAAACCTTTGCCTTAATGTACTTTAAAAGCTTAAAACTGTCAAAGAGAATTCTTTTCCCAACGAACAGTAAATCCGACATTTTACGGTGCTGAGCAACACATCAACAAAACAAGAAAACTCCGTTAAGTGAATGTGTGGAGGAAAATATATATATATATATATATATATATATATATATATATAAATAAAGACGATGCAGCAAAATCGCCCATTTAAGTGCTACAGCAGCGCAGCTAGTGCGAGCACTCTGTCGAATTGAATCATCGTACTCTAGTAGGGGATTACGTTTCCCCCCATTTAAAAACGCGTAATCCAGAGCAGAAGTTCTTCCTACCTCGCTCGAAATGCAGCAGAAGCAATGGCCCTCAATGGCTTTAAGAAAAGGAGTTGCACTGACCAACGAAGATTCCAGTCGAGGCGAAAACTCCTCCTACATTTGGAAGATGTATTGAATAAGATAAACCGGCGTCTCTGGCAGAGTATTTCTTCCACATCTATTCTCGACAAAAAAAAAAAAAATATTTGAATACGTTTCCCTGCGAAGATCTCAATGAATGAGCAAATAAAACCGTTTTGACCCACATGTGCAAAAAAAAAAAAAACATATTGTGACACGTTGTATCTTCTTGGTTTCAAAAATGAAAGCAAAATACCATAAAAATAGAACTAACGGTTTGAGAGAAAGTTGTAAATCAAAATAATCCATTTATTTGCTCGAAGCAAACGAAAAATCGGAAAAGTGCGCAATTTGGAGCAACGTTTACACTGCATCCGCTAAAGATCCATAGCTCAAATTTTCTTTTCTTGTTACGTTAAATGCACGTTATTTAACAGCACTTGTTTCAATAAATTAAGAAGAAAAAACCAAAGAAGACAAAGCCAAAAAACCAGGAAAATCACGAATACTCGTGAAAGGAAAGTTGGAAATGCACAAAACTTAAGTGCACGACGTCAAATGTAATACGGAGTCAGAGTATCGTGTGCAAATACACGGCCGTATCATAATAATACAACCGCCTACCTAATAATGGGAATAGCCTCCCTTTTCCCGGGTGACAGAGGCGAGATGGCGTGGTATGGACGCACTGAGGACCTGGCAGGTTGCTCAAGGCACATGTGCCCGTTTAGACTGCAGCAGAGCAAGGCATGGAGGTTCCGGAGATGATGTGGTTGTGAGTCGATACGTGGAACCTGTCGACCCAAATAGTCTCACAAGTGCTCTATGGGATTGAGGTTGGGCGATTTTTCTGGCCAATAGAACGGAGACATAGATGTCGTGTTCCTGGAACCAGTAACGCAACCCTTAACGACATGGCAGGGCGCATTGTCTTGTTGGTGGGCACCATCACCACCAGGGTAAACGTCCAACATGAAGGAATGCATGTGGTCAGCGAGGACGGACAGGTAGCCTTTGACCTTCAGGAACACATAGTGGTACCAGCGATCCCAAGTCATACCAGAAAAACATTCCCCAGACATGTTCACTGCCACCGCCGGCCTGTACTTGACCGACAAGCGTGCCCAGTAATTGGTTCTCATGTGTCTGATTCCGTATCTGCCACCGCCCGCCAGTCCTGTGGAGCAGAAACCTCGATTCGTCGGAAAAGGCAACTTTTTTCACTCTTCCATTGTCCAATGACGGTAGTCCCATGGGAACTGAAGACTTCGTTGCCGATTGACTGGGCAAACATGGGCGCCTTGACACAGCGTCGACTCCGGAGACCCTTGCGTAACAGGGTTCGTTCTACTGTTATCGGTGACACGTACCTGGGTGCCACAGCGTTCATTTGCGTGGTCAATTGTTGCACATCGATTACCCTTTAGCAGTCGACGTTCTCCTCAGGTATCGATGGTCTTTGGGGTTCCACAGTTATGACGTCGGGAGGTACTCGATGTTCCAGTATCTCATTCTTGGTACACCCTTACTACAGCCCCCGCACGGGGATAACTGGTTTACCAGTTATTTGGGGAGCGGCGCCCCCACGGCCCGAGCTCACCTTGTGACAGAGTACTTTTCGTTTACTCTTGAACGATAACATCACCGAAGGGACAGCTGTTCACCCAGCTGATGGGGGATGGCGTCCCCACTGCCCGAGCCGATTTTCTCTTATTGTTTTGCTTTTTTCGTCTTAAGTTCATATAATGACATGTACCCGCCTCAGTTGTGGGCTGCTGAGGTTGTGATGAGGCGCCAGCTCCGGGTTTTGTTCCTCGTTCTCTTCCCTGTCTTTTCTCTTTTATGTTACATTTTCTGTTTTTCCGGAGCTGGTTAGCTTAGACCTACCTGCATGTTTGCCGTGTGCGGTGACCCGTACAGGTGGAAATGAAGATGCTGGAGGCTGAGGTATTTGGGGGCCGGGTTGTAGTGTCTCCAGATGCCAACACTCCTCTTTGCCCTCTGCTTCACCCTAAACGGGAGGCTGGGAGCTAACCCACTCCTGGTCAGGAAGTCTGTGGCCGAGTTGCGTCCAGACTTCTAGCGGATTGTCGTTCTGTTCGGCTGGGTGAGTTTGGGGGTAGGGTGGGCATGCCAAAGGGGTGTTCTCCGGGCACGGGAAAGTCTGGGTGCACGCTGAGCGTGTGTCTGCCCTACCAACTTGCTATATCCGCTGACTATCCCTAGAGCCGTGTCCTGCGTCCTCTTGGGCTTGCGGACCTCCGGCTCTCCCTCGTTGGGCTCGGTAGTGGGTGGGGAGGTTGGCGGACGAATCTATTTTTCTTCTCATGGCAACACAAAGTGTTTCCCATGCTGTTAATTTGAAGCGCCGTGTGGAGGATGGGTCACCCTCCTCCACTAAGAAACTACTCAGTTCCAACTGTACTGCTCTGTTTCTTTTTATCCATTCTGTTGATCCTGCACAATCCCTCAGTTCGAAGAGTCCTTTTTGGATTAATAAGGCTCTTCAGGCCGTTGCGGGCTCACCAAAGAGTGTTAAGAAGCTCCCGTCAGGGGATCTTCTTGTGGAGACATCTAATCCACGCCACAGTGCCTCCTTGCTGGAGACGACCGTTCTGCTGGACATTCCTGTGCAGATCTCGCCCCATGGTTTCCTCAATTCCTCTCGCGGTGTCATCAACTCCCGCGACCTGCTGGAATGCAGCGATGAGGAATTGCTGGAAGAACTTGGGGAACAACATGTCACTGGGGTTCGCCGTATTCTTTTCCGGCGGGATGGGAAGTCTATTCCCTCCCGGAACATCGTGCTGACATTTGACTCACCTACCCTGCCCACTTCCATCAAGGCGGGGTACTTGCATCTCGATGTTCGACCGTATATCCCGAACCCCTTGAGATGTTTCAAGTGCCAGCATTACGGTCACTCCCAGCAGTCTTGCCGTAATGTAGCAAAGTGTGGGCGCTGTGAGTCGCCTGAACACTCTTTGGCGGACTGCTCCGCTGACTCGGATCACTGTGTCAACTGCGAGGGATCTCACCCGGCTTCTTCTAAGCAGTGCCCAAAGTGGATCGAGGAGCAGGCTATCCAACGCCTGAAGACGACCGAACATCTGTCTTATCCTGAAGCCAGACGGCGGATAGCTCCTCTACCAACAGGCCGGCGCTCCTATGCATCGGTTGTGGTCCAAAAGGCTACTGTTGCGGTGCAGACTGAGGTGACCTTCCCAGCGCGGTGTCCTTATGTTTTTGAGGACATCGTTGCTGCCGGATTGGAGGCACTGAGGTCTCGCCGCATTGAATCCAAGGCGCCATTACCATCGACGCCTAATACATCCTCTGTGCAGAAAACATCCTCTGCCAGCACTGGGACCCAGTCCCAGGGCGCACGCAAGAAGAGGCCGGAGAAGGTGAAATCAGGTTCCTCCCCCTCGAAACAGAGCAAGAAACCACCAAAACCTCCGGTAGCGCAGCCCTGTGTGGGTAAGCACAGCCCTGTGTTGCCTCCGGACATTGCAGATGGTCAGGAGATGATGGACGACTCGGAGACATTCTAGTCGTCTGTCATTTTCGTTTTTTTCATCCTTTCCTTTTATTTTTCATTCTGGCTACGCTCATTCAGTGGAATTGCCGAGGTCTGCGTTCACGCATTGACGATTTCAAAGGCTTACTGTCTTCGCACACACCCGTGTGCGTGTGTCTCCAGGAGACAAAGCTTCGCACGACGGACACTCCTTCGCTGCGGAGACATTCTTTTTTCCGCAAAGATCACCAGGACGGCGTAATTGCCTGCGGAGGAGTGGCCGTCGTTGTCCCTCATGGTGTCCCTGTCACTGCGGTTGCCCTTCGGACGACTTTGCAGGCGGTGGCAGTGTGACTATCTGTGAACACTCTGCTCACGGTGTGTTCCATCTACATACCGCCAACTGAAGCTGTAAGCCTTTCGGATCTGGAAGATTTAGTTGACCAGCTGCCACCTCCTTTCTTCATCTTAGGAGATTTCAATGCACACAATCCGTTGTGGGGTTCTGCCACTCGTGACTCCAGAGGCCGTGTTGTTGAGTCCCTTCTCTCCAACACGTCCCTCTGTCTCCACAACACCGGGGCAGTCACTTACTTTCATGAACCCACCCGCTCGTACTCAGCCATTGATCTGTCCTTGAGTTCGCCATCTTTCTATCCTGACTGGTCCTGGAGCGTGTCTGATGATCCCCTTGGCAGTGATCACTTTCCCATCTTTCTCCGTCTAGCAGGTGACGGGTACCGTCATCCTACTCGCCCTGCTAGATGGGCTATCGATCGCGCCAAGTGGGACTCATTCACGGCTTCAGCGACCATTACTCCAGACATGGTGACCTCGGGTACGATCGATGAAGCTGTTGCGGCGGTTACGGATTGTATTGTGCAAGCGGCAGACTTTACCATCCCTAAGTCTTCGACTAAACTTCCACGTTGTCCGCGACCTTGGTGGAATTCCACTTGCAAGGCAGCTCGTCAGGACCAACATCGGGCTTGGGGTAGGTTTCGTCGGTACCCCACCGACGCGAACCTACTTGCTTTCAAGAGAGCCAAATCTTACGCGCGTTTGGTACGTCGTCGTAGCCAACGGGAATCTTGGATACGATAGGTATCCGGGATTAACACCACTACCAGCTCTAAGATCGTTTGGGACAGGATCCGCAAGTTTCGGGGTAAGTACTCTTCTGGGGAAATCTCCATTCTTGAGAGTGGCGGAGGAACGGTTGCTGACGCTCAGGGTATTGCTGACTGTCTGGGCGCCGCATTTTCTTCGGTGTCCAGCAGCCGCAATTACGCTGCTTCGTTCCGGCAGGTACAGCCGCGGCTTGAACGGTCCAAGGTTTCCTTTGGACCGTTTTCCGCTACCGATTATAACAGCCCGCTGACTGCCGTCGAACTGAAGATTGCCCTGCATCGGTCAGGCCGAACATCTGTCGGACCGGAAAACATCCATTATGAAATGCTGAAGCACCTTTCTCCGTCCTCTCTTGAATGTCTGCTGGTCCTGTTTAACAGGATCTGGCACGAGCGTGACTTTCCCGAATCTTGGCGCACTACCATTGTCGTTCCTGTTCTCAAACCTGGTAAAGATCCCGCTAACCCGTTGAACTACCGACCAATTGCTATGACGAGCTGCCTCTGCAAAGTTCTAGAGCGCATCATCAATTTTCGTTTCGTTTTTTATTTGGAATCACGTCACATTCCTTCACCTCATCAGAGTGGATTTCGGAAATTCCGATCCACCTCAGATCATCATCTACGCCTTGAGACATCTGTCAGAGAGGCGTTTGTCCGGCGTCAGCACATGGTCTCCGTGTTCTTCGATATGGAGAAAGCTTACGACCGCACCTGGAGATAGGGCGTTCTCCGTGATCTGCACGAGTGTGGATTGCGGGGAAACCTACCATCTTTCATCGCCGGATTTCTCCAGGACCGGAGTTTCCGTGTGCGCGTCGGGTCGACCCTCTCTGCGTTATACCCACAAGAGCAGGGTGTCCCTCAAGGCTCCATTCTTTCTGTGACATTGTTCATCCTTCGTGTTAATCATCTTTTCACCCTCCTTCCTCCGACGGTCCGTGGCACCATGTACGTGGATGATCTGCAGATCTCTTGCGCATCTGTCAACATGCGCACTATTGAGCGGCAGCTGCAGACGGCCATTAATAAGATCTCTACCTGGGCCTCCCACAATGGATTTGGCTTCTCGACCCAGAAGACCGTTTGCGTGCATTTTTGCCGCAAACGGGCCTTCACCCAGACCCCAGCCTCCGTCTGGGGTGTTCTACCATCCCTGTAGTGTCAGAAGTCACGTTCCTTGGGCTAACATTTGACCGAGCACTCACCTTCCGACCTCACATCCAGTCTTTAAAGGTGGGGTGCACGAAGTCATTGAGTATCCTCAAGGTCCTCTCTCGAACATCTTGGGGGCTGACAGGTGCTCAATGCTTCGCATTTACCATTCTCTGATTCGGTCAAAGTTAGACTTCGGTTGCGTAACGTACGGTTCGGCACGTCCTTCCGTGTTGCGGCCTCTGGATCCTGTCCATCACCAGGCTCTGCGGCTATGCACTGGTGCTTTCCGTACCTCTCCCGTGCATAGCCTGTATGTCGAAGCCCATGAACCGCCGTTGTGCATCCGACGTACGCAGCTGTCTCTTCAATTCTTCACCAAATTAAAGTCTCTTCCTGATCATCCACTGCATGGTTCTATTTTCCAACCGCAATGTGTCCGCCTATTCTCACACCGGCCTTCCTGTGTTCCGACGTTTGGGATTCGGTTGTCGAACTTGGTGCGCGATGCTGGTCTAGACCTGTCACGGATTGGTTTGACCCGGTTCTACAATGAACCGCCTTGGCAGCCGGTTCAAGCTACGGCTGACCTTTCCCTTTGTGTGTGGCCAAAGTCTTCCACTCCTGCTCTGGTGTACCAGCAGCTCTTTGCCGAGAAACGGTCTCTCTTCCCGGATTTCGTGCCTGTATTTACTGACGGGTCGAAATCCGGTGAGGTTGTTGGATCCGCTTTCGTGTGTGGCGATGCCTCCCATGCTGAGAGGCTTCCGCCGGAATCCACTGTCTTTTCGGCAGAGATGCGTGCGGTACACCTCGCTTTGTGTCACGTGCAGTCTAGATCTCATCGTCGCGCTATGATTTGCTCCGATTCCCAGTCCGTCATCCAAGTCCTATCTTCTCCAGAGGACACGGACTCCCGGTCACCCGTGATGTCCGTCGTCTTCTTGGAACTTTGGAAGGTGCTGGATTCCTGGTCCGATTCTGTTGGGTTCCTGGCCATGTTGGGATCCGGGGTAACGAGCTGGCAGATTTCTCTGCCAGGTCTGTTTCCTCCATGTCGCCAGCTCGGCTGCCACTGTCTTTCCGAGATTATCGGCCGTTGATCCGGAAATTTGTTATGGATGAGTGGCAGTCCCTGTGGTCTCAGCAGGGCAGCAATAAACTCTATGCCATCAAACCACGGATCGGACTTTGGATGTCTAGTTTGCGGAAGAACCGTCGTGAGGAAGTTGTTCTTGCACGTCTCCGCATTGGGCACTGTCGTGTTACTCACCGATTTTTGCTGTGTGGCGAGAGTGTCCCGGTGTGTGAGACGTGCAACTGTCGTCTCACTGTCCTTCATGTTTTGTGTACTTGTGTTCGGTTTTGTGATCATCGTTTTCGTCATTTTCACTCTCATCTGTTGGACGAAGGAGCAGCTACGCTGCAAACTATTATTGGCGAAGCCTGCGACATGAAAGCAGTGTTTTCGTTTTTACAAGACATTGACTTTTTTAAACTTATCTAGCTTTTAACTTGTTCACTATCATATTTCATTTTTACTACATCAGCCTGTTTTTAACCTTGTGTACGTTTTTATTGCTTTAGTTTTGTTTTGACGTCTTTTGTTTGGCGCTCTTTGGCCAACCATGGCCCTTGCGCCATTAAACTCATTTAACCAACCAACCAACCAACCTTACTACAGCACCTCGAGAACAGCCCACGAAGTCTGCTGCTTCTGAGATGCTTTCACTCTTGGCGCGGTAGCTGATGCTCATTCCTTTTTTCAAGTCTGTCATATGCCTGTTGTGCTCACGTGACGCACTATGGCTCATCTGTGCTGGCCGGCCGCTTATATCTCCGCTTGGTCGACCTTGTCACGTGCACTCTGTGACTCGCCTGGGCGAGTACACTGTGATTCCGGGGGTGGTCATATTATTCTGATACGACTGAGTAAGTGGAGATGACATCGGTTTATGCAAATGAGCCGTAGCATAAAAGAGCCTGTATGGAGGTGTCGTCATATGGTTTGCGGAGTGTCAAGAAAGGTTTTCGAGATAGCAGATTTATTATAATGGCTGCGAGACATCATTTAACAAATGGGGAACGTTTCAATTGGGCAAGACTTCACGTCAATTGGACTGAAAACCAATGGAGGTCCGTACTCTTCACAGATGATTCCAGATTTGCTTTTCAGAGGGATTCCAGGTGTTCTCTGATCTAGAAAGAACGGGGAACACATTATTATCCCTCTATGATCCGCGAAAGGGACACATATGGGACATTCATGTTTGTTTTACGAGCCTATTTATTTCTATGCCGAAGGCGTGTTAGCTGTTAGGAACAACCGGAAGAGACTGTAGTATTTCATCTAAGTTGGACTTCGAGTATTAATGCTGCGAGTTAAAGTACAGTAGTGGCCAAAATTGTGGAAACCTTTTGGAAATAGTGTATTTTTGAGGTTTGTTATCTCATAACACCACTTTGTTTGTGGAGTAATACCATAAAATTTTATATCAATGGAAAGATAAGTTCATCAAAAATGCAATGCATTAACTTTTATGAAGGATTTTGTATTAGAACAGCAGTTATAAAGAAGAAAAGTGAAACACAGAAAAAATGAGATTATAAAAATTCTCACCATGTCAGTTAATACTTAGTTGGGAAACCGTTAGCGTTAATTACGGCCTTACAACGCCTTCCCGTGGAGTGAACCAAGTTTTTTAGTTCTGCAGCTGTTATAATGTGAAACCAAGATTGAATTATTGCTTTTATTAATGGGGTTTTACTGCTGGGTTGCTTCTGGCTAACAAGTTTCTTTAGTCAGCTCCATAGATTTCGATGGGGTTAAGGTCTGGGCTATTCCCATGCCATTCCAGCAGTGGAATATGATTATCTTGAAACCACGTTTTGCACACAGCAGCAACATGACATGGTGCTGAATCCTGGTGAAATATAAATGCTTCATTATCTTGGAAAAGATCACGTGCGGAAGGCTTCAATTTGGGCTCAAGTATTTCATTAATGTATTTTTGGCCATTTATATATTCCCATTAATCACGCAAATTCTGCCCACACCTTTTGATTTCATACAACTCCAGATCATAACACTAACTTGGTGTTTCACGGTACATGCAATGCAATCAGGATGCAAACCTTCTCCGATTCTTCTCCTTACGTGTTTTATGCCATCACTACCAAACAGGGAGATTTTAGTCTCATCACTCCAAATAACACTGTCCCATTGTTCCGCTGTCAAGTTAACATGGGTTGTAGCCCAGTTTAATCTTTTCAACCTTTGTTTGAGAGATAAAAATGGCTGTTTTCGTGGAATTCTAGCTTTTAAACCAAATTTCTGCAATCTGCGCCGAACAGTCCTTGCACTCAATTTCACATTGCATTGCGCCATTTCATCTTGTGTACACCCAGATGATTTTCTTCTGTCACCTCGGTACAGTCTTTTAATTTTTCTATCATCACTTACTGTTGTGCTCCTTTTCCTGCCTTTACCAATCTGGTTTTGTAATAACTGAGTCTCTTTATATCTCTTCAAAAATTTAGAAATGCCACCTTTGGTTAAGTTTCCATCAATTTTTCTTCTAATTCCTTCATAACTGAAGCCTTGTTTACTTAATAGTACCATTTTACATCGCTTTCTGGGTGACCAGTCAACTCTTTGCACCATTTTTAAAATTTTATTACGTTTTACAAGCTCACTAAATGAAAGAACACACGCACACACACACACACACACACACACACAAATACCAACCGACTTGATAGCAATCACAAAACACACTAACAAATGCGCTCCTCTCAGCTCCAATACATGACATCAATCGCTGAATCCTACTGTGACCTCATTGGCTCATTGCTAAAACAAGATGACACCTGATTGGCTCTCTAAACACTCATGCTCATTGGCTATCTTCAAAGGAAGGAAAGCTACATCAGATCATCAATCTAAGCAAGTAGTGCTTCCTTATTTTGGTTATTTGGCTTTTCATAGAATACAGATAATTGAACAAACTTTGTTGCATTACATTCTTGATGAAATTATCTTTCCATTGATATACATATAATTTATGGTATTACTCTAAAAAAAGTGCTGTTATGAGCCATCAAACCTCAAAAATACACTTTTTCCAAAAGGTTTCCACAATTTTGGTTACTACTGTACTTGTATGGTTGTATTTTGTACTTCTCTAGAGAAAAATGGAGGGTTTTTTTAAAATAAAAAACATGTAGTTTTGTGCTTAAAATGCTGAAAAAGGAAAAAACCCATGACACAAGCAACATGAAAAAATCTTGCCGACGAAAGTGACTTCCATCTTTAATAATTAAAAAGCCTTAACATGAAATAAAATAGCATTTTATTACCTTGCACTTTTTCTCTAATACTTACTATTGCAGGGTTTTCGTAATGGTATTGAAAGGCCACGCACATCCAGTTCCGCTAATCTAAAAGCAACTTGCTCTGGAAATAACTCCTAAAGCATTGAAGTATGGCATTCAGTTATTTTCTCAACTGTACGAATCTGTAAATTCAAACTTCCAAGACCAGTTTCACTGGGACACTGATTTAGAATCAAACTTTAAAATAAATGCAGGTAGCCCACGATTAACGCCGGGATGCCTTGCAGGGCGAACATGCGTAATCGGAATCTGCTTAAAGACAAGATTTCATAATGTAAATCATTGGGAACTGAATGGCATCCGTTCCCGGCACCCAAACATTGACGAGTAATATACGAATGGTATTACTTTTAAAAGTCTGAAATAACGTAAATAAAATAAAGGGAATTAAAAATATATATTGTTTTACAATCAGCAATGACATAATGAAACCTTTTTCAGGCAGAACGAGTGACTAATGCTCACGTGACTGTCATAAATGGTGTCAGGTTTCGAGATTACATCTCACAATCAGTGAGTTGGTGCGCAATTCGTTGGTCCCTGTGATTGACAATCATCTCTGCTTGCTTACATGCATGTAAGACGCCGATCTATAGAAAATCGCATAATAAGAAAACCGCCGAGACCTCTGCTGAGATTAAATTTATTCTGTGAAAGGTTAAAGCGCCGGGAATGAAATCGCAGAAGAGCAAACTCGCGTATGCAAAAGTCCGCATTTTACAAGCAGCTTTTACTGATTCGTCGATTCCATTAGTGCAAACATACGTCGTTGCAGAGGTGGATGTATTTATAATTTTTATTCAAAATCAGGGATGTAAGTGATTCAGCATAAGAAGCAGTAAGAGAAAAATTCTAAAACGTTATAAAAAAAAATCACTATTTTACTATCTGGTTTCAAAATCGGCGTTATTCTAAACCAACGCAAATCGAGGGCTACCTGTAATGTTGGCGGCTGAGGCGTGCACACATGCGCTGAATTCCTTTTTGTTTTTTTACACTTTCCAACCGTAGGTTGAAGAAGCGTATATGCTGCCGCTTTGTCCGTCTGTCTGTCTGTCCGTCCGTCCACACGATAACTCGCGTAAACATCGTTCGATGTCGATGAAATTTTAGTATGTGGTAGGGGATCATTGGGAACGAACCCTATTGAAAATGGGCGAAATGGGGTCAAAGGTCAGGACACAGGAGCGGGATCCATTCCATTGCCCTTATGCGTTATAACTTATGTAAAAATGCTTCGATTGCGACAAAACTTTAGTATGCTGTTCCGGAGGTATACTGAACCAATTCTGTTTAATATCATCGAAATAGGGTCAAAGGGCAGGACACAGGAACGAGAATTTTTTCCACAGCCATTATTTTCATAACTTGAGTAATAACTTGAGTAATGATTTCTGGTATGTTGGAAAGCGTATGATAATCAATGCATTGCATGATTTTACTAACTTGCTTTTCTCTAGTTTAATGATATTTAGGAATGTTTTGAAAATGTGACACATAAGTGGTGATAAATTTCCAGTCCTTTAAGTAGATTTTGTATGTTTCAGCATTCTTTAACACAGTTCTTACCTGCCGCACGTATTTCATTGACCCCACACATTTTTTAAACATATCTTAAGAGCACAATACTAAAACAACAAACAAGTTTTTTTTTTTTTTGGGGGGGGGGGGGGCAATTACCATGGGCAACTTGACTGACTATAAGCAGTAGCTCGTCCTTAATCCTTAATTTAGGGCCACTGGTTCCAGGGAGAAGTGAGCGAGCCAGTGCCGTAAGACAAACACAGCACCCATGCCTAAAATTCGAACCTGGAGCCACCTCGGATGTATAATCAGAAGTCAGTGCTTAAAACAACATTCCTTGAAACATATAGATCTTATTCTAGGAATACTGGAATTCTTGGAATAAGAGCGATGTGTTTCGAGTTATGTTGTTTTCGTATTTAGTTGTATACGTTGGTTCTTGACTCTTATTTCACGAGGTGTTGTGGTGGCGGGAGCTTAATCAACATTGGTGTTCCTCCTGTTGATTGCTGACGCCAGAAACGCCACTTCATATATACAGGGTGATTCGGCTAAGCGTGTACAAACTTCTGGGAGGGGTAGGTTGCACAAATACAAATTGGAATCACATAGCAATGCAAGGTCGGAAACACCATCTTCATGTGCTACTGTACAGAGAGGACGAGAAATGAAAGAGCAGCACGTAAGATAACAAAATGAGTTTTATCACTCACAAGACATTTGCGAAATGCATTGAGGTTACAGAAGGTGTTCAAAGTTGCGAACATGAGCTGTAACACACGCTTGACATCGTCGGCGAATGGAATCACGTACATTTTGGAAAATTCCTGGCGTGTCTCGGACTTCCGAAGCAGCTACAGAGATGCGTGCTACAAGGTCCTCATCACTTTCAACGGGGCTGTCGTACACCAGTACTTTGATGTAACCCCAGAAGAAGCAATCAAGGCATGTTAAGTCCGGCGATCTTGCAGGCCAATGAACAGGACCACCACGCCCAATCCACTGATGTCCAAATCTCAGGTATAAGTGATGACGAACGTCATTGCTGAAATGGGTTAGGGCCCCATCGTGCTGGAACCACATTGCACGGCACAGCGACTGAGGGACCTGTTGTTCGTTCAATAGCTCTGGCAAGTCGCATAACCTCTGATGCAGTCGTACAAACACTTAGTGGTTTGGCACTCGTCTCATCGGGTACCGATCCTGGTACAGTCGCACGGCGGCTCGTCCGTTGCAGTCCGCTGCTCCGTTTGCAAAGTGCATATCAGCCATTTCCGCGTTCGTGAACTCAGCCATCCTACTACCTCTGCGGGCGGTTTACAAATGACGGTATCCTGAAAGAACGAATGAGCAGTCTCGTGGTTGAACAACATCATCTTTCGCATGAAGATGGCTTTTCCGACACTGCATTTCTTTGTGATTCCGATTTGCCTTTGTGCAACCTACCCCTCCCAGAAGTTTGTACACGTTTAGTTGAATCACTCTGTAGAACCGAGCTCCCTTGGTAAAGGAGGTTCTACACTATCTACCAACAAGTAATTGGACACCCCTACAATCGACGATATCTGCGGTCCTGATACACGTCACGGCCGCCGCCATTAAATATCGTGTGGGAAACAACAACGCAACCAGTCGCATGCAAGATGCCACGTAGTTCGGAGCTCTCTGATTTCGAGAAAGGTGTAATCGTCGGGTATCACAGAAATGGCCCATCCATACGTGACATATCCAGCGAGTTGAAGTACCCGAAATCGACAGTGGGCTACGTGATTGGCAAGTGGAAGATGAGAGGTGACTGTCGGAATGTGCCCCGACCCGGCAGACGCACAAAACTGGGAGTTAGAGACCGACGGGTGCTGGCCAGAGAAATTCGAAAGAACCGCACCAAATCGATGGGCCACATCCGCGAGGAGTTTCAACAGGCATCCGGGAGTGTTCTTTCAATGAATACCCTCCGTAAGGAAGCCCATCTGCTCGGTTATCATGGACGTTCTGCCGCCAACAAGCCTTTGATCACCAAGTCCAATAGCGCTGCCCGGCTAACGTGGTGCAAAGAACGTCGACAGTGGACCGTTGAACAGTGGAAAAAGGTTCTCTGGAGCGACGAATCAAGGTTCATCCTCTTCCATTCGGATGGCAGGGTCTGGGTTTGGCGCCCAACTGTGAAGTTCGGCGGCGGTGGAATTATGCTATGGGGGTGTTTCTCCTGGTATGGCACGGGACCCTTGGTCGCAATTCCTGGTAGACTCAACGCCGAGACCTACTGCACTATTTTGGATGACCATGCGCTCCCTACGTTGTGGCAGTTTAACGGGGTGGACCCATCTTACTTTCAGGATGACAATGCCACCTGTCATGTTGCGAGGTACACCATGGCTTGGTATGGTGACAATGGGGTTAATCGAATAGACTGGCCTGCGCAGAGCCCGGACCTTAACCCTATCGAGCACCTCTGGGACGAGTTGGAGCGTCGACCGTCCGAAATCGGCGAAGGAACTGACCTGTCTTCTCCAAGCCGAGTGGAAGAAAATACCGCTAGCCGTCGTACAACGCCTGGTTGAAAGTATGCCCCGGAGGGTCGCAGCTGTAATCGCCGCTCTTGGAGGCTCCACCAACTATTGAAGGTGAATAAACTTCGTTTTCCTTTGCTATCACAGGTGTCCAATTACTTGTTGGTAGATAATGTATATGCTTGCTATATATACGGAGTAGGACCGAAAAATTCCCGGACTCCGCATGTACAGCAAAGTACGTGTATCTCATACCCACGTTGATTATTGGATTACATTACGACATTATTCGAACTCTCAAGGAAATTGGTTTCGTCCGTCTACGTCAAGCGCTCGCTGCGGTACATCCGGGTATTGTGAGCAACTTACGCACTGTTCGGCGATTAATGAAAAATGGCCCACTTTTGAGCAGCGCGTTAATATTTTTGCGCTCGTTTGATGCCAATCGAATGTTTGCGTTGCGGTCATAAACATTCGATTGGCATCGACGATTCAGAGAAGGCAAGACAGAAAGTCGAAGACGACGAACGAAGCGGGATGCCAGTAACAGCTCGCACGGGTGAAAACATTTCTAAGATTGCGGCGATCTTACGCACCAACAGACAATCGATCAAATAGCAGAGGCTAAGAAATGAAATTTCGTGCCGATGAAACATTATAGATAAGTTAAAGCTGTCTATGCACGATGATCAGTAGGCTAAAAGATTCAATTGCAAGTTAAAAAATGAACTTTATTTACAATTAAAATCATTAGCTAACGTTATAATAAGTTAAAAGACACAAGCAAGATCTTTCCGGCTTGCCTTAAGCCCATCCTCAGGCCAAGTGCAACATTGCAGCGCTGACATACCAGTTAAATACAAGCGGGACGAGCTCCCAAGATGCATCAGTTGTTACGTAATATGGGAAGCTCAGGAGTCACATTATACAAGTATACAAAACACACTATATTGACAAAAGTCATCGGGCACCCCTTCAAAAGCAAATGAATGGATTCGCTGCGTTGTTAAGATGCGTGGTACAGCTGCAAACGGTATAAAAACAAACCTGCAGCTGACCGCGGTCATATCGCACTATGAGGTTTAGTGAAAATGTCGCGGCGGGAGAGATCTGACTTTGAGAAAGGAAAGATTGTTGGGTGATATATTAGTGGGTTGTCCATAAGAGAAACCGAGAGGCGTTTAAACATACTCAGGTCAACTGTTTTGGATGTACTGAAGAAGTGGAAGACACATGGCGTGTCCGAAATCGCAAAACGCACCGGCAGACCAGAGAAAATTAGTGATAGAGGATGCCGAAGCCTCAGGAGAGTCGTTACAGCTAATCGACGGAGTACTGCCCAAGACCTCAGTGTACAGGCGAGTAAAAATGCTGGAACCTCGGTATGTACACGTACCATTCGCAAAGAACTTCATTCCATGGGTTATCGTGGTCGTGCGCCTGCTCATAAGCCTATCATCTCCACTCAGAATGCTACTCGTCGTTTAGCATGGGCTAAAGAACATTTATCGTGGACCGTAGATCAATGGAAACCGGTCCTATGGACTGATGAATGCAGATACACGATCCATCAGTCTGATGGCCATGTGTGGGTGTGGCGGCAGCCGGGGAATGCTATTTAACGCAGTGTATCGTTTCTACGGTCAGGTTTGGAGCTGGCAGTGTACTCGTGTGGGGGTGTTTTTCGCGGTATGGTCCCGGACCATTGGTTATCGTGGACAAACCCTGTTAACCAGCACATCTACCTGGATATTCTGGACAATTATGCCCTGCCAACTCGGGCAATACTATGGAACCGAGCCTTTTTGGTACCAGCAGGATAATGCACCGAGCCATAAAGCAAGGACTGTTACGACGTGGTTTGACGATAATTCCGTATAGCGTGTGGACTAGCCAGCACAGAGCCCTGATCTCAATCCCACAGAGCAATTGTGAGATGAATTAGAGCGCCGCATAAGAAGTTTGGAACCAAGACCTACTACTAAGCAACAGTTAGCGGTAGCATTATGTACGGAATGGAAGGGCATACCTATTGCTGTGTTTCAAAACTTTGTGGAAAGCATGTCACGAAGGGTCAGTGCATGCATTAAGGCCCAAGGGGGGCCGACACCGTGCTAATGTATGTCAATAAATGCTATGTTTTGTTTCTCTTCTAGGTGTCCGGCGACTTTTTGTCAATATAGGATTATACAAATTTTTAATATGGTACCTCCATGACTGTGGTAATATACACTGCTGGCCAGCCAAATAGCAACACCAAGAAGGAAGCATCCGATTGGCCTGAACTTCGCAGCATGCGTCGCCCGCGAGACGACATGCAAACGATTAGCATTGCAGAGTATATGCAAATCATGTGCGCCCGGCACGCCACCGAGAAACACTATAAGAAGGGTGAACAGAAGGCTGGGTGTAAGTAGTGGACGTGTGTTGTGCTGCCAGTCATATGCGTGGGAAGCTTCCTGATGCCTCGTCGCAGAATACGGCAGTCATTCCAGCACGTTTCAGAGTTCGACAGAGGACGAATAGTGGCTTATCGCGACAGCGGTTCATCGTACCGAGACATCGGCGCCCGTGTGGGACGACATCCAGCCACAGTGAGGCGAGTATGGATTCGGTGGGTGCAGGAGGAACGGACAGACCGACGTGAGCGATTGCTGCAGCCGCGGCACACCACCAAACGAGCGGACCGGCATGTTGTGCGGCGTGCATAGACGGATCTCACCGCCTCATCACAAACGTTAGCGCAGGAATTAGGGTGTGTTGCACAACAACCTGTGTCAGCACGTACCGTTCGACGTCGTCTGCAGGAGCGGTGACTTATCGCATGGCGCCCATTGCTTCGATTACCATTGCCGTTACACCACCAGCGAGTGCGGCGGCAGTCGGCCGTTGAACGCCGCACCTGGACTACGGAATGGCACTACATTGTTTTCTCCGACGAATCACGCTTCCGCCTGCAACACCACGATGGTCGGATATGCGTGTGGCGGCACCGCGGCGAGAGACTGTATGACGCCTGCATTATGCATCGCCAGACCGGTCCGTCACCTAACGTTATGGTTGGGTGCGTAATTGGATATGACACCCGTACCCCTCTGGTACGCATCGCCGGTACACTCAACAACCACCGCTACATATCCGACATTTTGCAGCCTGTAGTCCTCCCTTACTTGCAGGACCTGCCAGCGGACACGTTTCAACAGGGCAATGCGCGCCCGCACGATGGACGCGCAGCATACAAAAATTCTTCACGGCTGCTGTGGCTTGCCTGTTCTCCCGATATGTCGCCCATGGAACACGTCTGGTCGCTGATCGGCAACCGAGTGGCCCGGCAAGCACCACCCGCGGCTACGCCTGATCAACTGTGGCAACGTGTGGAAGCAGCCTGGACCGACATACCCCAAGCCCACATCCAAAGCCTCTTTCGTTCGATGCCGCGGCGTGTAGCGGCCGTTATTGCCAGCCATGGAGGCCACACGAACTATTGATGTCTGCGTGTTACGCAGGTCGCACGGGCCTGTAAGCTCAATCGTTTCATCTTTGTATGTTATTATGTGTCCAGTAAATCTGGCTTTGCTATCTCGTGTCCTTCTTGGTGTTGCTTTTGGGTGGCCAGCAGTGTATATAGCGAATACTCATTACAGCAGATGTTTGACAAACTGAAGATGTATAGATTTGCTGTAAATAAAACAGCAAATTTATTTGAAGCAAGAGCAAGTATCTTTGTCTCTTCCCAAACAAGAGTATGTCGATCCCCGGCTACCAGTCTGGCGAGGGCAGTGGGAGCTGCTCCAGACCTGAGGTCGTATTGGTGTTCAGCCACATGGACACCAATAGATCGAAGAGTCGAGCCTAAGTTTTGTCACTGGTCAATGAGCTATTGGATTTTAGGGGGATATTGTATACACCATGCTTCGTATTAATATTTACAATGTCACGATCCGATTTAACTAACGAAAATAAATTAGTTGCCTTGATTGCCAAAACCAACTCGATGCTTTGGACAGACACTTTGTAAAACAGCAACCACCGTTGGGTGATAAACAATAGACCCTACGTAGCGAATAGGAGTAGTATCACGTAGTAATGAAGAGAAAGTTGATCTTCGAAAGTCACGCAGCAAGTTGTAAACGTAGTCCACTGAGTATCCAAATATTAAAGCAATATCGAAAATCTTCGCTATTTCCAGTTGCCGCAGTTGAGGAGTGGGAGTAAGAACGTCGAATCATAAATCTTAAGTAGGCAAGCTTGTGGGGGGCTGGGTTGTTAGAACATTGTGGAATTAACACAGGAACATGTGTGGGCTTCCGATAGACCGAAAGTCCTGTTAGATCCGAAAGTCAAGTTTTGCTGGAGAAGGATGTCCAAAAAACGGAAGTGAGCCCTGATTTTTAAGTTCTACGGTGAATTTAATAGTAGGTCATACTGAGGATAGCGCCTCCGCAAACTTACGAAGTTCATCGATTTTGTACTGCCAGAAAAGTAACAAATCATCAACATACCTTAAATAAAGAAGCGGCCTGAAGCACGTAATTCGTCACAATTCTATCTTCAAGGGCCTGCAGAGTAATTTCGGCCAGAGTTGCTGAAAGGGGGATCCCATAGGGTCCCAAATTTTTGCCTATAGATGATGTTAAATCGGAAATAAATGCAGTCGGACACCAATCGAAGAGCTGCCATAATAGCAATAAGTTCCATGGGAGAGACACACAAAGTGGGGAGTTCACGTTCAATAACATCATGAGCGTAGTCATCTGGAACATTAGTATACTGTTCCATTTTTGAGCGTTCCCAAACCCAAACGTAGCGTTCCGTGATGAATGGGATAACTTAACGAAACACCACGCTTTGTACACTTATCAATCCACACAAGCAATAGACTTCCTATTTTATCCATTACAGGATGCTGACTAAAAGATACTACACTGCCGGACAATTGCTAAGGACGAATGACAATAGCAACGATAGCTACCATAAAATGGAAGGCAGGAAAATGTGGAAATTAGCATAAGTGCGGGATACAGTAAGACGTCTTGTGCGTATGCAAATTTTGGATTGCCGAACTTGTTCGTGACGTCATAGCGCTGATAAGAGATATAAAGGATTTGACGCGTACTGACCGTTGTTGTTCAAACGCAAAGTTGAAAGGGAAAGAATCAATTGACGAACTTGCAATTTTCAGTATGTCTTCCCGACATCACCTAGATGATTTTACGCGTGGCCGTATTATTGGCAAGATTGAAGAAGGGCGAAAAATAACAGATGTTACCAGGGAGTTCGACGTCAGCCACAGTGTTGTTTCAAGGCTTTGGAAATCATTTCAAACAAATGGAGAGTGTAGCAAACGTCACGGGGGAGGTCGTGTTCGCAGTACGACACCTGCAGAAGATCGGTATATAGTACTATCAACAAAAAGACACCGGCGCAGCACAGCTAGTGAGGTAGCAAATCAGTTTATGGCTGCTACTGGCAAGCGGATCTCCCGAAAAACTGTCGCCAGACGTTTGCATGGAGGAGGACTATACGCCCGCCGTCCTGTTGTGTGCATCCCATTGTCCAGACGTCATCGTACCGCCCGTTTGCAATGGTGCCATCAACATCGCAATTGGACTGATAACGACTGGTCTGCTGTCCTCTTCTCAGATGAGAGTAGATACAGTCTATCGTCTGATTGTCGACGACAACTGATCTGGCGTGATAGTGGTACTGCATATTTTCCAGCAAACATACAGGAAAGGGACCGATATCCGACATGTAGTGTCATGGTATGGGCTGGCATCATGATCAATGGCCGTACGTCCCTCTATGTGCTTCCAACTGGGACAATGACTGGCTAACGATACATTAATGATGTTCTGCTACCTCGTGTTTGCATGTTCCGTGGTGCTGTCGGTGATAGATTCATTTTCATGGACGACAACGCAACATGTCATCGAACAGTCGCTGTCTAGGAGTGTCTTGAGAGCGATGATATTCAACGCCTCGTATGGCCAGCACGTTCTCCAGATCTGAATCCCATTGAAAATGTGTGGGATGCTTTGGGGAAGAGTCTTGCTGGTCGCCAATGCCCTCCAATAAACAAGGACACCCTCATCCGTGCACTGACAGAGGAATGGGATAAATTACCCCAACAGCTACTTGATAATGTTGTGCAAAGCATGACACGACGTGTGGAATCTTGCATCGCCCTCCATGGTGGCCATATCCCGTATTGACATCTTACGCCGGAACGCCTGCGGACGGTAATTGCATTTTTTTCACGTTTACGTATTCTGCACAAAATGGCCTGTTTGTGTGATCCGTCCTTAGCAATTGTCCAGCAGTGTACTTTGCTACTAGCAGAGGCAGATTGGCTCACCGGGACATTTCCCGGTGAACTACTCGAGAAGTGGTCCACGTTCTCGTATCCTTTTTGTCTGGATTGTTTAGAAAGAACGAATAATTATTTTGGTACTTATTAATAAGAATCGCTAACTTCATTTGAGCTTTATATTAGCTGTCTAAAATAAAAAATTATATTGTCTAAAACGTCATTGTATTAGAAAAATGGTGTTTCCTTTTTTCTATATGTATGTTGGACTTTTGCTCTAAAATGACGAAGCAAAATTCTCTCTACTTCAGTGAAAAATGTACCATCAGACTGAGCAAGTTGTTCTAAATAAATAAAGCTAACTACGGTGTAGCGAAGGTCGTTGGACCCTGAGCCAAAGGGCCATTGGTAGCTACCCTCCTTTTGTAATCTTAAAAGGGGCTCTAGTAACAATTTTGATGGCAAATCATCCCCATTCCCTTTTTCACGTACAAACATAGAGAGCGCAAATCGATTATCCGGCCGAGGTGTTACGAAATCCGTGTCCCATCTACATTATTCTTAAAAGAAACAACAATTCATCGATCAAAATGGTAGTTCATGAGTCAAAATAATGCGTAGACTTAAACAAGTTAGTAAATTAATTCAATGCATTGATTGTGATACGCTTTCCAACATACCAGAAATCATCACTCAAGGTATTACTCAAGCTATGAGGTTAATGGCTGTGGAATAAATCTCGCTCCTGTTCCCTGACCTTTGACCCCATTTCGATGATATTCAAAAGAACCGGCAAAGTATATCTCCGGAACAACATGATAAAGATTTGTCGCAATCGAAGCATTTTTACGTAAGTTATGACGCATAAGGGCAATGGAATGGACCCCGCTTCTGTATCCTGACCTTTGGCCCATTTTCAACAGGGTTCGTCCCCAGTGGTCTCCTACCACATACTAAAATGTCATCGAAATCGAACCATTTTTACGCAAGTCATGACGCATAACGTCAATGGAATGTATCCCGTTCCTATGTCCTGACCTTTGACCCCATTTCGTCCATTTTCAACAGGGTTCGTTCCCAGGTGGTCCCCTACCACATACTAAAATTTCATCGACATCGAGCGATTTACGTGAGTTATCGTGCGGACGGACGGACAGACAGACGGACAAAGCTGGAGCATATACGCTTCTTCAACCTACGGTTGAAAAGCGTAAAAAAGGCGTCTATTCAAGGAGGTGGCACGAATAGCGTTGCGCATTAGACGATCAGTGATCAAATAAATATAGTTACCTCGTATAGCACCCCGTTTTGAGCATGGTTTGATATGCTACATTCATTAATGAGTGAATTTTTAAAATTCTTCCACCCTTAAATTGTTTTTAAAATTTATTCACGGCTTAATTAGTTTTACAATGAATATTTCAACAGCTCTCTTTCATTCAGGAGTTAGCGGAATTTTTTCCATGAGGGAATATATGAACTGTTCCTCTGTGGGTACCTATTTTTCTGTAGTTGACCGCAAGACTGAAATTCCCAGCCTGGTTTCGTGGACCCAATTCGCCCTTGGCTGCTAATAACTTCGGCAGCGTTCAAGATTGTTCTTCTCAGCGTTTAAATAGAACGAATGGTGGACGAGCCAAGTACAACGCAGGCGCAATGTCTTTATTTCGTTCACCACCATCGTCGTCTGATTACGCCCAGTTTTATGCCAAGCTAACAAACACCCTTGCCAGCTGTCTCGGGCTTTTCTGAAACCTTATGGGCACATCTTGCAAAAGGATGCGCAATATAATTCGAGATAAAGCACAGATGCTCACAGACAGTTAGGTCTTTCTCGTACTTTTATAATCGGAGATACTTTTTCTAAAATAGAAATTTAGGCTGACGCTCCCTGACGGCAGAATTGTGATTTATGAAAAAACAGAAAATATTCACAAAGTATACTTTATATCGAAAGCTAGGACGGAAAAAGGATATTTCAAATGCGTCTTCTAGAAGCAGAGATAGCTTGTAAAAGGATTTTACACATACGCCCCTAACCAAAAAAACTGTGCATTATTTTTTAGGAGATATTGCGGACAATCTTTATCGCAGCGAATGCCACACAGTACAAAAAAGTACAATAGACTGTTTAGAAGCGGAGATACAGATACAAACAGAAATACAATCTAAAACCACCTAGCGTCAGAAATGTGCATCATAAACAGCGTTCAGTGTTAAAATAATTTTTCAAATCAAACTTTCAGAAGCAGCAATGTCGGGTAAAAGACAATATGAATTTACTTCCCTTAGTAGGAAAACAATGCATTTTTACTGGACCCAAAATGGTCCTAATTGTGAGAGGTATCGGTGAAAGAATGTTTTTCAATCAGATATTGAGAAACAATGATATGGAATAAAATACACTTTGAATTCAATATCATCTGCATTCATGCCCTCTAGCGGTGAAGTTATGCATCGGAAAAAGATTAAAAGTAACAGTTTTCACAATTCAGGCTTCTTTGTATAAAAAAAAATTCTAATCAAACTAATAGGTGCATATATGTATGGAGTTCACAGCCGGACTGATGGACGGACACACACACACACACACAAAGAAATGCACCGTAGCACCGTATTGTATAAAGTACGATATCTCGGTTTCCATGGTTTACGGCTATTATGCAATAGTGTGGAGAATTCTGAATTCCAGTCTTTTGCAATGTCCGAATAGCTTGTAATGTTGACCATTTGGTCATTTCCGTAACCTTTAGGCTAGAGAGGTCAAATTTTGGAATTGCCTACGATGTAAACCATCCGCTACATCGGAAAATAAATTCCGTTTGAAAGGTTCAACACGGTTAGTTTTCTTATCGTGATTTTTTTTCATATGACACCAGATCAATGCCATATGAGAAAAATGAAATAATTGAAAAAAGAAGCTAAAGTTCCTCGCGTTTAATTATGGCTTTTCTTTTGTCTGATTAATGCGATTCTGCAAGCTTGCTTGTGAGAATAATGTAATGGTGTTTCGCTTGATTGTTTTTTTCTTTGTTTCCACCCTGTCGAAATGTATAAAAAGTTCCAAATCCTATGGAATTCGGAGGCTGAAAAATGAAAAAACAAACTCGTGTGCTGTTTAGTGGAACCGTTTAGACAAAGCATGTTTTTAAGCTGATGAAAATGACAAAAAAATGTGATATGAAAAATTACTCATCAGGTGAAAGTGACATTTTGCGGGCCGCTCTTCTTTTTCCGATCCTACGTCATATCAGAAGACACAATGGTACAGATGCCTGACGAAAGAATTGAGAGGGTTTGTTCAAGACCAGTTCTTTCAAAAAGAGTAGACTAGTTTCAGTAAAACAGCAAAGCTCACTGATTTTGCATATTCTTAGGTATTTCATATCTCTTCGTAGTTTTCTTTGTCTTCTCTGTTTCTTTTGTGTGTAACACGACAGTAACCATCTTTTCCTTTTCTTTTCTGCAGCACAAAGTAGCGAAATAAAAAGATGCAATTGAATCTGAGAGATACGGCATCGAAGCCTCCGGTGCAAAAAGCGTTTTTAAACTAAAAAAACAAAAAAATGTAGAGCATTTCACGACAATCACTCTGGAACCTACAAAAAATCTAACCATTGGGAATATGTTGTCCACAAAAAAGCATCTTTTACTTTTCAACTGTACTATTAACGGATTTATGTATTAAGAACAAATGGGAAAACTCTTGGGTATGCATACCTCAGTTTGACACAAAACAAATAGTTGTAGCCGTTTTCCTGGATGTATAGATATCTTGGCTATAACATAAACAGGGGCTGTTCAGTAGGCTGTGAGACTAACATACAAATTTGGACAAAATGATGTGAACACCTGGAAAATAGGCGATAGGTCTTTATATATAAGGTGTTGCGCCGCCATTTGCCTTTAATATAGCTTTCAACCATCTTGGAATAGATTCACACAGCTTTGTAATAGCCTTCAGTGGAATGTTGTACCATTCGTCGATCAGAACATCAACCAATTGCTTCCGAGATGTTGGAGGAACGAATCTGCTTCTCACTTTGTTCTCTTCAACTGCCCACAGTGGTTCAATGATATTCAAGTCTGGTGATTCATCTGTTCAGGGCAGATGTTGAAGTTCAGCTTGGTGCTTCCTCAAACCAAGACTGAACTGTCCTGGCCGTGTGTACGGCCACATTATCATCTTGAAAAATGACACCATTATTGGGAAACAAGATTTTGACCAAAGAACGCACCTGGTCTCCTAGAACGTTCACGTACTCGCTGGTAGTAACTCTACCCTGTAAGGTAATGATGCGGCTAGCCGGATAGCAAGATATGGCCGCCCGAATAATTACAGATCCATCCCCATATTTGAGAGTTGGCATAAAACATTTCGAACTGTAAGCCTCCTTGAAGGTTCTCCGTACTTAAACCCGACCTACTGTTGGGAATAATGTAAATGAGGACTCATCAGACCATATGACACGCTTCCAGTCATCAGCTGTCCAGGTTTTATTCTCGTGACACCAACTTTTTTGCATTGTAGCGTTGGTTCCAGCGAGTTTGTTTAGCAGTGGTAGCTCTTCCATAGAAGTTGGCTTCGTGAAGTTCTCTACGGACTGCTTTTGTGGAAACAGGTTCTTCCAGGTAGATATGGAGTTCTTCTGTCATTTTTCCTGCAGTAGTTCTGTCTTGTTGGACACAATCCCTGTTAGTGCTCGATGGTTCCTCTCATTCAATCTCGGTTTACTCCCACTATTCTTCTTCGCCAATGACGTCTTGCCATGCTTTGTGTACGTAGTGATAATGGTGAACACAGTTCCTCTTGGAACAACAAACAATTTGGCTGTTATAGTCAATGAGGCTCCTGCAAAACGGGATCCTACGATTTGTTCTCTTTGGAAGTCTGAAAAGGTCACACATTTCACCCATCGATCGTAACAACCGCTGCTGAATACAACTTTACTACAGTGGCATACAATTTATAGAATATATACAAAGAAAAGATGCACAAAAGATAATCACAACGGTTTTTTTTATTTTCAGTGTAGCCTACACGAATGACATTAACTCCTATAATCCTGGTGTTCATATTATTTTATCCAAAGCCTGTATCTGTGTTTTGCGTTCTGGCAACATTCAACGTACTAGTAGAAACTTCAATGCACTCAGAACACATCTGTTCCATGTTCTTGGCAATAAGTCTATCATATCTCGCAAAGCACACCGTGAGCATTTAAGACGCTCTCATCCCTAATTTAGGGCCACGAGTTCTAGGTGAGAAACAAAACCAGCGCCATAGGCATCCATCGTTTGGTTTTTAGGAGGGAGTAAACAGAACATTTAACTAAAAATAATACTTACAAACACTATACAGGGTGGTCCCAAATTCGTGCAACAAACAAAGAGGGGTGATAGTACACATAAAGACGAATAACTTTTGCAATGGAAAGTAGGGTAGCACTCCACTCCTAGTGCCCAAAAAACGTTATGTTCCATGTCCACGTTGGTCCTCCTACAGTGGAAAAAAACACAACTTACCTAAACTATGTGGTGCACACTGGCGTTGGTGAACGTAGAGGTAGAGCAGGACTCAAAGGAGGTGCTCCAAGTGGCGCACGTGGGCATCGTTGTACATCCCACACCGACGGATGAAGGACTGTCGCACTCTCTCGTAGACTCCCGGTATGTTGTTGATCTGGTCCGTAGCGACAACGATCCTCGCGACAAGATCTTCCGGTGACTCCACAGGCTTCTCGTACACCAGTGTTTCCAGGTGTCTCCAGAAGAAGAAGTCCAGTGGATTTAAGTCCGGAGAGTGAAGGACGAGCCACCGGCTAGCCCCGTCCAATCCACCTGCAGGGACACGTCGCATTCAAGAAGTCCCGGACCGCCGTGGAAAAATGTGCAGGGACCCCATCTCGCATGAACCCCATGTCTCTCCGAGCATTGTGCGGAACAATCTGCAACAAACCGGGAAGCACTTGCTCCAGAAACACACGGTACATGGCGCTGGTCAGACGTTGGCGCCAGTCAGACATGGGGACGGTCAGACGTTTTTATTTTCGACCACCACCTTTGAGTCTTGCTCTGCCTCTACGTTCAACAACGCAAGTGTGCAACTCATAATTTAGGTAAGTTGTGTTTTTTCCACTGTAGGAGGATAAACGTGGACATGGAACTTAACGTTTTTCGGGAACTAGGAGCGGAGTGCCACCTTACGTTCCATTGCAAAAGTCATTTGTCTCTATGTGTACTATCACCCCTCCTTGTTTGCTGCACGAATTTGGGAACACCCTATGTAAAAATTTGTACTGTGTCTTCTTCTTGGCTAACTGTTTTTACCACACAAATTTAACTTAACCCCCCCCCAAAACCCCTACACAAAATAGATGGGAAAATAAAATTCGACTGCTTGTTGGGACAATAAAAAAATATTTTGCTGATCTCTTGAGCCTCGCTTCTTGGCCTCATGTTCCACGAAACCCCAGTGATCCCTCAATCAGTCATCAAGAAAGTAAAATTGGTCTGAAGATACAGTTCTGAAAGACAATGTTCCGGAGATTTTTGTTCAGCAGTGAGTGACTTCTGCAGAAGATAATACCTTAGTTTTGATCCCTTCGCCTTTCATACTTTACCGTACGCTATGCTCCAACATTCAAAGAACAAATTCAATATTATTACTTTCTACTGTAAATTCCCAGAGCTTTTACCATTTTTTACGCTTTCCAACCGTAGGTTGAAGAAGCGTATATGCTCCATCTTTGTCTGTCAGCACGATAACTCGCGTAAAAATGGTCCGATTTCGATAAAATATTAGTATGTAGTAGGGGACAATCTGGGGACGAAGCCTATTGAAAATGGGCGAAATCGTCTCAAAGGTCAGGACATAGGAGTGGGATCCATTCCGTCGCTCTTATGCGTCATAACTTACGTAAAAATGCTTCGATTGCGACAAAACTTTAGCATGTTGTTCCAGAGTATACTGAACCAATTCTGTTTAATATCATCGAAATAGGGTCAAAGGGCAGGACACAGGAGCGAGATTTATTCCACAGCCATTATTCTCATAACTTGAGTAATAGCTTGAGTAATGATTTCTGGTATGTTGGAAAGCGTATGATAATCAATGCATTGCATGATTTTACTAACTTGTTACTGCATAAACAGGCTTTCAAAAGTTCAAAAGAAAAATTTGCAATCAGAATTAGCGTTATAGCTAAAATCTTTGCTATATCTTCCAAGAACAGAAATTGCATAGTCAGATTTCCAGAAGTGACCCCTCTTGACCCCCCATATGGGAGTCCACGATAGGACAAGCCCCCCAACCGCGTGTCGTCCCACTTCCGTTGTAAGAGAATTTTTGTGTTATTTCTGCACACTGGCAGATAATTTTGTGCAGTTTCCTTACACAGATGCAATGACGCGTAAGTAGTGAGGCAATGGAGCAAGGAGACAGAAGGTTAGTGTTAATGTTATTTGCATATAGATAATTTTTTTTAGTTTTTCTTTTGTTTAACTGCACTGAATGGATCATCAGCAGGAACCACAAAGTTGTGGCGAGTCAACCCATTAGGGGTATCCTTTGCAGTATCTTTTATCATTTCGACTCATTAATACCTGGATGACTTCTTTATTTATCTACCTTTCCATTTTTTATATATTTAACAATATAAAAAATTCATTTTCTAACATATATACAAACATTTACGTCAAGCCTCTCGCAGATATGTCGATTTCAGAATGAGATGACATATTTTATAATTTTATTTTTTATTATTTTATTTTTCCCTTTTATTCAAATTTTGCAATATAGGCAAGAGGCTTGAGGCATTTTCTTACGCCGTGGTTTACAACTCAGTTTCACAACGCTTTGCAGATGCGATTACCTGTTTTGACGTGAGGTTTCCTAAATTTTTTCTTTCAAGACCTAGAAGTTTAACCCTTTTACAGAAAAATTTATTATAACGTAGTTCTTGCTTCAAATATAGAGCGTCACGGCAAGGTCTGTTGAATGCGAGAAAGGAGGTAAAGGAAGCTGGTTAATCCCAAATATTCGTACATCAGCCCTGGAGACATTACTTGCGTGCAATGGAATATTGTCATGAAGAAATTGTACTCAGTTTTCCCAAGACGCTTTTTTTTAATTGACCGCTTTAGTTGAACTAACAGGTAAGGGCAATACGAAACCATAATAGTACAGTCAAATCTCGAGTTAACGAACTTCAAGGGACCAACAGTCTTGTACGTAAAATCGAGGAATTCAATAAATCGAGGAAGCCTTTCGAATGAAAAATTTAAATTAAGGTACTGTTCATAATAGAATACGTAAGCAGCTATGTTCTCTTTCTTTCAGTGACATTTAAATTATGTATAGTACTTTTGATTACGAATTTATCATAAAAAATGTTATAATACGTACACATTTACTTTGCATATTAAAACACAATTCGTAGATATCAGACTTCAATATGCAGCATCAAAATTTAAGCGTACTTTAAAATTGCGAGAAAAATACGATAGTTGATTTTCCCCAAGCATTTAGCTTCTTAAATAATGATATCAGTATCCTAAATTGCATGAAACAAAACATCAATTAGTACTGATTAACTTGTAAAAACAGAATACGAGTTGACTACCTTTTCACACTGTAGGAAAAAAATGCTTTAGAGAAGATTGCTTCAGCTTTATAAATTGCAGCTTTATAAATTGCAGCTTTAATTTCATGAAGTGCGTGAAAAACATCATCATTAATATCGAAGGGCATCTAGTACTTTTTAGCACATTCTATACTGTTTCGGTGAAACCATACTGATTCGGTGAAACCATCAGCAGTTACCACGGCTCTGAAATCCTGTGGTATTGAAGATGCATACATTAATATTATTAATAACATCTATGAAAATGCAAGTGCAAAGATTCGGCTGTTTGAAAATACAACACACATAAAAATTGGAAAGGGAGTGAGACAAGGTGACACCATATCTCCCAAGCTCTTTAATGCCACATTGGAAAATGTCTTTCAATCACTGAACTGGGAAAACAAAGGGATAAAGATTAATGGAGATTATCTAACCCACCTTCGTTTTGCTGATGACGTAGTCATTTTTGCAACTACCCCATCAGAGCTGCAGAGTATGATCCAGGAACTTGCTGACAAGAGTAAAGAAGTGGGATTAAAAATGAACTTTCAGAAGACAAAAGTGATGTTCAATGCTTTTACAAGAAATGAAGATTTATCGATTGATGGAGAAAAACTGGAGATAACAGATACGTATGTTTATCTTGGACAACAGATATCAAGTGAGGGTCACATTGATGAAGAAATTAATCGGCGTACAAAACTTGCCTGGATAGCTTTTGGAAGAAACAGCATAATTTTCAAGAGCAATATGCCATTATGTCTTAAAAGAAAAGTGTTTGATCAATGCATCCTTCCAGTGCTTACGTATGGTGCAGAGACGTGGACCTTAACTAAAAGAGACATACAAAGGCTGCAGACAACTCAAAGAAGCATGGAGAGGTGCATGCTTGGTATAACCAGGAGAGATAAGAAGAGGAACTCGTGGATCCGAAAAATGACGAGAGTGGAAGACATCATGATCAGAGTTAAATCCCTGAAATGGCAATGGGCTGGACATACTGCCAGAAAGACAGACCATAGATGGACAGCCGAAATTTTAGATTGGATTCCAAGGGACAGGAAAAGACCCAGAAAAAGACCACATGGAAGATGGGTGGATGAAATTCGAAAGTATGCGGGAGTGACATGGAGGAGACTGGCACAAGACAGACCGTTGTGGAGGAAACTTGGGGAGACCTTCGTCCAGCAGTGGATTGATAATGGTTGACAATGATGATGATGATGATGATACTGTTACCAGCATCACTAAAGCAGTTAAGTTTCAGTTCTGCTTCATCTTCTTCATCAGAATCTGATGCATTTAGTCCAATCTGTTCATCGAAAACATCATCAAGGAATTGCATCTGGGCTAACTTTCAACGTGAAAATGCTGGTTAACATAGTTTTGTGGTTTGAAAAATAACAAAAAGGTTCGCTAAATTGAGGAAATGTGTTCGTTAAATCGGAGTCCGCTAAATAGGGGTTTGACTGTAGGCATATGAATCGACAGGTAGTCAGGAGCAACTCCACGGTACGCATAGAAAAATCGTTTATATAACCACACCAAATTATAGTTGGGTTTTGATTTCCCACCTTTCAGTGGTGCTCTTATGTTTCAACTGCACGCTTTCCTGCTTCATTAGAGGTTACCAGAGGTGGGACTTGTTCTAAAATCGACTCGAACAAAAAGCTCTTTAACACCTTTTAGTGCAGGATAAGAACCTATATTCACTCGGTTTTTCTTCAGTTCTGGTGTCAATATTTTTGGGAACCACGCTGCTTCTACTTTGGAATGCTGCATTTATTACGTAAAATGCAGAAGATGTTCACATATTTTTAGAACGTCTTTGGTAAGAAATGACAGAAAACAAAAGTTCAAGGAATTGAAACTGGTAGCACCGTTTCAGATGAACACGAAAGAAACGTCTGCTAAGGCGCACGTAAACATGCTGTGAATAGAAGGTTATGATTTTTGCTTTTTACGAAGAGAAACATTCGTATTTTGTAATTAAAAAACGCTGTGAAAATCATGGAATTAGCATTTCTAAATGTAAAATAAGCAATATTATTAAAAATGGAGGGAAAAATCGTCAATCATTGCTTTTAACAGGAAAAAAATAAACGAATATCCAAAGAAGGTACGCAGTTTTAGATCTGTTTCAAATATAAAGTCTCTGGTCTTAAAAGAAAATCCACCGACCCAAAGAGCAATTGCTGAGTCACTGTAAACCAGCTAATAAACAAAGATTTGAATCTGAAAACCCCCTAAAAACATGATGTTCACCGCCTTTTGCCTAGGTACGTGGCTGTGCGCAGAACACTGTGTGGACTTCTTTACGAAAATCACTTAGCAGGAGACAGATGGAAATTTATTGTGATTATCGATGAAGCATGGATCTAACTAAGCGTCAGAAGCAAAAAGGTCGATTTACTATCGCAAAAAGGTCGATTTACTATCGCAAAAGAGCAGATAAAGATTAAAGATTCACAAACTTCACTATTAAAAATTGGTACTTAGAAATAAGCAAAATGTAATCGTTTTATAGTACATTCTGGGCTTATAATAGCTCCGAGTACTTGTGTCTCATTTTTGGAAAAGACACGTACTCATTTTTGAGTACATACATGGACTCAATTGTGAGTATATCTGGTATTTCAAATATATGTACTCAAAAAAATCCACATATTTCAAATATATGTGCTCTAACTTCATTCAGTTTCTGTGCCCTTTCGGGCAGGGCACAGAAACTGAAGGACGTTAGAGCGAATCTTGCGATTCTGACAGGATAGTTTGTAAGTGAGAGAGCAGCGGACATAATTTTTAACTCACTAGATGTCGCCACCGTACAGGCGTACGATTTATCACATAGAAGGCAGAGAGAAATTAGGATGGGGCTTAGGAATGAACACCTTTATTTGTAACCGGAAGATTCCTACCCGGAGCCCGTCACTTAACGTGCTCGTCCGATGCACGGCGGATATTCAGTGACTCTTAGAAATCCCCACCACCACAGAGAGCCCCCAGGTTCAAGCCTATCAGGCTAGGTTTGAACCTGGGGTCCCTCCATCAGTAGTCTAAATCTCTAACCACTAAGCCATCCGCGGCTCTATTTTAAATTTGTAATACGTGTACTCCATACATACTCTTTTA
The DNA here is from genome assembly GCA_039090855.1 of Macrothele yani. Taxonomy (NCBI): domain Eukaryota; kingdom Metazoa; phylum Arthropoda; class Arachnida; order Araneae; family Macrothelidae; genus Macrothele; species Macrothele yani. The sequence goes on from CM077015.1 coordinate 28,342,397, forward strand.
TTCATAGAATCAACTGGAAGTATATTATTCGATGGCACATCTGGGATAATAGATATACTCGTTGTCACATGCTGGGCAAATGGACCGCACAATTTTATGACAAATATAGTGATGAAGCGACAATATATTATTTATGAGATTCACACAAATATAGCTAATGTATAAACGTACACAAAGATACTTTATGCATAATTAAATTACTTGTGTTCAGTGACTTTGTTGTACTAATTATTTATGTGAGTCACTTTACACATTTATTAAACAAAATTTCTAAAATGAAGTAATGCGAGATTATATTTATTGACGCATTTATTTGTAAGTACGTATGGTTACTTATATTTGAGCATGTCGTGTACTCGTTTACGATACGATTGTACTTTAAAAAAAAACGAGTAGGTTCAGGTTCTCATTTTTAAGTAGATTTTTTTTAACAGTGTTGGTTCCGAGAATCCAAAGAAAGTTTCAGTAATGGATTCATGATTATTGATGGTTTCTCATACAATGGGAAATAAAAGTTAAGAAAAGTTGAAAATAATATTAAAATCAATTCTACATAATACCAAAATAATGTTCTAACTCCTATATTTAAAGAGGAAATACCATTCCTTTATCCACGGAGCCTTCAAAGAGTCAGGATAAGGCTGCCAGTCATACATACAAATCTAATTCTTGAAAAAATAAAACAAGTTAGTAAAATCATGCAATGCATTGATTATAATACGCTTTCCAACATACCAGAAATCATTACTCAAGTTATTACTCAAGTTATGAGGATAATGGCTGTAGAATAAATCTCGCTCCTATGACCTGACCTTTGACCCCATTTTGATGATATTCAACAAAACCGGTAAAGTATACCTCCGGAAAAACGTGATAAAGTTTTGTCTCAATCGAAGCATTTTTACGTAAGTTGTAACGCATAAGGGCGATGGAATGGGTACCGCTCCTATGTCCTGATCTTTGATCCCATTTTCAATAGGGTTCGTCGCCAGGCGGTCTCCTACCGCATACTAAAATGTCATTAAAATCGAACCATATGGCCTCTGATCATTCGTCCGAAAGGGGTCCGGGTTCAAATCCCGTGAGACATGGATGTTGTGCTTGTCTTACGGCACTGGCTCTCTTCCTTCCCTGGAACCAGTAACCCTAAATCAGGGACGGGCGACTGCTTATAGCCCATTGAACTTCTCATGGTGGTCGTTAAACCTCCAATAAAAAAATCGAACCATATTTACGCAAGTTATGACGCATAAGGACAATGGAATGGATCCCGCTCCTACGTCCTGACCTTTGACCCCATTTCGTCCATTTTCAATAGGGTCCCCAGGTGGTCCCTTACCACATACTAAAATTTCATTGAATTCGAACCATATTTACCCAAATTAAGTATTATAAGGGCAGTGGAATGCATCCCTCTCCTATGTCCAGACCTTTCACCCAATTTCACCTATTTTCAATATGGTTTATCCTTAGGTGGTCCCTACCACATACTAAAATGTCATTGAAATCGAATTATATTTACGCAAGTTATGACGTATAAAAGAAATGGAATGCATCCCGCTCCTATGTCCTGACCTTTGACCCCATTTCGCCCATTTTCAACAGGGTTCGTCCCCTGGTAGTCCCCTACCACGTACTAAAATTTCATGGAAATCGAACCATTTTTACTCAAGTTATGACGCACAAGTGCAATGGAATGTATCCCTCTCCTATATCCTGACCTTTCACCCCATTTCGCCCTTTTTCAACAGGGTTCGTCCCCAGGTGATCTCCTATCATATACTGAAATTTCATCGAAATCGAACTATTTTTACGCGAGTTATCGTGCGGACGGACAGACAGACAAAGCTGGAGCATATACGCTTCTTCAACCTACGGTTGGAAAGCGTAAAAAAGAGATGGGTATCAAGTCTATACCTTTTGCTCACAGTCTTTCAAAGTCCCTTGAAGTGTCACCAGTGGATTATTGTGCCTTCGGACTGCTAAAAAGAGCGCTTTCTAAACGCAGACCTAAAACAATGATTGGACTATGGAAAGCAGTGGAAGAGGAGTGGAATAAAATATCACTACCAATTTTAAGAAGTACCTTATGATCTTGGAAATCTAGACGTAGGTTCTTAGTCCACAGAAAGGGCTGTCAGATAAAACATTTAAGAAAGAAATAATTTTATTTCAAACATTAATTTCATTGCCGGAAAATCGTTCTAAAAATGTGTGAGCATCCTCTGTATCTTTGATTTTTACATGTGTTGCTTTGAATGTCACAAGCTACGGCAGCATTCCGCAGGGACAATCTGTCAAAAAATATCACTTGCTGTGACATTCTGGAATCACAAAATCGCTCAGTGCATTGCCGTTCCTTTGGAGTGAAAAACTAGAGATGTCATGATTATAATACCAGAACGCTACGTGTTGACAAACAGAAGCATTATTCTCGCTTATCTTGAAGAGCACTTAAGATTTTCAGAAAGATTTGTATAATTTACAGTTCTAGTTTATTTATTGTTACTCCTTTCAAATTTTGATTTTTAGTGGTTTTCTAGTTTTTCAAATGAGGTCTTCTAAAGGATCGTGTCGTCGAAAATTTTCTTTTCCTTGCTTTCTCCAGTGAATAGGTTGTGCTGTTATGCTCTTACTGCTTTGCCGTTCTTGAAGAATAAGGCAGGCGACATGTTACATTCCACATTACGGACTAACCCCATGCTCTCGTAAATCATGACTCTGGTATCGAGTCAACATTAATCACCATTTTTAGCATAATGCGATATCTTTTTCTTGATAACCCTTGCATTAAAATTATTGACTAACATGCCCTTTTCTTCTTTCTTAATTTGGAAATTACGAAAAAAATGTGTGGAAGCAGAACAAGCAGGATTCGGCTTCCATGTTTTCAATAAATAATGATCTTTCTTTTATGTGCAAGACTTTTCGCAATTTATTTAAGCTAGTGATTATTTCAGACTTACACAGTAAACAAACTGAGAAAAACGTATAAATTTGACGAGTTTCCATCCTTCAACAGTTGAATAAAAAATAAACTGGTCTTTGTTTTCTAACGTTAAAAAAAAGCACAGGTTTTGCACTGAATTTGTTATCGCTCTTCACAAATTCCTTATACACGGTTTACAGATTTCAAAGTGTTTTGCGATCATGAAAATTAAGTTTACCTCACCGAGAACTGTTTACAGTCTTACATGCAGAATTGTGTATTGTTTTCGATGTCCTTCGAAATAACACATTTGCATTTTACACCTTACAAGAAGACACCTTAATATTGATGGTACATTAAAGCACTGTCGTGGAACAGCGCAGTTAACCTTCAGTACCCAGTTAATTATACACTCGTATAACAACGTAGTTACCTTCAAAACGCAATTAAGTATGCAACAGCTGCTAACAACAAACTTGCTGTCAGCATCAGACTATCTCATCGAACTCTTTCTGACTTCGCTAATCTCTCCCGGTCTAGTTTATATTTAAGTCTTCTGACTTGATTGACTGAAACTTCCCAGAGCTTTTCTTTGGGTCAACACTGGGGAACAGTGTTGACCCAAAGAACAAACTCTGGGAAGTTTCGACGTGACGTTCAGTACCGAAAGCATAAGGGGCGGTAACTGAAATTCTTTTCCTTCTTTTTTCTTTTGATTGGGGGTTTAACGACCACCGTGAGCAACTCAATGGGCTTTAAGCAGTCGCCCGTCCCTAATTTAGGACCACTGACTCCGGGGAAAGGAGAGAACGAATGCTGTAAGACAAACGCAACATCCACGCCTCACCGGTATTCGAACCCGGACCCATCTCGGACGAATGATCAAAAGCCATCGCTTAGACCACTACGCCACTGGGGCGGCTAAATGAAATTTATATAAGAGAAAGTAAACCAAAAACTAAAGGATAAAAAGGTGGTATACGACACAATTAACGTTTGTACTTATGCACACAGGATTTATCTTATTTTTTCCCTCTCACACATTGTGTTCGCATATTTTTTTCAATTAAAAGCAGTCTGTATCATATGCATAGGCTGATTAAAAAGTAGCTTCCGGTGACCTTTGGCCGTGGACTAGGGATATGTAAATCGATGTGTACATATCCCAAAGTCTGCTGACTAGAAGGCGTTGTTTGTAACATGAATTTGAATGAAAAGGCAAAGTGCAGGAGAATAGATTCAAATGAAAATGACAAACGTCCAGGAAAAATGGTTTCACTTAAAGGTACGCGCGGTGATTAGATTGCGCGATTTGACGCGCTGTATCAACAGAAACATTTGCAACAATCTGACGCAATGCCACCAGTTTATCTTCTTGCACCGGAGCCTCCACAAACGCGACTTTGCTGTCTGTTGTTAACGTTAAAGGACTGCCACAGGGCTTTCACTCGACAGCGCATTGCGCCAATATGTGAAGTTTGAACACCATTCTGACACGCTTCGAACGTCCATGACTTTAGGACCATAGACGTCTTGCAGTTGGCGATGGATAAACGGTTCTAGTTCTATTCTTTCCCTGATGCCCGACGCCCTTCATTTGGCTCTTCTTGGGATGTCACTTTTTCAGCCTTCGATGCCCACACAATTCATTAAACAACAGAAGAATTAAATTTAACGAATAACGCAATATGAGCTCCCTAATCCGATGTGTCTCTTTCAAACTTACACTCACGAGTCTTAATATTGCGAACAACTAGCTAATGGTGTGTTGGGCTGCCATTAGCTGCAATAACCTCTTGCACTCGCCGTCGCATTAGACGGCAGAAGGTGCCCTCAGGCATTTTTTACGAGCTAGACGGACGACGTCCAGCAATTCGACGACAGAAAGAGGAACAGGCATGAACCGGCGAATGCTGCGTTTCAAAGCATTACCCAAATGTTCGATGTGATTCAAGTCAGAGAAATCTGGCTGCCACAAGAGTGAAACAAATGCTTGAACATAATCGTGGAACCATATCTGCATAATTCAGGTTTTGTGGCACTGGGCGTTATCTTTTTTTATGTGGTTTATCTTCCATCGTGAGCAACTCGAAGGACTATAAAGCAGTCGCCTGTCCTTAATTTAGGACCACTGGTTCCGCGAAAGGGAGAGAACCAATTCCTTAAAATACAAACACAACATCCATGCCTCACCAGGATTCGATCGCGGTCCCATCTCGGACTAATGGTCAGAAGCCAGCGCTTAGACCACTGCGCCATTGGGGTGGCACTTTGTCTTTCAGAAAGAGTTAAGTGTCATCCGTATATACGGCCACCATGTAGAGCACTCCTTGGTCTGAAACAATGTCTAGTTGGGATCTGGCAGCGCGGGGACCCAGTGAAGTCCACGAGAACAATATTCGTACCATGATACCGGCGGCCTGTTTCCTACCTTCCGTGCAGTCTGGTTGCAGCTATTCACAGCACGACGTCGAATACGGACCGGACCCATCCATCGGCATGTTGCAACGTGGACTCGTTGGACACGGAGACTTTCCCAGTTTCCAGTCACGGTGCTCCCGTGCCTACTGCAAACGAAGCTCTCGATGTCGGTCGGTCAACGTGGGTACATGAACTGGCTTCCGACTCTTTACACCCATTGGTAAGATTGCAAGAGCGTCTGCCAGATTGTGTTGTCGTAAACATTTCTCTGTGCGCCATGATTCTTGTATGCCGTTAACTAGGGAATCGTGAGCCTTCTGTTTTCCCTCGGCTGTGAACCACTAGTGTTCTCTACTTTCCAACACGTTGGGTGGATATGTATGTTCCTCTTTTGACCATTATTATCACTATTTCGCTATGGGAGTCCTCCGACAGCTAACAATGTCTGTGGAAGCTGAAACGTTGATCCTCCGTCTTCCTAGCGCGGATCATCATTCCCCGTTCAAACTCCGACAAATACTTTTCTTTTCCCATTGCAAGGGCCCTTACTGACACCCCCTATCCGTGCCATATATACAGAGGATGGGCAAAATAATGTGAATACCTGGGAAATAAGAGATATGTCTTTATTAATAAGGTGTTAGGTCTCCATTTAATACAGCTTCCAAACTTCTTGGAATTGATTCATACAGCTGTTGAATAGCCTGCACTAGAATATTGTGCCATTCGTCGATCAGAACATCAGCCAATTGTTCAGAGCAGTTGGAGGAGGGAATCTGCTTCTCACTCCGCTCTTCAAAAGTGCCCACGTTGGTTCGATGACAACACAATATCGTAAGCTTGCTAATGGGAGATGTCACTGTGCTTCAAGGCTGTTCTGTGGTCTTGCATAATCTGCATTCATTGCTTTTGGGGACCCACATAGAAGAAACTTTTATCATTCCTGAAACATTCAGCACAATATCATGAGCTCCCTAATGGCAAATGTTGAATGCCATCTCAATGTGCTTCAATGCTATTCTGCGGTCCTATATCATTCTGTCACGAATGACATTCATATTTGAAGGTCTCGACACGTTAACAGGCCTCCCACTGGGAGTGAATCTTCAACGCTGTCTCTTCCACACATAAATTCTGCAATCCAGTCTTTGACCGCGGCGTATGTACGACAAAATTCTTCTGTTGCTTTGTACATTTCCTCATAAATTTCTTTTGGCAAAGTTTCCTTTAAATGAAGGTACCTAGTGACTATACGGGGCTTTGTTCTCTTAACTGTTGCGATCTTCATTCACCTCGACGTTCTTTGCAAGGAAACGAAAGTATTTACAATCCTGAAATTTTCTGTGAATACACAGGAAGAGACAGCACAGATAAGCAGCATTGTCTTTCCCTGAAATCTTCACGATCTTTATCGTCCTAAAAACTTTTCAACCGCTCTTAGTATACGAGTGCACCAGTGGCGTACCGGAAAATCTCGGGGCCCATCGAAAAAATTTCTTCTGAGCCCTTTTGCGAAAATATATTAGCACTCAATTACATGCACTTAAATTTTTAATTCATATTATTAACTAAGTTTTATAGGCATTTAAATAATACAAATTCTTTGGAACCTACAGGTAATTTTCATAAAACCAAAATTAGTGCACTCTACTGCGTGTAACACAAATGTGCACGCTGCGATTGAAATAGTTGTCCTAATTTTATACCAACAGAAAGCACTTCAAAGCAATTACGCCAAATTTTATTCTTTTTGAGAACTAAGGCCGGCCTCTTTTAAATGCCTGACGATGACACATACAAAACACTTAACTTTCATGTGACAGTGTCTAATGATTTTTTTCGATTTATACGAAACTATAGAACATAAGTAAGAACATAAACAGGTATCAATTAAGAATTGCAGCACGAAAAAAATGAAACTACTTAAATAATTTACTCTTGAATATAAAAAACACACTTAGCATAATGTTACAATTTAAAAACCAGAGGTTGTACTTTCGTGCAACAAGTCAAAGGGTAATTAAGGCTGTCAATGCACGATCAGATTCGTCTTAATATAGAGCACAAACACCATACCTCCCAATCACTATCTAAAAACGTAGGTTAAAAAACGTCTTTATCTACAATTAAAAGGGTGAGCTTAAAAGCTCTAGCGAGCACTTTCGCGAACCACTATGGTCGCATCATCAGGCTAAGGAGTGAAATCTCTATGAAGCGGTACATGACTTATATAGTAACAGGGATGAGCACAATATTACAAATATGTAAATGCTACAAGATTTTACACATAGTGAAAAATTTTCTCTTGACACGGTTGTGAAAATAATGTTAGTAAAAATTTTGCTCTTGACTCTGTTATGAAAAAATTGACGCAGGTCTCTGTTTCTCCCCGCGAATAACACTTTTCAAAGTTCATTATATTCTGAAGTATGTGTAATTACGTGCAAACAACTGTAATGCATAACATCTTATCCTTATTGGTAAAAACTTTTCATTGATTGAACTGATATCCCTTTCACGTTCTCTCATACATGTATAGAAATTATTGCTGTGACTACAAAAAGGGGCCTCAAAGTCAATTCAATTTTTTAGTTTAGCTGTTATTATACACATACAAAATGCTCAGAAGAAGTAACAAATTAATAGATATTTAACAGCTAGGGAGATCAGAAAAAAAGGCCAGAATGACCTGACAAGTCGCGACCACCCTTCGAAAAAAGCACAAGTCAAGAAATAAGGCCAAAATTGTGGAAACCTTTCGGAAAAAGTGTATTTTTCAGGTTTGATGGCTCATAACACCACTTTGTTTTTTGGAGTAATACCATAATTCGTCATGAATGTAATGCAACAACGTTTGTACAATTATCTGTATTCTATGAAACGTTATAGCCAAATAACCAGAAAACGGAATCACAGCTTGCTTAGGTTGATATGAAGTAGCTTTCCTTCATTTGAATATAGCCAATGAGCATGAGCGTTTAGAGAGCAATCAGGTGTCATCTTGTTTTGGCAATGAGCCAATCAGGTCACAGTAGGATTCAGCTATTGATGTCATGTATTGGAGCTGAGAGGAGGACATTTGTCAGTGTGTTATGCGATTGCTATCAAGTTGGTTGGGTTTTTTTGCGTTCTTTCATTTAGTGAGCTTGTAAAACGTAATAAAATTAAAGAAATGGCGCAAAGAGTTGACTGGTCAGCCAGAAAGCGATGTAAAATAGTACTATTAAGCGAACAAGGCTTCAGTTATAAAGAAATTAGAAGAAACATTGGTGGAAACTTAACCAAAGGTGGCATTTCTAAATTTTTGAAGAGGCATAAGGAGACTCAGTCACTACAAAACCAGACTGGCAAAGGCAGGAAAAGGTGCACAACAGCAAGTGATGATAGAAAAATAAAGAGACTGTGCCTAAGTGACAGAAGAAAATCATCTGGGTGTATACAAGATGAAATGGCGCAATGTAATGTGCAGTTGAGTGCAATGACTGTTCGGCGCAGATTGCAGAAATTTGGTTTAAAAGCTAGAATTCCACGTAAAAAAGGCATTTTTATCTCTCAAACCAAGGTTGAAAAGATTAAACTGGGCAGAAACTCATGTTAACTGGACAGCGGAACAATGGGACAGTGTTATTTGGAGTGATGAGACCAAAATCTCCCTATTTGGTAGTGATGGCATAAAATACGTAAGAAGAAGAATCGGAGAAGATTTGCATCCTGCTTGCATTACATGTACCGCGAAACACCCAGTTAGTGTTATGATCTGGAGTTGTATGACATGAAAAGGTGTGGGCAGAATTTGCGTGATTAATGGGAATATAAATGGCCAAAATTACATTAATGAAATACTTGAGCCCAAACTGAAACCTTCCTCACGTGATCTTTTCCAAGAAAATGAAGCATTTATATTTCACCAGGATTCAGCTCTATGTTATGTTGCTTCTGTGTGCAAAAAGTGGTTTCAAGATAATCATATTCCACTCTTGGAATGGCCTGGGAATAGCCCAGCCTTAATCCCATCGAAATCTATGGAGCTGACTAAAGAAACTTGTTAGCCAGAAGCAACCCAGCAGTGAAACCCCATTAATAAAAGCAATAATTCAATCTTGGTTTCACATTATAACAGCTGCAGAACTAAAAAACTTGGTTCACTCCACGGGAAGGCGTTGTAAGGCCGTAATTAACGCTAACGGTTTCCCAACTAAGTATTAACTGACATGGTGAGAATTTTTATAATCTCATTTTTTCTGTGTTTCACTTTTCTTCTTTATAACTGCTGTTCTAATACAAAATCCTTCATAAAAGTTATTGCATTACATTCTTGATGAAATTATCTTTCCATTGATATATAATTTCATGGTATTACTCCAAAAACAAGTGGTGTTATGAGCCATCAAACCTCAAAAATACACTATTTCCAAGAGGTTTCCACAATTTTGGTCACTACTGTATATTAGTAGTTAGTAGTAAATGCGTGGTAGCGATGCCCCAGTGTGTTGAGAGTAATGTTTATAGGGAACAATTAGTGGTGTGAGAGTATATTTTCAAAAGAAAAAAAAAGTCTTACATTTGCATTTCATATTTTTTAAATAATGTGGACATCTTTATCAACTTTTAATTCGATGAAACCCTAGTGTACGCAGTCGAAAATTTATGGCCATATTTCATCCATTCTGTCATATGAGTAATTTCTCCCCTATCCCCTCTTACTTCCATTTCCGACTCACTGGTAAAACCAATCCCTTGTTGTTTTTTAATACGAATTTAGTGAGTAAGTAAGTAAATAGTGATTCTTTTCTTAAATAAACTGTAGTTATTAATATTATGAATTTCCTTGGGCATTACAAAATTTTGGCCCTTGATACCCAATGCTAAGTTCTATTTGTTGATTTTTCGGAAAGCATGGCTGTAACATATGTCTATATCTCGTATCATATTCATGAATTTCGTTATGAATGTCAATGATATCATCATTAAAACCCAATTTAATACTTTTCAACATATTAGTACCCAGAGAGCGTAAATATAACTGGTTAATGTTCAAAATGTTATGTTTATTATGATCAAGACTGATTCAACCATAATTTTGTGAAGTTGTAATACCAATTAAAGGTAGATTTAATTTCAGTTCTAAAAATCTATTTTATTTTGAAGCACCTGAAGTTTCCCAAATTTACGCTTAGTAGTGGATCCCCAAGAGACAGTAAATTAAACGAGAGTGTACTAAAGAATAGTATACTAATTTAATGGTTTTCGTAGTAAGACTATTAAACACTCTACCAATAATTCCTATATTTCTCGACACCTCACAAGCTATTTTATCTGTGTAAATCCAATTTCAAGGCATTCTGAATAACTACTCCCAAGTATGCATAATGATCAACTGTAGATATTGGCCCATCATCAAAGGAAATGATTGAATCTAGCTGATTGTTTTGGTTCAAATTTGGACCAGTAAAAAACATTGCTTTAGTTTTAGATGTATTAAGGATCAATTCATTATTAATGAACCAGTCTTGATATTGACGTTTTATTGTATTAAAGTAATCAATCATTTACGGAACATCTTGTCCTTCAAGAAGAAGTATTCTGAAATAACTGCTTTCCCATCATCCAGTTTTAATAAATTTTAACAGCGAAAACCCCCCCCCCAAAAAATTACTTTTCTTTTAAATACTTCTCTCAAAGCTGCCGTAAAATATTGCTGGTTACTTCTTTATTCATATGTAGTTTCCGCAAAAGCATCTGTAAAAAGCTTTTCTTGAAGCTAAAGGCCCTATTAGCCGTGAGCATCCGCAATGCGGGGACTATCAATACGCGCCTGGAATGCACAAGGTAAGCGTTCATTTTCCCCAAATGAACTTCCTTTTGAATTTCTACGCTAATTATCGGAATAAATATTCTGTGATGAATATGCACTGTCAGCCTTAGGGTAAAACATGCTGACTTTCATATGAATACCCAACACAAAAATATCTTTTTGTAAGCTCTTGTGTGGACTGAACAGGCATGAGTGAGGGTGTTTTCTTTTAGAAAATGTCATTCATCTTGCAAACTGCACATCACACAACACACCGGTGGCATCGGTGGGAGATGACCTCCTTCCCTAGAAACATTTTCTGCTTTTTTTTTTTTTTTACTGGAGGCAAGATATGAGTCATCATGCCGGGACGGTTGCGATCAATATCAGTGATTCCGATGGCCCTGTAACTCATGTCTGCGTGTTGGAAATCATTGGGCTTTTTATTATGGGTAAAGTGTCAGGGGGCGTGAATTGTTGATATACTGCTTTGGGGTGCCTCCAGCTCCGAGAATAAGACTGCGTATTTAGGTACATATTTCTTGTTCAATTGCTGGTGAGATTAAAAAAAGAAGTGTCACCAGTCACATTGTAACGTACCAGGAGATGTGACGTACCTGCCAGAAGGACGCACATGACATAAAGGCAGATAGGAATCAGAATACATGTCCGCGTAGCTTAATTGGTAGAGCAACTTATTCCGGAATGAGTGGACCCGGGTTCGAACCCCGGCGCGGATAAAAATGACGGAGAAATTCACTTCGTTATAATGGCGCCCGAACTATCCGGATGACCCGACCGTTCAAAATCTCGCATTGGTGTGATGTTATTTCCACACCGCGAGATAGGAAAAATATGAGCAGCACTTCGAAAAAAGAAAAAATAAGGGGGAGATGATGTAACGTACGAGGAGATGTGACGTACCTGCCAGAAGGACGCACACGACATAAAGGCAGATAGGAATCAGAATAAAATGTCCGCGTAGCTTAATTGGTAGAGCAACTTATTCCGGAATGAGTGGACCCGGGTTCGAATCCTGGCGCGGATAAAAATGACGGAGAAATTTACTTCGTTATAACATATATTTGTGAAGAGGTGAATACGAAAGGAGGGGTGGGAGCAAGACGGTATGCATCACTTGTTTCTTTGGAACGGGTAAAGTTAAAAATTTGTCTGCTATGAAACAAAGTAATTCCATTTTATCGGTGCTAGGTTAGTTGATGGTGAGGGAGGGTTGTTTTAAAGGCACAGGGGCATGCCTAGAGTGGTCGATGTTTTTTAACATTTTCAGGAAGGACACAGTCACACAGAAAAAGAAAAACAGTTAACATGTCGCAAAAAATATTCTTTTTTTTTGGCAAAACCCATTGAGTCTCAATTATTTTTCATGCCCGAAATATTACGAGTACAAACAATACTATCCGCAACGTAAATAAAAATTTAGTACACTAAAGAAAACCCAGTTTTAATTTACCTTACGAGGAATGACAGGAGCAAAAACATTTATCACTGCAATAATGGGCAGTCATATCTTTGTTTTCAAGAATGGCCAAACAGAAATTGTGACTACCAATAACATATACAAACGCCATTTTCACTATGCCTTCTTGTTAGCTGACCACTTTTACCACACTCTTAACACATAAGGTTTATTGGAAACCAGAAGACCCAAAAACTGCATTAAAAAAAAAAAAAAAAGCTGGTAGGCTCAGCTCTGATTCAGCCGCCAGTTTGGAACGTAGAACTACGACTTGCAGATCGGAGAGTTGAAACGAGCTAGTCGAGTATGTATTCTCATCACTTGCTCTTGCCTCTCGTTTGTTTCGATTTTTTCCACTTTTGCTTACGTTCATTCTGCGAATTCCGCGGCGTTGTCGAAAATGTTAACCCGTACAAACGAATTTTTTTTAAGCTACTGCGATATATTCTTTATTTATTTGAATAGATCTCGTCGAGAGCTTTGAAACGATACCACGCATAGTCGTTTTGCCTTCACGGTTGTCCAGATAAACTGCGATATTGTTAAAAGTGTTAATTGGTTCACGAGAAAACAATTTTTTAAATGTTCAGTTCAAACCACTGCGAAATGTTCTTCGTATATTTGAATAGATCTTATCAAGAGCTTTAACACGATACCACGTACGGTTATGTTGCGCTCACGGTTGCTGAGATAGACTGAGTCAAACGCAGCAGCCCACCCAGAAATATTGCATCATCCACCCCGCGCACAGGAAGCGAGTGGAACGTCTAGCGCACGACGTATTGCTCAGTACGCGAATTGGACTCCATACTGTTTACGAATATGCTAACACCATTAGTGTGTGGCACTTATTTTTAACGCTATAGTGATTTAAATTGGGACCTATTTTCGTCACAAGCGGTTGGCCGCAAGTCGCCACCGTACTATCCGCGGAATTAGACGTAGTCTTACGTCAAAAAAAAAAAAAAAAAAAAAAAAATGGATAAGAGAAATTAGCCAACATGTTAGGACAATAAGGAAATTTCTTTATCGTTCTTTTGATCTTTTTGACCACTTGTGTCACATAAGCCACGAAACCCCAGAGATTACAATTCGTCATCAAGAATAAATATCCTCAAGAGAAGTTCTTTTTCCATCGCTCAGCTTTTGCTAGAAAGAATATTTTGCGTATAAATTCTGTTTTTTCATAACTCTCAACTCCGCCGTTAGGGTGACGGTCAGCATATATTTCAATTTGAAAGAACATTTCAGATTCTAAAAATTCCTCAAAAAAATCATCTCTTGGTAGGATATTCTTCATCATGAAGAATATATTGAACTCATTTTCTTCTTGAAATAATGCACAGCTTTCCCGCTAGCGGGCTTAACGTTATATCACGTTTGCCTCCGTATCTGTTCTTCTAACTGTTCGATATAAAACATCCCTTTTGCCTCGGTTATCATCCGTTATGAGAAACATTTTGTGCAGAATTTGGGATTTTTCATAACACATTTCTGCATCTAGTCTACGTAAGAAGCTAACTCTTGCTTGCGGATATTTTATCGATTGTAGAAATCAGGTTTTTTTTTTCTAAAGTGGTTCCACTCACTATGAAGAACACTGCTCACTCAGCGTATTTTAAATATCGCGCTGTTTTTCCTCTAGGGGGCTTAGATACATTCTCTTTTAAGCTAAATTCATTCCTTATCTAAAAACCTACTTTGAAAAATTCTTTTCGTGTTTTCTTCTTTTGTTTTTTGGGGTTTAACGACCACCGCGAGCAACTCAGTGGGTTATAAGCAGTCGCCCGCCCTGATTTAGGGTCACTGGTTTCAAGGAAGGGTCAGAATCAGCGCCATTAGACATATACACCACCCGTGCCTCATCTGGAACTTGAACCCGGGCCCATCTGTGACAAAAGGTCAGATGCCAACGCCTCAAACAACTCGGTCACCTGGACAGCGTTGCGTGTTGGAAATGATTCAAAATACGTGCTTATTGCGCCCGAGAATTCGGCGCCCCCTTTCTTGTTGAAATTTGCCATTTGTATTAATTCTTTAAGCGGCCGATGCGATGTACCTGAACCAAATGATGACCGAAATTTTCTACGCTCACCACGCAAAAATGTTCACATAGCAGCCGGCATTACGAAAGCTACGGCGACACAGTTCCTATCACCCTCTCATCACAGCAGTACCGACCATAAACCTGCTACTTTAAAATCGGCGGCTCAAGGTCACCATTTCCCCTCTGTCATTGCTCTTAACCATGATATGGTCTCGTGGGATCCAGACACTGAACTCGTTTTCTCCCACTTCACTTTAGGTTAGAGATTTATTTGTGTAGGTGGTGGGCGTTTCTTCCTTCTTTTACGAGAGATTTGGGTACGCGACGAATTCACGATGGCGACAATTGACGCATAACCAATATAAGAGCTGTGAATTACAAATTACTAAAAAGGACCAGGTCTAGTGCTTCATAATTTTATTTTTAAGCCTGAGTAAAAGAAATCAGAAGGGCAATTTTTACTCGTATATATACCTTTAACGCTTTTATGTTGTGTAAGTTTTTCGGGTCGCCAGTTCTTCGTTTTGTCGTCTGGTCAGAAAATCATAAAAACATTTTAATTTCTTAATGATAATGTGATATGAAAAACACTTTTTTGTGCACTATAGTTTTCCAAATTGAGGATAATATAGCAATGCTACGTATCTACATATATGAATTGAAATAGCTCAGTTTTAAGAACACTAAAAAAAAAAATAAGACACGTGCCATCCTCACATGCGTACGCAACTATGACGTTGGCAAGCATCTCAAGAGCGGCAAGAAGTGTATTATATTCCTTGTGGAATAATTTCACAGAAGTGTTAAGCTCAATTACCACCTCAGCGTCAAGTGACGCGACGCAAAGCAAAGAGATGATACATCCATCACGATCGGAGTACGTTATTTATTGATTTGTTATTTTTCTCTCGTCGTGTATCTTGGTGCTGAGGTGTACATGATGCAAAGTTATATATTACTTGATATATATAACTTCTTAATGATAATGAGATCTGAAAATAATTTTGTATCACTGTATTTTTAATACCATTCTGCTACATATAGTTTGAAATTTTAATTAGATTTTTAATAAAAAAAAAACAGGTTACCAGTTAAGAAGGTTGGAACGTTCAGTTAATGTATAAAATTTATCATTTTCCAGTAGGAGAATAAACTGATTACTGGCAAAACAACAATAACAACAACAAAAAAAAAAAAAAAAAACATGCTTGAGTAGGTTTTAATAATTTGTACATTCCTTAAAGTTAGAAGATATTTCTCTTAGGTGCACACGTTTAGTTAAAAACTGCGTTCTGCAGGTTTGTTAAATATAGTAAATGCAAAAGTGAAGTTCTGAATAAAAACGGGAAAGATATGAATTTTAATAAAAATAAATTTTCTTTTAGTTCATAATAATTTCCCCATAATAAAAACATTTCGAAATATCAGAAACGTTAATAATAATAAGCACTGCACACAAATATATTGATGTTCAAACCGTGGGTAAAAATGAGAAAGTAAGAAGAAACACTAAACAGCACCCAACTCTGAGCAGTTGTTTAATCTTGAAATGCAAAAATTCGAGATCATTAAACAGATTCGCACGTGTCTGCGTACCTTGCATTATTTTTTTTTTATTTCATATGTGCTGCAAGTTTAACTTCGGCAGCACAAACACCTGCCGTGCATTGTCTTGTATTGCAACAAAATTTCCGGAAGGAAAACTGGTTTTATCTGTGACCAAACGGGGGTTGTTCTTACTCAAGCTTATCCTAAACTAAAGTGGAGAAAATGAGTTCGTCGTCTTGAGTCCCCCTCCGCGGTACACGCTACCATGGTTACGAGCGAGGGTAGGGAAGGAGTTGGTGTCCTTGAACCGCCGATTTAAAAGAAACGGAGTATAGTGTAGTGTTAAGTGCTCCCTCTCTGTCCTTTATTCTCTGCTTCAAGATTTAAGGCATGATGGGGGAAGATCTGGTATGATAGGCACTCCCTTCTAGTCCTTTATTCTCTGCTCCATGACACAAGGCCTGATGGAGAACGGTTAGTCCCTCTGATACGGACATCATGCCACTGGGTAGAAACAAGTGACTCAAACATCTTCTCTCTCCTTTTTTAGGTTCGTTCTCATTGTTATAGCCCTTTTAGTAGGAAATCAGTCAGAGAGGACTGTCAACCACCCACCTAAATTATCACTTTGAATAACAAAACTAACGGGGAAACAACGTTTTCTGTTGAACAGGTTCATTTGTTTCAGCCGCGTTCAGTCCACATCTTAGACAGCTAATATATTCGTTCGAACTTATTTCAGCACAATACAGTGTCTACCGTGATTGCCCGGAGAAGCAGATAAACCATGAAATACGGGATTACTCCAGTATACAAATTTGAAGTTGCGATTCCGTCTATTGGTGTGAATTACGACGAGAGTGGTAAATCAAACATTTTCCGAAAACTTGAAAAAATCAACGTCCTGGAGCGGGAATCCGCGTCTTCCGGTCAGCTTACTCGCGCGCAAACCGTTTTACTCCAAGACGATGAAATTTTCAAGTTTTCAGATTTTACAGTGGGCACCGCTTAATGTGATCAAGTCGGTGCGTTGGTAATTTGATAACATTAAGCGCCATCGAAAAATTTTACATTATTTATAGGTACTGTAATATACACTGTATTGCAATTGACCTTTCTTTGAATATTTTTCGAATTCGTAATTATATTATTGGAATTTTATCGTACATTTTGTTTTCGTCCAAAATCAGGATCATACGTAATAGGAAGGATAAACTGTACATAAATGAATCATAAAAAAATATTTTTTCATACCTTTGTGGATATCTTACACTTTTCCAAAAAACATGTTAATTGTTGTTTGCTTTACTGGAGCTAGTTTTTTCCCGATAAAGTTTTGCAGACGGTAAAAATCTCCACAATTTTCAGTTGTTGCACCATTATGTTCTATAAACACCAACGTATAACGCTAAGCGCCTCACGAGTTTCATTGGTCGTTGTAGGTGTTGTATCAATCTGCATCTCAACATCTTCACTTTCTTCCTCATCTTCCACCAGATCATTCATGATTTCATGAATGATATCATCATCAGAGAATGGTACAGTCGTGGATAAATTTTCATCAATGTTTATCCACTGCTGAAATTCCTCGCTATCCTCTTCATCACCACTTTTTTCCGTGATTTCATTTTCTCGTTCGTCTAGCAATCCTGCTTTAGCAAAACAGTTGACCATAGTGTTTGCGGTCACACATTTCCAGGTGCTTGCCAACATATGCAGCTCATCTAGTACGGATATTTTTTTTTTTTGGAATTTCCGCCGCCGTAACTTGATTGCTGGAATCAATCACTTCGATGATTTTCCTCTTCATTTCTCGCCTGTATAGGATTTCCACTGTTTTAATTACGCCTTGATCAGGCTGAATGAGAGATGTCGTGTTTGAGGGCAAGAAAACCATTTTAATGTTCCTTGGCTGAAGATCGCTAGGATGCGCTGTGCAATTATCGAGAATCAAAGCGATCTTTTTCCTTTTAATTTCTAATTCCACATCATACTCTCTGATCAACTTTGAGAATTTCGCCGAAGTCATCCATTCATTAGAATTCGCTTCATAGTCTACTGGTAAATGTTTAACTCCTCGAATACATCTCGGGTTCTTGCTCTTTCCAATAACAAGTGGTTTCCGCTTGTCCGTACCTGCCATGTTGCAGGTTAACAAAAACAGTTATTCTCTCCTTCTACTTCTTTCCTGCCGACTTTGAAGAATTTTTCAAAACCAAGGTGTGATCTGGAAGTGTTCTGTAATACAGTCCCGTTTCATCTGTATTGTAGATTTCTTCTGGTAAAAATTCCTTGCGAAGGTCAGGAAAGGTTGGTACTAATCAGACGTCCGCGGCGGGCTTACCAGCATCTTGATTTTCGCCATAAAGTTTCTAAAAGACGATGTTGTTCCTATGTTGCCATCGCGTCAGCCAACCTTCAGAAAACGTAAAATCTGTCTCCCCTAATTTCTCGGAGACTAATTGAAACATTTTGCAGTCTGGCTTGTTTAAAACAACGTAGAAGTGCTCCTTCCACATTTTCACTTTTGCCACATCGCTTTCGTTTTCTCTGCAATTGCTTATTCTCTATCTCAGCCGATTCAATTTCCTCCCTTGACTTCAGAATTTTACACAATGGCTGGGAAATTCCGAGTGTAGCTGTAGCAGTTCGTTGGGGGCATTTTCCCATAGCATCAAACTTCTGCAAAATTTCTTTCTTTTGACTTATTGTCAAATCTTTTCGTGTCGAAGACATCGAAACAAAAAAGAAGACGAAACAAACGTGCCGTTCGAAAACGAAAAACTTGTGCTTTAACAATTTGAGTGCCAGCGTATTTTATCGCAGCAAACAGAGCAGAGCGAACACAGGTGAATGCAGACAGGACACTGCCACACTGCTTCACTCTCCGAACTGCCCACCCCTCGGATGGCCAACCAATCTTACTGTGGAGACTGGGAAAGGTCAGAGGAGGGGAATTACGAGAATCACTTGCACACGCTTCGAACCCTTTTGTTCCCAAAATGCTCGATGCGCTTGGTGTGTGCGTTTGTGTGTGTGTGTGTGGGGGGGGGGGGGTAGGGGTGGTTCTGCAGGCTTATCAGAGTTGTTTTTCTATAAATATCCTGTCCGTTGAGTGCCCTAGGGAAAAGCATTCTTGTTTCACAAACGAAGCATGTAAGGAAAGTTTTGACAAGGAACACGAGATCCGTATGAGATAAACGTATGAGTCAAATTTCTGATAACATTAAGTGTTGCTTTGATAATAACCGGCGATTTTAACATGGTTGTAAATACGTTCGTTTGGATTTTCGCGATGCGATAACATTAAGCGGTTGATAGCATTAACCGTGATCACATTAGGCGGTGCCCACTGTATTTGACTTGCCACTCATGTCATAATTTACATCAATAGACGGAATCACAACTTCAGATTTGTATTATACACTGGTGCAATCCCGTATTTCATGGTGATTTCGGGGCGTTTTGCTAACCCCGAGTTAATTTGTGCCGGCCAGTAAAAGGGTTAAACTCCTTTTATTTATGAGAATATGTTATTTCATCCTTTAAATGAAAACACCTGTTTAACTTTGTTTTGTGTGAAGAATTTCTTTTTTAACTTGCGCCAGTAGCCATTTTTTTTATTTTTTTTTATTGGAGGTTTAACGACCACCGTGAGCAACTCAATGGGCTATAAGCAGTCACCCGTCCCTAATTTAGGGTCATTGGTTCCAGGGAAGGGAGAGAGCCAGTGCCGTAATACAAAACACAACATCCATGCCTCACCGGGATTCGAACTCGGACCCCTTACGGACGAATGATCAGAGGCCATCGCTTAGACCACTGCGCCACCGGGGCGGCGTAGCCATTGGTAACCATTCGTTGCGTTTATGACTTGAGAACCTCTGAATTAACTCATGAGATGCCGCAAATTGAGAACCGCTGATCTAACTCAGGTGCATGTTTCTTAAGAGACGGGGGGGGGGGGAGAAAAAGAACTAAAAATTGGTGAGAAAAGACGACGACTTATTCGCCAAGAAGAAAATTTGCCACATATTTTTGTGGTGTAAAGCAACGTGTGATAAAATGTCTGATGGACACTTTCTGACACTAATGCGTATGTTGAAATTGCAGTTGCAATATTGGAAACCAGCAGTTATAACGAAGTAAATTTCTCCGTCATTTTTGGTCTACGCCGGGATTCGAACCCGAGTACGCTTATTCCGGAACAAGTCGCTCTACCAACTGAGCTACGCAGACATGTATTCTGATTCCTATCTGCCTTTATGTCATGTGCGTCCTGCTGGCAGGTACGTCACATCTCCCCCCCCCGAAAGAGGGCCGGGGGCATGGCCCACGGATCAGCCGTGACCATGAATCGTTGCAGGCAGACAACCACTGAAGAACGTGCACTTGAGAACTCCCAGTCAATCTGGTGTGTGGAATGCAACGTCACACACATTTATTTTTCGAAGCGCTGGAGAAGGAATTCTCTGATTTTTCCTGTCTCGCGGTGTGGAAATAACATCACACCAATGCGAGATTCTGAACGGCCGGGTCATCCGGGTAGTTCGGGCGCCATTATAACGAAGTGAATTTCTCCGTCATTTTAGTCCACGCCAGGATTCGAACCCGGATCCCCTCATTCCGGAATAAGTCAGTCTACCAATTGAGCTACGTGGACGTTTTTTTTATTCTGATTCCTATCTGCCTTTATGTCGTGTGCGTCCTTCTGGCAGGTACGTCACATCTCCTGGTACGTTACATCATCTCCCCCTTATTTTTTTTTTTTTTTTTCGAAGTGCTGGAGAAGGGATTCTCTAATTTTTCCTATCTCGCGGTGTGGAAATAACATCACACCAATGCGAGATTTTGAACGGTCGGGTCATCCGGATAGTTCGGGCGCCATTATAACGAAGTAAATTTCTCCGTCATTTTTATCCGCGCCGGGGTTCGAACCCGGATCCCCTCATTCCGGAACAAGTCGCTCTACCAACTGAGCTCCGCAGACATGTATTCTGATTCCTATCTGCCTTTATGTCACGTGCGTCCTGCTGGCAGGTACGTCACACAGTCTGCCAAATAATGGTGCATTTCTGCGGGAAATCCTGATAATACTTTTTTCACAAAATCATCCCTACATCCTAAAGATGAAAACAACTACTTTGTACATCATGTTGTATGTTTCATATTTTTGTCTGAGAATGTGAGGAACTCACTAAAACATGCCATCCTACTATGAATTCTTATCAAAGTTTCCACGAAGTATTTGTAGAACGGACAAGATACCGGCACCGAAAAATAAACAACACTACACTTATCACAAGTGCTGTACTACGTTTTGTGGACAACAGTTGTCTTGCGTAAGCTCCAAAAATGCATTAGGGACTGTTATAAAGCCCATACGTCGTACACTAACGAGGATTTTACGTAGCCATAAAAGCTACGATTTTATTTATCGTGCCTTATACGTAACAACCTTTTTAAAGGTTTATGAGCATATATTCTTTTTGCGATAGATCGAAGAAATCCCACTGCGCGAAAATTCCTATAACAAAAAGAGATACTCGCATACGAGTTTTCTTTATGTTATAAAGTTTTGAATCTGAGATCCGAAACTGTTGCAATAAATTCCTAAGAAATTCTTATTCCGTCCTGTGGGGTTGGTAAAAGAGGTAACAGCATGGTTTTCTGAATGCACTTACACACTCTCTCCATCTTCAGAACGAAAGTTGCTAAGGCTTTAACTTTTTCTAAAGAGGCTTGTGAATTTTAAGTAAGATAATTGTAAGTACAAGGACTTGTCACTTTTTTCTGATCACTCTTATATTATCAATGCAGAAGGATAGATCAGGAAACAACATTTCCGTGGTGAATACCGCTTACGCTTATGAGAGCCAGACCATAATGATCACCAATGTATCCATGAGAGGACGCGTCCCACAGCTCGTAGGAGTTACGTGACCACCCGGCGCGGAATATACGTCGCTGCGAATTTTGGATGGTGTAATTAATTCGAAGAGCTGCATCTGCGTGAGGCAAGAACATGGTTAATTATTGGTTACAAAAATTAACAACTAGTAGTTTCCCCTTTGCGTAAGAAGAGAGATAAGAACAAAACACGGATTCCGGATTTTTCCCTCTTGAGAAGGTGAAAGCCATAAAGGAAATTTAGGTTGTTTTGGTGTAGGGAACGCAGTGTGACCACCACGTGTTTCGGTCGTCCGCTAGCTGGGAGGTTCTGCCTGCGAACAAAGTATGCGAAGAACAATGATTAGCCCGGTATTTGAAAACAGTTAAATTGCCAAGCGAAGAAAGTGGCTGAAAAGTCATGGGATTGCAGGAAAGGCGAAGGTTGCAGAACAGAACCATGGAACAACTGGTAGCTGTGAATTAGAAATCTAGGTCACTGAGTTCACTGACTTTAGGACTCTTAACACTCTTGGACGCAAGAGCTGGGAAATCTTAATATTCTTACATCGTGCTAAATGCTTTTAAAGCCCTTAAACTGCCAACTTAGTGAACACAGGCCTACGACAATGAAACAAGAGAACGCAGTCCAGAGAAGCTCCTGCTCGGAATAAGTTCTGCCGAGGTGGGCTAGAGCCCTGGCTCTCGAGCTGTTGATGTTACCGCGAGAAAAAGGAGGTGAACTTTTTCACCTCCTTTTTCTGATGCATGATTACACGTAAGACAGGAGAAATTGAGAATAATTTATCTCCGGAAAGTTGTTTGGCGGCTTCTGGCAATACAGCAGTAGGCAACATGAAATTCTGCCCGTTAGCAAATCTGGTTCATGCCGTGATGTTGGAGCAGAGATACAGAGCAGCTTTCTGAAAGTCAGTCTATTGCAGTCCCGAGTGGCTATGACAGATGACTTGTGATGTAGAAAAATTCACCTTTATTTATGCTGAGCTAGAAAGTCGAACCACAGAGCCCTCCATTAAGCCAACGGCATCGGTCCATCGTGACATAAGTGAGAGACATCTTGCAGTTCCCTGAATTAAGTCAACTACAGTGTGTGTGAATGCGTGCGTTAACGTGACCCACTGTGCATGTAACACTAAAACAGTGCGCGCTTTAAATGGGCGCGCCGTCACACAGATGAGCTGAAGAGTAACATAACTCAGAGCAACAAATGGGGATATAACTTACCGGAAAAACGGCATCCCTATAAATACTTGATTTCATTATGCATGCCTAGAAAGTCGAACCAGTCGAACCTACACAGACACAGTCGAGTCACATTATTGTGACCACTTCCTACTTTTGACGTCAACAGCGTGTCGCCAATGAAAGAAGGCACGTGTCGTGAACTGTCTTGGATGGTATATACACTGAAGAGCAAATGAAATAGAGACAGCTGGCGTTATGCAAATGTGGTGCTGTGAGCGGCTCTGTAAACGGAAACGACATGACTTATGCAGCGATCCGACAATATAAGGAGTGATGCAACGGGAATCAGTAAGAGTCGGACGCAGTATGGGTAAGACGAAGAATCTAAGCGCATTTGATCGTGGGCAAATTGTCGGGGCCCGACGAATGGGTCACTCCATCTCGGAAGTCGTGCAGGCACTGGGATTTTCACGAGCCACTGTGTAACGGGTGCACCGTGAGTACATCGAATCCGGTAAAACCATCCCTGCAAGGGCCAACTGCCGTGGACAACACCGTGTGGATGAGCGGGGTCATCGTCGGCTAGCTCGCATTGTAACAGCGGATAGACGGGCCCAGTGCAAGAAATCACTCGGCAATTTAACGCTGGTGCACAAAAACGTGTAAGCAGCCATACCATCCAGAACCATCTCGTCGCTATGGGGTACAGAAGCCATCGTCCGACGAGAGTACCGCTGCTGACCGCACATCACAGGGTGCAAAGATTAGCATAAGCGCGGGAACATCGCCACTGGACCCTAGACATGTGGAAAAATGTTGCCTGGACTGATGAGTCGAGATTCACGTTGGTACATGCGGATGGCGGGATACAAGTACGGTGCAAACCACATGAAGCGATGGATCCTTCTTGCTAGCATGTTACTCTTCAAGCTGGTGGGGGTGGCATTCTCGTTTGGGAACTCTTTACGTAGACTGAAATGGGGCCCCTGGTACGTGTGACATCGTCACTCGCAGGTCAACGTTACCGGGATATCCTGGACGACAATTTGCTCACGTTTGTGCGTCTTCAACATCCCACTGGGAACCTCATCCTGCAACAAGACAATGCAGCTCCAGAATTGTATCCGAATGGTTGGATGAACACTCCACCGACGTGACCTCGCTTCCTTGGCCAGCTAGGTCCCCTGACCTCAATCCCATCGAGCACATCTGGGATGCCATCAAAAGAGATGCTCGAGGCTCTGACCTTTCTCCATCAAATCTTCGTGAACTGTGGGAGCTTTTTCAGGGGTCGTGGATCCGTATGGCTTCCCAACGCTTCCGGTGTCTTGTCAAGTCCATGCCGAGACGAATCGCTGCCGTTATCAGGGAGAAATTTGGTGCTACTCGTTACTAGACAGGCATCTCTAATTCAGTTGCTCTTCAGGGTATATATATATATTGGTTGGGTGTTTAACGAGCACTCTGAGCAATTCAGTGGACTATAAGCAGTCGCCCGTCCCGAATTTAGGGCGACTGGTTCCAGGGAGGGGAGAGAGCCAGTGCCGTAAAACAAACACAACATCCATGGATCACTGGAACTCTAACTCATCTCTTGCGAATGGTCAGAAACCATCGCTTAGACCACTGCACCACCGGGGCGGCCCGACAATATATGCCAGTGAAATATCGTTGAACTCTAACTATGCTAAATAAAAGAAGCGATATTTTTTAACGCCCCCTCCTTCTTCCTCTGTATATAGGCGTCTTTACCATTTTGATTATCTGTTTATGTTAATTCATTAATTGTTTGTTGTCTCGTGGTAGTCCTGAAGTGAATGGGTCATTAACGAATGTCGGAGGAATTCCTTGATTTTCGATTGGCTAAATTCTCTTGACCAATAATTAAGATTTCTGCGATAAACAATCCACAAATAACTATTTTTAAATTGAAATGCTTTCCTCCGGATCGTCGGCCAGTGCCTGACATCCTACCATCTAAATTTGTAAAATAATATTTGTTCAATGGTTTGTCGTCCCGGGGCGTAACATTATAGACAGCACGTGCAGGGCGCATCAGACCGCCAGCGCAAGGCATGTGTAATGATGAGTGGGAAATGCTTATCCCAATTTTAACAGGAAATGACTATTGGCGCGGGGAAAGCGCGGACCAGCATCTCAGTAACCGCAGGCATTGTTGTCACTTCGAGAACCACCGTAGTAAAGGTTAAGCAGA
This sequence comes from Macrothele yani, assembly GCA_039090855.1. Taxonomy (NCBI): domain Eukaryota; kingdom Metazoa; phylum Arthropoda; class Arachnida; order Araneae; family Macrothelidae; genus Macrothele; species Macrothele yani. The sequence goes on from CM077015.1 coordinate 28,367,926, forward strand.
AATGGTCTGAAGAGGAGAACACATCAATCCAACGTGCCCGGAATGGGATACCACCGCGGGCATACCGTCAAGGTGAACACCAGTTGGCTCTTCCTGTTCCTAAGTTAACTGCGAGCTACAATCAGAAAGCATGAGGGAAACGTTTGTGATCATACGATCCAGCAGGAGCTCTTGCAATTGGGCCTAAAGAGACGGCAAGCTGTTCATGCGCCCATGCTGACCGATCATTGTCGAGAGTTTCGCCTGCAGTGAACACCGGGACTGGCCTTTGGATGACTGGAAAAGAGTTTCCAGATACGACGAGTCCAGGTTCCGGTATGCCGATGGATGGGTATTCGATGCCACGCAAGGGAACAGCTGCAATCAGTCTGCACTGTTCTTCGAAAACAGGCCAGTTGCGTGTCATGGTACCGAGATTGTTCTCATGGGCATGACTAGGTCCCCCTCACCGCCAGATCCCACCTAACTAAATGGTACCTTGAATGGTGACCGTATATCCGGATGGCACTGGGCTCTTTTAAAAAGTTCCTATAACAAAAACGGGTACGCCACAAAGCACGAATTATGCAGGAATGGTTCCTAGGATCATACCCAAGCATTTTCTGTGCTCCACAGGATGCAAAATTACACAAACTTGAATCCCATGGAACATTTGTGGGATATGTGGAAGGCAGCATTCACCAGTCAATGCCATTACCTCGCTCTGCCGTCGAATTCCGGGACATAATCCATTCAGATGGTACAAAATGTCTAAGGACACCTTTCGCGGTCTGAGTGCAAACGGTTATTGCAGCTAATGGCAGCTCAACCCATCATTAGCTAGTTCGCAGTAATATGACTCATGAGGGAAAATTTGAGAGATATAATAAGATCGGACTAAGGCACTCATATTGCATTATTCGTTGAATTTCTGTTCTTTTTTTTGGGGGGAGGGGGTTAACGACCACCATGAGCAACTCGGAAGGGGGAGAGCCAGAGCCAGTGCTATTGCTATAAGACAAACACAATATCCATGTCTCACCAGGATTCCAACCAGGACCTATCTCGGAAGAATGGTCAGAAGCCAGAGCTTAGACCACTGCGCCACCGGGACAGCGCATGATGTTGTTTAATGAACCGTATGGAAATCAAAGGATGAAGAGTGGATTCGCGAGAAGAGCACCAAAAAGGGTGACTGACTTAAGAGATGCCGATGGATGGGCATCCCTGGAAGACTGGTAAGAGTGGCCTCCCAAGAAGAGGCAAAGAAAGGGTCACTGGGTTCAGGGAAGGAATATAACCAGAGCTCAAGAAAAAACATCACTGGTGTGAAACAAGAAATAGAAAAGCAGTACGTCAGCGAACTGAAAAGGAGCACGTAAGAATATATTAAACGAACTCTAAATCTAATATGCGGATGTAAAAATAATATTCAATTCCATGCATTCCTGCTTTCTCATATAAAGCCAAGAACAAAATGAAATGACTCAACGTCATAATAATTACTGAACCCAATCTACAAATGAAAGACTTAATTCGTAAATAGAGAGTGAAGGGATATTAGTCGCGCCGGTGGTCTAGTGGTCAGCGGCATTGATTTCTGACTACTCGCCGTGGCTAAGGTCCCGAAAAAAGTTTTTTTGAGAGCCTTACCTCTACGGCGCTGGCTCTCTCCCAATCCTGGAACCAGTGGATCAAAATTAGGGACGGAGAAAGTGCATAGACTTTAGATTTGCTCATAGTGGCAGTTAAGCCCCCAAACAAACAACAACGAAAAAACCCCCCATTAAATGTCACTTTGGCGCATGTTTTCTGGGGTGTCGTCTCAAATGAGGACAGTATCATTTTCAGACAAGAGAAAAATCGTCCCAAATGCGGACACTGCTGGCACGCTATTGGGAGATAACCACTCACACCAAATCCTATTTTGAAAGTGTCTCAAATGCGGACAGATTGAAAGACTGGCAGCACTATATATTTTGGCTGAGAATATACGAACTCTAGCATGTGTAAAAATTGGAAGTAAATGATTTTTTGGCCATTGTGCTTCCGATGTCGTCTCAAATGCGGACAGAATGAGAAACTTGACTCACGTATTTTCATTTTGTGATTGCAATTTTCCTTCACACATGATCCAGGCTTAGGACCGGCAGAGTTATATTTTTTGACTGAGAATATACAAACGCTGACGTGTTTAAAAATTGTGAAAAAATGATTGTTCCTAGTCATATACTTTTCATTCCTATTTTACATTCCTTTTTATTCATATTTTACACTCTGTTTTTTCTATCCTAACTTTTTGTTCTAAGAGAGAGTCCTCAAATATTTTGGAATACCTCCAGTTGAATAAAATTATGTAATTGATTGTCGTCCCCCCCCCCCATTTTTCTTTCCAGTATCAAATACATTCTAGTATAAAGAAAATCACTGTACATTGCCTCAGATTTCAAGCATCTGATTAATTCAACGATGTTTGAGTGAGATTTTCTGAGGAAGTCCTACAACTTATGATTCCATCCCTCCAGCACGTTAATAGTTCTGTGGAGTCTGTCATTGCGATTCCACAAGTCTGCGGTAAATGCCAGAATTCTCCAATCACTGGTCTACGAAAAATTTCTTCCAGTTTTGGATGAGTTGGGATTTCTTCTTGATCGTAACACTAGCTGATGACTCTACCTGCACCGTCAAAGTGCTGACTTCGCAGGGAAATGCGGAACTCTCTCGAATAGTTTTGGGATAGAAAGTATCCCTCGACGGCGTTCCGACAGCCAGCCTGTCAGTCACCGGAAACCACGGTCTTCTACTCGGACAGATTCGGTCTAGAGACCAGTGGGGATCTGCCTCCCCCACGGGACTAGTACCTTACACCCCCCTGTCACAACCCGTGTGTGCGACGTGCTATGGGCAGTTGGGGCAATCAACTTTTTCAAAAAATCTCATCTCGTGGCCGGGAGATCGCCCGCCAACGCGAGTTTTTTTTTTGGGACTACTGTCCTTTATTTAGAAACTCAGCACTGTTACAAACATTTTTCACTATGAGGGTCTCATGCACCCCTCTCACAATGCTAAACAAAAATCACACACATTGAAAAACATTTACATTGTTCACAGCTCTAGGGCCAGAGCTGTGGTGGTGACCCCGGGCCAGGGTCAAATCAACCACCTAGGTCATTAGATCGAGAAACTCGTTATTGAGAGTTACGTACCTCCGAGGGTACTTCCATTTGTCAACCATAGTTGACCCGACTCTTTCTTTGCTCAAGTTCCCTAACAAGACTAGGACATGTCTTGCTGAAGCTGGAGTGCGAGGCGTCCAGCTTCAGGCGGAACTTGGCATTTGCAGCGGTGCAGTTGCTGCAGTTCGGTGCGGCTGCACACTGGTGGTGCTGGTGCCCAACTTCACCACAATTGCCGCACCTTGCATCTGTCTCGGGGCAGTTGCCTCGGAAATGGCCGAAGCCATTGCACCGAAAGCACCTGACCTCCCTCAAAAATTCCTTTAGACGGAGCACTGACCAACCCAAGTTCAGTGTCTTCCGCCTCACCAAGTGCTTGAAACCAACCATCATCGATTTTGTTTAGGAGTAGGAATGCTAGTGCAGCACATATTCTAATGTGTAGCCTGATCTCATTACGTCAAGCACTTCGGTTTTCTTCGATAAAAGGGGAATAGTGTATGGCCATGTATAATGAATAAAATTCTCCGGCTGGACGTGTAGTGCAGGAAAGCTTACGTTAAGTCACGTTAAGGTTATTGAAAGGTTACTTGACGTAGCTAAAGTGTGCTTAATCTTCAAAGTGCTAGAGTTTGTTTAGGTAAGACACGCACGTGCAATAAATTCCAAGAATATGGAATGTATTTTTACTCAGCGTTCCTCATTATCTTGAATATCAGTAATATAACTTCGGCTTTAGTACATTAGTACCTTGAAGGCTCCTTATTGGAGCGGTAAACACAATATACCCTGAACTTAACGTAAACACTCAATGAAATAGACTTAACGGCCAGACAGAGGTCTGACAATAAAATGAACTAAGAAAACGTACTCACTTTTAACCTGTTATTGGGGAGCTCCTGGTATTACTCAAATACACACTCCAAAATAACACAACTACTGATAGCCCGAACTTTCGTACTATCTTAATATCGTAGAAAAGTAGGTAAATCGCATATCAATTATCAGCAAGAACCTATCACATATAAAACGAAGCTCTTTGGTATACTTGAGCGCGCCTATATATACTGCATACCACCACGTCATGACTTACACTCGTTGCCACATGTAATTCAGCGGGAGAAACAACATCTCGTTAAGTGAGAAGATAATTTGCATAGGAAAATAAAATAACAAGAGATAGTAAAATCAAAAAGAAACTGAATCCAGAGTATACGTTACACATGTTGTTCCACAAGAGAAAACTGTTACCGGTGTCTATTATTCTGAAGTTCTCAAAGGTCCTCTAAAGAAAAAAATCCGCAAAACTCCCAGAATATGCACAAACTGGTTGGACCTTGCATCAACATAATGCTCCAGCACATCGTGCTTTGCTTACCCAGTAGGTTATCTAAGATCTAGGCATCGAAATGATGACGCACCCTCCGTATTCTTCAGATCTGGCGCCATGTGACTTCCACCTACTCTCTGACGTGAAAAAAACAACAACTTCGGGGGCGTCGGTTTGCATGAGATACTGAACTGAACAATGCTGTGATGGGTATCTTAAACCACCTGTCGAGGAAGGGCTTGGAACACACTATTCGGAAGAAGATAGAAAGGCGGGAGCGGTGCATTCAGGTAGAGGGAGCTTCGAACGTATGTAAGTGTAAATGTGTTTACCACATTACAATTCTGCCCCATGTAAAATCAGCCTCGTTACTTTTTGAACGACTCTCGTATTCCTGTATTCATCAACCAATCCCACTTCTTGAATCTTCCGCCACAAGCATTGATTAAAATGGAAATTGCATCCACTTATACCTACAGATCATAATATCTTCTTTAGCGCTAGGATCGCAGCTCCTTCAAAATCCATTACAACTGATTCCGGATTGAAGTCCGTAAAAAAATCCTCATTACTTTCTCTTCTTTATTTGGAAGGAAAGCAAATACTGCTGCAACGACGTTGATGTCGTCCATTGTGCTTCCAATATCGGCGTGAATGACGTAAATTTGTTTAAACTGTTTAGAACAGCAGTTAAAAATGCAGTCCACGAAAAAAACTTTGCAGCTCCTTGGAGCCTTTCTTCCTTTTTTGCTCGCGAAAGCCAAAATTCTATCTTCTTTCCCGTCGCCAATAAGGAGAAAATTAAAACCATCATCCATTAGTAAAACATTTGCGGATAAGTCAATGTCTCTTGCGTTCATTGTGTCCTGTGATATTCTTAGTTGTTTTCGTCTCGCACGGTAAAAAGAAATGTTAATCGAAGAATACTGAGACGCTTCAGTAAAGAATTCGTGTCGTCGTTTAAACATTTGGCCTAATTTTTTTTATAAATCATTGATTGCTTCTCTTCACGTGCCTTTTTTTTTTTTTTTTAATTTGATTGGAGGTTTAACGACCACCGTAAGCAACTCAATGGACTATAAGCAGTCGCCCATCCCTGATTTAGGGTCACTGGTTCCAGGGAAGGGAGAGAGCCAGTGCCGTAACACAAAACACAACATCCATGCCTCACCGGGATTCGAACCCGGACCCCTTATGGACGAATGATCAGAGGCCATCGCTTAGACCACTGCGCCACCGGGGCGGCTATTTCTTTTTGATTGGAGGTTTTTTTTTTTTTTTTTTTTTTTTTTTGATTGAAGGTTTAACGACCACCGTGAGCAACTCAATGGGCTATAAGCAGTCGCCCGTCCCTAATTTAGGGTCACTGGTTCCAGGGAAGGGAGAGAGCCAGTGCCGTAAGACAAACACAACATCCATGCCTGACCGGGATTCGAACCCGGACCCCTTACGGACGAATGATCAGAGGCCAACGCCTTAGACCACTGCGCCACTGGGGCGGCGATTGGAGGTTTAACGATCACCGTGAGCAACGCAATGGGCCATAAGCAGTCTCCCGTCCCCGATTTAGGGTCACTGGTTCCAAGGAAGGAAGAGAGCTAGTGCCGTAAGACAAACACAACAGCATCCATGCCTCACCGGGATTCGAACCCGGACATTTTTTCGGACGAATGATCAGAGGCCATCGCTGAGACCACTACGCCGCCGGGGCTGCCCCTTTTCTTTACATTACACACGTGCTGTTTAACTTCTGTACGCGCTACGCCTGGTTTGCACAAGCAGTCTGCCGTCCGCAAAATGATATTGCCTTTTGTTGTTAAGCGACCTTTACATTTCTCGGTCTTCTCCTTGATACATGCCTCACTTATAACATTTCGCTTATTGCTTCAATGTATTCTATATTGATAACCGTTATAAATAGCAGAAGACTTCCCCTTCTAAGTTTCAATAATTATCGATTCCGCCATCGTTCTTATTACGAACAGCTTTAATTGCGAATAATTTACGCCTGCTTCGCAAGATTACCGCATAAACGCAGGTGCTAAAATACCTTTGCCGCACCTATGGCGCAGTGGTCTTAGCAATGGCTTCCGACCATTCGTCCGAAATGGGTCCGGGTTCGAATCCCGGTGAGGCATGGATGTCGTGGTTGTCTTACGGCACTGGCTCTCTCCCCTCCCTGGAACCACTGGCGTTCACTACTCATAGGCTCTAGAGTTGCTCATTGTGGTCGCTAGCCTTCCCCTTTCTCCAAACTACGTATAATAGGAAGAATATTCAAGGGATTTGTACTTAAAAGCACACATCTTCAATTTACAAAACACTTCGCTCACTCACTCTAACAAAAACACAATTTTGCACCAACGTGAAAATTTGTATCAGAGCTTAATTTTATAACACGTAAATATCAAGTTATAAACACACGGAATAATTAATACGGACATAAATGAAGTTGTTCTTCCGTATAACGTAATTGCAGAAATTTGAAAATTCCATCTTCCTGGAACTGGTTAGCATACTCGAGCGCAAATCGGGAGATGCGGGTTCGACTCCCGTTCCAGGACGATGGAATTTTCAAATTTTTGCGGTCACGTTACATGGAAGAACAGCTTGATTTATGCTCCATAACACGTTTTGCAAATTAGGAATCTGCACGGTAATTGTGTAGTAGTGACGAAACATTTTACCACTCCTTTAGAACTTCCTTAAACAGCTTTTGCTGTTAAAATCTATGCAAACCTTTATGACTTGGTACGTACGTCGACAACCAAATAAAATATATTTTTATTTCGATGCACGTGACTCACGGTAGTCTTTGCTGCAAGATATGCAGCAGAAGTTTTTGTTTGAATTTTTACAGTGCCCATTTCTTAGCTGTTGGGGGAGGGGGAGACCAAATTTTTGAATGCAATGAGTGCGTCTTTTGAATCCTTTCCGATACGAAAAATGTATTTCAAAGCAGATTTTTAGAAGAATTAAAACCCAGCGAAAAGGAGAATGCATTCGCACCCCCTAGGAAAAAAATTCGAATGTGAGCAGCGAGCTTCATACTGAATGAAAACGGTTATACACATGTTCATAAAACACACACACACCTGAAAGAGCCGAGCAACAACTTTGATTTTTACAGCATATGCTAATCAGGCGATATCCCAGAAATGATTAGCATTTCGGTGTCATATGTGCCAGGTGGATCTGGGTCAGAATCCCGACAGACACTATCCCGACAAGCCAAAATCCCGACAGTCGAAATCCCGACAAGCCAAAATCCAGACAGCCGAAATCCCGACAAGCCAAAATCCCGACAAGCCAAAATCCCGACAGCCGAAATCCCGACAAGCCAAATTCCCGACACGTCTAATATCTCGACACTACCAAAATCCCGACAGCCAAAATTCCGACAATCCAAAATACCGAAAGTGCAACACCTGATGAGCTCATGCCTTAATACACTGGCGTGCAAAAATTAAGGACGAGACGGTTTTTCGAATGTATCGTCGTGCAGAAATGCTCTACATCGACTCAAATCATACATACCATAAGATCCCCAAGATGTAAGAATATGGGACAAGTGAGCAAACCCGTCCAAACAAGGAATCCAAAGGATACAAAGGCACTTTATTGAAAAGGTACCTTCGAGCACAACTGGACAGAAACAGAAACGTCCATGTGACAGACGGCTGTCAAGAAAAATCCAGTCTTTAGTAGGGGATATGATCACCCCTGACTGCGTTGCAGGATTTAAAACGCCTGTCCATGCTAAGGACGAGGTTGCCAAGGAGCTGTTGAGGCATCGCGGCCCATTCCTCTTGTAGCGCCAATCACAGCTGCGGAATCGTTGCTGGCGGCTAGTGACGTGCTGCCAAGCGTCTCCCGAGAAGGTCCCACACGTGTTCGATTGGATTTAGGTCCGGGGACCTTGCGGGCCATTCCATACGTTGAATATCTTCACTCTCCAACAGCTCTGCGACAGCCACTGTACGATGAGGTGTAACGTTGTCGTCCATGAAAAGGAACTCAGGACCCACAGCACCTCTAAACAGACGCACGTGAGGCAGGAAAACCTCGGTACAATAGAGGACACCAGTGACTGAACCTCCTTGGAAGATGTGGAGGTCAGTACGGCTACCAAGCATGATACCGCCCCAAACGAGAACTCCGCCACCTCCAAACCGGTCCCTTTCGATGATGTTGGAGGTGTGATTACGTGTTCCCTACCCTCTCCAGATGTGTATACGTCCAGAATCGGTCGTCAGACTAAATCGCCTCTCATCCGTAAAGGGAACTGGACCCCATTGCTGATGTGTCCAGTTCTTGTGTTCCTGGCACCACAGAAGGGCGATAACGGGCGTCCAGTTGTCTGTTCTATGTGCCTTGCGATTTCTCCCGCTGTCTGCCGTCTGTCTCTTCTCGCCTGTCGGATTATATACCGATCGTCCTCCGCCGACCGGTATATAATCCGACAGGCGTATATAATCCACTGCTAAACTCTCGGACAGCTGTTCCTGTCGTTTGAAATGCTCTCCAAGCTCGTGAAACGATGCTGTGAGCGATCCCGAACTTCTCGGCCACACCAGTCACACTTCGACCTTCTTCCAACTTCCCACTGACGCGACCTCGGGTAAAGTCATGCAGATGTCGTCTACTGGATTGCCTGTTGGCCATATGACACGGTGGCAGCAACTCGACGTCGTTCAAACCGATGTACACCGTGCAATAGCTTTCTCCGAATTGCTGAGCGTACACCGCCCATGTGCTTTATACCCTTCCGACACTCCCCCCCCCCGCCTATGTCATGCTGCATATATGCGCTTGTTCTACCGTACCGGACCCTAGTCTATCTGCTGAGTGGTCTTTTGGTCCGTTCTTCCTACTCGTTCCTCTGTTATGCTAGTTTCTCCTCTTCGTCCATAATTTTTGCATACCAGTGTATAAGGTTACATTTGGAATCCCAGATAATCTTTCACATTCTTTTTGACGTAATGCTTTATATTTAGCTTATAGCATTATTTTATTTTTAGCTAATAGCACTATTTAATATTTAGCTAATATCATTATTGGATCAATATTTCTATAATAATATATGATCAATTATTTGATTTATTATAATAAGAAATACTGAAATTTGGAAACACTGAAATCTTACTGAAATCTTTCAAATTCTTTTTGACGTGATATTTTATTTTTAGCTAATAGTATTATTTTACTTTTAGATCATAGCATTATTTGATCAATATTTATATAATAACATTTGATCAATTATTTGATTTATTATAATAAGAAATACTGAAATTTGGAATTTGGGTTGTCGGGGTTTTGGTGTTGTCGGGATTTTGGGTTGTCGGAATTTTTTTGTCGTCGGGATTTTGGGTTGTCGAGATTTCGGCTGTCGGAATTTTGGCTTGTCGGGAAAGCGACTGTCGGGATTATGCCCGGATCTGGTACCAGGTTCGTCCACGTAGCTAATAGTCGGTGTGGCCACCTCTGGCTTGTATCAACCTCTGTACGCGCTGAGGCATCGAATCAAATAATGTGTGTGAATGGTGTCCTGTGAAACAGCCATCGACGCTGTACTGACCTGAGTCCAAACTTCATTAAGAGTGCTGGCGGATGGTCGTACCGCTGCATCTGCCGTTTGAGCATGTCGCAGATATTTTCTATGGGTGATAAATCCGGAAATATAGCAGGTCACGGCAAAAGTGAAACGTTTTTATCCCTGAAGAAGGCAGGTGTTGTCGCTGCAACATGCGGTGTCGCATTGTCCTGCTGAAATATGGCCAGGAGACGTCCTGCAGGTACGGAAGGGTGACAGGTCGTAGAATGTCATTGACGTAATGGACACTCTTTATGGTGGTACGGAATTTTACGAGAGGGGATCTGCTTTCGTACCCGATATGCAGTAGCTCCACACGCCATAATGTCTCGTGTTGGTGCGGTATGCCTGGTGCAAATTCATTCTTCTCGACGCTTTTCCACCTGATGTCGGCTGACACAGAAGCGGCCATCATGTTCGCCTAAATAGAAGCTCGTTTTGTCAAAGGACACAATAGTGTGCTATTAGTCACGCCACTCCCTTCGTTCAATGCATCACTGCAGCATTGCAGTCCATTGCTGCGATGTTAAAGGCATCCTGAAGACGAACCGACGAGCTTGTAGCCCGAACTGTAATAACCCGAGAAGTACCATTACAGTTGACATGGGAGATTGAGTCACAGTTCGCCACTTCTGCGCCAACGCCGTTGATCATGCAGAACGGTCACTCAAGGGCATCTTCACGAGATGACGGTTGTCCGTCTGCGTTGTGCGTGCACGACTCAATCAGAACCTTTTCTTCGTATCATTCCCTACACACTCTTGCCACGACGGACACACTGAGCCCCACACGACCGGCAATCTCCCGGAGGGAAGCATTGCAATCTCTCATGCAGATAATGCGACCTCTGTCGAGCTCTGATGTGACTGTCTTACACGACGACAAGGTATCCTTGCCCCACTGCTGCCTAAGCACTGACATGCAGACCATGCCGTGCAGTGCTTATAACTGAACAAGTTAGTAAAATCATGCAATGCATTGATTATGATACGCTTTCCAACAAACCAGAAATCATTACTCAAGTTATGAGAATAATGGCTGTGAAATAAATCTCGCTCCTGTGCCCTGACCTTTGACCCCATTTCGATGATATTCAACAGAACCCGTTCAGTATACCTCTGGAACAACATGATAAAGTTTTGTCTCAATTGAAGCATGTTTAGTCAAGTATGAGGATAACGGCTGTGGAATAAATCTGGCTTTTGTGCCCAGACCTTTGACCCCATTTCGATGATATTCGACAGAACCGGTTCGGTATACCTCCGGAACAACATGATTAAGTTTTATCGCAATCGAAGCATTTTTACGTAAGTTCTGTCGCATAAAGGCAATGGAATGGATCCCTCTCCTATGTCCTGACATTTGATCCCATTTCGCCCATTTTCTACAGGTTTTGTCCCCAGGTTGTCCCCTACCACATACTAAAATTTTATCGAAATCGAACCGTTTTCACGCAAGTTATCGTGCGGACGGACAAAGCTGGAGCATATATACGCTAATTCAACCTACGGTTGAAAAGCGCAAAAACGTCCGGTTTCCAGTCTTGTGACCTTGCGCAATCTGATTTGCCTATACGCAGTACGCATGCACCTACAATGTTAAAAAAATTGTGGTATGATCCACCAAAAAGTGGTACTACACTAGCTGCACCACTTTCTGAGAAAAAATACATCATTGTGTGGTGCAAATAAAACCCAACAACATGGTGAAACCTTGCAGTATCACGTAGTTGCAACCTTATATCATAACGTGGTGCAGAGTTGCATCACCTTGTTGGCTTATGTGTGCACCACACAATCCTGTATCTCTTCTCAGAAAGTGGTGCAGCTGGTATAGCACCACTTTTTGGTGCAACCTAACACAAAAGGTTTTAACAGTGTATGACGTCGAAATGCTAATCATTTTGCGATATTGCCTGATTAGCATGTCCTGTAAAAATCAAAATCGTAGCTCGACTCCTTTCAGGTTTTCTGTTTTTTATATGAATGTATTTATTTAAAATATGTGCGTTCGTTATTTCTCCACATCGCAATTTCGTTTCTGTAAGGTTACGTCAGATTTTTATGGCCTTATCCATCTAAGTTTTCAGACTCAGCCCTTCCCCCAAAGTATCATTTCTGCGCGTTTCATAATTCCCATGTATGATAGACTTAGGCCTATCTGGTTAACTCGGTGATTTTCATTCACCTAAAGCCTTTCGTCTAATTAATTTCCCGACAACATTGAGCATTTAAGTTTACATCTCTTCTTGTGAATTAAGTGGCATAAAACACAATGATTAATTTGGATGAAAAGGTATGGAAATTCCGTCGGTGGTTTACTTAGGAAGAGGTGTATTCACAGTATTCATATTTGAATGTCATTAACTGTTTAAATTAAATTAACTGTTTCAGATCAATGGAAATGGAGTGTTAGTCATTGCAAATAGCTTTCGCTGAGACACTGACAGCGGAAATCACAACTGATTTACATGACAAAATATTCTGAACAACCGATGACACAAAGCTGGCTGACATACAATAAGTTTAATGAAATGCATAAATCTGCATGCACAGGTGGTATAAGTTAAGAGAAGTTTAAGTGTCGCAATATTTGGATGTAAATGAAATTATTACTGATCATATCACAAAGAAATAATTATATGAAAAGGAATCACTTAAGTGCCAAGTGAATGAACGTAATTATTCTTAAAATCTTCATGACATAACAAAAAAATATCCCATGCACACTCAATGGACAAAACATTAGAGATACCTACCTAATAGCGTGTTTGTTGATCAAATGATCATATGTAGAGGATCTTAGGAAGAGAGTGTCTGACCCCAGGTCTTAAACAACCCTTAGAAATAGGAAGCTAGGAGACTTGGGCTAGAGTGCCCGATAGGAAAGTCCCACGGAAGCGAGGTAGAAGACGTCCTTATTTACTACGAGAGGGCCAGTACCTCGGATCCGACGGCTTAACGTGCCCACCCGACGCACGGCGGATATTTAGTGGATCGAGCGTTCATACCTGTCTGGGATCGAACCTCAGGTCCTTTCTGTGGCAGTCACGAACGTTGCCCACTAGGCCACCCGCGGCTCCTAATAGCGTGTTTGTTCTCCTCTAGTGCAAATAACAGCCAGCACACGCCGAAGCATCGACTCTACCACATGCCGTAAGGTTTCCGGAGGTAATACCAGCCATACCTTTTGCAGCATTGTCCACAACTCCGCCCGAGACGTCGGTCCAGGATCCATGGATCTGATGTTCCGCTGTACGGTATCCCAGAGAGCTTCCACAGGGTTTAAATCAGGGGACCTTGAAGGACACTGGATTGTTACAAACTCAGATGAGCGTTCTTCCAGCCATGCCTGGGTGGTTGCAGCCCGGTGGAGCGGTGTATTTTCTTGCTGGAACAGATGATCGGCCGCATGATGCGGGAAGGCCATGAAAGCGTGTAGCTGATCAGCTGGCACATGCTGTTAAGGACCACTCCAAACACACTAAAGGACCTAATGTGTCCCATCATAACGTTCATCAAACCATTAAACAGCCACCACCGCCTTAAACAGAGCCGAGCTGGCATGACGAAGCCATGGCCTCATGCTCTCTAAGCCACACCCGCACCCTACCTTCAGCTAGGTACAGCTGAAAACGGGATTCATCTGACCACACGACGCGGCATCACACTGTAGAGGTCCAGTTTTGATGTTCCCGGCACCAGACGAGGTGTCATTTCCGATGACGAGCAGTCAGCAGTGGCACACGAGTAGGACGTTAGCTCCCGTAACTCAGAGTATGCAGCGCGCACCATATCGTTCGCACGCTAACGCTGTTTGGGCCTCCGACATTTAACCTGAATGTGATTTGCGCAGCCGTTGCAAAGCTGTCGGTCTGTACGAGCTTAGATAATCTGCGTCGACCCCGGTCATCAGTGGCGTGTGGTCGGCCACCATTTGCTCTCTGGGCGCTGGAACGTCCGTCGATGGTATATTTGCGGTATACCCTTGATTTGGTTGCCCTCGGGAACCTTAGGTTTCTTACCACTTGAACTATAGAATGACCCATCTGTCTTGCGCCGACAATACGTCCACGATCAAAGTCGCTCAGATCACCACGTTTACCCATGTTCGTCGATTGCAATACACTGTTGGGAAGCCCTGCTGTCCGCCTATTCATCGCCTGCGTTCGGTTTGGGTCTGTTTCATGTAAACTATGCGTCACTTCTATTTCTAATGTTTTGCCTACTGAGTGTACATTGCAGCAGCAAAATATTAATACCTGACTTCTTATAATTCAGCAATAATTCTCAAATTTGCTGTGAATGGAAAGAGGTGCTCTAATGAAAAATTTATCTAATGCATAACAAACATGAGTAACACTATTTATAATAAAATATGTGATGAACATCTATTGAGATAACCGCGGATGGCTTAGTGGTTAGCGAGTCAGACTATCGATGCAAGGTCCTTAGATTCGAACCTGGGCTGATCTTTCAGAGATGGTGTGATTTACTAACAATCGCTGAATATCCGCCGTGCATCGGACGAGCACGTTAAGTGACGGCCCCCAGACTGGACCCACTGGCTAAATGGGTATCCTTTCCTATGCCCCCCCCCCCCGAAATTCTCTCACCCCTCTGTGTGCAACATCGTACTTGTACGGTGGCGCCATCTATTGTATTCTAATCTCACTACAAACTGTTCTGTCAAAGTCGCTAGACTTGCTCACATTCCTTCCGTTTCTGTGTCCTGCCCAAAAGGCGATCTCGCTGTAGGTGGCTGGGACCTAAACTCTACTCACTGTGGACGGAAGTCCTACAAGAAAATGACAAATACTGTGAAGAGAACATCTATTGAGTTAACACGTTATCTTCAGGTTTATCGCATCGTACGATCTACATTGAATGCAATATCTATTATTGTTTTCGTTTAGCTGTGAAGTACATGAATATTATACACCTTAGTAAAGTATGTGAAACGCGAAACTAAAACAAATAATGTTCTCAAGGGTTAACATTATACTTTTCCTAAGCAGCAACAAGGATGAAGCATAATTTTCGACTGTGATGAACGCATCTGTGGACAACAGTCTTACATGTACTGCGCTAAAGGTATATGTATATACACTCAGTAGACAAAACATTAGAGATAGCGGTGAAGGGTAGTTGGCATGGGTATCTGCCACACAGAGTGGGGAACGCAGACGATAAATAGGCGAACAGATCAGATCATATGTAGAGGATTTTAGGAAGGGAGTGTCTGACCCCAGGTCTTAAACAACGCTTAGAAATATAGGAAGCTAGGAGATTTGTGCTAGAGTGCCCGATAGGAAAGTGACACGGAAGCGAGGTAAAAAGGAGGAGGAAGACGTCCTTATTTGTTACAGGGCGACGGCTTAACGTGCCCATCCGACGCAAGGCGGGTATTTAATGGTTCGAGCGTTCGTACCGGCCTGGGATTGAACCTGTGGTTATTTCCGTGGCAGTCTCGAACGTTGACTACTAGGTCACCCACGGACCAAATTCGAGGAAAGAATAGCTTCCCAACAGTGTATCGCAATCTACGAACATGGGTAAACGTGGTGGTTTGAGCGACTTTGATCGTGAACGCACTGTCAGCGCAAGACAGGTGGATTATTCTATCGCCCAAGTGGTAATAACCCCATGGTTCCCAAAGGCCACCGTATCAAAGGTATACCGCAATTATAGCATTGGCGGATGTACCAATGTCCAGAGAACAAGCGGTGGTTGACCACACGCTATTGATGCCCGGGTCGTCGTAGACTATCCAGGCTTGTACAGATGGACCTCTTGGCAAAGGTGGCGCAAATCACATCCAGGTTAAATGTCAGACGCCTAAGCAGTGTCAGCGAGTGAACGGTATGACGCACACTGCATACCATGGACTACGGGAGCCCACGCCCTACTCGTGTGCCGCTGTTCACTGCTCGTCATCGGACATTACTCTTCTCATGGTACCAGGAATATCAAAACTTAACCGCTGCAGAGTGGCGCTGCTTCGTGTAGTAAGATGAATCCCGTTTTCGGCTGAACTGAGCTGACGGGAAGGCGCTGTTGTGGCATCAAGAGAATGAGTCCATGGCTCCGTCGTGCCAGCTCAGCTCTGTTTCGGGGCGGTGGTGGCTCTATAATGGTTTGGTGAGCCTTCTCGCGGGACACAATAGGTCCTTTAGTTTTTCTGGAAAGGTCCTTAACCGCTTCACGCTACCAGCATATCCTGGCTGATCACCTATACGGTTTCATGGCTTTCGCGTATCCTGCGGCCGATGGTCTGTTTCAGGAGGACAATGCGACGCCCCATCGGGCAGCAATCTCCCAGACGTAGCTCGAAAAGCACTCACCTGAGTTTTGAACCATCCAATCGTCCCCAAGGTCCACGGATTTAAACCCTGTGGAAGCCGTCTGGGATGCTGTGGAACGGAACATGAGATCCATGGATCCTGGACCGACATCTTGGGCGGTGTTGTTGACAATGTTGCAACAGGCGTGGATGGCATTACCTCCGGCATCTGGTGGAGTCTGTGCCTCGAAAAGTACAGGCTGTTATTAGCACTAGAGGAAGACCAACACGCTATTAGGTAATTACCTCTAATGTTTTGTCCATTAAATGTACACTGGTGAGCAAAAATTAAGGACGAAGAGGAAAAATTAGCATAACAGCGGAACGAGCAGGCAGAACGGACTTAAAGACCACTCAGCAGATAGACTAGGGTCCGGTACGGTAGGGCATGCGCATATATGCAGCATGACGTAGGGGTGGTGGCGGGGTGTCGGTAGGGTATAAAGCACACGGTCGGTGTACGGTCAGCAATTCGGGGAAAGCTATTGCACGGTGTACATCAGTTTGAACGACGTCGAGGTGCTGCCACCGTGTGATATGGCCAACAGGCAATCCAGTAGACGACATCTGGATGACTTTACCCGAGATTGCGTCATTGGGAAGTTGGAAGTAGGTCGAAGTGTGACTAGTGTGGCCGAGGAGTTCGGGATTGCTCACAGCATCGTTTCACGATGTTGGAGAGCATTTCAAACGACAGAAACAGCTGTCTGATAGTTTAGCAGTGGTCGTCCACGAGCAACCACGGCGGCGGACGACCGGTATATTGTCCTAAAGAGACAGACAGCGGAAAAAATTGCAAAGGCACATGCAACCGACAACTGGACGTTCGTTATCGCGCTTTACCGTGGCCAGGGGGCTGCACAAATGTGGCCTATTTGCACGACGACCAGTACGGTGTGTGCCATTAACGCCTGCTCATCGGAGACGGCGGTTTCTGTGGTGCCAGGAACACAAGAACTGGACACATCAGCAATGGGGTCGAGTTCTCTTTACGAATGAGAACCGATTTAGCCTGACGAGCGATTCTGGACGTATACACACCTGGAGAGAGCAGGGAACACGCAATCACACCTCCAACATCATAGAAAGGGACCGGTTTGGAGCTGGCAGAGTTTTCGTTTGGGGCGGTATCATGCTTGGTAGCTGTACTGACCTCCACATCTTCCAAGGAGGTTCAGTCACTGATGTCCGCTATTGTACCGAGGTTCTCCTGCCTCACGTGCGTCTGTTTAGAGGTGCTGTGGGTCCTGAGTTCCTCTTCATGGACGACAACACTACACCTCATCGTACAGTGGCTGTCGCAGAGCTGTTGGAGAGTGAAGATATTCAACGCATGGATTAGCCCGCAAGGTCCCCTGACCTAAATCTAATCGAACACGTGTGGGACCTTCTCGGGAGACGCTTGGCAGCACTTCCCCAGCCGCCAGCAACGATTCCGCAGCTGCGATTGGCGCTACAAGAGGAATGGGCCGCGATGCCTCAACAGCTCCTTGACAAACTCGTCCTCAGCATGGACAGACGTTGTATATCCTGCAACGCAATCAGGGGTGATCATATCCTCTACTAAAGACTGAATTTTTCTTGGCAGCCGCCTGTCACATGGACGTTTCTGTCTTCTGTCCAGTTGTGCTCGAAGCTACCTTTTCAATAAAGTATGTTATGGCTTGCGGAATTAAAGACTGTCATTAAAGTTAAAAGATGGTACCGTTTAGAGTATGGTTGTAATCCTCCGTCAACGAATTCAACTAAGCGGTGGATGAAACAGTTTCAAGAAACTGGCAATGTGGAACATCGTGGAGCAGCCGGTAGGCCTAGCGTCAGCGGTGAGACGGTTGACCAAGTTAATAAAAGTTTCCGACGAAGCCCCAGGAAATCCGTTCGTAAAGCAAGCAGAGAACTGTGCATTCCGAAATCGACAGTTCACGATATTTTGCACAAGAAATTAAAGTTTCATGCTTATAAAATTCAAATAGTGCAAAAGGTGCATGCAAATAATCACACCCTGCGATACGATTTCGCTGTGGATATGCTGAATCGAGTGGAAAACGACGAAAACTTTCTCAGTACGGTAATTTTTAGTGATGAATCCACATTTCATGTATCAGGTATTGTGAATCGTCACAACTGTAGGATATGGGGCAATGAACCGCCTCATGCTGCTATTGAACTGGAACATGATTCTCCAAAAGTTAATGTGTGGTGCGCCCTATCAAAAAGAGAAGTGATTGGCCCTTTCTTCTTCTGCGAAGAAACCATAAATGGTGACATTTACTTGGATATGCTAGAAAATTTCGCTATACCCCAGATCAAAGACAACGTCGTTTTCCAACAAGACGCCTCCGCATTGTTCAACGTGTGTACGTAAGTGCCTAAATGAGCATTTCTCCAACAGATGGATTGGGCGTGGTGGTCCCATTCCGTGGCCTCCTCGCTCTCCAGATCTAGTTCCACTGGATTATTTCATGTAGGGTTATGTGAAGAATCGTGTCTATCAGACGCCTTGTACTGATTTGCGGGAACTGAAGCAGCGTATCACAGCTGCTATGAATTCCATAACTCCTCAGATGCTTGCCAATACATGGCATGAAATCGAGTATCGTTTGGACGTACTACGAGCAACTAAGGGTTCTCACATCGAAATTTATTAATTTGTGTAGTTACATTGTAAGTTAGTAAAATCAGTTCGTTTCTATCTGATTAATGTTTTATTTTATATAATTTTGTAATGTGTCCAATAATTCTCGGACACCTTGTATAATTTACTCTTGATATCTATAATAGCTTTTGTGTTAAGGACTCCACAGGCGGATACATAAACATCCTACAATCACTTGTACAATAATTTAAGTTCCAGGTTTCTTACGGTAACACAATATACAATAGGTCGTATCGAAAATGGGGGAGAGGAGAATAAATATCCGGTGCCACAATAACTAAAATTTCGTGCGATATGCTATTCACAATATTCCATCTCGCTACAGAACTTCAAAATCAGATCCTTCGACAGACGGTTGAAATTTAAGTTAATCAAACCTAGAGTATTCCCACGAATCGCTCCAATTACCGGAAATTTTCCGTTAATACTGTATGAGAAAGGTATTGCGCAAGGGTTTCTGAAAATTCAGAATTTTTTCTAGCGTACGAAAAATCCGTGAAATTCAGGTTTCTTTCCGTCATTTCACGAAAAAGGTGTATAAGAAATAGGCTTCGTTAATTCACGAAAAGAAACACAGAAAGTTGTTCGTGAATTTCAGATTTTTTTTTTACAGTGTATGAATAAGACTACTATGAGAAAGTAATGCATGAGGAAAACTAGAACGCATGTGAGTAATATATATCGCGGTTTTACAGTTAGCCAGCCAGTGTTGACATTTGAAAAGTAATACATCAGGAAGACTCGAATGCACAAAAATAATATTCGTCGGAGTCAGAGCTAGCAAGTGTTAGGATGGGAAACAGCGCATCAAAAAACTAGTAGGCATACAGTATTGATCGCTTATGTCTAGCCAGTTTTAGAATGGAAGGCAGATGATCACTAGGGAAACTACTGTAGAATGTATGTGCAAATATTCATCGCAGTTAGATCTAACCAGTTGAAAAATAAGAAAATCGAGTCTGCATTGTAGAAGCTTAGGTACAGTCAAACGAAAAATGAAAATTTATGCCACTTAGAAGGAAAATTTTCCGTCAGAAAATTTTGATCCCAGGAAAAAGTAATGAAAGGAACAGTACAGAATATTTTTTCTGGTTTGTTTGATTATAGGGGTTTACCTACCCCAGTGAGCAACTCGATAGGCTATAAGCGGTCGCCGTCCCTAATTTCGGGCCACTAGTTGCAGTGAAAAGAGAAACAAGAGCCTTAAGACAAACAAAACATCCATGCCTCGCTGGGATTCGAATCCTGGCCCATCAGAAGCCAGCGTTTAGACCATTGCGCAACCACGGTGGCATACTACGTTTATGTCATTTTTTATCCCCCTCCCCTAGAAGAATAACTGAAATCATGTGTAATACTGTGAACAATTTGCCGTGTCAGAATATCTGTGTTCTTGGACTGGAGGAATATGGTAAAGTTGCATGTGTAATGTTTTTACAAACCTCTCTATGAAAGGACACGTCTATGCTTGTGCTATAAGTTTTTTGAGACTTTTTGTTCCTTCTTTTTGGGTGCTTGTTGAAATCTTCCCTTCACTTCAAAATGTTTTGTAGTTAATAAAGTGCAATTCACCTTGTTTCTTCTCTTGTACATTTTCACAAAACGGCTAATCGTGATATTGCCGTCTTATTTAGGAGAGGAAAATACGGATATCTTTGCTGAAACGTTTCCTTCACTATCATACCCACCCAGAGTTGGAAACAGGTGAAAAGTTTAGGACCCTGACCCGACCCGGATGTTACGTAATTTGACCAGACCCGACCCGAAAAATTTGCTTTGAACTATAAAATCGAAACTCCATTTATAATTATACATAATCATTATACAGTGGGCACCGCTTAATGTGATCACGTCGGTGTATTGGAAATTTGATATAAAGCGGTTGATAACGTTAAGCGTCATCGAAAATGTTTACCTTATTTATAGGTACTGTAATATGCACTGTATTGCAATTGACCTTTATTTAAATATTTTTCGAGCTCGTAATTATACATTTGTTTTCGCCCAAAATCAGGATCATACGTAATAGGAAGGATATACTGTACATAAATGAATCATAAAAAATATTTTTACTTACCTTTGTGATATCTTACACTTTTCCAAAAAAAATGTTAATTGTTGTTTGCTTTACTCGAGCTAGTTTTTTCCCGATAAAATTTTGCAGACGGTAAAAATCTTCATAATTTTCAGTTGTTGCACTATTATGTTCTAAACACCGACTTATAACGCTAAGGGCTTCACGAGTTTCATTTGTCGTTGTAGGTGTTGTATCAAGCTGCATCTCAACATCTTCACTGTCTTCCTCATCTTCCACCAGATCATTCATGATTTCATGAATGCTATCATCATCAGTGAAGGGTGCAGACGTGGATAAATTTTGTCAATGTTTATCCACTGCTGAAATTCCTCGCTATCCTCTTCATCACCGCTTTCTTCCGTGATTTCATTTTCTCGTTCGTCTAGCAATCCTGCTTTAGCAAAACAGTTGACCATAGTGTTTGCGGTCACACATTTCCAGGTGCTTGCCAACATATGCAGCTCATCTAGTACGGATATTTTTTTTTTTTTTTGGAATTTCCGCCACCGTAACTTGATTGCTGGAATCAATCACTTCGATGATTTTCCTCTTCATTTCTCGCCTGTATAGGGTCTCCACTGTTTTAATTACGCCTTGATCAGGCTGAATGAGAGATGTTGTGTTTGAGGGCAAGAAAACCATTTTAATGTTCCTTGGTTGAAGATTGCCAGGATGCGCTGTGCAATTATCGAGAATCAAAGCGATCTTTTTCCTTTTAATTTCTAATTCCCACATCCTACTCTCTGACCAACTTTGAGAATATCGCAAGTCATCCATTCATTAGAATTCGCTTCATAGTCTACTGGAAAATGTTTAACTCCTCGAACACATCTCGGGTTCTTGCTCTTTCCAATAACAAGTGATTTCCGCTTGTCCGTACCTGCCATGTTGCAGGTTAACAGAACAGTTAATCTCTCCTTCTACTTCTTTCCTGCCGACTTTGAGGAATTTTTAAAATCCAAGGTGTGGTCTGGAATGGAAGTGCTCTGTAACACAGTGCCGTTTCATTTATATTGTAGATTTCTTCTGGTAAAAATTCCTTGAGAAGTTCAGGAAAGGTTGATGCTAACCAGACGAACCGCAGCGGGCTTATCAGCATCTTGCTTTTCGCCATAAAGTTTCTTAAAGAAGATGTTGTTCCTATGTCGCCATCGCGTCAGCCAAACTTCTGAAAACGTAAAATCTGTCTCCCCTAATTTCTCGGAGAAATTCATCGCTTTCTCTTTCAAGACCCCGACTAATTGGCGCACTTTGCAGTCCGGCTTGTTTAAACCAACGCAGAAGTGCTTCTTCCACATTTTCACTTTTGCCACATCGCTTTCGTTTTCTCTGCAGTTGCTTATTCTCTATCTCAGCCGATTCAATTTCCTCCTCTGACTTCAGGATTTTTCACAATAACGGCTGGAAAATTCCGAGTGTAGCTGCAGAAGTTTGTTGGTGGCATTTTCCCATAGCATCAAACTTCTGCAAAATGTCTTTCTTTTGACTTATTGTCAAATCTTTTCGTATCGAAGACATCGAAACGAAAAAGAAGACGAAAAAATGTGCCGTTCGAAAGCGAAAAAATTGTCTCTTAACAATTTCAGTGCCAGCGTATTTTATCGCAGCAAACAGAGCAGAGCGAACACAGGTGAATGCAGATAGGGCACTGCCACACTGCTTCACTCTCCGAACTGCCCACCCCCTCGGATGGCCGACCAATCTCACTGTGGAAACCGGGAAAGGTCAGAGGAGGAGAATTCCGGGAATCACTTGCACACGCTTCGAACCCTTTTGTTCCCAAAATGCCCGATGCGCTGGGTGTGTGTGAGGGGTGGGGTTTCACGCTTATCATAGTTGCTTTTCCATAAACATCCTGTACGTTGAGTGTCCTAGGGAAAAGCATTCTTATTTCATAAACGAAGCCTGTGAGGGAGAAGTTTTGACAAGGAACACGAGATCCGTATGAGATAAAGGTATGAGTCAAGTTTCTGATTACATTAAGCGGTGCTTTGATAACAATAACCGGTGATTTTAACATGATTGTAGATACATTAGTTTTGGGTTTCGCGATTCGATAACATTAATCGGTTGATAACATTAACGGTGATCACATTAAGCGGTGTCCACTATATATATATATATATACACAGTGCTTTCAAAAAGTCTTTCCGCAATGAGTATCGTAGGCTATATAGATATACAAATGCATTACAGGAACGTATAATTTACTTACTTATTTACAGGAAGTTTTAAACTGTCGTCCTGCAGATAACCCATTAGCTAACTGTTTTACACATGTTTTCAAATACATCTGCGAGAGTCAAAAAGTCCCTCTCAAATAATGTTAAGGCTGTTTCACTTAATTTTGAGGTTGCTACAGTAAAATTTTTGAATTAAGTAACTTGTATGTTTAATTTCAGATTTTGCTGCTTTCTTGATACATAACAAGCTTCAGAATATGTTTCACAGCAACACCAATTTTCACCAGCTTCTGATGTGTTGAAAGTTTCCAAAATGTGGATGTTGATTTCATCATTGCCCCTCAGAAGGAAGGAACACTCATGAAATCAACATTCACATTTTGGAAACTTTCAACTCATTACAAGCTTGGGAAAATCGATGTAGCTGTGAAACATATTCTGGGTACCTAATGAGACGAAACAACTTCCACCATGTACTCTTCCCATTTTTGTTTTCAACAAGAAAGTATTTGTTGGCCACGACGCCTTTTTCAATCTTTTTAATATTAAATTCATCCATATTAACAAATAAAGCATTAATTCCGACACGACATGCAATTGGAACGGGATGTTAGCACCTCAAACGAAAACCTCTGAATGCTCAATGCAAAAGATGCGATGTGAAAAGTAACTCTCAGTCTTACAATGTGACACGGAGTGTTTGAGAGAGTGAGTCACCAGAGAAGCAGGTGGCAGGCGTTTGCCTGAAAACAAACGCAAAGCAAGTATCGTTTTACGGTATGATATCGGCGAGTAGCGTCTGCGCCGTCTCGTCGGTCGATGGAAATCTTCGTTGCTTTAAGGGGACCAGTTCCTTTTTAGGCTTCGCATGTAAACCTTATGGGAGGTTTCGATGTACTTAGGTACATGTTTCTCACAATAGACTTGGCCTATCAATTGCAAACCTGGCATACATTTTCCTAAAGATATTATACAACACCTGAACTAGAATTATCGCAATCGGTCAGTTAATTAATTTTGTATTAATTAATCAAAATTGTTGTCGATTTTGCCGACGTTTTCATTAGCAACTGTATTTATTATTTTAATTGAGTACATTATTTAGTCATGATTCTAGTTCAGGTGGTTGTTAATATATACAGTAAGGTATAAAAAATTTCAAGCCATTATCTTCAGTGGTTTATGAGAAAAATGTTCCTAAATGTACAAAACCACAACTTTTCAGGGGAGGCAAAAACAAAGAAGACCTGTGACCAGAAGCCTCCCGCGTCATAACTCCTTTTCCTGTGCTTTGCTGAACTTCAGCTTTCTGCTCGCCGTCTTCCTTTGCCTTCCCGCACCTTCTAGAATTTGTTTTTCCTTCTTCCCAGGATGACGACAGATATTCGACCGTCTCACGCTTGCTCAGATGTGGGTGGGCACGGCTACTTGTGCAACTTGTACGCCTAACTTCGAACATTTTTTTCGCCTACAAATTATTTTCTGTTTATCAAATGTCGTATACCATTCGATTCAGCAAACTCTGTTAAAAAAAAATTGAAATAAGAAACAATTACCTAATTTTTTTTTTCCAAGACTGGTTCCCTTAAGAAATATTTTTGTATGACAAATCATTTTTCACTCCACTGGCAGCAGTACCGAGCACAAAATTCTACAGTACGCATTTTTTTTTTTTTTTTGAAATACTTTTTTTTTCTTTTCAAAAAATAAAACAAAAAAAAACCGGCTCGAAATCGGGTCAGGAACACCTTGACCGGACCCGTTTTACCTACAAGAAATTGTCGACCGTTGACACGCTGACCCGCGACCCGTTTCTATCTCTGTAACACCTCCCCCCCACCGCTTTTTTTTTTTTTTTTTTTTTTTGACTGGAGGAGGAGTAGCGGTTTCCACCATGAGTTTCTGAGGCCACTCACTCATTCTAAATTTACATGCGTACATTTGCATGTGATTGATAGTAGAACCCTGCACGGGCCGGGCCTGCCTGTAATTTAAGACTTACGGGTCGGGCCTACAATTTCGTACGCAGGCTTGGACGGGCCTGCACTTGCATGTGTACCGTGTAGTCAGGTTGTTGATAAATTTAGGTCATTCTGTTTTTGAAGTCTCTGTCTTTCCCTTCCCGTGATCATATTTTTTGTTTCTCGCAATCATTCTTCTCTCCCGCCTTGCGCTATTTTTTTATTTATTTATTTATTTTGCGCGCGTCTTTTCATCTTTGATCTTTGGCAATCGCACTCCCCTTTGAAATCATATTCCATTTATTTCGGAAGTTTACACCAGAAAAACACTTGCTCCGTACGATGATTTGCATTTATAGGAATTAGGAATCAATTAAAGCTTCAATATGCGCTAGTAAACTATTCTTAGGCTCTGTCTTTATAATTTTGATTTGCTACTTGCTTTGTTTTAAATATGGATGAATATTGTGTTGGGTAAATTAGAGGTTCGAGGAGCAAAACAATCGGAAAATTGTCTTACATTTGGATTTTGGGAGTTATATCCTAAACCTGAAGAATTAAAATCAAAGACGTCGGGCAAACAGAACGGAATCAAATTCTGCGTACGAGAGTTTGTTGTATCAACTATTAACCATTAAGCATGTTATCGCGTGTGCGTGTGTGTAACTGAGCATCAATTTATACATTGGTGTGCAAAAATTAAGGACGAAGAGGAGAAATTAACATAACATCGGAACGAGCAGGCAGAACGGACCGAAAGACCACTCAGGAGATAGACTAGGGTCCGGTACGGTACGGCATGCGCATATATGCAGCATGACGTAGAGGGGGGGGTGTCGGAAGGGTATAAAGCACACGAGCGGTGTACGCTCAGCAATTCGGTGAAAGCTATAGCACGGTGTACATCGGTTTGAACGACGTCGAGTTGCTGGCCGAGGAGTTCGGGATCGCTCACAGCATCGTTTCACGAGCTTGGAGAGCATTTCAAACGACAGGAACAGATGTCCGAGAGTTTAGCAGTGGTCGTCCACGAGCAACCACGTCGGCGGACGACCGGTATATTGTCCTATAGGCGAGAAGAGACAGACGGTAGACAGCGGGAGAAATCGCAAGGCACATGCAACAAACAACTGGACGTCCGTTATCGCGTTTTACCGTGGCCAGGAGGCTGCACAAAGGTGGTCTATTTGCACGACGACCAGTACGGTGTGTACTATTAACGCCTGATAATCGGAGACGGCGATTTATGTGGTGCCAAGAACACAAGAACTGGACACATCAGCAATGGAGTCGAGTTCTCTTTACGGATGAGAGCCGATTTAGTCTGACGAGGGATTCTGGACGTATACACATCTGGAGAGAGCAGGAAACGCGCAATCACACCTCCAACATAATCGAAAGGGACCGGTTTGGAGGTGGCGGAGTTCTCGTTTGGGGTGGTATCATGCTTGGTAACCATACTGACCTCCACATCTTCGAAGGAAGTTCAGTCACTGGTGTCAGCTATTGTACCGAGGTTTTCCTGCCTCACGTGCGTCTCTTTAGAGGTGCTGTGGGTCCTGAGTTCATCTTCATGGACGACAACGCTACACTTCAACGTATAGTGGCTGCCGCAGAGCTGTTGGAGAGCGAAGATATTCAACGCATGGATTGGCCTGCAAGGTCCCCGGACATAAATCCAATCGAACACGTGTGGGACCTTCTCGGGAGACACTTGGCAGCACGTCACCAGCCGCCAGCAACGATTCCGCAGCTGCGATTGGCGCTACAAGAGGAATGGGCCGCGATGCCTCAACAAATCCTTGACAACCTCGTCCTCAGCATGGACAGACGTTGTAAATCCTGCAACGCAGTCAGGGGGGATCATATCCCCTACTAAAGACTGGATTTTTCTTGACAGCCGCCTGTCACATGGACGTTTCTGCCTTCTGTCCAGTTGTGCTCGAAGCTACCTTTTCAATAAAGTGCCTTTGTATCTTTTGGATTTCTTGTCTGGACGGTTTTGCTCACTTGTCCCATATTCTTACATCTCGGGGATCTTATGGTATGATTTGAGTCGATGTGGAGCACTTCTGCACGACGTTACATTCGAAAAACCGTCTCGTCCTTAATTTTTGCACGCCAGTGTATTATGCTTTGGGCAAAAGTGTCAAAGAAGACAGTACTTGACTCGTATAAACAGTGATCTGCCCATACGAAGGATTCGATTATGACATGACGATAATTTACTTAAGTTCACTGAATACTATTTATTGCATTTGCTGTATTTCTGGTTACTGGTGGGTTAGTTAACTTACTTATGCCCTCTTTTTACACGAGTTGCGAGTTAGTCCAAGAAGTTACAGTACAAATGCCGTCTGTGTTAAAGCAAGTGACAGTTACGCAAATAAAACCTATGGCGGACCTGAATGGCCGGGCTTGGCATTACTTGGTTGGGCCCGTGGCAGGCTCGGGCCTAAAAATGTTGCCTCTGCAGGGCTCTAATTGATAGTTTTTTTACCAGCTACACCATTTTAATAACACAGAAGCTCGATTCCAAGGTTAGACTACACTTACATCACCGCGGTTTAAATGCGGATCTGTAATACAACCAGAAACTGAAAACAAAAAGCTTGCCTGATCGATTGCTTTCAGAACTGGAAACTGCTTGCTTGATTTCGTGCTTCATGCAGACGGCATTTCAGAAATCATGTATCTTGTCTTGAAGAGACACGGAACCCACATTTTCGATAAAATGTCTGCTGGAACTCTTTTCATAGCATGTTTCTCCCTCCACTCATAAACGATCAAGGGAAGTTCGAAGAAAAAAATGGAAGGAAACGTGAAAAAAGATGGTGGAGGGAGAGACGGGCAATCAAATACGAATCATTCCATCGTAGTTGCAGAAAAGGCACTTCAGGACAGCAACAAATTTTTCTGCACACGCTTCGAAATCAGACAGCTTCTTGCTCTTGAAAAGAAAAAAAAAGAATGGGAAAATAATTTTGAAAATTTCGTCCATTTTAATCAAATTACGTGAGGTGAAAACTTTTGTCTGTTCCATTATATCGCTCTTTGTGAAACTTTCGATTCGATCTATGAGGGGAAAAAAACAGAGCATTCATTGGGAATATTTTTTCAACAACTTTACATTAAGCTTATTCTTTCACGCCGGTAAAATACATTTTTAACACAGAGTGCAAGATTAATCACAAAATGTTAAGTCGGGCGGTTCAAGTAGTTTTCAAAACTTACGTTTCCACGCTTACTTAGAACGTGCTGAAAATTAATCTCAAAATGTTGTCTCCACAAAACATGTGCCAAAAGTAACAACAAAATAAGGCGTATAACGAAGTAAATTTCTCCGTCATTTTTATCCGCGCCAGGATTCGAACCCGGGTCCCCTCATTCCGGAATAAGTTGCTCTACCAATTGAGCTACGCGGACGTTTTATTCTGATTCCTATCTGCCTTTATGTCGTGTGCGTCCTTCTGGCAGGTACGTCACATCTCCTGGTACGTTACAGGCGTTACAGCACAAGCACTACACAGTGCTGTAATTAAGTAATGAGACTGAATTTAAGAAAAAGAAGGAAAACTTATATGAATATATTTTATTCGAGGAACATTCCTCTTGCGTTAATACAAGAGGTGGCACGATCAGCCCACAAAAGGGAGGACTTGCAGAAGTTATCTTTTAGTACGGAGTAAAGGGCTGATGTTACAATTCTTTGTATGTCTTCAATGTCTTGGAAAACGGTTCCTTTTAAAGGCAACATTAATTTAGGGAATAGAAAGTAATCACTATAAAATATTCACCGATGCTGTCGCACGTACGGTCATCCACAAACATAATTTCCAAATTGCAAGTCAATGTTTGTGAATGACCGTACGTGCGACAGCATCGGTGAATATTTTATACTGACTTTTCGTACGATAGACTTTTAGTATTAATAGAAAGTAATCACATGGTGACAAATGTGGAGAACAGGAGGGATGGTTGAGTACATACACTTGTTTTTGTGCCAGAGATTGCTGTACGCTGACTACTCTGTGTGCAGGTGCGTTATTGTGAAGAAGGAACCATTGCCTGCTTTTGTACTCTCCCTGAGCAGTCCTCTTCAGGTATCGTTCCAAAATGGATGTGTAAACATTGCGAGTGGCAGTTCTTTCAGGAATGAACTCGTGATGCAGAATTCCCTTGCTGTTGTAAAAGCACACACGCATTGTCTTGATTCTGGACTTCTGTAATCTTTATCTTCTTTCCTTTGGGTGACTGTGGCGACTTCCACTTAACACTTCGACTCTTCATTTCAGGATCATAACGAAACACCATGTCTCGCCATCTGCTACAATGCTTGGAGAAAATTTTGCATTGTTTCTGCAGTCTCCACGATACTTTTTGCGCACTTCATTAGTGCATGTTTCTGGTCGTCTGACAAAGCATGCGGAACAAAACGAGTACTAACTCCCCTCCCCCCTGCACTAAAACTTGACGAATCGTCTCCTTATTAACACCGAGCTCACATTCCAGCATCCTCAAGGTCACACAACGATCACTTTTTATCCTTCTTTTTCGAACATTCTCAACGAGTCCAGACCTGCGCACTGAAATCGGGCTCCCGGGCCTTTCGTCGTTTTCCAAATCTTCCCACCCGTCTTTGAAATGTGCGTACCATCAAAATATTTATGCACACGATAGGTAATTAGCATCATACACATCACACGATAATTCAACGGCCTGAGATGCAGTTTTACCGATTTTCAAACAGAACTGGATATTTGCTCTGTGCTTCACGACAAAGCGGTGACAATGTTCTTCCACCGAATGACGTCATGCACGGCGTAAGTAATCATCTGCGCAATTACCACGCAAACGCTGTTGCCAGATAATATATACATGTACTGTATGTAGCTGATAAATGACTTATCGAAAAACCATGCCTACCCGACCCGTATGTTTTACAGGGATTTAAAAAAAATCAGTTTCATTAATTAATTGCCAAGCTGTGTATTTTTAACAACATATGAAAAAATGTGACACACAATTATGAACTATCACATAATTTACGCGAAGGTTATTAAAAAGATCATGTTACCACGAAATATATTCCAAATTTGAACACTGAATATACATAATGCCAGAATGAGCCAAAAGTTTGTCCCATTTTGAGCCACACATAATTTCCAGCCTCCATTCCTATACTAAACACGCGTCAGATTAGACTGGGTACCACGTGGTACACACGAGGCTGATGACGTAGACTTGGCACGGAGCCACATTGCGTTATCAGGTAAGCAGAGGATGGAGAGCAGTAAATATGCTGTTGGCGTGCACCTACGTCATAACTGGGAAAAAGGGTTACACGCGACAGCAAGCTAGAGAAATTTGCTCAGTTATAGACGAGTAAACAGTGCACACCAGTTCTGCACGAATAATGGTTCCGGCGTTTCAACGCTGGGGTACACCAGTCTGAAAGACAAGCGGAGGTAAGGACATCCTACGACCACCAACACTGACACCCTACTAGAAGCTGTAACAGGGAACCCCGGTACCAGTACATCACATTTGACAGCTGAGTAGGTGGAAGTCTTCTCAATCCACCATCATAATACCAACAATTTAACTGATAGAGACGCAAAGCAAGCCCAAAAAGGGAAGATTAAGCAGTGAAATGGCCAATATCTCTAAGCACGTAATATACGTAGAAGCCAGTGAGCAACATTAGGTAATCCAAAAAGTAAAGCAAAATGTTGTAATGCTGAATTAAACACATAACACATACACAGTGTGGCAAAGAATTTTTAAGACTGGGTCTGTAAAATGAAATAGAAACAAGAAATTATAATTTCTTTTGGTTTGTTATTCAAAATAAGTCCCTCCGGCTTCAATACACTTGTTACAGCGATTTAATAATGATTCGAATGCCTGTTCCAGTTCACTTTGCAGAATTGCCTCCAAAGAACGCGTCGAAGCTGTTTGTATGGCCAAAATATCATCAAAATAACACCCTTTTTACGTCATTTTAAGTTTTGGGAATAAAGAAAAGTCGCAGGGTGCTAAATCAGGCGAATACGGTGAACGATTCAACACACAGACGTTATTTTTCGCCAAAAATCTACGAACAAGAAGTGAGGTTTGACTGGGTGCATTATCGTGCAACAAACACCAACTGTTTTCATCCCGATATTCTGGACGAAAGCGACGAATTCTGCCCATCAAACGCCTCAAAACATTTAAAAAACACTCACCAGTAATTGTTTGTCCACTTGGAACAAATTCTTTGTGGATAATACCCTTACTATCGAAGAATGTAATGAGCGTTGTTTTGATTTCCGATGGAACTTTTCTTGTTTTTTTGGCTTGTGGTGAGTTTTTTGACTTCCATTCCGCACTTTGTCGCTTTGTTTTAGGATCATATTGAAAACACCATGCTTCATCACCTGTAACAATCGATTTTAAGAAGTTTGGATCATTTTCAGCGGCTGAATTGATGTCTCTGCAACGTGCACTTCTCCTTGATTTTTGTTCATTGGTTAACGTGTGTGGAACAAATTTAGCACAGACTTTTGTTTCGCCCAAATCTTCATGCAGGATGGTTCGAATCATTCCTTTGTTGATGTTTAAAGACTCTTCCATCATTCTTAGTTACGCACATTGATTGTTTTCCACGAAATCACGCACTTTTTCAATTATCTCAGGTGTTCTAGATGAACTTGGTCTTCCGGTATGCTTATCATCTTCTAGCGTATCTCTTCCGTCCAAAAAACGTTTGTGCCACAGGAAAACATTTGATCTACTTAAACAAAACTCACCGTTAACTTGTTTCATCATTTGGTACGTTTTCGAGGCACTTTCCCCAAGTTTTGCGTTAAATTTAATAACAGCCCTTTGTTCCATCTTAATAATTCAACATGAAAAACATTTTACTTCTCTAATGAACGCCCGTTTCGTTTGAGTTACTTTAACAACTGCGCAGTACTTTTGGCAGAAAGCAAGCAGATGGTCATGGTTTATAACGCATTCACGATTACACTGGTGGTGCCACCGTAGGCTGAAATCTAGCGCCAGTCTTAAAAATTCTTTGACGCACTGTGTACAACGGTTGGACAAAATAATGTGACCACCTAGAAAAGAAACTATGTCTTTATTAATAAGGTATTGGATCGCCATTTACCTTTAATACAGCTTCCAACCTTCTTGGAATAGATTCATACAGCTTTTGAATAGTATCCAGTGGAATGTTGTACCATTCATCGATCAGATCAGTTAATTGCTTCAGAGATGTTGGCTGAGGTAATCTGTTTCTCACTCTGCTCACCGAAACTGCCCACAATGGTTCGATGATATTCAAGTCAGGTGATTGATCTGTTCAGGGCAGATGTTGAAGTTCAGCTTGGTGCTTCCTCAAACCAAGACTGAACTGTTCTGGCTGTGTCTATGGGCACATTATCATCTTGAAAAATGGCACCATTATTGGGAAACAAGATTTTGACCAAAGAACGCATCTGATCTCTTAGAACGTTCACGTACACGCTGGCAGTAACTGTACTCTGTAGGGTAATGATGCGATCAGCAGAATAGCAAGATATGGCCGCCAAAAGAATCACAGATCCGTCACCATATTTGACAGTTGGCAGCCAACATTTCAAACTGTAAGATTCCTTGAGGGTTCTCCATACTTAAGCCCGACCTATTGTTGGGAATAATGTAAATGAGGACTCATCGAACCATATGACACGTTTCCAATCATCAGCTGTCCAGGTTTTATTCTCATGACACCAACTTTTTTGCATTGTAGCGTTGGTTCCCGAGAGTTTGTTTAGCAGTGGTAGCTCTTCCATAGAAGTTGGCTTCGTGAAGTTCTCTACGGACTGCTTTTGTGAAAACAGGGTCTTCCAGGTGGATATTCAGGTGTTGCAGTAGGTTTGTGTTATTTGGACACAGTCCTTGGTAGTGTTCTGCGGTCCCTCTCACTCACTCTTGGTTTTCGCCCAATATTGTTCTTCGTTTATGATATTATGCCATGCTTTGTGTACGCAGTCGTAACCGCGGAGACTGCTGCTCTTGAAACACCAAACAATTCGGCGGTTATGGTTACATACGCTCCTGCTGAACGGGCTCCCATCATCTGTCTTCTTTGGAAGATTGACAATTCACCCAATTCCCCGACCCCTCGTACTAACCACTGCTGAGCACAAGCTGTACTATACTGGCATACAAACTAGAGAATATATACAAAGAAAAGATATACAAACGACTACCACAACGTTTGTTTTACTCAGTGTATCCTACACGAATAACATTTACCTCCATAATTCATGGTTTTTACATTATTTTGTCCAACCCCTCTATATGCATAAAAATGTCATGATAGGAACATTTTCGTGTAATATTTTACAGAAGTATCTATGCTATTAAAATACTACTGACTGAACTAGCACCAGACGCACGTCAAATTACCAAGATAATATCAGAGAATGAAATTCTCTCTTGCTGTATTTATCGGGTTGCTCGGATCCCAGATGAAGACAGCTGTTGGATATGGACCCTAACCTTTGGGAATACAGTGCCAAATTTATCGCACGGTGCCTCCTTATTCGGAAAAACTGCATACAAGCCAGGATACGTTCACTTGTTCTTGGATTAAAAGTAACATAATTTGATTGAATTAAGGTAGCCTCTGAAAGGAAAGGGGGATGAATGGAAAAATCGTGAATATTTACAGAAATCTTTCATTAATAAATCTCAGCTCTAAAAACACTGGTAAACACATGTTTTCTCCCGGACATAATTTTTTTTATTCTTTAGTATTTTCATACGAGGAATACAGATTTGTTATCCAGATTTTGCTATCACATATACAGTGCTGGCCACCCAAAATGCAACACCGATTGGCCTGAAATTCGCAGCTTGCGTCGCCCGCGAGAGGACATGCAAATGATTAGCATTGCAGAGCATATGCAAATCATGTGCGCCAGGCAAGCCACCGAGAAGCCGTATAAGAAGAGTGCACAGAAGGCGGGGTGTAAATAGTGGAAGTGTGTTGTGCTGACGGACCTGTGCGTGGGAAGCTTCCTGGGGCCTCGTCGCAGAATACGGCAGTCATTCCAGCACGTTTCGGAGTTCGACAGGGGATGAATAGTGGCTTATCGCGACAGCGGTTTATCGTAACGAGACATCGGCGCCCGTGTGAGACGACATCCAGCCACAGTGAGGTGAGTATGGATTCGGCGGGTGCAGGAGGAACGGACGGACCGGCGTGAGCGATTGCCGCAGCCGCGGCACACCACCTAACCAGTGGGCCGGCATGTTGTGCGGCGGGCTTTGAAGGCTTGCACCGCCACATCACGAACGTTAGCGCAGGAATTAGGGTGTGTTGCGCAACAACCTGTGTCAGCATATACCGTTCGACGTCGTCTGCAGGAGCGGGGACTGATCTCACGGCGCCCATTGCTCCGATTACCATTGACGTTACACCACCGGCGAGTGCGGCGACAATGGGCCACTGAGCGCCGCACATGGACTACGGAATGTCACGACATTGTCTTCTCCGACGAATCCCGCTTCTGCCTGCAACGCCACGATGGTCGGATCCGCGTGTGGCGGTACCACGGCGAGAGACTGTATGACACCTGCATTATGCATCGTCATACCGGCCCGTTGCCTGGCGTTATGGTTTGGGGCGCGATTGGATATGACACCTACACTCCTCTGGTACGCATCGCCGGTACACTCAACAGCCACCGCACCATCTCCCACGTTTTGGGGCCTGTAGTCCTCCCTTACCTGCAGGACCTACCAGCGGCCACGTTTCAACAGGACAATGCGCGCCCGCACGTGGCACGCATCGTACAACAATTCTTTATGGCCCACCAGGTGTCACTGTTGCCGTGGCCCGCCTGTTCTCTCGATACGTTGCCAATCGAACCATCGAACACCCCTGGTCACTGATCGGCAACCGAGTGGTCCGGCAAGCACCACCCGCGGCTACGCTTGATGAACTGTGGCAACGTGTGGAAGCAGACTGGACCGACATACCTCAAGCCCATATTCAAAGCCTCTTTCGTTCGATGCCGCGGCGTGTAGTGGCCGTTATTGCCAGCCATGGGGGCCACACGAACTATCGATGTCTGCGTGTTCCGCAAGTCACACGGGCCTGTAAGCTCAATCATTTCATCTTTGTATCTGTTGTTATGTGTCCAGTAAATCTGGTTTTGCTATCTCGTGTCCTTCTTGGTGTTGCATTTTGGGTGGCTAGCAGTGTAGTTTTAGAGATATAAAGAATATGTTGGGTTTTTTTTTTAAATTTTTTATGTTGAAAATATTTTCTTTTTTTTTTCTTTTTTGCCAGAAATAATTCCAATATTGACTTGGATCTCATAGCATCGTTTATTCATATGAGAAAATAAAAAAAAAAGCTGCAGGCGACATAGAAACTCTGTTTCGTTCGTGTTTTATCCAAGGGGAAGGAAGGAGGTTTCCTGTCCGCACGTGCGAATGAGTCATAGACATGGCGCCACATGCACCTTCCCGGCTGCTCACTCGACTACGTCTTATGTCTCAGTTCTCTGTAGACAGCCGAAGTGAACGCTGTGCTATTGCCTTTTTATTAGTAGCTTTTGTTTGTGTGTGAAAACTTAAAAATGCCAGGCAAGTGCGTCAACTATCCGGATACGTTTTGTTATGTGTGCGGTAAATTGACATTCAAACCTCAAAGGCGGAACTTTACCCCGTTAATACGAAAGTGTTATCAGATTTACTTTGGTTGCAAAGTAGGAGATCAGGACAAGAGTTAGGCCGCACATATTTGTTGTGTTACATGTTCAAGACTTTAAACGGGGTGGGCAAACGGTTCTCGCCATAGGCCATTTGCAGTTCCCATAGTGTGGAGAGAGCCGAAAGATCATTCTTCGGACTGTTATTTTTATATAACAAATACAAAGGGAATCAGAAGTAAGTCGAAACACAGTTTAAAATATCCCAACTTACCTTCAGCAATGCGACCTATTCCCCACAGTGATGATATGCCAATACCACCTCACCAGGTATCAACCGATATAAATGAAAATTCAAGCTCTGAAGAGGATCAGAATGAAGTTCACGCTGATCGACATGATGCATGTTTCGGAATTTTTAATTAGCCTCATTTATTGACACAAGGAGACCTAAATGATTTATTGCGTGATTTAAATTGATCTAAAAAACAGGCAGAACCTTTGGGATCACAACTAAAACGGTGGAACCATCTTGATCACGGAACTAGGTTAGGCTACTTTCAAAATCGTCAACAAGAATTCAAGGAGGTTTTCTCGCAACAAGGAGATATAGTGTACTGTAAGGATATTTCATCAGTGATAGACACTATAGAACATGCTGATAACGCACAGGAATGGCGTTTGTTTATAGATTCGTCAAAAGTTAGCCTAAAATGTGTCCTTTTGCAGAATGAAAACAAATTCCCATCAGTTCCACTAGCTCATGCTATTAATACACTGCTGGCCATCCAAAATGCAACACCAAGAAGGACACGAGATAGCAAAGCCAGATTTACTGGACACATAACAACAGATAAACAGATACAAAGATGAAACGATTGAGCTTACAGGCCCGTGCGACTTGCGGAACACGCAGACATCAATAGTTCGTGTGGGCCCCTATGGCTGGCAATAACGGCCGCTACACGCCGTGGCATCGAACGAAAGAGGCTTTGGATGTGGGCTTGGGGGTATGTCGGTCCAGGCAGCTTCCACACGTTGCCACAGTTCATCAGGCGTAGCAGCGGGTGGTGCTTGCCGGGCCACTCAGTTGCCGATCAGCGACCAGACGTGTTCGATGGGTGACATATCGGGAGAACAGGCGGGCCACAGCAGCAGTGACACCTGGTGGGCCGTGAAGATTTGTTGCACGACGCGTGCCACGTGCGGGCGCGCATTGTCCTGTTGAAACGTGGCCGCTGTCAGGTCCTTCAGGTAAGGCAGGACTACAGGCTCCAAAACGTGGGAGATGTAGCGGTGGATGTTGAGTGTACCGGCGATGCGTACCAGAGGAGTGTGGGTGTCATATCCAAAAGCGCCCCAAACCATAACGCCAGGCGACGAACCGGTATGGCGATGCATAATGCAGGCGTCATACAGTCTCTCGCCGCGGTGTCACCGAACGCGAATCCGACCATCGTGGCGTTGCAGGCAGAAGCGGGATTCGTCGGAGAAGATAATGTCGTGACATTCCGTAGTCCAGGTGCGACGCTGAACGGCCCACTGCCGCTGCACTCGTCGGTGGTGTAACGTCAATGGTAATCGGAGCAATGGGCGCCGTGCGACAAGACCCCGCTCCTGCAGACGACGTCGAACGGTACGTGCTGACACAGGTTGTTGCGCAACACACCCTAATTCCTGCGCTAACGTTCGTGATGTGGCGGTGCAAGCCTTCAAAGCCCGCCACACAACATGCCGGTCCTCCCGCCCGGTGGTGTGCCGCGGCTGCGGCAATCGCTCACGTCGGCCCGTCCTTCCCACTGGCACCCACCGAATCCATACTCGTCTCACTGTGGCTGGATGTCGTCTCACACGGGCGCCGATGTCTCGGTACGATAAACCGCAGTCGCGATAAGCCACTATTCGTCCTCTGTCGAACTCCGAAACGTGCTGGAATGACTGCCGTATTCTGCGACGAGGCATGAGGAAGCTACCCACGCACCGGTCCGGAAGCACAACACACTTCCACTACTTACACCCCGCTTTCTGTGCACCCTTCTTTCTTATAGGGCTTCTCGGTGGCGTGCCGGGCACACATGATTTGTATACGTCCTGCAATGCTAATCGTTTGCA
The DNA here is from genome assembly GCA_039090855.1 of Macrothele yani. Taxonomy (NCBI): domain Eukaryota; kingdom Metazoa; phylum Arthropoda; class Arachnida; order Araneae; family Macrothelidae; genus Macrothele; species Macrothele yani. The sequence goes on from CM077015.1 coordinate 28,406,032, forward strand.
TGTCCTCTTGCGGGCGACGCATGCTGCGAATTTCAGGCCAATGGGATGCTTCCTTCTTGGTGTTGCATTTTGGGTGGCCAGAAGTGTATGAAAGAAACCTATAAAAATATGAAGATTATTCTAAACAAGATACAGTATGAAAAATTCATTTGGAACATATGTGGAGACCTCAAGGTTATCGCTATGCTGCTCGCGTTACAGTCTGGATACACAAAACGTTTGCTTTTTTTCGCGCAAGTGGGACAGCCGGGATGGTAAAAGTCATTTCAAAAGAAGACATGGCCTTCACGTAAATCTCTTACACCTGGTGAAAAAACTGTTATGAATGCTCCTTTAGTTGATCCCAAAAACATCTATCTCCCACCTGTTCATACCAAATTAGGTTTGACGAAATATTTTGTGAAAGCCATGGAAGTGGTTTTTTGTACTTGAAGGAGAAGTTCCCCAAAATTAGTGATGCAAAAATTAAAAAGGAATTTTCGTAGAACCACGAATTAGAGAACTAATGAAAGATGAAACTTTTGAAGGACGTTTGAATGACTTAAAAACACGCGCATGTTTTTTTTTCAAGAATTTAGTGAAAAACCTTTTAGGCAACAAAAAGTCTGACAACTATACGGATGTAGTACAAGAGATGGTGAAAGCATATGAAGACTTAGGCTGAAATATGTCTCTGAAGATCCACTTCCTTCACTCTCACTTAGATTTCTTTCCCGAAAACCTGGGCGCCGTAAGTGATGAATACGGTGAACGCTTTCATCAGGACATTTCAAGCATCGAAACAAGATATAAAGGAGAGTGGAGTTCAAGTATGTTAGCAGATTACTGCTGGACTCTCAAAAGGGACCTTTCTGAGGCAAAGTATTCCAGGAAATCTTCAACTAATTAATTTCCATAAGTGTACATGTTATTAATGTAAAATATTTACGTAACTGCCACACAGAAACCTTACGTGATTGACAAAAATGGTTTTCATTATTGAATTCAGCCAGACAAATACTATAAAGCTTGGCCAATAACATCTTTGGGGCAGAGTTTTTTTGGTAGACCAGTGAAATCAGTGTGTTGCTCCATTATTAGAATTCTATCGCGGTGAAAGTAACGCCGGGTGCGCAACTACTCTGCATATTCAAATCCTTCGCAAAAATTTACATAGAGAGATGTTACATGATAATATTAGTCATAAAACCCTATATCGCCATATAGCATACGCTGGGTATGTATGCCAAAGACCAGAATCGTAGCAAGCTTTTCTTATCAGGGAGGGCAAGACACTTGAAATTACGCCCCTTCGAGTTCAAAATTACGCCCCTTCGAGTTCAAAATTACGCCCTTTCGAGTTCCACTCAAATAATACGTGGTTTTTATTTTCTCACACACCACCATTGTAGGAAAGTATTATGATCGTTCAAAAATCGCACTTCAGGTTTTTGAAACAGTTTTATTAAAAATGTTAAAACTAGGTAAATACCCAAGAACCAGAGATTGTAAATAACAAGTGAAGCGTAAAAATTTTGGAAACGCCGACAACACAACACTCCAGAAAAATGCAGAACGAAAAACAAACCAGCGCAGAACGAATGAGTATCGGTTAGTGAACATAGCAATAGGAGAAGCTTTAGGGGTAGAGCTTGGAAAAATTCCTTTCAAGGTCAAACGCCCAGAGAACTTTCTGGGACAGAGCACAGAAGATTAATTATCTCTTCATTCCAACGACATGTTCGGGAAAGTCATAGAGGTTAGGCATATTACTCATATGAGCATATTGCTTTCTATGCCTCCATTCCCTGTTTTGGAATTTTTTTTTCATGGATATGAGATGTTCACACCTCATTGTGTATGTTACTTTGTACCCTGGTCAACTGCATGGAACACTGTATGAGGCTAACTAAAGTTTTTAAAAAGAAAATACTGAACAGTGCCATTTTCTGTTTTTAGTTACAATTTCTACATTTTACATCCCCCAAATCATGAATTTACATCCCTGGAATGACCATTCGGGAAGGGCGGTTGCCCTCCCTGACCTCCCGGTAGCTACTGCCCTGCCAAAGACGTCTCATATAATTCCAGAATTTTCCTTACGCATAATTTTCCTGCTAGATGACGCAAATATGCTTGTTTAGCAGTTCTGCTTCTGAGTCAGAAAATTATTTTTAAATCGCACATATCCGGCGTCATCATCCTTTTTTAAGAGTGGGCAGATCTGTAGAAATAGTAAACTGGGTTGTGCTAGGGCGATTCAAAAATCATTTCCGTTTCTCGACAGCTGATGAAAACGTGTATAAATGCATAAACGGAAAAGTTTACTCTTCGAAATACGTAGTATCCATCGTGCTCGATGGTCCTACATCATCGTGATGGTCTTGAGTCCCCCCTGCGAAAAAATTCGTTTGGTTTCGACGCAAAAAACATATTGAACCCAAAGTTCAACATCGTGGAAATGTTTTCCCGCAGATAAAGTGCCATGGACAGGAATAAGTGGTAGTCCGAAGGGGCAAGTTCCGAACTATAAGCAATGTGAGACATTAACTTAAAACACCCCAGTTCGTATTTTTTCCTTAGTTGACCGGGCATGATGAGCAGGAGCATTATTCTGTTGGAGGATAACTCGTTTACGGTTCACTACAGCTGCGGCGTACTTTCGGCTTAAAGCGGCATACATTCGCTTCAACTGGCCACAGCACAGTTGTGCATTAATGCCTGGGCCATCTGGAACCAATTTCCCATGAATAGGAAGTTCCACCATACGCATAGCATAAATTTGTGCTGAAATCTTTCCATTTTTGGGACTGGTTTTGATGACTTTTAAGGATCTAACCACCGTTTACTCATGTCGGAGTTCAGGGAAAGTATCCACTTTTCATCTCATGTTCCAATTCGCCTAAAAGAACGGTTGTCGTGGGGATTTTCCAGCAATTGGCAACGCACCCGCACACGTCGCTGAGCTTGAGCAGCAGTCAGTTCATGGAGTACTTGTCGATAGCTTCTGTGTATCTTGACGATCTTGTGCATTTCGTGAACAATTGTGGGCTGCGGTATTCCCAGCTCATTTGACAGTTGTCTGGCGCTCGCGCAGGAATTTGACTCTACGACTTGGCGTACAGCTTCAGAATTCACTGTCGAAGGCTTTCCAGCATGGGCTTTGTCCTTAAGGCTGCAGTCCCCGTTTTTAAATCGCTGAAACCAAAATCTACCCGTTCTTTCAGACACTGCTTCTTCATCTTCCATAGCACAAATTTCCCTCGCTGCAGCGGTAAACTGTTTTTTAAAGAAAAACCGTAACAGTACACGGATCGTGAATTTCTCGTCCATAGCTTTTGACAGCAGAAAATTTTCCAATAAATCACGACAGCGTGTGCTCCTATTTGCATCAACTAGATGATACCAGTTTTCCAGTCATGCGTTGTTCTTACCTGCATAACGCATGCGCACCGAGTAATTGTCTGACACAGGATGACTGTTCAAAACAGCCATGACTTGAATCACCCTGATATGAATTCTTATTAAGTGAACTTAAGCAGTAAGATAACTTAGGATCACATTTGTGCTCTTTCTTAATTAAACGTAATATTAACAAACAACCGTCGAATACACTGAAAGTGTCAGGAACTGCTAGGAAATTTACAAAATTATATGTGGGCTATGTAAGATGTATATATAATTTGTAAAGACGGAATACAGGTGTTTTGCTCCCAAATTTTACAGTGACAGCAAGATCACCACGAAAACACTTGGTGTCATATTTTTACAGCTGACAGCTTAAAAAACAAGAAAGATGGCACCAAATGTTTGGTTGTAATGAGCACGTCCATCCTTCCAGGCACGAATAAAATATTTGAAGTTATTCGGAGTCAATTGAACCCGTTAGAAAAAATAATCAAACGGATTTCTGCAATCGATAAGACACATCCAGAAATAGAAATACCTACTTGTTCCTACTAGCGGCTGAAAAGTACAGGGTGTCCATAAAGTCTTTCCCACATCACAAAAATTAATATTAAAACATGTATTACAGGTACAAGGAAGGAATTTCACGCCAATGATGGTGCACAAATAAAGTTTTTTTTTCAGTGTCTGTACACCTCCACATGGACGCCATTTGTGTGGCCCGGAGGACATCTAAGCAATATTCGATTTCACGCCATGTTTTGTTTAACATCTCAGCAGAGACAGGACCAATGGCGTCCGTTATTGTTCTCTTCAACGACTCGACATCCGGAACACTGCTAGAGTAAACTTGGCCTTTCACATAACCCCATAGGAAAAAGTCTAGAGGGGTTACAGCACAGTTGCGGGGTTTAGAGTTGAGGGGTTACAGCACAGTTGTTATGTCATGCGATCTAGGTGGACATGTCAATGAACCGTCACGGTCAATCCATCTGTCGGGAAATGTGGCATTCAGGAACTCACGAACCATTACTGATCAATGTGTTGGGGCACAGTGTTGTAAGAAAATAACCAAAGGTTGGAGTGCATGCGACTGAGGAGCTACAAAATGTCCCAGCATGTCCAGGTATACGTTGCATGTTACTGTGGGCTCTGTAAAAAGGAAGGGTTCGATGATTCTGTCATGCATTAAGCCGCACCATACGTTCACTTTCGGGCTATCCCTCTGTTGTTTGATGACATAATTGGGATTTTGTGATCCCCATATTCGCACATTGTGTCTATTTACCGTACCAGAGACGTAGAATGTGGCTTCATCTGAGAAACAGACACGGTGCAGATAATCACTATCATGAGCTATGCGCTGCAACATCTCCGTCGCAAATGCAGCACGGTGAGGATGGTCATCAGGCTCAAGATTTTGAACGATCTGTACCTTATAAGCATACAGATGAAGTCGTTTGTGTAAAATTTTGTGAACCGTGGCACGGGGAATCCCAGTTTCCAGTGAAGCACGACGAATGGATTTCCTGGGGCTTCGCAGAAATGTCTCCTGAACAGCTGCAGCTGTCTTTTGTGTAACCGATGGTCGGCCCTCTCGGGGGAGATCACCATTTGTACCCGTCGCTTTAAACTTTTCAAACCAAGCTTTTATGCTTTTTTGGTCCGGTGGTGATCGTCTGTACTCTTTTCTGAAATGACGCTGGACAGTAACCGGCGATTTGGTCTCATGGAACCTCAACACGCATGCCGCGTTTTCTTGCGTAGAAGCCATTATCGATGAAATGCCTCTCTTATTCAACAGCAGCGCTCACCTAAAGAACAGAAAAAACATACTTTATGAGTGCTGCTATATTACGTTGCCAACCATTTTATTTTAACTCCCATAGATTTCTTTTTGATTAATTTTTGTAATGTGGGAAAGACTTTATGGACATCCTGTAATTTGGCGTCCGCTTTAATAATTAAAAAATTATCCCACCAGCAAACGCGTGACCACAGCACGTCACGGCGACAACGACTGGAACATCGCGAGTGGGCAATGGAACATTGGAAGTTGCCTACTCTGATAAATCCCGTTCCTTACAGCATGGAATAGATGGACGGTGGAAGGTAAGACGAACAGCTGCGGAAAAGATGGTAATAAAACCACTATTAAAGGACACCACCGAACAACGGTAACCTACGACTAACGGCAAGTTTTGATTGGCACCGAACAGCGTCCGTAGGATTGACATCAAGGATAACCTCCGAACAACAGAACCTCTTAACAGCGGTCAACAGACCCTCCAGTTATTCCTGAAGGATATCCAACAAACACCTTGTCCCTTAGGATTTTGCGTAGTTCCTTCGGTACTTCGGCGAGAGGAATGAGATAAGGACAGAGAATATTGCTGAAGTGTCTTGAACAGAGGGTGTTGGATTACGACGGATACAATGGTGTGCTAAAGGCTTTACGAAACCCGCCATCTTGTATTGTGCCTTCTCTTGTTAACCAACGGGCAAACGTATTTCACAAATCGCTCGGGCAATTGTGCACATTTTGGAACACCGTTTGTGGCTAACGCAAGGTATATGATAAATAAAAAGTAAATAAAGAGGTGGGCTTAACAGTAATTTTTCTGTCACCGTTATCACAGTGACAGGAAAATTACTGTTAAGCCCACCTCTAATAGCTATAATAGTTTTGGGCTTAAGATGTCCACAGACTGATACATAGACATCATACAATCACATGTACAATAATCTAAGTACCCGGTTTCTTACGGTAACACGATATACACCAATGAGCCATTATATTATGACCACCTACTTAATAAGCCGTAGGACCCCCTTTAGCCAGCAAAACAGCGGCCACTTGGTGAGGCATCGATTCGATGAAGTGACGATAGGTATCCTGGGGTATCTGGTACCATCAATAGCAGGTCCTCCAGTTCCCGTATAATTCGGGGTGGTGGTGATTTAGAGTGAACCTGTTTTTCCAAGTCGAACCACAAATGTTCGATTGAGTTTATGACAGGTGAATTTGGAGGCCACGGCATTAACAGAAAATCCCCAGCATGTTCCTCGAACCACTCCTTCACGATTCTGGCAGAGTGGCATGGCACATTATCCTGTTAATAATGTCAATCACCAGCAGGGAACACAGTTGCCATGAATGGATGAACTTGGTCCTCAACAATATTCAGATACCTGACAGCTGTCAGGAATTGTGCTATTGGGATAATGGGGCCTAAAGTGTCCCAAGAAAACATCGCCCACAGCATAACACCGCCACTTCCAATCATCCACAATCCAATCCTGGTGATCTTGGGCCCATTTCATGCATTGTTGACGATGACGTTCAGTGAGCATGGGGACCCGGCTGGAGGTTCGGCTACGCAGGCCCATGCGCAGAAGGCTGCGATGAACTGTGTGCTGCGACACATTGCGCTGACCACCAGTGTTGTAGCTGCGGGTGATTTGTCGCACTGTGGCCCTGAGGTCGCTGTAAACAATGAGCGACAGTCTCCGCTCCCCTGTGGCATCAGTAAGCTGCGGACCACATACGGCTGGACGACGGTTCGTCGTTTGGCCATCTGCGCATCACTTTTGATACGTACTCACTGCAGCGGCACGTGAACAACTTACAAGCCAGCCGTTTTCGAGATCGTAGTTCCGAGAGGCCGTGCCATGACTATTTCTCCTTTATCGAACTCCGATAAATCAGCAGCTTTTCAGGGTTATGACTCCGAACACTCTATTAACCGAAAGCCGGTCCTCGGTTATTCATTTAATTATTATTCTGAGTTTTATTCAGTTTTCAGAATTTGGGGAAACCAATGTAACAGTTTTCCTTTTTGCATATGATTCATACACTTATTCTGTTTTTGTACAAACGTAACGGAGTGATTATGTTAATTAAGACCTAACCTCCCAACAACGGTCAGTTTTCCTCTCCCGAGAATTGACCGTTATTCGGAGGTTTCAGCGTAAAGATGTCGTGACCCCATTGGTGCAGGCAGGTAGCGGGGGTGAAATGTTCTGGGGGATATTTTCCTGGAACACTATCGGTTCCCTGATGGCGGTGGATTGATCCCTGAACGTTACGGCGTACCTGTCAATCATTGCAGACCAGGTTTAACTTCACCTGCACCACCGTTCCTTCTCCATGCGCGCTCAATTCTCGAGGCTGGGGTTGGTCCTGAGGGAATGGCTGATTGGTGTACAATAGCTAGTGCACAAAATGGGGGATAAGAGAAGGAATATCCCGTGCCACAATAACCAAATTTTCATGCGATATTCTACCCACAATATCCAATCTAGCTACCCAACTTCAAAATGAAATCCTCCAACAGACTATTGAGATATTGTTCATCAAACCTCAAGTGCTCCTACGAATGGTTGGTAATACCGAAAATTTCCCGTCATATGGATATAGAAAAAGTGAGGACAGGGTTCTTTCGTTAATACGGGAAAGGAATAACGGAAAGGTTTCTGAAAATTAGAATTTTCCTGGAGTACGAAAAATCCGTGAAATTCAGGGTCTCCCCTGTCATTTCACGGGAAAGGTATGAGAAATCACGGAAAGTGACTCATGAATTTCAGAAATGTCTTTACAGTGTACACTACACTGAAGAGCAATTGAATTAGAGACAGCTGGCGTTATGCAAATGTGGCGCTGTGGGCGGCCCTGTAGACGGAAACGACATGACGTATCAGCGATCCGACAATGTAAGGAGTGATGCGACGGGAATCAGTAAGAGTCGGACGCAGTATGGGTAAAACTCTAAGCGCATTTGATCGTGGACAAATTGTCGGTGCCCGACGAATGGGTCACTCCATCTCGGAAGTCGTGCAGGCACTGGGATTTTCACGAGCCACTGTGTTCCAGGTGCACCGTGAGTACATCGAATCCGGTAAAACCATCCCTGCAAAGGCCAACTGCCGTGGACAACAGCGTGTGGATGAGCGGGATCATCGTCGCCTAGCTCGCATTGTAACACAGGGTAGACGGGCCACAGTGCGAGAAATCACTCGGCAATTTAACGCTGGAGCACAAAAACGTGTAAGCAGCCACACCATCCAGAAACTCGCTATGGGGTACAGAAGCCATCGTCCCACGAGGGTACCGCTGCTGACCGCACATCACAGGGCGCAAAGATTAGCATGGGCGCGGGAACATCGCCACTAGACCCTAGACATGTGAGGAAATGTTGCCTGGACTGATGAGTCGAATTTCACGTTGGTACATCCGGATGGCTGGATACGAGTACGGCGCAAACCACATGAAGCGATGGATTCTTCTTGCCAGCGGGGTACTTTTCAAGTTGGTGGGGGTGGCATTCTCGTCTGGGGACTGTTTACGTACACGGAAATGGGACCCCTGGTACGTGTGACATCGTCCCTCACAGGTCAACGTTACTGGGATATCCTGGACGACCATTTGCTCCCATTTGTGCGTCTTCAACATCCCACTAGAGACCTCATCCTGCAACAAGAAAATGCAGCTCCCGAATTGTATCCGAATGGTTGGATGAACACTCCACTGACGTGACCTCGATTCCTTGGCCAACTAGGTCACCTGACCTCAATCCCATCGAGCACATCTGGGATAAGATCGAGAGAGATGACCCCTCCATCAAATCTTTGTGAACTGTGGGAGCTTGTTCAGGGGTCGTGGATCCAACGCTTCCGGTGTCTTGTCGAGTTCATGCCGAGACGAATCGCCGCCGTCATCAGGGCGAAAGGTGGTGCTACACGTTACTAGACAGGTAAATCTAATTCAATTGCTCTTCAGTGTATACTAAATATAAGTGATCATAATGTTTTTCTACTACAGTGTAATTTAAGTGAACAGCTTATAGAGAAATATATAGAATTGGAGGAAAGCTACCAGAGTTAAGTATATTGTTTCGCTATGAAGTTTAGCAAGGAGTGGTTTAATGACACCCCACGAGCCGTGAAGGCTTATAAAGCAGTCCCTATCCCAATGTAAAGATACTGGTTCCTACGGAGGGAAAGAAACATCTCCATAGCTTGCCTCAGCACTTTAACTCAAATCCAACAGTATGAGAATGCAGTAGCCAGCGGCCTAAACCACAAACAAGCCCCTTGTTAAGGTGGAAGGAGCAAGGGCTGAAATATCCATGTTGCAGTATTTTCTTTATTTATCAGAAATGGGAAGCTGTGGGATATAAATATAGACCCTGAAAGAGATTCCCTTCCATTTTGAGTCCCATGGGTCGATAGATCCATGTGGCCCCTCCTAACTCCACGCTCCGATGAGATGCACGAACTCTGAGAGTAAGCGCAAAAAGGGGTGGTCAGTTCTAATAAAGGACTGTAGAATACACTATACATATCTTAGCCGGGATTCGAAACCAGCTCAACAGTGAAACTAATCACAGCCTTGCGCGTTTGACCACCAAGTCAAAGATGACCATGGCAAAAGCTGTCCAATTTTTTTGACATAAAATCTGGCCCAATATACACTATATTGACAAAAGTCACCTGACACCTAGAAGAGAAACATAACATAGATTTTATTGACATACATTAGTAAGGTGTCGGTCCACTTTTGGCCTTAATTGCATACATTGACCCTTCGAGACATGCTTTCGACAAGGTTTTGGAACACAGCGATAGGTATGCGCTTCCATTCAGGACATAATGCTGCCGCTAACTGTTGCTTAGTAGTAGGCCTTGCTTCTAAACTTCTTATGCGGCGCTCTAATTCATCCCATAGGTTCTCTATGGGATTACTATCAGGGCTCTGTGCTAGCCAGTCCACACACGATAAGGAATTATCCTCAAACCACGCCATAGCAGTCCTTGCTTTATGGCTCGGTGCATTATCCTGCTGGTACCGACAAGGCTCGGTTTCATAGTATTGCCACAGAGTTGGTAGGGCATAATTGTCTAGAATATCGAGGAAGACATGCTGGTTAACAGGTTTGTCCACGATAACCAATGGACATGGACCATACCACGAAAAACACCCCCACACGAGTGCACTGCTAGCTCGAAACTTGACCGTAGGAATAGTACACTGTGGTAAACAGCGTTCCCCCGGCAGCCGCCATACCCGCACACGCCCATCAGACTAATAGATCGTGTATCTGGATTCATCAGTCCATAGGACCCGTTTTCATTGATCTACGGTCCACGATATATGTTTTTTACATCATGCTAAGTAACGAGTAGCATTCCGAGCAGAGATGAAATGCTTATGAACAGCGGCACGACCACGGTAATTCATGGAATGAAGCTCTCTGCGAATGGTACGTGTACATACCGAGGTTCCAGCATTTTTACTCACCTGTACACTGAGGCCTTGTGCAGTACTTCGTCGATTAGCTGTAACGACTCTCCTGAGGCTTCGACGTCCTATATCACTGATTTTCTTTGGTCTGCCGGTACGCTTTGCTGCTTCAAACACGCCACGTGTCTCCCACTTATTCAGTACATCCAAAACAGTTGACTTGGGTACGTTTAAACGCCTCTTGGTTTCTCTTAAGGACAACCCACTAATATAACACCCAACAATCTTTCCTTTCTCAAAGTCAATTCTCTCCCGCCGCGACATTTTCACTCAACCTCGCAGTGCGATGTGATCGCGGTCAGCTGCAGGCTTGATTTTGTACTGTTTGAAGCTGTACCGCGCCTCTTAACTACGCAGTGGATCCGCTCATTTGCTTTTGAAGGGGTGTCCAGTGACGTTTGTCAATATAGTGTATAGAAGATTCGACAATTCCTTTGCCTAAAAGAATTTCTAGAAATTTCCATGTGATTACTGAGTATTAAAGAGCATTTTTAAATGCGAGATTTTGGTACCACCACTCCTTTCAATATTTCTGACGAACCGCATATGTTATAGAATTTCAATTCCATCTTTAAATCAAAAAACCGTGAACGGATTCCGAGTAAAACCCAGCTATGCTTTCCACTTGATTGATTTGGAACTATATTTTACAACGTTTTCTCCCCAGGTGCTGTTCGATTTCTTTTGTTCGTCAGAGCTCTGTTTTAACAACATTTAAATTCAGTATTCTCTAGCGTACTTTAGGAATATCTCAGCTCTGGCCGGGGCAATGTGAGAAGGAAGCATTTTTGTTTGTTCTGCTACATTAATGCATCACTGAGTAAGCAGAAAGCGGAATTGCAGAGTATTGAATCAATTCTCTAGAAACCGTTCTCCCCAAAACGGGTAAAGGCTTACATGGAGTTGCGAAAGAGCGTGTTGTTTTTATAGATTTCGGAATTGTGAGGAATCGCTATCATTTGGGGACAAGAAGGAAACAGAGATCTCTTTCTCTTAATGCGTGCTTGCTGAAATCAGTCTTTCTAATGTTTTTGAATATTTTTCGCGAGAAGTTCTGTTTCACAGAGCAGAGAGAGTGAAGCATTCTTATCTTGGGAGCTTTTCAGTGTGTTGGGTTTTTATGAAGAATATTTTTACTCCCATATTTTACTGTCATTGAAATGGGACAACATTTTCAAGTGTACAGCGTAAAAGCCATTTTTCAGTGGCGGCAATAGACCTTGCATCCTTCTGCTCTGCAGCCGAATGCTTTTCCAATTAAACTGCACCGACAAAGTTTGTCGCTGCAACTTTGCCGTCTTGACATGTGCGTCACCTCTGTAGTACGTCACATGCCCCCCTTTAGAAAGGCGGGGGCACGAAGTCGCAGGTTTCCTGTCTCCCCGCAAAATATGCTTGAAGTAACTCTCTCTAAAAGAAGGAATTCTCACTAATTCCAGACGATGTGTGGAAGAACCATCACGCATTTTTTCCAAGCGAAGAAGGAATTCTTATTAATTCCAGACGATGCACGGAAGGAGCATCACACATTTTTTGAAGAGTTATAACGAAGTAAATTTCTCCGTCATTTTTGTCCATGCAGGGGCTCGAAACCGGGTCCCTTCATTCAGGAATAAGTCGCTCTACCAATTAAACTACGCGGACGTTCGTTATCGCTGCTATCTGCCTTTATGTCGTGTGCTTCCTGCTGGGCAGGCACGTCACATCCCCCCGAAAGAGGGCCGGGGGCATGGCCCACGGGTCAGCCGTGACCATGAATCGTCGCAGGCAGCTATCCTCTGTAGAACGTACTTGAGAACTCCCAGTCAATCGAGTGTGGGGAATGGAACGTCACACACATATAGTTTTCGAAGCGCTGGAGAAGGGATTATCTAATTTTTTCCTCTCTCGCGGTGTGGAAAGAACATCACACCATTGCAAGATCTTTAACGGCCGGATCATGCGGGAGCCATTAAAACGAAGTAAATTTCTCCGTCATTTGTGTCCACGCTGGGGCTCGAACCCGGGTCCCTTCATTCCGGAATAAGTCGTTCTACCAATTGAGCTACGCTGACGTTCGTTATCGCTGCTATCTGCCTTTATGTCGTGTGCGTCCTGCTGGGCAGGCACGTCACAGAGCCCAACGGCTAAGAGATTCATTTTACTTTCGAGGTCCAATATAGCGTTAAGTCCATTTGCCGGTGGCGCAAATTAGCTCCGCAGCCGAATGCTTTTCCAACTGAGCGACATCGACGAAGTTTGCCGTCTTAACATGTACTCTGTAGTGCGTCACAAGTGGCCAAGATCACTGATGCAGTTCGGGTTTTTTTTTAAACACGATCGAAGTCATCGACTGGACAAGAATTTCGTTTGAAAGCCTTCTTATGATTTTTAGTTATTTGTGTAATTGTTAGGTTTGATCTTATCTAGTTGGTTTCATAGCGATAGTATATTTAAGACTTCAGCTTTAACCGTAAGAGTTCCTTGCTTAAATTCCAACGTTACTGAAGCTAAGAACTGGTGAACATAGTATTGGCACATGTAATTATAGAAAACACTCCCATGGTTGTGACGTGAACCTTTAATTTAACTTTCCTGTTGAGTTTCTGTGTTCTCATGCAAATTTGGTTTTTTTTTTTTTTTTTTTTTGATTGGGTGTTTAACGACCACCGTGAGCAACTCAATGGGCTATAAGCAGTCGCCCGTCCCTAATTTAGGGTCACTGGTTCCAGGGAAGGGAGAGAGCCAGTGCCGTAAGACAAACACAACATCCATGCCTCACCGGGATTCGAACCCAGACCCCTTCGGACGAATGATCATAGGCCAACGCCTTAGACCACTGCGCCACCGGGGCGGCACAAATTTGGTTTCCATTAGTTAAATATTTTCTGTCGTAACGCCACGAAGTTTTTCCCGACGAGCGTGTAAGGGTTGGTAGCCTGACAGTGGGTCAAAGTGCAATCAAACGTAGCTAAAAAAGTTTTTAATGTTCTAAGCTAAATGAAATGTTAGGGTAAATGTAAGGCCAAATTTATGAGCTGAGCGATATTCAATTTGCAGACGAATTTTGCATAGTCACATCGTTTTCTGTACTTCAATAACTTATAGGGAGTCATGAAATAAATACGGGTTTACACTGGGCGACGCGGGTTTGGGTGCCTCTCCGAGACGATGAGGTTTTCAAGTTTTCGGATATTAACTGACTTAACATCCTTGTCACATTTACACCAAAAATCGGCTTATAGGGAGTGCGTTGAAAAAGATATAATTTCCAAAATAGCCCGTGAGGATGTCAAGCAAATTGCTTATTTCTGTGTGTATTCAAATCCCAATTGAAGACACACAGAAACAAGCAATTGTACTGAAATGCAACCTATGCAGAAGGCTTTCCAAACGATGTTATTTTTAAAAAGGCCCCAGGGGCCCTTTGAGTAAATTGTTTATTTCTTTGTGTACTCAAATCCTAACTGAAATCAGACGTGGCATTTTTGTACTCCAAATGCATCCTAAGGTCCTACAGAAAAGTTTATAGTTGAAGCACAAAAATGTGTATGTAATGAGAAGGCATATAAGCGTGAAACTTGTCCATATTTAATATTGTGTAGCATAAAAATTATCTATCTCAAAAACACCCAGTTACCCTAACCGGTTCGTCTTTTGTAGTTCGTTACAAGGCAACTGAAGTCTGACATACAAATTTTCAGCAGTTTTTCAGCACTTCCAATTTTCAGGCTGGTTCATACGAGTTCAGGGCAACTGGCCACAAAAGTTTAAGGGAAGAGGGAGTGGGCATTCTATGTAAGCCAAGCGAGAATTGTACTTTAATTTGAGGAAATAAATTGCCGTGACCTAGAACATTTTTTTAAAACCATAGTGTTCGACGAAACAAAGGAATTACTGCATGACTCATGCTGTGTTCAGAAAACGACGATATGGTGAAATTCTTTAATAACACGGCGCTTTTAATTGGCGCTAAATATTTACATAATATTTTCAGTTATTAATATTTCTCTTTTACTTAATTAATTCATAGGCCCTACACCTAGGCCTTTTTAACAGTTCTAACAAGGAAAAAAGACTAATAGCCGAGGCCTGTTGTAATAATTATTATTTTTATTTTATTTTTTCCCTCGACAATCCTAAGTAGCTCAAACCGTGTCCAAGGAAGGATTGAACTACTAAGAATTTCTTGCTCTGAAGAAAATGCTTCTCTTAAAAACAAGAAATAAAACAAAATAAAGGTTTCGGGGCCTTTTTGGAAATATCTCTTAGGCCATATCTGCTCTTTGCAGTTGAAGCACCAAAAATTTCATGTATGCGCAAAATTTTGTTTTGAATGTATAAAGAATGTATAAATAAAACTCTTCGAACTGGGTAAAAGCATTCTCTGCAAAAATAGATTTCTTTTTCTTTTCTCCAGCTATTGTAGGACTATATTTCCATTCTCTAAATGCACAGAGACTGAATCATATGGTGAAGGGCTAGGTATGAAGCAGATCTTACAACAGCATACTTTATAGAACAGCACGTTCCAGCAGTTTCTCAGCACAAAAAGAAATCCCTGCAACTAATGTAGATGGCAATCTTTATTCTCTCAAGTACTTCACATTTATCAAGGGCGCAGGAAAAATGACCAACATATTCTGTTGAGGGAATGGGATAGTACAAGCATGCAAGTTGTACATAAGCCATTATTTTACACAAAGGCATGGGTGCTGGAGCTTCAAATGCAACGTTAAGTTTGTGGCAATTTAGTAGAACAGAAAAGAAAATATGCATTAGTTGTTAAGGTAAAAAAATCTTACTTTCGCACGCCTCTTTGACATTTACAGAAGTCTCTGACTTTTCCAGGTCTATGGGAACCCTGCTTATAGGGACAGGGAGATGTGCACCCCTCAACTTTTGACTTTAATTTGTCACTCAACATACTACATTTTCTTAAAATAAAATTTCAAAAGTACATTTTATTCCCAGAATTTAAATTAAAATACAGAATAATTGAATACTACATTTTCCTAATTCCATATGCATCATTGTGGAGCTATTTTTATCTCCACACTAAATGTGCAATGTAAGTGTGTGAGAATGTGATTTCTTAGATAATGTGGATGGGAAGAGCATGGGCCAAGCTCAGAGCCCCTGCCCTTCAGCATTGTACCCTTTCTAATCCTTTCATAACATACTCTTACTGTTTATGCAATTTGCAGGACCAGAGTGACACTTATGTCTTATGAAATGTCATTCAATTAACAATCATTTTGGTGATCCCACTGTTAACCACAGTGATAATCATTGCAGACCACATTTGGGTACATATATACAGAACAAGGCAACAAAACCATATATATATATATACACTGAAGAACAATTAAATTAGAGACAGCTGGCGTTATGCAAATGTATCGCTGTGGGCGGCCCTGTAAACGGAAACATGACGTATCAGCGATCCGACAATATAAGGAGTGATGCGACGGGAATCAGTAAGAGTCGGACGCAGTATGGGTAAGACTCTACGCGCATTTGATCGTGGACAAATTGTCGGTGCCCGACGAATGGGTCACTCTCTCTCGGAAGTCGTGCAGGCACTGGGATTTTCACGAGCCACTTTGTCACGGGTGCACCGTGAGTACATAGAATCCGGTAAAACCATCCCTGCAAGGGCCAACTGCCGTGGACAACAACGTGAGGATGAGGCTAGCTCGCATTGTAACACAGGATAGACGGGCTACAGTGCAAGAAATCACTCGGAAATTTAACGCTGGTGTACAAAAACGTGTAAGCAGCCACACCATCCAGAACCATCTCCTCGCTATGGGGTACAGAAGCCATCGTCTCACGAGGGTACCGCTGCTGACCGCAGATCACAGGGTGCAAAGATTAGCATGGGCGCGGGAACATCGCCACTGAACCCTAGACATGTGGAAAAATGTTGCCTGGACTGAAGAGTCGAGATTCACGTTGGTACATGCGGATGGCAGGATACGAGTACGGCGAAAACCACATGAAGCGATGGATCTTTCTTGCCAGCAGGGTACTCTTCAAGCTGGTGGGGGTGGCATTCTCGTCTGGGGACTGCTTACGTGGGCTGAAATGGTACCGCTGGTACGTGTGACATCGTCCCTCACAGATCAACGTTACCGTGATATCCTGGACGACCATATTCTCCCGTTTGTGCGTCTTCAACATCCCACTGGGGACCTCATCCTGCAACAAGACGATGCACCGTGCCATCGCTCCCGAATTGTATCCGAATGGTTGGATGAACACTCCACCGACGTGATTGGCCAGCTAGGTCGCCTGACCTCAATCCCATCGAGCACATCTGAGATGGCATCGAGAGAGATGTTCGAGGCTCTGACCCCCTCCATCAAATCTTAGTGAACTGTGGGAGCTTGTTCAGGGGTCGTGGATCCGCATGGCTTCCCAACGCTTCCGGTGTCTTGTCGAGTCCATGCCGAGACGAATCGCCGCCGCCATCAGGGCGAAAGGTGGTGCTACACGTTACTAGACAGGTATATCTAATTCAATTGCTCTTCAGTGTATACTGTATGAACATATATTATCCAAAACAAAGAAATATGTACAAAAATTTGTATTAATAATTTGCTCAAAGGGACGCCTGTGCCGTTTTTAGAAATGATATCTTTTAGAAATCTTGCAGTTGAAGTAAAAAAATATCACGTCTGTTGGTTCGCCCCTTCGCCCTTCTGTCGTGCGCCCTTTTGTCGTATCGCTCCTTTGTCGTGCGCCCTTTTGGCGCATCGCTCTTTTGTCTTGCGCCCTTTTGACATGTCGCCCTTTTGTCGTGATACGTCTCCGAAACCTCACGCACATTTTCACTGACATTTTAATCATTTGCATTTCCCGACCAGTTGTACATTTTCTGTAAGTTTCAAGCTCATACCAGCAGTCCTTCACCGTGTCGCAATTTTCACAAAAAGAAGTGTGTGTTGAGAGAGACATTGTTAATCTATTCACTATACGATGTTACTGAAAGTAATTTTCTCAGTACCTGGTACTGTGTGATGTCTATTCTTCTTGTTGATGAGAACAGCGTAACTGGTTAACGCTCTGAGTGACACAATAAAAAGTCGAACTGAATTTCTGTAAATACAGTCTAAAATATTTAAAGAAAGCAGTTATTCTGAAAAGAGTTTATTCCTGCTTAATTAAGGTTTCCACTGTGACAAGCAAAGATACGAACGAAATTGAAATAATCAGGGACAGCAAAGTAAAGGCTAAGTCGCCAAATAACCTTTAAGTTGCAGTGAAGTTATATCTAAAAAAGCAATAGCACTACACATTCCAATTAAATGCTCAAGGGTAGTGATTGAGTCAGCACAGACTTGCACTGTAAAAATAATTCTGAAATTCACGAACTATTGTCCGCTATTCTTTTCGTTTATTAACGAAGCCTATTTCTGATACAACCTTTTCCGTGAAGTAACGGAAAGAAACTTAAATTCCGCTGATTTTTCGTACTTCATGAAAATTCTGAATTTTCAGAAACCTTTCCGCAATTCCTTTCGCACATTAACGGGAAAAATTCTGTTCTAATTTTTTTTTCGTATGCATATGAAGGAATTTTTTTTAAAATACCAGCGATTCGCAGGAATACTTGAGGTTTGATTAACTATTAAATTTCAATAATCTGTCGGAGGATGTGATTCTGTAGCGAGATTGGATATTGTGGATAGCATTTCACGTGACATTTTGGTTATTGTGTAGCAATACATTTCACCTTTGCTTCAAGATAATTGAAAGTCAGTCAGTTTAAAGAGATCAAGTTCCAAAGCATTCTGCTGCTCCGAAAAATCACGATGAAAAAAATACATAATTTGTGATAAGTCCTCCTGCAGGAAAAATAAATTTATTACAAACCTATTCAGAAATATAAGCACCAACAGAAAGTAAAATTACTAATTCACCCGCATTATTAGCAAAATACATTTCATCATCGCGGGATTAGAGTTCTACCTGATCCAGACGGTGCTTTACGTGTTTTTTTTTTGGCTCAACGGTAGTACACGTGTCTGCTGCCCACCAGGAAAAAAATCTGGTAAAGTCAAAATCAAAGATTTCGCTAAATTATTGCATAAATACGAAAAAAACAAAAACTGACTTTTCTGAAAATAACGGAATTACTGACTACGTGAGATTTTTAAAAACGGAAATTTCGTTAAGAGACAGACACCTACCGGCAACTTTACATCAGATAGCTCAATCCAAAATACACGTATCGTTAACACGACTGCTCAAATCGTTATCTCGCTCTGCTCTCAACAAATCGTGATCTCAAAAGACTGATCATTACAAATCGATAGACCGAAAGAAACTGCTCTCAACAATCGTAATCTCAATTCTACCTTCAACGTTAACAATCAGTCTCTCAACTCTGCACACAGGGCTCACTTCCTACATTTCATCATTGCATCTTATTGACCTCTGAATGACTGCCAGTAATGCCAAACATAGAAAACTCATCGGGGAAAACTGACGTGTCGTTAAGTCAGAAAATGTTTAACGAAAAGAAACCAAAATTTGAATAAGAAAACAGAAGCTAAAAAGGAAGTTTAAATCAGATGTATACGTCACGGTTTCTTTACCGTAAGCGCAATGTTATTCCACTTATTCCCACCGATCTTGCGTTATATGCCAGGGGCCCAAAATATTGGCCGACCACTTTTTATTTTTAATTTCGGACATTCAGCACGTCATCTGGCCCCAATCTAAGGCCACCGTTTCTAGGGAAGGAACAGAATCTGCGCAATAGAACAAACCCAATACCCACGCGTCATCGGCGCTCGAAGCAGCGCTAAACTCGGAAGAAAGCTAAAAGCTTGCGCATCTGAGCACTCTGGCACGTGGGACTGAATTACAACTTTCCTTCATCCACACTAGAGTACCTCGACGAAGAGATTAGTCTAGCAAACCGACCAATAAAGTCTTTCTGGTTAACTTCTTCAGGTGCCAAATTGGCGCCATTTTCCAAAATATATATATATATATATATACTAAAGAGCAAAACTGAAGACTAAGGAAAAAATTTTAGAATTTAAAACGAAGGGTGCAAAATAACCTGAAAATCAAAACGCGCAACGCAGCAGTTTTGAAAATTCAGAATTCACATTCTATAAAGAAGATACCTAAGCAAAAAAATACATATATAATTTTGACTCACACCTAGTACAACATAGAAAAGGTTATGTATCTACCTGTGTGATCAAAAGGAAAAAAGATAAAAAAATAAAATAAAACAACTGAATGTAGAAGGTGTCGAGAATACTGAGCCTTGGCTTTATCAAGGACCAGCAAAAACTCTGCATTTTCTCACTTCCACAAAGACCTAGTTGGAAATGGGTTTCTGCAAGGCCATAGATGCAAGTAACATTCCCACCTAAAATAGTTTAAAAAATATATATATAAGTCATGTCCTCCTTAGAGTTGCATGACCTAGCACTAGTTAACAATTTCGCTTGCATCCATTAACCTTCCTGGCCCGACCCATACTCTTCATCTGTTACTATTAAACAGAGAGAAGAAGATTAAAGAGAACTCAAGCTGTGAGAGTGACATAATAATTAGAAATGATTTTCAGCCATAACGAAATTCCAAGTTCGTTTGAGAGAGAATTTAAACCTGAAAAACAATGCAAAAGAAATCCAAATTTTACATTGCAATTAAAAAAGGAAATGTTAATTTATAACGAACAGATTTTTGAAAGAAAACTTGAGTCTAAAACCCCTACTCTACAACTTATGACAGCACGAAAACGAGAATAAGTTAAAGATAATAATTAACTAAAGAAAACTTTGTGAAAGTTATATACCTTAAACAGTTAGTTGCAATATGTACAAAGTATTTCAGCAGTGCTTTAAGTGCATAATTCATTAGTTATTAAGAACTTAACTACTTTGAAAAAACAGCGCATAGACAGCGCATAGAAAAGGAACAAGCTAAGCCATCTTCTGTTCCTAGGTACCCCAAAAGACGCTCAAAGTTACAAAGAAAAGAAAGAGTTAAAACCCGCAAAAATGTTAACAGACAAACCAATGCCTAAAAGCTGAAAAGCTAAAAACGACAGAGAAAAGGTACATGAAGTACAAACATTGAACTTATAAAACCTAGAACCCATAAACAAGGAAGAGAGCTTACCTCTTGTGTTACAAAACTTTTCTCCTCACAAGAGAAGAACATGGCTGACCTCTTCCGCCACTCCCTAGACGCTGGGGGGCAGTGACGCTCAAAGTTACAAAGACGCTCAAAGTTACAAAGAAAAGAAAGAGTTAAAACCCGCAAAAATGTTAACAGACAAACCAATGCCTAAAAGCTGAAAAGCTAAAAAACGACAGAGAAAAGGTACATGAAGTACAAACATTGAACTTATAAAACCTAGAACCCATAAACAAGGAAGAGAGCTTACCTCTTGTGTTACAAAAACTTTTCTCCTCACAAGAGAAGAACATGGCTGACCTCTTCCGCCACTCCCTAGACGCTGGGGGGCAGTGAGGGTGGGGCTGATGGCCTCCTCATACAGCAAGAAACCAACGCGCGGAGATTTTAACCAGAGAAAAAAAATATATAAACTTAAGACTGTGGATCTGTATGATCAGAAAGAGCAGAATTAACTCTCCAGAATACATGAGAAATATTATAAAATACACGAGCAGTTTATTTAATAATCTTTGCATGTATTAAATCACCTTAGTGAGCTTCTATAGATTAATCAGAATCTTATTAATTTTAATGTTGGTTTTACTATTTTTAGTATAGCTATCCTAGTGATGAATAACTAGTTTTCTTTTTTATTTGTTTTTATTTTCTTTTATAAACAGATTTTTAAGCTTTTTTTGTGATTTTGTTTATATTATTTAATTTTTTGTTTTAATAGGACCGTCATATCCATAGCACTAAGGTTCCTTTAGGTAGTTAATAGGCATCCTCTAGCCAACTTCCTTACGGCTTTGATTGGTCAGAATCATATTATTAACTGTGTAGAAAATTAAAGCAGATCTGCCAACCTTACTCTATTATTCAGAATAATTTTTCTTAAAGTTCTTTTGATGAAAGAAGAAGGAATTTCGTTCTCTAGAAAACTTTCTAATAGTATATTAATGTGGTAATTGAAGTCCAAATTGTTGCTGCAAATTCTTGAAATTCTTAGGACCTGAGAAATTAGTACATTCTCAATTACTTTGGTTGAAATGTTATTATTCCAGTGTAGATATTTAATTACTTTGAAAGGAAAATTAACTCTTTTATCATAGAGGCTAATAGATGGGTTACCTCTGTTGAGCTTAATGCTTAAGTCTAGGAACTCAAGTTCCTGATTACTGTGGTTGGTTTTACATAAGTTAAGAGAGCTAGGATAGATATTATCAAAATCACTCTCTATAACTTCTGAATTATTGATACACAGCAGATCATCAATATATCTAAAAGTGTAAAGGTAGTTATCTGAGCAGGTGGGGTGATTTTTAATGAATTTATATTCCTTAAAGAACAGGAATAGATTAGCGATATGCGTGGACGTTGATGTTCCCATTGGAATACCGTTCTACTTGCTTATAGAGAGTATTATTATATAAGATATGGTTATTTATTATGCAGCAATTGAGATAAGAGTTCCAAGTTCCTACATCAACAAATTGGTTAAGTTTAAATTCTGCATACAGCTCTTTAAAGGTAGTGATTATATCTGATAGAGGCAGATTAGTATATAGGTTTTCAAAATCATAACTATTAATATCTAGGGGACAAACTTTGAGTATAGTAGAAATTACTTCTGCATTATTATTAATTATCCAAAAATCTCTGTACATCAAGTTAGAACAGTTTCTAATGTGTTTCAAAACCTTCTTTAAGACATCTTCAAAAGCAAGATCTATTTTCTTTTTATGACTCCTTACTCCACTAGCTATGAACCTGAACTTCACAGGATCCTTATGAAACTTAATCGTTGCAAAAAGAAATGGAAATTCAGGCCCATATCTTCTAGTTTGTGGAATTTTAAATTTCTTGAAGAATGCCTTAAACCGATTTTCTAACTGCTTGGTAGAATAACTTACGGGCTCGTATGTTACTCTATTATTGAGTTCCATAGTTAACAATTCAAAATAGAACTTCTTACAGATAATTGCAAAATTATTGCTAGCTTTATCCGTAGTGGTAAAAATAAATTGGTCTTGCAGTTTGGAGAGTGACCTTTTAGCTTCTCCAGAGAAAAAGAGATTTCTGTCGAAACAAAAGTCCAGACCTGCCAACTCACCGGTGAAGCTATTGATTATATTATATTTCCATTCTGCGAAGGCCTCAATAGGCTGATTGTACGTTAAACTAGTTTTTACGATGTACTTATTTACATCTTGAGTGAAGCTCTCAAGAATCCTTTCTTTGGAAATTGTGAAGGAAGGTCTGAATTTAAAGCCATACTCTAATAAATTCCTAAGCTTTTCATTTTCAACAAAACTCAAGTTTCCGGTGATAATATGGTTGTAATTCTTATCATAGTGAACTGTTTCTTTATGTTCATCACAAGAACAAGTAGTAATTACAGGAATGTAGCTCGAAGAGTTAAATTTGTAGTTTTTAACTATAGACCCTAAGGTCTTAACATATTTAAAACTTACAATAGACTGGTGCCTGTGGATGGGAAAAAAAATTGCATTATTGTAGAACAGCTTCCTTACATTGAGATTATCGTAGGCTTTATTTAGGAACCTGATGGTAAATAAAATTACTGGAAAATTCTTTAAGAGAAATTTTATCTTTAAGAATATGTTTAAAAATGTCCAGAACCAAAGCAAAAACATGCTTATCAACATGGTCAACAGTTTTATGCAGAATTTAAACTTAACCAATTTGTTGATGTAGGAACTTGGAACTCTTATCTCAATTGCTGCATAATAAATAACTATATCTTATATAATAATACTCTCTATAAGCAAGTGAACGGTATTCCAATGGGAACATCAACGTCCACGCATATCGCTAATCTATTCCTGTTCTTTAAGGAATATAAATTCATTAAAAATCACCCCACCTGCTCAGATAACTACCTTTACACTTTTAGATATATTGATGATCTGCTGTGTATCAATAATTCAGAAGTTATAGAGAGTGATTTTGATAATATCTATCCTAGCTCTCTTAACTTATGTAAAACCAACCACAGTAATCAGGAACTTGAGTTCCTAGACTTAAGCATTAAGCTCAACAGAGGTAACCCATCTATTAGCCTCTATGATAAAAGAGTTAATTTTCCTTTCAAAGTAATTAAATATCTACACTGGAATAATAACATTTCAACCAAAGTAATTGAGAATGTACTAATTTCTCAGGTCCTAAGAATTTCAAGAATTTGCAGCAACAATTTGGACTTCAATTACCACATTAATATACTATTAGAAAGTTTTCTAGAGAACGAAATTCCTTCTTCTTTCATCAAAAGAACTTTAAGAAAAATTATTCTGAATAATAGAGTAAGGTTGGCAGATCTGCTTTTAATTTTCTACACAGTTAATAATATGATTCTGACCAATCAAAGCCGTAAGGAAGTTGGCTAGAGGATGCCTATTAACTACCTAAAGGAACCTTAGTGCTATGGATATGACGGTCCTATTAAAACAAAAAATTAAATAATATAAACAAAATCACAAAAAAAGCTTAAAAATCTGTTTATAAAAGAAAATAAAAACAAATAAAAAAGAAAACTAGTTATTCATCACTAGGATAGCTATACTAAAAATAGTAAAACCAACATTAAAATTAATAAGATTCTGATTAACTATAGAAGCTCACTAAGGTGATTTAATACATGCAAAGATTATTAAATAAACTGCTCGTGTATTTTATAATATTTCTCATGTATTCTGGAGAGTTAATTCTGCTCTTTCTGATCATACAGATCCACAGTCTTAAGTTTATATATTTTTTTCTCTGGTTAAAATCTCCGCGCGTTGGTTTCTTGCTGTATGAGGAGGCCATCAGCCCCACCCTCACTGCCCCCCAGCGTCTAGGGAGTGGCGGAAGAGGTCAGCCATGTTCTTCTCTTGTGAGGAGAAAAGTTTTTAAACACAAGAGGTAAGCTCTCTTCCTTGTTTATGGGTTCTAGGTTTTATAAGTTCAATGTTTGTACTTCATGTACCTTTTCTCTGTCGTTTTTTAGCTTTTCAGCTTTTAGGCATTGGTTTGTCTGTTAACATTTTTGCGGGTTTTAACTCTTTCTTTTCTTTGTAACTTTGAGCGTCTTTTGGGGTACCTAGGAACAGAAGATGGCTTAGCTTGTTCCTTTTCTATGCGCTGTCTATGCGCTGTTTTTTCAAAGTAGTTAAGTTCTTAATAACTAATGAATTATGCACTTAAAGCACTGCTGAAATACTTTGTACATATTGCAACTAACTGTTTAAGGTATATAACTTTCACAAAGTTTTCTTTAGTTAATTATTATCTTTAACTTATTCTCGTTTTCGTGCTGTCATAAGTTGTAGAGTAGGGGGTTTTAGACTCAAGTTTTCTTTCAAAAATCTGTTCGTTATAAATTAACATTTCCTTTTTTTAATTGCAATGTAAAATTTGGATTTCTTTTGCATTGTTTTTCAGGTTTAAATTCTCTCTCAAACGAACTTGGAATTTCGTTATGGCTGAAAATCATTTCTAATTATTATGTCACTCTCACAGCTTGAGTTCTCTTTAATCTTCTTCTCTCTGTTTAATAGTAACAGATGAAGAGTATGGGTCGGGCCAGGAAGGTTAATGGATGCAAGCGAAATTGTTAACTAGTGCTAGGTCATGCAACTCTAAGGAGGACATGACTTATATATATATTTTTTAAACTATTTTAGGTGGGAATGTTACTTGCATCTATGGCCTTGCAGAAACCCATTTCCAACTAGGTCTTTGTGGAAGTGAGAAAATGCAGAGTTTTAGCTGGTCCTTGATAAAGCCAAGGCTCAGTATTCTCGACACCTTCTACATTCAGTTGTTCTATTTTATTTTTTTATCTTTTTCCTTTTGATCACACAGGTAGATACATAACCTTTTCTATGTTGTACTAGGTGTGAGTCAAAATTATATATGTATTTTTTTGCTTAGGTATCTTCTTTATAGAATATATATATATATATATATATATATACATAATCGGGCTAAGTGAGGTAAGGAGAAAAGGAGAAGATCTCATTGAACTGAAAAGTGGACATCTCTTCTACTATCGTGGGACAGATACTGGCAGAACTAGTGGTGTTGGATTTATAACAAACAAGAAACTGAAGGATAAAGTTGTAGAAGTTGAAAGTTCCTCTGACAGAGCTGCACGACTCGTTATCCAACTCTCGAGAAGATACCAGGCTCAGATTATTCAAACTTATGCACCCACCACAAGTCATGCTGAAGAAGAAATTGAAGAATTTTATGAGGAAATTCGTGATCTAAATAATAAAGGTAAGCAGCACTTGAAGATAATTATGGGAGATTTCAATGCAAAAATAGGGCAACGGCAACAGAATGAAACTTCAGTAGGTAAATTCGGTCACGGCAACAGAAACCAGCGTGGAAATACTCTCGTAGAGTTTGCAGAGGCAGAAGGGTTTTTCATCTTGAACTCCTTTTTCAAGAAAAAGCCACACAGGAAATGGACATGGAGACATCCAAATGGGACGACAAGTGAAATTGATTTTATTATGTGTAACAAAAAATTCGTCATAGAAGACTGCAGTGTGCTAAACAAGTTCAACACAGGCAGTGACTATAGATTGGTGAGATGTAAGATGCACCTCAACACTAAACTCGAACGTAGCAAGCTCATAAGACAAACAAAATGTATTGACATAACCAACCTTAAAAACACCATAATACCTTCAAATTGGAACTGAAGAACAGATTCTCTGCTTTAGAAGGCCTAACATCGGAAGAAGTGGATATTTCTGAAGTTAACAGAAAAGTAACCAAAGCTCTTATGGAAACAGCAACAAAATTAGCTGGGTCTAAGAACAAATTGCATGTGAACAAATTATCAGGAAAAACCAAAATGTTGATGCAAAAAAGAAGAGTGATGAGGACAACTAAAGAAGATGTAACTTCTAAAGTGGAATATATAGAGCTATGCAAGACAGTACGAAAAAGTATCACTGAAAACGTAAGAAAATTCAACTGTGAACTAGTAAGGAAAGCAATTGAAAACAACCAAAGCCTAAAGATAGCAAAGGGACATCTCAGTAAGGGGGAAAACAGATTATGGCACTGAGAAAAGAAGATGGTTCTGTAACAAGAAATAGAGGCGAAATTTTGACAAGAGTGAAAGATTTCTAATCCAAATTATATGAAAGGGATGATACATGTACTCCAGACATCATGAAAGGTACCAGTACCAGAGTTCTTCCAGTCCTTCCAGAAAGTTGCACATGCAATCAAGAACATGAAGCGGGGAAAAGCTCCAGGAGAAGATGGAATTACTGTAGACATCATACAAGAAGCAAGTGAAGAAATCGAAACAGT
Organism: Macrothele yani; assembly: GCA_039090855.1. Taxonomy (NCBI): domain Eukaryota; kingdom Metazoa; phylum Arthropoda; class Arachnida; order Araneae; family Macrothelidae; genus Macrothele; species Macrothele yani. The sequence continues at coordinate 28,433,195 of CM077015.1, forward strand.
ACTCGCCCAAATTTTCACTCGATGCCTTAATGAAGGGAAAATTCCTGAGGATTGGAACAACGCTACAATGATCTTGCTACATAAAAAAGGTGACATTGAGGATCTCAGGAACTACAGACCTATCAGCCTCCTATCAGTGGTTTATAAAATCTTCACTAAAGTTCTTTCACACCGCTTGAAGGTGACACTAGACATGGCTCAACCGAGAGAACAAGCTGGATTCAGGAGTGGCTACAGCACAATAGATCATATCCACGTACTGAGAGAACTAATTGAAAGAGCGAGGGAATATGAGCTTCCATTGTGCATGGCTTTTATCGATTATGAAAAAGCCTTTGATTCGGTGAAACCATCAGCAGTTGCAATGGCTCTGAAATCCTGCGGTATTGAAGATGCATACATTAATATTATTAATAACATCTATGAAAATGCAAGTGCAAAGATTCGGCTGTTTGAAAATACAACACACATAAAAATTGGAAAAGGAGTGAGACAATGTGACACCATATCTCCGAAGCTCTTTAATGCTACATTGGAAAATGTCTTTCAATCACTGAACTGAGAAAACAAAGGGATAAAGATTAATGGAGATTATCTAACCCACCTTCGTTTTGCTGCTGACATAGTCATTTTTGCAACTACCCCATCAGAGCTACAGAGTATGATCCAGGAACTTGCTGACAAGAGTAAAGAAGTGGGATTAAAAATGAACTTTCAGAAGACAAAAGTGATGTACAATGCTTTTACAAGAAATGAAGATTTATCGATTGATGGAGAAAAGCTGGAGATAACAGACACGTACGTTTATCTTGGACAGCAGATATCAAGTGAGGGTCACATTGGTGAAGAAATTAATCGGCGTACAAAACTTGCCTGGAGAGCTTTTGGAAGAAACAGCATAATTTTCAAGAGCAATATGCCATTATGTCTTAAAAGAAAAGTGTTTGATCAATGCATCCTTCCAGTGCTTACGTATGGTGCAGAGACGTGGACCTTAGCTAAAAGAGACATACAAAGGCTGCAGACAACTCAAAGTAGATTGGAGAGGTGCATGCTTGGTGTAACCAGGAGAGATAAGAAGAGGAACACGTGGATCCGAAAAATGACAAGAGTGGAAGACATCATGATCAGAGTTAAATCCCTGAAATGGCAATGGGCTGGACATACTGCCAGAAGAACAGACCATCGATGGACAGCCGAAATTTTAGATTGGATTCCAAGGGACAGGAAAAGACCCAGAAGAAGACCACATATAAGATGGGTGGATGAAATTCGGAAGTATGCGGGAGTGACATGGAGGAGACTGGCACAAGACAGACCGTTGTGGAGGAAACTTGGGGAGACCTTCGTCCAGCAGTGGATTGATAATGGTTGACAATGATGATGATGACATAAACCGAATAACGAACCAACCAATAAACCATATAAAATACATAAACTACATAGAATAACCTATTGAGACGCAAGAAAATATGTATGAAGACATAGCCGGAGCCACGCAAAGCCTAAAGGACATCTAACTTATATAAATACCACATTCATTTAACACCGCAACACAAACAAAATACACCAAAATTTCAAAAAGGACAATGAATATTAAAAGTTTACAACGAACACCCAAAAGAAAAAAAACCTACCCGAAAATAGCAGCAACACCTGAATAAAACCATTGTATCCACCCTCCACGAAAGTAAGAATAGTAAATTCCAGTCTAGTTATTAGAAGGCTGTTTGAAAAACAGAATAACCAATAGATATAGGCCGATCTCATCAGGAGAGCACCGCGATGGAAGATGGCTTTTCGATTCCCCAGTACAAAAGCGGGAAATCCTACGCGTGTGGCGAGTGCTCCCGAAGCCATCAAGACCAATCAAAGACAGCAAGTGGTAAGACCTGCTAAAAGTGAACGGAAAAAAATCAGGACGTTGGCAATCTCAACGTCGTATCAAGTAATCAAAGGTTAACGAAGAGAATTGTACGCTACGTCTTGAGCCATTAAGCTATTGACGAAACGGACCAAAGGCAAAATTACCTGGATATTAATTTTTCAGCAGGACACCAACGAATTCTTGTAATTTATCCAGTAGACTGTTGAAGTCACCGCAAATCGATACAATGCGAAAACAATTGCGATATGACCAGGTTTCGATGCACCCTTATAGAGATATTTGAGTTCCAGTTGATAAAAAATTGCACAGGAAAGTTAAAAGTATCCCTTTTATCGTATACTGTAGTGAATAGGTGATTATTCAAAAGTTTTATATTTATGTCCAAATACTGTAGTTTATGTTAGCAGCATTGTCACTTGTTTTCTGTAACTCAAGCTCTTCTGGGTAAATCTGTTGTATCTTTGAGCTGAAGTCATTTACATCGAAAACAATAACGTCGTCGATGTATCTCATGTATTTGCCCTGCGAGACATTTGTCCTTTTTACGTATGCGGACTCAAAATAATGAAAGTATAAATAAGCGAGTGTTGATGAAAATGTACTTCCCATGGGAACACCTTTTATTTGTCGATATAAGCAATCACCCATTGAAACGTAATTTTTCATCAGACACAATGACTTCAAGTTTTTCCAGTACGTCTTGCTGACGCATAGTTTTTCACTGTAGTTGTCGAGTAGCTAACCACATACCCTATGCAGTTTAGCTAAATCTATGGATGTAAATAGATTTACGAAGTCAAACGTCTCAATGTCAGAATTAGCGTTAGGCTTATAACACGTTATGTAGTCCAAGACCAAGGTAAGTAGAATATCTACTTACCTTGGTCCAAGACTGCCTTATTGTTTGCAATTATCCATGTAGAATCCACATTTGATAGAATATTTTTATTCTTTTTAGAAGCGATAATTTTCTTATTAATAATATTTTTTTCTATTTCTACATACATTAATTAAAGTCATCCTGTGAAGAGAGCAGTCTCAGCTGCCAGACGTGAAGATTGGAAACCTAGGGTGCCTAATGCGTAAATTAATTAGCAAATTTCTTTCACCGCGCTTGCAGATCTTAACTATCCGTAACAGAAAACAGAATGTAAAAATAAAAAAAGAATTAGAAGTAAAAGCATGGGAATGAGGCAGCTGTTTCTAGCATAATGAAATGATTAATGTTTTTAATTTTAATTCTTGTTAAGTGTGTATTCGGAGAATTGGACAGAGATTATTAAAACGAAAACCCGAAATAATTGTATTTGTAATACTAAGGCAGATTTTGTTCATATCAGCTTTTTAGAAATTAAGCTCGTTGTAGTTTGTTTTTGAATTGAATCATTGGAAAGCTGCTTTTATTGATTACACACACAAGGTAAAAGTCCGATATTAGAGTACGGTTTATAACGTAAATCCCGCTGTTGCGAGAGATTCAAAATGCACCGTCAATTTGTTAATGTGAAATATCTTCGTGTAGCACGAGTTGTAAATCTAAGGAGCTTCCGCTGTAACGAGGGGCTTTCATGGCTAATCTTTCCTTCCGAGATTTCCAGAAAATTCTTTCCCTGAAATGCCAGAAAGTGGTGGGGGAGATAAACGTGTATAGCTGCACAGAGAGATGAGTCACCAACGGGTAGTCTGGTTGCCCCCCCCCCCGCTTTCTTCCACTCGTCTCCACAACGGTGGGAAGTCGACACATTTTTTACGTGTGTACGTCGTGTATTTTAATTCTTTAAATGGAGAATAAAAGACAAGGTTTGACTTTGGAAACAAAGTTAAAAGTTTTGTATAAATGTGAGAAAAGGTTGAAGTCGAAAAGTGACTTCAAACCTCTGCCTCTAAAACCTTCCTGATGTATCACTAGTTGTTGACGGTTCCCTCAGTTCGTATCAGGCGGGATCGCGAATTGAACCCAATCCCGCCCCAAACCATGACGTCGGTGTAAAATGGACCCAATGCCGCCCCAACCTGCACTTCGCTGTAAAATGCAAACTGCAAGGTGGCGTTCACTACGATGTTCTCGAACACACATGCGACCATCATGGTACATCCAGTTGAATCGTGACTTGTTAGAAAACACGACCTGTTGCCAATCAGCGAGCCAATGTCTGTGTTCAAGGCCTCACTGTAGCCTGAAGCGCCTGTGGTTGACGTTCAAAGGAATGCGCAAAAATGGGCTGCAATCGGCCAGTCCTCTGTTAAGCAAACGATGGCGGACTCTGCTGGAGGACAAAGCCTCACCTGCGACAGTGTTCCACTCTTGCGCTAACACTTTGTATGTCGCTGTGCGATCGATCAATGCCATGCGGTGGAAGTGGCTGTCATCCTGTGCAGGCGTGCGATTTTGCGGTCCATTTCCCGGATTTCTGTGCTTTCGAGTCACATCTGTCCACTGCGCCACATTCGTATGAATGTGCTGGCGTTTCGTCTCATACGAGTGGCAATTTCGCGGTAGGAATATTCAGCTTTTTTCATCCCAACAATACTTCCTCGCTCAAAGTCCATCAGGCTGTTCATAATGCGACCTTCTTCAGCGACGGGGCATAGTGAGACACAAGAAACACCCTTTCGACTCAATGTCGGCTCTTCACTGATTGCAACATATCGTTTGAACCAGCTCTTTATAACAAAGACCGGACAGTTCAGTGAGCATCTCTCCGAAACCTCATGCGCATTTTCACTGACATTTTAATCATTTGCATGTCCCATCCTATTGTACATATCCTGTAAATTTCAAGCTAATACTAGTAGTCTTTCATGGTGTTGCAATTTTCACAAGCAGTAGTGTATTTGTCAGTCATTTCTGACTTCTACCCAGCTGCCACAAAGGAAAGGGTCTTGGTTACGAGTCGCTATATCACCAGGGAAGGAAAATCCGAAAAGAGAGTAGACCACTACTTTGTGGTTTTTCTATCACCACCCAAGTACACTGAAGTGCCAGAAAAACTGGTACAGACGAGCTTCTGCAAAATACATAGCAACGTCACCTATACGCGTAATCGGTTGCTTCCGCCAGTGCGTATACAAAGCGATAGACATTCTTGCCAGCTGTCAGAGCTGTTTTCGGCATGAGAATGACAAGTAATAACGATTTAAGCGAGTTTCAACGCGGTGTCATAGTTGGCGCTCGTGAGATGGGCCATAGTATTTCGGAGGTAGAAACGAAGTTCGGATTTTCACGGACGACCATTGCAAGGGTGTACCGTGACTACAAGAATTCTGGCAAAACCTCCAACCTACGATACCAGTGTGGCCGTAAAAAGACATTGGGTGGACGTGACCATCGTCGGCTGTCAAGAATCGTTTCACGCGACACACTCGCAGGTAGCATCGGAATTCAATGCTGGAGCCTCAACAAGCATCAGCGTCCCGACTGTGCAACGTACCCTGCACGATATGGGCTTTGGGAGCCGACGCCCAACTCTAGTCCCCTTGATGGGTGCACGACACAGAGCTATGCGCCTCGCTTGGGCACGGCAACACAGCTGCTGGACACTTGATGACTGGAAACAACTAGCCTGGTCTGACGAGTCGCGTTTCCAACTGTATCGGGCAGATGGAAGGATTCGTGTGTGGCGCAAACCCCACGAAGCCATGGATCCCGCCTGTCTACAGGGAACTGTACCGGCTGGTGGGGGGTCTGTAATGGTATGGGGTGTGTTTAGCTGGACTTCACTGGGGCCCCTGGTTTCGTCTACAAACGTCTGTGACCGGCCAACGCTATGTGCGCATCCTTTCTGACGAGGTACACCCGTTCATGTCCTGCATTCATGCTGATGGGTTGTGCCTGCTCCAATAGACAATGCACCTCCACACAAGTGTCGGGACGCCACATTATGGTAAGAGTAGCATTCATCTGAGTTTGGGGTGTTGCCATTCCCACCCAATTGCCGAGATCTGAACGTGATAGAACACATTTGGGATGCCACGCAACGCGCTATCGAACACAGGAATCCGAGACCTCGGAATACACCCGAATTGTGGAACGCTCTGCAGGAAGTATGGTGTGCATTGCCTACAGCATATTTCCAGAAGCTGGTGGAGTCCATGCCCCCATCGTATTTCTGCAGTCCTGCGCTCCCGTGGGGGACCTACCAAGTATTAGACTGGTGTACCAGTTTTTCTGGCACTTCAGTGTACATGCTATCTCAAGGACGTATAGTCATTTCCGTATTTACTATCTACTGATCCAGTTGATAATATTTAAACCAGCGCTTGTTCGAGGAGAAAAGGCTAATGGCGCTCGAAATATTTATACCTACCCAAATTATTTCTAAATCCATACTGTCTGTCATGATTTTTTTTATCTAAATTCCTAATTTAGTCTATCAAAGATTTACTCCAGTATTTTGCTAAAATACTAAATATTACAAAAACGTCTACAGTATGATATCTGTATTAATGATAGTTTTTGAGTAGGGCAGATGTATCATCCATTTTGAGAACATTTGTTCAATAAAATATGGCCGCCCCGGTGGCGCAGTGGTCTAAGCGATGGCTTCTGATCATTCGTCCGAGCTGGGTCCAGGTTCGAACCCCGGTGAGGCATAGATTTTGTTTTTGTCTTATGACACTGGCTCTCTCTCCCTTTCCTGGAACCAATGACCCTAAATTAGGGACGGGCGATTGCTTATAGCCCATTGATTGCTCACGGTGGTCGTTGAATCCCCCCCCAAAAAAAAAAACAACAACAGCATATGCAACATTATATTTTTCTTTCTTTAAATGAGATCGACAAAAACATCTTAGATAAATAGCTAAACAGACAACTTAAAATGGAAAGATCTCTTCTAAATGTAAAGCTTCAAGATAAAATAAGAAATACAGATATAAGGTCAGGTGATGCACAACATCACAGCCTTTCCTGTAATTAGCAATTATTAACAACAACTGAAAATTAGCATAATGCGGTGCATTTTGCTCACTTCTTTCTCCCCCTCCTCCCTTTTTTTTTTATTCTCCGCCTTTTTATAGTCTGCAACAATTGTGACTCCAGCATAAGAGTGGCATAACCTCCGCTCGGCGAATAAGACGAGCTCACATCTGCTTATCCACTGGCTGTAAGGATAAGGAGGAGCGAATACATCTTTCATGTCTTGTTCGGATTCGAACCGGGGCCTATATGATAAGAAGTTAGCTTCGTAATCTCTGGACCATAGGGCAGCAATGTGACGTTATTAATAAGATTACTTATAATTTATTATGAAGGTTTGGTTGATTAATTTTTATGGCTCATGGGCTATGGTTAGCCAAAGAGCGCCAAACAAAAGACATTCAAAACAAGACAAAACAAATTAATTTAAAAACGTACAAAAGTTTAAAAACGGGTTGATTCGGTAAAAGTGAAAGATGAGAGTGAACACGTTAAAAACTAGACGAGTTTAAAAAAGGTGAAAATCGTCTAAATACGTGGCGTCAGTTGAATAAATAAATGCATCGCTCTTTCCACTTTAAGCAACGCACAGCAACCGAAAAATTGTTTTTCAGCCGCCGTCGGGGAATCGTATCCCGAAACTCTCGATATCTAGCCGAGCGCGTTAGCCTTACACAACAGCAGCCAACAATTCACGGCGCTATGCGTGTTTTTCTTTTGCAGTCAGCATCTGACATCATAAGTCCGTAAGATGGACTCAGCTACTGAGACGTCTCCATCTGGTGGGCATTAACGGCTGGCTATATATAATTATAGCAATAATCCAAAGGGCGAGATCCAAGGTGAAAATCATCTAAATGCGTGGCATCAGTTGAATAAATAAATCCATCGCTCTTTCCACGTTAAGCAACGCAGTTCCCGACGGCGGCTGAAAAACAATTTTTCGGTTGCTGTGCGTTGCTTAACGTGGAAAGACCGATGAATTTATTTATTCGAGTTTAAAAAAGTCAATCTCTTTTAAAAACGAAAACACTGCGAGCATGTCGCATTCTTCACCCAGGACAGTCTGCAGCGTAGCTGCTCCGTCGTCTAACAAATGGGAATGAAAATAACGAAACCGGTGATCACAAAAACGAACACAAGTGCACAAAACAGGGAGGTCTGTGAGACGACAGTTGCACGCCTCCCACACTGGGACAGTGTCGCCACACAGCAAGAAGCAGTGAGTGAAACGGCAGTGCCCAATGTGGAGACGCGCAAGAACAACTTCCTCACGACGGTTCTTCCTCAAGCTAGATTTCCATAGTCCGATCTGTGGTTTGATGGAATGAAGCTTATTGCTGCCCTATTGAGACCACAGGGACTGCCACTCGTCCATGATAAATTTGTGGATCAAAGGTTGAAAATCTCTGGAAAACAGTGGCAGCCGTGGGGGTGTCATGGAGGAAACAGACCTGGCACAGAGAGATCCGCCAGCTCGTTACACCGGATCTCAACATGTCCAGGAACCCAACAAAATCGGACCAAGAATCCATCACCCGCCAAAGTTCCAAGAAGACTACGAACATCACTGCTGACCGGCAAGTCCGTATCCTCCGGAGAGGTTAAAGGCTTGGATGACTGATTGGGAATCGATACAAATCATAGTGCAACGATGGGATCTAGACTGAATGTGGCGCAAAGCGAGGTACACCGCACGCATCTCTGCCGAAAAGACTGTTGATTTCGGCGGAAGCCTCTCAGCATGAGTGTCATCGACACACACAAAAGCGGACCCAACAACATCCCCGGACCTCGAGCCATCGGTGAACATAGGCACGAAATCCGGATAGAGAGACTGTTGTTCGGCAAACAGCTTCTGGTACACCAGAGCAGGAGTGGATGACTTAGGCCACACACAAAAAAAGAGGTTAGCAATTGCTTAAACCGGCTGCCTAAGGGGTTCATTGAAAAAACGGGTCACACCAATCTTAGACAAGTTTAGACCACCATCTCGCACTATGCTTGACATCCGAATCCCGAAAGTGGAAACACAAGAAGGGCGGTTTGGAAAACAAGAGAACACATTGCGGGTTGAAGACGGAATCATGCAGTGAATGATCAGGAAGAGATTTAAACTTGGTGTAGAACTGAAGAGATAGGTGCTTAGGGCAGAGGCATAACGGCTGTTCATGAGACTCAGCATACAGGCCATGCACGGGAGAAGTACGGAAAGCACCGGTACACAGGCGCATAGCCTGGTGATGGACTGGATCCAGAAGCTTCAAAACCGAAGGCCGTGCTGATCCGTATGTTATGCAGCCGAAGTCTAACTTTGACCGAATAAGAGAGTGATAGATACGAAGCATTGAGCACCTGTCAGCCCCCCAAGATGTTCGAGAGAGGACCTTCAGGATATTCAATGACTTCGTGCACTTCACCTTTAAAGATTGAATGTGAGGACGGTAGGTAAGCGCGCGGTCAAATGTTACTTCAAGGAACTTGACTTCTGACTCAACAGGAATGATAGTACTCCCCAGACGGAGATTGGGGTCTGGGTGATGACCCCGTTTGCGGCAAAAATGCACGTAGACTGTCTTCTGGGACGAAAAGACAAAGCTATCATTAGAAGTCCAGCTAGAGATCTTGTTAATAGCTGACTGCAGCTGTCTTTCAATGGTGCGCATGTTGACAGAAGCGCAGGAAATCTGTAGATAATCCACGTACATGGTTCCACGAACCGTCGGAGGGAGCAGTTTGAATATGTGATTCACACGAAGGATGAACAAAGTAGCTGATAGAATGGAGCCTTGAGGGACACCTTGCTCTTGTGGGTACATCTCAGAGAGGGTCGACCCGACGCGCACATGGAACATCCGGTTCTGGAGAAAACCGGCAATGAATGTTGGTAAATTTTCCCGCAATCCGCAGTCATGGAGTTCACGGAGAATACCGTATCTCCACGTCCGATCGTAAGCTTTTTCCATGTCGAAGAACACGGAGACCATGTGCTGACGCCGGACAAACGCATCCCGGATAAATGACTCAAGGCGAAAATGATGATCAGTGGTGGATTGAAAACGACGGAAAGACAGATTGCAAAGACAGCTCGTCATAGCAATTGGCCGGTAGTTCAACGGGTTGGTGGGATCTTTACCAGGTTTGAGAACAGGTACGACAATAGCAGTGTACCAAGAATCGGGAAAGTCTTGCTCATGTCAAATTCTGTTAAACAGGATTAGCAAACATTCAAGAGAGGACGAAGAAAGGTGCTTCAGCATGTCGTAGTGGATGTTATCCAGTCCGACAGATGTCCGGCCGGACCGATTCAGAGCAATCTTCAGTTCCACGGCAGTCAGAGGGCTGTTATAGTCCTCCGAGGAAAACGGTCCGAAGGATATTCTTGTCATCTCAAGCCGCGTCTGAAACTGTCGGAACGAAGAAGGGTAATTGCTGCTGCTGGACACCGAAGAAAATGCGGTGCCAAGAGAGTCACCAATACCCTGAACGTCAGCAACCGTTCGTCCATCACTCTCGAGAATGGAGAGTTCCCCAGATGGGTACTTTCCCCGAATCTTACGAATCTTGTCCCCAAACAATCTTAGGGCTGGTAGTGGTGTCAATTGGGGATGCATATTGTATCCATGAGTCCCGTTGACTACGACGACGAACCAATCGCGTGTAGGACTTTGCTTTCTTGAAAGCAAGTAGGTTTGCGCCAATGGGATACCGACGAAACCTACCCAAAGCCTGATGTTGAGCCTGACGTTCTGCCTTGTAATCGGAATTCCACCAAGGTCTCGGACAACGTGGAAGTTTAGTCAACGTCTTTGGGATGGACAGCTCTGCCGCTTGCACAATGCAATTCGTAACCGCTGCAACAGCTTCACCGATCGTGCCTGACGACACCATAGCAGGAGTAATGGTCGCTAAAGCCGTGAATGCGTCCCACTTGGCTCGATCGATATCCCATCTAGCAGGACGGGTAGGATTGCGGTATCCGCCACATTCTAGACGAAGAAAGATAGGAAAGTGATCGCTGCCAAGGGGATCACCAGACACGCTCCAGGACCAGTCAGGATATAAAGATGGTGAACTCAGAGACAGATGAATGGCTGAGTACGAGCGGGCAGGTTCATGAAAATGTCTTTGTCCCCGTGTTGTGCAGACAGAGGGACGCCTTAGAGAGTATGGACTAGACAACGCGGCTCCTGGAGTCTCGAGTGTTATCATCCCCCCCCCCAACGGATTGTACGCATTGAAATCTCCCAGAAGGAAGAAAGGATGCGGCAACTGGTCAACTGAATCTTCCAAATCTGAAAGGCTCACAGCTTCATCTGGTGGTACGTAGACGGAACAGACTGTAAACAGGATGTTCACAGAAATTCTCAGTGCCACTGCTTACAGAGTCGTCCGAAGATCGACCGCAGTGACAGGAACGCCATGAGGAACAACAAAGGCCACTCCTCCGCAAGCGATAACTCCGTCCTTATTATCTTTGCGAAAAATAGAATATCTGCGCAGCGAAAGAGTGTCCGTCGTGCGAAGCTTTGTCTCCTAGAGACACACGCACACAGGTGTATACGAAGACAGTGAGCCTTTCAAATCATCAAGTCGTCGTCGCAGACCTCGGCAATTCCACTGAATGATTGAAGCCATTATGAGAAAAAGAAAATGAAAGACTGACAAAGACCGAGACGACTAACACTTTTCAGAGTCCATGAGCTCCAGTGCATCTTCAGTGTCTGGAGGTAATACAGGGGTGAGCTTACTCCCCGTGTTTTTGGATGATTGCGCCCGACTCTGAGAGTTAGAACGGGGTTTCGGGGAGGATGTGCCTGGCTTCTGCTTCTCGGTTTTCTTGATTGGAGTGCCCTTAGTCTGAGTCCCAGTGCTGGCAGAGGATCTTTTCGGCGACGATGTGGGTGTCGCTTTGGACTCAAGATGGAGAGACTTTAGTGCCTCCAATCCAGCAGCAACGATGTCCTCGAAATCATAAGGACGCCGCGCTGGGGTGTGCACCTCAGTCTGCACAGCAACAGTGCACTTCTGAACTACGACTGAGGCGTATGAACGCCGGCCTTGTGTTAAAGGAGTGATCCGCCATATGGCCTCGGGATAAGACAGATGTTCTGTGGTCTTCAGGCGTTGAATAGCCTGCTCCTCTATCCATTTGAACACTGCTTGGAAGTTGCAAAGTGTGACCCATCACAGTTAACGCAGTGATATGATTCTGCTGAGCATTCCATCAAAGAATTATCCGTGGAACCACAGCGTCCACACCTTGCTACGTTACGGCACGATTGTTGAGAATGACCGTGTTGCTGGCCCTTGTAACATCTCAAAGGATTCGGGATATATGGGCGAACATCAAGACGTAAGTAACCTGCCTTGATGGAAGTTGGCAGGGCTGGCGTGTCAAACGAGAGCACGATGTTCCGGGAGGGTATAGACTTCCGATTTCGCCTAAAACCCTAGTGACATGTTGGTCGCCAAGTTCCTTCAGTAGTTCCTAATCACTGCATTCAAGTAAGTCCCGGGAACTGACGACACCGCGAGAGGAATTCAAATAACCATGACGTGTTATTTGTACTGGAATATCCAGCAGAACGGTCGTCTCTAGCAAGGTGGCACTATGTCGTGGATTAGATGTTACCACAATAAGATCCCCTGATGGGAGCTTCTTAACACTTTTCGGAGGGCCAGCAACCGCCTGAAGAGCCTTATTAATCCAGAAGGGACTCTTCGAACTCGGAGACTGTGAAGGATCAACAGAATGAATTAGAAGAAACAGATCATTACAATCAGTACTAAGAAGTTTCTTTGTAGAGATGGATGTCCCTTCCTCCATGCGGCGCTTTACATTAATAGTATGGGAAACACTGTTGATTGCCACAGAGAAGAAAGGAAATTCATAGGCACCCACAACCAAGCCCAACGAGGAAAAGCCGGAGGTCCGCAAGCCCAAGTGGACGGAGGACACGGCTCTAGGGATAGGAAGCGGATATAGCAAGTTTATAGGGCAGACATGCGCTCGGCGCGCACCCAGACTTTCCCGTGCCTGGGGAACACCACTTTGGCATGACCACCCTATCTCCAAACTCACCCTGCCGTACGTAACGACAAGCCGTTAGAAGTCTGGACTCCACTCGGCCACAGACGTCCTGACTAGGAGCGGGTTAGTTTCTAGTCGCCCGTTTAAGGTGAAGCAGAGGGCAAAGAGGAGTGTTGGTAGCTGGAGACAACTACATCCCGGACCCCAGAAACCTCAACCTCCAGCATCCCCTTTTCCACCTTACGGGTCACCGCACACGGCAAACGTGCAGGTAGGTCTAGCTAACGAGCTCGGAAAAACAAAGAAGGGAACGTGAAATGGAGAAGACAGGAAAGAAAAAGGGAAACTAAAATCCGGAGCTGGCGCGTAATCACAACCTCAGCAACCTACAACTGAGGCGGGTGCGTGTCAAGAGAAAAACGAAAAACATAAAAGTGGGAAAATCATCATAGAGTACATGTCGGTTCGGGCCGTGGGGTCGCCATCCCCCAGCAGCTGGATGAACAGCTAGCTGTCCCTTCGGTGATGTTATCGTACAAGACAAAAAGCAAGATGTTCCGTCACAAGGTGGGCTCGGGCCGTGGGGGCGCTACTCCCCAAAGAACTGGAAAACCAGTTATCCCCGTGCGGAGTAATTTATCATGAAGTCGTTCTCTCGTACAGTACAAACTCTAAACTAAAATAACCGTCTATGTTACGATGTCAAGACATCGTACATAGACGGTTATTTTAGCTTAGAGTTATAATTTATCAGTTTTTTCATCAGTATATTTGATTTATCTTTATAAATGGGGCTTATATCGAAGTTACTGCATGAACATCGCTTATTTGTAAAGAAATCTGGTACATCAGCTTGTAAACGCGCATTTAGGCTGGCTTTCTTTATTGTATGTACGCAAACGTGAACCTTTGTTAATCGTTTCCCGCATGCAAATGCAAGCGTGCGTATAAACTATTAGCTTTTCTGTGTATGCGTCCAAGCCAACACGTTTGCCAGCTTTTTTACTCATGCGTATAAATAAGCTTTCACCTTGGTTAGTACTTTTTGGTGACTCATGCAAGCGTACATCTTGGCTACCCTTTTCAGCGTACGCATGCAATCGCTGTTAAATTTTTCTGTTTAAGCATGCACCTGAGATATCTTCTTTTCCACCACACCGTTAATTTTAAATAGGCAGCAACTTTTTTTTTTATCGTATTGCAGCTATGTAATTAATCTTTTTATTATTCTCGTGTTTTGCTTTAATGGTATTTCAAGGAAAAGTTTTTCAGAGTTTTAAATCATTAGGCTAATAACTTATTCAAACTAATGCTGCATCACAAAAGAGGATTAAAGTGAAAAAAATGAAAGGGGGGGCAAAATGATGACAGGGCGAGCAAACATTTCGCGAATGAGGATTTTCTCATCTGCAATTGTTGAAACAACCCAGCTTTGGTTTTCTTTTCGAAGGCTTTCTTTTCCATTACTGCAGTTACAACACGAAGGGCACACCCCAACGCGCACGCGCACTTCGAGTTGACTGAGCGAGACGAGAGGAGAGAAAGAGACTGGTAGAAGGATACCCAGCAGCTCCCGGTATTCCGTTGAGCTCAGGTGCTGCATCCTCCGATGATCCCTTGACCCGATTTAGTCACGTGATCGAGGTCAGGCACGTGTCCCCGGTCGATGCCCTTGTCTCACGTGCTCCCGCCATTCACTTCGCGGCAAAACGCCGCGCATGCGTACAGAACACAGGTGCCAGAACGTCTTGCAATCTACAGTATCGATAAAAGCTCGTAACGACCTGCATTAGATTTTCTAGGAGCTGGTGCCCGAGTAATTTTTGCAAGCGAAGGAAATATTCAGCACACACACACACACACACACACACACACACACACACACACTTGCGCAACTACAAACCATTTCACTCTCATGCACTCTTTTTACCCGTTCGAAAAATCCACTGTTTTTAGCTTGGATAGCAGACAGTTTTGCACGGCTTTTTTCAGGAACGAAACTTAAACGCACACGAAATTCAGATTAACTCACCAAATATCGCGTTTTTCTAATAAAACTGTTGACTTTTTTTTTTTTTTTTTTAGTAACGCGGTTTTATAACTTCTCTTGTTCAAAGAGAAGGAAAAACTGCCCTTCAATCAAGAATCATAGGGATGAATTCTTCACCCGTTTTTGTTCGCTATTTCTGCTCTTCAATTTTCTGATATTCATTTTTTTGCTGGTTTCAAGCCTGCAATGGAGTTCCAATTCTAATTAAATTTTTTTCTAAGTTAATTAAATTGCAAAAAAAAAAAAAAAAGTAAAAACTCATTAACTGAATGAGTTCCTCTGAAGTTCGGAAATTTTTGTTCATTTTTCATGCTGTCACGAAGCTGGAATTTCTACCACATTTCGCTCATGAGTGCATAACAACAGCAAATATTCACCCTTCATTTTGCACGAAACAATGAGAACCTTTCGCACGTGGTTTTTATTTCTCCATTCATGAATATGATGCGCACACACGTAAGCACAGAATTTTACTTGCGATCGTGAACAACGCTGACTTTTTTTGTCTATTTGGTACGAAAGTTGTGTGCATGCCATTTAGCACTATTTATAAACAACAGCTACATTTTTTGTTAATTTTACCTTGCAAAAAATGACAATGAAAAGGGAAAGTCTTACAAGGAAAGTGCCTTTTTTTGGTCCACTTGAATTTTAAAAAGACTTGGCACAAATGTTCATCATCCCCAATGATGGATGCACGTAAAATATTTCGTCGGAAATCTAATAGGTTATGAAAATAGAGGGTCCAGAAAAATGACCAATGATGAAAGCGCCACACTCATCATCACGATTAAATCATGTTTTACATGCCTAAATTAGATTAGAGGATGATTATTATTGATGACAAACGAAGAAATAATTCTGAACTGATTTGTGAATGACAGAGATATAATCGCATCAGAACAATTAAGACCAAGTATCATACATTATTTAGTGCTTGTTGCAGAACACAAAGAAAAATTTCCAATTACAAAACCAGATGATTCCCCTCGTATTGTGTCTTACCCTGGTACAACTGCTAACATGAACGAAAATGATTTGGAAACTTTTATGAAAAAAGTGTTCTGGCCATCAGTGATCGAATATAATATCCTTCTGCTGGTTGATTCATGGTCTTCCAATAAAGATGATAATATTATTCATAGAACACTCCCTCAAGGCAAAACTATTGCAAGGTATCTCATCCCTGAATGTTGTGCTGGTGTTGTTCAGCCTCAGGTTGCAGTATTCTTGAGATCATTCAAGCAGTTTGTTCGGTTTATTATTGATACAATATTAACGGACCAATTATGCAACACCACAACAATATTCTTTAAATCCCGAATTAGACACTTGTATTACTGATAATCGTAATAATATTAGATTTTTCCGATGTACATATATGTTCTGCTCTGATCGTTCAATTGTTAGTCTTCATATTTCTATTTAATTCCCCCAATTTTTCAATAAAATGTTAAAGTCAAATTTTGTGCGTTTGTGCTGCTTTTCATGCGCGAACTTCCGCGTCCTGTATCTCCCTAACCTATTGGATTTCCGACGAAATATTTTACATATGTCTATGCATTAATAATGAAAAACATTCGTGCCAAGTTTGGTTAAAATCCGAGTGGAACAAAAAAAGACAGTTTCCTTGTTAGTATCTTAATCGTCTTGTCAATTTTGAAAAATTATTATCTTCTTTCTAGATTTAAAAATCTGGAACTCGTGTTTTCTAGCTCCTGATCCTGTAAGAATGAAAGAACCGACAAACAGATTTGCACAGTACATTCCTAACTAAATTCAGTGGAGGTGTCTCGCGACAGAAATAAGACAGTCTCCCTCATGGAGAAACACTTATAAAGTCAAAATATCCCATATACTTTCTCAATAAGGTGATAACAGAAAATTATGAGGTTATACTATTTCAGTGCGACATGGATGTACTGTTGTATGGGTGATCTAATCCTCCTTGCCCATCGTGAAGCGTCCAACAGGGCTGTTGTTAGCTGTTGAAGCGGTGGACGAAATATTTAATTATTCCTCTTATATTTGTGCATAATAACATAATAATATAATTTAATTATTCTTCTTATATAGTATGCAGGGGTGACATGGAGGAGACTGGCACAAGACAGACCGTTGTGGAGGAAACTTGGGGAGACCTTCGTCCAGCAGTGGATTGATAATGGTTGACAATGATGATGATGATGATTTGTGCATCACAGCGTTTGCAAAACATTGGTTAGACCACCCACACAACAGTACATCCATGTCGCGCTTAAATAACATAGCTTACCAATATTCTGTTGTGTTTTGTGACTACAATCAAATTCCGACGTATGCGTTTTGATCTTTCTTGCTTTGTGTGCTTGGAGCACAACTACCAGATATATTAATGTGAGGAACCACACCTGTTTTAAATCGACGGCGAGAATTTCAGCCCATGAATTCACTTTTTAAATCTCTAAAAAAGTTAAAAAATAATTGCAGCCTAAAACAGAGCATATTTTGGCATTGTCAGCTTTAAATCCGTCTTTTCGTAGACATGAATTAATCCAGGCCCCCAAAAGCAAAAGGTTCCTAATAAGTCTGCGACAGATATCATGGTGCTACAAAATAATTTACAGGTGGCCAATGGGTAAGATAACTAATATATACGAAAACAACAAAAATTTGCACAGGTAGAAATTAAATGAAAAGTTAAATTAAAAGAGAAAAAAAACTGACCATGTCATATTTCTTCTACCTAAAAAAAATGAAAGCCTAACATAAGCACTACAGATTCAATGGAATAAAATTATATTTAACAACATTACAGGACAAAGGATACATCGGTAGAAAAATTAATTACGATTACGGGAAAAATCTTCGATCCGTCCTACTTACGTCTTCGAAAATATTTTCTACATTTCCGATCTTAAATACAAACATTTATTTAATAAAATGATGTTTAAACAATAATAAAATGCAGGAAAACAACAAAACAATTACGGGAGAAATATTTGCTTCTTTTAGCTTCCGTTGTCCAAAACGTTTGCCTCCATTTTACGATTACAGGAGAAAATTTCGCTCCGTCCAACTTTCGTTTTCGGGAAATTGTTCTCCATTTTCAAGCTCAAACACTAATTAACATTTATACAATAAAATGATATTTAACAACAATATCAGACAGAGAGCAGAGTTGGAAATGGGTAAAACATTTTGTGCCCGGACGTCACATAATTGGACACAACCCGGACCTAATCCACAAAAGTCTGCTTCTGGACTATAAAATTTGAAACTCAATTTGAGGATCGAAATGTAGCCCCTCCGTGGTTTGCCTTCTACAGGAAAGTAAATTCTTCAAATTTCCGAAGAATCCTTTTCAAGTGCTCTAAAACAACATTCACTACTTGCTTCTTTTTGAATTTGGTGTTTGCAGTTTGGAAGGTCATAGAAATCCACGAAAATATCGAAAGTGCATCAGCAGTTATATTGAGCATGAAGTACTATAATACACGGTCGAGACACATTATTGTGACCACCAGCTAATGCCCAGAGTGACCGCCGTGTGCAGCGCGGACAGCTGTTAGACGGGCTGCGAGTGACTCAATAAGGTGCTGGAAGGTCTTCACAGGTATGTGGAGCCATTCTGACTGCAGTGCATCTGACAGCTGCTGGAGGGTGCGTGGTGGAGGATCCATAGAGCGAACAACACGATCTAGGTGGTCCCACAGATGCTCAATTGGTTTTAAGTCTGGGGAATTAGAGGGCCTAGAAAGTACTTTGAAGTTTTCATCGTGCTCTTCCAACCACTCTCGGACATTTCTAGCTGTGTGACACGTCGCATTGTCGTGCTGGAGGATCCCGTCCGCACCATGGACAATCAGCATGTATGGTTGTACGTGGTCTGCAAGGATGGATTCATAAAGAATTCTGTCCATAGTGCCTTCCACAGATATGAGTAGACCCAGGGAATGCCATGAAAACATTCTCCATACCACAATGCAGCCCCCCACCAGCTTGTGTTCTTCCAGCCATGGTTGAAGAGTGTTTGTTCTGCGATATTTCTCGCCTTATACGCCAACGTCCATCCGTTCTATGAAGCCGAAAACGTGACTCATCGGAGAAGGCAATCTTTTGCCAAACAGCGGAGGTCCAATTCCGATACTGCCGTGCAAGTGTAAGCCTTTTTCTGCCGATGCACCGTCGTTAGCATAGGTGCAGTGACCATCTGTCTGCATCGGAGCCCCATACGCAGCAGGGTTCGCTGAACTGTCGTTTTAGACACACTTTCGGTAGCCCCCTGGTTCATTCGGCCAGTGAGTTGCACCACTGTAGCATGTCGATCGGCCTTCACGCACCTTCGCAGCCGACGTTCACCTTTCACATCAATGGCACGTGGTGCTCCGCAGTTTGCACATCGTTTATTCGCAATGGGGCCATTTCTCCAATCACGATACTCGTAAATCACAGCACCATGCGAACAGTTCACAAACTGCGCTGTTTCAGAAATACTGCCACCTTTGGCCCGAAAGCCGATAATCATCCCTTTTTGCAAATCTGATAAATCGCTGCTTTCTATCCATGACGGCAACGAGTGTTGTTTTCAGAATGCTTACAGCACACCTTATATACCATCCAAGCCAGCTCACGACGCGTGCCTTCTTTCATTGGCTACGCGCTGTTGACGTCAAAAGTAGGAGGTGGTCACAATAATGTGACTAGACTGTGTATATATATATATATATATATATATATACAGAAGTTTAAAAAGACTCTGCGCAGTGGGTATCGTAGATTATATGGTCGTAGGTTATATATAATTCATATAAATGTATTACAAAAACGTATCATTTACTCACTTACTTACAGAAAGTGTTGAAACTGTCGTTCTTCACATAACCTAACTGTTTTACACATGTTTTCAAACACATCTGTAAGAGTCAAAAAGTCCCTCCCAAGGGATGTTAAGGATGTTCCACTTAATTTTGATGGTGCTACAGTCAAACTTTTTGAATTAAGTAACTTGTTGTACGTTTAATTTCAGTTTTCGCTGTTTTCTTGATAACATATAAAGCTTCAAAATATGTTTTACAGCAGCGCCAATTTTCACCAGCTTCTGATGAGTTGAAGGTTTCTAAAATGTGAATGTTGATTTCATCACTGCCCCTCAGAGGGAGGAACGCTCGTAAAATCAACATTCACATTTTGGAAGCTTTCAACTCATCACAAGCTTGCGAAAATGAGCGAAACATATTCTGGTTTCTTAATGAAACGAGACAACTTCCAGCATTCATTCTTTCCCTTTTCGCTTTCAACAAGAACGTATTTGTTGGCCTCGACGCTGTTTTCAATCTCTTTAATATTAAATGCATCCATATTAATAAATAAGACATTAATTCCGACATGACATGCAATGGAATGGAATTGGATGTTAACACGTCAAACGAAAACCTCTGAATGCTCAATGCAAAAGATGCGATGTGAAAAGTAACTCTCAGTCTTACAATGTGACACGTGCGGTGTGAGAGAATGAATAACCAGAGAAGTAGGAGACAAGCGTTTGCCTGTATCTTGCTCCGGACAATCGCACTGAAAACAAACGCAAAGGAAGTATCGTTTTGCGATATGGTATCGGTGAGTCTAGCGTCTGCGCTGTCTCGTGGGTCGGCGGAAATATTCGTTGCTTTAAGAAAGAGACGGCAATATTTTTGTATGACAAATTATTTTTCACTCCGCGGGCGTCAGCATCGAGCACAAAATTCCATAGTATACATTTTTCTTTTCAAAGTTAAAACGGAAATAAAACCGGGTTGAAATCCTGACAGGAACACCTTGATGCGCTCCGTTTGACCCGCAAGAAATTGTAAACCCGTTGACCCGTTTCCATCTCTGACAGAGAGAACATCAGGGGAAAATACAGGCAACTCCGCTTACAGTGAACCTCTGCGGACTCCCATATTTCGTTAACTATGTCCGAGGTTCACTAAAACCGAAGTGTCTTCCCTTAACCTGAATTGAGTGAACTCCGCTTATAGTGAACCTCTGTAGACTCCCATATTTCGTTCACTATGTCCGAGGTTCACTAAAACCCAAGTGTCTTCCCTTAACCTGAATTGAGTGAACTCCACTTATAGTGAACCTCTGCGGACTCACATATTTCGTTAACTACGTCCGAGGTTCACTAAAACCGAAGTGTCTTCCCTTAACCTGAATTGAGTGAACTCCACTTATAGTGAACCTCTGCTGACTCACGTATTTCGTTAACTATGTCCGAGGTTCACTAAAACCGAAGTGTCTTCCCTTAACCTGAATTGAGTGAACTCCACTTATAGTGAACCTCTGCAGACTCCCATATTTCGTTCACTATGTCCGAGGTTCACTAAAACCGAAGTGTCTTCCCTTAGACTGAATTGAGTGAACTCCACTTATAGTGAACCTCTGCGGACTCACATATTTCGTTAACTATGTCCGAGGTTCACTAAAACCGAAGTGTCTTCCCTTAACCTGAATTGAGTGGAATTGTGAGCAAGAAAATAAATAATGTACATATGTATCTAAAAAAAATAATATTTTTTGTACGTTACGTATATTCATTAAATTAAGTAAACAAAATTAATTTTACATTACCTTAATTAACATGAAAATAGTCTATTATGTGCCGCTGCTTGCTGCAAGCAGTTTTAATAAATAATTTCTTTATGTCCTTTTCTAGAGTCTGCTTTTGCTACACTCGATTCTACACTTTCCATACATTCTATGCCTACAATATTGTTCTCGACACATTCTTTCAAGTTTTTAAGTTTTGTTTCGAAATAAGTTACAATTTCATGCTACAAGTACATTCTTTTCTTTGAAGTTTTATTTTTAAGGTTCGTTATAACCGAAATTGAGGGTTCACTATGAACGAAAAATTTAATGTACATTTCTGATGTTACGGGTCGGGACCAATGATTTAGGTTCACTATAGTCGAATGTTCACTATAACAGAGTTCACTATATCCAGAGTTGACTGTATTACGATTACGGGAATACTCTTCACTTTGTCTAACTTTGGTTTTCGGAAAGTTTTGAAAGACGGAAAACTTGCACCCATGATCGGGAGTGTGCAAGAGATGATTTAATAAGGTTCTAGAGATATCGTTCTTGTCTGCAGGACCAAAACAAAGATTCTAGGGATATCGTTCTTGTCTGCAGGATAAAATCTGTGGCGTACCTCACGGTTCTGCTACGGGGATCCAGACCTTTCTTAAACTGCACTTTGGGATTCGATGAAACGTTAAGCTAGAATCTATGGATTTTCCGTTTTTGGCACAACTCGCAACAGCGTTTCAAGGCACATCTGAAAATGCACAACACACAGAAAACTGCTTTGACCAAATATATTGATGAAACGATATTTATAAATTGGTCGTTAACTCACTGGAAAAACGTGTATGATTAAAACATAATGGACAAAAGTAACTAAAACTGGGTCCAAATTACAGATAGCACGATTAACCTTAGATACAGTGCCTAGAAGAGATAGTGTGTTGTGCTCCGTAAGATGTCTGACACGGCTTTGTGACCAATCATCATGAAATGGTAGAGGGCGCTGGCATCGGAAGTTACGTTACATGCCTCATCTTAGTCAATGGTGGGAAGTTTATTTATATATATTTCGTAGTGCTAGGAAGCAGAGATGAGCTCGGGCCCGGGCTCGGGCGGGCCCAGGATTCATTAAGAGCCGAAATCCCCGGGATTGGCATTACACAAGTTGAGTTTTATTACTGAATTTTATATATATATACCCTTCATTGTTTATCAGTTACTTCACGAAAAATTGTAATTAAAAATAATTCCCGGGATATTATTATTATAAACTGGTTACCAAAAATTAAAGAATTTCTAGTGTTAAGTACACTGGTGGTGCCACTTCTAGATCTGTAGCTTGATTTCTTCAGCAATGATTTTTTTCATTTTTCTCATTTTTTTCCGGAAAAAAATCAGCAGGCTTACTTGAAGATTTGGAAGATGAGTTTGAAATTCATGATCCTGATCCAGATGAAATTTGTAATTATGTGGAATTGCGCATGGGAGAAACACACTTTGAAGCTGTGGATTTGTTACCGTGTTGGAAGAATTCTCAATTTCCTAAGCTAGCTGCCATTGCGAGACGTGTACTATGTATACCAGCCAGTAGTTCTGCTAGCGAGAGAGTGTTTAGCGCAGCAGATCAAGTTTCATAGGAAAGAAGGTTCACTGAAGCATTAGATTAGATGCGATTCATTTTTTGAGGAGTTTCGAGAGCCTTAAACGGTAAGCAATTTCAATGATGAACTTGCTGGAAACTGCACACACATATAATAATATCGTGGCTATTACACTATTATGTGCAAAGCTTTGTTAATGTTACAAAATGAAAAATAATCTAGTCTGAAATGCTCAGACTTTTGGGGGAAGGGGGGTTCTTTTGGAATTTTTCTTACATGCTTTTTATATACTCTACTACATCACTGTAAACTATCTTTACCAGTTAGCATATACACTGACGGAAAAAAATCCCAACACCAAGAAGGGGTTGTGTTAGATAAACGACAGTTGGTAGGCGGTGAGAGTACATCTGTAAAATGACGTCTATGCAAATTTCGCGCTCGGCGCATACGTGTGGCGCTAGTAGCGCCCCTCGGAACATGCAAAGCAGGTTTGCTGTAAATACGCGCTGTAACGTTCGTGAGCGTTAGTTATCGTTGAGATTCGACGTAGGGTGTAGATGTTAGTCAAGAATACCTTTAAGAAGACGAAGAAGCCATTATCAACAGCTCACGGAGTTTGAACGAGGTCGTGTAATAGGGCTGCGAGAAGGTGGATTTTCGTTCCGCAATATTGCAGAACGACTTGGCAGGAATGTAGCCACTGTGCATGATTGTTGGCAGCGGTAGTCAAAGGGAGGTACTGCCTCAAGAAGACCGGGTTCCGGCCGACCACGTGGCACTACTGAGAGGAAAGACCGCCGTGTACGGCGTATGGCCTTGGCGCATCGTACTGCGTCTGCGGCAGCAATTCGAGCTGCAGTTGCCACCACAGTGACACAACGAACTGTTACAAATCGGTTACTTGAAGGACAGCTCCGAGCCAGACGCCCTGTAGCGTGCATTCCACTTACTCCAAACCACTGCCGTTTGCGACGTCAGTGGTGTCAAGCTAGGGCTCATTGGAGGACGGAGTGGAGATCTGTTGTGTTTTCTGATGAAAGCCGGTTCTGCCTGGGTGCCAGTGATGGCCGTGTGTTGGTTAGAAGGAGGCCAGGTGAGCGCCCGCAACCAACCTGTCTGCGGCCGAGACACACTGGACCTACACCTGGAGTTATGGTCTGGGGAGCAATTTCCTATGACAGCAGGAGCACTCTCGTGGTTATCCCACGCACCCTGACGGCACAGTTGCACGTCGGTCTGGTGATTCAACCTGTTGTGCTGCCATTCATGAACAGCATTCCAGGGGGTGTTTTCCAACAGGATAACGCTCGCCCGCATACCGCTGTTGTAACCCAACATGCTCTATAGAGTGTCGACATGTTGCCGTGGCCTACCAGATCTTTCACCAATCGAGCACGTATGGGACATCATTGGACGACAACTCCAGCGTCACCCCCAACCAGCATTAACCGTCCCTGTATTGACCGACCAAGTGCAACAGGCATGTAACTCCATCCCACAAACTGACATCCAGCACCTGTACGATACAATGCATGAACGTTTGCGTGCTTGCATTCAACATTCTGGCGGTTACACCGGTTATTAATGTACCAGCATTTCACATTTAAAATGGCTCTTCTGGCGCTTACAATACGCTGTGATCTTGAAACCTTAATCGATTAAATATGTTACCTATACAAATGTATTGCCGCCATTTCATTCCTCTACAACTATTTTTTCGTGGTGTTGGGATTTTTTTCCGTCAGTGTATGTAAATTATACTGCAAAGTTTAGCATTCTAGAGTCACTATTTAAAACACGTGCGATTGTCTGTAAAGAGTTATATGTTTTTTACTGCAGTTTATTCAAAATAAGTGTAAATTTAGAAATCCAAAAGAAATAACGAATGGAATATTTTGTGTTTCTAAAAGATTTTCTTACCTTCAGCTTTTGGCAAAATCGCTGATTGCCCTGATTTCTACACTATCGATGAAAAAAAAAAAAATAATAACATCCCACTTGATTGTCTCGTGGAAAACGTACGTTTTTCGAACAAATCTGACGTAACAGCAAATACTTTATTTATTTATTTATTTATTTATTTATTTTTACGATGGCCATCCAGAAAGTATCGTTCGCGTATCACTCCCGTGCAAGTAATCGCTTCAGAGTCGCGACTCTAAAGCGAGCGATGCCTCATTCATTAACCAACCCGTATGTTACCTCATTCATTAACCGAGCCCTGACGCCATTTTGAGAGGTTGTTCTTATGTTTTTTTTTTATTTTTTTATTGAAGGTTTAACGACCACCGTGAGCAACTTATTGGGCTATAAGCAATCGCCCGTCCCTAATGTAGGGTCACTGGTTCCAGGGAAGGGAGAGAGCCAGTGCCGTAAGACAAACACAACATCAATGCCTCACCGGGTTTAGAACCCGGACCCCTTTCCGACGAACGATCAAAAGCCATCGCTTAGACCACTGCGCCACCGGGGCGGCGTGCTTATGTTAAAGGTATGTGCCGTGTGTTAATAATGTTTAAGTTATTAGAAAAGCCCGCGGACTGCGAAATCCGGTCTGTGATATGGTTTTTGAATGCCAGAAATGTCAGACCAAATGAGATTCATCGAAAACTTTGCAAAATTTACGGATAAAACGAAATGAGTGCCGGAATGGTGCAGAAGTGGGTTCGAATGTTTAATGAAGGACGGCAGAGCGTTCATGACGAATTACGCAGTGGTAAGCTTCTCTTGTCACGGAAGAATTGGTGGAGAGAGTGAACGAAAACATTAGGGAGAACCGACGCTTCACAATTTCTGATCTTCCAGAGCATTTCCCTAAAGTTTCGAAATCTTTACTGCACGGAATCAGTACAGAAAATCTTCAGTACAGCATAGTGTGTGCACGATGGGTGTCCGACAGTGCTGAGACAGGCCGAGCCCGAGCCCGAAGTGAAGCCCGAGCCAGGTACGGGATGGGGCGGGGTCGGGCTGCGTAATACTTACTGAAGTTCGGGCTCGGGCTCTAAGAGAGGGAGAGAATTTTCTTCCTTTTTTCTTTTAGTGTGATTTTACATGATTTATCACACGAGACATTTTTACATTTTCTAGTTGTTTTAGAGAATTCTTCGGCAACTAGGTCTAGATGGGGAGTAGGAATTCGGCAGGGCTATCCATTCCGGGCTTGGGTGACAAATTTCCATAGGCCATGAATTACAGGATTTCTGGGGAGGAAAAGTTTCTTTAAGAACTATAGACAGTAGATAGCAAGCTGGCGAAATTTTTCTCCCTACCTCAAAAAGGCAGCTCCCTGCTAATTCTATTAAGCAACGTACGACGTAGATTGTTGGGCCTCCCCAATTTTCCTGATGCCCAGCCCCCGAAACATTTCAGAAAGAAATGAATGGTTAAATAAACTATAGAAATAGAAACACATCCCTTTCCCACTCCGCAGTTGAGAAAGACATCAGTTAATTGCACGGGTGGAAAAGAGTGGAAATCTGGAAGAGAAGCCTTTTTTCTTTTAATGCCTAAACAGGTTAAACATAGTTTTTACCGCTCGTACGGGCTCGGGCTGACATACTTCGGGATCGGACGGGCTCGGGCTCTTAAAATTGAGCCCGAAGTCAGCTCTGGTGTCCAAGGTATTGACGGAAGAGCACAAAACAAAGCGCATGCGATCTACTTTGGAATTTTTGGGGCGGTACGCGGAGGAAGGTGATGATTTTTTTAACCAGTTTAGTGACGGGAGATGAGACCAGGATCTTTCACATCACGAACCTGAATCGAAACAGCAGTCCATGCAATGGAAACAGTTCCCATCGGTTCAACGACGACGATGATCTGAAGACGATGGTTGAGCGGTGGCTCAAAACAAAGGTGGTAGACTTCTTCGAGGAGGGTATCGAGAAACGTGCATGCCAAGGTACACTATATTGACAAAAGTCACGGGACACATAGAAGAGAAACATCACATAGCATATACTGACATACATTAATACGATGTCGGTCCACCTTTGGCCTTAATGCATGCACTGGCCCTTTGAGACATGCTTTCGACAAGGTTTTGGAACACGGCGATAGGTATGCGCTTCCATTCAGTACATAATGCTGCCGCTAACTGTTGCTTAGTAGTAGGCCTTGGTTCCAAACTTCTTATGCGGCGCTCTAATTCATCCCATAGGTGCTCTATGCTGGCCAGTTCACACACGATACGGAATTATCGTCAAACTACGCCGTAACAGTCCTTGCTTTATGGGACGTAAGTCGTGTCTCTTTTGAGCTCCGTGTTTCGCCGTCTACTGAGTGTGTTTTGTGTGCTCTGTCGTTTAACTTTTGTGTGTGCCTTCAAGACGAAGGTTGTATCTTTCATTTAAGACATCTCCCGAGTCGGTGAGTACTATTTTCAGTTAGCTATCAGCATTTTATTTTCTCGATCAGATGGTCGTGTTTACTAATTTAGGCCTCGCCATCGGCGATGGCGACTGCTGATAAGAGCAACGTTCCCGCTCTCGTCACAGCTTCTCCTACTACGTCGATCCTTATCTCTGATGGAGCAAACCAATCAGCGTCCGTCCTTAATGACAAGGAATATCGTCCTCCTCCTCCTCCTCCTGTTGCCTATTGCTCTTCTACTCTTCGACTATCTGACTCCACCCCTCCTGGTGGTGATGCTACGTTGTTCGTTTCTGCTGCTGCCGATGACGTAATGGATGTATCTGAGAGCGTTGCTTCTCTGCCCTCGGTAGCCTTGCCCAGCGTTGTGTCAGCTCCTTCATCCAGCGCTGCACCTCTGCCTTCCAGTGGAGGTTTGCCTTCCCGCTCTTATTCTAGCGTTACCTCAGGTGCGTCCCTACCGACGCAAGCGACTCGCCTTCCCCTTGCAGATTCCCATGTCCAGACACATGGTGACTCACTTCAGTTGGACGTTCCGCACTTCTCACCCGCTGCGCAGGAACTTCACTCCACCCGCGAGTTGGGAGTGTGCCTAGATGCTCTTCCGAATACACCGTTGAAGGTCTATTGTGATACGCTCCTTGCTTTTCTTCCAGCCGGAGCCATTACTCACCTCACCCGCCGGCCGCGGACGGTGATTGTTTATTTCACATCCAAAGAGCATGCAGACACGTTTCTAAACTTTGGTCTTGACCTGGGAGACCACCACCTGGAAGCTGAACCGATCGCGCCGCCCCGGTGGCGCAGTGGTCTAAGCGATGGCCTCTGATCATTCGTCCGAAAGGGGTCCGGGTTCGAATCCCGGTAAGGCATGGATGTTGTGTTTGTCTTACGGCACTGGTTCTCTCCCTTCCCTGGAGCCAGTGACCCTAAATTAGGGACGGGCGACTGCTTATAGCCCATTGAGTTGCTGACGGTGGTCGTTAAACCTTCAATCAAAAAAAAAAAAAAAAAAAAAAAAGAACCGATCGCCAGGCGCCCTGTTCAGGTATCCTTGCATCCGGTGCCCCCCGAAATCTCGGATGCGATAATATGTACTGCACTTAGTAAGTGTGGTAAGATTGTTGGTCCTGTTATCACACATTCAGCTGCGCCCAAGGATCCTGCAAATAAGAATGTTCGTAGTTTTCGCCTGAGTGCTCGACTCATCTTTCCATCAGAGGAGCATCTCCGTAAGTTCCCACGGATCCTAAACGTCCGATGTGGGCAGCTCTCCTACAGAATTGACATGCTAACATCAGAACACTGTGCTAATTGCAAAGAACTTGGGCATCAGCGTGCTCGATGCCCCAACAACGGGTATCCAGCTCCCACGGCTTCTACAGTGCCTACCGCCTCTAAGCAGCCTCCTGCTACATCTCGCTTTCGACCTGCACCGTCTTCTAGTGTGCCAACTGCCCCTGGGCCGAGTTACACAAAAAGTATATCTAAAGCCTCTTGTCAACGAGCGTCTTTTGATGCTGACCTCACCTCCCACCTTCACTTTCCAGTGCTCGCCTCACCTATTACTCCTGATCACGTGGCAACATCAGGAGACCTCGCCGCTTGTTTCCCACCAGTCTTCACTGTTGGTGTCTCCGAGTGTGACGGCGGCGCCGATAACTCCTCTGACTCTGCGTCTGCTTCCCGAGCATCGTCGCTCCCTGGAAAACGCATTTCTGGCACTCGTACAGGTACCCGACGTAAGAAGAAGAAATCTTCCTCTGCGGATGGGCAACCGTTCCGTGCTATCAAATCTTCAGGAGATTTTTCTCCCTCTCCTGCGCCAACAGAAATTGAAAGGGACACTGATGATAATGAGTCTCCGCCTTCGTTTGAGGTCTTTTCAAGTGTACTCTCCAAATGTGGTGCTCCTTCAGAACCTCTCAATCTTGGAGATTACTATCAGTTTTGCACCCACACCACGAGCCTGGAGTCGACGTATGACTACCTCCGAGAGCGCGAAGACATTCTTCCCGCGCTGCTCCTGCAAGCCGGATGCATTGCTAAATACCTTCGTGGGTTTGTACATGACCCCCTGCACCACTCATGTACCCTTGGCTGCGTAAACCGATTACAACAACTCCTGAAAGTTGCTCCGCGACTCCTCCAATCAACGACTGACCAGTCCATTCAAGGTCACGACCCTTAATTGCAGAGGGTTCGCTAGCCCCTAGCGAATGCTCTTGTAATGGAAGACCTCTCGCCCCTCGGGGCCGATCTGTTACTACTGCAAGAAACAAACTGCCATTCCTCCACTCTGTTTACTCGCTGGCGTGCTAGCGATTATGTATTCCATCATGCATTTCGCTATTCATCTCATGGTGGGCTTGCTATCGGAATACATCAGCAGTTCCGATCCACCCTCACTGCACTCTCAGTGCAGAACTTATGCCGCGATTTACTCCAGCAAGTCTCCTTCACAGTTGGCGGAGCTCGATTTCACATCTTTAATGTGTATATTCCGTGCACCTCTATTCATTTATCCATCTTGTTAACCAAACTCCGTCAAGCTCTCTCGAAAGTCTCGCCTTCGGATCGTGTGCTCTTGGGTGGAGACTTCAATTGCACCCTTGACCCGGCACTGGATCGCTCTCCTTCGTCTCGAGAGCGTCGGACGGATCTCGTCGCACTACTCCATGACCTTGTTGCTGATTTCTCCTTCACCGATGCTTATAGGCGCCTACATCCACAAGAGACCTCACACACGTGGCGCTCATCTGGGAGTCAGCTTCCATCGACTGCACGCTTGGATCGGGTTTACGTTTCCACACCGCTTCTTGCGTCTATTACCGAGTTGCGACATCAACCTACTGCTTCCTCAGACCACTGCACAGTCACACTCACACTGTTTGTTGCGCCGTCACTCCCTCGGACTGTACGTCCGTGGACGTTTGACTCCAATCTCCTCACTGATCCTGACTTTTGTGCCTCTGTCCGTTCTTTCCTCGCTGCTCGTCGCGCAGGGTTGCATTCCGCACCCTGTAGCTTGACGTATTGGCTTCATGTCAAGCATCAGCTCCTCTTACATATCAAGCAACTTTCCTTCACCATGACGACTTCTAGTCAGATGCGCCTCGATCACGCCAGGCAGATGCTCGCACTGATTGGGTTGTCAGATCTGCTGTTTCCAGCATATTAGGCGGAGCTCCAGGCTTTGCTGAAACCTCTTGCGCAGCAAGCACTTTTACGTCTGCGCATTAAACATCTCAATCCGGAGGAATGCACCTATGATTTTCTAACATCAATGGAATCTGCACGTAAGTCTTCTACCTCGCTTCGTCATCTTCGCCTCCCCTCTGGCGAAATTACATCCGATTCGGCAGCGATTTGCTCTCACGTTCGTCAGTTCTATACCACCAAGTTCAGTGAAACTCCTCCCCCTTCTCCCTCTGCTCTCCCCATCTTCTCAATAACCTGCCTCAAGTTCCGTCTCATCTTGCTCACACCCTGTCTCTCTCACCCACATCCACGGAGGTGTCCGACACCTTCTCTTCTCTTAACCCCCATGCCGCTCCGGGTCCGGACGGCCTTTCTTTTTCTTTTTATCGTGCGTTCTTGCCTCTTCTGTTGCCTTTTATCCTCTCCGCTTTTTCTGCTGCATTTAACTGCTCCCCCCTCCCGAGGAGTTTCACGGACGCACATGTGGTCCTATTTCCCAAGAAGGGTGACGCTCTTGACTTGGAAAATTGGCGCCCCATTTCTCTTCTCAATCAAGATTATAAACTCTATACTAAGCTTCTTTCCCGTCGACTAAACTCTGTCCTTCCTCACATCCTTGCTGACTCTCAAACCTATACTGTTCCTGGCCGTTCTCTTTCCTCCAATGTTCAACTTCTTCGCGATTTCATTCATCTTGCCAAGACTCATTCTGAACCTCCTGCTCTCCTTTCCTTAGACCTCCATTCCGCTTTCGATAATATCTCACACGCCTATTTAACACAAACCCTGCTACACTTTGGCTTTCCTCCAAAATTTGCCTCTGTTCTTCTCTCCTTCTACCGGGACGCCGTTTTCCATGTCAAGACGGCATCTTTACTCACAGCACATGTTCCCTTCAAGCGGGGAGTTCGTCAGGGCTGCCCGCTTTCTGGTCAACTGTTTGCGATTGCCGTCGAGCCCTTTCTACGCTCTCTGCAAACATCTCTCCTAGCACAACTTCCACCACCAGTTGCCAGCTCACGGCATCACTCAGTCATCTACTCTGCCTATGCAGATGACATTACCGTCTGCATTCGTAGCGACTCACAGTTCCAACTGATTCGTCGTTTGTTCTCCGTATATGCTTCATGTTCTGCAGCTGAACTGAATACGTCTAAGAGCACTGGATTGTGGTGCGGGTCGTGGTCCAATCGCATGGATGCTCCATGGGGGGCCACATGGTCATCCACTACCCAACGCTTCCTGGGTGTGCACTTAGGCGCACCACAAGCTACATCCAGTGCAACTTGCACGGAACTCCATCCGCGCCTCCTCCGCACAGCTGCGTTCTGGTGTCGTGTGCAGTCCTGTACGTCCTACTACCAGCGTGCAAATCTCACCAGGACATACCTTCTGTCCATCTGCAAGCATTCTTGGATTGCATCTACGTCCCCGCTTTTCTGTCTCCAGGAGGTTACACGCTGCCTTACTCGAGTAATGTGGGCGGGTCATCACTGGATTAACGTCCAAAAGCTCTGTGCTCCTCCCTCCTATGGTAGTGCTGGCCTACCTGATGTCCCGCTGTGCTACAAAGCAAGCCGAGTGATCAACTTCATTCACCTTTTCACGGCTCCAGTGGCTTCCGCAGTTCAGGTACGTGACGTTCTTGCCTCCTTGCGTAACCCACATTTTTCCTTTCTTTCTTTAGTTCTCATGGATTGCTGTCCTTTCCTCCCCTCCAAACTCCCACCTGCATATTCTGAAGCCCTCACTCACCTTCGCTCTCTCCCCCTCATTCGCTCCCCTCCCTCTTCAATTCTAGAGCTTCTTTCTGAACCCCTCTTCTTCAACTCCCTTGTTCATCCCCCTCATCTCCCCTGATTTTCATTCCTCTCTTGGCTCCGAGCAGGTGTAGTAACCGTACAAGACCTCACTAACTCGGATCTGTCCTGGCGCTCTTTCTCTGGCCTCCCCACTGCTATTCTCTCGTCTCCATCCGCCCATTTGGTCTATGACTCTCTGCTAACTGCACTTCTTTCTGCTTTTCCCTGATCTTGTCTCCCCCACCGGTCTCGTCTCTGTCTTTTCTGCCCCTCTTCCGCTGTCGTTTTTCCTCCGACTCTCAGACTCGGTTCTTCCTCTCTCCTCTCTCTCCTCTAAATCTCTTTATCGTTTTCTAGTGCACCTTGCCACCACTTCACCGCTTTCTATTCTCGAGGTTCCCCCTGCTTCTCTTCCTCTTGTCTGGGCCGCTGCCCGCTCACCCTTATCCGCCCCTCTTGAAATTAATACCCACTGGCTCTTTTTGCATAATCGCCTCCCTGTTCCGTATTTTCTCTTTCGCATGTCTCTTCTCTCCTCCCCTCTCTGCTCCTTCTGCGCACAGGAGGCAGACGTTTCTCACGTCTACCTTTACTGTCCCATCCTGATGCCTCTCCTCGACCAGGCTTTCCGGATTGCCAGTCGCTCTTGTTCTCAAGATCTTCCGTTCACTGCCGACAGACATCTTCTTCTGCGGGCTCATTCACCTACGCCTCTTCCGTCAGTATGTGCCTATCTCTTCGTGCTGGTTAAACACGTTATTTACGTATACCTTCAACAACTCCGCAGCGTTTCCTCGCCGGTCTCTTTACACCAGGCCAGCGCAGCACTTTTGTGCCATTTTCAAGATCGATTGCTTCCTCGACTCCGCCTGGAGTACCAGTCGGCTTCTTCCAGTCGTCGAGAAGCCACCTTCTATGCTACCTGGGCGCTGGTCGCTCCATGGTTTGCAGTTGATTCTGGACTGCTACACCTATCAGTACCCTAGGAGATTCTACACCTCCTTTGCTGAGTTCCGTGGCACCCTGGTGCCCCTCCTCCACTCTACGACTCGTCTCCATGTATATCATGTGGTCGAGCTACAGCCTGTGCTGTAATACCTAAGTTTTTGTTTTCTCGTTTTCAGTGTGCATATCATTGTGATCTTGTCATTTGAATTGTTCTTTTTCGTGTCATACTATGCTTTACCATATTTACATTGTTATCAGTGTGCCCTCTGATTCCGTGACCTCCCGTCACTTTTATGTACTTGGGGCTGTACTCTGGTAACCTTAAGTGCTTTCTGTCTATGCACCTAGTGTATTACACCGTGTTCCTGTAGTGTGTTTTACTTTGAGATGTCATGTGGTGTACGTCTCTATCTCTCATTTGTTATATTTGCCGCACTCACACACCTTCTTAGTGTTTAGCCATTTCCTTCCACCTGTTTGATTTTTGTACAGTTCTATACTTCCACATTGTGTACATACTATTTTCGTGCTTTCACATTGTGTTAATGCTTTGATCGTGCACGTACAAATTTATGATAAATTCTGTCCATCTGTCAGAACCCATGGCTTGTCATGTGCTTTCACTTCATGCATATACTCATAACATCCCTGAGTGCACTCATGGTTTATCGTGTGCTTTTTACTGTACCTGTAACATTTCTTGCGCTGTATCGTGTCTTCACATTGTGTACTTTATTTGGTCATCCCTGTGTATAATATGGTTCATCATGTCTTGTTAATGTACCAGTTACATCTATTGCGTCGTACAGTGCTTTCATTTTGCGTTAATTCCTCTTGTCATCCCAGTGTGCATTCCTAGTTTTGCTCTGTGATCTTACTGTTCCTTCTGCATTTTTTTTTCGCGCAATCCACGCTACCGTTGAATTGTGAATGCTAATGTCATCTCAGTATATTTTCATGCTTACTCGTGTACATTAATTACCTTCACCCCGCCTGTATTATGTTGCTTTGGTGCCCTCGTTAAATAACTTGCACAGTTGTGCACGCTGTGTTTTTATCTCATGTATGTAATGTTTTACCTTCACGGCGGTGTTTGTGTTGTTCTTTTTCTAATTGTGTACTATTGTTTCTCCTGTGTTATCCTGTAAATCATGCCCAGCCAATGTCATGTGACACGATGTGTTTCTCTCTGTCACTTCTCCTGCAATTTTTATGCAATAAGCTTTGCTTGCAGCATTTGTTATTCATCCCCATTGTCATTGCAGTGTATGTACCAATCATGTTTTAACAGTTTGTATTATTTCCCAGTGAGACGCCCAACACTGTACGTCTCCCTCTTATGTTTTCTTATGATGAATAATAATAAAGCGATTTTGAAACCTTGCTTTATGGCTCGGTGCATTATCCTGCTGGTACCAACAAGACTCGGTTCCATAGCATTGCCACAGAGTCGGTAGGCCATAATTGTCCAAAATATCGAGGTAGACGTGCTGGTTAACTGGTTTGTCCACAATAGCCAATGGGCCGGGTCCATACCACGAAAAACAGCCCCACACGAGTACACTGTCAGCTCCAAACTTGACCGTAGGAACAGTACACTGTGGTAAATAGCGTCCCCTGGCTGCTGCCATACCCACGGCCATCAGACTGACGGATCGTGTATCTGGATTGATCAGTCCATAGAACCCGTTTCCATTGATATACGGTCCACGATAAATGTTCTTTACACCATGCTAAACGACAAGTAATATTCCGAGTGGAGATGAAAGGCTTATGAGCAGCAGTACGACCACGGTAACCCATGAAATGAAGTCCTCTGCGAATAGTATGTGTACATACCGAGGTTCCAGCATTTTTACTCACCTGTACACTAGGTTTTGTGCAGTACTCCGTCGGTTAGCTGTAACGACTCTCCTGAGGCTTCGACGTCCTCTATCACTGATTTTCTTTGATCTGCCGGTACGTTTTGCGTCTTCCCCTTATTCAGTAAATCCTAAACAGTTAGTTGACTTGGGTATGTTTAAACGCCTCTCGGTTTCTCTTACGGACAGCCCACTAATATAACAACAATCTTTCCTTTCTGAAAGTCAGTTCTCTCGCGCTGCGACATTTTCACTCAGCCTCGTAGTGCGATATGATCGCGGTCAGCTGCAGGCTTGTTTTTATACCGTTTGCAGCTGTACCGCACATGTTAACAACGCAACGGATCCGTTCATTTGCTTTTGAAGGGGTGTCCGGTGACTTTTGTCAATATAGTGTATGACAAATGCCTTAACATCCACGGGGAATATGTTCAAAAGTAGATCAAGGCATGCAGAATTCACAGCGCATTAGCGCATTAAAATTAATTATCAATATTTTTTTATTTTATCTTCAAACGGTACGTGCTTTTTTGGATAGTTCTAGTATAAACGCGAAGAAATCTTTCCCTGATGTACGAGGGTTGTACCGAAAGTAATACAAAAGTAGGCATAACATTTTGTTAACTGACAGAGGCCGTTCAAATTGCACATGTTGGTAGAGTAACTCTTCCTCTATAGTAGCACTTCTTCTTCATTGCAGGTAAATACAGTATATTACACTCATCGTCAAAAAATAGTTGCACCCAGAAGGAAGTAACCGACGGGAATTAAACTTGGTGGGTAGGTTCAACATCGTGAGATATGGAAAATATTCAAGTATCACGCTCGGCCGCGCATGTGACGCAAGCAAGGAGGGGTCCTAGAGCTGTTCCTGACAGGCTATATAAGGTCGTCCTGGTGAGCGTGTTTTCCATTCTGACTTGTGCTGTTGTGTTGGTTGCATCCTTTGCACGTGAAGTATGCCTCTGAGAAAAGTTTGTAAGCAAATCGAGCAGTTGGAGGAGTTCCAGAAGGAGCGCATCGTCGGGCTCCGGGAAGGGGGAGGGTGTTATCGCCGTATTGAGCGCCATACCAGTCGTGCGGATATCACCATAGCACGCTGTTGGCGGTAGTGGATAGAACAAGGCATGCAGCAGAGACAGGGAGAGTCTGGGAGACCTAGACGTGCCACGGAGAGAGAGGACCGACGGGTCGTCCGACATGCGCGGAGTGACCCAACAGCCATGATTGCGGATATTCAGCGGACAGTGGTGCCCTCCATGCATCGTCCGATTAGTGCCAGCACCATTGGCAGACGGCTGCACGATGTAGGACAACACGCTCGCAGACCGTCACGACGACTGCCCTTAACATAATTGCATCGTCGCCAGAGACTGCAATGGTGTCGTGACAGACTCTCATGCAGCCACTCAGAAGGGCAGCGGGTGATCTTCTGTGATGAGTCCCGCTTTTGTCTTGGAGGAGACGACCAACGAATCTGTGTGTGGAGGCATCGTGGTCAGCGCCAAGATGAACGGTTTGTTGTCGAGAGTCTTGCCTTCAAGGCACTGGTATCACTCTGCCGTGGTCAATTGCCGCATCGCCAGACATATCGCAGATTGAAAATATGTGGAATGCTATTGGACGCACTATCCACACTCCACCCCTCCCGTTAATAATCTGCAGGAACTGCAGAAGATTTTCTGAAGCTGCATGGGATGGCTTATCGCAGGACACCATTAGGAACCTGTACAACTCCATGCCGCCGCCCCGGTGGCGCAGTGGTCTAAGCGATGGCTTCTGATCATTCGCACGGAAGGGGTCCGGGTTCGAATCCCGGTGAGGCATGGATGTTGTGTTTGTCTTACGGCACTGGCTCTCTCCCTTCCCTGGAACCAGTGACCCTAAATTAGGGACGGGCGACTGCTTATAGCCCATTGAGTTGCTCATGGTGGTCGTTAAACCTCCAATCAAAAAAAAAAAATCAACTCCATGCCGTGCGGTCAGCATGCTGTGTGAGCATACGTGGCAGCCCGATGCCATACTGAGAGACACTACTTATTGGCCCGTAGCTCAATAAATATTACCTATATCAGTCTCAATTTTTAATCATTTATTGCTCTTGGTAACCTTTACCTTCTTCCAGAATAGCACTGGAATCCGACACGTCTCTCTGGGTGAAATTATTTTTTTGACGATGAGTGTATAATGATCACTGCGTACAATCTATAATTTACATACCAGATAATTCCATGTCACCTACTTACAGCTAAAATAATTTAATCTGTTAATATTTTTTAATGATTAATAAGTGTAATCCATAATGAATAAACCACAATATTCTCCTTACCGTTAATATTTTTTGGGGGAAGTGCGAAGTCTGTTGCTTCTGCTTCGAGATAATCTTTCTCGACCCGTTGTTCCAGCATCGTTTCTGCAAGACGCAACGCAGCGTTAATAATATCCATAATGTTCCAGTACTTTGTTTTGATTGCCGAAACGTCTGAAAAGGTTTTCTCGCAATAAATACTTTTTCGAAAAAGTTACCAATAATTTTAGAGCTTTGTCGCTGAGACTTGGATATTCTTTCTTCATAATACCCCAAAACTGAGTCAGAGATTTGGATCTGAATATCGATACTAGACTGGAATCAAAATGAAAATCAAAACAGCTTTGCTTTTCCGGTGAGTTAGCCTGCAGGAGTTCAGATCTTTTGCGAAGAGATTAGCGATCCAAGCTTCCTTTAAACATCTGCGACAAGTGTTCAAAAAAATTTAGATCTAGATTTTCTTTTTACTTGGACTCCATTTCGATTCAAAAGAAATATAAATAAATTCACTCGTTTCTCGCTGACTGGTATAGAAAAAACCTGGCTGACCAGTTTTTGGGAAACACTGTTACAAAACACGCACAAAATATTAGTGTATATGATGTGTACCTCATTTGAGAGCATCATTGGATTAATTTGTATATTTTTCGAAGTGTACTGCTCAGGTATATTTTGTTTTGTTTTCTGTTTTACTCGGGGAAAATGATGCAGTTATCAATCATGTAAAGCTTCGATTATCAATTTTTTAAGACAATTTTTATTGAGAGCAGGCTTTGTTTTTAGCCCCATTGGAGGCTGCTGTCCAGCTCATTATTCCAACTTGGTGATTTATTCACCCCATAAATAAATGAAAAAAGAAGGTTTTTTTTCTGAAAAAAAAGCACGAGCATTATCAGTTTTTTTCTTCATCCCCATGCGCAAAATATGTCTTTGAAAGTTTCTTTTCAGTTGTTTTTTTTATAACAAAGAGGTTCTTGCCCCTGAGAGAGAATAAAAGCATCAGAATGGCGAAATCAAGCTACTAAGGTCGATTTTAGATACTTTCCATGAAACTTAGCGCATATAACTCTGCACTCTAATGTCGGTACGTTAATGCTAATGGTTTCTTTCACCCTTAGGAAAGCATTTTGTAAAAATTTTGCTCGTAACGCCGTATATATGTGGTTGATGGAGTCATAATTAACTTCGAAAGCGAGCTAAAAGAAAATAATTCTGGGAAGAGACTCAATATTATTTGGAAAGAGAATGGTTTTTCCGTAAATTGTTAAACGAGGGAGACGGAAAATCCGGGTCTTTCTCACTTGGTAGGAAATAGACAGGAAAGAGGGAACGATGAGAGCGCTTCCTGGCTAAGCAATTGATTTAATTTGTCTTTTGCGGAAATCATCTTCTGGGAATTTTCGCTTGGGGCAGACGTTTTTAAGTAGAGCCTGACTAGAGTTATTATTCTTTGTTCCGTCCGATATATTTTTAGCAGACTCACGAAAGTCTAGACTTCAATCAAACGACACGAATCAGCATGACAAGTGCGCTCATGGGAGTTTAAAGTACATGTTAACGAAAAGAACTACTAGATGAAAATGAACACAGGAGCGACCATTGCTATATAACGGCTACATAACGTGAACATAGCAATCATTAGGCTATTGAATTCTTCAAACAATTCCGGGCGTAATATTGAATCTAATATATAAAGTTGAATGTTTGTTTGTCCACTATGCAAATCTACAGTTTTCAATTTAGAACCACCAAATTTAGCATGCTATCTCATGGTACTCTGACTTAGACCGTAGACTGTCTTTGGAAAGGGTCGGAGCCCGGGGTCAATGGGCCCTCATACAAAATTTTCGTAAAAATTCCCATTTCTTACTTTTTTATTTTGAATTCAAATTTATCGTTTGTCCGCTATGCAAATCTACAGTTTTCAATTTAGAACCACTAAATTTGGTATATTATCGAGTCGGAGCCCGGGATCAGGCCACCCCCTCCCCCGCCCAAACAAAATTTGCGTAAACATTTCCATTTTTCACTTATTTATTTTAAATTCGAATTTAGTACTTTTTGTTGTTCTACAGTTTTCAATTTGGAACCACTAAATTTGGTATACTATCTCATGGTATTCTAACTTAGAATGTAGACTGTTTTTGGAAGGGGTCGGAGCCCGGGGTCAAGACCTCCATAAAATTTTCGTGAAAAGTTCCACTTTTTATTTTTTTTTTATTTTGAATTCGAATTTAGTACTTTTTGTTGTGATAAGTGCAAGAATTGATTTTTTTTTTGTGACAAGTTCTTTCCAGTGAACAACTGCAACACAATTCAGCATCGGAACTGAAGGTAAGTAAACAATAAAAATCAAACTAAAAAACTAAAAATACTGTGTGCCTAAAAGTCTCTACAGAGAATAAAACTCAAATTCAATGAAGAAATGAAATACAGTATTAGGTACGGTTCATGTCGTAAAAAAAATTAATCGCTTACATTTGATTTGCACAAAATTTGGATAGTGAATTATCCCCAAATTTTCCTCCGAGCAACGCCGGGTAATTCCGCTAGTAAGGAAGAATAAACAGACTTCTCGTATTCGATGCTTCAGCTAAAAAACGTAACATTTTATAACACAGCATTTCTAAAACTTTTTGTGTGACGCCCTGGCGGCTCAGTGGGTCTAAGCGCTGGATTATGATCATTTGTCAGAGTTCGAATCCCATGAGGCATGGATGCTATATTTGCCTTACGGCTCTAATTCTCTCCCTTCCCTGGAACCAGTGGCCCTAAATCAGGGACAGGTGACTGCTTATAGATCATGGAGGTGCTCAAAGTGGTTGTTAACTCCCTCCCCGCACCTAAAAAAATGGTTTCAGGTAAACCATGAATCGAAAATCTCTGAGTGAAGGAAATTTTAGTGCTATTTTGAAAAAGCAGCTGCCAAAAAGTGACGTAATATTTAATCAATCTCCGTACTAATATTTTTAGAAGAGGAAATGCATATATTAGTCGCAAAACAATCGCAAAATTACAGTTCCACAAAGCACATGTTTTTATGGAGTTGAACAAAATCCAATAGCATCCAAGGTTAAGAGAAATCGCTCACCCCAAATTTAGGGTCACTCCAAGAGAAGGAAGAGCTCGTTTGTTTGGGAGTTTTAACGACCACTATGAGCAACTCGATGGGCTATAAGTAGTCCCCCGTCCCTGATTTAGGGCCACTTGTTCCAGGCAAAGAAGACAGCCAATGCCGTAAGATAAACACAACATCCATGCCTGAACAGGATTCGAACCCGGACCCATTTCCGACGAATTGTCAGAAGCCAGAGCTTAGATGACTGCGCCCTAAGGGACACAAGAACGGGGTGAATCAGGGTGATAAGGAAGGTTCCAACATCTGTTTGTTCAACAGGCATTCGATCCCATACCCAACAGTAAGAAAAGCTAGAAGCCCCACGGCCTAGACATTTTTCTGTAGTTGTTAGCTATGTTTAATTGCAGGGTAAAACAGAGCCCATGATTTCCGGTTGGAGAGTGCAAGCCAGTCTTGCTTATGATAACATGGAATACTTCGTGAAAGAGCATTGCTCATTTGACCGAAATATCGCTTCAATGAAGGACACTTCACGAAACTCGCCAGATTGAAACGGTCATTTCACCCAAGGGTCTTTCCTCGAAGGGTTCATTTCAGCGAAGAAACATTGCCGAATGATCTTTTAATCGAATATTAAAATGGCCGTCAAAGAATAAGTGAAATAATCATTCCTGTATGTGGTCATATGGACACATCGTGGATGACGCACGACAGTTTTTATGCAATACTACACTGCTGGCCACCCAAAATGCAACACCAAGAAGGACACAAGATAGCAAAGCCAGATTTACTGGACACATAACAAGAGATACAAAGATGAAACGATTGAGCTTACAGGCCCGTGCAACCTGCGGAACACGCAGACATCAATAGTTCGTGTGGCCCCCATGGCTGGCAATAGTGGCCGCTACACACCGCGGAATCGAAAGAAAGAGGCTTTGGATGTGGGCTTGGGGTATGTCGGTCCAGGCTGCTTCCACACGTTGTCACAGTTCATCAGGCGTAGCCGCGGGTGGTGCTTGCCGGGCCACTCGGTTGCCGATCAGCGACCAGACGTGTTCGATGGGCGACATATCGGGAGAACAAGCGGGCCACGGCAGCAGTGACACCTGGTGGGCCGTGAAGAATCGTTGCACGATGCGTGCCACGTGCGGGCGCACATTGTCCTGTTGAAACGTGGCCGCTGGCAGGTCCTGCAGGTATGGGAGGACTACAGGCTCCAAAACGTCGGAGATGGTGCGGTGGCTGTTGAGTGTACCGGCGATGCGTTCCAGAGGGGTGCGGGTGTCATATACAATTGCGCCCCAAACCATAACGCCAGGCAACTGACCGGTATGGCGATGCATTATGCAGGCGTCATACAGTCTCTTGCCGCGGTGCCGCCACAAGCAGATCCGACCATCGTGGTTTTGCAGGCAGAAGCGGGATTCGTCGGAGAAGACAATGTCCTGCCACTCCGTAGTCCAGGTGCGGTGTTCAACGGCCCACTGCCGCCGCACTCGCGGTGGTGTAACGTCAATGGTAATCGGAGCAATGGGCGCTGTGCGACAAGTCCCCGCTCCTGCAGACGACGTCGAACGGTACGTGCTGACACGGGTTGTTGCGCAACATACCCTAATTCTTGCGCTAACGTTCGTGATGTGGCGGTACGAGCCGTCAATGTCCGCCGCACAACATGCCGGTCCTCTTGTTTGGTGGTGTGCCGCGTCTGCGGCAATCGCTCACGTCGGTCTGTCCGTCCTTCCTGCACCCACCGAATCCATACTCGCCTCACTGTGGCTGGATGTCGTCCCACACGGGCGCCGATGTCTCGGTGTGATAAACCGCTGTCGCGATAAGCCAGTATTCGTCCTCTTGTCGAACTCCGAGACGTGCTAGAATGACTGCCGTATTCTGCGACAAGGCATCAGGAAGCTTGACTTGCCTTTGGGAGGCGCTACCAGGAAGTGAGCTGAATCATTTTATATGCAGTCTGCCGCGGAGATGCCAATCGGTTGCGATCAAGCGGCGTAGATAGTTCCCTCTGAAATTGGCCCCGGACGCACTTAGTTCCGGGTTTCCCTTCCCCGACAGGGTTTACCAGATGAGTGTCCATGCGGTGGTAGTAAAACTACAAGACGATTGTAATCTGCTGAACTTAAATTTCATCTTCGTGCACGCAGTAACTGAAGTAATAAAAAAAGGCCGTATCTGCACGATCTATACATTATATGTATAGATAATATGCATAGATCGTGCAGATACGGCCCATTTTGATTACTTAAGTCCGCCCCTGATGATGATGAAGACGGCTCCGGACGCACTTAATCCTTGGTCTCCCTTCCCTGACAGGGTTTACCAGATAAGAGTCGATGCGTTGGTAGTAAAAATACGATACGAGACGATTGTAATCTGCTGCCAGGCTCTTACGGGCATTTGTCCCATGGTTGTTCATGATGAGGTGAGCAAGCCAGGTAGTGTCACAACGTACTGACTGACCAAGATAAGCTTCCTGTGTTTCTCATACCTTCTCTGCACCTTTTCCCTAACAATTTCATGTCTGCTTTGTGTTCTACACAATTAAGTGTATACGATTGAGTTCTGTCGTATTTTAAATTCCGTAACTTTTTCTCGTGCCGTTATTTTCCCCTGGATTAAAATTTTTATAAGGTTCTACTTAATTTCAGAACATTGCTCCCCCTTTCCTTCATCCACAGATATACCAGTCTTTTTTGCGAGGAGGGTAACGACCCCTGGTAACATCTGAAGCTATAAGTAGTCACCTATCCTTGATCTGGGGTCACTCCCTGCACTGCGGGACAACCACTCCACCCATTCCTCATCCACGATTCGAACACATGCCTGCGTCTCTGACCAATGGGTCACCGGGTGTCCTCATTTGTCTCTTGTTTTAACTTTTTATCTTTTACATTTGCAGATTTTTAGCACGTCTTTTGTAAAACAAAAAAAGATCGTGCTTGTGTTATTACTTTGTTAGTCTGTGGACACCATGTCTCTGCAACTATTACCTCGATTTGAAAACTTCCTTGTGCATTGGGAAGCTTGAAATGTAAGGACGATGATCCTTGCTTTCCGGCTTTTTCATGAGGCACAAATTCGCCACTAGCGGGCGTACGTGCAGATGCTATCGACTTCAAAATACATTTCATTCAATATACTTGCTTCCGAACATCCGATTAAAAGTATTCTTCCTCCCATTCGATACTATTGGATTGTCGGAAAAGTCATGACGTATTTTAGCCATGTTTTGCAAAGGTCATTTATTGATAGAAAGAACAAAGATCAATCAATGAGATAATGCCCGTTTTGTTCAATAACCTTTTGCCATCTTTCAGTGAGCTGCAGAATGCCTCGTTCATAGAAGGACCTGTCTTTCGTGGCGAAAAACTGTGCAAGGTGCTGATTTACAGCCTCATCTGAATTTAACGTTATACCACGCAAGGACTGTTGAAGAGAGCGAAACAAGTAGAAGTCTGACGGCGCAAGGTCAGGCGAGTATGCTGGGTGGGGCAACACATCCCACCCAAGCTCCAATAATTTTTGGCTGGTGATCAAACTTGTGTATGGTCTCGCGTTGTCGTGATAGAACTCAACACCTTTACGATGAACGAGCTCTGGGCATTTCTGGATGACGGATTCGTTAAAATTGTCCAATTGCCGACATTGTTTGGTTCCATGATAGGAGTTCGAAAAACACGACAC
The DNA here is from genome assembly GCA_039090855.1 of Macrothele yani. Lineage (NCBI taxonomy): Eukaryota > Metazoa > Arthropoda > Arachnida > Araneae > Macrothelidae > Macrothele > Macrothele yani. The sequence continues at coordinate 28,477,514 of CM077015.1, forward strand.
CTTTAAAATCCCACCACACTGAGACCAGAACCTTCCGCTGATGAATGTCTGCTATGGATGTAGTTTGAGGCGAAGCAGCACGTCGGGACGCAAGACCGTTTGCGCAGCACATTGTTGTACACAATCCACTTTTCGTCACCAGTTATCAGTCGCTTTAAAAAAGGATCGTTTTCCTCACGTTTAATGAGCATATCGCAGATGTTTATACGCCCCGTCAATGAGCTTCTTTGAGTTTATGAGGAACCCACACATCGAGCTTGCTTACGTATCCCAGCTTCTTCAGGTGGTCGTGAACGCTTGAATGATGGATGTGCAATGTGTCTGCAATCTCTCGTGTCGTGTAAAGTGGGTTTGACTCGATAAATGCCTTGATTTGGTCGTCATCAACCTCGGTGGGCCTCCCCGACCGAGGAGCATCGTTGAGGTCAAAATCACCAGCACGGAATTTTGCGAACCACAGCTGGCACTGACGTTCTTGTAGAGCATTATCACCGTACACTTTACGCAACTTTTCACAAGCTTAACGCGCGTTCTTCCCTTTACGGAAGTAAAACAGTAAAATATGGCGAAAATGCACAGCTTGGTCTTCCATCTTCAACTTGATGTCAAATCTCCGCAAATCAACCAAATCGCTCACTATTCCTTTTAGACTGCAGCTAGAACTGACACCTGTCGAATGCCATAGCGATAACAGAACTGCGCATGCCTCTAGTACTTTCAAATCCACACAACCACCCTCGGGTGCTAAAATACGTCATTACTTTTCCGACAACCCAATATTTATAACGAAGATCATTTTGGGTACAGTTTCTTTTGCAAGTATTGTATAGCTTTTCCGCTAGGGGGGCGCATAGTTAATTTTAGATTTCCCGACATCTCTGCTATTATGCCCGTGGCGAAAAAATTCTTCTCCGATTTAAAAGCTTCTTTTTTCATTGGATAAAGCGCAGGGTGGAAAATGTTTTGCATGCAATTTCGAATTTTCGTTGAGAACTGTTTGGCCACTAGGGGAGTAAGTGTATATTTTTCTTTCTGATGTATTTGCGCAGTTGAAAGCTCGATTAAAAAACTTTTTCGCGATCAGACACCACTTATCACGACAAGCTTTTCTAGAGTACCTTGTGCTAAAATAGAGCATAATTTTTTCGCCACGGGCATAGATGTATATATTATTTTTGTCGATTTCTCAGCTTCTAACAGTCGGTCTTGAAACTTTTTTTGTCGGAGAGCGTTTCGCGTGCGAAATGTTTCGCATATAACTTGAAATTTTTCTTAACTCACATGTGTGCCATTAAGAGGGCATAAGTTCACGTTTCCGTTTGCCGCATATTATTAGCAGTAACATCTGCGCGTCTAAAACTTCAATTGAAAAAATCCTTTTTCGGTCAGATACTGCTAACTACCAAAACACTTTGTGCACATTTATTTCCCAAAATAGTGCACCATTTTCTCGCTATGGGCGCAGATGCATTATCTGTCTTCGTTAATATCTCTGCTTTCAAAAGTCCGATTTAAAAATTCTTTGAATGCCATATACCATTTACTTTGTGGAACATTTTGCCTCTACTCATGTGGTTTTATAGTTCAAAGTTTTGGCGCTAGGTGGTGTTAGTGTGTAATTCTGTTTCATGCAGTATCTCCGATTCTAAAAATCCTTTTGAAAATTTCCGTTTACCGTATACCGTTCATTGCAGTAATGATGGAGAATATTACCTACATAAAATAGTTCATAGTTCACCCGCTAGAGGGCAGAAATGTCAAAACCTTTTTCTTGCTATCTCTGTTTCCTAGAGACGTATTTGAAAAATTATTTTTCCTTAGTATAGCTTTTGCTGCGAAGAAAACCTTTCAAACATTTTCTACTTTTCCGTTATGCAAAATTCTTTCGCTAGAGGGCGTAAAATTAAATTATGTTTTCCTCCATATCTGTTTGACATAAAATCGCGCAATCTCTGATATGTTCCTTCAGCTGAGAGAAATCTTTTTTAGCACCATTTCTTAATTTTCGTAGCAGACTTTTCAACCGCTAGTGTGTGGGTGGGAGGTGGGGAGTAACTTTCTGTTTCTGAATGTTTTATGGATTGTAGAAACGTAGTTGATTTTCTGTATTTTTTGTAATGTGTTTCACTGTCTATTAATAAGTTTGAAATATTTTATTCGTCTCAGAAAGGATTCAAAAGACGTGCTCATTACAAACGAAAATTCGGTGTCATCTTTTTCGTTTATCCTTTTTTTTTTTTTTTTTCAATCAATGTTTTCTGGCAAATAAAAAGGTGACACATACCAAAAAAAAAAGTATTCCAGAACCACATTTTTACTAGTTGACGCTTGAAGGCGTTCTGGAGGTTTTAAGAAAGGGAACATTTTTGTTTTCATACGTTCCTTTAAAAAGCAAAAATAAAAGTCTAAAAGAAGGAGCAAGAAAGTTTTTTTTTGTGTGTTTTTTTTATTCCTAATGCGTTTCTTTCGCATTAGGGGTAATCATCACCTTTTCCACCCATATGCTTTATCCATAGGTGGTACAGTTTGATATCACCCAGTCATTTCCATGCAGTGTTGCTATCACCATTCGTAATGCGCTTATTACGTGATTGAAAAAACAAAATTCCGTGCGTCGTGAGAGAAACATACAACGTACAAATCATCTCGCGTCGGTCGATATAAGGTTTCTTCCCGGAGTCAGTCTTATTTGCAAAGTGAGTGCGCGCAGACACTGCACCTGAAGCCGCCTTTTCAAAGCTTTGAGATGTAACAGCCTGCGTGTGCGAGTTCCTGAGACTGGAAAATCTTCTCCCCGAGTGCTATCAAATATTTACGGTGAAGAGGGAAAAAAATTACAGCCTTCAGGGGGAAAAATATCTTTCAGAAGCAAGACAAATGGTGGACAAATTCAACATCATTTTTCATTAAATATGTTAATCTTCCCTGCGATGGTCTCAAATATTCGTTTTAATTTCCCTTTTTCCCTCTTTCTTTCTTATCTAAGTTTTTGTCTTTACATCGCAATGTTCGCTCTGAACACTACAATTTTCATCTATTTACATCAGTGAAAGACAAATCACATTTTACCGCTCCACTCACAGAAAAAACAAATGACATGGTGCTTGGCTTTCCACGATGAAAAATCTTAAAAAAAAAAAAAAAGAAAGAATGGAGTCTTAGTGATACTGCCTAAGTCTCCGATGTAATGAGAATATTTTTCCGGAAAATCACGATTTAAATCAAGTAAAGACACGTTACTTTTCAACCTTTCCGTTCATACTAAACAAGATGACATCGAATTCTCAGCAACGAGGAGTATATCTTTTAACGAGTCTCAAATCTGCTACACTAAAGAACATTCATATATTTTTTTTTATTACAGACGACTCGACCAATAATTTTGCAACAGAAGATTCGAATTTAACGCCACCTGGAGGAAAAACAGCATTAATAAAACTAGAAAACCTTAGTCGTGGTTACAGCAAGTCGATGCAAAAAGAATTTCCCTGAGATTTTCAGAAACGCAAATACACTGGCGGAAAGTGAAAAAAGATCACCAAGAAGGAGACGTCTGATACCAACGAAATTTATACAGCATAATAACGGAATACAGAGGATAACGTGATCAAAACATTATGGCAAAATACAGCTGTATTTGCTGGTAAACTGAAAAATAACATTTCCATGTAACATGGTCAGTACGAGGTAGAACCGCCATTAACTGCGTCACACTGTGCAATTCTGGCATGGAGTCTGTCGTACAGATGTTGGATGTAAGTTTCGGGTATTGAATTCCAAGCATCCTCAACCTGGACGCGTAAATCGGGGATGGTCGTGGCTGGCCGTGGAGACCGGATAAGTCGTTGTCCCATAAAATCCCACACGTGCTCAATGGGGGACAAATCCGGTGAACTTGCAGGCCATGGAAGTTGTCTCACATCCTGAAGTGCATGTTGCGTTGCACGTGCCGTGTGTGGGCGTGCGTTATCTTGCTGGAAAACACCACGATGGACCGACCTTACAAATGGCACAACAACGGGCTGAAGGATGTTGTTGATGTAGGAGGTGCTGTTTAACGTACCCGGTACAAACACGAGTTGTGTACGGGAGTGATAGCTGATCGCTCCCCACACTTGGAAATTAGGTGTAGGCCCTGTGTGTCGCTGGCGGATGCAAGAAGGGTGGAGATGCTCCCCTGTGCGTCTGCGAACACGCATACGGCCATCGGAGGCTCCCAAGCAGAATCTGCTTTCATCGCTGAACACGACAGATCGCCATTGCGTTCTCCAGTGCAGACGTTGGCGACAACACTGTAGCTGTTATTGACGGTGGGCTGGAGTCAGAGGTACACATGCCAGAGGCACACGTGCACGTAGTCCTGCATCCATTAGACGGTTGTGGATTGTTCGCACAGTCACCTCAAGTGCAACGGCAGCTCGGATTTGCGTCGCAGTGGATGTTCTGCTTGACAACGCCGCTCTTCTTATGCGTCGATCGGTCCGCTCATCAGTCCATCTGTGACTCCCGGTTCCACGTCTTCTCGTGTGGGAATGTTCCTCGGAACATCTATGCCACCATCGTACCACCACCGATACTTCCCGTCTAGTTCACTCAGCAATACGACGATACGACCACCCGGCCTCGCGGAGTCCGACTAGACGACCTCGCTCAAAGTCCGATAACTGCTGAAATCGTACACGTCTTCCATGTCCAGACATTGCAGCTTCTTCAGGGTCTTCGCACGTGTCCGTACGCCGACGACTGATTACATTCACTTCGCCGTACTCCTTAAATACCACCGACGATAATTTGCATATTATGCCGTACTGTGGCGTAAGCGCTCACCGGTTGGTCCCGAAATTGACATCACACCTACGTAAACTCGACCCCATTAACATATGTAAATTTCATGATCGTCCGCCAAGTCCTTCTTGGTGTTCTATTTCCACTTTCCGCCAGTGTATATCATCCTCAATCCACTGTTGGATGAAGCTCTCCCCAAGTTTCTCCCACAACTGTTTATCTTGAGCTAGTCTCATACATGGCACTCCAACATGCTTTCGAATTTCATCCACTCTCCTCCCACATGATCTTGAGTTGTCCAACGGCGGTCAGTACTAGGAATATGTCCAGCCCATCGCTAGGGGTCATTTTATATGAAATGCACAATGTGGCTACGCCGCGGAGTTGATGATGTATTCTCAACGAACGTTTGCGTCAGTTGTAGTGTGGGACTTGAGGAAGCAGCTCGTGGACTCATTACTACAGCAGTGCGTGGCGTTGTGGATTGGCGAGGGTTAGAAAATGCCCATGCAGATGCCTCAGGTGCTGTGACGCGTGAAGATCAACTGTCGTACATGAAGGCAAACTTTACGTGGTAAAAATCCAACACACATTTACAGTGCTTTGCATGAGGTTTGTGGCGATGAAACAGTAGACCGGTGTAGTTTTCCGCTGGAATATTCGCCTTCGTGAAAGACGTTTAAGCATAAAAACGACCTTAAGTCAGGGAGGCCGAAAACGAAAACGCATGAGCGAAGTGTGAAACTTGTCGCGGATTGTATGGAACAAGACCTTCGGAAATTGCTGAAGCTATAGGAATTTCAGCAGCATCAGCGTTCAATATTTTGACGAACGATTTGCAGAAAAGAAAAATTTCGGCCAGATGTGCACCTCATGACTTGACTGCCGAACAGAAACAGAATCGTGTGGACAATGCAACATTGCTGAAGTAAAGATTTGTCCTCGAAGGCGACGCCTTCCAGTTACAAATTGTCACTATTGGTGAAACGTGGGTTAGGGAGTTCGATCCTGAGTTCAACTCGCAGTCCAGTGGGTGGAGAAGTACATGCTCCCCACGACCCAATAAAAATCCGACGGGCACAATCGAAGGTCAAGCAAATGATGATCTTTGCGTATGATTACCATGGCATCATCATGGCAAAGGCTTCTGTGAGACTTGTTCTACATGCAAAATACCATGTAGAACAAGTCTCACAGAAGCCTTTTACCATGACTTCCTGCAAAACTTAGGCAGAAAAAGGCACAGTAGGTGGGCGTAACTAGGGCAGGGCGGTTGCCCCGGGCGCAGCTGATGAGAGGGCGGTTGCCCCGGGCGCAACTGATGAGAGGACGCAAAAATCAATGCTTACAATGTGATTAAAATTGGAATTGCAACTTTGCACCAGTTTCTGGTACAGTTTTTATCGCCACACTTGTCCGTTTACAGAATTTGCTTACAATAAGTTGCACCAGAATTGGTTGTCTCGGAAACTTAAAATTAACCTTTCTCCCTTAAAATGCTCAGGGAATGTTAGTTGCTCACATTTAAAAATTAAGGCGTTGTTGTACGTGCGGTGCAAGGTAAGGATGTCGTTCACGTCTTAAAGATTCTCCGGAACTACCTAATCGTTTCTGCGACTGTGAGCCTCGACTTCTGGATACATTCGGATTCGGTCCGTTTGACGTGGTACGGAACGTCCGAAGCCGTGCAGACAGTCACAGTTATATTGAGCTTCCCTTATAGATGCAGATACACTGTGACGTTAATTTTGTTTTGTCGAACAATATCTTTTTTTTTTGTTGTTGAACAACGGCTGTTACGTTAATTTTGTTTTGTCGAACAATGTACATTTGTGTGTGTGCGCTATTAAATTAGTAATACATAGCGGTTGCTCTGGCTTTTTTCAAGTTTTCTCCAACCCGTTCGCCAAATTCAATTTTTTTTTTCGCCAAATGTAATCTGAAGTCGCCAATTTTCTTTCATTTTCCAGTGGAATCATAACAAGTTAGTAAAATCATGCAATGCATTGATTATGATACGCTTTCCAACATACTAGAAATCATTACTCAAGTTATTACTCAAGTTATGAGGAAAATGGCTATGGAATAAATCTCACTCCTGTGCCCTGACCTTTGATCCCATTTCGATAATATTCAACAGAACTAACTGGTTCAGTATACCTCCGAAATAACATGATAAAGTTTTGTCGCAATGGAAGCAATTTTACATAAGTTATGATGCATAAGGGCTATGGAATAGATCCCGCTTTTGTCCGAAATAACATGATAAAGTTTTGTCGCAATGGAAGCAATTTTACATAAGTTATGATGCATAAGGGCTATGGAATAGATCCCGCTTTTGTGTACCTTTGACTCCATTTCGCCCATTTTCAATAGGATTCGTCCCCAGGCAGGTCCCTACAACATACTAGCATTTCATCCAAATCGAAACATTTTTACGTAAGTTATGATGCATAATGGCGATGGAAGTTATTCCGCTCCTATGTCCTGACCTTTGACCCCCATTTCGCCAATTTTCAATAGGGTTTGTCCCCAGGTGGTCCCCTACCACATACTAAAATTTAATCGAAATCGAACCTTTTTTACGTTAGTTATGACGCATAAGAGCAGTGGAATGGATCCCGCTCCTATGTCCTGGTTTGGTTTGGTTTTTTGGAGGTTTAACGACCACCGTGAGCAACTCAATGGGCTATAAGCAGTCGCCCGTCCCTAATTTAGGGTCACTGGTTCCAGGCAAGGGAGAGAGCCAGTGCCGTAAGACAAACACAACATCCATGCCTGACCGGGATTCGAACCCGGACCCCTTACGGACGAATGATCAGTGCTCCTATGTCCTGACCTATGACCCATTTCGTTCGCTTTCAATAATGTTCCTTCCCAGGTGTTTACCTACCACATACTAAAATTTCATCAAAATCGAACCATTTTTACGCACGTTATGACGCATAAGGGCAATGGAATGCATCCCACTCTTATGCCCTGACTTTTGACCCCAATTCACCCATTTTGAATAGGGTTCGTTCCCAGGCGGCCCCCTACCTCATAGTAAAATTTCATTGAAATCGATCCATATTTACGCAAGTTATGACGCATAAGTGCAATGGAATGGATCCCGCTCCTACGTCGTGACCTTTGACCCCATTTGTCCCATTTTCAAAAAGGTTCGTCCCCAGGTGGTCCCCTACCACATACTAAAATTTCATCGAAATCGAACCATTTTTGCGCCAGTTATCGTACGGACGGACGGACGGACAAAGCTGGAGCATATACGCTTCTTCAACCTACGGTTGGAAAGCGTAAAAAACCATAAAAACAAAATGTGCTTTTACAGGTTTTACGGGTCTTACGTAAGCGATTGCGTCACTCTTCACGTAATCTCTTTCCATCTCACACGCTACGCAAACAACAAAAAAAGTAACTAATATTCGAATTTTATTTTTCAAATACCAAATCGAATAAATATTAAAAATTGTTTTGCTTGGAGGCGATAAAAAAAGGTAATCGCCAATATTTTCGCCAAAACATTTTTTCTCAGTCGCCAAAGCAATTTTTGTTTCGCAAATTGCGAAGAATGCGATCGGCAGTGCGACCACTGATACATATAACTAATTTATAAGATATATGGCGGTCGCAATATTTTGTGCTTTATAACGGGCGCAGAAAGGCCTAGTTACGCTTCTGAGAAAGGAATTGCGGAAAGGTTTCTGAAAATTCAGAATTTTCCTGGCGTACGAAAAATCTGTGAGATCTAGGTTTCTTTCCGTCATTTCACGGAAAAGGTTGTATCAGAAATAGGCTTCGTATTCAAAGGAATCACGGAAAGCGCTCGTGAATTTCAGAAATTTTTTTATAGCTTAAATGGTCCAACACGCAGAAAATGTCCAGCAATTGGCGATCCTGTGGACGAGCACAGCTGGTATTATATTGGGGGGGGGGGGGCAGAAAGTAATGTCGTTTTTTGGGGGCCTAAGTTAGGGAAGTGGTTGTGAGGTGTTTATGTATGAACGTATACGTTCAACGTAAAGTAAGTGTATGTACAAGTGAATGAACTATTCACCTTTAACTTATGTGGGTGCTTTTGTCTTCCAGATTTGCAGAACAAAATGAGTTTCATAAAACCCGAGGAGAGCCATGTTCGTCATTGTATGCTGTATGAATTTCACAAGAACAATGCAACCGTAGCCACAAATAACATCTGCGCTGTTTATCCGAATGCGTTAAATGTCCGCAAGTGCCAGCGTTGGTTCATCCAATTCCAGTCGGGCAATTTTTGTCTCTCTGATGTTCCTCGGTGTAGGAAGGCCCATGGAGCTGGACAGTGACTTGTTGCAAGTTGAGGCAGATTCTCGTCAAACCATTGATGAATTATCCCAACATCTTAATGCATCATGGTTTACTGTTCAAGAGCACCTGCAACAGATAGGAAAGGTCTATAGACAAGGAGTTTGGGTCCCACACCAACTTTCACCTGACAACAAAGTCCAGCGTTCCACCATCTGCAACTCTTTGCTCAGCTGACAGGAAAAGGATCCATTTCTTCATCGAATTGCCACTGGAGATGAAAAGTGGGGTTTTTACGTGAAAAACAAATGCAAAGACCAGTGGCTTTGTCCAGGTCAGACACTATATATAGTTCCTACGCCAAAACCAGGCCTACACCCCAAAAAGGTTTTGCTCTGTTTCTGGTGGACTAGCGCTGCCATAGCTCACTTTGAGCTCTTGGAACCCGGACAGACCGCAACGGCAGACCTCTATTGTCAACAACTGGACCGTTTGAAGCAATCTGTTACTGTAAAACATCTAGCAATGGTCAACAGAAAAGGTGTCATCCTTCAGCATGACAACGCGAGACTGACCCAGCAGACGATCAGAGATTTTGGCTAGGACGTTCTGCCCCATCCCCCTTATTCCCCTGACATTGCACCATCTGATTACCATTTGTTCAGATCTCTGCAGCACTTTCTTAATGGGAAAAAATTCCACAATATTGATGATGTCAAAACAGGGCTCTCGGACGTCTTTGCATCACAGCCAACGTCTTTTTATAAAGACTGCATTGAAAGTTTGGTTTTACGATGGGCAAGAGTGATCGATAACGATGGCGATATATAACTTCCGTTACATACAGTGTTTCTCTTCTTTGTATCGTGCAAGCGAACGTACGGCCCACAACCGGGCAAATCCCTCCAGAATTTAACATTAGTATGCTGTGGGCCATTTCTGAACCCATCACATATCAAACCATGTCACAAATGGGCTACAGCAACTTATGACCACGTCACCAGTCTCTTCCGACGGCTGTATCTGTTTCTATATCCTGTAGGTGCAGAGGTATGGTGTCCCTAGACAGTCTGACATACGGACCTAGTGATAAAGAAAAGCACGCAAATTTTTCCGAAAGACGTGCGAAAATCTTGTGAATGATTTCGACAGAAATCAAGGAAGTTCCTTTTGCTTATTTCTCATATTGAGAGTAGCTTAGTGCACTCTGTATAGGGTAGCTTAGGGCATTCTGTATCGTAATGGGCTTATTTACACACTGTTGAAAAATAAGTCATACTGTTGGAAAAATAAGTCTCACAGCAATCGTAAGTAGATTTGGCCGCGTAAATTACATGACACATATTTTACATAAATTACGCGTAATTTATACGTATTTTAGGTCGCGTAGAAAACAAATTTATTACACACCTTTCTGCGCGGCGTAATACCGTATTTATCGGCGTATAACACGCACTTTTTTTCCTAAAATTTAGGACTGAAATTCTACCTGCATGTTATACGCGTATACTACTTTTTTTACTCAAACTTAGGTAAAATGAATACTTCTGCAGAGTGTGAAGCATCCCGACGTTGCCAAATGTTAACAGTTTGGTATCTCTTCACTCTAACTGCGGACGCTTCTCTAATGCATATCTCTCCTTTTTTATGACAGATCTTGTTCAAAGTGGTATCAATACAATCTTCAGTTCTTTCGAAAAAAAAAAATTGAGATAGACTCCTGATTTACATTTTTTAAGCGCCCGAAAGTAACCTCACTCGCTTCATCAGCGAACGCGAGTTGCCACGTTAAGCCTAAGCGCCTGCTCTTATTAAGTTGCTTTCACGGCACAACCTGCTGGGAAAATATGACGAAACCTCCGGTGGCGTCCAAACTCCGTGGCTGACGATTGGTGATAAAAATCGTTAGTGTATGCGTGGTCTTGTGGTATGCGTCTTGTCGTACTAATTCCAGGGTATCATTTCTCGCAACGATGAACATGCATTATCGGCAAATGATGTCGGTTTAAGGAACCCAGACTTCTGGCTGTTTTCAATTTTTTAGTCTGTCTCATCACTTTCCAAGATAGCAATGATTCTCATTAAAAATTTTGTAATAGGTCTAATATCAAAGTCGTTTTCGTTCAAACAGACGTTTTTTCTTTCGTATTATTTGCCTTATAAGTGGTATAACTATTAATAAACATGTGTGTTGAATTATCTAAAAAAAGTTCAGAGCTCCCAAGTCATTTATTTTAAATTTAAGTTTTTTTAAACTCAAACTTCGTTCTTAAAATTAGGGTGCGTGCTTAAAGCCGATAAATACGGTAATTGATTTACATGAAAATAAATTAATAAATAGCCACGTTAAGGCAACTAAAAGTACTTATTTTAAATTGTTTAGTTTATAACCACAGAAATGAAAATAATTACAGTGGTGAAATATCAAAAATACACAATGCGAAAAATAGAACATTTTCTTCAAAGAGATTAACATTTCTTTTAATTTGGCAGTTGTTGTTAATGTTCATGATTACCCACCTAAACTAATATCACTCTTAACAACCCCAGTGCCATTCATGTTTTTTTTTGTTTGGAGGTTTAACGACCACCGTGACCAACTCAATGGGCTAGAAGCAGTCGCCCGTCCCTAATTTTGGGTCACTGGTTCCAGGGAAGGGAGAGAGCCAGTGCCGTAAGACAAGCACAACATCCATGCCTCACCGGGATTCGAACCCAGACCCCTTACGAACGAATGATCAGAGGCCAGTGCCTTAGACCACTGCGCCACCGGGGCGGCCCATTCATTTTATCCAAAGTAACCAGAAAAATTAAATGTCTCTTACAGTTAAATTAGAATTGCGCTTTTTAACACTAAATAATACGATATCAGTGACATAAATTTTATTCTAAGGAAAACAAAGAATAAAACGAAACGATAAAAAATGTTTCACACTTTTCACTGTCATTTTTTTTTAAATTGAAAGATTACTAACCTGTGAATTGTTCATACACTTTTTGATGATTCATAGCAGTTATTAATAAATTCTTCACTACTTCCAGGCGTCATTGTTGCTTTCATTTGTGTTTTACTTAATGTTACGTTGTTAATAATTTTATCAAAACTAAATTCAAACTAAAATAACATTTGACATCACATTATCACATACTGTCTACATACAATTGGTATAACACTTGCCTAACAGTTTCATTCATTCTTATTTTTCTTAGCAGTTTTAAATAATCATTATATTTTTGATCTTTTATTTTTAGAGGGTAATATACAGGGTGTTTCAAAAAGAATGACCCGATTTCAAAGTAGTATATTTAATAAGGCAAATGTGGAATAGTTACGAAACAAAGAGAAATGTTAGGAAACCACAGAAATGAAAATAGTTACAGTGGTGAAATATCAATTTTCACCACTGAAGGAAGGTCTAAAGTTTCACTCACCACAATTACAAATACAAATGCTCAATATGCCCTCCACCTGCTGCACGGAAAATATCAAGCCGATAGCTGAATTCATCCCAAACGCGTCGGAGAGTGTCTTCAGTCACATAATTTACCGCGGCCGTGATTCTCGTTCGGAGCCCATCCAAGTCAGCGGGTAAAGGGGGAACATAAACACGGTCTTTTACGTATCCCCATAAAAAAAAGCACATGGTGTGATGTCTGGAGATCTCGGAGGCCAAGCGTGTAGTGCCAAGTCATAGGGTCCCCTGCGTCCAATCCAACGCTGAGGCAACGTGTCGTTTAGAAGCCGACGAACTTGGAGGTTCCAATGTGGCGGTGTGCCGTCCTGCTGCAAAATTTAATATTCAGAGTCGTCCTGCAGCTGTGGAAGTAGTCAGTCCTTCAGCATTGCAAGATACGAGTTGTCCGTAACCGTGTTGTCCGCAAAAAAGAAAGGGCCATAAACCTTTCTAACAGAAACCGCGCAAAAAACATTCAGTTTTGGTGAATCACGTTCATGTTGGAGAGTTTCATGTAGATTCTTCAGTCTCCATAGGCGAAAATTGTGGCGCGAAACTTTCCCGCTTACACGAAAGGTTGCTTCATCGCTAAAAAACAACCTTTGTACTACGGTGTCGTCCTCCATATCCTCTAACAGAGTTGCACAAAAATCTTTTCGTTGTGTTTTGTCACCTCCACGAAGAGCTTGCACCAGTTGCAATCTGTACGGCCTCAGCAGTAAACGTCGTCGTAAAACACGCCAAACAGTCACATGAGGGATGGCAAGTTCGCGGCTCGCACGACGAGTAGACTTCCGTGGGCTTCGCTGAAACGCCTCGTGAATTCGTTGCACATTCGTCGCTGAGGTGGTTGGTCGTCCAGGGCTCTTTCCCTTACATAAACACCCTGTTTCTTCAAATTGTCGATACCAACGACGAAAGTTTTTGCCCACTGGTAGAGCACTGTGGTAACGCCGTTTAAACGCACGCTGCACCGTAATCACGGACTTGGTCTTGCTAAATTCGAGTACACAAAACGCCTTCTGTTGCCTCGACGTCATCTCACTCACTAAGCGTAGCGGCTGTTTGGACGCTCGCGCTGCCATCTAGCGGTAGTCCTAACAAACTCTGGGCCACGCCCGTAGACATGATACGAGTCGCATTAATCGGTGGTTCGTGGTTGCCAAGATATCCACTTTTCAAATCGGGACATTCTTTATGAAACATTAATCGGTGGTTCGTGGTTGCCAAGATATCCACTTTTCAAATCGGGACATTCTTTATAAAGCTGATGATGCTGGTATGTTGAGTAGTCTAATAGTTAATTTTGCGAGCTCTTTATGATGCCTTAGCAAAATGCCAAAATGTTGCTGGAGTTTGAACTTTTTTTCAAGTAGTTTACCAAATATTTTTTTTTTGGATTGGAGGTTTAACGACCACCGTGAGCAACTCAATGGGCTATAAGCAGTCGCCCGTCCCTAATTTAGGGTCACTGGTTCCAGGGAAGGGAGAGAGCCAGTGCCGTAAGACAAACACAACATCCATGCCTGACCGGGATTCGAACCCGGACCCCTTACGGACGAATGATCAGAGGCCAGCGCCTTTGACCACTGCGCCACCGGGGCGGCCTTACCAAATATTTTCACGCGATCTCTATATTGCTGGTAACATGGGATTCCGGCTGCATCCAAATTCTACAGTATAGAATTTTCTACCACCTCAAGACGTTCTTCATTAAGTTTCTTTCCCTGATATTTAGGATGCAACATGTTTGCAGTGTTGTATCCTAAATATCATTAAGATACAACACATTGGCCAATGTGTGGTGTCGGCGGAAAGGATAGAAGAAATGAAAAACTTAATATGAAGAGTTCGTTTGATTTGCCGCAAGTAACCCACGCACGTGTTGCTGTTAGCCTGGGGACTCGAGTAACATTGTAATACCTTGTTGTTTTATTGAATTTAAAGCACGTTTTGAATTTATTACATGGTTTACATTTATGACATAAATTACGCATTTTTTACGTCTATTTTACGTGTAACTTCCCAACCCTGGTCGCCAAACGTTGTTGCGACGTGCGGAGAAAAAGTTGTTTATTATTTCCAGCTGTGTTAAGTGCTAATACAGTTTCACGTGATTTATCCCGGCAAACACCTGGCGTGAGAAATTCAACTCGCTTCTCTTCAGAGGCCTTCTCACACGCCTTGTGTTCGTTCTTCCTTTCTGCTGCGATGTTTTTCGCAAGAGATACGTGTGTTGTGTTCTCTGCTCCATGTTTATTTTTAAGTACAATACTTTAGAAAATCCAATTATTTTCTGTTCTGTGTGTTGTGCTCATACACTGGTGCGCAAAAATTAAGGACGAAGAGGATAAATTAACATAATAGCGAAACGAGCAGGCAGAACGAACCTAAACACCACTCAGGAGATAGACTATGGTCCGGTACGGTAGGGCATGCGCATATGTGCAGCATGGCGGGGGGTCGGGGGGGGGTCGGTAGGGGGGTCGGGGGGTCGGTAGGGTATAAAGCACACGGGCGGTGTACGCTCAGCAATTCGGTGAAAGCTATTGCACAGTGTACATCGGTTTGAACGACGTCGAGTTGCTGCCACCGTGTGATGTGGCCAACAGGCAATCCAGTAGACGACATCTGGATGACTTTACCCGAGGTCGCGCCGTTGTGAAGTTGGAAGAAGGTCGAAGTGTGACTAGTGTGGCCGAGGAGTTCGGGATCGCTCACAGCATCGTTTCACGAGCTTGGAGAGCATTTCAAATGACAGGAATAGCTGTCCGAGAGTTTAGCAGTGGTCGTCCACGAGCAACCACGGCGGCGGACGACCGGTATATTGTCCTACAGGCGAGAAGACACAGACTGCAGACAGCGGGAGAAATCGCAAGGCACATGCAACAGACAACTGGACGTCCGTTATCGCGTTTTACCGTGGCCAGGAGGCTGCACAAAGGAGGTCTATTTGCACGACGAACAGTACGGTGTGTGCTGCTATTAACGCTTTCTCGTCGGAGACGGCGTTTTCTGTGGTGCCATGAACACAAGAACTGGACACATCAGCAATGGGGTCGAGTTCTCTTTACGGATGAGAGCCGATTTAGTCTGACGAGCGATTCTGGACGCATACACATCTGGAGAGAGCAGGGAACACGCAATCACACCTCCAACATCATAGAAACGGACCGGTTTGGAGGTGGCGGAGTTCCCGTTTGGGGCGGTATCATGTTTGGTAGCCGTACTGACCTCCACATCTCCCAAGGAGGTTCAGTCACTAGTGTCCGCTATTGTACCAAGATTCTCCTGCCACACGTGCGTCTGTTTAGAAGTGCTGTGGGTCCTGAGTTCCTCTTCATGGACGACAACGCTACACCTCATCGTACAGTAGCTGTCATAGAGCTGTTGGAGAGTGAAGATATTAAAAGCATGGATTGGCCCGCAAGGTCCCCGGACCTAAATCCAATTGAACACGTGTGGGACCTTCTCGGGAGACTCTTGGCAGCACGTCACCAGCCGCCAGCAACGATTCCGCAGCTACGATTGGCGCTACAAGAGGAAGGGGCCGCGATGCCTCAACAGCTCCTTGACAACCTCGTCCTCAGCATGGACAGACGTTGTAAATCCTGCAACGCAGTCAGGGGTGATCATATCCCCTACTAAAGACTGGATTTTTCTTGGCAGCCGCCTGTCACATGGACATTTCTGTCTTCTGCCCAGTTGTGCTATAAGCTACCTTTTCAATAAAGTGCCTTTGTATCCTTTGGATTCCTTGTTTGGACGGTTTTGCTTACTTGCCCCATATTCTTACATCTTGTGGATCTTATGGTATGATCTGAGTCGATGTGGAGCACTTCTGCACGACGTTACATTCGAAAAATCGTCTCATCCTTAATTTTTGCACGCCAGTGTTGTAACGTATACTCTATATTCACTTTCCTTTTGATTTTACTATCTCTGGTTATTTTATTTTACTATGTAAATTATCTTCCTACTGAACGGAATATTATTTCACCCGCTGAATGAGATCTGGCAATGAGTGTAAGTCATGACGTGGTGGTAGCTCGTATATAGGAGCGTTCATCGAGAGGAGTTGTGTGTTGCGTTGTAGTTGTGTTGGAGTTGAGGGTGGTTGGTGGTGTGTTGCGTTGCGTTGCAGTGTGTTGTTATGTAGTAGTGATATATGAGTGCCTTAGTTGACCAGGAGTCATCATAATAAACAAGTTGTTCTGTAAGTTCAGTCTTTTTCAATTCTTAGTTTTGTCAGACCTCTGTCTGGCTGTTAGGTTTATGACTTTGATTACTTAATATAAATAACCAGCGTTGAGACTTTGTTTAAGTTCATAATTAACGAGTAACAACACCCTTTTGGGAATTCATCATTTTGAAGCTTAGAGCATTATCTATTCATAATAATTAGCTTAGCAAAAAGATAAACAAAGCTAATTCATTATAATTGGCGCCCGAACTTTTCTCGAACACGAGATCCTGACTATTATTACCCATGGCTTCCTTACCTGAGACAACTGCAAAATTTCCACCATCCGGCAAGTCTCGAGGGTAATGGTGTTTTTTTGGACAATTTGTACGAAGCCTGTGGCTCTGACTTGGATATGAATAATCTACACATACCCAAGCATTCTTCACCATTTCGGAATGCACCAGCTTCTTATCACTCTGAGTCGCGGGTCGTAGCTGAGGGAATTCAATCCTCTCAGCGAAGCAGAATGCTTGCCCATTTCGTGCCGCATGCAGGAACAATTTATTTCAATGGTTTGGAGGGGTCTTTAAAGTTCCTCGAAGATCTGGAAGACCATTTTGATTTATATAATATTCCGGAAGACTGCAAGGTCCAAATTGCCGGAACTTGCTTGAGAGATACCGCCAAGACCTGGTATCGGCAGTGGCGAGGGTCGAACCCGGATTCTCATTATGAGAATTTCCGTGCAGAATTCTTGGAGGTCTTTCCTTTCGGCCTCAGTCGAGCTAGCCTTGCTCAACAGCTGTTTTCTCGTCAGCAGGGTCCCAATGATAGCCCTGTTGCATTTGCGTTGGAAACTACACGCCTATATAATCTATGGGATCCACATGCCAGTCATGTTGACATGTTGGATACCCTCGTACAGCAGCTCGACCCATTCTTGCAAGATTTTCTTGAGGTTCGACACCCTACCACTATTCATGAATGCCTTCGCCTCATACGCACGTATGAAGAGCGACATGGCAAACATGCTGCAACTCACCATGCTCGGGCACCCCGCGAGGCTTATTCCGAAAACCCTCAGCGGCATAATAAACAAAACTTTCAGCGCGAGCATACACACGTGCCCACCCAAGCTTCATACGTTCCACCACACAGAAGAGTGGCGAACCAGCAACAAGTTTCGGAGCAAGCTACGGGTATCGTCATAATGCACAGTATGCTCGACCCCGTTCCACTCAGCAGCATTCGGAACGTTATCATGCTCAGGGCAATAATAATTTTTCTGCCCGTGCTGAGGGCAGACGTAACGAAAATGAAAATCTCAACAGACACGCGGAGTTCCCGACGCAGGGTGCACGAAATTTTCCTTATCGTGAAAAATTTTCCTGATACCCGGCAGGGTCGAGGTTTCCGACCACATGCTAACACCACCAGAATTCCTTTAAACTTCCACAGGAAGTAGACGAAGGGTCGGTCCTGCTTCCTGATACCAAACATCCTGACCCTAAAACAGTATTAGTGACTGTTCAAACTCCTCAGTTGCCTGATGTATTCTTGACACTTGAAGACGTTATTGTCGAGACAAAGTTCGACACTGGGTCTGAGATATCAGCCCTAAATACAAAGTTTTGCAATGATGTTTTTTCTGCAATACATGTTCAGCCTGCAACGCAGTATTTGCGAGGTGCAAATAACGAAATCTTCAGTATTTCAGGAACTGTCACATTATCTTTAGGGGCTGGGAAAAGCTCGGTTTACGCATTCTTTCCTGCTTATAGACGAGCTACCCGTGAAATGTCTCATGGGTATGGACTTTATTAACAAGTTTCAAATAACTTTGAATTTTGTACAACATGTGATTTCCTTTTCCGGAACCTGTCGAAATGATTCCGACGGTTCCTGTAGATATTACGAGTTTATTGTTGAGTGACCAATTGAATGAGGGGCAACGAGACCAGCTTTCTCTCCTTTTACAGGAAAGCCCTGGTTTATTTTCGGATCAACCTGGTTTCACACAGGTGGTTTATCATGTTATTGACACTGATGGTTCGAAACCCATTGCGACGAAACCTTACCCTTGTGCTCCACATAAAAAACAGGAAATGCAACGTCAAATTGCGGAAATGATTAAGCAGGGCATAATCAGGAATCAACAAGCGCCTGGGCGGCTCCTGCCTTCTTGGTTCCAAAGAAACAACCAAATGAATTTCGTTTCGTGACAGATTTTCGCAAACTCAACCAAGTCACAAAAACAATCAATTATCCCCACCTGTCATGTCACATATTCTAAATGACTTGTCGTCAACCAAATGGATGTCAACTTTGGATTTGGCGAGTGGATATTGGCAGGTGGCAGTACATCCGGACTCGGTCGATAAAACAGGCTTTGTGACTCCTTTTGGGGCCTATGAATATTTACGTATGCCTTTTGGTTTAGCTTCTGCACCTGCTACTTTCCAAAAGCTTATGGACACGGTTCTCAGACCTGTCCTGGGTCCCCATGTGCATGTCTATTTGGATGATATTATTATCACATCAGAGACTTTTGACGAGCACCTTTCTTTGCTCAAACAGGTGTTCCAACTTATATACAATGCTGGCTTGACGTTAAAACCTAGTAAATGCCAGATAGCGAGGGACGAGATTGTATATCTGGGGTTGAAAATTACTCCCCACGGCTTATTCACTGATAATGAAAAAATTAGGCCTATTGCTGACTTTCCTCGGCCTAAAACAGCAAAAGAACTATCCCGCTTTCTGGGAATGACCGGATGGTATCAGCAGTTCGTCCCCGCTTATGCTACAATATGTGAGCCATTGTATGCTTTAAAGCGTAAATACAAGAAGTTTATTTGGACACCTGAAGCTAACGCTGCATTCGAAACACTGAAGTCTGCATTGACTCAGCCTCCGGTGTTGGCTTTCCCGGATCATTCTAAAGAATTTGATATTTATACTGATGCATCCGGAGTTGGTCTTGGTTGCGTTTTGTCACAAGCTGGGCATCCAATAGCTTTTGCGTCTCGTACTTTAGCCAAAGCTGAACGCAATTATTCAGCTACGGAACGTGAATGTCTTGCTGTTGTGTATGCACTGAATAAATTTCAATGTTATCTTAACGAATTGACAGTTAACATAATTACGGATCATTCTGCCCTTCAGTATTTGAATTCTGCTAAACACCTATCTCAAAGACTTATGAAGTGGGCTCTGAAGTTACAAGAGAGCAATATCAAAATTTCGTATCAGCCAGGTAATAAGAATCAATTACCGGACGCATTATCTCGCGTTCCGATTAGTGGGGTCCCCACCGAAACTACTCCTGGATGTCAGCCTTTACTTCTGATAGCTGATATCACATCCAGAGAGCAGATAATGGCAGAATTAATAAATGATCCAGATTTTGGGGATATTTACAATTTTTTGCTTGCGGGTTCGTTCTACCAAGTGATCCTTCTCTGGCTGGAAGGTCACAACATTTTGAAGTAATAGAGGGTCTTCTTTATTATACAAAGTCTCGGACTACTAGGGCAGAGTTTCGCCCATGTATTCCGCGAACCCTTAGAATGGCTCTTTTAAATGAATTTCATGACAAACCTCTTGCAGGCCATTTAGGTATTCGCAAGACCCGTTGTAAATTGCGGGATGTTGCCTATTGGCCTGGCATGTACCAAAGTGTGCTCGCATACGTTCAATCATGTCACTTGTGTCAGATTAATAATTACCGTAATGTAAGACCGGCCGGTCACTTGAAATCTAGTTCAAGTTCTCATGTATTTGATATTATTTCCATAGATTTATTGGGACCTTATCCATTATCTGTTAAAAATAAAGCTCGTTATGTTTTAGTACTAACTGATAATTTTTCTAAATGGGTTGAAGTTTTTCCCATTAAAGCCGCTACGGCTGAGGTTATTTGTAATGTCTTAGTTAATGAAGTATTTTCTAGATATGGTGCACCTAATAAAGTAGTTTCGGATAATGGTCCTCAATTTATTTCTGACATTTTTGAAAGAATGTGTGCGAGATTACACATTAAACATAAATTCATTTCCCCATATCATCCCCAGAGTAATCCTGCAGAACGCGTTAACCGAACGCTAGTGAAAATGATTGCGACTTTCGTAATGGACCACCATGAAAGATGGGATGACCATTTAGAACTTTTTGCGTTCGCCCTCCGCTCGTCTGTCCACGAGTCTACTAAAATTACTCCTGCAGAACTTTTTCTGGGTCGCAAAATTAAAACCCCTTTTGAAAATTTAACGGGGATTATCGACGAACTAAATCAGCGACCAACTCCGCAATCAGTACACATTATGGCAGAAAAAGCTCGTGTTGCAATGCTAGGAGCACAAGCGGCTCAAGCACGATATTATAATTCTAGGCGTAGGGAACCAGATCTTGTCGTTGGAGATCTCACTCTCGTGGAAACGCACTTCCAGTCTTCTGTTTCGCATACTTTAGTGAAGAAATTTGCACCCAGCTACGAAGGTCCATATCGGGTGGCAAATGTCTTTGAAAATAATATTGTTCTGGAGAAACCGAACAACAATTTTCAATATGTACATGTTGATCAATGTCGCAAGTATCACGAACGGGATATCGAGTTCATTATCAATCCTACTCAACCTTCTGTTCCACAGACTCAAGAATCTATATCTCATGTTCAACCGCCAGAAATTGTGGACGACCCACCGAACATTTTTGACGAATCACCAGTGATTTTTCCTTCACCCTCCCCCTCCAGACGAGTTTCTACAACCGCAACCTGATTCTCCCGTGAGACCAAGGCTCGAATCGAGTTCGTCGAATACTAGTATCGTTCCTTTCCCTCCAACCATTGCCAAGACTATTGTTGCGCCGTTTCCGGCTACCTCTGCACCAACGCGGGATACTTCTTCTTTGAATACCTCATCGGAAAGTATTCCTATAGGCAAATCCACACATCACCCTGCACGACCGCTGAATTACAGCAGCGACTCAGAGGCGTCGGACATTTCGGATTTGTCAGTTATGAATCCAACATTTAATATTCCACACCGTCCAGCACCACCAAAAGCTGGGCGCAAACGTCACTTGTCTCCCCAATCTGCTTCGCCGCAACAGCGACGAAGGCAGAAATCTTTGCATCCGCCCGGGTTTCGCCCCTGGAACCTCCGTTCAGGGCAAACAGGGCCGATGCCTGCTACTACTATCATGCCCCGTGGGCGTAAACGAAAACAAGCGATGTGGCCGGAGACACGTCCCTCCAAAAAGATACTGGAAGGACACAACGGGCCCCAGCATCAAGGGACTTCATATCCAAAGCCTGGGGGAGCCCGTTCCTATCAGCCGCAGGGATTTCCAGACCGCCAGACTCCTGACCGTTCCTATCAGCCGCAGCAGGGATTTCCGGACCGCCAGACTTCTGACGTTCCTGACCGTTCTTCTCAGCCGCAGGGATTTCCAGACCGCCAGACTCCTGACCGTTCCTATCAGCCGCAGCAGGGATTTCCGGACCGCCAGACTTCTGACGTTCCTGACCGTTCTTCTCAGCCGCAGGGATTTCCAGACCGCCAGACTCCTGACCGTTCCTATCAGCCGCAGCAGGGATTTCCGGACCGCCAGACTCCTGACCGTTCTTCTCAGCCGCAAGGGATTCCGGACCGCCAGACTTCTGACCGTTCTTCTCAACCGCAGGGATTTCCAGACCGCCAGATTCCTGACCGACAACAGACCGATGTTCCATTACCGTCCCGGAAGAGATCCAAGCCACCTGATTTCCCCAGTCCCATTAGGCCTGGAAAACGTTTTCGCACTAGAATTTTTTATGCGTCCTCGAGATAAGTAAGTTCTCGTGGACAGGTTCTTTTCTCAGTTTATTGTTTTTCCTGCTCGACCAGTTGGCGTGTCAGAATTTCTTTTTTTCGTGTGGGCCTATGCATTCTTTTTGTGTATATATGTGTGTTTTTTTATATTTCTTCTATGTCCATCTACTAATCCACTTTTTTTGTATATATCTATGTGCTTAGGGGTAAAATAATAAAATTGTTACTGTTAGGCAGCTCCAGGTAAATTTCGCTGCTGATACAGTTGTTCTGTATTTCAACGCATGAGGCAAACGTAATTTGAAATGAAAATAATAAAATTGTTACTGTTAGGCAGCTCCAGGTAAATTTCGCTGCTGATACAGTTGTTCTGTATTTCAACGCATGAGGCAAACGTAATTTGAAATGAAAATAATAAAATTGTTACTGTTAGGCAGCTCCAGGTAAATTTTGCTGCTGATACAGTTCTGTATTTCAACGACTGAGGCAAACGTAATTTGAAATGAAAATAATAAAATTGTTACTGTTAGGCAGCTTCAGGCAATCTTCGCTGCTGATACAGTTGTTCTGTATTTCAACGACTGAGGCAAACGTAATTTGAAATGAAAATAATAAAATTGTTACTGTTAGGCAGCTTCAGGCAATCTTCGCTGCTGATACAGTTGTTATGTATTTCAACCAATGAGGCGCACGTAATTTGAAATTAAAAAAGTGATTCCTGCTAGGCAGAATAAAAGGAAAGTATGCCGATGCAGGTTTGGTTTGTTCTACACTACAAATTTCACAATCGAATACAGATTCGTAAATTGTTATGCCAAGTTGATAATGTAAATACGGCTACCACCAAACAACAAATCAAAAAAAAGATCGAGAAACGTCAATCATCGAAATGTAAGACTTACACTCCAAAATTGATAGGTTTTTCGGACACCAAAAAAAAAAAAAAAAAAAAAAAAGAAAAAAAAGAAGAAAAAATTAAGGGGGAGATGATGTAACGTATACTCTATATTCACTTTCCTTTTGATTTTACTATCTCTGGTTATTTTATTTTACTATGTAAATTATCTTCCTACTGAACGGAATATTATTTCACCCGCTGAATGAGATCTGGCAATGAGTGTAAGTCATGACGTGGTGGTAGCTCGTATATAGGCGCGTTCATCGAGAGGAGTTGTGTGTTGCGTTGTAGTTGTGTTGGAGTTGAGGGTGGTTGGTGGTGTGTTGCGTTGCGTTGCAGTGTGTTGTTATGTAGTAGTGATATATGAGTGCCTTAGTTGACCAGGAGTCATCATAATAAACAAGTTGTTCTGTAAGTTCAGTCTTTTTTCAATTCTTAGTTTTGTCAGACCTCTGTCTGGCTGTTAGGTTTATGACTTTGATTACTTAATATAAATAACCAGCGTTGAGACTTTGTTTAAGTTCATAATTAACGAGTAACAACACCCTTTTGGGAATTCATCATTTTGAAGCTTAGAGCATTATTCATTCATAATAATTAGCTTAGCAAAAAGATAAACAAAGCTAATTCATTATAGTGTATATTAATAAAATTATATTCATAAGGGCTTCGGCATCTTTAACTTTACGTATTGGATTACCTTTTATTCAATATGGGTAATTTTATCTGCATACAATAACTTCTGAAGTATCAAGTCTGTCTATTGGAACATAGCGATGTAAGTATACCGAAGACAAGTGTAGAAACATAAGCACCCTGTTCTTATATCACACTACTACAATACATGCAGCTTTTAAAGCATCTCAAGGTATTTGTTATTGTTATTCAAAGGTTTGTTTGATGACTTTTTTTAGGAGGGGGATAATGACCACCATGAGCAACTTAATGGGCTATAAGCTGTTGCCCGTCTCCAATTTAGAACCGCTGGTTCCAGAGACGGAAGAGAGCCAGTGCCGTAAGGCAAACAGAACATCCATGTCTAACTGGGATTCGAACCCGAACCCTTCTCGTAAGAATGGTCATAAGCAAGCCACTTTGCAAGCCAAGCAATGGTCACTAGACCACTGCGCCACAATGGTGGGTTTCATTCTATTGGTTTTTCTTTATGTGTATATTTCCGTACCTTGAAAACACATCTTAGGGCACCGCTATTACTTGTTGTTTCATTTTTAAATCCATGCTTTAATTTCTCATGATATACACGCTGTAACACTGAAATTGCAGCACCCAGAAGACGTGATTTATAAATAAATCCTGTCAATTAATCAAGAGCTCATCTGGAAGATTAGATTAATGTGATGCATTCATTCTTACCCTTCAGTTATCTGTGGTACCAGTCAATCAGTGTTTCAATAATTTAGCTTATAAATTACTTCGATGCAATATTGCCTACCGCGTTGTAAGATCTCATACTGCTATAAACATACTAGCCATATTTCATAAAACACCTCGACATTCAATCTATCGAGATTACTTTTTACAGCTTATCAGGCGTTCATGAAATCCGATCCGATCAGCTGCTTTATATAAAACCTCGTCAGGCAAACCATCAAAACTACATTCTACAGCTTACCAGGTTTCCATGAAATCCAATTTGCCGCATTTCATAAAACCTAGACATTCAATCCTTTGAGACTGCTTTCTACAGCTTAGCAGGGTTTCATGAAATCCGATCAGCCAACAAGTAAAGAATCCAACCAGTAGGCTAATCGAGTTTCCTAACATCCAATCAGGCAGGCACCAGTTACAAGTTTAGTCAAACAAGCTAGTCAGGTTTAATGAAATCCCACGAGCTAATCATTAAGAATAACGCGAGTTCGCTTTGCAGATCAGTTGGACTTTACGAAGAGAAGAATATTTCCTAAAACTGCAGGACATGATCTTCAGGAACATTGGTTATAAATTGTCAACGATTCTTAAAATCCGATCTGCCGGATAGTCAAGAAACATTCATCAGGAGTTAGACAGATGTTATAAATTCGAAATCTAACAAAACAAGTAATTCATTCAGTATGGATATTTGGAAGAAGAATCAATAAAGATTTCATCCATCAAAGTCACCTTTTCATTCATATGAAACACGTAGCATGGGGATAAGTAGGGTTAAAAAAACCCTCTGCAAGCCTATTATAGAACAAAGCATTTCACACAAAGCAGTCGGTATAGTCAATCAAACAAAGCCACATATTGGCATCATTTAAGGTGGACCTCAAGTAATTATGCTTCCTATACTTCCAATGGGAAAACTTCTGTACACATTTTCTTCCCAATTAATGCGTTTCCAAGGATGAAAATTTGAACATCAATTAAAATAGCTTCATTTTTATAACTTGGAATACTTAATATTTTCTAAAATATAACCATAATTATGCAATCCAACATTTATTTGTCTACTGACGTCATCAAAGTACAGGTGGCGCCATCTTTTTTCTGGTTTCAACACCACCAAAGGAAAAGTCGTTGATTTTTAATATAATTATGGCTATGTTTCAGAAAATGTTAAGTATTCCAAGTTATAGTATGAACTTATTTTAATCGATGTTCAAATTTTCATCCTTGGGAACGCATTAATTGCGAAGAAAATGTGTACAGAAGTTTTTCCATTGGAAGTATAGGAAGCGAAATTACTTGACGTCCACCTTAATGAAATACTTTAAGCATACGTCCAGAAATCAGCACAGAGATAATCAAACTTTCACAAAATCCCTCCAAGCTATCAATGAGAAGCTCAGAACTTAACCGTACTGCGATTGTGTGCAATTACGGACTTTTCATTCGCTTATAAGAACATATCTGCAAACTTCCTTCACAGTAGCGTATCGTTCCGTAAGTTTTAAGCCATAGTATGATGCAATATTTTGCGAATTTTGACAACGCTCGTTAGAATTGCTTTACCGTTTGGCATTGTAGAAACGACGAAACAACACTGGAGTTTAGGAAGTCGATTCGTTACGTCAAGCAATAAGTGGCAGAACATATTGTAAATGTAAAGCATCTTTTTCAGTGATGCAATTGTTAATGAAGGGCCGCAATATTTCTGAACGTTTGATTAGACTCCGGAGATTGAGCACTATTTATTCTGTAGCAACTTCATGTCTCTGAAAGCTGTTTCAGGAACAATGAATAAAAAGCATCAGGAAGCTACAGAGGCAGGTAAAGTTCCGAGATCATGATGAAGCCTTACTATTAAGGACTTGCAAGGCCGGAACAAAGATGTACTAAGTACAATGAGGTTGCAACATCGAAAATTAATAGTACGGTATTTCATGAATCCAGTGTATAAGTAAGTTAGGACTAGAACTTATTTGATGCTCTCATCTTTACGTTTGCACGATTAAAAATGACAGGCAGCATACAGTAAAAGTCACGAGGTCTTCTTTCCGGTGCGAGTGAGATGGAAAAACACGTCAAACTTACGCAACTCTACAAAGCAGAAAATTTGAGTCATTTGCCGATCTAATTTAAAAATCTGTTAGTTGTTTTTGTGAAAATTGCTTCTCTTTGATGTTTCTATGACAACCACGCAAGAATTGTTTGACGACAGAAAAATAAAACACACGATCTCGGATTACAAGGGATAAATAAAGACGTAACATTTTTTTATTATTTTCTGCTGTTTACGTGAAAATAATGAGCCTTTAGCAAACTCAGTTTCATTGAAACAGTAAACTCCCAGAGAGACTGTAGAAACTAGAGGATGATAAAGGCTAATCTTTAAATGCAATTTTAATTTTGCTGTATTACCATGAATTCCAGGAACAAGATACTACTGGTTATCCTTTGCTGAAGTGCATGCAGCAAAGCTTTTCCTCTTGTCAATCAATAATGGCGGGAAAGTCTATAAATGTGAAAGACCTCTGGCAATAACTAAATTTTTAACACAAAAAAGCACTGCCCCGGCCAATGTTCAAGAACGTATGTATTTGTATGGGGACGAAGAGACGTGTCCCCAACTTTTTCTTAAGTAGGGACCGTCCCCCTCAACTTTTGGCTTTAGTCTGTCACCCTAAATACTATGCTTCTCTAAATTTTTCAATTTCAAAAGGTCGACCAGGTGATGCAGGGTCTAAGCGCTGATTTATGATTATTCATTCGAGATGGGTCCGGGTTCGAATTCCAGTGAAGGTATGAATGCTGTGCTTGTCTTACGGCAGTGGTTCTCTCCCTTCCCTGGAACCAGTGGCCCTAAATTTGCAAAGCGCGACTGCTTATAGTCCAGCGAGTTGCTCACGGTGGTCGTTAAACCCCAAAATATTTAAAAAAAAAATTATTTTAAATTAAAATTCAGAATTGAGTACTGCATTTTTTTAATACCAAATGTATCGCTGTGAGGTTGTTTTTGTCTAATGTGTTGTGGCGTGCCTGCCCAGCAGGACGCACACGACATAAAGTCAGATAGCAGCTGGAACGAACGTCCGCGTAGCTGAGTTGGTAGAGGGACTTATTCCGGAATGAGGGGACCCGGGTTCGATCCCCGGCATGGACAAAAATGACGGAGAAATTTACTTCGTTATAATGGCGCCCGAAATACCCGGATGACCCGGCCGTTCAAGATCTCGCAATGGTGAGATGTTCTTTCCACACCGCGAGGTACAAAAAATAAGAGAATCCCTTCTTCAGCGCTTCAAAAAATAAATGTGTGTGACGTTGCATTCCACACACCAAAATGACTGGGAGTTCTCAAGTGTACGTTCTTCAGCGGATGCTGCCTGCGACGATTCATGGTCACGGCTGACCCGTGGGCCATGCCCCCGGCACTCTTTCGGGAGGAGGGGGAGGAAGAGATGTGGCGTGCCTGCTCAGCAGGACGCACACGACATAAAGGCAGATAGCAGCGGGAACGGACGTCTGCGTAGCTCAATTAGTAGAGTTACTTATTCCGGAATGAGAGGATCCGGGTTCAATCCTCGGCGTGGACAAAATGACGGAGAAATTTACTTCGTTATAGTGGGAAATGTAATGGCATGAGAACAGAGTTTTATGGATGACATGGCATGATTCGAGCTCTAAACTTTTGTCCGCCGTCATTATACCGTTCCTGATCCTCCTTGCCTGTTTTTTTTTATTATTAAAGTTTTAACGACCACCATGAGCAACTCAGTGGGCTGTAAGCAGTCGCTAGTCCCTAATTTAGGGTCACTGGTTCTAGGGAAGGGAGAGAACAAGTGCCGTAAGACAAACACAACATCCATGCCTCACCGGGATTCGAGCCCGAACCCTTCTCGGACTAATGGTCATGAGCCGGCGCTTAGACCACTGCGCCACCGGGGCGGCCCTCCTTGCCTGTTCCCGATGTCTTATGCAATCTGCAGACCCAGAGTGGCCTCTTCTATTTTATGGTATGTCATTCAGTAAGTCCGTCCGATGATCTCGGGGTTAACCACCGTAAGAATGACCGCAGTCCGCTGCGGTCATTTTCACTCTCCTTAAAAAACGTCCACAAATACACACGTTTGAGTGTCACGCCAGCAAATGGAGGAGTTTCATACCTGAGGCGGCATGTAGAGTAGAGTGAAGAGGATTTTAGACAGGCGTTGAAGAGCTTCACTCCTGCTTCACTCCACGCTAAATGCCGCCTCAAGCACAAAACTCCCATATTTGCTGGCGTGACACTCAAACGTGTCATTCAAATGTGTGCCTCTGTGGCCGCCTTAAGAGTAGTAAAGTTTGAAGCGTCGGCTTATTGGTTTCACTAACTCTTTTCTCTATGGCATGCCAGTCATTCAATGGCTTCTCCGTTCTCTAATCTCCTAACCGGCAATTAAATAATTGCACCATAGCTGTTCAAGTTCTGTCGGATTTCTATGAGGCTACTGGAACTCTGACTTCCCGCGTTAATTTTATTAACACTCCTCTTTTCTTAAATGTTGTGACGTACTACAGAGGTGAAAACATGTGTCAAGACGACAAATCTGCAGCGAGACATTCTGTCCGCATAGCTCAGTTGGCAGAGCGACTTACTCCGGAGTGAGGGGACACTGCTTCGATGCTCGTCGAGGACAAACATGTTTTCACAATGTATCTAATTTTATCAAGTTTTATTGGCTTTTTAGTTTTCCTAACGAAAAAAATATTGTTAACATTTAGAAATATTTCGTAGAAAATTCACATACAGTAGCATGGACGCCCATACAGGGGAGCAAGAGGGGGAATTTGCCCTCCCCTGGATATCGGGTCATGCCCTTTCTGTTCTGGTACTACAGAAATTTTGTCGATAACACTAATTGCACATTTCTCTGTAGAACTTCTGTATGCAGTAAAAATTGAAAAAAAATCTTTAAGAAAATTTCCAGTAAAACAAGCGGAAATTTACAGCAGAAAGTAATAAGGAAATTTCCGATTGCATGTTGGAGATCAGCGTACATACGTATAGCATGGAAAAATACGAAATGCGAAGAAATGAAAAATATATCATCCTTTGCAGCAGCTATTCACTACTCGACAAAGATCTTTCGTAATTTTCACTAGAAATTGGTCTCGAGTGTGTTTTTGCATTTTTAATGACTAATTGAGGGATTTTTGAGGTTTCGTGGCCCATGTAACGCAAGTAGCCAAACGTATCGAACGAACGACAAAGAAATGACCTTATTGTCCTAACATGCTTTCAAATTTCATTTAACCATCTTTTTTTAGTTAGTTTTTCTGCCTTCTGGTTCCCAATTAAATTTATATGTTGAGAGTGTAGTAAAAACGGTTACATAACAAAAAGGCACAGTGGAAATCTGCATATGGTGTTTTGTACACTGAAGTGCCAAGAGTCATAGGATAGCAGTATGCAAATTTTTAACTGGCACTGCTGTCGTGTAAAGCCTTCGACGCACGCCACGATTGTTATCAGCTGCGAGGTGTAATCCCATGAGTCAGGCTGAACAATCGCCAGCAGGATTATGGCAACCCAACGTGAATTATCGAAGTTTGAACAAGGCATGGTAGTGGGAGTCATACGGATGGGACACTCAATTTTCGAAGTTGTGCGAACATTCAGCAATCCTCGATCCACGTGTGTACCGAGAATACCTCATGGAAGGCATTACCATCCACCGTGGACAGCGCAGTGGCCGACCACGGGTGCTGAATGACCGTGACCAGCGCCGTCTAACCAGGATTGTCCATGCTAACAAACAAGCGACACTGGCTCAAATAACATCCATATTCAATGCAGGAGGTACCAGAGACATATCCATCAGGTTAGTGCAGCGTAATTTAGCGGCCGTGGGGAATGGGAGAAGAAAACCCCACCAGAGTGCCTTTGTCAACACCCCGACATCGGACACAGCTCTTAACCTGGGCTCGTAAACACGGCAATTTGACCTTGAAGACTGGCAACATGTGGCGTAGTCCGATGAGTCACGCTACCAGTTGTTACGAGCTAAAGGTAGGGTTCGGGTGTGGCACAGACCCCATGAGGCCATGGATCCAAGCTGTCAACAAGCTGGCGGTGGTTCCATACATGTATGGGGTAGTAACTTTACGTGGCACGGTTTGGGTTCTCTGGTTCACGTAAACACGTCATTAACCGATAATCGCTTTGTTGCTCTGCTGGGTGACCATTTACAGCCCTTCGTGTTTTTCATGTACCCCAACAACGATGGGATTTTCCAGGCGGACAATGCACCATGTCATCGGGCCCAAGTTGTCGAAAATTGGTTCGAGGTGCATTCTGGACACTTCCGACGGATGGTGTTGCCCCCACGTTCGCCCGACATGAACACAATAGAGCACTTATGGAACGTGGTGGAAATGTCAATTCGCACCCCAGATCCTGCACCTACTAATACCAGGGAACTGTGGGTGGCTATTCAGCCGTCATGGCTCAACATAGCTCCCGAAGTCTTCCGGCAACTTGTGGAATCCACAGTTACACAGTGGCTGGGAGACACCAAAGAAGCCTCGATGAATTTCAATGTGTTCACCCATGGGTGGCCTGATAAACTTCCCGATGATAGTCGACCTCATACAAAATCACACTTCCCGATGATAGTCGGCTTCATAGAAAATCACACTTCCCGAAGATAATCGACCCAAAAAATCACTGATACTGGTCAAAACGGTATACCGTTATGACCAGTGACAGTGATTTTTCTGACAAAATAACTGACGTAATTTCTGACCCATCTCTAGCTGACATTTGAAAATCTCTCTCGACCAGAGTTTAGCATTGGCGAGCTGGGCAGTTGCCTATGCTGTCATTTCTAGGAGCAGCTAATTTTAATCATCCAATGATTTTATCATCCAGTTTTTAACATTTAAGTTTGAAAAGAAATTAAATCACTAAGAAGATAAATAGAAGTAAGCCTTTTCGCTTTTCCTACAAATTTTTTTCACAACGCCTTTAACTGAAGCTACATGCAAACAACGTTTCCTCTTCTTTCTGCTTCGCATTGAAGGTTGACATCTTTTATGCCGGCTTTACATATAAAACAGCAACGATAAAGGAGGAATGCATTGTCAACGAACAAAACGGCAGATAAAAGTTTCCTGAATAGAGGCGTGAAAAGCAGAAAGTAACCGATTTTGCTAAGTGAACAGAATTACAATTCCCACACAACAGCCTACAGCAGATCATTTGCTTAATGTAAGTCTAAAAATGCTTCTTATCAGAGGAAAATGGCTGCAGAGAATCAGGGATTTTTCAATAGAAATACATCGAAGAGCCAAAATATTATGACTAGCTCGTCTTTATGCAAATCGAAGCAGCTTCAGGTAAACGACTAAATAACACCTGACGAAACAACATGTCTTGCTGTCTCTGGTGGTAATTTTATCAGGTAAAGTAATAATAGGCGCTAAGAAATGCTACGCTGTCCAATAAGGAACTGATAATTCCTAAATGTTTGGCTGTTGGTGGGAAAAAAAAAGAGGTCACAAAGTTGTACGCTTCGTTCAGCGTTCTCCAGGCATAAATCCAACCCGATTTTCGAAAAGAGGGTCAAAGACGATCCGTCAAACATACACTATATCATCAAAATTATTCTACCACAACGTTTTGTTACAAATGACTTTATTATCGCAATTAGTTGTTAGTCGGTCCACCTTTTGCTTGTATGACGGCGGCAACACGACTAGGCATACTATGAACCAATTTCCGGTAGGTCTCGACAGGAATGGCTCGCCATTTGTCCTGCAAAGCTGCTGCCAGGGTGGAGAATGAAGACTTTCGTTGTGGTTGATTTCGTATCCGTCGCTCCAGTTCATCTCAGAGTTGTTTTATGGGATTAAGATCAGAACTGAGCAGCCCCGTCCTACCACAATTCCAACTCATTTTCAAGAAACCAGTCCTGCATACGCCGTGCAGTGTGTAGGAAGCTCGATCGTGTCGGAAGAGACAAAGATCATTTCTATCATACTGCCGCATTGTTGGTAAGGGTAGAATTATCCAGAACGTTGAGGTACACTTCAGAGGTCATGGTTTGTGGTGTAATAACCAATGGGCCGAGTCCTGTCCACGAAAAACAACTCCATACCATGATGGAGCCTCCCCCGAACTTAACAGTTGGAAGAACACAGTCGGGCGAAAATCGTTCGCAGGGCTGTCGCCAAATCCAAACACACCCATCTGACTGGAAGAGTGAAAAGCGTGACTCATCACTCCAAAGAACAGCTTTCCAGTCTCCCACAGTCAAGGAACGACGGGAGACACGCCACTCCAAACGGCGCTTTGCATTCCCTGTAGTGATGTGTAGCTTGTGTGCCGTTGCTCTAATATAATAATCCACACTGTGCAACTCTCTGCGGATAGTTATAGCCCTGACCGAGCCATTACAAGCATTTCCTACTTCAGCAGCAATGGAAATGTCAGATGAAGAACGGGATCTCTTAACGTTTCTTACCATGGCTCTTCTGTCACGTTCATCAGTGTGTGCTGCCTTCCTGAACGTTTTTTGTTGTAGTTGCACCGTCCTGCTTCCATCGCTTCACGACATCACTTACAGTTGATTTTGGTATGTTTAGTTTAGCTGCAATGTTCCGTATGGAAAAGTTACTCAAATGACATCCTATGACCAGCTCATACTGTAACTTGGAAAGTTCACGTCCACGCGGCATATCCGCTTCAAAGTCAGTGATAACACGACAGAACATCTCAGCTTTTAATACGCACCTTCCAACTCACAGCGCACCTTACAGCTCACAGCGCACTTTCCTGCTTAACCGTTCTTTGCACTTATGCAAATATTTGTTTGTGTCCGAATACTTTTGTTATTATAGTGTATGTCACGTTTCCCATAATCTGAAGGCCAGTTCTTATTCTTATTTACCCATATCAGTTTTAGAGAATTAGCGCTTGTACGTATAAAAGTGGTTTAACAATAGCAACTTCTTTACGCCGATGATATAACACTTCTCTTTTCGGGACCAACTATTAGTGAAATAATATTTCTATCCACTACTCAGTTATCAAAATACACTGACTGGTTGTCTTCTAATGAATTAGTAATTAATTACAATAAATCTAAAGCTTTACTTTTTTCCAGACAAAAACCTAATCAAACTCTTAATTAACTTTTCCCTTCATTATAATAAGATTGAGTTAGTTAATAATTTTACTTATCTGGGTATTGTTTTTCACTATGATTTAAAATGGAATCTACATATAGAAATTTTATCAAAAAAATATCCAGAAATATAGGAATAATCAGCCATATACTAACAAATCTATCTGTTGAAACATTAAAATTATTATATTATATATTAATCCGTTCACACTTCGATTACTGCTTACTATCCTGGGGTCAAACAACTTTTACTAATATTAATCAATTACAAATTATTTAAAATAAATACATTCGATTAATAGATTTTAAACATAATTTAAATGGTGGCAACTTACTAGGGCCAAATACGTTCAGATATTCCAGAGTCAACCCGAATAAATATAATATTCTAACAATTCAGCAACTGTGTCACTTCAATTTAAGCAAAATTACGTACAAAGGAATTAAAATGAACCTTGGACAGGGAGCTCATAGAAATTAATACTGTTACGTACCGTTATAATATTCGTAACCAAGCATTGTTGAGACTTACTACACCTAGAACACAAACTACTAAACAAAGCCTATATTATTCTGGTCCGGAGTTTTGGAACTCTTTGCCTGCAGAATTTATATATATTAATAACTTCAACTTGTTTAAAAAGAAATCAAAACACTGCCTACTTAACAACTGATATCCATTCACTAGTGCAAGATGGGAGGTCGATTGACAGGGATTATTCGACTGGGGGAAGAAGGCGAAGGACTTACCAGGTGAAGATTCGGTGACCAAGGGAGGGGGGATCTATACAGTAAGGATCGGGTAAAGGGGGGGGCAACTCATGTTTTTCATTACTTTAACATTATTTCCCCCTTGATATGCTGTCAATTTAATATCATGCTTAGATATTTAATTTGATATTTGTTTTCTTTTTCGACTTTGTTGTTGTTATATCAATGTTCTTGTCTTGACTTAAACCTAGGGAGATCAAGGCTGGTCAGGTCTCCTCGAGGCCTTTTCCTTGAACTTCCCTGCTGTTATCTATATGTTTATGCTTAACTACACTGGCGGAAAGTGAAAAAAGAACACCAAGAAGGAATTGGCGGACGATCATGAAATTTACATATGTTAATGGGGTCGAGTGTACGTAGGTGTGATGTTAATTTCGGGACCAACCGGTGAGCGCTTACGCCACAGCACGGCACAATATGCAAATTCTCGTCGGTGGAATTTAAGGAGTGCGGCGAAGTGAATGTAATCAGTCGTCGGCGTACGGACACGTGCGAAGACCCTGAAGAAGCTGCAATGTCTGGACATGGAAGACGTGTACGATTTCAGCAGTTATCGGACTTTGAGCGAGGTCGTCTAGTCGGACTCCGCTAGGTCGGATGGTCGTATCGTCGTATTGCGGAGCGAATTAGACGGGAAATATCGGTGGTGGTACGATGGTGGCGTAGATGGTCCGAGGAACATTCCCATACGAGGAGACGTGGAACCGGGAGTCACAGACGGACTGATGAGCGGACCGATCGACGCATAAGAAGAGCGGCGTGGTCAAGCAGAACATCCACTGCGACGCAAATCTGAGCTGCCGTTGCACCTGAGGTGACTGTGCGAACAATCCGCAACCGTCTACTGGATGCAGGACTACGTGCACGTGTGCCTCTGGCATGTGTACCCCTGGCATGTGTACCTCTGACTCCAGCCCACAGTCAGGAACGGCTGCAGTGGTGTCGCCAACGTCTGCACTGGAGAACGCAATGGCGATCTGTCGTGTTCAGCGATGAAAACAGATTCTGCTTGGGAGCCTCCGATGACCGTATGCGTGTTCGCAGACGCACAGTGGAGCATCTCCACCCTTCTTGCATCCGCCAGCGACACACAGGGCCTACACCTGGTCTCTTGGTGTGGGGAGCGATCAGCTATCACTCCCGTACACAACTAGTGTTTGTACCGAGTACGTTAAACAGCACCTCCTACATCAACAACATCATTCAGCCCGTTGTTGTGACATTTGTAAGGTCGGTCCATCGTAGTGTTTTCCAACAAGATAACGCACGCCCACACACGGCACGTGCAACGCAACATGCACTTCAGGGTGTGAGACAACTTCCATGGCCTGCACGTTCACCAGATTTGTCACCATTGAGCACGTGTGGGATTTTATGGGACAACGACTTATCCGGTCTCCACGGCCAGCCACGACCATCCCCGATTTACGCGTCCAGGTTGAGGATGCTTGGAATTCAATACCCCGAACTTACATCCAACATCTGTACGACAGACTCCATGCCAGAATTGAACAGTGTGACGCAGTTCATGGCGGTTCAACCTCGTACTAACCATGTTACATGGAAATGTTATTTTTCAGTTTACCAGCAAATACAGCTGTATTTTGCCATAATGTTTTGATCACGTTATCCTCTGTATTCCGTTATTATGCTGTATAAATTTCGTTGGAATCAGACGTCTCCTTCTTGGTGCTCTTTTTTCACTTTCCGCCAGTGTATTTAGAATTATTAATTTTAATATGCAACAGCAAGATCAATAAATGAAGTGAAATAATTGTGGCTTTCCAGCTCCAGACCCTCTGTTTAACTGGAAACTGAACTTCTGGGACACATTTTGAGTTCTGTGGTTAAGGCAGCTGTCGTGATTTTGTGATGTTTTGACCACAGTCCCTGCCGACATCTTTTGGTCACTTTCGGTGAACTTAGGTTCATGACCACTGTTCACCATCGCAAATGTAGTTTGTATATGTTTTATGAACGCTGCTATGGCATTGGAAACACTTCAATTAGATACACTGAGGAA
The DNA here is from genome assembly GCA_039090855.1 of Macrothele yani. NCBI lineage: Eukaryota > Metazoa > Arthropoda > Arachnida > Araneae > Macrothelidae > Macrothele > Macrothele yani. Next base: position 28,514,279 of record CM077015.1, read on the forward strand.
ATTCGAAATTCTATTCACGGACCCCATGCTAACGGAGCACCAACAATTTGCTGCCATTTGAAAAAACAAGTTAGTAAAATCATGCAATGCATTGATTATGATACGCTTTCCAACATGCCGGAAATCATTACTCAAGTTATGAGGATAATGGCTGTGGAATAAATCTCGCTCCCGTGTCCTGACCTTCGACCCCATTTCGATGATATTCAACTGAATCGGTTCAGTGTACTTCTGGAACAACATGATAAAGTGTTGTCGCAATCGAAGCATTTTTACGTAAGTTATGACGCATAAGGGCAATGGAATGGATCCCGCTCCCATGTCCTGTTCTTTGACCCCATTTCGTTTATTTTCCACAAAATTTGACCCCAGGTGGTCCCCTACCACATACTAAAATTTCATCGAAATCGAATCATTTTTACGCAAGTTATGACGCATAAGGGCAATTGAATAGATCCCACTCCGATGTCCTGAACTTTGACCCATTTCGTCCATTTTTAATATAATTCATGCCACGGTGGTCGCTTACCACATACTAAAATTTCATCGAAATCGAACTATTTTTATGCAAGTTATGAACTATAAGGGAAATGGAATGGATACCGCTCCTATATAGTGACCTTTAACCCCATTTCGTTCATTTTCAATAGGGTTTGTCCCTAAATGGTCTCCTACCACATACTTAAATTTCATCGAAATGGAACCATTTTTACACAAGTTATGACGCATAAAGGCAATGGAATGCATCCTGCTCCAATGTCCTGACCTTTGATCCCATTTCATCCATTTTCAATAGGGTTCGTCCCCTGGTAGTCCCCTACCACATACTAAATTTCCATTGAAATCGAACCATATTTACGCAAGTTAAGACGCATAAGGGCATAGGAATGGTTCCCGCTCCTATGTCGTGACCTTTGACCCCATTTGTCCCATTTTCAATAGGGTTCGTCCCCAGGTGATCCCCTACCACATACTAAAATTTCATCGAAATCGAACGCGAGTTATTGTACTGACGGACGGACAGACAGACAAAGCTGGAGCATACACGCGTCTTCTACCTACGGTTGGAAAGCGTAACAAAGCAAGCAGCTACCTTATTCTTCTACATGTAATTTATTAAATGTCTGGCATTTTCAATTCTTTGACCATGGTGACACGTTCTGAGAAAAAATGAAATAAAGTACAGAGCGGCATCGGTTCAGCTGCATGGTACTCTCTGCCATCAGTGCTTGTTTTTATCGGTCCTATAAAACATGGGATGCGTCAATTATTTTGCACATCCTATGTATATTACCCCTGAACTCGTGAGCGGTTAATTCCTCATCAGTTATTCATATCCAGTTTTGTGCTTTTCTTTTAGAAAATGCTCCAGATGGAGGCTTGCGTTGAAGTCAAGCGGTCTTAATGAAATTTCTCTTGATGTGCTTCTGCTTTTGTTGTATAACAGGATGCAATTTCCCTCCTTTAATCCCATTACGTAGCGTCATTTCCTGAATGTACTTCATTTGAAGAGTTGTTGACCTTTCTTTGCGTTTTTCTATGTCCTGTCTGTATTTTTTGAACCGAGTTCTGTGTCTGTTTTATTACGCCAGAATATTTATCTTGACATCTTAAAATTATGTAGTACAAAGCACTTCAAACAGTTTTCAGAATTGTTGCGATTATTCTTTGCATGGATTTCAATGACATACGAGGTTAGGATCCAAACGTTCTCGGACTGGGTCCTTAAGTCCATAGGTAGTCAGAGTTACAAAGCTGATGCACATCCTCCTTCAAAATAAGACCGTCTTGCAACAACACACTTCTGCTAGCACAGCTGTAGAGTTCGTCGAAGCACTTCTGGAACCCATTGCATGCAATGTCCTTCAGTACAGCCAGCTGTGCGTTTTTCACTTCTGCGCTCGGAAACCGAATACCCTGAAGTCGACATGTCAGCTCAGGGATGATGTGGAAGTCGCAGGGTGCGAGATCAGGTGAGTACGGTGGGTGTGGGAGGACCAATAGTTCTTGTTTTGGCGAGAAACTCATGAACGACCTGTGTGCCGGTACATTATCGTGTAACAGCACCCACAACTGATCGCACTACAGTTGACGCCTCTTCTAGCAGATCGACTCACGTAGGCGTCGCATGATGTCCAGAGAGAGAGCTCCTTGTTCAGAATGCATCCTTCACGGATAAATTCAAAATGAACAATACCCTGGATGTCGAAGAAGACTTCTAGCATGTTCTTGCCTTTGGTGCAATCTCGACGGAATTTCTGCTTGCGTGGAGACGATGGCGATTTTCACGTAGCTGAAGCTCACTTGGTCTGCGGGTCGAAGAGGAAGCACAGTTTTCATGCCCCGTTATGATTCTTGTAACAAACTGTGGTTCTTGGTCTGCGGCTTTTACGAGATCAACCGCCATTTTCATCCGCATTTTCACTCGTGCGAGCTGTCACTGGCCGCCCGCTCCGTTCGTCGTCTTCGATCTCCTGTCTCGCCTTCTGTAAAACGTCGATGCCACTCGAATGTTTGTGACCGCGACAGGGTGTTTTCGCCATAAACTTGCTTCAACATCTCGTAAGTTTCTGTTGGACCTTTGGCCAAACAAACGCAAAACTTAATGTAAACGTGCTGCTCAAAAAGTGTTATTTTTTATCAATCGCCGAGCACTGTGTAAGTTGCTCACAATACCCGGATGTATCGCAGCGAGAAAGTGACGTAGATGGACGAAACCAATTTCCCTGTGAAGGGGATAATATAACGTAATCAAATAACCACCGCGGGTATGCAATATAAGTACTTTGCCGTACAGACGCAGTCCGGGAACTTTTTATACTCCATAAATGATTACAAAGGCAATTTTTTAACAGCTCTCCGCTTAACGGACAAGAGATTTGTTTGTTTGTCTGAGGGTTTAACGACCACCGTGAGCAACTCGATGGGCTATAAGCAATAGCCCGTTCCTAATTTAGGGCCGCTGGTTCCAGAGAAGGCAGAGAGCCAGTTCCGTAAGACAAACACAACATCCATGCCTCATCGGGATTCAAACTCGGAGCCATCTCGGAAGAATAGTCAGAAGCCAACGCTTAGACCACTGTGCCAATGGGGCAGCGACAAGAGATATCAAGAGTGTGACATATATAAGAAATACACGTATAAAACTTAGCTGGAGTGCATTTGGAAGTAACAGTACAGTTTTCAAGCGCAATTCGCATTCATGTCTTAAAAAAAAATTCATTATATTAGAAAATATATATTTTTCAAAAATTTGAATTAAAACCTGCTCCGGGTGGTTTTTTTCTCTGGTGGGCTCCCCCACCCTTTCCCCTGCAAAGATGCTTTAACAGATCTGTATGAAAGATGTAAGAAAATATTGCTATAACTTAAAAGTACTTTTTGTAAGATTTTCTCTCTTGGATCCAAATGAAATTTAGTTTGAATAGTATATCTGTGAGAAATATTTTAAATTGGTGTTCTTTGGTTTTTTAAACCAGGAACTCGTTTATAGTGTTCCATACCTATCTGTTCTGCAAAATAGTAGCTTAAATAAATTTCGCATTTTTAGATAAATCTTTAGATTAAGTAAACGGTATGAAAGTGAGTAAAAGAAGTGTTTAAATGTGATTCAGGAAAAAAAAATTCTTAACAATTCCTTCTGGATCCCTCATGGTCGTTTTCATGTAAGTCGGGCATGAGACATAACATAAAGAAAAACACAAAATTTTCCCATCAAACCAAATCCTTCCAGTTCTTACTTATGGATAAAAAACATGAACCTTAACTAAAAAGGTCATACAGAGACTGTTGACAAATCAAAGAAGAAGTAGGGATTCACGCTTGGTGTAACCAGGAAAGATGACACTGAATTTTCGGTTGTAAAGAGCACTTTTTTTTAAATCCTTTTCAAAACGAATAAAACATTTCAAAGTCATTCATAGTCAATGGAATCCGTTAGAAAAAAAAATCAGGCGCATTTCTACAATCGATAAAAGAAACAGAAATAGCTGCTTTCTCCCACTAACGGCTGAAAAGTATGTTACGGAAATTAACAAATTGTGCACGAAAAGGTCCTCGTATATCAGAGTCAAAGGGATTTTCAGATTGTACAGTTAAAAGAAGAATATAATTTAACGCCACCTAGCGGAAGAATTTTGAAAAAAAGGAAAGGTAGAAAATATGCGAAAATTATTCTTCATAGAAAAATTATGCTAAGATAAAAATAAATAAATTAAATACGTCTTCCAGCAGGAACGATAGCAATAAAAAAGGGTTTGACATTCCTGCCCACTAGAGGAAAAACTGCGCATTATTTAAAGAGGATAATGTCCCCATCTTTACTGTAGCGATTGACATACAGTAAAGAAAAAAGTTTTTCAATGCGATTTTTAGAAGCGGATATACAGCTGCAAAAAAAGAATGCACACTAACATCAGTTAACGCCAGAAATGTTAACTAAAAAACCCCACGAGTACAGGCAAAGTATTCCACAAGGTAAATGGTATCCGGTGATAAAAGAATTATTTTTTATATCGGACTTTTAGAAGCAGAGATATCAAGAATAACATTAAATATTTGCGTCTCTAGCCATCACCCCCTTATAGCTTACAGGCCAGGGTACCGGATTGTGACGTCACTAGGGTAGTCCGTAGTTAAGGCGAGGGAGTTGTTGGAAGCGGTACGGCAATATGCGAAGTGTACACGTCTTTAACGCACACCAACGAAAAAGGTCACGCTTTATTTAGAGTTTCACTGCATTTAAATAAGGACTTCTGTGTTAAATTTTTTTAAATAACTGCAGAGTTTACAAGTTTGTTTTATAATCTTTCAAAATACAGAAGAAAAAGAAATTACAGCGTAAATCTAGCGTAGCAATAATTTCGACGTAAAAGTGTAAGCAATACAGATTCGTCAACTTAATGAAATCATCGCTGTCATTTCACTGGAAGTGACAATCCATTCCTGTAATCGAAATTATAAACTGTCGTCATAGTTTCCCTTGAAGTTATGATGTCATGCTTCACTGAATCATTCTTGTACTTGTTAACAAATCATTCTTGCACTTGAAAGATTAGTTTGAGGGTCCATTACGAAGTAACACCCATACCACCGTCGTTTCAAAGGATGTCAATTGACGAATTTAAGGAATCAGATTTTTCATTCTTTACGAGCTTACGACTACGAAATATTGAGTGATGAAATAATTCCTTTAGTGAAAATGCATTTTCATATGAGACAGTAACTAGCAATTTATTTGCGATACACGTTCACTAATATACACTGCTGGCCACCCAAAATGCAACACCAAGAAGGAAGCATCCGATTGGCCTGAAATTCGCAGCATGCGTCGCCCACGAGAGGACATGCGAACGATTAGCATTGCAAGACATATGCAAATCATGTGCGCCCGGCACGCCACCGAGAAGCACTATAAGAAGGGTGCACAGAAGGCTGCGTGTAAGTAGTGGAAGTGTGTTGTACTGCCAGACCTGTGTGTGCGAAGCTTCCTGATGCCTCGTTGCAGAATACGGCAGTCATTCCAGCACGTTTCGGAGTTCGACAGAGGACGAATAGTGGCTTATCGCGACAGCGGTTGATCGTACTGAGACATCGGCGCCCGTGTGGGACGACATCCAACCACAATGAGACGAGCATGTATTCGGTGGGTGCAGGAGGGATGGACGGATCGACGTGAGTGATTTCCGCAGCCGCGGCACACCACCGAACGAGAAGACCGGCATGTTGTGCGGCGGACATTGACGACTCGCACCGCCACATCACAAACGTTAGCGCAGGAATTAGGGTGTGTTGCGCAACAACCTATGTCAGTACGTACCGTTTGCCGTCGTCTGTAGGAGCGGGGACTTGTCGCACGGCGCCCATTGCTCCGATTACCATTGACGTTACACCACCGGCGAGTGCGGCGGCAGTGGGCCATTGAACGCCGCACCTGGACTACAGAATGGCACGACATTGTCTTCTCCGACGAATTTCGCTTCTGCCTGCAACATCACGATGGTCGAATCCGCGTGTGGCGGCACCGCGGCGAGAAACTGTATGACGCCTGCATTATGCATCGCCATACCGGTCCGTCTCCTGGCGTTATGGTTTAGGGCGCAATTGGATATGACACCCGCACCCCTCTGGTACGCATCGCCGGTACACTCAACATCCACCGCTACACTCAACATCCACCGCTACATCTCCGACGTTTTGGAGCCTGTAATCTGTCCTTACCTGCAGGACCTGCCAGCGGCCACGCTACATCTCCGACGTTTTGGAGCCTGTAGTCTGCCCTTACCTGCAGGACCTGCCGGCCGCACGTGGCACGCATCGTGCAACAATTCTTCACGGCCCACCAGGAGTCACTGCTACCATGGCCCGCCTGTTCTCCCGATATGTCGCCCATCGAACACGTCTGGTCGCTGATCGGCAACCGAGTGGCCCGGCAAGCACCACCCGCGGCTACGCCTGATGAACTGTGGCAACGTGTGGAAGCAGCGTGGACCGACATACCCCAAGCCCACATCCAAAGCCTCTTTCGTTCGATGCCGCGGCGTGTAGCGGCCGTTATGGCTACCCATGGGGACCACACAAACTATTGATGTCTGCGTGTTCTGCAAGTCGCACGGGCCTGTAAGCTCAATCGTTTCATCTTTGTATCTGTTGTTATGTATCCAGTAAATCTGGTTTTGCTATCTCGTGTTCTTCTTAGTGTTGCATTTTAGGTAGCCAGCAGTGTATAAAAAAAGGTTAAGAAGAAAAACTGAATTTTTTATGTGTGTTTTTAAATTATTACCAAAGGCATTCAGTGTATTGTTGCTTGATCCACTGATTGCATCAAATAAATTAAGATTTTAAGAAAATACCGCAATTGTCACATTATTAAATGTACAATAACGAGATTTTAATGACGTAACAAGTTTTCCTAATTTTAGTACCATCTAGTTACATGTTTGGACACCTTTATTTTGGTACGCAAATGTAAAATTTATAATTTTTGTCTTCCAGAGCACAATTTAAAAAACGTTTCCTTGTGAAAGTTTAAAACATCTGTATTAAGTTTATCAGTAGCATTAAACAAAACTACAGTATTTTATAGCAGGGACGCTCCAAACGGGGGATTAACGGATGCGAAGCACTCGGGAGCCGGGTTCCGGGAGGGGCAGCAGGCGCGGACTGGGACGCTGTACTCTGGGCCAATAGGCGTCATGCTAATTCTCAAAAATAAATTCAAATTTTTTTCTGTGCTGCACCATGCGTATGAAAGAAAATTGTTATACTGAAAAGACAATTTGTTTACCCCGTAACGTATTAAAAAAAGACCTACGTCCTTACGTGCCAAATGGTCTGTAAGCCAAACATAGTTTTTCATGAAACACCTTCCCCCGACTTTCTAAGTTCAGATCCGTCTCGTTCAACTTATTTCCTGTACTGCACCTCTCCTTCGCTAATTGTAGTTAATTGCCATGAAACGGGAGTTTTTCGTTGGGGCGTATTTCCGTGTGTCCTGAAGACTATACTGAAAGCGGTGAACCCCAGGGGAAAAGTATTCCATCAAAAGCAACAGAAATCCAATACCAGAACAGTGTTCGTTTGCATTACATCCAAGCAATTTAGGCGAAGTAGGAAGTGTGTTTTTCTACCTCGACACCAGAAGATTGTCACGGATTCTCAGGCAATTACGATACAGATGTGTCCTTAGGACTTCTCTTTCAAGACGTCCAAAGGCCGGCACTAGGGGATAGGGAGGGACACAGTGCGGTTATTCTTGTTTTTGTTGGAGTTCGAAATTCCTAAGCTCATTCTTCCTCAAAACTTTGCCTGGTTACTAGTAAGTACTGTCTCATGCCTCAACCATTGCCCAGAATTTTTGTTTTTGTTTTCATTCTTTGAGTTAACAGCGGGAAAATATCTGAACTGCTTTTGTTTCAGTTGGAAATATTTTTTTACTTCAGCAACAGGGCTTCACGTATAATTGCAAAATACTTCGATAGAATAGACATATCTTACATAAAGAGTTTACATGAGAAAATAGAGTAATAATAAGGAAAATATTCTAAAACCAAGAAAAGAAATTGCGAAGCCGAAAAAGCTAGGTAGAGGAAACAGAAGGCTCTGAGAAAAAGTTCATATTTAAAGAAACCTGTAGTCTCTTAATGAGCAAGTGGTATAAATCAATACAAAATCATGTACTCTATTTGAAAAAAAAATATTAGCAAGTAGGCATCGTGACTGTCCACAGTTTCCCCTTTTCATCCCGTCGACATTACATCCACCACAGAAAATAAAATAACCAAAACATAACAAAAATACCCATACAAAGTAAAATGTCCAAAACATGAAAACAAGTAACCACACAAAATGAAATGCCCAAAATATTAAAACACTGTAACCCCACAAAATAAAATGCCCAAAACATGGTAAGAAATTCTGTTAAAAGCACAATGAAGATAAACAGTAAGAGAAATATATGTTTTTAAAACCTAATACAAGTGTCAAAACGGAAATAAAAAGAAAGAAAAAAGAAATATTTCAAATTTCATTGTTACTTTAGATATTTTGACCTGTTGACATTTCGTAAATTGCACTTGCACTCGGTCAAAACATATTACTTAGAAGGACTCTTTAGTAACTTTTAATCGCTGTGCTCATATTTATAAGGTTTGCATAACAAATCAAGTTAATAATGTTGCGCTTTCACTTAGGTACCAAATATTAATTATTGGCCGCTAGGCCTAAGCCTTTTAAAGACTTTTTAATAAGCGTAACACTCTTAAATTAATTTGTCATGCAAACCTCATATGATCACAGCATTGTAAAAATTACTAAAAATGCATATGCCTAGGCCTCGGGCGTATCTATTAATTCTTTGTGCTCGAGTAACATTTCAACAGAATTATTTTGATTTTCTATGAAAACTATATAAATATCAGCTCGGAGGACTGAAAAATATCAAAAAGCCCTAGTCCTAGGGTCTGCTTAATAGTTTCAACCTCAGTAAAGCGCATTGCTAAAACCTTGGACGTCTATGCAAACCTTATGAAAATTAGCACGGCGGACTGAAAATTGCTAAAAAGGCCCAGACCTAAGGCTTTATAATTATTGTTTTGTACTTGACTAAAAGTGTAACATTATCTTTAGTTCCTACTAGCAGAGGTATCCGGTATTTCTAGGGTAAATATTACTATTTGTAAAATCACCAAGTTCAGCGGGTGAAAGTTAATGAATGAAAAAGGTATTTCCGTAAATTTCCAGTAAACTTATTTTAAATTTTCTATGTAGTTAATTTAATTATACGAAACAAAAAAAAATTAACATTATTTACATTACATTGTATTTCTGCCTGGTAAGGCACCCGTTGGTGGTGAAAGCTAACGTTTATTAATTTGTGTTTTTATACACCATTAACCGGATATTTTTGCACTTTATTATTATTTACGGCCTCTAACTTAGACCGTATGTGGGGTATTGGAGTGCTGCATTCGGATGCAGGTCTTAAGAGTAAAAAATGTAATTCTTACCAAAATTTTGAATGGGACCCTTTCACACCGGGCACCGACCCTTTCCGTTTGCGGTCTAAGTTAGAATACAATGAGGTAGTATACCGAATTTGGTTGTTCTAAATTGAAAACTGTAGATTATACGAAAATTTTGTATGGGGGATCTGACTCCCCGGGCTCCGACCCGTTTCGAAAACCGTCTACCGTCTAAGTTAGAGTTTCATGATACCAATTTTGGCGGTTCTAAACTGAAAGCTGTAGATCTTACGAAAATTTTGCATGTGGGAGGCTCTGACCCACCCCCACCCCTGGGCCCTGACCCGTTCCAAAAACCGTCTACCGTCTAAGTTAGAGTACCATGAGATAGTATACCAAATTTGGTGGTTTTAAATTGAAAACTGTAGATTTTAGGAAAATTTTGTATTGGGGGCTCTGATTCCCCGGGCTCCAAACCCTTCCAAAAACCATCTACAGTCTAAGTTAGAGTGCCATGAGATAGTATACCAAATCTAGTGGTTCTAAATTGAAAACTGTGGATTTACGAATTTTTTTATGAAGGGGGCTCTGACCTCCCGGGCTTCAACCCCTTCCAGAAACCGTCTACCGTCTAAGTTAGAGTTTCATGATACAAAATTTGATGGTTCTGAATTGAAAACTGTTACGAAAATTTTATATGTGGGGCGCTCTTACCCCCAGGCCTTGACCCGTTCGAAAAACCGTCTGCGGTCTAAGTCTAAGTTAGAGTACCATGAGATAGTATACCAAATTTGGTGGTTCAAAATTTAAAACTGTAGATTTTACGAAAATTTTGTATGGGGGGCTCTGACACCCCCCTCCCTGTCTCCAACCGCTTCCAAAAACTGTGTACAGTCTAAGTTAGAGTTTCGTGAGATAGAACACCAAATTTGGTGGTTCTAAATTGGAAACTGTAGATATTACGAAAATTTTACGGGGGTGGGAGGGGTGCCCACCCGGGTCCCGACCCCTTCCCAAAACCCTCTACGGTCTAATATTTTTAGTGCCAAAGAAAAAGCATAATATTCCTATCCTGTCTGAGTGCCCAAACCTTATATATTTGATCAAGGCGGAAGACGTTCGAAATCGTACGTTTTTCTGCATTCGTTTTGTATGTAACCAAAATTTGTAAAAGAGACGAATTGGTCCGCGACGAATTGACGTAGTCGACGAATTTGTCCGCGACGAATTGACGTAGTCGACGAATTTGTCCGCGACGAATCGTCGTGGTCGACGAATTGACGCGCGACGAATTGACGCGCGACGAATTGACGCGCGACGAATTGACGCAGGCGACGAATTGACGCAGGCAACGAATTGACGCTGGCGACGAATTGACGTGACACCACGCACATGCAGTTATTGTACTGGATAAATCTGAACGACTGTTTTGGTACTGTAGGATGTGTTTTTAAAAGATGTACATGTCTCATTATAAATTGACTAACTTGATGTACCATTTTCTCGGAAACTATAAAAAGCAATAGGCAGAAAATTCTGCGCAAATGTTTTGTCATTACTAAAGCTATTGAAAAGATTGTTCGCCGCGCCGGTGGCGCAGTGGTCTAAGCGATAGCCTCTGATCATTCGTCCGAACGGGGTCCGGGTTCGAATCCTGGTGAGGCATGGATGTTGTGTTTGTCTTACAGCACTGTTCTCTCCCTTCCCTAGAACCAGTGACCCTAAATTAGGGACGGGTGACTGCTTATAGTCCATTGAGTTGCTCACGGTGGTCGTTAAACCTCGAATTAAAAAAAAAAAAAAAGATTCATTTTATGATTTTGGGTTCAAAATAAATTCCATGAGGAATTGGAAAAGTTGATCTCCGTACAAAGATTGACACCCACCCCCACATTGGGAAGCACACGTTCCAGTAGTTATCGGATAATACGATATATATTAGTTCCCTTTATTATAGCTGTAGCTTGTGAAGAAACGGTGCAGGAAGTCTAGAAACAGACAAGTGATAAGTTTAGAAGAATGAATAAAAAAAACTGTTCTCTCATTTTAAGCAGATAATTTCAAAAGGAAAAAAAAATACAAGTATATATTTCTACTTGTATCTTAAAAATCTTGTTTGTTTAGAACATAGTTTCCACAATATGTGGATTCATGCCCATCCAGGTATTTTTTTTTTTTTTGTCACTTAAAAATGACACTATCCAGGGTTTGAAAATACCATGCCCTAGATGCCCGGGGCATGAAAATCATTGGCCTGGACAGGTAAGTAAAAGTCTTGTTGCCCACTCTGGGCAACTAAATTTTAAAATAAAAAAGTTTGTAATAGAATTTTCTACAACACAAGAAAAAAACAAGTCATCTCATGTCGTGTTTCATTTCATTGTTAATTACCGGAAGTTGTATTATTGTTACGAAGTGCCAAGGAAAGAGCAATATCACATCTTTAATAACATTATGCCCTACAACAGGAAATTGAAACCATATGTAGTTTTGCTCGAAACCTTTTGTGGTCTTAGGACCACAAAAGGTTTCCACTTACCCGTGAGTTCTTGGTCACTTGAAAATTTTCCCGCTTGATTGAAGTAATCCATTTTCTTAGGAGGTCTCCGTTAGTAGGGAATTTGAATACTCTGACGATTTTCAGTAAACACATAAGCAAATAATAACACGTGGTCCATCGTTATAATTACCGCGACAGTGGAGTACTCCACATCTAAACGGTATAACGAATTTTCTTCTGGAGGTGTTTGTTCTAAAAATATTCCTTTATGAGAACAGAGGAAAACTTAATTGACACTTTAACAACGACAGCCACGCACATTGACAGTGAGGCTTATACACTATACAGCGAGCGAGCAAGCTCGACCGTTCGACTACCCACTACGGATTACCAGACTACCCTCTCCTACGTCACCCAGCTTCCGGTATACGGTGCTCGGACCTGTAAGCTATGAGGGGTGATGCTCTAGCGGGAAAGTTTGGCATTATTTCGGAAAGGAAATGCCCGCAATTGTTTTTTGCAGTTAGTAGTTCTGACTGAAAAGTTTTTTCAGTCAGGTTTTTAGAAGCACATATAGTGCTGTAAATATGCTATAAACACGAAGATGATCTTATGCGCCCTGGTGGCAAATTTGTACGTTCAGAAAAATTTGAAATTACATGCAAAACCGTTCGCATCAAAAACGCTCTCGGACAAAAGATTGTTTTTTTCAAATCGGACTTTTAGAAGCAGAGATATGAGAAAAATATGATATACCTCTACGCCCTTGGTGGATTAAACTATGCATCATCATTTAAAGCAGAAGACATTTTGGAAAGGTTTTTCTTACTGAGCGATATCTGTCCACGAATGAATTTTTTTAACCGATTGTTTTCAGAAGCGCAGGTATTGCTGCAAATACAACAGAAACATAAATATACACTCACACTCCCTAGTGGCAGAACCGTGCGTTACCAAAACTTAGAAATTGTAAGTAGAACATTTTCCACCAGGTGCTGTATCCGATGCAAAAAGAATGTTTCTTTTTTTTTTTTTTTTTTTTTTTATTGGAGGTTTAACGACCACCGTGAGCAACTCAATGGGCTATAAGCAGTCGCCCGTCCCTAATTTAGGGTCACTGGTTCCAGGGAAGGGAGAGAGCCAGTGCCGTAAGACAAACACAACATCCATGCCTCACCGGGATTCGAACCCGGACCCCGTTCAGACGAATGATCAGAGGCCATCGCTTAGACCACTGCGCCACCGGGGCGGCAAAGAATGTTTCATATCGAACATTTGGAAACACAGATATCGAGGAAATTGCAATTTGCCTTTACGTCCCCGAGTGGAAAAGTATGCATTATTTGAAAAAGAAAATGTTCCCGAAATAGTCTTCGTTATACATAATATCGGAAGGAAGTAAGAATTTTTGTGCATAAATTTACGCTCTCCAGCGGTGAATTGTGCATCGGAAAAAACTTGAAAGCAAGGAACATCGTTTTCACATTTTGGGCTTCTCAACGTGAAAAGTATTTTTCAGATCTGACTAATGGCTGCGGGGAAATGGTGTCCACAGACGGACTGATAAAGTGATACTACACTACTGCTTGTGAAAACGGTAACATCATTAAAGACTGCTGGTACACTGAGAAAAACGTTTTGTTAATTCAACAAAACATTTTGTCGATATACAGTCAACAAAAATTATTTTGCTGAAAATTATTGCTGTTCATTTAACAAAATGATTTGTCGATTTTTGGGAATTTGTTTCATCCAACAAAACATATTGTTATCATGACAAAATGTTTTGTTGCTGCAACAAAACATATTGTGTCACGATAACAATATGCTTTGTTGCAGCAACAAAACATTTTGTCATGATAACAATATGCTTTGTTGGATCAAACAAATTCCCAAAAATCGACCTAATCATTTTGTTAAATGAACAAAACGTTTTGTCGTGATAACAATAAATTTTGTTAAATCAACAATAATTTTCAACAAAATAATTTTTTGTTGACTGTATATCGACAAAAATTTTGTTGTTTCAACAACATTTTTGTTGAATTAACAAAACGTTTTTCTCAGTGTAGCAGCTTGCAAGTTACAGGATATGCACAACAGGTTGAGACATGCAAATAATGTCAGTGAAAATACACATGCGATTTCGGAGCAGCGCCCTCTGAACTGTCCGGTCTTGGGTATAAAGAGCTGACTCAAACGGGATGCTGCAGTCAGCGAATAGCCGACATAGAGTCGAAAGGGTGTTTCTTGTGTCTCACTATGCCCAGCTGACGAAAAATGATGCATTATGAACACCTGACGGACTTTGAGCGAGGAAGGATTGTTGGCATCAGAGAAGCTGGATTTCCCTATCGCGAAATTTCCACTCGTACGGGACGAAACGCCAATACAGTGATGCAAACGTGGCGTCAGTGCACAGACGCGGCTGTGACGCACAGAAATCCGGGAAAAGAACCGCAAAATTACACGACATCACGGGATGACACATCTCTACTGCATGGGAGTGACCAATCGCACAGCAACATCCACGGTGTTAGCACAGCAGTGGAGCACTGTCACAGGTCCGGCTTTGTCCTCCAGCACAGTTCGACGTCGTCTGCTTAACAGATAACTGGTCGCTAGCAGTCAATTGCTGCGCTTTCCTTTGACCCTTAACCATAGAACCCGCAGCCTGCAATAGGGCCTCGAACATATAGGCATTGTTGCGCTGATGGGCAACAGGCCGTGTTTTCTGAAGAGTCACGATTGAACTTGATGCACCATGATGGTGGCATACGTGGTGAACGGCACCTTACAGCGTTCATTTTGCAGTGTCGTACCGGCGCAACGCCAAGCGTCATGGTTTCGGGCCCACTGGGTTCATTTCGCGATCTAGCATGATACGAATTGGGGGAAGCCTTAACAACCAGTGTTATATATGGGATGTTTTAGAGGTAGAGGTAATACCCTTCCTTCAGACTTGTCTTGGTGCTATATTCCAGCAGGACAATGCTCGGCCACATGTGGCCCGTAATATCCATGAACTCTTTCCATGCGAAGCATATACCAATTCTTCTCTGGCTGCACGTTCGCTGGATATGTCCTCGATCGAACATGTCTGGGACAAGGTGGCTACGCGACTGGCCCGTCAAGCGCCTCCGCCAGTCACCACAAATGAACTCTGGTCTCGCATAGAAGCCCCCACCAGGACGATATCAGAAATCTCTGCCATTCAATTCCACGCTGTGTATAGGCTGTTGTTGTTGCACAAGGGGGCTTCACACGATACTGAGTTTTGAAGCAAAAAAAACCTTGTATAGTTGTACAAGTGTAATCAGTTATTTCCGGTAACATGAAAAAATCTGTGATATGAATTTCGTTTGAATAGCGCAATTCTTTCTTGGTGTTGCAATTTTCACAAACAGTAGTGCATACATAAGTACGTACTTTCTTTTCAAAAGACGTGCTAAAAAGAAACTCGTGGATCAGGAATATGAAAAGAGTTGATGACATCATGATCAAATAAAGGCTCTCAAGTGGAAATGGGCTGGACATATTGCTAGAACTGACCACTGATGGACAACTGAAATACTAGACTACACGGATAAGCCATTACATTATGACCACCTACCTAATAAGCTGTATGACCTCCTTTAGCCATCAAAATAGCAGCCACTCGGCGAGGCATCGATTCGATGAGGTGACGATAGGTATCCTGGGGTATCTGGTACCATAACGTCAACAGCAGGTCCTCCAGTTCCCGTACATTTCGGGGTGGTGGTGATTTAGTGCGAACCCGTTTTTCCAAGTCCAACCAAAAAAATGTTCGACTGGATTCATGTCAGATGAATTTGGAGGCCAGAACATTAACAGAAAGTCACCAGCATGTCCCTCGAACAACTCCTTCACGATTCTAGCAGTGTGGAATGGCGCATTATCCTGTTGGTAATGGCCATCACCAGCAGGGAACACAGTTGCCATGAATGGGTGAACTTCGTTCGCAACGATGTTCAGATACCTGACAGCTGTCAGGGATTGTGCTACTGAAATAATCAAGCCTAAAGTATCCCAAGAAAACATCGCCCACAGCATAACACCGGCGCTGCCGGCCTGTTTACGCCCAACAGTGCATCCGGGTGCCATAGCCTCCGTTGGTAATCGGTATGTCCGCGCTCGGTAGTCTACGTGATGCACCAGGAATCTTGATTCGTCAGACCAGGCCACTTTCTTACAACCATCCTCGGTCCAATCTCGATGATCTTGAGCCCATTGCATGCATTGTTGGCGATGACGTGCAGTGAGCAATGGGACCCAGCTGAGCCTTCGGCTGTGCAGGCCTATGCACAGAAGGCTGCTATACATTGCCTTGATCACCACTGTCGTAGCTGCGGGTGATTTGTCGCACTGTGGCCCTGCGGTCGCAGTGAGCAATTGGCGACAGTCTCCGCTCCCCTCTGGTATCAATGAGCTGCGGACGACACACGGCTGGCTGAGAGGGTGCTAAGAATCACCAGAAGACCGGACTAAGCTGCCATCCGATACTGACCTTGGCTACGTTTAACGGGCGAGCATAATCTTGTGTTTCAAGGATCCTTGAATTGGAGGAGGAAATCAAAAGGATAAAGTGTGCCATCATCGGGCTAAGTGAGGTACGAAGAAAAGGAGACCTCATTGAACTGAAAAACGGATATCTCTTCTTCTATCGTGGGACAGATACTGGCAGAACTAGTGGTGTTGAATTTATAATAACATCTATGAAAATGCAAGTGCAATGTTCGATTATTTGAGGACACAGCATCAATAAAATTTGGAAAGGGAGTGAGACAAGGGGTAACCATATCTGCCAAACTCTTTAATGCCACATTGCAAAATGTCTTTCAATCATTAAACTGGGAAAACAAAGGGATAAAGATTAATGGAGATTATTTAACTCATCTTCGTTTTGCTGATGACGTTGTCATTTTTGCATCTGCCCCTCCAGAACTGCAGAGAATGATCCAGGTACTTGCTGACAAGAGTAAAGAAGTGGGATTAAAAATGAATTTTCCGAAAACAAAACTGATGTACAATGCTTTTACAAGAAATGAAGATTTATCGATTGATGGGGAAAAGCTGGAGGTATATATTTTACCTTGGACAGCAGATATCAAGTAAAGGTCATATTGATGAAGAAATTAATCGACGTATAAAACTTACTTGGTTGGAGAGCTTTTGGAAGAAACAATACAATTTTTAAGATCAATAGGCCATTATGTCTTAAAAGAAAAGTAAAAAAAAAAAGTTAATCAATGCATCCTTCCAGTGCTTACGTATGGAGCAGAGATGTACCTTAACTAAGAGAGAGGTAAAAAGACCGCAGACAACTGAAAGAAGCGTGAAGTGATGCATGTTTGGTGTAACCAGGAGAGATAGGAAGAGGAGCTCATGGGGAAAGGACAAGAGTGGAAGACAGGATGATCAGAATAAAATCTCTGAAACGGCAATGGGCTGGACATGTTTCCAGAAGTACGGACGACCACTGGACAACCGAAATTCTAGATTGGATTCCAAGGGACAGGAGAAGACCAAAAAATACCACGTGAGAGACGTACGGATGAAATTCGAAAGCATGCGGGGGTGACATGAAGGAGACTGGCGTAAGACAGACTGCTGTGGAAGAAACTTGGGGAGGCTTTCATCCAACAGTGGATTAATAATGGTTGACAATGATGATGATATACACTGAGTGGCCACTTTATTATGACCACCTGACAGTTTTAAGCAAATGAGCTATGGCTGCACGCTGTTGCCGCCAGAGGGCGAGGCTAGTGTAAAAAGGGAAAGCTTAGTGCTTGCGACAGTAGTAGAAGGAATTTTTGGGTGACGAGATGGGTAAAAAATGCGATTTGACGGACTTTCAACGTGGGATGATTGTAGGAGCTCGGAGCCATGGAGCGAGTATCACCGAAACCGCCGCATTCGTGAAATGTTCCAGAGCAGCTGTTGTTAAAGTGTTTAAAGACTGTACTGTCGGCTAAAAAAGTGTATCTCCACGTGCAACGTGTGGTCGTCATCGACTAGTGACTGCTCGGGCGGAACGGAGGGTGTCCAGACTGGTAACAGACAACAGAAGGGCAACAGTGCAGCAAATTACAGACCATCTTTATCAAGGATCACCTCAAATGATCTCTGCACGCACTGTTCGCAGTACACTGCATCGGATGGAAAATGGCAGCCGAAGGCCTGTTCGAACACCTTTGCTGTCTGCAGTTAACAAGAGAAAACGTCTCCAGTTCGCACAGGAGCACAAGGATTGGACTGTCGATAATTGGAAACAAATTATGTGATCCGATGAATCACGTTTTCAGTTGCACCATGCCGATGGTCGAGTGAGAATTTGGCGGAAACAGCACGAAAGCATGGACCCCAAATCCATTGCCACAACCCTTCAAGCTGGTGGAGGCAACGTTATGGTTTGGGGAATGTTTTCCTGGCATGCTTTGGACCCTTTAATTCGTATTGATCAATGTCTGACTGGCACATCATATCTAAACACGTTGCGGACCAAGTGCATCCTGTCATGTGGATGGTTTATCCCAATGGCGATGGCTACTTTCAACAAGGTAATGCGTCCTACCATAGTGCTCGTATTGTACAGGATTGATCTCAGGAACATGCCGGTGAGTTTACTTTGCTTATGTGGCCCCCACAATCTCCAGATCTCAACCCCATTGAGAATTTGTGGAATGAAGCTGAATGAGCCATCAGACAGCTGGATCCACAACCCTGCAATCTCACACTCCTGGAAAGTGCTATTCATCAAGCATGGTCTCAGATCCCACAAACCACCTATCAACATCTCGTGGAGTCCATGCCACGAAGAATCGACGCAGTATTAAAGGCAAATAGTGGCCCAACGAAGTACTGAAGGTGGTCATAATAAATTGGCCACTCAGTGTATATACCGGTCTGAAAAAAGATTGAAACAAGCTTTTATCGCTTCGACAGTTGATCACAAATACATACTTTCAATTAGGAAAATACTCAAAAATGCCGCGAAGACTTACGAGATGGCAGTTGTATCCCTGTGGGTGGTGTTTGCATAAAAAAAAATGTGTACAGTTTTCGCAGAAAAAAAGTTCAATTAAAAATGTTGGGCAGTGCCCTAATTAGTCTTCAAAACCTGTTGTTTTACTTACAAAACGCGCAGAGATGTTCGCGATGAAAATTGTAAAAAAATAATCGTCTGAAGCCCGTTTACGGAAGAATTGTAGCTTATTTCGCTGCATAGCTTTGTAGCACTCAAAGTGTGTAAGGGAAGGGTTCTCGCGAATTCAGGAAATTATCACTCCAGATGATACATTTTTTGCAATTTTCATCGCGAATATATCCGCGAGTTTTGCAAACTGAATGATGGGCTTTGTATTTTCGACTAACTAGGACACTGCGGAAAATTTCCGATTGAACTCTTTTTCTTTCTGCGGAGGCTGTATAATTTTCATATTTTATTTTTATGCAAACGCCACCCACAGGGTGCAACTACCATTTCGTAAGTCTTTACGTCATTTTGAGTATTTTTCTAATTGAAAGCATGTATCTGTGATCAACCGTTGAAAGATGAAAGCTTGTTTCAAAGTTTTTTGAGACACCCGGTATGTGTATATATATACATAACTTATATTGTTTTACTTCTAGAGCTATGTTGGGGAAGTTTTCTTTTATTTGATAATTGATCGCTGGGGTATTTTGGTGCTAGAAACAAAATTTAGTTGCAAAAAAGCACGAAACTCCAAAGAAAAACAGCAAAGAAATTCTGTTTGTGTGCGTGTGTACGTGCGGATGTATTGTACAAACGGGGTCAAGTAATGAAAACAGTGTGAAATTTTACATGTAGTGCTCATGTAGGTTAACACTTTTTTTTTTTTTTTTTTTTTTGGATTGGGGGTTTAACGACCACCGTGAGCAACTCAATGGGCTATAAGCAGTCACCCGTCCCTGATTTAGAGCCACTGGTTCCACGGAAGGAGGAGAACTAGGGACGTAAGACAAACACAACACCCATGCCTCACCGGAATTCGAACCCGGACCCATCTCGGAAGAATGAATGATCAGAAACCAAATTTTTGTTTGCTCCCTCTTTGACAGAAAGCTATGGGCTTCCAGCACTTTCCAGGTTATAATAAACTGGGTATAAATGTAAAAGGGACAAAATGGAAACATTTTCATTTTCTGCGCGCCCATTTTGCATCTAAATATCATATTAATATCCATTTTTAGATCTATTTTTTACATCTATGCAGTTCCATTTAATAATTGCGAAAATGCTGGTTTACCAGTTAAGCGGTGTGCACAAATGCTAATTAAAATAGGAAAGCATTTGGATTATTCTGATATTAATAATCATACGTATTGAATATGACTTTGATTAACAGCCTGTTCATTTAGGGAGCACATTTATTTTGCTAAATATGATTTTCAGAGGGCAATGCATACAGGATCTGCCATGACAAATGGATAATTGACTTTGAGCTCCAAGGATAGTCCAACTAAATTCAATTTGCTGTTTAGAACCACTAGAAACTGTGCGAGCTGCGTGTTTACCACAACCGGGAGTGATTAATCTGGCAAATATTGGTTTCGTATTTAGTAGAATCTCTTCAGCAATAAAGATACCAACAGAAATGTACGTGTATTCAGTCTGCTGGAAAGAGCTGTTAGGTCAGTTATACGCGCTGTCCTTCCGGAAAATATATCTATGGAAGCATTTAGAATCGAAGGTCACAGAGACCTTTTACCTACGTTTGGGACTTGATTAGATTGTTTTGGTACAGCTGCAGCACAAAGCGGAAAAGGAAGCGACACTTGGTCAACTTTCGGAGCATTCTCTCTTCTGTTATTAATTAACCCGTTTCGCTTTTAATGGGACATCGATTTACAGATTTCGTGAAATATTACTCAACTTTATGAATTTCCCTAATCACGACACATAGACTACAGGCAATTCCTGTAAGATGAGCTCTTGTGGAATGATAACTGAAATTCCAACTATAAGCAGTTGGAAGGGGCGCGTTCCGGATTTCCACTTTTGCGGCAGTTTAACTTTTCTGATCTCTTATGCGATTATTATTCGAAAAAATGGGACATACTGATAGCATCCTTCGTCCGTCCGTTTGTCTGTCTGTTGATATGTTTCGGCGTCCATAAATTATTTTTGACTCGAAGTGGGATGGTGGTGATTCATGTGCTTTAGATATTCTGTGACGCACAGCTTTTCCGCTAGGTGGTGTAAAAGTAATATTTTTATGTTTTTTCCGTAAAAATATTACTTCTGGAAGTCTAATTGGAATTTTTTTTTCTACATCTGTCAACTATAACTTTTCATTTATTTATTTTTATTTTATCAATTTCGACACACCATTTTGCAGCTAGCTTGGCAGAAAATTTTGACACTTATGTAACTGTATATTTGCCTTTGGAAATATGTATCTGTTTTACCTGTCAGTTTAGAAAAATTATTTTTACGTCTGATAGCATTTAGAAAATATTTCATTTTCGAACCATTTTTAATGCAAAATATTCCCGCCAGGTGGAATGAATTTAGATTATTGCAGAGGGTAAGTCTAAAGTGTTGCAATATTTATGTAAACGCATGCGCTGCGGCGGGTATGTCACGTGTTTAAATTAGTTTAAGTCGCGCACTGCAGTCCGTCGAAAGGGATATGAAGTGGTAGTCGATGCTGTGAACAGCATTGCACGCCGTCGTTTTGTCTGTGGTTGGAACGCCTAAAAGATGAACAGCCACAACCGGCTAATTAGGGAACTTTTGCTTTATGAGTTTGAACTCGGCCATAACACTGCTCAAGCAACACGAAACATTTGTCATGCGAAAGGGGAAGGTTTTATAGACCACAGCACCGCAACCAGATGGTTCAAGATATTTCGCTCAGGTGACAGAAACCTCGACAATCAGCCAAGGTCAGGTACGCCGCGAACCGTGGATTCGGAGGCCGTGCGCCAGGCCGTAGAGGCAAGTCCGACAACAGCACTCGGAGATTATCAAGCGAGCTGGGCATATCACAGACCACCGTGGTTTGTCACCTTCAAGACCTCGGCAAGGTCTACAGGAGCTGCCGCATTATCCCTCACGAACTGACGCCAGATAAAGCAAACCTCTGAGTGGAACTGTGCTTGAAACTCCTAGAAAACCCGCGCGATGTACGTTTCGTGCAATGAAAAGTGGGTCTATTTCCGTAATCGTAACACATTACGGCCGGGCCAGCTTCCTGAACCTGTTGCTAAACGTGGGTGCTTCGAGCACAAGGTAATGCTCTGCATCTGGAATTTCGAGGCGATAATCCATTACGAATTTGTTCCAGACGGTCGGACCATGAACACCAACTTCTACTCTGAACGGCTGGAGCGGATATTTGCCGTTTTGGAGGAAAAGTACCCGGCACTGATGAACAGAAAGCGCGCTCTCCTACGGCAGGACAACTCTCGGCCTCATACCGCGCGAACGTCCCTGGCAGAACTCCAGGAACCTGAGGCCATGGAACTGATGCCGCAGCCAGTATATAGTCCAGACCTTTCCCCGTCGGATTATTACTTGTTCCAGTCCACGGACCACTTCCTAAGCGGGCGGCACTTCAACAACCAGGAAGAGGTGGCAGCTGAAGGGAAGGAGTTCTTCGCCTCGAAGGACAAGAACTGGTACCGCCGCGGAATCAAAGAACTGGCAGACAGATGGCTAAAGACGGTGCAACACGATGGCCTATACTTTGAATGCTAGTCAGCTTTCGTCGTAAAGGTACGTATGAAGACATAAAGTGATCCAAATATTGCAAAACTTTCGACTCGCCCTCTGTAATTTAGCAATACCGCCATTTGGGATAGCTTCGGATATGATCAATATGCTGTCTGATTATTTATGCTCATTATTTTCGTTCTATTGGCCGTTTGGAACGATATGTACGCATTCAAAATTCCAATTTGGAAAATTCATTTTCCCGCACACGATTTATATTCGCATCTTTTCCAGATTTTTTGATGCACAATTTTCCCGTTAGGTGGCATAAATTTAGATTCTTTATTCTACAATACCTCGGATTTTACAGATTCGAATGCAAAAATTATTTTAGAATTGACTCCTGATATCATTTCGTGTCATTTGCACGCTTCCTATTTTTCAGATGTCAATTTTTCGCATAACAGTACGAGGTGGGTTCATAAGGGGTAGTGAAACTATATTTGTAATTTAAAATGCAAGTTCGTCGAATGTATATCCTTCAAAATGCTCTCTCTATCTCTATCTCTCTCTCTCTCTCTCTCTCTCTCTCTGAGTGAATGCTGAGCAGTTCTGTCACTTCATAAAGCACGTTCCGAAGTGTTCTTTTGGGACTATGTTCAGCTCCTGTGTCGCATTCTCGTTCCATAAGAGAAATTTTTCAATTTGGGAAACAAAGTGAAGTCTCACTGGGACAAATGAGGTGAATAGGGCAGGGTTGTGCTATTGAGATTTTTTGTTCTGTCAAGAACTCACGGATCGACAACCGTACTGAATATTCAAGTTCACTACCCGGAATTGAGAATTTCATTGAAGTGGCCGTTTGCATTGGATTTCTCCCCTAACATATTTCAACACCTCTTTGTAATAAGTCTGGTTCAGTGTGCACAGTCAGAACAAATTCAAAATTCACCACGCCTCTAACATCACAGAGAATAATCAACATTACCTTCACATTTGCCTTCACTTTCTGCGAGTTTTTGGGTCGAATAGAGGTTTTCGTCTTCCATTCTAATGATCAGGGTTTTGTTTTAGGGTTATAGGCATAAACATAGGAATGTCACCAGTGATAATGTTCTGTATAAAGTGTGGGTCCATTGCTGAACGATTTTTTAGAGTACTGACAAGCTGCAACACGTTGCTTCTTTTGTCATGTGTGAGAAACCTAGGCACAAACATAACTGTCACTCTTCTCGTTGCGAAGTCCATTGCTAAAAACTAGTGACATGACCCAATTCAGATACTAGTTCCGCTAGACACCTCCCTTACAGTCAATCGTATGTCACACTTGATTACTTCATACACACGGGCGATGGAATCGTCTGTTCTTGAAGTTGATGGTAGTCTAGAGAGAGAGGTTTGACCATCTTTAAATCTCTTAAACCATTCACAAGTTTCTTAACTGGTTAGAGCTTCTGTTCTAAATGTTTTTTTCAACATTTCAGATGTTTCCGAGGCAGTTTTAGACAAAAAATGATTCATACTCGCTGCTTGTTCACATCGGCCGTTGTACCCCCCCCCCCTTTTAAACCGGTTATTCATAATATTCAACGGAGTAACAGGTGAGAATGAAAGCAGGGACTTCCTGTTTCGCCTATTCTTGATTGGCCTATTCTTCGTACGCCGAAAGTTAATGGGTTCCGCCATTTTAGGCGAGGAAAGAATTCCTGATTCGTCTATTCTTGCCTGGCCTACAACTTTCACCTGCTAGAGGGGTGGGATTCACCTGGAACAAATTTCTTTATTCGCCTATTCTTGTTTGGCCTATTCTTTGTACGTCGAAAGTTAATGGGTTCCGCCATTTTAGGCGAGGAAAGAATTCTTGATTCGCCTATTCTTGTCTGGCCTACAACTTTCACCTGCTAGAGGGGAGGGATTCACCTTGAGCAAACTTCGTGATTCGCCTACGTCGAAAGTTAATGGGGCGAGAAAGCCGCCCCGGTGGCGCAGTGGTCTAAGCGATGGCCTCTGATCATTCGTCCGAACGGGGTCCGGGTTCGAATCCCGGTGAGGCATGGATGTTGTGTTTGTCTTACGGCACTGGCTCTCTCCCTTCCCTGGAACCAGTGACCCTACATTAGGGACGGGCGACTGCTTATAGCCCATTGAGTTGCTCACGGTGGTCGTTAAATCTCCAACCAAAAAAAAAAAAAAAAAAAAAAAATGGGGCGAGAAAATGCTATTACATTATTTCGCTTAAGCTTTGACGGAGTGATTTAAAAAAAAAGATACATCTTTACCTCTCGTGATTTTTTTTATCGAAACACTAAATCTGTCGTGTGCTAAAAAAAGGACAATTTTTTCCGTGAAAAAAAAGAGCTAGTTTTATTTCTTTAATCAAAAAAAAAAAGTCAAGTTGAAAACAAAATTGTGCAAAACATTTATAATTTTAAAAAAAGGAAAGGTGGATCCTATTACATTATTTCGCATAAGCTTTGACGCAGTGATTTAAAAAAAAGATTCATCTCTAACTCCCGTTGTTGTTGTTTTTAATCAAAACACTAAATCTTTCGTGCTTTAATGTAGGAGATATCAAATGATGAGTAAAAAGTAAAAAACAGAAGGTAGTCCTCACAGGTAGTCGTCAGCGTGATTAAGGTATTAAATGTGTCGTCCAATCAAAATCGAGAGAAACTATAGCGAATGGTGGGGAGGGTTTATGTGTGTAAGGCAGAATTCAAGAACGCGCTGATAATGAAAAGGTAAAGAAAAATAAAGGGTAGATGGATGTTGATGCGGGGTCCGGACTAAATTCAAGCGGACTTTGGCCCACCAGGACACTTGCCCACTATGGATGATTTGTGTATAATACGTAACGTCGGAGGAAGCTTCCGGTCTAGTCTAGGAAAACTGATCACATAAATATTTACCGACCATATAAAAATTGCACTTTGTTTTAGAAATGTTGAAATTTAAGGGGTTACCCTCAAACCTAACCTAATATACACTGCTGGCCACCCAAAATGCAACACCAAGAAGGAAGCATCCGATTGGCCTGAAATTCGCAGGATGCGTCGCCCGCGAGAGGACATGCAAACGATTAGCATTGCAGGGCGTATGCAAATCATGTGCGCCCGGCACGCCACCGAGAAGCACTATAAGAAGGGTGCACCGAAGGCGGGGATTAAGTAGTGGAAGTGTGTTGTGCTGCCGGACCTGTGCGTGGGAAGCTTTCTGGTGCCTCGTCGCAGAATACGGAAGTCATTTCAGCACGTTTCGGAGTTCGACAGAGGACGAATAGTGGCTTATCGCGACAGCGGTTTATCGTACCGAGACATCGGCGCCCGTGTGGGACGACATCCGGCCACAATGAGGCGAGTATGGATTCGGTGGGTGCAGGAAAAACGGACAGACCAACGTGAGCGATTGCCGCAGCCGCGGCACACCACCGAACGAGAGGACCGGCATGTTGTGCGGCGGGCATTGACGGCTCGCACCGCCACATCACGAACGTTAGCGCCTGAATTAGGGTGTGTTGCGCAACAACCTGTGCCAGAACGTACCGTTCGACGTCGTTTGCAGGAGAGGGGACTTGTCGCATGGCGCCCATTGCTCCGATTACCATTGGCGTTACACCACCGGCGAGTGCGGCGGCAGTGGGCCGTTGAACGCCGCACCTGGACTGCAAAATGGCACGACATTGTCTTCTCCGACGAATCCCACTTCTGCCTGCAACACCACGATGGTCGGATCGGCGTGTAGCGGCACGGCGGCGAGAGACGGTATGACGCCTGCATTATGCATCGCCGTACCGTGGTCCGTCGCCTGGCGTTATGGTTTGAGGTGCAATTGGATATGACACCCGCACCCCTCTGGTACGCATCGCTGGTACACTTAGACCACTGCGCCACCGGGACGGCGAGCGCCACTTTAGCTCGTCGAAGTTTTCATACTCTGTTATAAACAATGAGCACAAAATACTATGTAAGCAGTGCATAACAGATTAAACTGGCATCTATCGATAAGTCACAAATCAAGAGATTTACGTATCGTGACTTTTCGATGGATGCAAATTTAAGAGCGGGAAAGCACGCATGGCATCTGAACTTCTGGAGTTTCGGGAGGAAAACAAAGCTGTGAGAAAAAGGAAAGAAATATAGCAAATGTTAACCCCAAGAATTGATTCTCCTGAATTCAATAGCGCATCAAAACTTTCTCAGCAAGTAGAGAAAAACTGGATGTCGGTAGCTACCAATCTATGTTGTAGTATATTGACCCACAATTTCAGAGAGATCCGTGAAATACAACCTACGTCCAATAAGTTCCAGGGCTGACCGCATAACTGACGTGACAGTAATGGATAAAAATATCACGTGTATGCCAGAAGACAGTAGTCCTTGGCCAATCAACGAACAGCTGGAAACCGGTTTACACAGGCACCGACAGGCGGCAGACGGGCATTAAGGAAGAGCAAGTGTTCTCGTCCCATTTCATTTTAGCCATGGAAGAGCAGAAAGTAAACATCCGTTTTTGTTGGAAAAGTAAATCAGCTATTAAAACTTACAGGATGTTAAAAGAAGCGTACGGAGACAACATTATATCGCAGTAGAGTTTTCGAATGGTATGCGCGGTTTCATGACGAGCGGGAATCCCTTGATGATGGTCCTAGATCTGGGCGTCCCTCCAGCATGAGGACAACGGAAAAATCAAAAAGGTGCAGAATCAGTTAAAAAAAGATCGCCGAATTACAGTGAGACTTTTGGCTGAGTCGGTTGGCATTAGTAAATCTATCTGCCATGAGATTCTACGCGAGAATCTCGGAAAACGGAAATTTAATGCCAGATTGGTACCCCGCATTCCAAACGATGACCAAGACTTTTGGTTGAGTCGGTGGGTATCAGTAAGTCTATCTGCCATGAGATTTTACGCGAGGATCTGGGAAAACGAAAACTTAATGCCAGATGGGTATTCTGAATGATGACCAAAAGGAGGCTCGTTCTTCGATCTGCAGGGCACTGCAGCTGAAGATCCTGATGTTTGCTCCAGAATTATTGCAGGAGATGGCACATGGTGCCTGCAGTAACCTGGGGTCTGTTTCCCAGTATAAAACGGGCACTAAAAGGACAGTATCATGCAGACATTACATCTATCCAAGCAGCCATGACAAAACAACTTGCGGACGTTCTGGAAAGTGCCTTCCAGAACTGTTTTCGGAATCTTTAGAACCGCTGGAAATTGTGTGTTGATTCAGAAGGAGACCAGCATTGATTCTATGTATAGTACTTTTTTATTGAGCGAAGCTGTTTACGATACTCGAAACAATTAGTTGTTCGGGCACAGGTATAAGATGACACATCCGATCACCGTGATTTTCTGCATGCGATTGGACATCGTCCATGTTCAGGTTTGACGCCTTCCGATTCCCGAAATTCCGTGTCATTCAGGAATAATTCTCCAAAAACTTGCATTTTTAGGGGTTTTCCGGGTTTTGAGAAGGGGTCGTTTGTTACCTATCTCCTCCAAAGATCTTCAGCCGATCGGGGTGACACTTGCCATAGAGAAAGGGAACGACATGGTGAGTGAGATGGGGTTGGTATCATGGTGATTGGTCGTGTCGTATAAAAATAATGACCATTAAAAGACTGACCAATTTTAATAATAATTGAAAAAAATCCGCTCTCTATACGAGACTCTCGACAATTAGTTGTTTGGGCATAGCTACGACATGACACATCCAATCACCGTGATTTTGGCATGCGATTGGACATCGTACATGGTCAGGTTTTGACGCCTTCCGATTCCCGAAATTCCGTGTCATTGAGGAATTTCGATTAAAAATAGATGGCCTTTTACTTGAACCGTTTCACAAAAGTTGGTTCACTAACATTAATTTAAAAAAATCATTTGAACTGAAAAACGGAGAAATGGAAAGACTCCGTCTGTTAGCTCAACACTTGCTTGATCTATTATAATAAAAGGAAGTTTGTGTGTGTGTGTGTGTGTGTGTGTGTGTGTCTGTCTTCCGCGATACAAAATGAAAACGCGGTTCCTGATCTGAGTGTGGCTTTCCGCTTTGTTTATATGCAACCTGATCACAACCAACGTGAAGTGCGTGAAGGAAAGTAGTTCATGATAAATTTTAGGCATTTCTTTTTTAGAATGTTTCGTACTTTTGTTCTGGAAGTCATAAATTTTACGCGTTCGTTTTTTAGAATTTGTTGTAATAGAAGCCTTAATGAGCTTATATTTTGCAATAGCTTCGCTCAAAATTTGTCAGCTGTACCCGAACTATCGGTTACGTTGGCGGCTTGTTCTAGTATTCTTTATTGCGTCAGTCCTGGAACATTTCGGACGTAGGCTGTATATTCCCAAAGTAAATTTAAAGACATTTGTTTTAGTTGAAGCCCAAAAAAGAATTCATAATGGTGTATTGACGAAATGAATAATTGTTAGATGTACTTTTTTTCACAATGGTTGTCTCAGACAGCAAGGATAGGAGTATCATGACAGTTTCCATGGTAACGTTTACGGCCACGAAAACTCACCGGCAGTACAGCCAGCAATGGAATAGCAGTTCGCTACTTCACATTTCCACATTGTCAATCGTAAGTGTTCCAAAGTTGGGGGAAAATCTATTATGATAACAGAACCAGTGAAATATTAAAGTAAAACGAAATATGTACATGAAACATCGCTGATCAAAACCTTCGCAAATATTGCGGTGCTTCAGTAACTGTAGAAACATTCAGTATTTCTTATTTATATCGATGCCTTGTTGGTGACCATTAAAATTGAAATTTTATTTGCTCTTTGAGTGCAGAAAAAATGGTTTCATACTTGAGAAGGTTTTTATCAAAAGTGATGAATGGAGCTGCATTTCGTGTCTCGATGAAGCTGTTCTTTTGCCAGTGTTGTATTCACATTGCTGGGTGGGATAAAAGAATTATTCAAAACTTGTAACCAGCCAGTATCGTAATTCTTATGAGTAGCATGAAGGGGGGAGATATCCGAAAGCTCGGTGATTTATTGTTATCAAGATATCGATAAGTTTGACACGGAGCATGGTGCTGAAAATCCACAGTGGGAGCGACGATGGAGGAGAGTGGATTGATGAGGGAGATTTAGAGGCTTTAGTGCGAGTGGAATTATGGGAGAATAATGAAGGCCGTGAAAGCGGTTTTCCTCCTGATGCATAAAGGATGTCCAAGAAAGCAGGAAATGGGGCAAAACAGGAGTTACGACAGAAGTTTCACTGAGATACTAGCAACTAATGCTGTGAAGCCCAACGGAAGAGAAGGGACGCCCCCTAGATCTGGGTTCAATTTTTCCCCTGATAAAGAACAGAACACAGTCTTATATCATCCAGTACGGAAAAGGACAAATGCGAAGAAATTTGGACATTATTAAAAGTTACTTAACGGTGTATTTTGATATGCAGCTAGTGATATTCTGGAAACCATGTTCACAGGCTCTATTCTACTACTTTTACAAAACTCGTCCTGTCTCTCTCAGATAGCTAAAGTGATTAACGTTTTCCTTCTCTTTCGTTGTCTTCCACAAGGAGTACTATTTTTGTCTGTTATTGATGAGAGAATTTTATCCAGAATCGCAGTACAATCAAATTTATTTTGTTACTAAATCTGCCTTAAAGAAGCTTCTTCTTTGTCGTGACAGATAATGCTTTGCCCATAAACAACTTTTGATTTTATACATGGGCTTTGTTTCTAGGAAGACGACGAACAAAAATCGTTAATAAAAATAACAAACAAACATTCATACACAAATTTCCTCTCTGTACTTTCTTTTTTACTAAGTACGCGCACCAGAATGATTTAATTGAATACTAGGAGAGCCATAAATTGCATAAAGGGAATAGACAAATGAAATTAAACGGCTTGTTGGAACAACAAATAAATTTCTTGGGTATTTCACTGTACGTAATTTTCCTTTTTGAGTGTTACGCCTTTTGCACATTTCTATTCCTTGTAACGCCCAGTGATCCATCAATCTTAACGAAAAATACCCGCAAGGTGGAGTTCTGTACCAAACAAATGGAAATCTCATCGTAGCAGCAAAAGGCTGATGTTAAAAATTTTTGATGTCTGGACTTTTATTGTGCACATGTACACATTACATTACCCTGCAACATACAATGGAAATGAAGTATTTTCAATTTGTGTCAGATTAAACACCAGTATAATAGACCCACCAGGTCTGAAGATGGCCTCAATGTTTCATCTACTAGGTCTGAGGATGGCTTCAATGTTTCATCTACTAAGTCTGAGGATGGCCTCAATGCGAGGCCGAAAGTTCTAACCTGTATATAGTTTTTAGTAAATGTTTTTAACTCGTACGTGTTTTTAATACTTATGAGTGCGAACCGTGTTTTGAGGGTAAACTACTGTTATACTGGTGTACAATGTAAATGTCATTGTTTTTAACTGAAAAATTTCACTCTGTTCTGTTTGATATCCGGCTGTTTTTGCTACACACAGACAAGCAAAAATACAGAATCAAAATCAGTAATCACTATGACTATTATCGTACAAATCTTAGTCCTCCTCGCAAACTGCAGTGGGATATTCAGATTTTCATTGGAAAGTGGGTACCCCCTCTTGACGACCGTGTGGGCGTCTATATTCTACAGGGTTGTTCCCCAAAAATGTCTTAATCAAACTCAGGGAACGTTTTCTACTGAGCATAATGATGCCAAAACTACCTTTGAACATTGAGCCGGAAACTCTTCCCTTCGATTCATAACACATTTTGAGAGTGCAAGAGAGGAAACCTATGAAGTTAAATGATTTTTATGTCAATTATAACAACACACTGCAAGTGACCGATGAGAACAATTACGTAAGTCATCAGAGCTAAAAACAGCCTTTCTGAACAGCAACACATGCCTTGCGTTACAGCTTCTTCTCATCGATTGTCGAACACATTAAAAAAAGCTCCGGAATGTTCTGAATCCTTGGTAAACTAACCATGATTCGTTCACGGAAGGAGAGGTAACGTAAACTTCAAGGTGTACCACAAGAAGAATAAATTCAGTGGATTCAAATCTGGAGAACTCGCAGGCCCCGTAGTTAGTCCACTGCTACCAATCCAACCGGCAGGATACATACGATTGAGATGTAATCGAGCAATGAGGCTGAAATGTGCTGGTGCCTTATCGTGCATGAACCACATGAAACGGCTTGTTGACATTACTAAGCAATGCAGGAAGTTCCACCTCAAAGAAATGCGTGTATTATTGGCAGTTGAGCATTGGTCTCAGGAACAATGGAACCGATCAGGTAGTCATCAACCGTGCCAGCCCAAACATTCACATGAAACCTCTACCTATATAAGCTGGGTTATTGCGCGAGTATTTTCCTGTGGGGAGTGTTATGAAAATTCACAGTGCCATCTCTGGTAAATTGCGATTTATCGGACAAAAGCACGCGCTGGAAAAAACCTGGTTTAGTACACTAATGCGGAAGGGAAATCAGCCAATGAGAGGGCTTGTACTATGAGGGGGGGGATCAGCCAATGAGAGGCCTTGTACTCACTACACGTGATATGGGAACAGTGTCCCCGACACCAAATTATCCATACAGTTTGACATGGAGCTACTTCCTGCGTAATTATAGGGAACGGGTTTTTAAAAATTAAAATACATTTTCTTTAGAGATAACGTAACTACTTAATCTTCTGTGTTAAAATGCATATATATATATATATATGTGTGTGTGTGTGTGTGTGTGTGTGTGCTGCTTGCAGCGCCACATCCCCTGGTGGCAAAAAATGGAACTTTTTTCATAAATCGCATGCGCATGTTCGTGAGAGTATCTTTATCAAGTTTGGTTGCGTCCTGTCAACAGATGTTTTGCTACAGAGCTCTGAACACCACTTTAATTGCTATCACGGACTTCCAAACATCGCTTTTGAAAGTTTTAGCCCCAGTAGTTTGAAATACTTCCGCACGATCATTTCTCCTTTTTTTTTTTTTTTTTTCCATTTTCTCTACAAGAACATTTTTACATACGGCAATTTCCCCCGTAGATATTTTGCTTCGTTAAATTCCATGTTCAGGAACGCTCATTTAAAACTCCCAATATTTTTCAACCACACAAGCACCGAAGAGACATACTGTGCAGACCAGTACACCGGTTTAGAGTAAAGACAATGGTCTTATTTACTGTTTGGCCATTCATTCCACCTTAAGTCCGAAGGCCGAGAATGAAGTCACATATTTACATGTAGAAGTAACAGAAAAGCTTCAATCGCTACTTCAAATATCTGCTGTACATAGAAAAACGAAAAGAAATTCTGAAGCTCGCAGAAAGCTTATACACGTACTGGTCACTGAATTAGAAACTTTTATTCAATACCGGGATGGATCTCCTTTAGCCCTATGCGATATGGCATAGATTCCATACAGTGTTGGAGTGCATCTACGTCTATACCATACCAGGCGTTCACCAGACAGTCCTTTAACTGGTTCAGATTTGACGGAAGAGGACTTTGCTCTCGAATCTGTCTTTTTAACATGTCCTATGCATTCTCAATGGGGTTCAGATCCGGACTCTGTAGTGACCAGGGAAGATGGTGGAATTCTCCGTCACGCTTGCTGAACACATCTTGCTCGACGGACGAAACAGCCGTCACCTGCTGTATTGTCGTCCACAAAACAGCCGTCACCTGCTGTATTGTCGTCCACGAAACAGCCGTCACCTGCTGGATAAAAAGTCAACATTGCAGGATGAACTTAATCGGCAATAATGTTCAGATAATCGTAGGACATCCGACATTCCAGTAATATCAGGGGACCCGTTCCGTACCAACAGAACATGCTCCGCACCATGGTGCCATCTCCAGAACCTTGAGTTGTGTTTACAAAGCAAGTTGGGTCTCTTGCTTCATGGGGCTCCTGCCAAATTCTCTGCATTCCGTCGATGCAGAACAAGGCGTACCGCGATACACTCAGATATTGGTCGGAAACAGCCTTCATTGAATGCTCAATTGCTGCACACAGAAAAGTCTTGTTGCTGCCCAAAGAAAGTCTTGTTGCTGCCCAAAGAAAGTCCTGTTGTTGCCCAAAGAAAGTCCTGTTTCTCCGTACAAGTCTTCTCAGATGACGGCGATCTCTTTCCTCACAGATTGCCGTGGCGCCACAGTTACGCCTATTACACTGCCGGAAAGTGAAAAAAGACACCAAGAAGGAATTGGCGGACGATCATGAAATTTACATATGTTAATGGGGTCGAGTTTACGTAGGTGTGATGTTAATTTCGGGACCAACCGGTGAGCGCTTACGCCACAGCACGGCATAATATGCAAATTATCGTCGGTGGTATTTAAGGAGTACGGCGAAGTGAATGTAATCAGTCGTCGGCGTACGGACACGTGCGAAGACCCTGAAGAAGCTGCAATGCCTGGACATGGAAGACGTGTACGATTTCAGCAGTTATCGGACTTTGAGCGAGGTCATCTAGTCGGACTCCATGAGGCCGGGTGGTCGTATTGCTGTATTGCGGAGCGAATTGGACAGGAAGTATCGGTGGTGGTACGATGGTGGCGTAGATGGTCCGAGGAACATTCTCACACGAGAAGACGTGGAACCGGGAGTCACAGACGGACTGATGAGCGGACCGATCGACGTATAAGAAGAGCAGCGTTGTCAAGCAGAACATCCACTGCGACGCAAACCTGAGATGACTGTGCGAACAATCCGCAACCGTCTACTGGATGCAGGACTACGTGCACGTGTGACTCTGGCATGTGTACCTCTGACTCCAGCCCACCGTCAGGAACGGCTGCAGTGGTGTCGCCAACGTCTGCACTGGAGAACGCAATGGCGATCTGTCGTGTTCAGCGATGAAAGCAGATTCTGCTTGGGAGCCTCCGATGGCCGTATGCGTGTTCGCAGACGCACAGTGGAGCATCTCCACCCTTCTTGCATCCGCCAGCGACACACAGGGCCTACACCGAATTTCCAAGTGTGGGGAGCGATCATCTATCACTCCCGTACTCAACTCGTGTTTGAACCGGGTACGTTAAACAGCACCTCCTACATCAACAACATCATTCAGCCCGTTGTTGTGCCATTTGTAAGGTCGGTCCATCGTGGTGTTTTCCAGCAAGATAACGCACGCCCACACACGACACGTGCAACGCAACATGCACTTCAGGGTGTGAGATAACTTTTGTGGCCTGCACGTTCACCGGATTTGTCCCCCATTGAGCGCGTGTGGGATTTTATGGGACAACGACTTATCCGGTCTCCACGGCCAGCCACTACCATCCCCGATTTACGCGTCCAGGTTGAGGATGCTTGGAACTCAATACCCCAAACTTACATCCAACATCTGTACGACAGACTCCATGCCAGAATTCCACAGTGTGACGCAGTTCATGGCGGTTCAATCTCGTACTAACCATGTTACATGGAAATGTTATTTTTCAGTTTACCAGCAAATACAGCTGTATTTTGCCATAATGTTTTGATCACGTTATCCTCTGTATTCCGTTATTATGCTGTATGAATTTCGTTGGTATCAGACGTCTCCTTCTTGGTGTTCTTTTTTCACTTTCCGCCAGTGTAGATAAGCAATGTGAGTTATTTTTCCACTATCTAAAGACCCGGGATATCTCACCTTTTGAGAAACCAGTCAACTCTGCTGTTTTCAAAATCGTCACTTCAGCCAGACGGGCACCCACGATATGCCCTTTATCGAAATCCAAAAGATCCTTTGTTTATCCCCTTGTGATCAACACTACTGACAAGCAGCAGTCTTAAATAGTTGCCTAGATCACGTGGTGATGCACGTGGCCTCGTATTTTGCATATACAGTGAGTACGTGGAATGTACGTGCATCTGCATAAAGATTTCTAATTCAGTGGCAGGTGTGTGTACTTACCTTCAATGTAATTATTTGTAACTTAAAAGCTTCTAACAACTAATATAAATAACTAGAAACCAGGGCCGTGGCTACCGAAAAGCATAAGGGGGAGGAGACGGCTGCCCTCCTAGAATGTGTGACGTTAACTTTCATTTTTAGTTCCTTTTCCTACGTAAATTTGAGTTTGTTCTCTTTTACACTTTCCAAACTTAACGTTATGTCTTTTCCCTCAAACGAAAATACTGTTGGCAACACCCTGAGGTCGGAATAAGAGTGACGCATGTGTGGCCGGATAAGAACGATAGATAAAAAGACAATGCAGCGATTGTTTAAAGAGAGATGTTGGATGGTGAACGTTAATGCTTCCTTTAGATACGCGACTGCTTAATTGCCGTCTGAGTATTTGTGAAGGTTTTTTTTTTTTTGATTAGAGGTTTAACGACCACCGTGAGCAACTCAATGGGCTATAAGCAGTCGCCCGTTCCTAATTTAGGGTCACTGGTTCCAGGGAAGGGAGAGAGCCAGTGCCGTAAGACAAACACAACATCCATGCCACACCGGGATTTGAACCCGGACCCCGTTCGGACGAATGATCAGAGGCCATCGCTTAGACCACTGCGCCACCGGGGCGGCTTTGTGAAGGTTACGTGTTCCACTTTAATAACAGTGTTGGGTCCTAGTGGATATTAATTCTAGTTCCAGTGTTGTGTAGTTAATTGATTGTGTATATTAACCCAAGTTTTCGTGATCTCACCTTGTTGAAGTGCAAATAATCAAGTGCCCATTGACAGCAATAAAGGATTAGCTGTAAGTAACAACTTCCTGACTTTATTTGAGTGACTCGTATTTCACTATAGGTGAAGTTTTGATCTTTGTAGTGTTTTGGTAAGTCAGCTACACCCAAACGCTACAAATGGTTGTCCCAGGAGCTTAAATTGATGCCCTGAATGGAGAAACAAAAAAGAAATACTCAATGTGTGAATAAATTTACTGAAAATCGTAGCTTGAAAAAAAAAGTTATACACTTTAGTATTATCTTCTTCAAAGATTTTAGTTAGCCGCATACAGTAGTCTGAGAAGCTAATCAGGCTACAGAGCAACATACTCTGTGAGGTGTGGACCCCGCATACACACGAAAGGAATTGTCTCAAACAATGGAGAGAGGTCGAGCCACAATATTGGGATAACCTCCTACTTTTGACGTCAACAGCGCGTAGCCAATGAAAGAAGGCACGTGTCCTGAGCTGGCTTGGAGGGTATATAAGGTGTGCTGTAGGCATTCTGAAAACATATTACGCGTTGCTTTCATGGATAAAAGGAGCTATTTATCAGATTTGCAAAAAGGGATGATTATCGGCTTTTCCGGCCAAGGTGGCAGTATTTCTGAAACAGCGCAGTTCGTGAATTGTTCACGTACTGCTGTGGTTAAAGTGTATCGTGATTGGAGAAATGGCACGATTGAAAATAAGCGATGTGGAAACTGCGGAGCACCACGTGCCATTTATGTGAGAGGTGAACGTAGGCTTCGAAGGTGCACGAGGGCCGACCGACACGCTACAGTGGAGCAACTCACTGGCCGAATGAACCAGGAGTGTCTAAACCGACGACAGTTCAGCGAATCCTGCTGCGTATGGAGGTTCGATGCAAACGGATGGTCACTGCACCTATTCTAACGAAGGTGCAACGGCAGAAAAGGCTTACATTTGAACGGCAGTATTGGAATTCAACCTCCGCTGATTGGCAAAGGATTGCCTTTGCCGACGAGTCACGTTTTCTGTTTAATCGAACGGATGGACGTTGGCGTATAAGGCGAGAAACATCGGAGAACAAACACTCTTCAACCAATGCTGGAAAAACACAAGCTGGTGTGTTCAACATTATGGTATGGAGAATGTTTTCGTGGCATTCTCCGGGTCCACTCATACCTATGGAAGGCACTATAGACCGAATTCGTTATGAATCCATTCTTGCAAACCACGTACACCCATACATGCTGATTGTCTTCCCTGGACGGATGGGATCTTCCAGAACGACAATGCGACGTGTAGTACAGCTAGAAATGCCCGAGAGTGGTTGGAAGAGTACGATGAAGACTTCAAAGTACTTCCCTGGCCTCCTAATTCCCCACACTTAACCCCAATTGCGCATCTGTGGGACCACCTCGATCGTGTTGTTCGCTCTATGAATCCTCCACCACGCACCCTCCAGCAGCTGTCAGATGCACTGCAGTCAGCATGGCTCCAAATACCTGTGAATAGCTTCCAGCACCTTATTGCGTCACTCCCAGCCAGTCTAGCTGCTGTCCGCGCTGCACACGGCGGTTATTCTGGATATTAGCTGGTGGTCACAATAATGTCACTCGACCGTGTGTAACAATATGTGGATGTGCATAACTTTCGTGATTTTTCCGAATACTCTGTAGGGGTGAAGAGCTACATAGTCATCTGTGCTCTGTCGCAGAAAGTCCTTCCGAGAGCTTAATTTTGAACGGAATTTTCCAACTCCTACTCCGAAAGCATACTCCTATTGGTACGTTTACTGCCTGATACTCATTCGTTCTATGATGGCTTCTGTTTTATTCTGCATTTCTGCAGCGTGCTGTGTTGTTGGCGTTCACACAACTTTTACATTTTACTTAATATTTATTTATTTATTTTTTGATGAAGCGTTCAACGACCACCGTGAGCAACTCAATGAGCTATAAGCAGTAACCAGTGGCCCATTTAGGGCCACTGATTCCAGGGAAGGGAGACAGCCAGCGCAGTAAGACAAACACAACATCCATACCTCAGCGGGATTCGAAACCGCACCCATCTCAGACGAATGGTCAAATACCAGCGCTTAGACCACAGCGCCATCTGGGCGACGGCCTTGATGTTTGCGACTGTGGACTCTTGGGTTTAACCGAGATCTCGCATTTTTAGTAAAATTATGTCAAAAACCGGAAATGCGATTTTTGAATAATATTAATAATAATACTTTCCCACTACGGAAGTACGAGAAAGGAGGAACTTTTGAATTCGATGGGGCGTAATTTCAAGTTTTGCCCCTCCTTTAGGAAAGCTTGATCCAGCCCTGCTGGAGACCAAAAGTCAGCTGATGAGATGCCCTTTGAAGTTTGTTATAGAGCGTGGAATGTTACATTCTAGTCACCGAAGTTAAACAGCTTCAGTTATTCTTCGAGAAGCTCTGAAACATCTTGGCTTTTACTGCTGGAATGTTTCAGTTTTTTCGCTCTACTGATTTTGCTTGGGGTAGGAGCTAAAACTAGCATTTGGTCCCTTTATGCTTCAGATCACAAATTTTGCGAGAAAGCCCAACGGACAGAGATGGCAACGGGTCACGGGTCAACGGGTTGAAAATTTTTTGGGAGTCCAACGGGTCGGGTCAAGGTGCTTCTGACCCGATTTTGACCCGGTTTTATTCCCGTTTAATTTTTTGAAAGAGAAAAATATATTCCAAAGGAAAATGCGCGTTGTCGAATTCTGTAGTGGTGCACACGGAGTGAATAATGATTTGCCATGCAAAAATATTGTCGTCTCTTTCTTAAAGCAACGAAGATTTCCACCGACCGACGTCAGACACACCGACACCATATCGTAAAAAGATACTTCATTTGCGTTCTTTTACAGTGCGATTGTCCAGTGCAAGGTACAGGCAAACGTCATTCGCCTGCTTCTCAGCTGATTCACTCTCTCCCGTGCGAAGTTCACTGTATGACTAGGAGTTACTTTTCACATCGCATCTTTTACATTGAGCATTCAAAGGTTTTCGATTGATGTGCTAACATCCCGTTCCCATGACATGTCATGTCGAAATTAACTCCTTATTTGTTAATATGGGTGGATTTAATATTGAGAAGGTTAAGAAAGCCGTCGAGGAGAACAATAACGAGCTTGTTGAAAACCACAAGAGGAAGAGTGAATGCTGGAAATTGTTTCGTCTCATTAAGGAACCGGTGAATAATTCTGTGTTGTTTTGGTCTTACTTGTTGTTCAAAATGTGGAAAGTGTATATTACACTTTAGTGATAATCAAGTCTTCAATTTTGTCTGCGCTTACAATTAAATTTTAGATATTCTTAAAGATAGCTTTTACATTGTATTTTTGTTTTAATATTGATTTTTTGCGGACAAAATACATTTGTGTAATCGTAAATAATGATTCCCATTTGTAATATACTCCCCATGGTCACGGTTATAGTCAGCCACTACTTCTGGATTACGCAAAATAATGGCACTAAAAATGGCAGCAAAATTAGGCAAGTAACCAAATTTTATTATTAAAAAAGGATTTCAGTTATTAAATATCAAGCAGTTATTGGAATGAATATATATACTACATTTATATATATATATATATCATCATCATCATCGTCAACCATTATTTATCAATCCACTGCTGGACGAAGGTCTCCCCAAGTTTCTTCCACAACGGTCTGTCTTGTGCCAGTCTCCTGACAAGAATAATGAAGTGGGATTAAATATGAACTTTCAGAAAACAAAATTAGATATACAATTTTTTTACAACAAATGAGTACTTAAAGATTGATGGGGGAATCTGTA
Organism: Macrothele yani; assembly: GCA_039090855.1. Taxonomy (NCBI): domain Eukaryota; kingdom Metazoa; phylum Arthropoda; class Arachnida; order Araneae; family Macrothelidae; genus Macrothele; species Macrothele yani. The sequence continues at coordinate 28,554,372 of CM077015.1, forward strand.
GGTAACAGGTATCTAGCCAGGGTCACATTAATGAAGAAATTAATCGGCGTATAAAATTTAGCTTTTGAAAGAAACAGTACAATTTTCAAGAGCAATATACCATTATGTCTTACAAGAAAAGAGTTTAATCAATGCATCCTTCCAGTTCTTACGCACAGAGCAGAGATTTTGGACTTTTGCTAAGAAAGACAAAGGCTGTAGACAACTGAAAGAAGCATGCATGCTTGGTGCAACGAGGTAAGATAAGAAGAGGAACTCGTGGATCAGGAAAATGACAAAAGTGGAAGACATCATTGATCAGAGTAAAATCCCTGAAATGACAATGGACTTGACATATTGCCAGGAGAACGGACAACCAAAATTTTAGACTGGATACTAAGGGACAGGGAAAGATCCAGAAGATCACGTGGGAGATCAGTGGATGATATTCGAAAGCATGCTGGAGTGACATGGAGGAGACTGGCTCAAGACAGACCGCTATGGAAGAAATTTGGGGAGACTTTCATCCAACAGTGGATGGAAAATTGTTGATGGTGATATATGTATATATAAAATGCACGGCCAGGCCAGATCTCTATAGTAGCTTCAATTTCTGAAGGTCAGTTAGTAAGAGATTTTGCCCCCAAGAAACTTGGCTATTTTCCAGAATTATTGATTACGTGGAACCGTCAGCACGATTTAGGAAATATTTATTTAAAAAATTGAAATATCTGCATGTAAAACCCAAAACAAATTGTATTTAAAAAATAAAATTTGATTATATAATCCCTTTCGCCCTTTTTTCCTTAAAGATATTGAGTCCACACTAGATGTAAACACCATTTCGCATTCCCTTGAACTCCATTGATTTTTCCATCAGGAGAGGCAAATGCGATACCAACGGCAGGTTGTTCATCTTTTCTGCCGAACAAGTTTCAGTCAGTGAGCGGTCGAGAGTCGGAGTTAACTACGTTCGCGAATCTACACTGTCTGCTGCCCCTTCGTTTTGAGGGGGAGATATTAAATATGAAAGCTTCTGCGCGGGAGCTTAATAACTTTGAGCCGTCGACCACATCTGACTTGGCTGCATCAGATTCCGTTACACTTTGGAACGTGCGCGAGATTAACTTCGTGCTGTATTAATAACACCAATGACGCTCCCTCTGAAATGTTGTCCCTCAAAACAACCCTAAACTGTTGTTGCTAATTTATTGTGATAACCCAACTAACGCGCTCCGTAGGCAATCACAACTGCTGAGGCATGGGTTAAAGCTTTTCCACGTGGCTTTGGGTTTCATTCCTGAGTTTACGAGCGGGAAATAAAAGGGTTGTAAGGATCTGACAGCCCTTCTTTACAAATGAATAAACTTCTCGTGGAAAGGGGAAATAATAGTAAGAGAATAAATTATCGGGAGTAACAGAATATTTATTCATTTATTACCAACATGTGGGATCCATTTTGCATAGTTCTGTATACCAGATAGCAAACTGCAGTTAAATACGTATAACAAGGGACGGATTGGCCTTACAGGGACATTGAGCACACTCGAGAAATAGCTCATTTTTCATATTCTTTTGCCTGGATTTTTAAAAAACCTTATTTTTGGTATTCGTGAATAATGATTGTTAGCTTTATTTGAGCTTTATTTTTGTCTGGAAAGTGATTTCTTTAAAAATAACCATTTTCCTTCGATGTACATGTTGCACGTTCGCTCTGAAATGACACAGCAAAATTCTCTTCAGCTCTGTGAGAAAAGTGCAGCTGGACAGAGCACGCGGTCATAAATTACACAGTAAAAAAATTTCTGAAATTCACGAGCCACTTTCCGTCATTTCTTTCGCGAATTAAAGAAGCATATCTCTGATACAATCTTTTCCGTGAAATGACGGAAAGAAACTTGAATTTCACGGCTTTTTCGTACCACGGGAAAATTCTGAATTTTCTGAAACCTTGCCGCAGTTTCTTTCTTATACTGACGGTAAATTACAGTTTTAGAGATATGTTAACGGAAAATTCTTAATTTTCTGAAACCTTTCCGCAGTTTCTTTCTTATACTGGCGGTAAATTACAGTTTTAGAGATGTGTTAACGGAAAATTCTGAATTTTCTGAAACCTTTCCGCAGTTTCTTTCTTATACTGACGGTAAATTACAGTTTTAGAGATGTGTTAACGGAAAATTCTGAATATTCTGAAACCTTTCCGCAGCTTCTTTCTTATACTGACGGTAAATTACAGTTTTAGAGATGTGTTAACGGAAAATTCTGAATTTTCTGAAACCTTTCCGCCGTTTCTTTCTTATACTGACGGTAAATTACAGTTTTAGAGATGTGTTAACGGAAAATTCTGAATTTTCTGAAACCTTTCCGCAGTTTCTTTCTTATACTAACGGTAAATTACAGTTTTAGAGATGTGTTAACGGAAAATTCTGAATTTTCTGAAACCTTTCCGCCGTTTCTTTCTTATACTGACGGTAAATTACAGTTTTAGAGATGTGTTAACGGAAAATTCTTAATTTTCTGAAACCTTTCCGCAGTTTCTTTCTTATACTGACGGTAAATTACAGTTTTAGAGATATGTTAACGGAAAATTCTGAATTTTCTGAAACCTTTCCGCAGTTTCTTTCTTATACTGACGGTAAATTACAGTTTTAGAGATGTGTTAACGGAAAATTCTGAATTTTCTGAAACCTTTCCGCAGTTTCTTTCTTATACTGACGGTAAATTACAGTTTTAGAGATGTGTTAACGGAAAATTCTGAATTTTCTGCAACCTTTCCGCAGTTTCTTCCTTATACCGGCGGTAAATTACAGTTTTAGAGATGTGTTAACGGAAAATTCTGAATTTTCTGCAACCTTTCCGCAGTTTCTTCCTTATACCGGCGGTAAATTACAGTTTTAGAGATGTGTTAACGGAAAATTCTGAATTTTCTGCAACCTTTCCGCAGTTTCTTTCTTATACTGACGGTAAATTACAGTTTTAGAGATGTGTTAAAGGAAAATTCTGAATTTTCAGAAACCGTTCCGCAATTCCTTTCGTATATTAACGGAAAAAGTCCGTTCTCACTTTTTCCCTATCCGTATGATGAGAAATTACGGGTAATAGGAGCGATTGGTGAGAATACTTGAGGTTTGATTAACTTTTAAAATACAACCGTTTGTCGAATTTTGAAGTTCCGTAGCGAGATCGGATATTGTAGATGAATTTTGTTTATTGTGGCACAGGATATTTCTTCTCCTATCTCCTATTTTGTGCACCAGCTATTTATTACATATATTGTGTTACTGTAAGAAATCGGTTACTTAATTTATTGTACAAATGATTATACGATGTCTATGTATCAGTCTTTGGCAACTTAAGACAACAGCTATTATAGCTATCAAGAGTGAATTTTGTATTTAGGAGGTGTTTTTTGTGAAATAATACTATAAAAAGTACATTTCACCTTTTTAAAAGATAACTGAAAGTCACTGTCAGTTTTAAAAAATCAAGTTGCGAAGCATTTTGTTGCTTCGAAAAATCCCTCATATTAATGACAAAAAAGTTTATTGTCACGCAATTTGTTTTACGATGTACGTGATCCGAGTTTCTGAGTGACTGTGGCTCAGTGGTTAAAGGCGTGCGTTACCAGTTGAGCAGCGCGGGTTCGATCCTGACTGGAGCGGAAGGGTTATCTGGGGAAAGGGCTGAAAAATGCCGGGTTGTCGGTTTTGCGGAATTTCAGTTTAAAGTGGACGTCAAGTAATTTTGCTTCTTATACTTCCAATGGAAAAACTTCTGTAAACATTTTCTTCACAATTAATGCGTTCCCAAGGATGAAAATTTGAGCGTCGATTAAAATAGCTTCATATTATAACATGGAAATATTAATATTTTCTAAAACATAACCATAATGATATTAAAAACCAATAACTTTTCTTTTGGTGGTGTTGAAACAAGAAAAAAGATGGCGCGACCTGTACTTTGATGACGTCAGTAGACAAACAAATGTTGGATTGCATAATTATGGTTATGTTTTGGAAAATATTAAGTATTCCAAGTTATAAAATGAATCTACACTGCTGGCCACCCAAAATGTAACACCAAGAAGGACACGAGATAGCAAAGCCAGATTTACTGGACACATAACAACAGATACAAAGATGAAACGATTGAGCTTACAGGCCCGTGCGACTTGCGGAACACGCAGACATCAATAGTTCGTGTGGCCCCCATGGCTGGCAATAACAGCCGCTACACGCCTCGGCATCGAACGAAGGAGGCTTTGGATGTGAACTTAGGTTATGTCGGTCCAGGCTGCTTCCACACGTTGCCACAGTTCATCAGGCGTAGCCGCGGGTGGTGCTTGCAGGGCCACTCGGTTGCCGATCAGCAACCAGACGTGTTCGATGGGTGATATATCGGGAGAACAGGAGGGCCACTGCAGCAGCGACACCTGGGGGACCATGAAGAGTTGTTGCACGATGCGTGCCACGTGCGAGCGCGCATTGTCCTGTTGAAACGTGGCCGCTGTCAGGTCCTGCTGGTAAGGGAGGACTACAGGCTCCAAAACGTCGGAGACGTAGCGGTGGCTGTTGAGTGTACCGTCGATGCGTACCAGAGAAGTGCGGGTGTCATATCCAATTGCGCCCTAAACCATAACGCCAAGAGACGGACCGGTATGGCGATGCATAATGCAGGCGTCATACAGTCTCTCGCCACGGTGCCACCACACGCGGATTCGACCATCATGCTATTGCAGGCAGAAGCGGGATTCGTCGGAGAAGACAATGTCGGGCCATTCCGTAGTCCACCTGCGGCGTACAACGGCCCACTGCCGCCGCACTCGCAGGTGGTTTAACGTCAATGGTGATCGGAGCAATGGGCGCCGTGCGACAAGTCCCCGCTCCTGCAGACAACGTCGAACGGTACGTGCTGACACAGGTTGTTGCGCAACACATCGTAATTCCTGCGCTAACTTTGGTGATGTGGCGGTGCGAGCCGTCAATACTCGCCGCACAACATGCCGGTCCTCTTGCTTGGTGGTGTGCCGCGGTTGCGGCAATCGCTCACGTCGGTCCGTCCGTCCCTTTTGCACCCACCGAATCCATACTCGCCTCACTGTGGCTGGATGTCGTCCCACACGGGCACCGATGTCTCGGTACGATAAACCGCTGTCGCAATAAGCCCCTATTCGTCCTCTGTCGAACTCCGAAACGTGTTGGAATGACTGCCGTATTCTGCGACGAGGCATCAGAAAGCTTCATACGCACAGTTCGGCAGCACAACACACTTCCACTACTTACACCCCGCCTTCTGTGCAACTTTCTTATAGTGCTTCTCGGTGGCGTACCGGGCGCACATGATTTGCATATGCCCTGCAATGCTAATCGTTTGCACGTCCTCTCGCGGGCGACGCATGCTGCGAATTTCAGGCCAATCGGATGCTTCCTTCTTGGTGTTGCATTTTGGGTGGCCAGCAGTGTATTTTAACCGATGTTCAAATTTTCATCCTTGGGAACGCATTAATTGTGAAGAAAATGTGTACAGAATTTTTTCCATTCGAAGTACAGGAAACAAAATTACTTGACATCCATCTTAAATACGAAAAAAACTTGAAATGAAATGGAATTTCTGGCTACAGAAAATCTGTGAAAATACGGGTTAAAATAAACCGGCACTTTTGACAACGGAAATTTCTGAAAAACACGTATACCTATAGGTAACTTTGCTGCACGTTATATTCAGAAAATTGCCGTGAATGCACCCAACATATTTTTTGCAGTGTAAATAAGCTAAAGGTAACTACAGTTACAAGAAGTTCTCCGAACTTAGAGCCCTGGGTCATTGGTAGATCCTACTGTCCTTTTGTAATCTTGAAGGATACACTAATACCTATAGCGATGGCCCATTATTCCCACTCCGTTCTCCACAGACTGACACAGAGCAATTTTCCCCTAGAGATTTTCCTAAATTCGGGTTCCATTTATCTTAAATTCGAGAGAGCGGCCTGTTATTCTTTTAGATAATTTATGCTATGCATCTTTCGCATGTCAAGGTCTTTGTGGGTGTGAAATAAAACGAGTGATACGATAGTATACACTTACTTCTGTATTTATTCGCGTTACTCACGATTACACAGAGCCACAGTAAGGTACATACTACGTGGAATTAAATCATAACAACAAACAATAAGGTTTACTAATTTCCGACATTGAGTGGTACTTAGGTAGGTGGATTAATGAATGTTATTGTCATAAAACCAATGAAAGAAGATATGTGAATCATAAAAGCAGATATCATAAAAGCAAAAATAGGCGGCAATAGTAAGTATTTCGACTGTTTAGTTTCACAAAAACAGTACTTTTACTATTATGCATACTATTTAGATTTAAAGGAACGTAAGAAATGACGCTGAAAACAAATGAAATGTGATATAGCTACGAAAGTCCATTTGCGCATGCCCAAGCAAAAATCTGACCTCACGATAGAAAGAAAAGCTGAATCATGTGTTAAGACAGGTTGATTGGTAACTTTTGGTCTAGGATTTCCCATCGTATTATACATCTTTTTAAAGCCAAGTTTCGCTACGACGCACCATTTTCATGGCATCAAAACCGCATTTTTGCAATGGCTTTTAACACATTTAGTTTCAGGTTTTCGTAATTTACGTAGATTGCAATGACATATTGTTATGTTTATGTAAAACGTAATGAAATAATGTTCGGCGATAGTTTAGTAAAATACATTGTTGAGTACCGATGAAATTAACCATTGCTGCGTCACTTCATGAAACAGCACTCAGAAATCATATTTCGTCAGTGATTTTGAATACTTCTGTTACCCATTTCCGTTGCATAGAAATTTTTTGCATTAAATTTACTTTACTGCTGTCGAGAAAAATGCATAGTATAAAAAAAAATAAACAACGATTTATCAGCACTAGTTCACGGATACGGCCGTAGCTAGTGGTAAATTCCAGAAGAGGCTTATTTAATTATTGCAAGCGTCATTTTCTTGTAGGACTTCCGTCCACAGTGAGTAGATTTTAGGTCCCAGCCACCTAGAGCGAGTTCGCCTTTTGGGCAAGACGCAGAGTAAGCTTAGCGACTTTGACAGAACAGTTTGTAGTGAGATCAAAGAACAGTAGATGGCGCCACCGTACAAACACGATGTTGCACATAGAGGGGTGAGAGAATTTCAGGGTGGGCATAGGAAAGGATACCCATTTAGTCCAGCCTGGGGGCCGTCACTTAACGTGCTCGTCCGATGCACGGCGGATATTTAGTGATTGTTAGCAAATCACACCACCTCCGCAAGATCAGCCCAGGATCGAACCTGAGGACCTTGCATTGGTAGTCTGAACTGCTAACCACTCAGCCATTCGCGGCTCTTCCAGAAGGGGCTGAGAAAATTTTACTTATATACACTGTATTGACCAAAAGTCACCGGACACGTAGAAGAGAAACACAACATAGCATTTATTGACTTACATTAGTACGGTGTCAGTCCACCTTTGGCCTTAATGCATGCACTGAACCTTCGAGACATGCTTTCGACAAGGTTTTGGAACACAGCGATAGGTATGCGCTTCCATCCAGTACATAATGCTGCCGCTAACTGTTGCTTAGTAGTAGGCCTTGGTTCCAAACTTCTTATGCGGCGCTCTAATTCATCCCATAGGTGCTCTATGGGATTGAGATAAGGGTTCTGTGCAGGCCAGTCCATACAACGATACGGGATTATTGTCAAACCACGCCGTAACAGTTCTTGCTTTATGGCTCCGTGCATTATTCTGCTGGTACCAACAAGGCTCGGTTTCATAGTATTGCCACAAAGTTGGTAGGGCATAATTGTCCAGAATATCGAGATCGACGTGCTGGTTAACAGGTTTCTCAACGATAACCAATGGGCCGGGACCATACCACGAAAAACAGCCCCTCACGAGTACACTGCCAGCTCCAAACTTGACCGTAGGAACAGGACACTGTGGTAAATAGCGTTCCCCCGGCAACCGCCATACCCACACACGCTCATCAGACTGATGAATCGTGCATCTGGATTTATAAGTCCATAGGACCAGTTTCGATTGATCCACGGTCCACGATAAATGTTCTTTGCACCATGCTAAACGACGAGTAGCATTCCGTGAGGAAGTGAAAAGCTTATGAGCAGCCGCATGACCACGGTAACCCATTGAATGAAGTTCTCTGGGAATGGTACTGGTACATACCGAGATTCCAGCATTTTTACTCACCTGTACACTGAGGTCTTGTACAGTACTCCGTCGATTAGCTGTAACGACTCTCCTGAGGCTTCGACGTCCTCTGTCACTGATTTTCTTTGGTCTGCCGGTACTTTTGCTGCTTCAGGCACGCCATGTGTCTTCCACTTATTCAGTACATCCAAAACAGTTGACATGGGCGGAGGCACCAACTTTTGAAAAATATTGGGTGCGCTCAAAGACTTGAGTTAGAATTTTATAAAAAAAATCTCATTAACCCTCCTTTATATAGATCCTGATATTTATTTTCATACCATGGATATGACTACGGAAAGAATATGATATAGAAAGCTAAAATATAAATTGGAGATCTAACACAAAGATTGTGAAATGTTGGTAATAAACATCACTAAAATATATGCAGTTAGTAATTAACCCTACATTGTATACATTAATTCTACAATTATTTTTCATGTAAATAGAAATAAAAATAAATATACTTATTTGTATAAAAATATATTTATACTAATTATTTAAAGAAATACAAGAATATAAATACCGAATAATACTTTGAAAATAAGTTTTTTGAAAATAAAATTCAAGCATTGTAGCGTTAAATCGTAAGAAAGTGTTGTTTAGCATAATTAGCATAAATTCTTGAACGTTTATAATTATGTAAACATTTCTTACACTTGGGGACTTTTTTTTTTTTTGAGTGGAGGTTTAACGACCACCGTGAGCAACTCAATGGGCTATAAGCAGTCGCCCGTCCATAATTTTGGGTCACTGGTTCCAGGGAAGGGAAAGAGCCAGTGCCGCAAGACAAACACAACATCCATGCCTCGCGGGATTCGAACCCGGATCCCTTTCGGACGAATGATCAGAGGCCATCGCTTAGACCACTGCGCCACCCGGGCGGTAACTTGGAGACTTGACGTCTTCCTAAAATAAAATAGATTGTGGATTCACTATTCACCATTATTTAGCACAGCGTGTTGCAAATGTGTTTCTCCTGACTGCACTTCTCCCTAACAATTCATCGCAAACATCTTCTAAATCCAACTTTTCAGCGCTGTCCTTATGTAACCTTAAAACAGCAATGTGATTAAGTTTTTTCTGGGACATAATGGAACACAAAAATGTCTTTAGTCTTTTGAAAGTGGAAAAAGATCTTTCGGATGTGGCTGTTGAAACTGGCATTGTCAGAGTTAGACGTAGAAATTTCATGAATTCAGGCCCAATGTTACGAAGAACATTCAACTTCAGAAATTTTACTACATCATCAAAAGTTCTTAATTCGATACACAACATTTCAGTACTGCCACACACCATATTCCTCTGTGATCATAAGATATCATAGTCGTGAATATCATCATTGAAAACACACCTGGCATCATCTATTTTTCCGATAATAAAATTTCCCACTGTGTCTAGAATTTCACTCTCCTGGAAACGTTCTTTAAGGGATACATTCACACAATCTATAAATTCGTAGAATTTGCACTCAAAATACTTTTTCATATCAGTAAATTTAATGCAGCGTGTGCTTATGATCGGCTAGGTGGCGAGACAGCTTCCTTTTGCTTGGGGACCCTTGGTTCCGACAGTTCAAGCTCACAACCTCTTCTTGTAGTTTTCTCCCAGAACATTTCAGAATTATCACGAACGGCTTAGAATGTTTTATGACGTAGAAGTCCTTTCGTACTTCTACGTTATTTTAAAAACATAACCATAAGATGAAATAGTTCCTAAATTCAACCTTAACGGCCAGACGAAACATGTAAACAACAGAAGTCAAACTTACGGAAAAGATGCTTTATTCAGGATGTAGCACTTCCATAACAAATCATAACATCACATAGTACTTCGCATTAAACGCTCCACACACCACACAGCACTACACAGCTCTTAACACAACGCTCTACAACACAACGCTCAACTTGCAACACTTCTCCAAGCAACGCTTGCTTACAGCAGTTTAGTCGTCGTTTTTATCTCTCGTTCTTATCTTATATCAGGCATACGTCACGTTCATTCAACCTCAATTATGTTGCCAACAGTATTCGTTTGAGAGAAAAAATATCACGTTAAGAGTGAAGTATAACTGAGAATAAACTCAAGATTTACATAGGGAATCTTGAGTTTATTCTCAGTTATACTTCACTCTTAACGAAACTAAAAAGGAAAGTTAATTTAGAATATACGTCACAGTTTGTATCAAATTTTGAATGAGACAGTTTGCTTTATGAAAGTCAAGGTTTACACTTTGTAGTTTTGCATTTGTTGCATCCGAGGGTGTTACAATATGTGACAGCATATTTAAATAAGCAAAATGTTCAAATGACTCTAGTAGTGATAAGTAACCGGAGGTTTTAATAGCAGCATCACTTTTATCGTTTTCAGAACAATCTGAAAAAAACGAAAGGACATCTTGATAGTTGTCTATCAGAGATTTTAAAATAACGGCCCTGACAGTGAATCGGACAAAAGGTTCTTAAATTTTGTTCTAAATCATATGTGTTGGTGTTTCTTATAACATTAAACCAGTTCAACCTTTTAGAGGACTCCCTTATCATATGGATCAAATCTTTAGTTATATTTAACACATTTCTGCCAGTTGTAATGTGTCTCACGCTGTCTTACGCCACTAAATTTAATGACTGCATAAAGCAATGCAAATACCTTGCTTTTTCGTTGACTTGTAAAATCCTTGCCTGTGCCTCCTTGTATTCCCCGCTTAAATTCGAAGCCCCGTCATAGCACTGTCAACGACAATTGTGGATATTTAGTCCTAGTCTTAATAAAACGTCACTCACAATATTGAATAGACTGATTGCATCTCTGTGCTCATATTTCGTAGAACGCGATGAAGTTCTCTTGCGTCACAAGTTCTTTAGAAACGACACGCAAACATATTGACACGTGCTCTTTTTTTGCCACATCAGTAGTTTCATTCATAAGGAGGCTAATATAACCCGCTTCTTGGAATTCATTAGCCAACGAACGAAGCAGTTTTATTGCCATGATTTCAAGCATTTCGTTTTCTGCGTCGTGTGACACCCACTCATAGGATTCTCTTTCAATATATCGCTTAAGTTCTGGAGAATCTTCACATCGGAGCTTCAGAAGCTGGTACAAAACTACTTGTTTTGTCCTTATGTCCCCGGATTGCAAGTCCCTGCTTTGATAGGTACACTACATTGACAAAAGTCACCGGACACCTAGAAAAGAAACACAACATAGCATTTATTGACATACATTAGTACGGTGTCGGTCCACCTTTGGCCTTAATGCATGCACTGACCCTTCGAGACATGCTTTCGACAAGGTTTTGGAACACAGCGATAGGTATGCGCTTCCATTCAGTACATAATGCTGCCGCTAACTGTTGCTTAGTAGTAGGCCTTGGTTCCAAACTTCTTATGCGGCGCTCTAATTCATCCCATAGGTGCTCTTTGGGATTGAGATAAGGGCTCTGTGCAGGCCAGTCCATACAACGATACGGGATTATTGTCAAACCACGCCGTAACAGTCCTTTCTTTATGGCTCAGTGCATTATCCTGCTGGTATCAACAAGGCTCGGTTCCATAGTATTGCCACACAGTTGGTAGGGCATAATTGTCCAGAATATCGAGGTAGACGTGCTGGTTAGCAGGTTTCTCCACGATAACCAATGGGTCGGGACCATACCGCGAAAAACAGTCCCACACGAGTACACTTCCAGCTCCAAACTTGACCATAGGAACAGTACACTGTGGTAAATAGCGTTCCCCTGGCTGCCACCATACCTACACATGCTCATCAGACTGATGGATCGTGTATCTATATTCATAAGTCCATAGGACCAGTTTCCATTGATCTACGGTCCACGATAAATGTTTTTTACACCATGCTAAACGACGAGTTGCATTCCGAGTGGAGATGAAAGGCTTAAGAGCAGCCGCATGACCACAGTAACCCATGGAATGAAGTTCTCTACGAATGGTACATGTGCATACCGAGGTTCCAGCAATTTTACTCACCTGTACTCTGAGGTCTTGTGCAGTAGAGTACTCCGTCGATTAGCTGTAACGACTCTGCTGAGGCTTCGACATCCTCTATCACTGATTTTCTTTGGTCTGCTGGTACGTTTTGCTGCTTCAGGCACGCCATGTGTCTTCCACTTATTCAGTACATCCAAAACAGTTGACTTGGGTACGTTTAAACGCCTCTCGGTTTCTCTTATGGGCAACCGACTAATATAACACCCAACAATCTTTCCTTTTCTCAAAGTCAATTCTTTCCCGCCGCGACACTTTCACTCAACCTCACAGTGCGATGTGATTGCGGTCAGCTGCAGGCTCGCTTTTATACCGTTTGCAGCTGTACCGCGCATCTTAACATCGCAGCGGATCCGTTTATTTGCTTTTGAAGGTGTGTCCGGTTACTTTTGTCAATATAGTGTATAACAATGATGAAAATATTTTATATACAGCTATACGGGGATTTCGAAGTTCTTGCAACTTTGAAAAATTCAAACTAGGTGCAAAATTCACTCCACTCTGCACTGCCGCAACTTTTGAACACGAGTCTCTGTGACACTGAGAGGTTTCATAGGAAAAGAATTTCCTTAAAGCATGTTTCCAATTGGAAAAGCGAGAAGAAATGAAGCAAGGATCCGCTTTGATGGAAAAACTTAATAGATTTTTAGTATGAGCTTCCTTGCACATTTTACATGATATCACCTTTTTGTTTTCATCGTAAAAAATTCAAAGATGTTTGCCCTACGATGAATTTTGAAAAGTTCTAGCAGCACTCTTGCACTTGATATTATAGAATCACACACTCCGGAATTATTTGAAGACAAACTTGATAAATCAATAATAGCCGGTTTCCGAACCGAAATTAAATCTATAGTATCGGAACTCTGGGCTGTATTGTCCAACCGGGACCGCTTGATTACAAATTTATCCATGATCCAACTTATATCTTATAATCTTAACATGCTTGACAATTACATTAAGAAAACCACACTACACCAATGCATAATTAGAGCAAACACAAATGAACTTCAACTGATTCTTTCCGTGTGAATATACGGAAATTATATATCTGGAGAATATAAATAATTACAACCCGCGAGCCGCGAACTGTCCGCACCTGCTCTCACCAGAACTCAGTGTTTCCAAATGACCCTTTGTTCTCTTCAATTGCCAAGTGTGAACCCCGGCATTGGGACTGGAATTTTCTACCACGGGGCACCACCCTATTCACTGCCAGAAGAGACGTCAGACTGCCTGGCGGCTATCTTGCCCAGGGGAGCCATTAGTAGGGGTATTGCAAGTATTTCTCACAACGTAGGCCGCGGGCGGCCTAGTGGGCAACGTTCGTGACTGCCATGGAAAGGACCCCAGGTTCGATCCCAGGCAGGTACGAATGCTCGATCCACTAAATATCCGCCGTGCGTCGGATGGGCACGTTAAGCCGTCGGACCCCGGGTACTGGCCCCCGGTAATAAATCAGGGCGTCTTCCTCTCCCTTTCTACTTCGCTTCCGTGTCACTTTCCTATCGGGCACTCTAGCCCAAATCTCCTAGCTCCCTATTTCTAAGGGTTGTTTAAGGCCTGGGGTCAGACACTGCCTTTCTAAAATCCTCTACATATGATCATTTGAACCTTTCTCACAACGCTGCAAGAGGATACACAAAAAGAAGCACCACGTGTGAAAATAAGAGATTGTTTTTTAGACTTCTTTTGAGAACTCAGAGAAAGAGGTTGGGTTTCGAACGAGGAGAACCGACAATGGTTCATGTTGCTTCGAATCGCCTAAGTGTTGTAAATTATATGTAAATAATTATATTTGAACTCAAAAAGGATAAAATAGATATTTGAAACTCGTTTAGCCTTGTTACTTGAAACATACATTATATACTTATGTTTTCCATAACACAAGATTAAATATTTTCATAAAGTAATTTGTCTAAAATTTTTTACTATAGTCGCACGTAGTATAGTAGTAATCGTAATAAAACACGGGAACTTATTGGGTGGGATCGGGCCCCACGGGCCCATACAAGTTGGATCCCATGGACTTGGGTATGTTTAAACGCCTCTCGGTTTCTCTTATGGACAACCCACTAATATAACACCCAACAATCTTTCCTTTCTCAAAGTCAATTCTCTCCCGCCGCGACATTTTCACTCAACTTCACAGTGCGGTATGATCGCAGTCAGCTGCAGGCTTGTTTTCATACCGTTTGCAGCTGTACCGCGCATCTTAACAACGCAGCGGATCCGGTCATTTACTTTTGAAGGGGTGTCCGGTGACTTTTGTCAATATAGTGTATATATGTATCCCGGCAGCACCTGCTCTTTTGGTGCCATTAAAGACACCAAGAAAGAAGAGGTACCACGGGGACGGTTTCTTTTTTTTTTTTTTTTTTTTTTTTGAGAATGAAATGATAAATCTGTTTAAACGATCAAGAAGAAATTTGATATTTCTGAGCTTTGTACTGAAAAATGTTTATAATCAGTTTGGTTGAAATTGGACGAACGTATCCATTATATAAGGCGATATCGTTGTTTGTTTCCTCTAGGCTAGGCGATTGAACCCAAAAAGAAAAAAATACGGACAAAATGTTTTTGAAAACTCCACAGGAAAATCATTCAAGGCAGACGGAATGCAACTTACGAAATATTTTTACACGATAAATAGTTAATAAACTATTAATTAAAAGTTGTGTTTACCGGAAGCTTTACATTATTTAAAATATTCCACCGAGAAAAGTGTTTTTGAGCTGACACAGGTGTCTGCAAATGCCATTCATGTCTAATAACGGTATTATGTTTTCTGCTGGGTCTAAACTTTTGAGACATGTAGGTTCATTCCCCTCTTTCGTTTCACGGAACAATATGTATAATTTTTATGCCCAGTGCATGTATTGGCTCCCCATAGCATAGTGTGATGTACGTAGTTTCAAGTGTTTCACTTGTTTTTCAATGTTTGTATTCATTTGCGTCTTATTTTTACGAAGCAACAGAACACAAACTCCAAACTCCTTTGCTTAGTATTTTTCCGTTTTATCGTCGATTCTTTTTTGGTGCCTAAACTTTTGCGACAGACTTCACTGAATACAAAGCATTTCGAAAATAAGTAATCGTAATGAGTACTGGGAAATAAATGGACGGGTATACGGTGTACGATTGCAATAGTTTATCATGGAAGTAAAAGCGACAAATCTATATACGAACTGTATTGCTATGACTTAAACAACCTTCAGTAAAAACATTTCAGTGTTTTAAAATTTCAGAATTTCATCATACATAAGTGGAAAACTAATTTCCCTGAAGAAATAATTCTTCACAAATACATGGAAGGCAATTCAAATATGCCGTATTTTCCCTGTTTCCATGTAGCCACTCCTTCAGAAAACCCGAAAGTAACATTGTCCTGGAGCGGGAATCAAACTGGCATCTCCCGATTTCCAGTCGAGTACGCTATCAGTTACACCACCCAGGACAAGGAAGTTCCAAGCAGATCATTTCAGATCATTTGTAGAGGGATTTTTTAGGAAGGGAGTGTCTGACCCCAAGTCTTAAACAACCGTTAGAATAGGAAGCTAGGCAATTTGGGCTAGAGTGGCCGATAGGAAAGTGACACAGAAGCGAGGTAGAAAGGGGGAGGAAGACGCCCTTATTTATTACCGGGGGGCAGTACCCGGGGCCCAACAGCTTAACGTGCCCATCCGAAGCACGGCGGATATTTAGTAGTTTGAGCGTTCGTACCTGCTTGGGATCGAACCTCAGGTCTTCTCCGTGGCAGTCACGAACGTTGACCACTAAGCCACCCGCGGCCCAAGTTCCAAGCAACTAAAGCTGAACTCATGTAGCTTAGAAATCTGAGAAGTGTTCAGATTTGCGCTTGTCGAAGCAATTATGTGCTCCCTCGTAGCGGCACCACGACCTTTTCTCACATCCGGGGTCGGATGTAGGACACAAGTTCCAGTGCTTCAGAAAACAACATACATAAGTGGGAAACAAATTTCCCTGAAGATATAATTCTTCACCACAAATGATAATTCTTGCTTCGAACGTCCTTGTCCTGGGTGGTATGACAGATTGCATGCTCGAATGGAAGTCGGGAGTTGCGGATTCGATCCCCGCACCAGGGCAATGTAATTTTCAAGTTTTCTGAAGGAGTGGCTATATGGAAACAGTGAAAATACGGCATATTTGTGCCAAAGATCACATCAGATTTTCATGTTGATGGCCCGACGGACATGATCTTAAAGCAGCTGCTTTACCGGATTTTTTGTCTCAGTCAGACCGATATACACTGAAGAGCAATTGAATTAGATTTACCTGTCTAGTAACGTGTAGCACCACCTTTCGCCCTGATGACGGCGGCGATTCGTCTCAGCATGGACTCGACAAGACACCGGAAGCGTTGGGAAGCCATACGGATCCACGATCCCTGAACAAGCTCCCACAGTTCACGAAGATTTGATGGAGGGGGGTCAGAGCCTCGAACAACTCTCTCGATGGCATCCCAGATATGCTCGATGGGATTGAGGTCAGGTGACCTAGCTGGCCAAGGAAGCGAGGTCACGTCGGTGGAGTGTTCATCCAACCATTCGGATACAATTCGGGAACGATGGCAGGGAGCATCGTCTTGTTGCAGGATGAGGTCCTCCAGTGGGATGTTGAAGACGCACAAAAGGGAACAAATGGTCGTCCAGGATATCCCGGTAACGATGACCTGTGAGGGACGATGTCACACGTACCAGGGGTCCCATTTCAGTCTACTTAAACAGTCCCCAGATGAGAATGCAACCCCCACCAGCTTGAAGAGTACCCTGCTGGCAAGAAGGATCCATCGCCTCATGTGGTTTGCGCCGAACTCGTATCCCGCCATCCGCATGTACCAACGTGAATCTCGACTCATTAGTCCAGGCAACATTTTCCCACATGTCTAGGGTCCAGTGGCGATGTTCCCGCGCCCATGCTAATCTTTGCACCCTGTGATGTGCGGTCAGCAGCAGTACCCTCGTGGGACGATGGCTTCTGTACCCCATAGCAAGGAGATGGTTCTGGATGGTGTGGCTGCTTACACGTTTTTGTGCACCAGCGTTAAATTGCCGAGTGATTTCTTGCACTGTGGCCCGTCCATCCGCTGTTACAATGCAAGCCAGCCGACGATGACCCCGCTCATCCACACGCTGTTGTCCACGGCAGTTGGCCCTTGCAGGGATGGTTTTACTGGATTCGATGTACTCACGGTGCACCCGTGACACAGTGGCTCGTGAAAATCCCAGTGCCTGCACGACTTCCGAGATGGAGTGACCCATTCGTCGGGCCCCGACAATTTTCCCACGATCAAATGCGCTTAGATCCTTTGTCTTACCCATACTGCGTCCGACTCTTACTGATTCCCGTCGCATCACTCCTTATATTGTGGAATCGCTGCATACGTCATGTCGTTCCCGTTTACAGGGTCGCACACAGCGCCACATTTGCATAACGCCAGCTGTCTCTAATTCAATTGCTCTTCAGTGTATAGCGCATAAGTGTGATACTGACATTTTTTCATTAATTTCTATTCCAGATTGGCATGCGTTAATTATTTTTACGTTCGTTGAGTCTTTCGTAGGGGAGCCCTCAAAGTTTTCAGGGGAGGCCGAGGCTCTCCTGGCGGCCCCCAAACTACGGGCCCTGTTCACTGGTCAAAATATTGGGTTGACTTAAAGACGTCTACTCACAGAAGAGAAAACAATAGCATTACGCCGTAGGCGATCAGAAAATAAATATGCACATTACTTGCGTAAGAGAATCGCCGTGGCCTGTACACATTTCAACTTTCAGAATGATCTCCCTGGTGATAGAAATCGGGTCTTTGAGGGATTCGGGATTTTTTTGGTCAAAACTGAATTTTTCAAAGGAAAATAACTATCTGGTACAACATCTCGTTTTGAGCCTGATTTAGTGATACATTCGATCCTGAGCGGATTTTTAAAAAAATTTCAGGATTAAATTGTTAAAATTTGAATTTGTTCTACGATGCACCTTTCAAAAGGTCTCTTTTATCCAGGATCTAATAGAAGTTTTTTTTTTTCATGAGGGAATTTATGACGTGTTTCCTTGTAGGTATGTGTACTTTTACAGTGAATTGCAAGACCGGCCTAGTTTAGTGGTCCCAATCCGCTCCTGCATGTAGTCAGGCAACGAAATATAATATTGTCATTGTAAAACTCGCTAGCCCCCAGATTACAAAAAAGTTATTGTAAATATGTATTTATACAGTATATGCATTCCCACATGGAATTTCTTTGTTCGCGCCATTTTCGGGCAGAGCGGAAGAAATCAGCAGGTTTAAGGCTGTTGCTGAAAGATACCCGCGATTAGCTGCATTACAATCAGCTTAATACGTAAGTACTTGAAGTGTGTTGTACCGGTCTTGTTTCACGATGGAATTATCTCAAAAGCGCGTTAAGGAGTGAAACAGAAGCTTAGGGATGCGGTAGGTAGCACCAGGTCGGGAATCCGATGGTGGAGCTTTTCTGAAATTTAGAGAGAGAACGGACACTTTTGACTTGGGAAATGAAAGCGAGACAGACGGGACCGGAGTTTAGGAAAGAGTGGTCGGGTCATGAGAGTTTACGTCGGAGACTATTTGTTTTCCGGAGTGCGCTTGGTATCGGGTCGCGTAGTAGCAGCGAAGGTTTACGGATGGCATGAAGTTCAGGTCTAGTGTTGATAGCACAGACGTGAACGCAGTCCAAGCATTCCATTCACCACTCCGAGAAAAGTCCTAAGCCTCATTGTTACAGCGGAATAAACTGTTAGTCTTTCTTAGTGTTAAAAAAGAGCCTGGACTCTATTTTTCTTCGAGTGCGTGACTCTACTTTGGGAAACGAACCAAAACAAAATTATATGACGGCTCTCGCTGGAGCGTGGCTATAATAAGTAAGAGCTAGAAAAGACTGAGAGTCGTTACAGTCATATTTTTGTTTACAAATTTAATTCGCACCAGCAGCGAAGTGACCGACATGAGGTGTTGCAGTGTTGAAACACTACTTCCCGTAAAAAAATTAAAAAAATAGAAATCGCTTCTAATTAGTTCTAAGACTGAGAACATTCGTTTCAACATACTTGAAAAATTTGATATGAACCTGCATTGAAGAGCTTATCCTCATAAAAAAAGTGTAGACATCTGGTTGCACAGCTTCGAGAATACACTGATGGGGAAAAATCCCAACACCAAGAAGGGGTTGTGTTAGATAAACGACAGTTGGTAGGCGGTGAGAGTACATCTGTAAAATGACGTCTATGCAAATTTCGCGCTCGGCGCATACGTGTGGCGCTAGTAGCGCCCCTCGGAACATGCAAAGCAGGTTTACTGTAAATACGCGCTGTAATGTTCGTGAGCGTTAGTTATCGTTGAGATTCGACGAAGGGTGTTGATGTTGGTCAAGAATGCCTTTAAGAAGACGAAGAAGCCATTATCAACAGCTCACGGAGTTTGAACGAGGTCGTGTAATAGGGCTACGAGAAGGTGGATTTTCTTTCCGCAATATTGCAGAACGACTTGGCAGGAATGTAGCCACTGTGCATGATTGTTGGCAGAGGTGGTCAAGGGAAGTTACTGCCTCAAGAAGACGGGATTCCGGCCGGCCACGTGCCACTACTGAGAGGGAAGATTGCCGTGTACGGCGTGTGGCCGTGGCGCATCGTACCGCGTCTGCGGTAGCAATTCGAGCTGCAGTTGCCACCACAGTGACACAACGAACTGTTACAAATCGGTTACTTGAAGGACAGCTCCGAGCCAGACGCCCTGTAGCGTGCATTCCACTTACTCCAAACCACTGCCGTTTGCGACGTCAGTGGTGTCAAGCTAGAGCTCATTGGAGGACGGAGTGGAGATCTGTTGTGTTTTCTGATGAAAGCCGGTTCAGCCTGGGTGCCAGTGATGGCTGTGTGTTGGTTAGAAGGAGGCCAGGTGAGCGCCTGCAACCAACCTGTCTGCGGCCGAGACACACTGGACCTACACCTGGAGTTATGGTCTGGGGAGCAATTTCCTATGACAGCAGGAGCACTCTCGTGGTTATCCCACGCACCCTGATGGCACAGGTGTACGTCGGTCTGGTGATTCAACCTGTTGTGCTGCCTTTCATGAACAGCATTCCAGGGGGTGTTTTCCAACAGGATAACGCTCGCCCGCATACCGCTGTTGTAACCCAACATGCTCTACAGAGTGTCGACATGTTGCCGTGGCCTGCTAGATCACCAGATCTTTCACCAATCGAGCACGTATGGGACATCATTGGACGACAACTCCAGCGTCACCCCCAATCAGCATTAACCGTCCCTGTATTGACAGACCAGGTGCAACAGGTATGGAACTCCATCCCACAAACTGACATCCAGCACCTGTACGACACAATGCATGAACGTTTGCGTGCTTGCATTCAACATTCTGGCGGTTACACCGGTTATTAATGTACCAGCATTTCCCATTTAAAATGGCTCTTCTCGCGCTTACGAAGGGCTGTGATCTTGAAACATTAATCGATTAAATATGTTACCTATACAAATGTATTGCCGCCATTTCATTCCTCTACAACTATTTTTTCGTGGTGTTGGGATTTTTTCCGTCAGTGTATTTCTTTCAATACATTTAAGAAATCCCGCAGTCCTAAGTCGAAGTACACTCTTTGCAAAAAAAAAAAAAAAAAAAAAGAAGCACCCCGAGAAAGTCGTTCGATTCTGATAAAACTCCGCATGCAAGTACCTCAGAACCAATTATGCAAATGATTAAAAGATAAACGACTAATGACTAAATAGTAGCCCCCTACAACGCATCGAGGAGGAATATCAAAAGCAAAGCTCGCACGCAGGAGCAGTTGAGCGAGTTAGAGCGAAGATGAGAGAGGCCGGTTCGTCAAGTCACTGTATTGCCAAACATTTGGGTCGGAGCGACCCGGCAATCGGACGATGTTGGCGCCAATGGGTCGAGGAGGGCACAACCCAGCGGCACGCGGGCAGTGGAGAGCCGAGGGCAACGAATAATAGAACACTTCAACAGTTTCAGTTGTTGAAACGTTCTATTATTCAGATTGCAGTTTCTGTTTATCTTCCTTGAAAAAGACATCTGGTTGATGTGCGAAAGCTTAGAAAACTGATTTTTATTTCTATTCTATGACAATAAATTCGGATTACTAGTACATTTTATGCTATTTTCTACATAGTTGGTGTATGCCCCTGAAATGCCAAAAGTAATGAGATACGTTCCTAGTATCATGTAGGACCTCCCCTAGCCCGGCGAAGTGCATCAACTCGACGTGGCATCGATTTCACAATTGGCAGGAAGATTTCAGGAGAGATGTTGAGCCATGCCTTCTGAATAGCCACCAACAGTTCCCTGGTATTTGTAGGTGCAGGATCTTGGATGCAAATGGACCTTTCCACCACGTCCATTAAGTGCTCTACCGAGTTCATGTCGGGCGAACGTGGTGGCCACAGCATCCGTTGGAACTGTCCAAAATGCTCCTCGAACCAATTCTGAACAACTTGGGCCCGATGACATGGTGCATTGTCCACCTGGAAAATCCCATCGTTGTAGTGGTACTCTAACGAAGTAAATTTCTCCGTCATTTTTGGTCCACGCCGAGAATCGAACCCGAGTCCACTTATTCCGGAACAAGTCGCTCTACCAACTGAGTTACGCAGACGTTCGTTCTTGCTGCTATATGCCTTTACGTCGTGTGCGTCGTGCGGGACAGGCACGTCACAGTACATTAAGTCCATGAAGGGCTGCAAATGGTCACCCAGCAGAGCAACAAAGCTATTACCGGTTAATTACGTGTTTACGAGGACCAGAGAACTCAAACCGTGCCACGTAAAGACATCACACATACATGGAACTACCACCAGCTTGAACGGTGCCTCGTTGACAACTTGGGTCCATGGCTTCATGGGGTCTGCGCCACACACGAACCCTACCTTTAGCTCGTAACAACTGGTAGCGTGACTCGTCGGACCACGCCAGATGTTGCCAGTCTTCCAAGGTCTAATTGCTGTGTTTACGAGCCCAGGTGAAGAGTTGTGCCCGATGTCGTGGTGTTAACAAAGGCACTCTGGTGGGTTTTCTTCTCCCATACCCCATGGGCGCTAAACTACGCTGCACTGACCTGATGGATATGTCTGTGGTACCTCCTGTTGAATATGAATGTTATTTGAGCCAGTGTTGCTTGTCTGTTAGCATGGACAATCCTGGTCAGACGCCGCTGGTCATAGTCATTCAGCACCAGTGGTCGACCACTGCGCTGTCCACGGTGGGTAGTAATGCCTTCCATGAGGTATTCTCGGTACACACGTGACATCGTAGATCGAGGAATGTTCGCACAACTTCGGAAATTGAAAGTCCCATCCGTGTAGCTCCCACTACCATGCCTCGTTCAAACTCCGATAATTCACGTCGGCTTGCCATAATCCTACTAGCGGTTGTTCAACCTGACTTATGAGATTACACCTCGCAACTGATAAAACCCGTGGCGTGCGTCGAAGCCTTTATACGACGGCAACGCGAGTTAAAAATTTGCATACTGCTATCCCATGACTTTTAGCACTTTAGTGTAGTCCCTCATTATTAATAAGATAAGTCGAGGTCCGGACTTCTGAAGAAACAAGTCTCGTCTTATACGCCGAAAAATACAGTAAATTAAGAAAATCAAATTATATTCGCTAATGACACAAATTCTCCCCAACCCTCTTCGTTTTATGCCTGGGAGCCAGTCTCTCACAAACTGACATACACATGGTGTGAGGAGGTGGTAATGGTTTTACAGCTGAACTACTGTACGACGAATTCAGTTTCTGGCATTGTTATATCCCTTCGAAGCTCAAGAGTTAACACACTCGACACAAAGGATAAGGCTCCTTTGGGACGAGTGTAGTCCCTGGGACGAGTGTAGTCCCTGGGACGAGTGTAGTCTCTTTTCACAAACTTTGCGTTCATTCATGGGAAGTTGCAGTGACTAGTGTTGTTTTACGGCTCTTTAGAAACAATCGCCATGAGAAACAAAACAACCAAGAATCCTTTTGGACAGAATTTTCGAATAATTAATATGTTTAACGCTTAAGAAAGGTAGGCAGGGAGAATTTACAGCTGTTATTTGTAAAAGTTATTTTAAATCAGTCTGGAACTCAAGAGTAAGCAAAACAAGTGCAAGGTACAGAAAGGTGGGATATCAAAGTACCGCGCAGCTTCTATAAATTGTGTCCACTCTGTACGTAATTAGTAAATGTTTGCCAGTAATGAGGAAACGTGGCCAGACTATTGAGGCCTCGAGAAGCGGATACCAGTATTTCGGAAACAGTCACACTTGTTGGCTACCGTGTCAAGGGTCTACCAGAACACCATTAACAGTGCACAGACATCCAGAAGAAGGTCTCATATTGGTCATCCACGCGCGGTTGATCCTAGGGGTGTGAGCGTTGGGTGTCACGACTGGTATCTCAGCAACGACGTGCAAGTCACGCAGTTCACCCACCAGTACAGCAGTGGTGCAATTCGATCTATTTCCACGTGCACCATGCGCCGTGCCTTGCTTCGATTGGGGTTCCACAGCCGGAGATCAACGAGGGTACCCACGATGACGCCCAGTCATAGCAAAGAACACCTCGCATGGTCCAGGGTACATCGGCAATGAACCCTCGACAAAAGGAAGAAGATCGTCTTCAGTGAGTCCCGTTTCCTGCTGCACCATGCTGATGGCTGGGTTCACATATGGCGTAAACAGCATGAAGACCTATCCCCAGGTCACACACTTTGTGTTCAACAGGCTGGTGCTGGTGTGGTTTGGAGAGCTTTTTTCCTGGTAAGCCATATATCCGTCGGTTATCACACAAACTCTGAATGGTGGATGCTACAAGGACCTGCTAGCCAACCATCTCCAATCATATCTGCAGGAGGTTTACCAGGACTACAGTGCCATTTTTCAGGAGGACAACGCACCGTGTCATCGGGCTCGTATAACTACTGAGTCGTTGGTGGAACACAACGGATACGTCACATTGCCTTGGCCCCCAAACTTCCCTGACTGTAACCCAATTGAACATTTGTGGGATATGTCAGAACGGGGTGCTGATCCTCCTCCACGGAATGAGTGGGAACTGACAGAGCTGCTGCAGCTGACATGGGTCAGGTTACGCATGGAGGATGTTCGACGACTTGTAAAATCTGTTCCTAGGCGTCTGGTAAGCAGGGACTGCACAGAAAGGTGGACCAACGCGTTAGTGGGTAGTTGTCCTAATATAAAGCTAACTCAGCATATGTGCGTACTACGCTCTCACGCGTGCCTCCTCCCCTCTCTTTCCTCTAGAACTCCGCCTGCTGAAATTCAGATTTCAGCAGATGAGTTCTAAATGATGAGTACTAATTCTCTTTCCGTACTGATCTGCTGAAATTCAATGCTTTCAACGGCGCGCCAACTGATCATTTTATTTAAACGATGGAATCAAGACGTTTTTTACGCTTTCCAACTGTAGATTGACGAAGCGTACATGCTCCAGCTTTCTCTGTCTGTCCGCACGATAACTCACGTAAAAATGCTTCGATTCTGATCAAATTTTAGTATGTGGAAGAGGACCACTTGGGGACGAACCCTATTGAAAATGGGCGAAATTGGGTCAAAGGTCACGACACAGGAGCGGGATCCATTCCATTGCCATTATGCGCAATAACTTGAGTAAAAATAGTTCGACGTTGATGAAATTTTAGTGTGCGGTAGGGGACCACCTTGGAATGAATTCTATTAAAAATGGGCGAAATGGGGTGAAAGGCCACGGCACAGGAGCGGGATCTATTCCATTGCTCTTATGCGTCATAACTTGCGTAAAAATGGTTCGATGTCGATGAAATTTCAGTATGTGGTAGGGAACCACCTTGGAATGAATTCTATTAAAAATGGGTGAAATGGGGTCAAAGGTCAAGACATAGGAGTGGGATCCATTCCATTGCCCTCATACGTCATAACTTACGTAAAAATGCTTCGATTGCGACAAACCTTTATCATGTTATTACAGAGGTACACTGAACCGGTTCTGTTTAATAACATCGAAATGGAGTCAAAGGTCGGGGCACAAGAGTGAGATTTATTCCACAGCCATTATCCTCATAACTTGGGTAATAACTTGAATAATGATTTCTGGTATGTTGGAAAGAGTATCATAATCAATGCATTGCATGATTTTACTAACTTGTTTACGCTTTCCAACCGTAGGTTGAAGAAGCGTATATGCTCCAGCTTTGTCTGTCTTCCTGTCCGTACGATGACTCGCGTAAAAATGGTTCGATTTCGATGAAATTTTAGAATGTAGTAGGGGACAACCTGGAAACGAACCCAATTGAAAATGGGCGGAGCGGAATCCATTCCATCGCCCTTATGAGTCATAACTTGCGTAAAAATGCTCCGATTGCGACAAAACTTTAGTGCGTTGTTCCGGAGGTATACTGAAACGGCTATGCTGAATATCATTGATATGGGTCAAAGGTCAGGGCACAGGAGCGAGATTTATTCCACAGCCATTATCCTCATAACGTGACTAAAATGCTTCTATTGCGACAAAACTTTAGTGTGTTGTTCCGGACGTATACTGAACCGGTTCTGTTGAATATCATCGAAATGGGGTCAAAGGTCAGGGCACAGGAGCGGGATCCATTCCATCTCCCTTATGCGTCATAACTTACGTAAAAATGCTTCGATTGCGACAAAACTTTAGTGTGTTGTTCCGGACGTATACTGAACCGGTTCTGTTGAATATCATCGAAATGGGGTCAAAGGTCATGGCACAGGAACGAGATTTATTCCACAGCTATTATCCTCATAACTTGAGTAATGATTTCTGGTATGTTGGAAAGCGTATCATAATCAATGCATTGCATGATTTTACTAACTTTTTGAAGAAATAAAACATATGATTTTGCACTTTTTGGCGTCAAAATAAATATGTAATGTCCAACATGTTTACTGAATTTGGCACTTATATAATGGAATCATGTTACTCGGTTATCGAAGTTTAGTTCCATGCATTTGTAAAACATGAGGGAACGCATTGATTAAAATATCGCACTTGAGAATAGGAATTAGAATTTGAGTTGCTTCAGCATACTAGAAATCCTGTAAGTGGTTAGAAAAATATCGGAATATGAATTCTCCTTACATTGGTGACACAGTGTAAGCAATTAAATGGGTTAAAATTTCTAGAAGTTCAAAACTATGGCTCATTTTTCACGGTTTAATGATCTTATCCATCTTTTGGTTACCAATGAAATTTTGTTTTGCTGTCAAACGTAAAAGAAACGCATACGATCCGTCGGCACTTAAAGAACGGCATCTCTTTCGCACTCTTATCATCTTAATGCGGCTGTTTAACGCAATGGACTTCAAAGTATTTCATGATGAAACATGCTGAACTACTGCAAACTATCCCTTTTTCTTAAATGGGTTTTGCGGAAGTACAACTTACTTTGAAGTATGCTGCCGCTTTAAAAAAAAAAAAAAAAAAAAAAACTGCCTGAGACGATTTCAACAGAGACTTGCTCTCTTTAATACTCGAGAATTTCGAAAGCCAGTTTCAATGAGATTCAGCTTTTCTGAAGTACCTTAAACTGTTCAAGATTTTCAGCATTTCCTCTCAAAAGGAGGAGTTCGACTTTGAACATTTTAGAAATCTAATAAAGCAGCGTAGTAATCGAATAGCATAGCTTCTATTGCGCTATTCCACTGCTGTTGCGCGTCTTATCTTAGTTTTCATATTTTCCCATTTACGAAGTGTAGCATCGTGAATAGCAGTTTAATGCCAAAGTTTCTGGAGATGTTCCGTGATTATAAAAAGAAATTAATGAAAAACTGTTTTAGGGTATCTTCCTGTAATTTTTAGCATATGTTCAATAATATTGGGGAACATTTTTACTAGAAGAAAGAAAGATGACACTAAATTCTTGGGAGAAGTTAGCACGCATTCTGAATCCCTTTTGGTACAGAACAATTTTTTCAAAGTGAATATTTAAAAACGGAAAAAAATCGGCGAAAAAGAAAATGCGTTTACGTCCCGTAGCCGAAAAACTGAGGGTTGTTTAAAGTGGACAACGAGAACACGCTTCTTCACAGTCATTGAACTAGTTACAAAAATAATTTGTTTCCAACAGAATTCCTAGAATCGCTGAAACACTTGCAACGAGAAATAGATATTTACGCCCGCTAAAAACAGAAATGTGCGTTGCGAAAAATTAAATTTTACGCAAAATGCTCCTTATAATCGAAAATATCAGAGGCAAATGGAATTTTTCAAATCAGAAGTAGAAATATGAAAGGAAACGTAATGTAACCTTTCGCCACTAGCGGAAAAACTGAGGGGTATTTGAAAATGAAAATGGACAGAAAGAAGCGTTCTCAAAGCAGGATATCCCACAAAGAAATAATTTTTGCAATCGCATTGATGACTGAGATAGTCTTGCAAATGGAATATGTACTGACGCCTCAGAGCGGCAGAAATCTGCGTTATGAAAAAGTAAAAAAATATGAACCGAATAATTCTCGACAGTGCATGGTAGCTACGCAAAGGGAAATAGAATTCTTCAAATACGGCTTTTGTAGACGCAGAGACAGCTGGCAAAAAGTTTATATTTATTTATCCACTAGCGGGAACACTGTGCATTTTATTTAAAGTGGATAATATTCACAATCTTTACCATAGTGAATGACATACAATACAAAATGTATCTTTTCAATCGGATCTTTAAAAGCAGATATGCGATTGTAAACAGAATTCACCCTTACACCAGTCAACTTCAAAGCTGTGCACATGAAAAATGCTGAAATATAAGAAAAGTCTTCTCCACAGTTAATGGTATACGATGTAAAACAAAATAAGAGTTCAAATCGGAAGTTTAGAAGATCAGATATAAATTTAAAACATAAATTTACGCTCCCTAGCAAGGAAAACTAGTATTTTGAGCAGGAAATATGCATATAAAATTCTTTCCGTAGTAAGTGGTATCTGAACAAAAAGAAATTTTTCATACGGCTGCAAATATGTTTTATGCAATTACGCCCTTTAGTGGGAAATTCTGCGTTACATAACATGCAAAATATTTTACATCCTTAACACTATCAGTGCAAAAAGTTTTTGTTTTGTTTCGGATTCAACGACCAGCATAAGCAACTCAGTTTGCTATAAGAAATCGTCCGTCCCTAATTTTAGGGTCATTGGTTCCAGGGATAAGAGAGAGCCAGTGCCGTAAGACAAATACAACATCCATGTCTCACCAGGATTTGAACACGGACGAATGGTCAGAAGCCAGCTTTGAGACCACTGCGCCACCGGGGCGACAAGAAATGTCATTTGCTTTTACGACTTCTAGCGGGAAAACTGTGCATTATTTGAAGAAGGAACTGTAAGAAAAATGTTCTTCGTATTGAGAGGAATCGAAAGAAAAAATTGTTTCGAGTCAGAATTTTAGTACAAATGTGTGGAATAAAATACATTTCAAAAGCACTAGCATCTGTGTTTACTCTCCATATCGGCAAACTTGGGCATCGAGAAAAAGACCAAAATGTGTAGACCGCCGTTCTCTTATAGTTCTTAGTATCCCTAAGCAGAAATTTTCAAATCGGACTTGTAGTTGCAAAGATAAGGTGTTCACAGACGGACGTACAGTGATAACGTAAGTATGTTCTATTTTCAAAAGAAATGCTAAAATGTTAAAGACTGTCTTCATGTAATCTCCACTGATATAATTTTCAGGAACATTTTCACGAAAAAGTATTCAGTACCGTCCTTATGTGCAATAATTTTCGGGGAAATTTTCATGGAATAGTACTGGGGGAAACACTTCAGGTTATCTGTCTAATAATTTTGAGCCTTGTTTGTGATTTACATAAAAGAGAAGTCCATGAAACATTTAAAGTTGTTTGCTTCAGACATGTGGTACTTTAACATGGGATATGATCAACTCTGTCAGCCATGCAGCTCAACAAACCACGTCTGACATTGTTTACGATTACACAGTCGTATCAGAATAATACGACCATCTACCTAATAATGACAATAACCACCCTTGGCCTGGATGACAGCGGCGAGACGGCGTGGCATGGACCCCAATGAGGACCTGGAAGGTTGCCCGAGGCACACGTGTCCATTCGGACTGCAGCAGAGCACAGAGGTCCCGGAGAAGACGTGGTTGTGGGTCGGCATGTCAAACCTGACGATTCAAATAGTTCCATAAGTGCTCTATGGGATTGAGATCGGGCGATTTCGCCGGCCAAGAGAGAACGGAGACATCGCTGTCGTGTTACCGGAACCAGTTACGCACCCCTTAGCGACGTGGCACGGTGCATTGTCCTATTGGTAGACACCATCACCACAAGGGTAAACTTCCAACATGAAAGGATGCATGTGGTCAGCGAGGATGGACAGGTAGCCATTTGCGTACAAGGACCCATCCAGTGGTACTAGCGGTCCCAGGACATACCAAGAAAACATGCCCCAGACATGCACACTGCCACCGCCGGTCTGTACTTGACCGATAAGCGTGTCCTGGTGTTGGTTCCCTTGTGTCTGACGCCGTATTGACCACAGCTCGTCACTTCTGTGGAGTATGAACCTCGATTCGTTGGAGAAGGCAACCTTTTCCCACTCTTTCACTGTCCAATGACGGTAGTCCCACGCGAACTGCAGGCGTCGTTGCCGATGAACCTGGGTTAACATGAGCGCCTTGACGCAGTGTCAACTCCGGAGACTCATGTGTAACAGGGTTCGCTGTACTGTTATTGGGACACGTACCTGTTTGCCCCAGCGTTAATTTGCATGGTCAATTGCTGCACTGTTGCGCGTCGATTGCCCTTTATCAGTCGACGGAGGCGACGTTCTCCTCTGGGGTCGATGTCCTTTGGGGCTTCACAGTTATAACGTCGGGAGGTACTCGGTGTGCCAACGGTCCATTCTTGACACATCCTTACTATAGCACCTCGCGAACAGCCCACAAAATCTGCTGTTTCTGAGATACTTCCGCTCTTGGTGCGGTAGCCGATGATCATTCCTTGTTCCATGTCAGTCAAATCACTACCTCTGCCCATTGTGCTCATGTAACGCACTATGGCTCATTTGACATGGCCAGCCGCTTCTATCTCCGTGTGGTCCACCTTGTCACCTGCACTCTGTGACGCGCCTAGGTGGGTACACTGCGATTCCGGGGGTGGTCATATTATTCTGATACAACCGTGTACATTAATGAGGTCTTGAGGGATTAATGACCATTTCTATAAAATAACTATTAGTGTTCTAGCGGGGAGCTGGAGAGATACAATGCGTCTCCCTTAAGCATCCCCTACATGCTCAATGGGATTGAAGTCAGGGGATCTGTGCGACCACTCTATTTGACTGATATTTTCCTCTTCGGGGAAATCGTCAACTAAACGAGCTCGATGAAATTGGGAATTATCATCTATAAGAATAAAATCTGGACCTACGGCTCCCAAAATGGCTCCGCATATGGGCTCAGGATCTCATCTTTGTATCTCAGGGCTGCAACAGAGCAACTCTGAAAGAGGTGCAGGCCTGTACGTCCGTTCGTCATGATTACATCCCAAAGTACCCCACCGCTGGCACCAGAGTAGTAACTTTCTCTGATGTTGCGGGTTGCTGGTTCTCTGCAGATGAGAAAACGTTGCGAATCGTAACTTTTTTTGTTCTTTGATTGAAGGTTTAACGATCACCGTGAGCAACTCAATGGGTTATAAGCAGTCGCCCGCCCCTAATTTAGGGCCACTGGTTCCAGGGAAGGGAGAGAGCCAGTGCCGTAAGATAAACGCAACATCCATGCCTCACCGGGATTCGAACCCAGACCCATATCGGACGAATAATCAGAAACCATCGCTTAGACCACTGCGCCACCGGGGTGGCGAATCGGTACTTAAGCTGAATCGCGATTCATCTGTGAAAAGAACATTCGCCTCCTGGTCTGGACTCCAAGTATTATGTTGGCGACTACACGTTAAACAAGCTCGCCCGGTGGCGGTAGTTAGAACGACGCAAATAACTAGTCTTCTTGCGAAACGGCATTGCTCACGAAGTCCTCTAGAAACAGTACGTCTTGAAACCCTGGTTTCTGTAGTTGCTACAAGCTCTGAAGAGAGTTGCCCAGCGCACATCTCTCTGTTTCGTCCTGCAGCCAGACTCATAACAATCGTCTGAGCAAATGTGGCTCTGGAAGGGCCTTGTCCTGGTCGACAACGAATATCTCTTGTCTCCAGAGTCTTGACAGGACATTTTGGAGAACATTCAATGCTCTGGAAACTTCCGCCTGGAGCTGACATGCTTCCATCCTACACTGGTGTGCAAAAATTAAGGACGAAGGAGGAGAAATGAGCATAACAGCGAAACGAGCAGGCAGAACGGACCGAAAGACCACACAGCAGATAGACTAGGGTCCGGTACGGTAGGGCATGCGCATATATGCAGCATGACGTGGGGGGGTCGGAAGGGTATAAAGCACAAGGGCGGTGTACGCTAAGCAATTCGGTGAAAGCTATTGCACGGTGTACATCGGTTTGAACGACGCCGAGTTGCTGCCACCGTATGATATGGCCAACAGGCAATCTAGTAGACGACATCTGGATGACTTTACCCGAGGTCGCGTCATTGGGAAGTTGGAAGAAGGTCGAAATGTGACTAGTGTGGCCGAGGAGTTCGGGATCGATCTCAGCATCGTTTAACGAGCTTGGAGAGCATTTCAAACGACAGGAACAGGTGTCCGAGAGTTTGGCAGTGGTCGTCCACGAGCAACCACGTCGGCGGATGACCGGTATATTGTCCTACAGGCGAGAAGAGACAGACGGCAGACAGCGGGAGAAATCGCAAGGCACATGCAACAAACAACTGGACGTCCGTTATCGCGTTTTACCGTGGCCAGGAGGTTGCACAAAGGTGTTCTACTTGCACGACGACCAGTACCGGTACGGTGTGTGCCATTAACGCCTGCTCATCGGAGACGGCGGTTTCTGTTGTGCCAGGAACGCAAGAACTGGGCACATCAGTAATGCGGTCGAGTTCTCTTTACGGATCAGGGCCGATTTATTCTGACGAGCGATTCCGGACGTATACACATCTGGAGAGAGCAGGGAACACACAATCACACCTCCAACATCATCGAAAGGGACCGGTTTGGAGGTGGCGGAGTTCTCGTTTGGGGCGGTATCATGGTTGGTAGTCGTACTGACCCCCACGTCTTCCAAGGAGATTCAGTCACTGGTGTCTGCTATTGTACCGAGGTTTTCCTGCCTCACGTGCGTCTGTTTAGAGGTGCTATGGGTCCTGAGTTCCTCTTCATGGACGACAATGCTACACCTCATCGTACAGTGGCTGTCGCAGAGCTGTTCGAGAGTGAAGATATTTAACGCATGGATTGGCCCGCAAGGTCCCCGTACTTAAATCCAATCGAGCACGTGTGATACCTTCTCGGGAGACGCTTGGCATTACGTCACTAGCCGCCAGCAACGATAGGCGCTACAAGAGTAATGGGCCGCGATGCCTCAACAGCTCCTTGACAACCTCGTCCTCAGCATGGACAGACGTTGTAATACCTGCAACGTAGTCGGGGTGATCATATCCCCTACTAAAGACTGGATTTTTCTTGGCAGCTGCCTGTCACGTGGACGTTTCTGTCTTCTGTCCAGTTGTGCTCGAAGCTATCTTTTCAATATTGTATATTTTTTGGATTCCTTTTTTGGACGGTTTTGCTTACTTCTTCCATATTCTTACATCTTGGGGATCTTATAGTATGATTTGTGTCGATGTGCAGCACTTCTGCACGACGTTACAGTCGAAAAGCCGTCACGTCCTTAATTTTTGCACGCCAGTGTACCAATCGCTCTCCACCACTGAAAATCATCCACATGGTGTCTTCAACGACGAACATCTTCTGCCTGTTGAAACTGTCTCCGGAGTCTTGACAGGATATTTTGTGGAACATTCAATGCTCTGGAAACTTCCGTCTGGGACTGACTTAGCTGCTTCCATCCTACCAATCGCTCTCCACCATTGAAAATCATCCATATAATGTCAACGACAAACATCTTCTGTCTGTTGAAACTGTCTCCAGAGTCTTGACAGGATATTTTGTGGAACGTTCATTGCTCTGAAAACTTTCATTTGGGACTGACCTGCTTCCATCCAACCTATCGCTCTCCACCACGGAAAATCATCCATATAATGTCTTCAACGACGAACATGTTCTCTGTGTGGAAACTGTTTTCCAGAGTCTTGACAAGACATTTTGTGGAACGTTCATTGCTCTGGCTGGGACTGATCTGCTTCCATCTTACCAATCGCTCTCCACCACTGAAAATCATCCATACGATGTCTTCGGGACATAATCAGCTCGACGCATTACTGAGAATTGAAAGGAAGAGTTGCTCACAGCAGCAACATGATGCGAGTAGACCTGCTCGTCTTTTCAACGCAATCCAAATTTGCATATTCAGGCTTGTCCGTTGCAAAAGCAAATGCGGGATTGTTTTCCGCGTAGCAAACCAATTTGCAGAGGCGACGCTGCAATCGGACGATGTTGACGCCAATGGGTCGAGAAGGGCACAACCCAGCGGCATGTTGGCAGCACACGGCCGAGAGCAACGACAGAACGCGAGGACTGAGCGATTGTTACAGCCGCACGAACAGAACCGAATTCGTCGCTTTCAACCATTCGTGGCCATGTTGCGCCGTTCACAGGTACGGAAGTGGCCGTTCGCACCGTTGCCAGACGACTTGGACAAGCACGGGGACTACATTCGAGGAGGTCACTCCGCTACCTACCACTACCCACCGAGCATCACCGGCACTGGTTGCAGAGATGCCAGGCCCTATCAACGTGGTGTAGTGTCTAGAGGCGTCGTCTTGTCTTCAGTGATGAGCCATGGTTTGCACTTGGCGCAGATGACCAGCGCATACGTGTCTGGAGAAGAGCCGCCAGTGCACGGATCCTGCGGTGTTCGATCCGCGTTCTACGGTATAGAACAGCA
The DNA here is from genome assembly GCA_039090855.1 of Macrothele yani. NCBI lineage: Eukaryota > Metazoa > Arthropoda > Arachnida > Araneae > Macrothelidae > Macrothele > Macrothele yani. The sequence continues at coordinate 28,588,604 of CM077015.1, forward strand.
CACGGCTCGAACACCGGGAGTGAATGACTGGGGAGCCACTTCCTACGATAGCCGGACACTCTTGGTAGTCCTTCATACCACCCTGACGGCTGAACGGTACGTCGACGATATTCTACGACCTGTTGTGTTGCCTTTCCTGTCGCAGCATGACCAATAAATTTTTCAACAGAAAAATACCCGGCCACACACAACACGGCTGTCTCAGGCCTGCCTCCGTAATATTGACACCCTTCCATGGCCAGCCCGATCGCTCGACCTCTCGTCGATCGAACACGTTCGAGATACGATGGGACCCCACCTACGCCCATTCCGGAATGTTGGCGAACTGACCCGCAATTTGGACACCATCTGGCATGCTGTACCTCAGGACAGTATCCGTGAACTGTATGCGGCTACGATACGCCAGATAACCGCTTGTATCCGAGCCAAAGATGGCGCTACAACGTTCTGACTTGTTCCATTAGTGTAGTTGTTTCATCCGTAAAAATGGCCCAACTGCTCTGGAATTGCAATCATTTCGTTTCCTGTACATTGCATATACCAATTTTCATCTCGATTGTGTTATTTCGTCTGGGTGCTTCCTTTTTTTTTTCAGAGGGTGTATATTATATATTATGTTTGTTAATGTAGTTTTAGTAATCCATGAATAAAAATATTCATTTTCATGCACAATGATAAGTCTTGATTTGGAGTATACGGCTTTAACAATGTTAGTATCAAAGGAATGGTCTAAGGTGTGTGGTGAAGTCGCGCACCAGCCTCTTCACGGACGAAGGGAGGTAAATAACGATGGGGAACTAATGAGATTAGTTTAAATGCCATTGGGTAGATCCCAACAGCTTTACGTCAGCGCCCCAAGCGGCGAATTCGCGAATTTCCTGAACAACTAAAATATAATACAAAGAACAAAAATGTCGATTATAAAGTTGGAAAATATCTGTCTTTTGCTACGAATGTGTCATAAAAAGTTGGTTCAACGAGCTACCTCAAACTGTACACTGAGGGGTTAAAATTATCCAAAAGCATTCCTAAGCGGTTCAACATAATTGGATTGCTAGCTAGAAATGGCAGAACCTTTTAACGCAGGAGAGGAGACATCGTGACACCGGTATCCCTGTGCTCCACGTTCGTACGGAACTGTGATCACTGACATAATTTTAACTGACAAAAGCAACCCGGCAGTTTTGTACGAACGGGGAGAGGGGGAGAGATTCCAGTTTCGCGATGTATCTTCCCCGCCGTTTAAGGGTCTTCATCTTTAGACAATAATCCAACGATATTGCACCTGTTAGAAATGGCCTTAGACAGTTTTTCCTTCTCAGTGTACAGCCTGAATTCGCTCGTTGAACCCCACTTTATGTGACAAATTTGTAGCAATTAATACACTGCCGGACAATTGCTAAGGACGAATGACAATAGCAACGATAGCAACCATAAAATGGAAGGCAGGAAAATGTGGAAATTAGCATAAGTGCTGGATACAGTAAGACGTGTTGTGCGTATGCAAATTTTGGATTGCCGAACTTGTTCGTGACGTCATAGCGCTGATAAGAGATATAAAGGATTTGACGCGTATTGACCGTTGTTGTTCAAACGCAAAGTTGAAAGGGAAAGAATCAATTGACGAACTTACAATTTTCAGTATGTCTTCCAGACATCACCTAGATGATTTTACGCGTGGCCGTATTATTGGCAAGATTGAAGAAGGGCGAAAAATAACAGATGTTGCCAGGGAGTTCGACGTCAGCCACGGTGTTGTTTCAAGGCTTTGGAAATCATTTTAAACAAATGGAGAGTGTAGCAAACGTCACGGGGGAGGTCGTGTTCGCAGTACGACACCTGCAGAAGATCGGTATACATAGTGCTATCAACAAAAAGACACCGGCGCAGCACAGCTAGTGAGGTAGCAAATCAGTTTATGGCCGCTACTGGCAAGCGGATCTCCCGAAAAACTGTCGCCAGACGTTTGCATGAAGGAGGACTATACGCCCGCCGTCCTGTTGTGTGCATCCCATTGTCCAGACGTCACCGTACCGCCCGTTTGCAATGGTGCCATCAACATCGCAATTGGACTGATAACGACTGGTCTGCTGTCCTCTTCTCAGTTGAGAGTAGATACAGTCTATCGTCTGATTGTCGACGACAACTGATCTGGCCTGATAGTGGTACTGCATATTGTCCAGCAAACATACAGGAAAGGGACCGATATCCGACATGTAGTGTCATGGTATGGGCTGGCATCATGATCAATGGCCGTACGTCACTCTATGTGCTTCCAACTGGGACTATGACTGGCCAACGATACATTAATGATGTTCTGCTACCTCGTGTTCGCATGTTCCGGTGGTGCTGTCGGTGATAGATTCATTTTCATGGACGACAACGCAACTTGTCATCGAACAGTCGCTGTCCAGGAGTGTCTTGAGAGCAAGGATATTCAACGCCTCGTATGGCCAGCACGTTCTCCAGATCTGAATCCCATTGAAAGTGTGTGGGATGCTTTGGGGAGGAGTCTTGCTGGTCGCCAATGCCCTCCAATAAACAAGGACACCCTCATCCGTGCACTGACAGAGGAATGGGATAAATTACCCCAACAGCTGCTTGATAATGTTGTGCAAAGCATGACACGACGTGTGGAATCTTGCATCGCCCTCCATGGTGGCCATATCCCGTATTGACATCTTACGCCGGAACGCCTGCGAAAGGTAATTGCATTTTTTTTTTCACGTTTACGTATTCTGCACAAAATGACCTGTTTGTCCCTTGAACACGTTCCAAAGCCTTCTGGATTTCAGAGCACAATAAATTGTCTTTTTTGTAATGTCCTGGCATTCTGACATTATTTTATTTCACTTGGCATCCAATCACACTTACTTTTTTATGCGCTATATAGCCATTTATGATCCGTCCTTAGCAATTGTCCAGCAGTGTATTACTCTCCTACTTCGCATTTTTGTTTTATCACATTTTCCGGAGTTCGTTGAGTTAAGTTCGCCAATTCGCCGCTAACGGTGCTGATGTCGAGCTGACGCGATCGGACCTCCGGCACTTACACCAAACCCCGTGGGTGAAGCGGCTGGTATGAGAATTTACTATACACTCTGTATATACACTGCCCTACCATTAATATCAGGACAACTCTCTATTTAAAGTGAATTCATTCCAACGCAAGGACGTCATAATTATGAATATTCTCGCACGTCTACGATGAGGCAATACCACGACTGTGAATGCTAGATGCTTCGATCGACAGAGTTAACTGATTGCCAGCGCGGAATGATAATAGGGTGCCACATGAGCAATCGCTCCGTACGTGGTAGGTTGACGGTTGGTGATGAGATATGTAAATGGCAGCAAACTGGGGATAAATCTGTCAAGAAACCGCTGGGTAGACCTCCGAAACTAACAGAAGGTGAAGAAAGGGAGATCTCCAACGGACTGCCCACTCAAAATAAAAATCGATAGCGTCTCAAATCATGCAAACTCTACGTGAGACTATTGGGATTGATGTCAGCAGCAGTACAGTGCGCTACACGACATGGGTTACCACGGTCGTGCAGCAATCCACTAACCGCTAACCACTTCGATTAATGCCACACGCGAATTAACATGGTGTACAGAACGTCGATCTTGGATTGTAGAACAATGGAAAATTGCTTTGGACTGTACAGCATAAAAGCCATTTGCCGATGGCGAGAATGGAACCTGCATCCTTTTGCGATGGAGCTGAATGCTTTGCCAGTTAGGCTACACCGACGAAGTGTGTCGCGGCTACTTTGCCGTCTTGACATGCGTGTCACCTCTGAGGTAGGTACGTCACATATCTGTATATTCCCCCCCCCCCCTTCACAAAGGGCTGGGACAGAATCGTAGGTTTTCGGGACAGCCCGAAAACCACGTTTGAAGGAGAGCTCACTATAGAAGAAGGAATTCTGACCAATTCCGTATGGTGTGTGGAATGAACTTCACACATTGTTTCGAAGAACCCAAAGGCCAGGAGATTGATTTTACGTTCAGGCGCCAATGCAGCGAAACATAAATTTGTGGTGGGGCTCGAATCTGCTCCGGAGCCAAATGCTTTCCCAATTAAGCTACATCGACAAAGTCTATCGCTGCAACTTTACCGTCTTGATACGTCGTCACCTCTGGGGTAGGAATATCACAGCTGAAGTGTCACGGTACTTTGTCTACCAGTCTGCTTGTCGTTTCGTTCCTGGGCGTGGCGGTTACCGGGAGAAATGTACCTAAGGGACTGTATCGTCCAGACAATGAAGTGTGTTGGTGGCAGTGTGATGATATGGAGCTATTTTTCGTAGTTCGGCTTGGACCTATGAGTCGTTTTGGACAAAACTCTGTTTGGTGATGACTACCAAAGTTTTGGCAGTACTTTAGGGAAGGCCCATGCATCTCTATCAGCAGACAACGTACCATATCATACCTCTCGCATTGTTACAAATGCTTTGAGGGAATGCACCTCAAAAAGTAGGCCATGCCAGCCGAGAGTTCCGACTGGAATCCAATAGGCAATCTCTGGGGCGAATTGTATCATCGAGCGGGTGGAAAAAGAGATCGCCCAAAGAATAAAGCTAAACATATCGGCGGACATTTACAAAAAAATTGGTGGAGAGTATTCCACGAAGACTAGAGGCGGTCAAATGAACCAAAGGTTTCAGCACACAATATGAAATTTTCTGTTAATGCAGATTATATTTATAGACATTCTGGTTGTCCGGATCATAATGGTAGAGCAGTGTATGTGTAGTACTTCAGTGTTATATACACTATCTACCAACAAGTAACTGAACACCTGTGATAGCAAAGGAAAACGAAGTTTATTCACCTTCAATAGTTGGTGGAGCCTCCACGAGCGGCGATTACAGCTGCAACCATCCAGGGCATACTCTCAACCAGGCGTTGTACGACGGCTAGCGGTATTTTCTTCCACTCGGCTTGGAGAAGACAGCTCAGTTCCTTCACCGATTTCGGACGGTGGGGGCACCCTTTAAGTAGACGCTCCAACTCTTCCCAGAGGTGCGCGATAGGGTTAAGGTCCGGGCTCTGCGCAGGCCAGTCCATTCGATTGTCACCATACCAAGTCCATGGTGGACCTCGCAACATGACAGGTGGCATTGTCATCCTGAAAGTAACATGGGTCCACCCCGTAAAACTGCCACAACGTAGGAAGCGCATGGTCATCCAAATCGTGCAGTAGGTCTTGGCGTTAAGTCTACCAGGAATTGCGACCAAGGGTCCAGTGCCATACCAGGACAAACACTCCCATAGCATAATTCCACCGCCGCCGAACTTCATAGTTGGTACAATACATTCTGGCAGGAGGCGTTCTCCAGGCAGACGCCAAACCCAGACCCGGCCATCCGAACGGTAGAGGATGAACCTAGATTCGTCGCTCCAGAGAACCTGTTTCCACTGTTCAACGGTCCACTGTCGACGTTCTTTGCACAAAGTTAGCCGAGCAGCGCTATTGGACTTGGTGGTCAAAGGCTTGTGGGCGGCAGCATGTCCATGATAACCGAGCAGATGGGCTTCCTCACGGATGGTATTAATCGAAAGAATACTCCTGGATGCCTGTTGAAACTCCTCGCGAATGTGGCGCATCGATTAGGTGCGGTTCTTCCGAATTCCTCTGGCCAGCACCCGTCGGTCTCTATCTTCCAGTTTTGTGGGTCTGCCGGGTTGGGGAACATTCCGACACTCATCTCTTACCTTCCACTTGCCAATCACGTAGGCCACTGTCGATTTTGGGTACTTCAACTCGCTGGATATGTCACGTATGGATTGGCCATTTCTGTGATACCCGACGATTACACTTTTCTCGAAATCAGAGAGCTCCGAACTCCGTGGCATCTTGCATGCGACTGGTTGTGTTGTTGTTTCCCACACGATATTTAACGGCGCCGGCAGTGACGTGCATCAGGACTGCAGATATCGTCGATTGTAGGGGTGTCCAATTACTTGTTGGTAGATAGTGTATATATATATGCAGGGTTACAAGGAAAGTTCTTGATCAGGCCAATATCTCACGAACTATGGCAGTTAGCGATTTACTTCTTGCGCAGTTGTATAGGAAATCCCTTATGGCGTACACAATAACACCACGAAGGATTCTCTCTCCCCCTTTTGGGGTATTGAGGGGGCTTTCGCTCCCCCTTTGCAGATACGGCAAAAAAGTCAATTACAAACTTGTTCAGCGAGGCAAAAATAGTACAAAAATGTTTTTGTCCCATAACAAAAGATGGAAGGGGACCGGGAATGTGGCCCCAAGAAAATCACAACATCCGGAAGCAACGACTGAGAAGTTAGACAAGAACTTATTGTTAAGAACTTATCTAAACTGGTAAGTTCGAAGTAAATGAAAGCACAAACGAAACGTTTTCCTACAAACCTTATCAACAGTTCTTGTTCTGAAATAAAACGCAGTTCCTTGACATATTCAATATCAGACTTTGATGTCCAATACAGTAAAAAAATACACTGAGACAAGGAGAAATAGCATAAAGTGGCGAAACACTCATCCAATTGGAAAACTGTATGCACATCTAATTGACTTGCGTACGTGGCAAAGCTTTCGACTTCCCGTCACTGGTTCATGAAGTGTTGGTATACCGACCACGCATATCATTTTTGTATTCTGACGACGGAGCAGAAAGCACGTTTGAAATCTATGCAAATATGCTTTGGACACAGCGACTCAGGTAGCTTTCCGCTTTTTTCGCATTTGGAGAGTCCCCTTCCATCTTTTCTTATGGGACAAAAACATTTATGCACTATTTTTGCCTCGCTGAGCAAGTTTGTAATTGACTTTTTTTTGCTCTATCTGCAAAGGGGGCGCGATAGCCCCCTCAACTCCCCAAAAAAGGGGGCCAGGGGATCCCTCGTGGTGTTACTGTGTGCGCCATAGGGGGTTTCCTATACAACTGCACAAGAAGTAAATCGCTAACTGCCATAGTTCGTGAGATATTGGCCTGATGACGGACTTTCCTTGTAACCCTGTATACAGGGTAAATCAAAATAATGTCCCCGATATAAATGTTTTGCTACTCATGTTTAAAGTAAAGCAGATACACACAACTAGTACTGTTGAAAAGCATATTTCATAAAGTTTTGTTTATTTTAAATGTTATAACGTAGAAGTCTTTTCGTACTTCTACGTTATTTTAAAAAACATAACCATAAGATGAAATAGTTCCTAAATTAAACCTTAACGGCCAGACGAAACATGTAAGCCGCTCCGGTGGCGCAGTGGTCTAAGCGATGGCCTATGATCATTCCTCCGAACGGGGTCCGGGTTCGAATCCCGGTGAGGCATGGATGTTGTGTTTGTCTTACGGTACTGGCTCTTTCCCTTCCCTGGAACCAGTGACCCTAAATTAGGGACGGGCGACTGCTTATAGCCCATTGAGTTGCTCACTGTGGTCGTTAAACCTCCAATAAAAAAAACAAAAAAAACATGTAAACAACAGAAGTCAAACTTACGGAAAAGATGCTTTATTTAAGGTTTTCTCCAACACATTGTAACATAACATAGCACTTCGCATTAAACGCTCCACACACCACACAGATCCTCAACACAACGCTCCACAAGCAACAGTTTACTCGTAGTTTATATCTCTCGTTCTTATCAAAACAGGCATACGTCACGTTCATTCAACCTCAATTATGTTGCCAATAGTATTCGTTTGAGAGAAAAGATATCACGTTAAGAGTGATGTATAACTGAGAATAAACTCAAGATTTACATAGGGAAAGAAACTAAAAAGGAAAGTTAATTTTGAATATACGTCACAATGTTCAATGTGCGCTCCATGCATAGCACGGCACACATCAAGTTGGTAATCAAGTTCCTGCCAAACTCTTTGTAGCATGTCGGTGTCAATTTCTGTGATGTGAACTTTCAAATCAACTGGCGTCGTTGAAAGTGGTGGTACGTAGACACGATCCTTTTCGGAACTCCCACGAGAAAAATCACACGGGATGAGATCTGTGAATCGTGGTGGCCAACGCAACAGTTCTTCATCCCCCTCAGCTGAACGGCCAATCCATCGTTTTGGCAGCCTGTCATTGAGGTGGAGCACCATCGAGTTGAAAAAGGAAGTCAGCAATGTCTTCTTCCAGCTGTGGGAGAAACCATTGTTCGAGCCTGTCGAGATAGGTAATTCCTGTCACAGTGGCTTCAGCGAAGAAGGGCCCATACACCTTTCAATGAGTAATTGCACAGATGATACTGACTTTTGGGGAGGCACGCTCGTGCTGCAAGATTGCATTGGAATTTTCAGTGCCCCAAATTCTCACATTATGCCTGTCCACTTTTCCTGAAATGTGGAATGTTGCTTCGTCACTAAAAACTAACTTTTCAGAGAAACCGTCATTCATGTGCAAACGTTTCCTCAAAACTCGCCATACAGTTTTCTCGGGACACCAAATTCTCGACCTGCTCGATAAGTTGATTTCTGGTGGCTCCTTACGTAACTTACCCGAACATGCTTCTCTACGTCGTTTCTTATCGACAAACGTCCAGTCGATTTTCCCTTGTAAATGAACCCTGTGTTTTAAAATCGTGAATACCAATTACGAATTGAGTTACCACTGGGTGGCTGTATCCCAAATTTTGTCTGAAAATACAGTTGAACAGTCACAGCTGATTTGCCTGTATAAAATTCGAGAACACAAAATGCCTTCTGTTGTCCGCTTGATTTTTTTTGTTTTTGTTTGGAGGTTTAACAACAACCGTGAGCAACTCAATGGGCTCTAAGCAGTCGCCCGTCCTTAATTTAGGGTCATAGCCAGTGCCGTAAGGAAAACAACATCCATGCCTCACCGGGACTTGAACCCGGACCCCTTTCGGGCGAATGATCAGAGGCCATCACTTAGACCACTGCGCCACCGGGGCGGCGTAGTCTGCTTGCCGCCATCGCATGAGTTGTTTCTCCTGCCGGATTTATCGCGCCATCTACCGACCACCCGCGGAATCGGTAGCGTGGCATTGGAACTTGGAGAGATTACCTTCTAGAGTACACATCTCGCAACTAAAAATACTCATTACATGTCGTGTGATAAAGCATTGAAATCGGGAACATCATTTTGACTTACCCTGTATATATTATTAGTATTTCATACGTATGCTAGTATTACACACCCATTGCGTCATGATCATTGTCAACCATTACACAGCACAACAACAACAAAAAAAAAAAAACGTTTTTTCTTGGTGCTTTGGAAGTTAGGCTTATTTTTGGGTATAACTGAGGCGCTGATTCCAAAACTGGCATTGGTTTGGCCGTATCAGCTCTAGTTTTGGAGATACGGCATACCCACCTTAGATGATGATGCGCAGAAATATAATAAAGGGTATATTTTTAATTAGTGATTGTTCAGGGCGATAAAATAACATTGTGGTTTCCTGGAGCGTGTAGGTATGCCAACTTTTTTTTTTTTTTTTTTTTGATTGGAGGTTTAACGACCACCGTGAGCAACTCAATGGGCTATAAGCAGTCGCCCGTCCCTAATTTAGGGCCACTGGTTCCAGGGAAGGGAAAGAGCCAGTGCCGTAAGACAAACACAACATCCATGCCTCACCGGGATTCGAACCCGGACCCCTAACGGACGAATGATCAGAGGCCATCGCTTAGACCACTGCGCCACCGGGGCGGCGTGCCAACTTTGGCGACGATCCCGAGAAGCGAAGCTCGGAAAGAACAGAAATAGGCAGATAGCGAATGGAATCGGATGAATGAGGACGGAGTCTATGTTGTGTTGCTCCAGGAATTAAGTGAACCGAAATTACTATAACATCAATATATATGAATGTAATATTCTAATTTATGATTGTAAAGACAGTGTCTGTTAGTCTAATTATGAGTTTGTGAACAACTACACAACTAGAGAATGTAATGCGATATATTTATGTTTGCAGATTGAGTAGACGCCATGGCTTCCTCGTGAAGAAGCAGCTTGAACCATCCAGATGTTTTGTGCTACATTTGTGGCGAGTACATCCTAAAAGAAAGTTGGAAACCCATTTCTGAGTTCGCGAAGAAGGCATATCTTGGTTATTTTGATGTCTAGCTTGGATACCAAGATAATTCGTAGGCTCCTCATATCGTATGCAAAACTTGTACGGAGCATTTGCGGCAATGGACAAATGGAAAGAAGTTACCTGAGATTTACAGTACCAATGATTTGGAGGGAACCAAAAAAACCATGATGAATGTTATTTTCGCCATGTCAACATTAAGGGCATCAATCGAACTAATCGAAGCTATATAGTAGATATATCCTGACCTAGATACAGCAAAGACGATGTCATCCACACTCAAGTGAGGTACCTATTCTATCTTTCAATCGGGTATCGCTCATTTCACGGAAAGATCATTTCATCGAAGGTCACTTGCCCGCAAATCACTTCACCGAAAAGTTCATTTCGCCGAAAGGTCATTTCACCGAAAAGTTCACTTCACCGAAGGGTCATTTCATCGAAAAGTCCGTTTCACCGAAAGGTTCACTTCACGGAAGGGTCATTTCATCGAAAAGTTCATTTCACCGAAAGGTCGTTTCACCTAAAGGTTCATTTCACCGAAAGTTCACTTCACCGAAACGTAGTGTTACCATTGTAGTCTGATCTCTATGAGATGTCCGGAATTTTTAGATGTTTAATCGGGAAGTGTTGAGTACTTAATAAAGTTCGTACAAAAAGGTTAAAGCGTTGAGTACTTAATAAAGTTCGTACAAAAAGGTTAAAGCGTTGAGTACTTAATAAAGTTCGTACAAAAAGGTTAAAGCGTTGAGTACTTAATAAAGTTCATACAAAAAATGTACGTCATCATACATGCGTGCTTCATCATCCTCTGGGATCTCTAGTAGGTGGTTGAAAGGGCATCAAAATTCATTTTTGGTATGGGTTATATCACATTTAGCATCACGTTCTCGTAATTTGCAATCATATATTGTTACCTTCATGTAAAACGCGATGAAATAATGTTCGTCGATAGTCTAGCAAAGTATATTGTTGAGTAACGATGAAATTAATTACTGTTGCCTCGGACAACATTAAAAAAACAGATTTTAGCAATGGTTTTGACAGTGACGCACCATTATTGATTTTCGTTAGCCCGAATTATTTTTCTTGGAATTTGCTGCTGCCAGGCAAGATACACAGAATCAGAGCTTTCAGATTTGCTCTACATTTGCCTACCTTCAGTTGCTTTGAGGGTAGTGTAACAATAGCGTACTCGAACGAAAGACGAGGGTTCGATTCACGCTCCAGTGCGATACAATTTCCAAGTTTTCTGCGAAAATGGTTGCTCGGTAGGTAAACGGTGAAAATGTGGTGTTTCTGGGCGTGCTATTCACTAGAGATGTCAACCATCACTTGTTCATGAAGATTAGTTTGTGAGTAATTTTTATGATGGCTCACACATATCAGGGGCGCCGACGTCACCAGATTATTGGGAGGAGGGGCAGACGTGAAGAGATCAGACGTGGGAGGGGGCACGTCTCTTCCATGGTCAAGAGGGGGGGGAGGGCAAAAGATAAACTACGAAATTCGACGCATATTTCAAAATACAGCAAATGAACAAAGAAACAAATATTCTTTTGCTGAATATTAATATTTTTTAAAAATATAATTCAGCTTGTGATTTTATTAAATTTCTACAGAGATTTATTTCCAAACATTTATAAAAAAAAAATAACCCAAACACTCGACGCGGACCAGGAACATCAAACGGAACCAAACAGAAAATTTTCCGAGACTCATTTATTGACGTGGAAGGAGCGACGATTTCTGTTTGGTGTTCCTGGTCCGCGTTGAGTGTTTGGGTTAATTATCTATTCGCCACCTAATTATTCGTTCAGTTGCTGCTTTCCATCTTTGGTGAATCCCCAGCATTGTGCGGGGTTCCATGAAGCAACCTGCCATATAGTTTGGCACTTAATCACATCTGAGTCTGGAGAATTTGGGGACGCTGTGGTGCAGTGGAAGCATTTCCGGCACGTAGCTGGAAGACTCTGGGTTCGCTTCCCGGTGGCGGCCGATGAGAATTTTTCCGAGAATCACTTATTGACGTGGAGGGAGCGATGATTTCTGTTTGGTATTAAAAAAAGGAAAAATTAGCGCAATTACTCGAACAAGGAGCGCAAAAAATAGATAAAGTCGCTAACGATTAAACGTTTCTAGATTGTTATTCATTAATTTTATTTTTGATAATTGTCTTAGACATTTACCATATATCACGAGAACACAACAAAAACAATACGGAGCTGGCAACCGAGTTTTTTATCAAATGAGAAAAAAGAGTTTTTGCTTATTTTGCTATTTATTATTTTTTTGGAAATCTCATAAGTTAGAGCTTGGCCCATCTTATAAAAAATAATACATTTCTATAAAGGAAAGAAACGTATTTCTTTTTTTTTTTTTTTTTTTGCGATTAGCGCAGCATACGATACCTTAGTAGCCTGGGAAAGCATTTTTTCTCTGTAAAAATATTTCCACTTACGCATTTCGAAAATGACATACGCACAAAAAAACTTATTTAGTTAAACAGGCCAAAAAATGTTGGGTGGACACTGCCCCCTAGTAAACTTATTGGAGGGGGGAGATTGACCTTGCCCCCCTATAGTTGGAGCGCCTATGATACATATATAGTTATTAAACGCCAAAATAAGGTAATGATAGTAGGAAATAAAAGTAGTAGGGAGCGGTGAGGTATGATAATGATCACTTTAATTAAGCACGCATTAATTCTAAAACGTCATTACGAAGAAGCACTAGGAAGGAAGTAAAATTTTTATTTTTCTATATGTGCATATCACTATAACGAACAAATGAATACTTAACACGAATGACAAAGAATACAGCATCGTCTACATTACGTGTATTAGAATTCACAGTTTCCTGGGGGGGGGGTTAAATAAACTCGTTTTACCTTTTTTCTCTCACGCTGCAAAAGCCTTTTCACACGAGGAGATAATGTGCTTCAGACTGGCGGAAATAAAGGAGTTTATTATTACCTCAAGACAACATTATTCACCAAGATGTCATGTGCGTCAAAGGATCTTAAATCCAACATTCGTAATGCCGGGAATGACATGACACGGATGACTTATAGAAATAACAAAAGATGGAAAATATGTTTACGAAACTGACAGCGTCTTGCTGGATCTCCTGGCATCCTGCCGCCCTCCTACCCGCCCCCTGCAGATGCCAACCCCCTCCCCAATCCATCGTAACATAGAGGCATCAAAGTACAGATCAATTGGTTATGTTCGCCTCTTCTGTCGAAGCCGAAATCTGTGTCTCCCTTCCATGATCGTAGTAGGAGGAGGAAGTCAAAATCCATCCTGAGAGAATGAGGGATAAGAAATGATGGATGAACTACGACAGTGTTTGTCAGCACACGTCGGGTCTTCGAAGGAAGGGAGACAGCGATTCTTCTCTGTTCACAAACTATGGAAGATCATAACCGTAAACATGAGTTTTTCCTACGTATTATGGTAAGAACTTGCAAAGCAGAAATAAAAGCTTGTCTTCCTAATCTCACCCAACCGGGAACCCGTAGGATGTACACGAAACGGATTGGCTTCCTGGGCAGTTCTCACAGCGAATGTTAGATGGCGCTAGTGGGCAAGTTTTGTATCTGGGAAATTTGTTTCACTGCAGTTCAATCGCGCACTAATAATTTTTGCTATTGAGTGTATCATCACGCGAACAGGGATTTATGCCCCTCCTTCAACACACAACTAAATTTGCTCAGACACCCCCATAAAAAAATCTCGACAGCCCTCCATTTAATGGTGTGTAACAGACGGTGGTCAGACATTTGATGGTGTGTAACACACAAGTAGACTGTTTGTTTTGGGGGAACGCAAAAGTCTGGGCGGATTCTCTCTCTCACGCACACACGCACATATATCATACGTCTGCGTTCTTTTATATGCACATAAATAAAATACAATGAATAAAAACTAAACCCTAATAAATTTATAATTCAGCTAAAATGTCTATATTACAAAGAGATTACGCGTCAGTTGAAGAGATTATGCGTCAAATGTCTATATTACAAGATATTACGCGTCAGATTACGCGTCAGTTGAAGAAGTTTCGTTTTCCTTAATTGCGCAGCAGAAAAATAGTGAAACCATTCGGAATTCACTAAATGTAATAATCGAAACAAGTGAGCTTATCAAGCTCTTCGACGTTATGCAGTATCAGGAAAACAAATCTACACACCCCTGTAATTTAAACTTACAGAGGAACATCTCCGAAAGTGTTCATCACTAAGTTACCAAAGGAACCGCTGTTATTAGACAGCACTTTAAACGATTTGAGGATGACGTCTCTTTCTGTAGCCAGTGCGATTTTGGTCAGCTGCTATGTACCGAATTGTTACTGTGAATGAATTTGAGTTTGGTATTCTGAGGCCAAGGTTAGTAGACTCTATTAACCTTGTTATAAATCAAGCCTACAACATTGTTACTAGTTCAACATTCCGCCCTGAGAGATAAAATATTAGATAATACGAAAGCAAAACACTCGAATGCGAGCTACGGGCCTTTAGCTAAGAGTCCGAAAGACAAAATGTGTTGTCTCGGGTCAAAAGCTCTGAAAACTGTAAAATCAGAGACAAAATTTTCAAACTTAAAAAACTTACACAAATTACGAATAGAATTCATAGATGCAAATGAACTGCAAGCTAAAATTTCCTCAGTAAAGTTCAGGGGCACATTTTTGTTCTTTTTTTCAAGTAGTGTATACTTTTGTTCACAACTATTTAGTGGAACGCCGTTTCACCTTACCAATTTCTTAAGGGAACGCCTTTCGTTCCCGTCCACTTTCACCACAACACCAGGGACAACACCCATGGGCGCTCATAGTTTTGTTTTCAGGATGGGACAAACATAAATTGTAACTACAAACATACACAAACACTACACGCAAAGTTTCATTGTGACTTCTTGTTATCTAACCATTTTTACCACATACACAACACATAAATTTAAGTGAAAATCAGAAGGCATAAAACCTACATGGAGATGGATAAACAAAATTAAATAAACAGTATGTTGGGGCAGTAAGGAAATTTCTTTGATGTTTTTCTCTCAGCCTTGCGATTTTTGACTACTTGTGACCCATGCACCACGAAATACAAAGATCACTCAATCAATCACCAAGAAGAAAAAAATCCCTCAAAACAAAGCTCTGGAAAAAAATTCAGATCTCTGTCCAGCGGTGAATGGCTGCTGCAGAGAATGATATTTTATGCTTCATTCCTTCGTCTTTTGTGCTTTTCAATACTGTACGAACGTGCGCTGTTGTCTAACATTCAATACAAAAATTTCATATTACTTTCTACTGTAAGCTCACAACTTTTTCCTAATTTTACTGCATACACACGCATTCAAAAGAGTTCACCAGAGAAATTTGCAATAAGAAATAGTGTCACCGCAAAAATATTTGTAGTACTTTCCAAGAACAATAACTACATAGTCAAATTTCCAGGGGAGGGCAAGTGCGCTCCATCTTGCCCCTCCCTGAAAAAATCGAAGTAAAGGTCAGTACTCGAAATAAAATTTTACGAAGATTATGTACCTGGGGTGCTCTTCTCCCATCATTCTCCGCATCATAGCTCTCTTCCTATGCTTTTCTGTAGCAGAGTGTTCTAGTACTCTGAATTTGACCCTAATTGAACCAGAGATGCAACTTAAACACTCGCTGCCTCAGACTCACCAGGACCGAACACCTGTACGAACTCTCTAGAAACTCTCATCCTGAAATTATAACAGTCTATGCCAAAGAGGAAAGGACAAAGCAAACTCAAGCATACTCAAAGACTGAAGTCACGAAACAGCATCTTGCTGCTGTTCAGCCCTTAATTTGATCTTCGATCTCAGAGAGAACAAAGACTCCAACTCTAGCACTATTCCTCGCAGATACAGACGAATTGGAACACCTCTTTCAGGGTATAGACTTTTCTGAAACTCTTCTACCTGGTTGTGATCTTGACTGGCGCACGTGGAAAAGTTTGGGCAGACTGCAAACCCTCACTGGTAGATCAAATGCTAACATGAGGAAACAATGTTACAATTGCTAATCGGAACTTCGTGCATGTGGCGAGATACTATCAACATGGAATCTGCTTTTCTACTCAAGTCTGGACACCCCAAGAAATTTGTACGACCTGGATACTTGCATTTCCGCTCTGCAACTGCTGTGGTTAGACACTGGACTGAAAAAAAATATGTTTTTCGTGTAGTAATGTAGATCGAATAGAACACACATCGTCTTTACACGATTCAAAAACTTGATGAACTCCTAAAGCGGGTTCGAAAGGTCACAAAAAAAAAAAAAAAAAAAAAAGGAAAGGTCTACTAAAAAGTTTAAAATACATGAGACCTTTCGAACCCACAGTGGGTTCGAAACGTCTCATGTATTTTAAACTTTTTAGTATTAAATTAATTTTTAAACTTGCGGAAGCATTAGGAGTTCATCAAGTTTTTGAATCGTGTAAAGACGGTGTGTGTTCTATTCGATCTACTGGACTGAAATATACCTGCATAACAGGTACATAGTGTTGTGTTTTGTTTTTGAATTGTTGGTTAACTGTGTTTTGGATACGAAATAAATGGAATCCGATAAATTTATAAATTTTAAACTGAAATTTATCAAGGAAAAAACGACTGCGCTGGAGAAACCAAACAAGTTGCATGGTTGTCCGCGTGTGTGTGTGTGTGTGTGTGTGTGTGTGTGTGTGTGTGAGGGGGGGTATTGCCTAAAATAATTTTGGATTACAATGTTGCAACGACGGGGGGTCCATCGGGTCTGGACCCTCCTTAAAAATAATAGCAATGACCCTAAGATATTGTGCTATTACAAAAATAATATAGTTAGAACGAAGTATTAGGTAAGTGTCCAATCCATGATAATATATTTCTAGTGTCAGTATTTATCTATACGAGGTCGAGAGGCACACACACACACACACGTTAAATATTTTTTTATACGAGAAGATATTTTCTGGACCCCCCTTCTCTTGTCAAAATCCTGGGTGTGCCTGTGGGATTGGACCAGTGAGGAAAGAGGACCGAAGAAATTCATAAATGAGAGTGTGAGGACAGCAACAGAAAAAAAATGAGACTTCAGTTATGAGAACTGTGAAAGTGAATGGAGGATAATAATTTGATTAGTTTTATAAGTAAGAGGTTCAATGACAGACAATGTATAGAAATTTTACTGAAATCGAGAAAAAAAAACCAGATAGTTTATTTTTATATGCTAGGGACATATTTAAGCGTACGAATGGGGGGAGGGGGTGGGGTGGGAAAGACTGACTGAATTGATTCTCTTCAGGTAAGAAGATCGAAGAAATCCTGGATGGAGAATGTGAAGAGAGCACTGGAACAACTAGACCTGAGCAATCGGGGCTGTGAAAATATCAGTGAAAAGAGAAAAACCTTTGTTCTAATTTTTGTGATATGTTTTATGTTAGGGCGCAGATATGCACTTTTTGGAGGAATATATATTTGTCGTCAATCTCTTACAAAGAAGGATAGAAAATTCAGGAAATAAAACGTGGACCCTAACTTCTAAACCACGTTATACTACTCATTGCAGTCATAGGCGCAGCATATTTGGTGCAGGTCGGGAGGGGGGGGAGGTAATTAAACAAGTTTTTGTTTTTTGTGCGAGTATGCCATTTTCGAAATGCGTGAGTTGAAATATTTCTATAGAGAAAAAATGTTTTCCCTATGCTATTCAGGTTATTGTGTGCTATGCTAATTGCAAAAAAATGCATTTCTTTCCTTTACAGAAATTTATTATTCTTTATAACATGAAACAAGATCTGTTTTATGAGGCCAAAGTGATTTATTTCCAAAAAAATATTTATAAATAAGAACTTTTTTCTCATATTCAGCATTGCTTATTTGATAAGAAACTTTATTGTCAGCCCCGTATTGCGTTTGACATGTTCTCGTGATATGTGGTAAATGTGTAAAAGAATTATCAAAAATAAAATAAACAAGAAAGATGACACCGAATTTTCGGGTGTAATAAGCACGTCTTTTGAATACGTTCTGACGCAAATGAAATTTATCAAAGCTATTTAAAGTCAATGGAACCGGTATGGAAAACAATAATATCTGACGGAAAAAAGAAGTTTTTCAATCGGGTTTTTAATACCTCAGATATTGCTGTAAACGGAATCGTGAGCTTACGCGCTCTGGTTGCAGACTTGTGCATTAAGAAAAACATGAATTTATATGAGAAACATTCCGCACCGGAAACGCTCTCCAACACAAAAAGAATTTTTAAAATCGGACTCTTAGAAACATAATCGACAAAAATACGATGTGACTTTACATCCCCTGGTGGGAAAACCATGCATTATTTTAGGAAGAAAGTATTCTCAAAAGGTTTTTCCAAATGAGCGGTATCGGTCCAAGAAAAAAACAAATTTGTCAAGATTTCAGGAGCCCAGATTTTGCTACAAATACATCAGAAGCAGAAATTAACACTTATGCCCCCTGGTGGCCAAAGCATTCTTTACCAAACATTAGAAATTATGTGAAAAATATTTTCCATCATACCTTGTATGCGATACAGGAAGATTTTTTTGAAATCGGAGTTTTAAAAGCAGAAATTACGCAGAAAACGCAATTTACCTTTGTGCCCCCTAGCGGAAAGTCTATGATATACTTGAAAATTTTGAATTTATAGGAAAAACATTTCGCATCAGAAACACTATCCAACAAAGAAGGAATTTTTCAAATTGGTCTCCTAGAAGTAGAGATATTGACAAAAGTAAGACATACATCTAAGCTCCCTGGCGTAGAAACCATGCATTATTTCCAGAAGAAAATGTTTTTAAAAGGTTTGTCGACATGAGTACTATCGGTCTACAAACGACGTTTTTTTCAATCGAGAATTTAGAAGCTCATATTTTGCTGCAAATACATCAGAAGCGGAAATTAAGATTTACGCCCCCTGGTGGACAAACCATATTTTTTTACAAAAATGAGAAATTATGTGCAAACGATTTCCCATCAGCTGTATCCGGTGCAGAAAGAATTTTTCAAATCGGAGATTTAGAAGCAGAGATATAGGGGGAAACGCAATTTACCTCTACACCCCCTAGCGGAAAGTCTATGAATTACTTGAAAATTTTGAAATTATATGAAAAACGTGTCACACTGAAAACACTATCCAAGAAAGAAGGAATTTTTCAAATCGGACTCCTAGAAGTAGATATATTGACAAAAATAAGATATACATCTACGCCTCCTGGCGGAGAAACTGTAGAATATTTTAAAGAGAGAATATTCCGAAAAGGTTTATCGATGTGAGTGGCATCAGTCCACGACAGAAGTTTTTCAATCGATATTTTAGAAGCTCAAATTTTATGGCAAATACATCAGAAAGCAAAAATTAACACTTACGCCCCCTGGTTGCTAAAGTACTCTTTACCAAAAATTAGAAATTATATGCCAAAGATTTTCCATCAGGAGGTGTATCCGCTGAAGAAAAGATTTTTCAAATCGGAGTTTTAGAAGAAGAGTTATCGGGAAAAATGTAATTTACTTTTATGACCCTAGCGGAAAAATCTATGCGTAATTTGAAAAAAGTAAATATATCTAAAATACTCTTCGACATAAATGGAATCGAAAGATATTTTTTTTTTCAATCGGATGTTTAGAAGCAAATATGTGGAATAAAACGTAGTTTTGAATTCGACATCATCTGCATTTACGCCCTCTAGCGGTGAAATTGTACATCGTAAAAAAAAAAAAAAAAACGAAATGTAGGATCATCATTCGCATATTTCAAGCTTCTCAATGCAAAAAGAATTTTTCAAATCGGACTAATAGTTTCAGAGATATCGTGGGCACAGACGGACAAACCGGTAACATAAGCACGTTCTTTTTTTACAAAAGACGTGCTAATAAAAATGCGGAAACGTATAATCTCTAGCTAGCACCTTTTTTTATCGATTTACATTTTGCGCTTCTTGCTCTGACTAACTGCGCTAATTTCTCATATTTTTTTATAAACGTTTGGAAATAAAATATCTAGATATTTTTTATAAAATCACAGGCTGAATTTTATTTTAAAAAATATTAACATTCAGCAGAAGAACATTTCTGTCTCTTTGTTCATTTGCTGATGAGCAATTACAGTTGAGTTTCAAAATATAAGTCGAATCTCGTAGTTTATCGCTTTGTCCTTTACTTTCTTTCCTCTTGAATCCCCCCCACCCCTGCTCCAATAATTTTTGGTGAAGTCGGCGTCACTGAATGAGGTTGTCCGAGGGTGTAAGAAACTCACAATACCCAGAATGTTTGATGTCGGTGAGCGTGACCCATTTATTTGTTCATCCATGAATTTGCATGGAAATTCGTTTTCACGTGGAATGCCGTCATCCATGTGCGCCATCTACTGAAGGAAGCGAACGGAAATAATGCACGCATTCACAAAGTTCTGCTTTTTGTCTGTTTAGGGGCTTAACGACCACCTTGAGCAACTCAACAACCTGTAAGCAGTTGCTCGTCCCTAATTTCGGGCAGCTGGTTCCAGGGAAGGGAGAGAGCCAGTACCGTAAGACAAGCACACCATCCATGCCTCGCCTAGTAGTCGAACCCTGACCCATCTCGGACGAATGGCTAGAGACCAGTGCCTCGTTCCACTTGGACACAGACAATTTTCGTACCATTTGTTGTTATCTATCTGTGAGGAATATTCTGTATACCTGGTTAAATTTGGAAAAACATGTGTGAATTTTCACTAAACTGCAAAAGTAATGGTAGCATTTAATGCGTTCTCAGGAAGCAGGGACATTTATACACAGTGCGTCAAAGAATTTTTAAGACTGGCTCTAGATTTCAGCCTACGGTGGCGCCACCAGTGTAATCGCG
This sequence comes from Macrothele yani, assembly GCA_039090855.1. Taxonomy (NCBI): domain Eukaryota; kingdom Metazoa; phylum Arthropoda; class Arachnida; order Araneae; family Macrothelidae; genus Macrothele; species Macrothele yani. Next base: position 28,609,526 of record CM077015.1, read on the forward strand.
AATGCGTTATAAACCGTGACCATCTGCTTGCTTTCTGCCAAAAGTACTGCGCAATTGTTAAAGTAACTCAAACGAAACGGGCGTTCATTAGAGAAGTAAACATTTTTCCATGTTGAATTATTAAGATGGAACAAAGGGCTGTTATTAAATTTAACGCAAAACTTGGTAACAATGCCTCGGAAACGTACCAAATGATGGAACAAGTTTATGGTGAGTTTTGTTTAAGTAGTCAAATGTTTTCCTGTGGCACAAACGTTTTTTGAACGGAAGAGAGACGCTAGAAGATGATAAGCGTACCGGAAGACCATGTTCATCTAGGACACCTGAGATTATTGAAAAAGTGCGTGATTTCGTGGTAAACAATCGATGTGCGTCACTAAGAATGATGGAAGAGTCTTTAAACATCAACAAAGAAACGATTCGAACCACCCTGCATGAAGATTTGGGCAAAACAAAAGTCTGGGCTAAATTTGTTCCACATACGTTAACCAATGAACAAAAATCAAGGAGAAGTGCGCATTGCAGAGACATCATTTCAGCCGCTGAAAATGATCCAAACTTCTTAAAATCGATTGTTACTGATGATGAAAATGGTGTTTTTAATATGATCTTAAAACAAAGCGACAAAGTGCGGAATGGAAGTCAAAAAACTCGCCACAAGCCAAAAAAACAAGAAAAGTTCCATCGAGAATCAAAGCAATGCTCATTACATTCTTCGATAGTAAGGGTATTATCCACAGAGAATTTGTTCCAACTGGACAAACAATTGCTGGTGAGTTTTATTTAAATGTTTTGAGGCATTTGATGGACAGAATTCGTTGCATTCGTCCAGAATATCGAGATGAAAACAGTTGGTGTTTGTTGCACGATAATGCACCCAGTCACACCTCACTTCTTGTTCGTACATTTTTGGCGAAAAATAACGTCTGTGTGTTGAATCATCCACCGTATTCGCCTGATTTAGCATCCTGCGACTTTTCTTTGTTCCCAAAACTTAAAATGACGTTAAAAGGGTGTTATTTTGATGATATTTCAACCATACAAACAGCTTCGACGCGTGCTTTGGAGGCAATTCCGCAAGGTGAACTGAAACAGGCATTCGAATCATTATTAAATCGCTGTAACAAGTGTATTGAAGCCGGAGGGACTTATTTTGAATAACAAACCAAAACAAATTATAATTTCTTGTTTCTATTTCATTTTACAGACCCAGTCTTAAAAATTCTTTGACGCACTGTGTATTTGTAGATGGCATCTGTCTCCATTCCGGAATGTTTGATGAATTTAAATTCTTTCAAACCATTGCAGAGATTTATTGATGACACATGAACAATTTCCGAGAGCAACTTTCTTTAGTGTAGGTGCCTGTAATGTCACCCGCACATAAACATATACTCAAATCAGAGTTCCCTCTGAAAACACTCGGTTTTTCCAATTTTTCGCCATCGTCATGGAGCACTGCATGCATAGGCTTGCTTCCTGAGCTGCAAAAGCTTCTGTAATCCTCCTAGCAAAAGGATGATGCGTCAGTAATCAATTCTAATACGCCACTTATGTTCCTCCGCCATTCCCGTTTTCCTCTTGCTTCCCTCCTCAACCCACCCCCCAAACATGCGCTGGGCAACAGCTGCTCGGAGGAGCACACACGATGAGCCCCCTGAAAGTCTCCTTCTCTGCACAACTCCCCCTTGGTAAGACGAAGTGTTTATGAAGACTGACATTCTAATTACTAACGCAAGGAACTCTTGATGTTTCCGCCCGAAAAAGAAACGTCTTTATTTGCCTCAGGGAATATTATAATGTGGAAATGCGAATTACTCTACCTTTACTCGTTGTGTCGAACATCGGGGAATGATAGTTTTTTTTTTTTTGATGGTTCCTTGATTTCCTTTATTTAAATGAAGTTCTTTAAATTACGTTGGAAGATTTCTCCTTTCTTTGCATGAAGATATATATAAATTTTGTAACAGGATTCAAGACGTGTTGTGCAGCTAATGAGGCTTTTTATGTATCATTTGGACTTTCTCGCGACGTTGATGGACCGTTAGTTGCCAGGAAACAGTGAAAGATAGAACCATTCACAGTATTCACACTTATTAGCTTCAGACAGGAAATTAAGGAAAAGCGCAATTTTTGATTTACACATACGGCCGCAATAGAAATTTTAACGGTACGTTTAGCAAGAGAAACTTTATGGTTGTAGCGCTATCCAAGGCGCAAATAAAAAAACAGATTTGTACGAAGTGTTCGTTCACAATGGTTGGGTAAGATGCTTTTTTCAGTATGAAGTTAATAAGTATTTATTTTGGTTCCTTTTGAAGATCGTAACTAATATATGAAGTGTCTTTTCGGCTGTTTTAGGAATAGAGAGCTCATTATTACTCTCACTAAAAGGACCATGCATAGAAGCATTTCAGTTGAGAAGAGGAAGGAAAGGCAGCGATAAAAAATAACTCAAAAACACGGCAAAATCAAAGCTACACTGGTGTTCAAAATTAAGAGAATTTTCACATTTTATCGAATTTCTGAAAAACTAATAGACACATTTTAATGAAATTTGGTATCGATACACAGTTATATGAGAGAAAGAATTATACCATACAACAGTCATGGTACGCACTCATGATCTTCAGTAAGGCTCATCAGCGCAGGAATGTCCATAATCGACGTTGCTAGATCGAAAATAAAATGACTCTAATATGAAGTATGGTCCCCTCTCACAGTCATACAGTTGTCACAGAGCGACGTCATACTGGAAACGAGGCAGTTGATGAATCCCTGTGGCAGTCGGTCCCACTCCTGCAGCAACGCAGTTTTCATCTCCTGGATGGTTCTTGGAGGGGTGGCGAGCTGAAATTGCCCTCCCAAGAGCGCCCCAGACATGTTCGATAGGGTTAAGGTCTCGCGATTTGGCTGGCCAATCCATCCGGCGAATATCCACACTTTCAAGATAATCGTCGACCAGGTGAGCCCTATGTGGACGAGCGTTGTCCATAAAAAGGAACCGAGGGCCAACTGCGCCCCTGAAAAGTCGAACATAGGGCTGTAAGATCTCATCCTCATACCTCTCAGCAGTCAGAGAGCCTCAGTCAAACACATGGAGAGGTGTGTGGCCGTCCAACATGACACCTGCCCAGACCATGACACCTCCGCTGCCATAGCGGTCCCTTTCTCGGATGTTGGAGGAAAGGTATCGGGTCCCAGGCTCTCTCCAGATGAACGTACGTCGAGAATCAGTGTCCAGGCTGAATCGCGACTCGTCTGTGAAGAGAACGTTACCCCACTGAAGTCTGGTCCAAGGCTGATGTTGTCTGCACCATGCTAAACGCGCTCTCTTGTGTGCTGAAGTGAGAGGGACGTAAACAGCGGGTCTTTTGGCAAAAAGCCCTCTCTCATGAAGCCTTCGGGAAACAGTAACCCTTGAAACCGGGTTCCAGTGGCGGCATGCAGCTCGCGATATAGCTGTGCAGCTGCAGCAGTCCTGTGGCGCCTTGCTGAAAGTGCCAAATAACGATCTTCATTGGTCGTCGTGGCTCTTGGACGACCTTGCCCATGCCTTCTCGATATGGATCCGGTGTCCTTAAACTGTTTCCACAAATTGCAGACCACACTGGACGTTACATTAAGCTCTGTAGCAACCTGCACTTGCGATTGCCCTGCCTCCAATCTACCGACGATTCTCCGCCTCATTCCGTCATCAATACGCTCGTGGCAACATATTTTACCCGATTGCTTATGAAATTGAACCAACTCATGAAAGAAACACAACAAATGTCGCCGAGGAGTACTAGCGAACTAATCGCGGAAAAAGCCACCTGTGCTTTTCATGTCCTCCGCTGTCACAGCTCCGCCCATACGCACATGTACGCTTACGTATTCGACACTGCAAATTTGCATTCTTATTTGGCGGCATAATTTGTACCTTTGGTTCCGTACTTTTTTTGTGAAAATCGACAAAATGTGCAAATTCTCTTAAGTTTAAACACCAAACAGATATAACAGCAAAGTCTTTTGCACCCTTCCCTCTTCAACCCTTATTTGCTTACCTTATTCAACACGATCTACAGGTACGTGGCTTACTACTCGTAGAATCCAGTTCAAGGAATTCTCTAGAAACGTAATCTTTAAAGTAAATCCGTCGTTCAATTAGGCTGATTTCCATAAATTAAGGGGGAGGGGGAAACCCCAGAAAAATCGCGATTATTTGCGAGAGTTGGAAATGCACGAAACTTGGGTGTATATAATGCAAACTCCAATGCTGAGTCAGAGTATCGCATGCAAATATATGGCGATGGCATCGGTTCATGCAAATGAGCCGCAGAATTAAATGGGCTGTTGCTGAAGTGTGCGTCATATCGTTTGCGGAGTGTAAAGAAAAGATTTGGAGATAGCAGATTTGTTGTAATGGCTGCGAGACATCATTTAACAGATGAAATGATGTGGAAAGCGATCGAAAGACTAGAGGCGGGCCAAAGTTAGGTGGAAGTTGCGAAGTGGCTGTATCTGAATCCTTCTGTGGTCGATAGACTGTGGAACCAATTTAAAAATACGCCATCATATTCCCGAAAATACAGCGAAGGAAGGCATAGGGCTACATCACCCGTGGACAACCGATATCTCTGATTAAATGCCATGGCGGCTAACTCGACTCAGCTACGATATGCTCTTGTTGCGGCTACAGTAACGGTGGTATCCGCTTCCACTGTGAGCAGAAGCAGATACAATGTGTCTTTATGTTAGGCGTCCAGAACTCTGAGTGCTCCCTTAACCCTCATTACAGGAGGGAATGTCGGAATTGGGCACGACTGCAAATCACTTGAACTGAAAACTAATGGAGGTCAGTACGCTTCCAGATGAGGTCAGATCTACTTTGTAGAGAGATTCCAGGCGTGTTCTGATCCAGAGAGAACAAAGGATACATTATTCCTCTATGGCCCGTGAAAGAGACGCTTATGGTGGTGGCAGCGTGCTGGTTTGCAGTGGTATCCCGTTAGGTGGACGCACAAACCTCTGTGTGCTTCGAAGAGAAACCATGAACGCTCGACGCTATAAGTATGATGTTCTGGACCCCTATGTTCGCCATTATGCAGGTGCCATAGGAGATCTCCACCGAGCGAGGCTGGTAGAACAATATCTTCAAGAGGAGACCATTGTCCATATGAATTAGCCAGCCAGCTCTCCTGATCTTAATCCTACCGAGCATGTTTGGGATGCTCTAGGTAAACGTGTTGCTGTCATCAACCTTTCTCCGCCAGACCTGGGTGGGCTTAGACAAGCTGAAATTGTCATTGCTACCTACTGAGATCCTAGACACCATCATTAACAGCATGAAACATCGCTGTGAGGTCTGCATTGCTTCGAGGGGTGACCGCACCCCTTATTGAGGTATTTTGTCTATTTCATCTTGACACCTTATTTTCCACCTGGTTCTGTATGTGGATATTTTTTTCACATTGAAGTGTTTTTTACGAAGTGTTTTAGGGACTTTCTCTAACGTACATATTAATATGGTTTTCGCCAAATTTCATAACATTTCACCATTCACTTTTTGAATTATCGCGATATTTCTGTTCCTTCCTTAATTTATAGAAACCAGTGTATTTATTTTTCTTTAGTGTCTGTGTGTGTGTGTAAATCAACGCACTCTGTATTCATTTACATATATAACAGAAAAGAATACACTATATTGACAAAAATCAAGGGACACCCCTTCAAAAGCAAATGAACGGATCCTCTGCGTAGTTAACATGCGTGGTACAACTGCAAACGGTATAAAAACAAGTCTGCAGCTGACCGCGATCATATCGTACTGTGAGGTTGAGTGAAAATGTCGCGGCGGGAGAGAACTGACTTTGAGAAAGGAAAGATTGTTGGGTGTTATATCAGTGGGTTGTCCATAAGAGAAACCGAGAGGCGTTTAAACATACCCAAGTCAACTGTTTTGGATGTACCCAATAAATGGAAGACACATGGCGTGCCTGAAGCAGCAAAACGTACCGGCAGACCAAAGAAAATCAGTGATAGAGGACGTCGAAGCCTCAAGAAAGTCGTTACAGCTAATCGACGGAGTACTGCACAAAACCTCACTGTACAGGTAAGTAAAAATGCTGGAACCTAGGTATGTGCACGTACCATTCGCATAGAACTTCATTCCGTGGGTTACCGTAGTCGTGCGGCTGCTCATAAGCCTTTCATCTGCCCTCGGAATGCTACTCGTCGTTTAGCATGGTGTAAAGAACATTTATCGTGGACCATAGATAAATGGAAACGTGTCCTATGGACTGATGAATCCAAATACATGATCCATCAGTCTGATGGCCGTGTGTGGGTATGGCGGCAGCCGGGGGAACGCTATTTACCACAGTGTACTGTTCCTACGGTTAAGTTTGGAGCTGGCAGTGTTCTCGTGTGGGGGTGTTTTTCGTGGTATGGTCCTGGCCCATTTGTTATCGTATACAAACCTGTTGACCAGCACGTCTACCTCGATATTCTGGACAATTATGCCCTACCAACTCTGCTGCAATACTATGGAAACGAGCCTTGTTGGTACCAGCAGATAATGCACCGTGCCATAAAGTAAGAACTGTTAAGGCGTGGTTTGACGATATTTACGTATCGTGTGTGAAATGGCCAGCATAGAGCACCTATGGGATGAATTAACGCTCCTCATAAGAAGTTTGGAACTAAAAGGCCTACTACCAAGCAACAGTTAGCGGCAGCATTATGTACTGAATGGAAGCGCATACCTATCGCTGTGTTCCAAAACCTTGTCGAAAGCATGTCTCGAAGGGTCAGTGCATGCATTAAGGCCAAAGGTTAATCGACACCGTACTGATGTATGTCAATAAATGCTATGCTGTGTTTCTCTTCTAGGTGTCCGGTGACGTTTGTCAATATAGTGTATATAGAGCTGCAACTCGGGATTTTTAGGAGCATTCCAGTGGTCGGACAAAAAGCTATATTAGCGTCTATCATGTGGTGTCACGTCGATTCGTCGCCTGCGTCAATTCGTCGACCACGACGATTCGTCGAACGTCACTTCGTCGCGGACCAATTCGTCGACTACGTCAATCCGTCGCGGACCAATTCGTCGATACGTCAATTCGTCGCGGACCAATTCGTCGACTACGTCACTTCGTCGCGGACCAATTCGTCGACTACGTCACTTCGTCGCGGACCAATTCGTCGACTACGTCACTTCGTCGCAGACCAATTCGTCGACTACGTCACTTCGTCGCGGACCAATTCGTCGACTACGTCAATCCGTCGCGGACCAATTCGTCGACTACGTCAATCCGTCGTGGACCAATTTGTCGACTACGTCAATCCGTCGCGGACCAATTCGTCGACTACGTCAATCCGTCGCGGACCAATTCGTCGACTACGTCACTTCGTCGCGGACCAATTCGTCGACTACGTCAATTCGTCGCGGACCAATTCGTCGACTACGTCAATCCGTCGCGGACCAATTCGTCGACTACGTCAATCCGTCGCGGATCAATTCGTCGACTACGTCACTTCGTCGCGGACCAATTCGTCGACTACGTCACTTCGTCGCGGACCAATTCGTCGACTACGTCAATCCGTCGCGGACCAATTCGTCGACTACGTCAATCCGTCGCGGACCAATTTGTCGACTACGTCACTTCGTCGCGGACCAATTCGTCGACTACGTCAATCCGTCGCGGACCAATTCGTCGACTACGTCAATCCGTCGCGGACCAATTCGTCGACTACGTCACTTCGTCGCGGACCAATTCGTCGACTACGTCACTTCGTCGCGGACCAATTCGTCGACTACGTCAATTCGTCGCGGACCAATTCGTCGGCAACGTCAATTCGTCGCGGACCAATTCGTCGACAACGTCAATCCGTCGCGGACCAATTCGTCGACTACGTCAATCCGTCGCGGACCAATTCGTCGACTACGTCACTTCGTCGCGGACCAATTCGTCGACTACGTCAATTCGTCGCGGACAAATTCGTCGTGTTTACAAATTTTGGTTACATACAAAAGGAATGCAGGAAAACGTACGATTTCGAACGTCTTCCGCCCTGATCAAATTTATAAGGTTTGGACACTCAGACAGGATAGGAATATTACGCTTTTCCTTGGCACTATAAATATTAGACGGTTTTCGGAACGGGTTGGGGCCCGGGGGTCAGACCCCCCCCACACACACACAAAAAATTTCCGCACAACCTACAGTTTTTTATTTAGAACCACCATATTTCGTATATTATCTCATGGTACTCTAACTTAGACGGTAGACGGTTTTTGGAACGGATCGGGCACGGGGTCATACCCCCCCCCCCCGATAAAAAAATTTAGTAAAATCTATAGTTTTCAATTTAGAACTACCAAATTTGATATACTATCTCACAAAACTCTGACTTAGACTGCAGACGGTTTCTGGAAGCGGTTGGAGCCAGAGGGGTCAGAGCCCCTGTGACGTACCTGCCAGCAGGACGCACACGACATAAAGGCAAATAGCAGTCAGAACAAACGTCCGCGTAGCTCAATTGGTAGAGTGACTTATTCCGGAATGAGGGGATCCGGGTTCGAATCCTGGCGTGGATAGAAATGACGGAGAAATTTACTTCGTTATAATGGCGCCCGAACTTTCCGGATGACCCGGCCGTTCAAAATCTCGCATTGGTGTGATATTATTTCCACACCGCGAGATAGGAAAAATCAGAGAATCCCTTCTCCAGCGCTTCGAAAAATAAAAATGTGTGATGTTGCATTCCACACACTAGATTGACTGGGAGTTCTCGAGTGTACGTTCTACAGCGGATGGCTGCCTGCAACGATTCATGGTCACGGCTGACCCGTGGGCCATGCCCCGGCCCTCTTTTGAAGGGGGGGGAGATGTGACGTACCTGCCAGCAGGACGCACGCGACATAAAGGCAGATAGCAGTCAGAACAAACGTCCGCGTAGCTCAATTGGTAGAGTGATTTATTCCGGAATGAGGGGATCCGGGTTCGAATCCTGGCTTGGATAGAAATGACGGAGAAATTTACTTCTTTATACCATATAAAATGTTCGTAAAATCTACAGTTTTCAATTTAGAACCACCAAATTTGGTATACTATCTCATGGTACTCTAACTTAAACGGTAGCTGGTTTTTGAAACGGGTTAAGGGGTAAGAGGCCCCCATATACACAATTTTCGTAAAATCTACAGTTTTCAATTCAGAACCACCAAATTTGGTATCACGAAACTCTCACTTAGACAGTAGACGGTTTCTGGAAGGGGTTGGAGCCCGGGGGTCCGAGCCCTCCTCATAAAAAAATTTCGCAAATCTACAGTTTTCAATTTAGAACCCCCACATTTGGTTCACGGTATTATATCATCAACACTACACACCAGATTTTGCTCCATCAGGTTGTTTCCAAATCTCAAAAAGGTTTGAAAGTGCAGAAATTCAACAGTGGCAATGGCGTCATTAATGCAATGAACAAATATTAGAAGTTTGTAAAAGTTTCCGCCGTTTTAGGTAGAAAGGAAACAGGAACAATCAGGAAACCCGTAGATATTTATTCAACGAAATATTGGCCGTTAGCATCAATGACCTTCTGCCGTTTTTCAGGCAACAAATGAATGTCCCTGTGATAGGACGACTCGGGTTTTGAGCTGAAGAACGCAGTGACGAAATTTTTGACTTCTGGAACTGTGGTGAACCGCTGTTGGGCTAGGGAATGTTGCATAGAGCGAAACAGATGAAAGTCTGAGGGTGTCATGTCCGGGAGCAAGCCGGGTGCGGTGAAACCTCCCAGTGTAACTGTTCAAGGGTTGATTTCGTGGCGGAACCCACATGTGGTCTGGCATTATCGTGTAACAAGACGACTGGGCGGGGTCCTTTACTTGTCCATTGACGTTTTTGCTCGATTGCGGCGTTCAGTTTCATCAACTGATCGCTATATCGTTGTGCAGTGATTGTTTCGCCCGGTTTCAACAGTTCGAAGTACAGCACTCCATGTATATCCCACCACACACACACAACACCACCTTTTTCTCGTGGATATCCTGATTTGCAGAGAAGTTTGATGGTATTGGCCTGGGTCAACCCAGAATCGCTTGCGTACGGGGTTTTTGCAATAGACTCGTTTTTCATCACCAGTGACAACCTTCCACAAGAAATTCTTACCTTGAAACCTCTTCAGCAACGACATGCAGATGCCCAATCGTTGACCAATATTACGCTCCGTTAAAGTATGCGGAACCCTCTAACCTATCTTCTGGATCATCTACAAGGCTTGTAGACGCCGTACTACCGTCGATTGAACCACTTTCAAACGTATCGCCAGCTGCGTGGTCGACTGCGAGGCATCCTCTTGCAACAGCGATTCCAGCTCCTCGTCTGCGAGTTCCTGCGGTCTACCTGCACGTGGCTTGTCTTCCAGGCTTAGATCACCTTTCCTAAACCTGGCAAACCATTCTCGACACGTCCGCTCACACATAACCGTTTCGCCATACGCCTGACATATTGAACCGTATGCTTCACTCTCACTTTTCCCTAAATTAAACATGAATAACAGACAGTGTCACAAATGAACTTTATCGACCGCCATGCTTCGCTTCATGTACGAACTGACAGCATGGGTCACCGGCCGGTTAGTACCCTACAGGGGCTGCGGAAACTTTTGCAAACCCCTAATAGTTAAAGTCAAAGTCTTACAAATTTCATTTGAGACGGTTTCGGAAACTTGTGGATAGGACCAGAAAGTGTGTTGACTTAACGGGGGAATATGTTGAAAAATAATCACGAAACAGTATAAACAACTCCTGATACAGAGCTCTGTTAATCAGTGTTGTTCTTGGTCTTCAGATGAGAAAGGTAACGGACTTCAGCAAGTTTGACAAAGGCCAAATTGTAATGGCCGGACGATCGGGTGAGAGCATTTTCGAGACTGCAAGGATTGTGGGGTGGCTCATGGTCAGCCGTTGTTAGTACCTTCAAAAAGTGGTCCGAGGAGGAAAAAACCATGAATCGCCGGCAAGGTATGGGTTGACCATGACTCATTGATGCTAGAGATGAACGATACCATATGGTCCGAACCGACAGAAGGGATACTGTGGTGCAATTCACAGGTAATTTTAATGCTGGTAACGGGAGTAATGTATTACAGTACATTAACTCAGCTGATAAAGGGGCTGTGTAGCAGGAGACCGCTACGAGTGTCCATGCTAACCTCGGTGCACCGTCGAAAATGCTAACCTCGGTGCACCGTCGAAAATGCTAACCTCGGTGCACCGTCGAAAATGCTAACCACGGTTCACCGTCGAAAATGCTAACCTCCGTGCACCGTCGAAAATGCTAACCTCGGTTCACCGTCGAAAATGCTAACCACGGTTCACCGTCGAAAATGCTAACCTCGGTGCACCGTCGAAAATGCTAACCTCGGTTCATCGTCGAAAATGCCAACCTCGGTGTACCGTCGAAAATGCCAACCTCGGTTCACCGTCGAAAATGCTAACCTCGGTGCACCGTCGAAAATGCTAACCTCGGTTCATCGTCGAAAATGCTAACCTCGGTGCACCGTCGAAAATGCTAACCTCGGTGCACCGTCGAAAACGCCTACAATCGGCACACGGGCATCAGTATTGGACCTTGAATGATTGGAAGAAAGTCGGCTGGTCAGATGACTCGTTTCCTGTTGCACCATGTCGACGACAAGGTACGTGTGCGTGTGCGCCGTTTACATGGGGGTTGTTTTGGCACCAGGATTCACCGTGGCACGAAAAGAAGCCGGTATGTTGTGGGCGATGCTCTGATAAAAATATGCTGCTTTAGCAGTGCCTTCTTTAAGCAGCATATTGCGCCATACCAAACTGCCCGGATTGTTCGAGACTGGTTCGCGGTACATAAAAGACTTCCGGGAATTGCCCTGACCTCCAAGTTCCCCAGACATCACCAGTCGAGCATCTGTGGTTTGTGTTGGAACAGCAAATCGATCTGCTGCAGCTTAACCACGTAACTTACTAAAGTTAAAGAATCTGCTCGTAAGGTGTTGGTACCAGATGCCACAAGACACCTTTCGAAATCTTGTAGGGTCCATTCCTCGTAGATACGTTTTGGATGCACGTGGGGAACCAACATCAGACTAGGCAGATGGTCATAATGTTTTGATTCTTCCGTGTATATGTTTTGTGGTTTCAGTAACTGGCTTTAAACATATGCTATAAACACGAATAGCTAAAAAAAAAAAGACATCTGACTGCCATATACCTAGATTATGAGAGAAGATACGAATACCTGATCAATTCATGTAAAATTGTGCATGCTAACTGCTACTAACAACTGTGCTATATAATAAAAAGGACTAATACCAAAAAATTAAAAATATATAAATACACTGAAGAGCAATTGAATTAGAGATACCTGTCTAGTAACGTGCAGCACCACCTTCCGCCCTGCTGACGGCGGCGATTCGTCTCGGCATGGACTCGACAAGACACCGGAAGCGTTGGGAAGCCATACGGATCCATGATCCCTGAACAAGCTCCCACCGTTTACGAAGATTTGATGGATGGGGAGAGCCTCGAATATCTCTCTCGATGGCATCCCAGATGTGCTCGATGAGATTGAGGTCAGGTGACCTAAATGGCCAAGGAAGCCTGGTCACGTCGGTGAAGTGTTCATCCAACCATTCGGATACAATTCAGGGGCGATGGCACGGTGCATTGTCTTGTTGCAGGATGAGGTCCCCAGTGGGATGTTGAAGACGCACAAACGGGGGCAAATGGTCGTCTAGGATATCCCGATAACGTTGACCTGTGAGGGACGATGTCACACGTACCAGGGGTCCCATTTCAGTACACGTAAACAGTCCCCAGGCGAGAATGCCTCCCCCACCAGCTTGAAGGGTACGCTGCTGGCAAGAAGGGTCCATCGCTTCATGTGGTTTGCGCCGTACTCGTATCCTGCCATCCGCATGTACCAACGTGAATCTCGACTCATCAGTCCAGGCAACATTTTTCCACATGTCTAGGGTCCAGTGGCGATGTTCCCGCGCCCATGCTAATGTTTGCACCCTGTGATGTGCGGTCAGCAGCGGTACCCTCGTGTGACGATGACTTCTGTACCCCATAGCGAGGAGGTGGTTCTGGATGGTGTGGCTGCTTACACGTTTTTGTGCACCAGCGTTAAATTGCCGAGTGATTTCTTGCACTGTGGCCCGTCCATCCGCTGTTACAATGCGAGCTAGCCGACGATGACCCCGCTCATCCACACGCTGTTGTCCACAGCAGTTGGCCCTTGCAGGGATGGTTTTACTGGATTCGATGTACTCACGGTGCACCCGTGACACAGTGGCTCGTGAAAATCACAGTGCCTGTACGACTTCCGAGATGGAGTGACCCATTCGTCGGGCCCCGACAATTTGTTCACGATCAAATGCACTTAGAGTCTTACCCATACTGCGTCCGACTCTTACTGATTCCCGTCGCATCACTCCTTATATTGTCGGATCGCTGCATACGTCATGTCGTTTCCGTTTACGGGGCCGCACACAGCACCACATTTGCATAACGCCAGCTGTCTCTAATTCAATTGTTCTGTAGTGTATATATACACTGAATTATCAAAAGTATTCGGACACCACAACGTTTTTTGTGACAAATGGCTTTATTATTGCAATTAGTTGATAGTCGGTCCACCTTTTGCTAGTATGACAGATGCAAGATGTCGAGGCATACTATGAATCAATTTCCGGTAGGTCTCGACAGTAATGGCTCGCCATTCGTCCTACAAAGCTGCCGCCAGAGTGGAGAGCGAAGATGCTCGTTGTGGTTGATTTCGTATCCCTTGCTCCAGTTCATCCCAGAGATGTTCTATGGGATTAAGATCAAGACTCTGAGCAGGCCAGCCTAACAATTCCACCACATTTTCAAGAAACTAGTTCTGCACGAGCCATGCAGTGTCAGAAGAAACAGCGATCATTTCCATAATACTCCCACATTGTTTGTAGGGTAGAATGATCCAGAACGTCCAGGTGCACTTCAGAGTTCATGGTTTGTGGTATAATAACAAACTGGACGAGTCCCATGAATGAAATCATGAATGAAATGCGGGATTACACCATGTAATACAAATTTCGAACACAAATGTAAATGTGACAAGGATGTTAAGTCAGATAATATCCGTCACATTTACACCAAAAATCGGATCTTCAAAATTTGTATTACATGGTGTAATCCCGTATTTCATTCATGATTTATCTGCTCCTCCGGGCAATCACGGGAAAGGATTCTTAACCTCCATATTCGCAAAATATGAATGCCGGTTGCTTCGACTAGCCAATCCTGTGATGGTTATATTCAAATTAATCAGAAACTTGAGACTTGGTCGTTCTGGGTGATGTAGTGCTTAGCATACCCGGGCGCTATCGGGGAGACGCGGATTCCAGTCCCGCTCCAGGACGATACAATTTTCAAGTTTTCGGATATTATCTGATTTAACATCCTTGTCACATTTACTCAAAAAATCGGACTGTCATCTTCAAAAATTGTAGGACGAGTCCCATCCGCGAGAAACAACTCCATACCATGATGGATCCGCCGCTTAACTTAACAGTTGGAAGAGCACAGTTTGACGAAAATCATTCGCCGTGTCCAAACTCCAAACACTCCCATCAGATTGGAAGTTAAAAGCGTGACTCATCACTCCAAAGAACAGCTTTCCAGTCGGCCACAGTCCAGGAATGACGGCAGACACGTCACCCCAAACGGCGTTTCGCATTCACGGTAGTGATGTGTGGCTTGTGTGCCGCTGCTCTACCATAGCAATCCACACTGTAGAACTCTCTGCGGATAGGTATCATACTAACACAGCCATTACAAACATTTTCTACTTCAGCAGCGATGGGAACGGCAGAAGAAGAACGGAATGTCTTAACACTTCTTATCATGGCTCTTCTGTCACGTTCCGTCAATTTGTGCGGGCTTCCTGAACGTTGTTTTTGCTATAGGTGCATGGTCCTGTTTCCATCTCTTCACGACATCACTTACAATCGATTTTGGCATTTTAGCCGCAATGCTCCGTATGGAAACGTTACTCAAATGACATCCTATGACCACGCTGTACCTCTGAAAGTTTACGTTCACGCGGCATATCCACTTCAAAGTTACTGATAACATGACGGAACATCTCAGCTTTATTTACGTATAGTCGGATTTTTTTACTTGGCACTTGATGATAATAGAATTGCCTATTTTTTGGGGTGAAAGCTTTTTGGGAAGGACGTGTCGAAGGAGGTTATTTCCGATGCTCACAGACAACAGGCGAAAAACTTTCTCATTCACTTTTTCCTGCGGGGCTAAGATTTTAAGACCCATTACCACGGCAGTGCCACCCTTTGGTTCATCCCTCAGCAGTTGTGTCCATTGTTGTCTCCCTCATTGTCTCACATTGCCTGCTGGGGACATAATCGCTGGGAAGAGAGAACCCACTGTTACCTTAAGAAGGACCACTTAAGAGACAAAGAAGCCCCTTCCCCTTTCAGATCAAGCAACGTTTATTGCCACGCTTTCCACACGAATTCCGCCCTAGGGTGAGACTACTACGGAACTCTTCACCCTTCGCCTACTCTCATCTTGCTGCAAATCACATCTGTTTAGACCCGGGAAGTGCTTGCTGCACCCCCAAAATCAGGCAATCCCATTATCGTCAAGTGCCAAGAAAAAATATCCGACTATACCTCCCCAGTCACAGCGCACCTTCCTGCGCAACCGTTCTTTGCACTTATGCAAATACTTGGTAGTGTCTGAATACTTTCGATTATATAGTGTGTGTGTGTGTTATACACCATCAAATGAAGGGGTGTTGAGATTTTTATGGGGACGGGTGTCTGAGGAAATTTAGGGATGTGTATAAATCCCAGAACACGCTTACTAGTTCAGCAGCTTTGTATTCAACGTAAATTTTTGCGGAGAGCTGCGTGTTGTAAAGAATAAACGCAAGTGTTCTTTACTGTTTAATTCACTAGAACTTACTGTTAGGTTTCCTTGTGCTTTAGGCATTAAGGTTAAGGTGGTTTCATCTAAAATCTCTGCCTTATGTTTCCAATGGTAAAACTTCTTTACATATTTTCTCCGCAATCGATATATTCCCAAGGATGAAAATTTGCACATCGATAAAACTAACTAAGTTATAGGCATGGGATACTTAATATTTGCTAAAACATAACCATAATTATATTAAAAATAAATCACTTTTCTTTGAGTAATGTTCAGACCTGTTAATAGATGGCGCGACCTGTACATTGATTACGTCAGTAGAAAAACAAATGTCGGGTTGCTTAATTCTGGTTATGTTTTAGTGAGTATTAACTATCCCATGCTATAACTTAAAGTTAGTTTTATCGATGAGCAAATTTTCATCCGTGGGAATACATTTATTGCGAAGAAAACATGTAAAGAAGTTTTACCATTGGAAACATAAGGCAGAGATTTTAGGTGGAACCACCTTAATACACAGAACATTCACTTTACTAGCTGAAACCTTACACTGCAGAAAAAGAAATGGCAATGCTATGCGAAAAATGTCTTGTTATGATGAGTTATGTTTCTTACGAAACACCGAGCCCATTTAAATTATCATCAATGTGGCATTGCACCTTAAATTCAGCAGAAGTAAGATTTTTTTAAGGAATTCATCGTGTGAGGACGTTTGAAAAAATTTATCACCGTGAAAGTATTTGAAAAGCATGAAAAAATAAGTAAATAAACGTAGAAGATTCATTAACTCGGGCCGCGGATGGCCTAGTGGTCAGCGTTCGTGACTGCCACGGGGAAGACCTCAGGTTCGATCCCAGGAAGGTACGAACGCTAGAACCACTAAATATCCGCCGTGCGTCAGATGGGCACGTTAAGCCGTCGGACCCCGGGTACTGGCCTCCCGGTAATAAATAATGGCGTCTTCCTCCCCTTTCTACCTCGCTTCCGTGTCACTTTGCTATCGGGCACTCTAGCCCAAATCTCCTAGCTTCCTATTTCTAAGGGTTGTTTAAAACCTGAGGTCAGACACTCCCTTCTTAAATTCCTTTACATATGATCTGATCAGATTCATTAACTCGCCGCAGCGGATTTAGCAATCAAGAAGTGGGCTATGCTAAGTTCAGGAAACTTCTATTTTGTCGAAAATGCAGAACAACTGAAAGGTACTCCCGTTGTGTTGTAACGCAAATTACTTCCCACTGGTCCCCCCCCCCCCCCCCGCCTGCATCTTTGTATTTTTATTCTATTTTTTTTTTCTTTCTTTTCCGAAATAGGTGAAGCTTGTTCGACGGTGATATATTGCCAAACGGATCGCGTGACCTCTGCCTGGTGTCATACAATTCTGATACAAAAATGACACGAAACGTCGAAAGGGGATCAGCCCATTTCGAATGGCTAACACTGGGAGCTCCACCCCCCTTCATACAGCATTAAAACCGAAACGCTCTATGGACCTACAAGTTGAGTTCATTGTACCTAATTGATTGCAGTCATCGAAAATCCCTTTTCTCTTGCAGTGGTTTCCAGAAAAGCATATACATAATGATTTTCTTTCCTTGTCCTTCAATCCGTGAGGCCGCACCAGCAGCCGCAATACATGACAAAAAATCAATATTTACGCACGTGCGGGAAATACAATTAGGTTTTGCAAGTAGTGTCGGAAAACCACTTGAATATGACTCATTTGTGCGGAAATCGTTCCAATTATATTCTCCTAGAAGATTTCCGAATATGAAATCATATCCCTGTATTCCAAGATTCAGTTTTACCATACCTTTTTAGTTACTCGGCTTCATTTAATAATCCGATTCGACAGTGCCTTTCTCTTCGAAAATCTCTTGTATGTGCAGTTCAGCAGCATTGCCCCCTCTTGTTGTTCTGTGCATTCAAATTCAAAACTGATATCACACGGAAGAAACTTGATTAACCAAAAGACAAGTTTTAGCGTTATTTAACAATTTTAAAATTCATGATGTTTTGATGTAATTCGAGACGTTTTAGATTCTCTTATGATGAACTACTATTAACTGTTTACACAACATTTGTATAATTATTAACGGTCCAGAGATCGAAAAGCAAGAATTGCAAGAAATTTAACTTACAACACTGTAATTGCCTGTTGGTTGTTTATGTACACTCGCAGTAACGATTACTTTTTGCATAAAGACTCGTTATCACAATAGCACATTCGTATACAAGACGACTTTTATACAGGGGTTGGACAAATTAATGTGAACACCATGATAATAGAGGTTAATGCTATTCGTGTAGGTTACATTGAAAAAAAAAACCCCCGTTGTCATTACCTTTTGTGTATCTTTACTTTGTATATATTCTCTTGGTTGTATACCAGTGTAGTACAAGTTGTGTTAATCCATTAAGCGGCCAATGTATCTGGAAAAAGTGGTTCCCAAAATTTTCTGCGCTCCTGAAATAGAACTGTTGACATAGTGGCCGGGTTATACGAAAGCTACGGCAAAATTATTCCTTTCTTTCTGTCATCTCAGCAGAACTGACTGCATATCCGTCTCTGGTAGTAAGTGCTTCCTTATGGTTTTTAGTCTTATAGCCTATAGTCTGATTGCCTTATAGTGCTTTATTCTCTGCTCCATGACCCAAGGAATGATTGAGAAGGACTAGTCCCCCTGACACGGATATTATGCCTTTGGATAGAAGCAAGTTACTCAAACATCTTTTCTCTCATTTCTTACGTTCTTCGCCATTTTTGTAGTATTTTTGGGAGAAAAGGTAATATAATGGGAAGGATTAAGGAAAATCATTCCCCTTAAATGACCATTTTGAATGACAAACCTAAAGAAAACGCAACACTTTCTGATGTGCAGATTCATTCGTTCTTGTCGAGTTCGGCCCACTTATTAGACAGCGAATATATAAATTCGTTCGAGCTGATTTGAAACAATTTTGCTAACCCCGAGTTAATTCATTCCAGCCAGTTAAAGGGTTAAGCAGCGGTTCTCCCGAGCGGTCGGTGAAATAGGTGACCTCTGAAATTTCCAAAGAGGACAAATGGTGTGAGCCCATTTACAGCAGGGGCGTCTGTAACCATGAAAGCCAAATTGTTTGATGCTTCAAGAGCAACAGTCACCACGGTTATGAATGCATACAGAAAACATGGCATATCATCTTTCGCGAAAAAAGATAGTGGGAGTAAACCGAGACTGAATGAGAGGGACCATCCAACGCTAACAAGGATTGTGTCCGAACAACACAGAACTACTGCAGCAGAAGTGACAGCAGAACTCAATATCCACCTGGAAGACTCTGTTTCCACAAGAACAATCCGAGGATTACTTTACAAAGCCAACATCCATGGAAAGGCTGCAATTGCTAAACCTTTAATCACAGAAACCAACTCTACAAAGCGTAAAAAAAGATGGTATCATGAGTATAAAACCTGGACAACTGGTACCTGGAAACGTGTAATATGGTCCGATGAGTGCTCATTTACATTATTCCCAGCAGTAGTAGTACTGGAGTGCACACCCCCCCCTCCAAGGAAGCATACAATTCGGAACGTCTAGTTCCAGTTGTCAAATTTGGGGGCGGATCTGTGATGATTTTGGCGGCCATATCTTGCTATTCAGCTCGCCTCATCATTACCCTACAGAGTAGAGTTACTGACAGCGAGTACATGAATGTTCTAGGAGATCAGGTGAATTCTATGGTCCAAATGTCGTTTCCCAACAATTATACCATTTTTCATGATAATGCACCCATACACACAGCCAGAAATGTTCAATCTTGGTTTGAGAAACACCAAGACAAACTTCAACATATGCCCTGGCCAGCTCAATCACCTAACTTGAGTATCATCAAACCACTCCGGGCAGTTTTGGAGAGCAGAATGCGAAGTACATTTCCTCCTCCAATATCTCTGATGTTTTGATCGACGAATGGTACAACAATCCACTGGATACCATTTAAAAGCAGTATGAATCTATTCCAAGAAGGTTGGAAATTGTATTAAAAGGCAAATGGTGGTCCAACACCTTATTAATAAAGACATATCGTCTATTTCCTAGGTGTTTCCATTACTTTATCCAACCCCTGTGTGTATATGCCATACATACAGTAGTGGCCAAAATTGTGGAAACCTTTTGGATATAGTCTATTTTTGAGGTTTGATGGCTAATAACACCACTTGTTTTTGGAGTAATATCATAAAATTATATGTATATCAATCGAAAGATAATTTCATCAAGAATGTAATGCAGTAACTTTTATGAAGCATTTTGTATTAGAACAGCAGTTATAAAGAAGAAAAAGTGAAACACAGAAAAAATGAGATATACAAAAATTCTCACCATGTCAGTTAATACTTAGTTGGGTAACCTTTAGCGTTAATTACGGCCTTACAACGCCTTTCCCGTGGAGTGAACAAAGTTTTTTAGTTCTGCATTTGTTATAATGTGAAACCAAGATTGAATGATTGCTCATATTAATTGGGTTTTATTGCTGGGTTGCTTCTAACTAACAAGTTTCTTTAGTCGGCTCCATAGATTTTCGATGGGGTTATGGTCTGGGCTATTCCTAGACCATTCCAGCAGTGGAATATGATTATCTTGAAACCACTTTTTGCACACAGCAGCAACATGACGTAGAGCAGAATCCTGTTGAAATGTAAATGCTTCATTATCTTGGAAAAGATCACCTGCGGAAGGCTTCAGTTTGGGCTCAAGTATTTTATTAATGTATTTTTGGCCATTTATATTCCCATTAATCACGCAAATTCTGCCCACACCTTTTGATGTCATACAACTCCAGATCATAACACTAACTGGGTGTTTCACGGTACATGTAATGCCATCAGGATGCAAATCTTCTCCGATTCTTCTCCTTACGTGTTTTATGCCATCACTACCAAACAGGGAGATTTTAGTCTCATCACTCCAAATAGCACTGTCCCATTGTTCCGCTGTTAAGTTAACATGGGTTGTCGCCCGGTTTAATCTTTTCAACTTTTGTTTGAGAGATAAAAATGGCTTTTTTTTTTTTTTTTTGTAGAATTCTAGCTTTTAGACCAAATTCCTGCAGTCTGCGCCGAACAGTCCTTGCACTCAACTTCACACTGCATTGCGCCATTTCATCTTGTACACACCCAGATGATTTTCTTCTGTTACCTAGGCACAGTCTCTTAATTTTTCTATCATCACTTGCTGTTGTGCATCTTTTCCTGCCTTTACCAGTCTGGTTTTGTAGTAACTGAGTCCCCTTATACCTCTTCAAAAATTTAGAAATGCCACCTTTTGGTTAAGTTACCACCAATTTTCTTCTAATTTCTTCATTACTGAAGCCTTGTTCACTTAATAGTACTGTGTTACATCGCTTTCTGTGTGACCAGTCAACTTTTTGCACCATTTTTTTAATTTTATTACGTTTTGCAAGCTCACTAAATGAAAGAACAAAAAAAAAAAAAAAAAAAACTCGATAGCAATCACTTAACACATTGACAAATGTCCTCATCTCAGCTCCAATACATGACATCAATAGCTGAATACTACCGTGACCTGATTGGCTTATTGCCAAAACAAGATGACACCAATGAGCATGAGTGTTTTCTCTAAACACTCATGCTCATTGGCTACATTCAAATGCAGGAAAGCTACTCCATAATTATCAACCTAAGCAAGTTGGGCTTCCTTTTTCTGGTTATTTGGCTAACTTTTCATAGAATACAGATAAAAGAGCAACTAAGTTGCATTACATTTTTGATGAAATTATCTTTCCATTGATATATAATGGTATGGTATTACTCAAAAAAAAAGTGGTGTTACGAACCATCAAACCTCAAAAATGCACTTTTTCCAAAAGGTTTCCACAATTTTGGCCACTACTGTATATGAAATTAAATCCTCGTTAAATGCAAGCGCTCGCTAAATCAGTTTTTGGGGTGAAAAATGTCACCATATGAAAGTATGCATACGTAACAATGTGCATATACAATACATTTATATTATACAAATATCCTGGCATATCATAACATATGGCAGCATTTTTTTACCAAATTTTTGAGCTCTATAATGGTTGGCTACTTTGTCGTTTACTGATAACAGTTTTCTCTTAGACATTCGGTCACTCATAAATGTTTAGGATTTTTTACTTGACGGCTACACGAGATTGGCCGCTGTTTAACGATACACATGAAGCAAAAGCAGCACCGATCTTTCCAAATCAACTCTCACTTGGAGAGTGAAAAGAGCAATGAATATAATTCCAGGAATTATCATCTGCTTCCCCTCAGGACACATTCCCCATTCCATTACTTCCTTATAACTCTCTGCAGTTGTCGCCCAGAAATCCACTGAATATAAACTATATTGACAAAGGTCACCGAACACCTAGAAGAGAAACACAACATAGCATTTATTGACATATATTAGTACGCTGTCGGTCCACCTTTGGCCTTAATGCATGCACTGACCCTTCGAGGCATGCTTTCGACAAGGTTTTGTAACACAGCGACAGGTATGCGCTTCCATTCAGTACATAATGCTGCCGCTAACTCTTGCTTAGTATTAGGCCTTGGTTCCGAACTTCTTATGCGGAGTTCTAATTCATCCCATAGGTGCTCTATGGGATTAAGATCAGAGCTCTGTGCTGGCCAGTCCACACACGATACTGAATTATCGTCAAACCACGCCGTAACAGTCTTTTCTTTATGGTTCGGTGCATTATCCTGCTGGTACCAACAAGGCTCGGTTCCATAGTATTGCCACAGAGTTGGTAAGGCATAATTGCCCAGAATATTGAGGTGGACGTGCTGGTTAACAGGTTCGTCCACGATAACCAATGGGCCAGGACCATACCACGAAAAACACCCCCACACGAGTACACTGCCAGCTCCAAACTTGACCGTAGAACATACATTAGTACGGTGAACTGTAGTAAATAGCATTCCCTCGACTGCCGCCATACCCACACACGACTATCAAACCGATGGATTGTGTATCTGAATTCATCAGTCCATAGGACCCGTTTCCATTGATCTACGGTCCACGATAAATGTTCTTTACACCATGCTAAACGACGAGTAGCGAGATGAAAGGCTTATGAGCAGCCGCGCGACCATGGTAACCCATGGAATGAAGTTCACTGCGAATGGTACGTGTACATACCGAGGTTCCAGCATTTTACTCACGTGTACACTGAGGTATTGAGCAGTACTCCGTCGATTAGCTGTAACGACGCTCCTGAGGCTTCGACGTCCTCTATCACTTATTTTGTTTGGTCTGCCGGTATGTTTTGCTACTTCAGGCACGCCATGTGTCTTCCACTTATTCAGTACATCCAAAACAGTTGACTTGGGTATATTTAAACACCTCTCGGTTTCTCTTATGGACAACCCACTAATATAACACCCAACAATCCTTCCTTTCTGAAAGTCAGTTCTCTCCCGCCGCGACATTTTAACTCAACCTCACAGTGCAATGTGATCGCGGTCAGCTTCAGGCTTGTTTTTATACCGTTTGCAACTGTACCGCGCATCTTAACAACGCTGCGGATCCGTTCATTTGATTTTGAAGGGCTGTCCGGTGACTTTTGTCAATATAGTTTATGTGTGTGAACCCCACCCATCTTTCTTTCTACGAGTTAGGGCACCTGTCACCTGTTTTCAATTCTGCTGACAAGATACTCCCAGGAATAGTTTTTTAGATTGGGTGGAGGAAGAGGAGGAGATTCTCTTGCATAACTCGTTTGTTCAGCACTTGATGTACTCCCTCCCATGGCTTTTCTATCAGCATCCTTCCACTAGCACACCAAGATTTCCACTGCGCTGTTTCAATTTCGTCCTCTATGCTACCATTTTCATTCCAGAACAATGCGCAAAAGGTTCTTCCTGCCTCGTTAAATATGAAACTTCATTATTATTTTTTTTACTTTCTTTGTTAAAATTTGTGAATCTGGCTTTTCTCTCTCTAGTTAAATCCGGGGAGTACATTAAATATTTTTCGTTAAAAACGACCAAATTAGCTTTGAATTAACATCATAACAGATCAAAGTTTCTGTTTTGCACGTTAAATGCGGAATCTCGCTAAATACATTCTCGTTATAAGCTGGTTCTATTGTATATACAAAATAAAGATAACGTGTGTTAAAATATGCATTCAGTTAAGCATCATTCGCCGTAATACTACTATTACATTGTCTCACAGCAGTTATTCGAATAGCAAAAGAAGTCTGTTATGGCGATTGCTGTAACCTGCGGAAATTTAGATGATACCTATTTAAGGAGGAAATACAGCTGGCGCGCGCACACACACAAATTTGAGGAAAGGGGTAGCAGATTCCGAAATTCAGAAAAAAAAAAAAAAAAACGAGAGAGCACTCTGGTACTCTTTGTAGATAATTTATACTATGCACATCTTTCGCATGACAAGATCTTTATGTGTGAGAAATAAAACTTGCGATTCAATATTTACGTAGAACACTTTGCACTTATTCACGTCACTCATGACCACACCAAGCCACAGCCCGGTACGTACAAAGTGGAATTAAATCATAACAACAAACAATAAGGTTTACTAATTCCTGACATTGAGCGGTACTCAGGTAGGTGGATTAATTAAAGTTATAGTTGTAAAACCAATGGAAGAAGATAGGAGTCATAAAAGTAAATATTTACATAGCGGCGGCAACAGTAAATAATTCGACTATTTAGTTTTTCAAAAACATTATTTTATTATACACTGACGGAAAAAAAAAATCCCAACACCAAGAAGGGGTTGCGTTAGATAAACGACAGTTGATAGGCGGTGAGAGTACATCTGTAAGATGACGTCTATGCAAATTTCGCGCTCGGCGCATACGTGTGGCGCTAGTAGCGCCCCTCGGAACATGCAAAGCAGGTTTGCTGTAAATACGCGCTGTAACGTTCGTGAGCGTTAGTTATCGTTGAGATTCGACGTAGTGTGTTGATGTTAGTCAAGAATGCCTTTAAGAAGACGAAGAAGCCATTATCAACAGCTCACGGAGTTTGAACGAGGTCGTGTAATAGGGCTACGAGAAGGTGGATTTTCTTTCCGCAATATTGCAGAAAGACTTGGCAAGAATGTAGCCACTGTGCATGATTGTTGGCAGCGGTGGTCAAGGGAAGGTACTGCCTCAAGAAGACCGGGTTCCGGCCGGCCACTTGCCACTACTGAGAGGGAAGACCGCCGTGTACGGCGTGTGGCCGTGGCGCATCGTACCGCGTCTGCGGCAGCAGTTCGAGCTGCAGTTGCCACCACAGTGACACAACGAACTGTTTCAAATCGGTTACTTGAAGGACAGCTCCGAGCCAGACGCCCTGTAGCGTGCATTCCACTTACTCCAAACCACTGCCGTTTGCGACGTCAGTGGTGTCAAGCTAGAGCTCATTGGAGGACGGAGTGGAGATCTGTTTGTTTTCTGACGAAAGCCGGTTCTACCTGGGTGCCAGTGATGGCCGTGTGTTGGTTAGAAGGAGGCCAGGTGAGCGCCTGTAACCAACCTGTCTGCGGCCGAGACACACTGGACCTACACCTGGAGTTATGGTCTGGGGAGCAATTTCCTATGACAGCAGGAGCACTCTCGTGGTTATCCCACGCACCCTGACGGCACAGTTGTACGTCGGTCTGGTGATTCAACCTGTTGTGCTGCTATTCATGAACAGCATTCCAGGGGGTGTTTTCCAACAGGATAACGCTCGCCCGCATACCGCTGTTGTAACCCAATATGCTTTACAGAGTGTCGACATGTTGCCGTGGAATGCTAGATCACCAGATCTTTCACCAATCGAGCACGTATGGGACATCATTGGACGACAACTCCAGCATCACCCCCAACCAGCATTTACCGTCCGTGTATTGACTGACCAAGTGCAACAGGCATGGAACTCCATCCCACAAACTGACATCCGGCACCTGTACGACACAATGCATGAACGTTTGCGTGCTTGCATTCAACATTCTGGCGGTTACACCGGTTATTAATGTACCAGCATTTCACATTTAAAATAGCTCTTCTCGCGCTTACATTAAGCTGTGATCTTGAAACCTCAATCGATTAAATATGTTACCTATACAAATGTATTGCCGCCATTTCATTCCTCTACAACTATTTTCTCGTGGTGTTGGGATTTTTTTCCGTCAGTGTATATTATTCCGATTTCGACGAACGTAAGACCCTGACACCGATGAAACGTGATGCAGCTAAGTCCATCTGCGCATGCGCAAGCTAAAATCTGACCTCAAGATAGAAATAAAAGCTGAATCGCAAATGTGTTAGTGAGGAAAGGGCCGCCGGTGGCCTAGCGGTCAACGTTCGAGACTGCCATGGAGATAGCCTCAGGTACAAACGCTCGAACCACTAAATACCCGCCGTGCGTCGGATAGGCACGTTAAGCCGTCGGACCCCGGGTGCTGGCCCCCGGTGGTAAATAAGGGCGTCTTCTACCTCACTTCCGTGTGACTTTCCTATCGGGCACTCTAGCCCAAATCTCCTAGCTTCTTATTTCTAAGGGTTGTTTAAGACCTGGGGTCAGATACCCCCTTCCTAAAATTCTCTACATATGATCTGATCTGTTAGTGAGGAAGATTGGTAACTTTGGGTCTACGATATCTGTAGGTTACACCCCATCATGTTATGCATCATTTTAAAGCTCTCGTCAACAGCTGATAATCCTCTCCTGGGCGTAGAGGGGGTCGAAAGGAAGCCAAATTTCTCTTAATGCGGAATCAGGGTATCGCATGCAAAGAAGTGGCGATGGCAACTGTTTATTCAAATGAGCCTCAGCATAAAAATGGCTATTAGGGAGGGTAAACGGCAAACTCGTATCCGGCAAATTCGCACCCGAGAAATTTGTACCCGGAAAATTCGTACACGGGAGATTGGTACCCTTGTGTTGCTGTGACGTTACAGGGGCATATAAAAAATGCATAAATAACAATTCACCTCTCTGAGAAAGCGTCTAAAAGAGTTTAAAACAAATGACCACCAGATAACTCGCTACACGGACAAGTAGCTACATACATTTTAGGAGGCCATATGAAAATTCCAATTTCTTGGCCTCTTCTCTTACACACAAAAAATGCATTTTTGGATAAATCTGACGTGCACAAGAAGTATCATTGTCACCTATAAAAAAACACTTGCATTTGGGGAACAAATTGCGGTAAATTTGTAGACCTTTCAAAGCTATGGTGTTCGGTGAAACAATTGAATTATAATAAGACTGATTCTAATTCGGAAAAGGGGTAGGGTGGGAATACCCCCCCCCCCTTTAGAACAGGCGAAATTGAAGAGGCATTGTCACTGTTGAATATTTTTTCTGGTAACCGTGACGTAACCCCACTCCGACTAAGAACAGCCGCTTCTGAAGCAGTGAAATGTCATACTTTTACTCAGACACAAAACATTAATTATAAAGCCCTAGGCCATGGCTGTTTAAGCAAATTTGAATCGGCTGTGCTCATATTCTTGAAGTTTGCATAACAAGTCAATGTTGTAGCACTGCGCCTTTATTCAGGCACTAAACAGTAATTAATAGCAGTTTTTAGTTCCCTTTACTAGTTTTAGTTTGCTAAGCTCATATTCATAAGATTTGCATAACAAGTCAAGTTAATAACGTTGCTTTTTTTAAATTTTTCTAAAAAGGGCCAGACCTAGAGCCTTATATAATTAATATTTGGTACATAATTAAAAAAGCAAGGTTATGTAAACCTTATAAATATGAGCCCGGCGGATAACAATTTCTAAAAAAATACAGGCCTAGGGTCTTTTACTTGATGTTTGGTGCCTGAGTACAAGCCAACATTGTTAATTTGACTTGTTATGCGAACTTTATGAATATGAGTACCGCGGATTGAAGAGATCTAAAAAGACAGGCCTCGAGTCTCGTAGTTAATGTTTAGTGTCTGAGTAAAAGCCCAACATTAACTTGATTTTTTTACGTCAGTTTTCTGAATTCGAACACGGAGTATTAAAATCTGTTAAAATGACTTGGGTCTAGGGCATATTAATTTACCTTTTGCGTCGGAGTAAAAGTGCAACATGATAGCCTTGACTTGTTGAACATACCCTATGAATATGAGCACTACAGATTAACAAATGCTAAAAAGGCCTAGGACCACGTAAACACTTGAAGACTATAACTTATTGAAACCCTTCTACTAGCTTTAATCACATGCTTACACATACCAATAATGTAGATTATAACTTCAAATCTTTCAAAAAAGCCCACGGCCTAGGTGCCTTGCAAACACGCGAAGAATGATCAGTTGAGTGCATTTTATTAGCTTTTATAAAATGTTTACACAAAACAAATATTTTGATTGCTACTCAAAATGCTTCAAAAAGGCAAGCGGCCTAGGTGTCTTGTAAATATCTAAGGACTGACCTATTGTGTTCCTTTAAAAAATATTTAGGTTATAACTCCAAATATACCAAAAAGGCCCGAGGCCTAGGTTCCTTGTAAACACCTTAAGATCAATCCGTTGAAAATCACTTATTTGTTAGCTTTTATTGCATGTTATTACACAAACAATATTAGAATCATAACTCAAAATTTAATGAGTCGAAAATTTATATATCCCTTCATGTCACTAGGATGTTATATACCCTTTTATGGCACAAGGAAAACTCCTGCAGTTTGACAATATCATGCACGAAATGAAATTTGTGTACATTCCCTTATACGAGAAGTTGTAGGAGTTTTCCGCGGTGTGTTTTCCAGGCGGTGGAAGAAAGTATATTAGTTTTCCGCCAAAAGAACAGCTATCCACACAATGACAACCACCAAACAAGAAAGATCTTCCGTTAATGCAATTTGTATATGCCCACGTAACTTCGCAGAAACAGAAGGGTACCAATCTCCCGTTTCCAAATTGTCAGTTACCACTTTGCCGGGTATCAATCTCCCAGATACCAATTTGCTGGGCATCAATCTCCCAGGTACGAGTTTTCTAAGATTCAATTATACGCAAATGCGGTGTTTGCTTCAATTTATGAAATAGCGTACGAATTTGAAGAAAAAATGAATCGAAATACTTAGAAGGGGTGAAGATGATGCTAAAGCCTCAAATTCAGACATTAAACAGGAGGAGATGAAACTGCGTGGGTGCCAATTTTCCGGGTACAATCTCCCTGGATCCGTTAGCGAGTTGAGCGTCACATAGTTTGCGGAGTGTAAAGAAGGGATTTTGAGATAGCAGATTTGTTGCAGTGGATGCGAGGCATCATATAATAGATGAACTGAGATGGAGAGGGACAAGAAAACTAAAGGCAATCCAAAGTCAGGTGGAGGTTGTAAGATGGCTGCGCGTGAATCCTTCATGTGGTCCACAGATTGTGGAACTAATTTCAAAATACACAAATATCTTCCCAAAGGTACAGCGTAGGAAGGCTAAGGATACAACACCCGTGGATGACCGATATATCCGATTAACTGCGCAGAGGAACAGGGAGGTTATCGTGATACAGCTGCGATCCGCCCTTCCTGCTGCTACAGGAACGGTGGTATCTGCTTCTACTGTGCGCAAAAGGCTTCACGGAGAAGGTCTTTAAACTAGGCGACAAGCACTGTGCATGTTCCTTAACCCCATCACAGAGGAGAGCGTTTGAAGTGGGCTAGACTTCACGTCGATTGGACTGAAAACCAATGGAGGTCAGTACTCTTCGCAGATGAGTCCAGGTTTGATTTGCAGAGCTATTCCAGGCGTGCTTGGATCTGGAGTAAGTTATATCATCCCTCTGTGACCGGTGAAAGGGATGCTCGCGGTGGTGGTAGCGCTCTGGGGTTTGAAATGGCATCTCGTTAGGTGGACGCACAGACCTCTATGTGCTTCGAAGAGGAACCATGAATGCTCGACGCTAATAGGTATGATGTCCGAAACCCCTGTGTTCGTTCGTCCTTATGCAGATGCCATAGGAAATACGTTTATCCTACAGGACGATAATACTTGTTCCCACAGAGCGAGGCTGGTAGAGAAAAATATCTTCAAGGCTCCCCCCCCCCTATTTATACTCCATCCACGATTATGACGTAGCATTGTAAAGGTCATGCATGCTGTTGATCAACACAAGTTCTTTCGAAGGTCAAGCGGAATTTGGCGAACGATTTTCTGCTGTCGTAGTAAAATTTGTTCCTCCTGATAAAAAAAGTAGCGCAGATGTAGCTCGAAATTTCGTTACAAATACTTGCGATTTTTGTAGCGCGCTGCAAGCAAAACTGCTTTATTTTTGTAATTACGCTACACTACACAACTGCAATAAAAGTAGCGCACTACTGTAACGTCGCTAACAGTAGCGCGCTACTTCCCAGCACTGCTATTGAGGTACTTTGTTTCATTTTGACACTTTATTTTTTCACCTGGTTCTGTATACGGTCATTTTTGTCAGAATGAAGTGTTTATTACGAAATGTTTTAAGATCTTCCTCTAATGTACATTATGATACAGGTTTTCAGTAAATGTCCTAATTTTGCATCATGTATTTCATGAATTATCGCGATTTTCCTGTTTTTCTCTTAATTTACGGAAACCAGTGTATTTTTATGACTGTCGAACCAAGCTGATGTACCCCGGGTTATGACAGCGGAGCGAGCATATGTTTTGTATCCCTCGATAAGGGGAGTGGGTCTTGTAGGATGGAAGATTGAACTCTGAGGGGGAAAGGTCAACCTAAACGATTGATGGACAGGGCGCGGCGCGAGTTGTGCACGTAAAAGGAATAGGAGGAGGATGCTTTGGATGGTTCCTAAAAAAAGCAGTATTTAGAGACAGATTTTGACGGGTTCACTGTAAACCGCCACACAGGAAAACTGCCACACAGGAAAACTGCCACACAAGAAAACTACCACACGCTTTTCATTAAGGGGCCGGGCACAAATTGCTATTTCTCCGAGGAACACTTTGAATGTGTGGCAGTTTTCCAAGTTTCCGAATTATGTGTGGCAGTTTCCCAAGGTGCCTAACGATGGGAAGGAGCCCTTTTGTTTGTCGGAGTTTTCATGTCGGTTCATACTTACGGCAACTGGCCACAGAAGTACGAGGGGGGGGGGGGGTTATAAAGATTGCCGTTTCCTGGTTTCGAGAAAACGTTCTATGTAAGCCAAGCGAAAATTGCTGTGTTCAGGAAAGAACAATTAGGTGGGATTTTTTAATAAAGCTGCACTTTTACTTAGGCACTAAATATTTACATAACATGTCAAATTTGTAATATTTTTCTTTTACTTAATTAATTCATAGGCCCTACACCTTGGCCTTTTTTACAGCTTTTAATTCGTCGACTTTATATTCATAAGGCTTACGTATCAAATCAAGGCAATAATAGCATTGCTCTTATACTTAGGCACTAAATAGTCATAGGTCTTTTTAACAGTTTTCATTCTACCAGTATCATATTCACAACGTTTACACATCAAATCAAGTTAATAATATTGCACTTTTATTTAGGCACGAAATATTTATTCACAGGCCTTAGGCCTAGTCTCAGGCCCTTTTACCAGTTTTTATTCTACCAATGCCATATTCACAACGTTTACACAGAAAATCAAGTAAATGATATTAGGCGTTTACTTAGGCACGAAATATTAATTCAAATGCCCTAGGCCTATGCCTTTTTAGTAGTTTTACTTTATCAATGCCATATTCACAACGTTTACACAACAAATAAATGTAATAATATTGCGCTTTTACTGAGGCACGAAATATTAATTCATTGGCCTTAGGCCTAGGCCTTGTTAATATTTTTTATTCTATCAATGCCATATTCACGCCGTTTACACACACAAAAATGTAATAATATTGCTCTTTTACTTAGGCACGAAATATTCGTTTATAGGTCCTAGGTCTGGGCCTATGAATTAATATTTCGTGACTAAGAAAAAGCGTAATATTATTAAATTGATTTGTTGTGTAAATCTTGTGAATATGGCATTGATAGAGTCAAAACTATTAAAATGGCCTAGGGCCTATGACTTAATATTTCGTGCCTAAGTAAACGCCCAATATTATTAACAGGATTCGCTGTGTAAATGTTGTGAATATGACATTGGTGAAATAAAAACTGGTAAAAGGGCCTAAGCCTAGGCCTAGGGCCTGTGAATAAATATTTCGTGCCTAAATAAAAGCGCAATATTATCAACTTAATTTGATGTGTAAACGTTGTGAATATGACACTGGTAGAATAAAAACTGTTAAAAAAGCCTATACCTGTGGCCTATGACTTTAATATTTAGTGCCTAAGTAAAAGCGCAATGCTAGTGACTTGATTTGATACGTAAGCGTTATGAATAAGAAGTCGGCGGATTAAAAGCTGTTAAAAATGCCGAGGTGTAGTGCCTATGAATTAATTAGGTAAAAGAAAAATATTACAAATTTGACATCTTATGTAAATATTTAGTGCCTAAGTAAAAATGCAGCGTTATTAAAAAATCCTTTTGGAGTTCCCAATTCAATTCTCAATATGGGCCAAGAAACGGCAATCTTTTTACCCCCCCCCTTCCCCTCGAACTTCTGTGGCCAGTTGCTTTAAGTATGAACCGACATGAAAATTTAGACAAACAAAAGAGCTCCTTCCCATCGTTAGGCACCTTGGGAAACTGCCACACATAACTCGGAAACATGGAAAACCGCCACACCAGGAAACTGCCACACCAGAAAACTGCCACACATTCAAAGTATTTCTCGGAGGAATAGCAATTTGTGCCCGGCCCCTTAATGAAAATCGTGTGGCAGTTTTCCTGTGTGGCAGTTTTCTTGTGTGGCGGTTTTCCGATGTGTGGCAGTTTTCTAAGTTGCTGAAAAGTGTGTGGCAGTTTTCCTGTGTGGCAGTCTACCTGTGTGGCGGTCTTCCTCCAACCGACGAATCTGTAATAAATTGAAGGCACGAAAAGTTAGGGTGATTTAATTTGTTTTTGAAAATGTACACTGAAAATAGCTATAAAGTATTTTCATAACCAGCTACTGTAACAAATAGACAAACAGTCTTCTTTCGAATCGCTTCTAAGCATTTAATTCTAAGTGAGTGAGATCCACTTCCAAAATAACGTTATTAAAAACACACGTGGGCTTTGATTTAGCGTAATTATTGGCCTCGCTCTTCCCCGGATGCAGCTACAAGAAAAAATGGAAATATTTCGTTTAATTTTTTTATAAATCTATGTATTCTTCCCTCAAAGATAGTTCATAAGCGACAAAATAGTGCTAATATTCATGAAGTAGCGTTTACCTGTTCTTAAGGTGTTTTTGACGACTTTGATCGTGTGATATTATGCCGTTTATAAGAGAAAACTGATTAATTCATTAAGTACTGATTGTAATAATTAAAGTTATGTTATTTTATGATAATTGCTGTTTAAACCAACATTTTTTTTAAGGCGCGTTTTTTATATAAGCGCCCAAAATCCTAGCTACGAGAAACATCCAGGGAAAGAAAAATATTTTTTTCCTATATATTTCTCTTTTCTGCATTCTCACCAGTTCGGCAAAAAGGAACCTTTAGTATAAGAGCAATTTCCCTCAATTTTAATTAAACTTAATTTTATGTTACTTGTTTACTTCTTTGAGGTGCTCAGCGCCCATGCATAATGCACGTAGGCCACATGGCTTTTGAAGCAGATAAAACAAGTCCTGGAGGGTATCCGGGTACTTCCCAGAAACACCTCTTTAGCAGGAGGTCGGTTTTCTTCTCACAGTCCAGCGGTCTGACGACCGATGGAACGAGACAGCCAACTTCCTGCGGGTCTACGACTTTAAATAAAGGCCAGTCTTCCTCCAAGATAACAAAACAAAAAAAAAAAAAAAAACACTTTCCCTCATGGAGCACACTAACCCCTATATGATGTTCCCCTTGACTCAACCTAGCTCTGTGACTAGGATCTCCCGCCCCCTGCCGTCGGTTCTGAGAAACAGGTTCGCGACACGATCTGTACATTCGCTCGCCTTGACATTGAAGCAGACGTATGCGCTCCGTATCTCTCATGATCAGCAGATTCCGAAGACAGGCCGAGGAACAGCCTTGCACTTGAAATGAACTAGTCGTTCAAGTTTAAAACAGCTTAATGATTAGATCGTGCGGGAGGAAAAGAAATCCTCCATGAAGGAATTTACAAAACTTGATGGGCATCGAATGGGCAGAAGTCTTAAGAGGAACAGAAAATTAATGCCATGGACAGAACAATAGCACTTTGATCGCTGCAATTTAGTTTCTAGACATTCATTTAAAAACGACGAACAGTCAACTTGTGCTCACGCCTTTATACAGAGATAATTTCGTCTATTTGATGCTTGACGGAAATATATGGCTTTTTTCTTTTTCTTTTTTTGCGATTTTCAAATTACTTATCCTATCAATTCTTGCCTGGGGTAATCGCGCGTTTCATTTGAACTATTTTCATGATTCTGTTCCTCTAAATGCTCAGCCAGTTTCTTTAAGAATAACACCAGAAAATTGCGCAATTGTTAAAAGAATCGTTGCGCTGAAAATACCAAGAAAGTTTAAGCAAACGGAATTTCTTAGGTTTGGGCATAAGTTTCTGGGGTTCCACGTAACGGGATGTAAATGCGAAGCCGTTGAATCTTTCTGTTAGAGAATTTATAAGGCGGCAAACAGAAATACCCTAGCTGTTCAACATGTAACTTTAACCAGGGATTCCAACCGTAATTGGAAATTTTCAGTAGTAAACACTAAAAAATTCCGTAGTTTTGAGCTTTTCTCAGTCTAGAAACTACAAAAATCCCTCATCATCACCTACATCAACCACGGGTACAATTACCGTAGCCATTTTAACTCTATTGTCCCATTGAAGTCTGTTCATAGCAGAGTGGCTCAGTTTTTGAAGAGTTCCACCGCACTAGTCTTTGATATCGTCAGCCTCAGGGCCGGTGCTGGGGTGTTTGGCGCCCTAGGCTGGCTATCCAGCCTTCAGCCTCCAAAAATTTGTTATTCTTGTGTGGCCAAACATATTGCATTTATTCAATAATTATTTCAAGACGCAAAACTCCAATATTAACTAAACAGAAAGAAACAAATGGAAATTACATTCATTTACTTACTGGTCCAATGAAAATGAAATTAAAATTTAATTTTGCGTGCTGTACTTTTCACAAAATTACCAAGTGTCTTCAAATCTATGTCTAGGGCAATTTTTTATTCGATCGATAATGCATATAAACCCAACAAGGTTCTTTCCTCCTGCATCCCCGATGGAAAGAGGAGGGGAAAAAAAGAAAGAAAGAAAAGAAAATAATTCTAGCGGAATGAATATACAGTAGTAACAGGGGCAAGAGTAAGAGAAGCTTCTTTTACTCTTGCCCTTGTTATTACTAGAAAATAGTCTGAGTGAGACAATTACTAACCTTTAGGCAAGACACTCCGGTAACGCAGTAGTCTAAGCGCTGGCTTTTGACAATTAGTCCAAGATGGGTCCGGGTTCGAATCCCGATGAGGCGTGTACGTTGTGTTTGTCTTACCGCACTTTTCCCTGGAACAAGTAGCCCTAAATTAGGTACGGACGACTGCTTATAGCCATCGAGTTGCTCACGGTGGTTGTTAATCCCCCTCCCCTCCGCTCCCAAAGAACTTTAGACGTTGAGCATTGCTACTATTTGTGATAGAAGTGGACGAGCTATGTATTTCCATTGAAAACCGGATAATACAAAATCCATTTTCTTAAAAAAAAAAAAAAAATAATAATAATCTTGTGCCGCCTTCAGGGGTAGTCTGACTTCCCTGCTGCATGAAGACAAGCTTCGTTTATGGCAGTTTTTCGACAGATGCGCACTTTCATGACGCGGTAAATTGGAGGGGGGTCCCCGCAAGCTGACGCCCATTCTATAAGAACAGGTCTCCATTTCTCAATGATTAAGAATTCACAACTTATATCGAATGGACAAAAAAAAAAAAAAAAAAAAAAAAGGCGAGTCTATAACACCTTACCCAGTCCGTAAGAACAGGTTTCCGTTTCTCAAAGACTAAGAATTCGCAAGTTATATCGAACGGACAACAGAAATACAAGTGTCTTTGTTTTTACTTTTTTTTTCTCGTTTATTAACTCATTTGATTTTATCAACTCCAAATCTTAGCGCCCCTCAAATTTTGGCGCCCTAGGCAGCTGCCTTCTTCGCCTAATGGTCGAGCCGGCCCTGGTCAGCCCACACACAGTAAGGGCGTCCCCTAGCATTTCTTCCGTTCATTAAGATCAACACCAATGTCTTTACCTATCTGTCATTTTCCATTCTGCAGATGTGTCCAAAATGTCTCAGTTCTCTCTGTATGATTTTTTGGAACACGGTCTCTTTCAGTTGTATTATTCTGTACACTTCTCCATTCCTTATCCTCTGGGTTCATCCGATTCGTAAGGTTTTACGATAGTACTTTCTTTCAAAAGCAAGTATCCTTCTCACTGATTCCTTTATCAATGTCCAAGTCTCGCATCCATATAGCATACTGGTGAACATGCACGTCTCTAGAATGCGTAACTTAGTTTGAAGGCTAAGCTCTGCTCTTCCAAAGTTTGTCCATGGTTTTTAACAGTGTTATAGCCTTTGTAATTCTAATTGAAATTTCTTTTTTGCTGTTTAAGTCAAATGTTATACAGCTTCCAAGGTAAGTGAATTTTTCCCCATTTTCAAGTTCTTTGCCTTCCAGAATGAATTTTTCTTGATCTCTTTTGCGCCCAATGCCATTGTTTTTGTCTTTTCCATGTTAATCTTTAGTCCATATCGTTTATTCAGTTCTTGCACCATTTAAAAATCCGTAGTTTTCAGCTTTTTTCAGTAGTAATGAATAAAAATGTATTACACACACGGGGAAAAAGCAAATTGGAGCAGCAAAATAACGATGTAAAGTCATAAAAAAGCGAATTTTTGCTTTAAAAATTGTCCATGAATTGAAGACATTTTGTGAGAAACACTGAATTGCCACAATATAAATATATTTAGCTTATCTCAAAGATAAATGTATTGCATGTTCCAAGGAGAACCTTATAGTAGACAAAGTGAGTCCCTACACAGACTGGAAGTTGTTCTTGGTGACTTGGTCGTCTTCAAACCCAAAACGAATAAAAATATATATACACACTGCTGGCCACCCAAAATGCAACACAAACAAGGAAGCATCCGATTGGCCTGAAATTCGCAGCATGCGTCTCCCGCAAGAGGACATGCAAACGATTAATATATGCAAATCATGTGCGCCCGGCACGCCACTGAGCAGCACTATAAGAAGGGTGCACAGAAGGCGGAGTGTAAGTAGTGGAAGTGTGTTGTGCTGCCTGACCAGTGCATGGGAATCTTCCTGATGCCTCATCCCAGAATACGGCAGTCATTCTAGCACGTTTTGGAGTTTGACAGAGGACGAATAGTGGCTTATCGCGACAGCGGTTTATCGTACCGAGACAACAGCGCCCGTGTGGGTCGACATCCAGCCACAGTGAGGCGTGTATGGATTCGGTGGGTGCAGGAGGGCCGGACGGACCGACGTAAGCGATTGCCGCAGCCGCGGCACACCACCGAACGAGAGGACCGGCATGTTGTGCGACGGGCATTGACCGCTCGCACCGCCACATCACGAACGTTAGCGCAGGAATTAGGATGTGTTGCGCAACAACCTGTGTCAGCACGTACCGTTCGACGTCGTCTGCAGGAGCGGGGACTTGTCGCATGGCGCCCATTGCTCCGATTACCATTGACGTCACACCACCTGCAAGGGCGGCCGCAGTGGGCCGTTGAACGCCGCACCTGGACTACGGAATGGCACGACATTGTCTTCTCCGACGAATCCGCTTCTGCCTGCAACACCACGATGGTCGGATCCGCGTGTGGCGGCACCGCGGCGACAGACTGTATAACGCCTGCATTATGCATCGCCATACCGGTCCGTCGCCTGGCGTTATGGTTTGGGCCACAACTGGATACGACACCCACACCCCTCTGGTACGCATCGCCGGTACACTCAACAGTCACCGCTACATCTCCGACGTTTTGGAGCCTCTAGTCTTCTCTTACCTGCAGGACCTGCCAGCGGCCACGTTTCAACAGGACAATGCGCGTCCGCACGTGGCACGCAACGTGCAATAATTCTTCACGGCCGACCAGGTGTCACTGCGGCCGTGGCCCGCCTGTTTTCCCGATATGTCGCACATCGAACACGTCTGATCGCTGATCGGCAACCGAGTGGCCCGGCAAGCACCACCCGCGGTTACGCCTGATGAACTGTGGCCACGTGTGGAAGCAGCCTGGACTGACATACCCCAAGCCCACATCCAAAGCCTCTTTCGATCAATGCCGCGGCGTGTAGCGGCCGTTATTGCCAGCCATGGGGGCCACACGAAACTATTGATGTCTGCGTGTTCCGCAAGTCGCACTGGTCTGCAATCTCAATCGTTTCATCTTTGTATCTGTTGTTATGAGTCCAGTAAATCTGGCCTTGCTATCTCGTGTCCTTCTTGGTGTTGCATTTTGGGTGGCCAGAAGTGTATATAGAATACAGTTAACAGTTTTTTTTCTTTCATTGCAGGAAAGAATTCTAGTACTACTCCAGGACTTGAAGCAAAGGTACTAAACATTAAGGATAAGAAAAAAGGTGCGCTATACCAGCAGGATAAAGCCCGCCCGCAAACGGCTCGGGTTTCCCAGGACACCCTACGTCATGTCCAGACACTTCCATGGCCCGCCCTCTCCCGTGACGTGTCCCCTAGCGAGCATGTGTGGGACGACCAGTTGAAACGCCGGCTGCCGCCGTGCCGCTCTGTCCGGGATTTGGAACACACCGTCCAACACGTGTGGGCCAGTCTGCCGCAGGACAACATCAGGCGTCTGTTCGCCTCCATGCCGTACCGTACTGCAGCATGCATCGCCGCACGAGACGGTGCGACGCGCTGTCGAAGATGACCGGACTGCGTGCCACAGACCTCTCTGTAATTGTCCTGCAGCTCTGTTTTTGCCATCATGTGTATCATTCATCTGTATCATTACGTCCATAAAATTTCAGTTTAATCCGATGCTTCTTTCTTGGTGCTCAAATTTCATTGTCCGTGAGTGTGTGTATATATATCATCATCATTGTCAACCATTATCAATCCACTGCTGGACGAAGGTCTCCCCAAGTTTCCTCCACAACGGTCTGTCTTGTGCCAGTCTCCTCCATGTCACTCCCGCATATTTACGAATTTCATCCACCCATCTCCCATGTGGTCTTTTTCTGGGTCTTTTCCTGTCCCTTGGAATCCAATCTAAAATTTCGGCTGTCCATCTATGGTCTGTCCTTCTGGCAGTATGTCCAGCCCATTACCATTTCAGGGATTTAACTCTGATCATGATGTCTTCCACTCTCGTCATTTTTCGGATCCACGAGTTCCTCTTCTTATCTCTCCTGGTTATACCAAGCATGCACCTCTCCAATCTACTTTGAGTTGTCTGCAGCCTTTGTATGTCTCTTTTAGTTAAGGTCCACGTCTCTGCACCATACGTAAGCACTGGAAGGATGCATTGATCAAACACTTTTCTTTTAAGACATAATGGCATATTGCTCTTGAAAATTATGCTGTTTCTTCCAAAAGCTCTCCAGGTAAGTTTTGTACGCCGATTAATTTCTTCATCAATGTGACCCTCACTTGATATCTGCTGTCCAAGATAAACATACGTATCTGTTATCTCCAGTTTTTCTCCATCAATCGATAAATCTTCATTTCTTGTAAAAGCATTGAACATCACTTTTGTCTTCTGAAAGTTCATTTTTAATCCCACTTCTTTACTCTTGTCAGCAAGTTCCTGGATCATACTCTGCAGCTCTGATGGGGTAGTTGCAAAAATGACTACGTCATCAGCAAAACGAAGGTGGGTTAGAAAATCTCCATTAATCTTTATCCCTTTGTTTTCCCAGTTCAGTGATTGAAAGACATTTTCCAATGTGGCATTAAAGAGCTTCGGCGATATGGTGTCACCTTGTCTCACTCCCTTTCCAATTTTTATGTGTGTTGTATTTTCAAACAGCCGAATCTTTGCACTTGCATTTTCATAGATGTTATTAATAATATTAATGTATGCATCTTCAATACCGCAGGATTTCAGAGCCGCGGTAACTGCTGATGGTTTCACCGAATCAAAGGCTTTTTCATAATCGATAAAAGCCATGCACAATGGAAGTTCATATTCCCTCGCTCTTTCAATTAGTTCTCTCAGTACGTGGATATGATCTATTGTGCTGTAGCCACTCCTGAATCCAGCTTGTTCTCTCGGTTGAGCCATGTCCAGTGTTACCTTCAAGCGGTGTGAAAGAACTTTAGTGAAGATTTTATAAACCACTGATAGGAGGCTGATAGGTCTGTAGTTCCTGAGATCCTCAATGTCACCTTTTTTATGTAGCAGGATCATTGTAGCATTGTTCCAATCCTCAGGAATCTTCCCTTCATTAAGGCATCGAGTGAAAATTTGGGCGAGTACTGTTTCAATTTCTCCACTTGCTTCTTGTATGATGTCTATAGTAATTCCATCTTCTCCTGGAGCTTTCCCCCGCTTCATGTTCTTGATTGCATGTGCAACTTCTGCTGGGAGGACTGGAAGAACTCTGGTACCTTTCATGATGTCTGGAGTACATGTATCATCCCTTTCATATAATTTGGAGCAGAAATCTTTCACTCTTGTCAAAATTTCGCCTCTATTTCTTGTTATAGAACCATCTTCTTTTCTCAGAGCCATAATCTGTTTTCTTCCCTTACTGAGATGTCCCTTTGCTATCTTTAGGCTTTGGTTGTTTTCAATTGCTTTCCTCACTAGCTCACAGTTGAATTTCCTTACGTCTTCAGTGATACTTTTTCGTGCTGTCTTGCATAGCTCTATATATTCCACTTTGGAAGTCACATCTTCTTTAGTTGTCCTCATCTCTCTTCTTTTTTGCATCAACATTTTGGTTTTTCCTGATAATTTGTTTACATGCAACTTGTTCTTAGACCCAGCTAATTTTGTTGCTGTTTCCATAAGAGCTTTGGTTACTTTTCTGTTAACTTCCGAAATATCCACTTCTTCCGATGTTAGGCCTTCTAAAGCAGAGAATCTGTTCTTCAGTTCCAACTTGAAAGTATTATGGTGTTTTTTAAGGTTGGTTATGTCAATACATTTTGTTTGTCTTATGAGCTTGCCACGTTCCAGTTTAGTGTTGAGGTGCATCTTACATCTCACCAATCTATGGTCACTACCTGTGTTGAACTTGTTTAGCACACTGCAGTCTTCGATGACGAATTTTTTGTTACACATAATAAAATCAATTTCACTTGTCGTCCCAATTGGATGTCTCCATGTCCATTTCCTGTGTGGCTTTTTCTTGAAAAAGGAATTCAAGATGAAAAATTCTTCTGCCTCTGCAAACTCAACGAGAGTATTTCCACGCTGGTTTCTGTTGCCGTGACCGAATTTACCTTCTGAAGTTTCATTCTGTTGCCGGTGCCCTATTTTTGCATTGAAATCTCCCATAATTATCTTCAAGTGCTGCTTACCTTTATTATTTAGATGACGAATTTCCTCATAAAATTCTTCAATTTCTTCTTCAGGATGACTTGTGGTGGGTGCATAAGTTTGAATAATCTGAGCCTGGTATCTTCTCGATAGTTGGATAACGAGTCGTGCAGCTCTGTCCGAGGAACTTTCAACTTCTACCACTTTATCCTTCAGTTTCTTGTTTATTATAAATCCAACACCACTAGTTCTGCCAGTATCTGTCCCACGATAATAGAAGAGATGTCCACTTTTCAGTTCAATGAGATCTTCTCCTTTTCTCCTTACCTCACTCAGCCCGACGATGTCCCACTTGATCCTTTGTAGT
Organism: Macrothele yani; assembly: GCA_039090855.1. Lineage (NCBI taxonomy): Eukaryota > Metazoa > Arthropoda > Arachnida > Araneae > Macrothelidae > Macrothele > Macrothele yani. Next base: position 28,651,326 of record CM077015.1, read on the forward strand.
TCCTCTTCCAATTCAAGAAGCCTTGAATCAGAAGATAGGGAGCGTCCGTTGTAGGTAGCCAAGGTCAGCATCAAATGGCAGCCTAGTCCGGTCCTCCGGGGATTCTTAGCACCCTCTGCCTTCATGTCGCACTGGCCGCTGCCTTGGCCAGGTACATTCCAGCTGCCGGAGACTGAGGGATATATATATATATATATATATATTCTATTAAGAAGAGACCTAAGCAAAAAAAATACATATACATTTTTGACTCATACCAAGTACAACATAGAAAACGTTATGTATCTACCGGTGTGAGTAAAAGGAGAAAAGATAAAAAAATAAAATAAAACAACTGAATGTAGAAGGTGTCGAGAATACTGAGCCTTGGCTTTATCAAGGACCAGCAAAAACTCTGCATTTTCTCACTTCCACAAAGACCTAGTTGGAAATGGGTTTCTGCAAAGCCATAGATGCAAGTAACATGCCCACCAAAAATTGTTTTAAAAAATATATATATGTCATGTCCTCCGCAGAGTTGTATGACCTAGCACTAGTTAACAATTTCGCTTGCATCCATAACCCTCCTGGCCCGACCCATGCTCTTCATCTGTTACTATTAAACAGAGAGAAGAAGATTAAAGAGAACTCAAGCTGTGAGAGTGACATAATAATTAGAAATAATTTTCAGCTATAACGAAATGCCAAGTTCGCCTGAGAGAGAATTTAAACCTGAAAAACAATGCAAAAGAAATCCAAATTTTTACATTGCAATTAAAAAAGGAAATATTAATTTTTTAAAAAATCAGTTGTGGAAGTGAGAAAATGCAGAGTTTTTGCTGGTCCTTGATAAAGCCAAGGCTCAGTATTCTCGACACCTTCTACATTCAGTTGTTTTATTTTATTTTTTTATCTTTTCTCCTTTTACTCACACCGGTAGATACATAACCTTTTCTATGTTGTACTTGGTATGAGTCAAAAATATATATGTATTTTTTTTGCTTAGGTCTCTTCTTAATAGAATGTGAATTCTGAATTTTCAAAACTGCTGCGTTGCGCGTTTTGATCTTCAGGTTATTTTGCAACTTTCGTTTTAAATTCTAAAGTTTTTCCTTAGTTTTCAGTTTTGCTCTTCAGTATATATATATATATATATATACATATATATATATATATATATATATACACCTAAGAGCAGAGTCAAGGACTAAATTTCACACCTAAAATTTTTTAAACTAAATTTGCATGAAAAACTACCTGAAGATCATGACGCGCAACGCAGCAGTTATGAATATTCAGAACTCAAACACTGCCAAGTATAGACAGTAAAAAAAAATTATTTAACAAGAACTAAAACAGAATACAAAACTTTAAAGCCCAGCGGGCATGAATAAACAATAATATAAAGTAATAGCAACTCTAAATGTAGAAAGTGTCGAGAATGCCAAGACTTGGCTTTATCAAGGACCAGCAAAACTCTGCATTTTCTCACTTCCACAAAGACCTAGTTGGAAATGGGTTTCTGCAAAGCCATAGATGCAAGTTTAAAGCCCACCAATTTTTTTTAATTAGCAAAACCTCCTCAGAGTTGCAGTTAGAATAATTTAGTCAAAGTTTTTGCATGCATCTATAACTTTCCTGGCCCAACCCACACTCGTCATCTGCCACAAAAAAACAGAAAAACGATTACAAAATCACAAGTTGTCAGAGGGTCTGAATAAATCATCAGAATTATACAGTTAAAACACGTTGCTGAGCAACCAAGCCATCTGAGAGAGAATTTAAACTTTAAGAACAGAACTAAAAGTACTACTAGGTCTTATTCTTTGTGGTGAAAAGAAGTTTTACCTAAAATGCCATAAAATAAGAAACAGAAGATTAAAAATTTTAATAGAGTTAGTAGAGTAAACAAGATTTTTGTACCCACAACTTCCGTAAAAAACGGACATCACAGGAACAAAAAAATAATCAAAATTTAAAATGTTGCTTTGGAAAAATTATATGAAGTTAACAATTAGTTGCAATATTTACAAAATATTCCAGGAGTGCTTTAAGTGTATAATAATGTAGTTTTTATGTTCCTACCAACAATGTAAAAACATCGTTGACAACAAGTACAATAAAACGTCTTAACTACACAAACTAATAATAGGTCAATATAATTTATATAATTTTGAAATTTTCTTTTCAGCAGCTTCTTCGCTGTTAGATTTTCAATAGTTTTTCTCCTTCTTGTGGGGTTATTTTATTAGCAGGCTATATACACACTGCGCAGAGATGAGGCAATGAAGTCCTATCACGCAGAAGGGAGTATCACGATTCATAAGGATTCTAGTGCAAAATAAATGTGAACTCCTTTGTCTTGATTGCAGTAAAAATAAAGTTACAGGAGGTAGCTACTCCGTGGGGTTCATATTACACAGCTTGGAGAGAGAACAACAGAGAAAAACCAACAAAATCGTAAAGACTGAGTGACAAATGTTTTACGGTAGTGAAGGGTATTTCTACTAAACTGCCAGACACCGACTCTAATAAAAGTAATTCGCTGAGCTCACTTCCTGATTCCTTCTGGGTTACAAAAAAGGAATCTTCTATATCTACTTCATAACCTTAGAAAAAAAAGGCGTATTAATCACACTAAATTGATATGACTATATTAGTTGCATCTGTTCAATGTAACTAACGCATTTTTTCTTACTAAAGCAATCGTGTAGAACGACAGAGCGGCATTTACAGGAAATAAAAACTGTAAATATTTTTTTTTATATTTCTAGCGTAAAATCCTCCTTTTTTTTTTTTTTTTCTCACGTGAAATCCTTTCTTTTATTTACGCTTTCCAACCATGGGTTGAAGAAGCGTATATGCTCCAGCTTTGCCCGTCTGTCCGTACGATAACTCGCGTAAAAATGGTCTGATTTCGATGAAATTTTATGGGTACGAACCCTGTTGAAAATGGGCGAATGGGGTCAAAGGTCATGACATTGGAGCGGTATCCATTCCATTGCCCTTATGCGCCATAAATTGCGTAAAAATGGTTCGATTTCGATGAAATTTTAGTATGTGGTGGGGGACCACCTGGTGACAAACCCTATTGAAAATGGGCGAATGGGGTCAAACGTCAGGACATAGGAGCGGGATCCATTCCATTGACCTTACGCGTCATAACTTACCTAAAAATGCTTCGATTGCGATAAAAATTTAGTATGTTGTTTTGGAGGTACACTCAGCCAATTCTGTTGAATATAATCGAAATGGAATCAAAGGTCAGGACACAGGAGCGAGATTTATTCCACTGTCATTATCATCATAACTTGAGTAATGATTTCTGGTATGTTGAAAAGCGTATAATAATAATCAATGCATTGCATGGTTTTACTAACTTGTTTAAAATTGACCAAATTAAGCAATTTCAATATAAATTGATAGCAATGAGGATTCAATGAAAAAAATACTAATCAATTAAAACAAATAAAATTTTACAGGGCTTTTGAAAAATGTGAGAGTCTTCTTCCCCGGTTAGGATTTTCTAATCCGTCCACCGCTAAAGCACTTTATATTGTGTTGGTGCGAATGAAATGTCCTGCACGAACGAGCAGTGCAGACAGGCCCCCACCACAGCGGAATGGAACCACCCACAGGTGTTGCGGGTATTACGTCACAGAGTTACTATAAATAGCTAGCACCTGTGTGAAGAACAAGGTTCAGGCGTGGTTTGTTTGGACGTAACGTGGCTTGTAAAGGAAACATGTAGACGCCGCATTTGAGAGTCATCTTCCTGTATGAATTGAAACTGGGCCATTCTGCAGGAATTGCCGCTCTAAATGTTAACAAAGCATTTGGGGAGAATACAGCCAGCGAACAAACCATTCGGCGATGGTTTGTGAAGTTTCGAAACGGAGATACGGACCTGCAAAAACGAAGCACGTGGTCAGCGACTCGTTGTTTCTGACGATGTTCTGTTATGTGTGGTTGAAGCGGACCCCCAACAAACGTGTCGTGAGATAGCGGCAGAGGTAGATGTCCGCCCCACGACAGTTGTTGGGCGTCTGGCTGCGCTGGGTAAGGTCAAAAAGCTGAACATGTGGCTGCCGCATGAGTTGACAACTGCCAACAAGACTAGGCGTTTGGAATTTTGCACGTCGCTGCTTGCTAGGAATAAACAGGAACCTCTACCGCATCGAATCGTCACCTGCGACGAGAAGTGGGTCCTTTATGATAATCGAAAACGATATGCACAATTGTTAAGCAAGGCACGGCCTGCTGGACGGCATCCTAAGCCACCCCTACACACCAAGAAGATGATACTCCTTGTCTGGTGGTCCACAGCCGGGATAATTCATCCGAGTTTCTTGGCAAGAGGGCAAACCATCACTGCAGAGCGTAATTGTGCTGAATTACATCAGATGCACAGGAAATTTCTGCAGAAACAACAGGGATTGGTCAACAGACATGGCGTTCTTGTGTTCCAGGACAACGGCCGCCCTAATGTCGAACAACGAACGATGACGACACTGAGTGCCTTGGGCTATGCAGCACTGCCTCATCGTGCCTATTACCCGGACTTGTCTCCGACAGACTATCATCTGTTTCGCCGCCTGGATCACTTCCTGTTCGGGAAACAGTTCACGACAGAGAACGAGGCTCAACGTGCAGTTGATGACTTCTTCGGGTCCCAGCCACAAGACTTTTTTCGTTCCGGGATCATGGCCTTGCCAGAGAGATGGCAACTCTGTGTCGATGCCGAGGTGGATTATTTTGCCTAGGAAAGTTGTCCTACTTTTCCGTTCTCGCCGTCCACGTGTGCTGGTCCTTTGCCGGACATTTCATTCGCACCAACCCAATATTTAAACTACATCACTGCTTTCTTCAGTATGGAATGATGGGTAATTTTCAAGAAATTGAAGGTACATACTGTTTCAGAAATGAAAGGGCATGTATGACTATGCATATTGTGTCAAAAATGAGTGATTGCATATTCCTTCAGCGAAGTAATGCACAGGCTCAGGTTTGTGCATTACTTCAATTGCAAAACATAACCCTGTCATTTGTGTCAGAAATGGAATGTCTTGCGCATTAGGTAGCAGTGAAATCTAAGCTGGTATTCAGCAGCTCAGATGTTCAGCCTATATCCACCAATAAAGCCTTAGACATATTTTCGGTCAGCCTTACACACTGCTACGGCAATGGAAGACTTTTCTTTGATCAAGGGATAACGACCCATCATATACATCAAAGAAGTCACGTATACCTAACTTAGAGCTCTAGGTACAGGGAAGGTAGAAAACCGGCGCGACAAGACAAACACATTTAGTCTTGCTCTGAAATTCTGGACCAGACCCAGCAGTACCAGACGCCCGCGGCCTAGACCACTCGACCATTGGGCTGTTTTTGTACATTACACCATCAGTATACACTGAAGTGCCAGACAAACTGGTACAGACAAGCTGATGCAAAATATATAGCAACGTCACCTATGCGCGTACTCTGTTGCGTCCGCTAGTGCGTATATAAAGCGATAGACAACCTTGCCAGCTGTCAGAGCTGTTTTCGGCATGAGAATGACAAGTAATAACGATCTAAGCGATTTTCAACGCCCGGTCATAGTTGGCACTCGTGAGATGGGCCATAGCATTTCGGTGGTAGAAACGAACTCCGGATTTTCACGAACGACCATTGCAAGGGTGTACCGTGACTACAAGAATTCCGGCAAAACCTCCAACCTATGATACCAGTGTGGCCGTAAAAAGACATTGGGTGAACGTGACCATCGTCGGCTGTCAAGAATCGTTTCACGCGATAGGCATGCAACACTCTCGCAGGCATCATCGGAATGCAATGCTGGAGCCTCAACAAACATCAGCGTCCGGACTGTGCAACGTACCCTGCACGATATGGGCTTTGGGAGCCGACGCCCAACTCGAGTCCCCTTGATGGGTGCACGACACAGAGCTATGCGTCTTGCTTGGGCACGGCAACACCGCCACTGGACATTTGATGACTGGAAACAAGTAGCCTGGTCTGACGAGTCGCGTTTCCAACTGTATCGGGCAGATGGAATGATTTGTGTGTGGCGCAAACCCCATGAAGCCATGGATCCCGCCTGTCAACAGGGAACTGCACCGGCTGGTGGGGGGTCCGTAATGATATGGGGTGTGTTTAGCTGGACTTCACTGGGACCCCTGGTACGTCTACAAATGTCTGTGACCAGCCAACGCTATGTGTACATCCTTTCTGACGAGGTACACCCGTTCATGTCCTGCATTCATGCTGATGGGTTGGGCCTATTCCAACAGGATAATACACCTCCACGCAAGTGTCGGGACGCCACATTATGGTTAGAGGAGCATTCATCTGAGTTTGGGGTATTGCCATTCCCACCCAAGTACCCAGATCTGAACGTGATAGAACACATTTGGGATACCATGCAACGCTATATCGAACACAGGAATCCGAGACCTCGGAATACACCCGAATTGTGAAACGCTCTGTAGAAAGTATGGTGTGCATTACCTACAGCATATTTCCAGAAGCTAGTGGAGTCCATGCCCCGTCGTATTTCTGCAGTCCTGCGCTTCCGTGGGGGACCTACCAAATATTAGACTGGTGTACCAATTTTTCTGGCACTTCAGTGTATTTTCTAACGGAAAAACGAAGATTTCCGTTTGAATCTAGGAGTTTGTTTGTAGCTACGTACTACATATTACTGCTGTCTATGAACAACACAGAACAGAAGGATAAGTTTTGTATGGTTAAAAACTAATAAAAACAAAACGGTTTCCCTTGATAGTTAAAGAAAAAGATATTTAAAAAATATTCAGTTCTTGCAGGCATCTACAATAGAATGGATTAAAATGACATAGCCAGTGACAAAGCTAAACTGAGCTTTCATCTCCGTATTACTTCATAGAATTTTCCGTATCCATCACTTTAACTTTTGGTAGGTATGAATCAAGCGTTTAAAATGATAAATATTCCTAAGTGTACGACCTAGTGAAGGAATTCCGTCAAAATCCAGAATACACCCGTGATTTACTTTATCTGAATACCACTAGAACCCGACTTAACATGAAATTTAGTTATCCTTAACTAGCCTGGATGAAGACTCATTGTGATAATGGATTAGCCAAGCATAATGATTCTGTTAAACTTTTTTTTTTTTTTTGATTGGAGGTTTAACGACCACCATGAGCAACTCAATGGGCTATAAGCAGTTGGTCACTGGTTCCAGGGAAGGGAGAGAGAACCAGTGCCGTAAGACAAACACAACATCCATGCCTCACCGGGATTCGAACCCGGACCCCTTTTGGACGAATGATCAGAGGCCATCGCTTAGACCACTGCGCCACCGGGGCCGGCTGTTAAACTTCAACCATGTAAATTCAGGCATTTCTATCGCACAAAGCGTAATATTTAATGCATTCATGTTGCATATGAAGCCAATTTCCTTTTCAAAGACGGGGCTATTGAAGCAATTGACATGCAAGTCACCATAGCAGTAAATTTAAAAAGTTCACCTAAATTAATTAACACATCAAAAGTTCATAGTTCTATTTTACTTACAAGAGTAATTCAAAAAGTAAAGGCAATATCGTTGTATTTAGCAAAATCAAAGTGAAACTTGAATAATTGTGTAATTTTTTAGCACGTCTTTTGTAAAAAAAAAAAAAAGATCGTGCTTATATTATCGGTTTGTCCGTACGTCCGTCTGTAGACACCATATCGCTGCAAATATTAGTCAGATTTAAAAAATTCTTTTTGCATTGGGAGGTTTGAAATATGCGAATGATGATCTATTATTTCGTTTTTTTTTTACGATGTACAATTTCGCCACTAGAGGGCATAAATGCAGATAATATCGAATTCAAAATACATTTTATTCTATATATTTGCTTCTAAACATCCGATTGAAAAAACTATTTTACCTTTCGATTTCATTTATGTTGAAAAGTATTTTGCGCATAGTCACTTTTTCAAGTTACGCATAGATTTTGAGCTAGGGGCGTAAAAGTAAACTGCGTTTTCCCCGATATCTCTCTGTACTTCTAAAACTCCGATTTGAAATTTTTTTATTCAGCGGATACAGCTTCAAATGAGAAATCTTTTTCATATAATTTCTAATTTTTGGTAAAGACTGGTTTGGCCACCAGGGGGCGTAAGTGTTAATTTCTCCTTCCGATGTATTTGCCACAAAATCTGAGTTTCTAAAATCTCGATTGAAAAAATTCGTTCGTGGACAGAGATGCCACTCACGTCGATAAACCTTTTCGGAATATTTTCTTCTTAAAATAATGCGAGGTTTCTCCGCCAGAGGGAGTAGATGTATATCTTATATTTGTCGATATCTCTGCTTCCAAGAATTCGATTTGAAAAATTCCTTCTTTGTTGGATAGCGTTTCCGGTGCGACATGTTTTTCTCATAGAATTTCAAAGGAAGTAAAGTGTTAAGGATAGGGAGAACAACACGGACAGGCCTTTGCAACTTCAACACTAGAACGAACCCTCATTCACTCACATCTCTACCCGTCCCGTCATTGTTTGGTATTCAGCTAATCATCTTCTTATTGTTACGTTCAGTATCTGATACTCATTCGCCCTGAGTGCTGGATTATTTTCCATTCTGCCGAGTGGTATCAACGTTGTCGGCGTTCACTAATACTTTTAAGTTTTACTTGACTCTTCACATTTTTAGTAAAATTTATGCCAAAAACTGGCAGTGCGATTTTTGAACGATCATAATACTTTCCTATATGAGAAAGAAAAAAAAACTGCGTATTACTTGAGAGGAAATAGGTAACTTTTAAACTCGTGGACAGTAATTTCAAGTCTCGCCCTCCTCAAATTAAACAGGAAAGATGACACCGAATTTTCGGGTGTAATAAGCACGTTTTTTGAATTCGTTCTGACGCAAATTAAATTTATCAAAGCTATTCAAAGTCAATGGAACCGGTATGGAAAACAATAGATCTGACGAAAGAAAGAAGATTTTCAATTGGGTTTTTAATCCCTCAGATATTGCTGTAAACGGAATCGCGAGCTTACGAACTCTTAGAAACAGAGATATCGACAAAAATAAGATGTGACTTTACGTCCCATGGTGGGAAAACCATGCATTATTTTAGGAAGAAAGTATTCTCAAAAGGTGTATCCATATAAGCGGTATCGGTCGAAGAAAAAATTAGTCGAGTTTTCAGGAGCCCAGATTTTGCAACAAATACTTCAGAAGCAGAAATTAACATTTATGACCCCTGGTGGCTAAACCATTCTTTACCAATTATGTGAAAAATATTTTCCATCAGGTCTTGTATGCGATACAGGAAGAATTTTTCAAATCAGATCTTTAGGAGCAGAAATAACGCAGAACACGCAATTTACCTTTGTGCTCCCTAGCGGAAAGTCTATGATTTACTTGAAAATTTTGAATTTACAGGAAAAACATTTCGCATCAGAAACACTATCCAATAAAACGTATTTTTGAATTCGACATCATCTGCATTTACGCCCTCTACCGGCGAAATTGTACATCGTAAAAAAAGAAAAACGAAACAAAGGATCATCATTTGCATATTTCAAGCTTCCCAATGCAAAAAGAATTTTTCAAATCGGACCAATAGTTGCAGAGATATCGTGGGTACAGACGGACGGACGGACAAACCGATAACAGAAGCACGATCTTTTTTTACAAAAGACGTGCTAAAAACAAACAAACTTGCCCCAGCTCTGCTACCACTCTTTTGTAAACTTCAAACACACAAGCGCGCGCGCACACACGCACACACACAGCGGACCTAACCCTTTCATCCTAAACAAACCTTATTACTGTGCGCTATTCAACAGTGCTGCAATCGAGAAAAGGATGAGGTAAGTGCAACCTTGTCTAACTGCCATTATTACGTACGTCGGCTGCTGTCGCTTGTGGTTTAATTCAGAATGCATTTACTTTTGGATTTACCATCATATAATACACTGAGGTGCAAAAAGTCACGGGATAGCAGAATGCAAATTTTCAATTTAACAATTGGCGCTGCCGTCGTACAAAGGCGTCGACGCACGCTACGATTTTTATCATTTGCGATGTGTAATCTCGTGAGTCAGGTTGAACAACCGCCAGTAGAATTATGGCAAGCCGACGTGAATTATCGGAGTTTGATCGAGGCATGGAAGTGGGTGCCAGTCTGATGGGACACTCAATTTCCCAAGTTGTGCGAATATTCAACATTCTTCAATCCACGGTGTCACGTGTGTGCCGAGAGTATCTCATGGAAAGCATTACCACCCACCGTGGGCAGCGCAAGTGGCCGACCATGGATGCTGAATGACCGTGACCAGCGGCGTCTGACACGATTGTCCGTGCTACCAGACAAGCGATACTGGCTCAAATAACATCTATATTCAATGCAGGAAGTACCAGAGACATATCCATTAGGTCAGTGCAGCGTAATTTAGCGGCCGTGGGGAATGGGAGAAGAAAACGCACCAGAGTGCCTTTGTTAACACCACGACATCGAACACACCGCCATACCTGTGCTCGTGAACACGGTAATTGGACCCTGGAAGACTGGCAACATGTGGCGTCGCCCGATGAGTCACGCTATCAGTTGTTAGGAGCTTATGGTAGGGTTCGGGTGTGGCGCAGACCCCATGAGGCCATGGACCCAAGCTGCCAACAAGACACTGTGCGAGCTGGTGGTGGTTCCATACATGAGTGGGGTGTCTTTAAATTTATGGCACGGTTTGGGTCCTCTGGCCCTCGTAAACACGTCATTAACCGGTAATCGCTTTGTTGCTCTCTACTGGGTGACCATTTGCAGCCCTTCATGGACTTCGTGTACCCCAATCACGATGGGATTTTCCACAGGGACAATGCACCATGTCTTCGGGTCAAAGTTGTCCAGAATTGGTTCAAGCAGCATTCTGGATAGTTCCGACAGATGGTGTGACCACCATGTCCGCCCGACATGAACCCAGTAAAGCACTTATGGGACGTGGTGGAAAGGTCCATTATCACCCAAGATTCTGCACCTACAAATACCAGGGACATGTGGGTGGCTATTCAGACAGCATGGCTGAATATCTCTCCAGAAGTCTTCCGACCACTTGTGGAATCGATGCCACGTCGAGTGGTTGCACTTCGCCAGGCTAGATGAGGTCCTACACGATACTACGTACGTATCCCATGACTTTTGGCACTTCAGTGTATATGGTTTTTATAAAATGTATGAAGTATAAAATGTGCGAATATGATCTTGTTATGCAGATGGTACTGTGATGTTATGAGATACTGTAGACATCAGCGAGCTCTGTTTTCGCGCAAATGGGAACCTGTCGGGAAATATAGCGCAGGAGTCAATGTTATTCAAAAAAATTATGCAGTCGTTTGTCAGCTCCAACAGCTTCAGTACCGTTTCTGGGAAGTCTTAATCTAATCCATTTGAACCGTTGATCCATTTCCATTTTGGGAACTCAACATGCAAGTATTTAAAACGTGTGTTGAATTGGGAATGCTTTGAAACGGTCCACTAATCCCACAAATTTTGTAGAACGGCAGAGTTAAAAGAATTTTAATGAAACGATAATTATTTATTTAGAGACGGAAATTCGTTGCACTTGGCTGATGTCAGAAAAAATTCAGTGAAATAATGACTTTTCCAATATTCTTCTTTGTGCAATTCTTACAGCTGAAGAATAAAAATTTTTTTTAATACTTTGATAAATAATTAAAATAGTCATAAAAGCTGAAAAAATTACTCCCTCTGGATGAATAATTGAAAATCATTTGCCTTTCCATCCTGTTATCAGAATTGTTTCGTGCGTGCATTGCGAAGTAATGTTGTCCGACACGGCGAAACATCTTCGAGATATACAGTATATACACTATCTACCAACAAGTAATTGGACACCTGTGATAGCAAAGGAAAACGAAGTTAATTCACCTTCAATAGTTGGTGGAGCCTCCACGAGCGGCGATTACAACTGCAACCATCCGGGGCATACTCTCAACCAGGCGTTGTACGACGGCTAGCGGTATTTTCTACCACTCGGCTTGGAGAAGACAGGTCAGTTCCTTCACCGATTTTGGACGGTGGGGGCACCCCTTAAGTCGACGCTCCAACTCGTCCCAGAGGTGTGCGATAGAGTTAAGGTCCGGGCTCTGCGCAGGCCAGTCCATTCAATTAACCCCAGTGTCACCATACCAAGCCATGGTGGACCTCGCAACATTACAGGTGGCATTGTCATCCTGAAAGTAACATGGGTCCACTCCGTAAAACTGCCACAACGTAGGAAGCGCATGGTTATCCAAATTGATGCAATAGGTCTCGGCTTTGAGTCTACCAGGAATTGCGACCAAGGGTCCCGTGCTATACCAGGAGAAACACCCCCATAGCATAATTCCACCGCCGCCGAACTTCACAGTTGGCACAATACATTCCGGCAGGAGGTGTTCTCCAGGCAGACGCCAAACCCAGACCCGGCCATCCGAACGGTAGAGGGTGAACCTAGATTCGTCGCTCCAGAGAACCTGTTTCCACTGTTCAACGGTCCACTGTCGACGTTATTTGCACAAAGTTAGCCGAGCAGCGCTATTGGACTTGGTGGTCAAAGGCTTGTGGGCGGCAGCATGTCCATGATAACCGAGCAGATGGGCTTCCTCACGGATGTTATTAATCGAAAGAATACTCCTGGATGCCTGTTGAAACTCCTCGCGAATGTGGCCCATCGATTAGGTGCGGTTCTTCCGAATTCATCTGGCCAGCACCCGTCGGTCTCTATCTTCCAGTTTTGTGGGTCTGCCGGGTTGGGGAACATTCCGACACTCACCTCTTACCTTCCACTTGTCAATCACGTAGGCCACTGTCGATTTTGGGTACTTCAACTTGCTGGATATGTCACGTATGGATCGGCCATTTCTGTGATACCCGACGATTACACCTTTCTCGTAATCAGAGAGCTCCGAACTCCGTGGCATCTTGCAAGTGACTGGTTGTGTTGTTGTTTCCCACACGATATTTAACGGCGCCGGCCGTGACGTGTATCAGGACCGCAGATATCGTCGATTGTAGGGGTGTCCAATTACTTGTTGGTAGATAGTGTATATATAGAACTCGTGGCGTTTAGGGGTTTTCAATCGTCTCACTGCGACTACTACAGCCATCATATACTTAACGTTTTATTTGGACACACAGTACAAGTACACAAGACAATAATTAACAACGTAAACGAATTCATTCCACACAACAAACAACTACTGCCAATGACCTTCTCTCCTTCCTTCCTCTCTCTTCTGATCATCTGCCCTGCGCATCGTCTCTTTTCGGCAACTGGTACGTAGATGTGTACAGCGTGCTGGGCCACCATTTGTGAGGCGGAATTGTTATTACAAGTACTTAGTCTATCTGAATAAGCAGAAATCCTACATATATATTAATCATCATTATCAACCATTATCAAACCACCACTGCTGGATGAAGGTCTCCCCAAGTTTCCTCCACAACTGTGTCTTGAACCACTCTCTACCATGTTACTCCGGCATGTTTTCGAATTTCATCTATTCACCTCCCATGTGGTCTTTTTCTGTGTCTTGGAAACCAGTCTAAAGTTTCGGTTGTCCATCGGTGGTCCGTTCTCCTGGCAATATGTCCAGCCCATTGCTATTTCAGGGATTTTACTCTGATCATGTCTTCCACTCTTGTCATTTTCTTTATCCACGGGTTTGGCCTTTTTAGTTTTCCTGGTTACACCAAGCATGCATCTCTCCCTGCTTCTTTCAGTTCTCTGCAGCCTTTCTTTTTTAGTTAAAGTCCATGTCTCTGCTATATATATGTAAGAACTGGAAGTATATACACTTATCGTCAAAAAAATAGTTGCACCCAAAAGGAAGCAGCCGACATGAATGAAACTTGGTAGGTAGGTTTGTAATCGTGAGACATGCAAATAATTCAAGTATCACGCTCGCAGGTGACACTAGCAAGGAGGGGTCGTGGCGTTGTGCCTGACCGGCTATATAAGGTCTTGCCGTTGCGCGTGCTTTCCATTCTGACTTCTGCTGTTGAGGTGGTTGCACCCTTTGCAAGTGAAGTATGCCTCGGAGAAAAGTTCGGAAGCAATTCGAGGAGCTCGAGAGGGGCCGCATCGTTGGGCTCCGGGAAGCGGGATGAACTTATCTCTGTATTGCGTGCCATACCGGTCGTGCGATATCAACATTGCACGGTATTGGCGGCAGTGGTTGGTTGGTTGGTTGTTTGATTTTTATGGCGCAAGGGCCATGGTTGGCCAAAGAGCTGGCGGCAGTGGATAGAACAACACACGCATCTCCAGCTTTTCTCCATCAATCAATAAATCTGCATTTTTTGTAAAAGCATTGTACTTTACTTTTGTCTTCTGAAAGTTCATTTTTAATCCCACTTCTTTACTCTTGTCAGCAAGTTCCTGGATCATACTCTGCAGCTCTGATGGGGTAGTTGCAAAAATGACTACGCCATCAGCAAAACGAAGGTGAGTTAGATAACCTACATTAACCTTTATATCTTTGTTTTCCCAGTTCAGTGATTGAAAGACATTTTCCAATGTGGCATTAAAGAGCTTGGGAGATATGGTGTCACCTTGTCTCACTTCCTTTCCAATTTTTATGTGTACTGTATTCTCAAACAGCCGAATCTTTGCACTTCCATTTTCATAGATGTTATTAATAATACTAATGTATGCATCTTCAACATTAATACATAATAATTAATAACACACACACATACACAGACGGAAAAAAAATCCCAGCACCAGAAAGGTGTTGGGATTTTTTTACGGTGAGAGTACATCTGCAAGATGGCGTCTATGCAAATTTCGCGCTCGGCGCATACGTGTGGCGCTAGTAGCGCCCCTCGGAACATGCAAAGCAGGTTTGCTGTAAATACGCGCTGTAACGTTCATGAGCGTTAGTTGTCGTTGAGATTCGACGTAATGTGTTGATGCTAGTCAAGAATGCCTTTAAGACGACGAAGAAGCCATTATCAACAGCTCACGGAGTTTGAACGAGGTCGTGTAATAGGGCTACGAGAAGGTGGATTTTCTTTCCGCAATATTGCAGAACGACTTGGCAGGAATGTAGCCACTGTGCATGATTGTTGGCAGCCGTGGTCAAGGGAAGGTACTGCCTCAAGAAGACCGGGTTCCGGGCGGCCACGTAGCACTACTGAGAGGGAAGACCACCGTGTACGGCGTATGGCCGTGGCGCATCGTACCGCGTCTTCGGCAGCAATTCGAGCTGCAGTTGCCACCACAGTAACACAACGAACTGTTACAAATCGGTTATTTAAAGGACAGCTCCGAGCCAGACGCCCTGTAGCGTGCATTCCACTTACTCCAAATCACTGCCGTTTGCGACGTCAGTGGTGTCAAGCTAGAGCTAATTGGAGGACGAAGTGGAGATGTGTTGTGTTTTCTGATGAAAGCCGGTTCTGCCTGGGTGCCAGTGATGGCCGTGTGTTGGTCAGAAGGAGGCCAGGTGAGGGCCTGCAACCAACCTGTCTGCGGCCGAGACACACTGGACCTACACCTGGAGTTATGGTCTGGGGAGCAATTTCATATGATAGCAGGAGCACTCTCGTGGTTATCCCACGCACCCTGACGGCACAGTTGTACGTCGGTTTGGTGATTCTACCTGTTGTGCTGCCATTCATGAACAGCATCCCAGGGGGTGTTTTCCAACAGGATAACGCTCGCCCGCATACCGCTGTTGTAACCCAACATGCTCTACAGAGTGTCGACATGTTGCCGTGGCCTGCTAGATCACCAGATCTTTCACCCATCGAGCACGTATGGGACATCATTGGGCGACAACTCCAGCGTCACCCCCAACCAGCATTTACCGTCCGTGTATTGACCGACCAAGTGCAACAGGCATGGAACTCCATCCCACAAACTGACATCCAGCACCTGTACGACACAATGCATGAACGTTTGCGTGTTTGCATTCAACATTCTGGCGGTTACACCGGTTATTAATGTACCAGCATTTCACATTTAAAATGGCTATTCTCGCGCTTACATTAAGCTGTGATCTTGAAACCTTAATCGATTAAATATGTTACCTATACAAATGTATTGCCGCCATTTCATTCCTCTACAACTGTTTTTTCGTGGTGTTGGGATTTTTTTTCCGTCAGTGTATATATATATATATATATGTGTGTGTGTGTGTGTGTGTGTTATTAATAATGTTAATGTTGAAGATCCATACATTAATATTATATATATATATACAAAAACAAAATACAAGCACATATTGTTTCTGAACTTTGGTGTTTATACATATTTTTTCGTGTACTTTCAAGTATTACATATGTAATTTTATAGTAGCATATAAATATATATATATATGTATATATACACTGAAGAGCAATTTGATTAGATATACCAGTCTAGTAACGTGTAGCACCACCTTTCGTCCTGATGACGGCAACGATTCGTCTCATCATTAACTCGACAAGACACCGGAAGCGTTGGGAAGCCATGCGGATCCACGACCCCTGAACAAGCTCCCACAGTTCACGAAGATTTGATTGAGGGGGGTCAGAGCCTCGAACATATCTCTCGATGGCATCCCAGATGTGCTCGATGGGATTGAGGAACGGTGCATTGTCTTGTTGCAGGATGAGGTCCCCAGTGGGATGTTCAAGACGCACAAACGGGAGCAAACGGTCGTTCAGGATATCCCGGTAACGTTGACCTGTAAGGGACGATGTCACACGTATTAGGGGTCCCATTTCAGTCCACGTAAACAATCCCAGACGAGAACGCCACTCCCACCAGCTTGAAGAGTACCCTGCTTGCAAGAAGGATCCACCGCTTCATGTGGTTCGCGCCGTACTCGTATCCTTCCATCCGCATGCGCCAACGTGAATCTCGACTCATCAGTCCAGGCAACATTTTTCCACATGTCAATGTCTAGTGGCGATGTTCCCGCATCCATGCTAATCTTTGCACCCTGTGATGGGCGGTCAGCAGAGGTACCCTCGTGGGACGATGGATTCCGTTCCCCATAGCGAGGAGATGGTTCTGGATGGTGTGGCTGTTTACACGTTTTTGTGCACCACCGCTAAATTGCCGAATGATTTCTTGCACTGTGGCCCGTCTATCCGCTGTTACAATGCGAGCTAGCCGACGATGACCCAGCTCATCCACACGCTGTTGTCCACGGCAGTTGGCCCTTGCAGGGATTGTTTTACCGGATTCGATGTACTCACGGTGCACCCATGACACAATAGCTCGTGAAAATCCCAGTGTCTGCACGACTTCCGAGATGGAGTGACCCATTCATCGGGCTTCGAGAATTTGCCCACGATCAAATGCGCTTAGATCCTTCGTCTTACCCACACTGCGCCCGACTCTTACTGATTCCCATCGCTGCATACGCCATGTCGTTTCCGTTTACAGGGCCGCCCACAGCGCCACATTTGCATAACGCCAGCTGTCTCTAATTCAATTGCTCTTCAGTGTATAACCTACAAAGCAGAAACTATATATATACTGTATATATGTATATATATTAACGTATCATCATCATCATCATTGTCAACCATTATCAGTCCACTGCTGGACGAAGGTCTCCCCAAGTTTCCTCCACAACGGTCTGTCTTGTGCCAGTCTCCTCCATGTCACCCCTGCATACTTTCGAATTTCATCCACCCATCTCCCATGTGGTCTTTTTCTGGGTCTTTTCCTGTCCCTTGGAATCCATTCTAAAATTTCGGCTGTCCATCGATGGTCTGTCCTTCTGGCAGTATGTCCAGCCCATTGCCATTTCAGGGATTTAACTCTGATCATGATGTCTTCCACTCTTGTCATTTTTCGGATCCACGAGTTCCTCTTCTTATCTCTCCTGGTTACACCAAGCATGCACCTCTCCATGCTGCTTTGAGTTGTCTGCAGCCTTTGTATGTCTCTTTTAGTGAAGGTACACGTCTCTGCACCATACGTAAGCACTGGAAGGATGCATTGATCAAACACTTTTCTTTTAAGACATATAGGCATATTGCTCTTGAAAATTATGCTGTTTCTTCCAAAAGGTCTCCAGGCAAGTTTTGTACGCCGATTAATTTCTTCATCAATGTGACCCTCACTTGATATCTGCTGTCCAAGATAAACGTACGTGTCTGTTATCTCCAGCTTTTCTCCATCAATCGATAAATCTTCATTTCTTGTAAAAGCATTGAACATCACTTTTGTCTTCTGAAAGTTCATTTTTAATCACACTTCTTTACTCTTGTCAGCAAGTTCCTGGATCATACTCTGCAGCTCTGATGGGCTAGTTGCAAAAATGACTACGTCATCAGCAAAACGAAGGTGGGTTAGATAATCTCCATTAATCTTTATCCCCTTGTTTTCCCAGCTCAGCGACTGAAAAACACCCTCCAATGTGGCATTAAAGAGCTTCGGAGATATGGTGTCACCTTTTCTCACTCCCTTTCCAATTTTTATGTGTGTTGTATTTTCAAACAGTCTAATCTTTGCACTTGCATTTTCATAGATGTTATTAATAATATTAATGTATGCATCTTCAATACCGCGGGTTTTCAGAGCCATTGTAACTGCTGATGGTTTCACCAAATCAAAGGCTTTTTCATAATCGATAAAAGCCATGCACAATGGAAGTTCGTATTCCCTCGCTCTTTCAATTAGTTCTCTCAGTACGTGGATATGATCTATTGTGCTGTAGCCACTCCTGAATCCAGCTTGTTCTCTCGGTTGAGCCATGTCCAGTGTTACCTTCAAGCGGTGTGAAAGAACTTTAGTGAAGATTTTATAAACTACTGATAGGAGGCTGATAGGTCTGTAGTTTCCGAGATCCTCAATGTCACCTTTTTTATGTAGCAGGATCATTGTAGCGGTGTTCCAATCCTCAGGAATCTTTCCTTCATTAAGGCATCGAGTGAAAATTTGGGCGAGTACTGTTTCGATTGCTCCACTTGCTTCTTGTATGATGTCTACAGTAATTCCATCTTCTCCTGGAGCTTTTCCCCGCTTCATGTTCTTGATTGCATGTGCAACTTCTGCTGGAAGGACTGGAGGAACTCTGGTACTGGTATCTTTCATGATGTCTGGAGTGCATGTATCATCCCTTTCATATAATTTGGAGTAGAAATCTTTCACTCTTGTCAAAATTTCGCTTCTATTTCTTGTTACAGAACCATCTTCTTTTCTCAGTGCCATAATCTGTTTTCTCTCTTACTGAGATGTCCCTTTGCTATCTTTAGGCTCTGGTTGTTTTCAATTGCTTTCCTCACTAGTTCACAGTTGAATTTCCTTACGTCTTCAGTGATACTTTTTCGTACTGTCTTGCATAGCTCTATATATTCCACTTTGGAAGTCACATCTTCTTTAGTTGTCCTCATCTCTCTTCTTTTTTGCATCAACATTTTCGTTTTTCCTGATAATTTATTTACATGCAACTTTTTCTTAGACCCAGCTAATTTTGTTGCTGTTTCCAGAAGAGCTTTGGTTACTTTTCTGTTAACTTCAGAGATGTCCACTTTTTCCGATGTTAGGCCTTCTAAAGCAGAGAACCTGTTCTTCAGTTCCAACTTGAAGGTATTATGGTGTTTTTTAAGGTTGGCTATGTCAATAGATTTTGTTTGTCTTATGAGCTTGCCACGTTCAAGTTTAGTGTTGAGGTGCATCTTACATCTCACCAATCTATGGTCACTACCTGTGTTGAACTTGTTTAGCACACTGCAGTCTTCTATGACGAATTTTTTGTTACACATAATAAAATCAATTTCACTTGTCGTCCCATTTGGATGTCTCCATGTCCATTTCCTGTGTGGCTTTTTCTTGAAGAAGGAGTTCAAGATGAAAAACCCTTCTGCCTCTGCAAACTCAACGAGAGTATTTCCACGCTGGTTTCTGTTGCCGTGACCGAATTTACCTACTGAAGTTTCATTCTGTTGCCGTTGCCCTATTTTTGCATTGAAATCTCCCATAATTATTTTCAAGTGCTGCTTACCTTTATTATTTAGATGACAAATTTCCTCATAAAATTCTTCAATTTCTTCTTCAGGATGACTTGTGGTGGGTGCATAAGTTTGAATAATCTGAGCCTGGTATCTTTTTGAGAGTTGGATAACAAGCCGTGCAGCTCTGTCAGAGGAACTTTCAACTTATACAACTTTATCCTTCAGTTTCTTGTTTATTATAAATCCAACACCACTAGTTCTGCCAGTATCTGTCCCACGATAGTAGAAGAGATGTCCACTTTTCAGTTCGATGAGATCTTCTCCTTTTCTCCTTACCTCACTAAGCCCCACGATGTCCCACTTGATCCTTTGTAGTTCCTCTTCCAATTCAAGAAGCCTTGAATCAGAAGATAGGGAGCGTCCATTGTACGTTGCCAAGGTCAGCATCAGATGGTAGCCTAGTCCGGTCCTCCGGGGATTCTTAGCACCCTCTGCCTTCATGTCGCACTGGCCGCTGCCTTGGCCAGGTACATTCCAGCTGCCGGAGACTGAGGGCCAAGATTTAAGTTGTGGAGTCAATTTGGAGGGGTTTGGCCATAACTCACCACGCTGGCCAAGCGGGTTGGTGAGTGTGGTATAGAATTTCCTCTAATCCCGATGGTATAGTTATACCGCTATTGGCGGTCGTCAGAGCCCCTTTAGTAGGAACAGGATGCACCACGAGAAGGCGGGGTTGACATTTGTCAAGGAGAGACTGTGATGTTACGCATCACCTGGCCTTACATCCCATTAACGTATATACATAGGTATATATCATGCCATCATTGTCAACCATTATCAGTCCACTGCTGGATGAAGGTGGTCCCAGATTTCTTCCACAATGGTTTGTTTTGAGCCAGTCTCCTCCATGTCACTCCTGCATGCTTTCGAATTTCATTCAGCCATTTCCCACGTGGTTTTCTTTTGGGTCTTTTCCTGTCCCTTGGAATCGAATCTAATCCATCAGTGGTCCGTCCTTCTGGCAATATGTCCAGCCCATTGCCATTTCAGGGATTTTACTCTGATCATGATGTCTTGCACTTTTGTCATTTTCTTTGTCAACGCCTTACTAGGGAGCTGACGCCCTTTCCTGCTTACACCAAGCAAGCATCACTCCATGGTTCTTTCAATTGTCTGCAGTCTTTGAAATATATATAAATATTGATAGAAGATATTTCGGGCATCCTCCGCGCAAAGTGAAGCAGACCCAAACCGAACGCAGACAATAAATAGGCAGACAGAATAGCTTCCATGTGTCGCAATCGACGATCGTGGGCAAACGTGGTGGTTTGAGTGACTTTGATCATGAACGCATTGTCAGCGCAAGACAGGTGGGTTATTCTATCGCCCAAATGGTAAGAACCCCATGGTTCCCAAGGGCCACCGTATCAAAGGTATACCGTAATTATACCACTGGCGGATGTACCAATGTCCAGAGAACAAGTGGTGGCTGACCACACGCCATTGATCCTCTGGTCGACGTAGACTATCCAGGCCCGTACAGACGGACCTCTTGGCAAAGGTGGCGCAAATCACTTTCAGGTTAAATGTCAGAGGCCCAAGCAGCGTCAGCGAGTGAACGGTATGACGCACAATGCATAACCATGGGCTACGGGAGCCCACGCCCTACTCGCGCGCTTCTGTTCGTCATCGGACATTACTCTTCGCATGGTGCCAGGAATATCAAAACTTAACCGCTGCAGAGTGCAGTAAGATGAATTCCGTTTTCAGCTGTACCAAGCTGACGGGAGGGTGTGGCGTTGACAGCATGCGTGTATGGCCCCGGCCAGCTAGGTCGGCTCTGTTTAAGTCAGTGGTGGGTCTGTGATGGTTTGGGGAGCCTTCTTGTGGGACCCATTAGATCCCTTAGTGTGTCTGGAGAGGTCCTTAACCGTTGCGCGCTACCAGCATGTGCTGGCTGACCGCCTACACGCTTTAATGGCCTTCGCTCATCCTGCGGCCTATGTTGTTTCAGACGGACAGTACGCCTGTCCTCCACCCCCCCCCCCAGACATGCCTCGAGTAACATTCATCTGAGTTTGTAACCATCCAGTGTCTTCCAAGGTCCGCGGATTTAAACCCTGTGGAAGCTCTCTGGGATGCCCTGGATCTTGGACCGACATCTTGGGCTGTGTTGTTGACAATGTTGCAACAGGCGTGGCAGGCATTACCTCCGGAAGCCCTGCGGCATCTGGTGGAGTCGGTGCCTCGAAAAGTACAGGCCATTATTAACACTAGAGGAGGACCAACACGCATTAGGTAAGTATCTCTAATAGAATAAATTATCAACGTTTATTCACAATCAGTGGCGCATCGTCCGATTGCAGCGTCGCTCCTAAAAGTTAGCTAGAAAAGCCGCCCCGTTGGCGCAGTGGTCTAAGCGATAGACGCTGATCATTCGTCCGAAAGAGAAAGGAGTCCGGGTTTGAATCCCGTGAGGCATGGATGTTGTGTTTGTCTTACGGCACTGGCTCTCTTCCTTCCCTGGAACCAGTGACCCTAAATTAGGGACCGGCTACTGCTTATAGGTTGCTCACGGTGGTCGTTAAACTTCCAATAAAAAAATAAATAATAGGAGTAACTTTTTTTCTAAAATTTAGGTGCATGCCATTGCTAACATGATACCAAATAATCATGAGGATTAGGATTTGAACACTTATTTGTACATGAACTCCATTCTTCTTCTGAATACTTTATTTGTGCATGAACTCCATTTTTTTCTCCTTTTGTGTGAACTTGAGTGCCACGTTTTCATAAAATGTTTCTTCCGAGTACTTTTTCATATTTAAAAATAATGTTTTTCTCTATTGACAAAACAGCCAAGTTTTTCGAATTTGCATGTCCCTGTGTGGCTCTAAGATATATCTTGATTCTTTTTAATGCTGAAAAACTTCTTTCGGCAGTTGCAGTTGTTGATGGAAAGTTTAATATGAGGTCTGCTAATTTGTACACCTCAATAAACACTATGTCCAATTTATTCAACTTTATGTAACACGCAGTGTCTCTTACTGATTTGTTTTTGTATTCATCAAAGGAATAAAACACCTTCAGCTCATTTTTTAGTCTAGCTGTATCAAAATTTGAAGCATAGAGTTCTTTACGTTCTGACAGTAAGTGTTCAGGGAAGATTTCACAAAATTTATCAAAACAGTTCGAATTCCACAAAGCCACGAATTTAAAACGTAATATCTCTGATTTTAATTCATTGACACTTCACAAAAAACTGAAACAACTCTCGCGAAACACTTATGGGCGGGAGTATGCGAGTGACTGAGATAGTCTAACTCTTCTTTTTTCTGAGCGAATCGTTTCCCAAAGCAATGGCCCATTCCCCTCTACCAGCTGATTCATGTTGTCATGGAAACGCTAGCAGGTGATTGTACGGAAGGTTTTCGCATCAGAACTGCGAAGACCCTGGAAGGGCTGCTTGCGTTATGCCGTTGGTTTTCGCTCGCCGGACTGAGTCAAAGAAGCGAATCCGCAAGCGTTTTTTTTTTTTCGCACCGAAAGCATCGACATATTTTAATACCGTTGATAATTGACTTTTATTTGTGTATATTTAATTCAGTTTTATTTGTGCATTATCTGGGCTTCGCAGCTAGCCTAGTTCGAATATACGCCACTGGTAATCTTAAATATATATCATTTGTCCTGATGATGCCGAGCCAAACGCTCTGCGAAACTATAGGCGATGTTAAATAAGCATTTAATTGTGAATAAACGTTGGTGATTTATTCTATCTCAACATCACAAATGCATAGTCTTAAATACATAAGTATCTCTAATGTATTGTCCATTGAGTGTAAAAATATAAATCAAAGATATTTAAGTGATGAGCTTTAAATTTAGAAATGTGCAAAGCAAGTATGAACGCAGTTTTTCCAAAAAAAAAAAAAAAAAAAAAACACGTGACGCTTTAGAGTTAGAGCGTTTTACTTGAAACACAGGAATCAGTAAAGCGGTATCGTCAAACCTCTCAGAAATTCTTCAGGTAAGTGAATTTTCATGAAATTCAATATCTCAAAGCTACTTGTATAGTTCAAGTGCTCACAAAATTAATTAGTCAACCCTAATTGCGGTTATCATTTTGCGCAATTGTAAGACAAAGAATTCTGAGCAGAAAATTATATTGTCAAAAGGAATTACTTTAAAAGGTTGGCAGCGATTAATTAGATCGACTGCGCCAAGTTAATCCCAAGTGAGACAGCAAGAACAAAAGAAACAGCTGTTTCATTTCAAAGATTCGTATTTTAACAAGAGCACATCTCATGTGGGGACATCATCCTCTCTGTTAACTAAATAAAACTAAAAGTGACGACCATGACATTTCTAAAATTGTGCTTTTCCGTTATTTCATCAATGCCAGTCTTCTTTCTGTAAATGCAATGAACGTAATAAAGAAATGTCACGTAAAAAAGGTACTAAAGTAAATCGTGACAAATATAAAACGTTGTGCTGATTAAACTAAAAGAATTCATGCGATGACAAATTAAAAACCTTGCCAACTTTGTTTTATTTGGTATACTGCATTGTTAGGAACATTTTAAAATGTACAAGTAAAATAGGAATTTATTATACTTTCAAAGATTTTTTCTAGAAGACGTGTCTGCCATGATAAAAATTCTCCCCATGCACAAGTACCATCATCTAATAATGTCATTTTTTTTGTAACAGTTTGTGGCAAAAAAGATCGTATAACACTTTGCTCTTTCTTTAGCGTGACACAGTGAGACACAGAAAGACGCCATGTTTGAAATGCCATGGCAGAAAGTATAGTGTTACAACCAGGGCAATTTCAAAAAGCATTTATAAATTTTCTTTTATTTACATGTTCTGAAATGTTCGTATTGTTTTTCATCCGTCATTACCTGTCCGCTGCTAGATGAAAGCCTTTTTCACTTTTCAGCCACATCGACCGGTCATTGTGTTTCTTCATTCAATTCTTTCAGCAGTGCTTTTTCATTCATCGTTGTCCTCTCTTTTTCCTTGAATTAGGTTTCCACACGATTGATGTCAAATTTTCTTCATTCGCATGATGTTTGCACTTTTTCTTCTTTAAATTGACCAGCACAGCTCGAATCTTGGCCTGTTGTCTAGTCCATGAATTCTGTTTCCTATCTCTAACCAAGATTTCCAGCATACATCTCTCCTTTTTTGTTGGGAAAATCTGTTTCCTAGTTCTCATGCAAGTGTGAGCGTTTCACAAGTTAAAACTGGTTGCATTCGTTTCTAATTTTCTTAAAACTAACAAGGGTATGCCGCTTTCCAGTGTGGTTTTGAGCTTGTCAAATGCTACCAGTAGACGAGAACCTTCTACCAAAATTTCTTCTCTGATGTCCCATCAACTTGTATCTTGATCAGTTCTCTAACGTTAACGGCAAAAACAGAACAATAATAGCAGTGACATTTAGTGTTGCATTCCTCTTATTTTTAGATTTGTGCTATTGATTGACTTAACGGCCTCTAACAGCATTTTTGAGTGAAAAACGTAAGTCTTTAAAATATACTGTTGATTAAAACTTGAGAACGAACACGAAATCTAACGATTATAGAGTCATAGAGATTAAAGAGTTTGCTAACATGTGTACTGTGACGTGCCTGCCCAGCAAGACGCAAACGACACAAAGGCAGATAGCAGTCAGAACGAACGTCCGCGTAGCTCAGTTGGTAGAGCGACTTGTTTCGGAGTGAGGGGACCCGGCGTCGAGCCCCGGCGTGGACAAAAATGACGGAGAAATTTACTTCGTTATAATGGCGACCGAACTTTCCGGATGACCCGGCCGTTCAAAATCTCGCAATGGTGTGATGTTCTTTCCACACCGCTAGAGAGGAAAAATAAGAGAATCCCTTTTCCAGCGCTTCAAAAATAAATGTGTGTGACGTTGCATTCCACACACCAGATTGACTGGGAGTTCTCAGGTGCACGTTCTACAGCGGATGGCTGTCAGCATTCAAGTGACATACAACCTGTACCAGATGATTTGCTGGAGGTCCTTCTGGCTTTAAAAGCCAGCGGATGACCGTTACCTGACCGTAATGTCAAACGGAGTTGGGAAGGTATGAGGGCCAGTTGGCTAATAGTCTTTAAGAAAGCACAGGAGTGCGAATTTCGCGCCAAACTGTGTTAGGACTCTAAATGCAGTAGGAATATATTCCCGGAAGCCTATATATTGTGTATTATTATCCAGGGCGCATCGAACAGCCCACCACCAGTGGTTTCTGTCTCATGTTGACTGGTCTTCAGATCAGGGAGCCAACGTCATGTTCACAGAATGAAGATCGCTTTAGTCTTTCGTCTGATGCCAAGCGGCAACTGGTATGGAGGAAACGTTTAAAATCCTTGAACGGGACAGATATTGCGGTCGAAGTATCATGGTATGGTCCGGTGACATTGTCACTGGCCAATGTTACTGGATCACACCATGACGCCGCGATACCAATTTACCGTAGTTAAGAATCTATCATCCAGGGACTTTGATATATTCTTAACTACTTTCGTCTGCTCTGGGGTGATGTGGGCGCAGATTTCATTTTTATGGATGATAATGTCCGTCCTCACCGTACAGCAGCTGTGGATGAAATACTGGCTAGTAAGGATAGCCGTCGAATGGGATTGTCAGCGCGGTTTCCTGATACGAATCCAATAGAACATGATTGAGACCATCTAAGAAGATGTGTTGTGCAAAAGAATTCACCACCAGAAACCATTCCAGCACTTATCAGGGCTATCCAGCAAGAATGGGACAATTTACTCCATCAGCTCCTAAACACTACTTGGTGCTAAGGATGACACTCAGGTGCTAAACATGCATTCATGCCTCGCTAGGATTAGAACCCGCACCAGAAGAATGGTCAGAAGCCACCGCTTAGACCACTGCGCCACAGGAGCGTCTCTGCTGTGGGTCATACGATGCCATGTGTTTTACTTTAGTACAGTTAGGTTACGGTATTGCATGGCACAGTGCGGAAGACTTTTAGGATATTTGGGCATGAGGAAGTTTGTAAGGCATTCATAGGTACCAAGCACCTGATCCCGTAAAAAATGGATCTAATATTCCAACGAATAATAAAGCTGAAAGGAAACACCCCCTAAAGGCCTTTGCAAAAGGAAGGGGTTGGCTTTTGAAATCATGATCTGGGCGAGAGATCTCGGAATGCTATGGAGTAATCTTCAAAGAGTGAAATTCAAAAGCTGTGTGAACTTCATTGAGATTAGCGATTGCGCTGAAGTAATGCTGCCCCTTGAACGCGACTCCGAGGCCATTTGACGTTGGGCTAAAACAGAGGAAAACTCAGTCCTTTGTTAAAGTCAACAACAACAACAAAAAAACAAAAACAATTTCACATGTTTCGATGTCCTCTAAACTCTTGACATTCCTTGTCTACTCTTTGTGTGAATATCTCCTCCGACTTGTTCCCTGCCCACACTTCTTCCGTGGCAAAGTCTGCTTCGAAAGAGCTGAAATTTTTCTTTTGAACTATATACTTATATATCCCGGGATTTTCTTACCAACTCAAGAATACTCTGCGTAAGCTGAAGCTGGATGTAGGTCTAAGATCCCCGAGGACCATCGGGACCATTCTCACCGCTGATCGTGACCGGCAACCACTGTCCACCCAAGCCGAGGTATACGGCATCCCATTAATATACCCGGACGCATCCACAAGGTGGTATATCGGAATTACAAAGATGTCTTTCCACATCAGAGAGGCAGAGCACAAACGGGATATAAAAAATAGAAAACTGACTACTACGTTAGCACGAGACGTGAATTTTAAGGATGCTCAACCGATCTGGAAGGATATAAGAAGACTTGCGCCCTACAGCAGTCTTAGGTCAACAGCAGTCAGAGAATCAATCGAGATTATATCAGGCAGTGACGTATGTAACACAGACATAACTACTGAAATTTCACCTATCTGGCAAAAGGCATTAAATATTAAGAGCTCGCTGAACAATCGATGAGCACGAGGCGTAATACGAGTCTCATGCTATGCTATAACGTTTTTAAATTTTACATTTAAATTTATTCTTTGTCTGTTTCTGTTAAGTGTTTATATTCAGAAGCCTGAAGAAGCTGTCCGTTGGCATTGAAAGCTTGCGAAACTTTTGTAATTTTACGCCTATTAACGGAATAATAATTAAAAAAAACACATTAGTGTGTTATATCGTATTATTGTAAGTGGCGTACAACCCACAATTTTTTATCTATAAACTTTTCCTCTTAAACAGTTTTTTGTCACTGTACCAGTCGTAAAAATTTTGAAGAGTTCTCATATTTCAGGTACTTTACCTACGTCAGTTCTAAAACGTCTTAATGGATTGCAGAAAAGTGCAGTTTGTCTAGACTTTCCTTCAGTCCTGCGTCCGCTAATTCTTTTGAGTTTTCGCTTCCAAAAGCAGGTGATGGCACAATTTTGTGAATCTTTCACTAGTACTATCATAGGCATTGCTCTTAAGAGCTGTCAGCCTTTGTCGCTTGTGTTGTAGTTTTCCGTCGCGCTACACCTACAGTCCAGGTGGGTAAATGCCGCACAAATCTTTGTACCATAACCCATTTATTTCTGCTTCATCAAATATTTGAAATGCATTACCTGGTTGCATTTAATCTGAACGTTACAACCTTTATTTGCCGACAGTGGAATTCGAAACCTCATCTTCCTACCCCGGAGCAGCTGTTCCCCCAATTGAATTACGCTGGTAGGTTGTTTGCTACTTCATGGTCCATTTGATTCAAATTTCACACGTTCAGCTTTTAAATGAAGGGCACATTGTTACCTATCAGCAGTTCCATGGTTCAGTTCGCGAAAATAAAATTGATCGCAGTGCTACGTACTTTTGTTTCCTCCTTTCAAGCTCAATTTATGCATGAAAACCAAACAGAAAAAGGCTGACAGCAAAGTACAACATAAAAAGGAAAATAACAAAGGAGATGAAAAATTTGCATGGAACGAAGTAAACATGGAGCCCGAAACAAAGCACACAACAATCTACTGCTTTTAAGCATCGGACTTTCTTTAGAAGCCTTGTGAATCCTACCACGCGAAAGAGAATTACTGAGGGAAAATGCAAAAGGAAACTTGAGATTCTGAATTTCCAACGCACGTTTAATCTCTTTTAATTTCAGAAAATGAAAAACTCTTGCCGGAGTTACAGCGGAAGAGCCACTAAAAATAAATTGTAAAGATGTATAAATATTCTTTTTTACCTTCTAATAGACTGAAAGGAAATTTGCGTTAATAGGGTAACAGTGGCGTACCGGAAAAACTCGAGGCCCCACTGCAAAAAATGTTTTCGAAGCCCTTTTGTAAAAATCCATTAGTTTTCAATTACTCAAAATTTTAACATTCATATTATTAACTAGGCTTAACGGGGTATTTTAATAAATCAAATTCTTTGGAACCTAAGAGCATTTTTTTGTAAAATAAAAATTATTTCACTTTATTGCGTGAAACACAAATGCGTACGTTATAATTAAAATGATTGCACTGGTTACAGATACAAATTACTACGAAACACTTACGTCAAAGTTACTCATATCGTATAAAATTATTATCTTAAAGAACTATGGCCTGCTTTTTGAAATGCCTCACGATTGCAGACACAAAATGAGGACTTTTCCGATTTATACGAAATGTCACAACATAAGTAAGCAAATAACTGAGTAACGATAAAGAACTGAAAACGTTAAACTACTGAAATTATTTACTCTGGAATATAAAAAACACACTTAAAATAATGCCACAATGTTTTGCACATAGTAAAGAAAAATCTCTGTATTAAAAAAAAAAGACACAGGTCTCAGATTTTTCACTCCCTCGAGGAACACCTTTCAGTTCATTATATTCGGAAGAATGCATAGTTATGTGCAAACAACTGTAATGCGTAACACCTTATCCGCATTGCTATAAAAAATTCCCCTTATTGAACTGATATATATTTTTTCATATTCTCTTGTTAACATACATGCATAGAAACTATTGTAAGGGCTGGGAACTTGAAGCCCCTTGTAACAGCAAGGGCTATTACAATGGGCCTCAAGTTCTTTTGAATAGATGCTTTCACGTCATCCAGTTCTTATGAACCAAAGCAACGAAAACGATTTCCAAAGATTTTACGTATTTACTGAGAAAAAATGCTTTTCTTCTTAAAACTTTATTCAAAGCTGCCTTAATTCTTGGCTATTTCTTTAACAAGTTTCATAAGAAGTTTCCGCAAAAAACTTTGTAAAATTTTTTTGCTCAGGCTAGAGGCCATGTTAACAATGAGCCCCCCCCTCCCCACACACATTGTGGGGGTTGCGGGTACTATCAGTACGCCCCTGTAGAGCAAGCATCTTACGTTTCAGAAAATTGAAAATAAAATCAGCCGTGTTGCAGGATTGACGTTTTACAGAAAAAAAAATTGTGTCAGTTTTTACTTTATACAAAAGGTTTCACAAATACAACGGTTGTGTTATGTGTGACATTTCTCTAGTAGACTTCGGAGAATGAATAATTACCAGAAACACCAAAATTAATATAAATCGAAAGAATATTCGGAGGAGAACCTCATTAGTTGTGTCCAGTTTCTTCTACACAGGTCGGCAGTGGCAGCTCTTAGTACCCTTCGTAGGCATTATAGCGGGAGATGCTCTACAGAGCTGTCAGCACACTGTACAAAATAAGTGAGTATAACTATACTACACTGGCGTGTAAAAATTAAGGACGAGACAGTTCTTCGAATGTAACGCCGTGCAGAAGTGCTCCACATCGACTCAAATCATACCATAAGATCCTCAAGATGTAAGAATGTGGGACAAGTGAGCAAAACCGTCCAAACAAGGAATCCAAAGAATACAAAGGCCCTTTATTGAAAAGGTAGCTTCAAGCACAACTGGACAAAGACAGAAACGTCCATGTGCGTATATGCTTCAGCTTTGTCCGTCTGTCTGTCCGCACGATAACTCGCATAAAAATGGTCTGATTTCGATGAAATTTTAGTATGTGGTAGGGGACGACCTGGGGACGAACCCTATTGAAAACGGACGAAATGGGGTGAAAGGTCAGGGCATAGGACAGGGATCCATTCCATTGCACTTATTGCGTCATAACTCGCGTAAAAATGGTTCGATTTTGATGAAATTTTAGTATGTCGTAGGGGACCACTTGGGTACGAATTTTATTAAAAATGGGCGAAATGGGGTCAAAGGTCAGGACATAGAAAAGGGATCCATTCCCCCTTATACGCCATGACTTACCTAAAAATGCTTCGATTGCGATAAAACTTTAGTATGTTGTTCCGGAGGTATACTGAACCAATTCTGTTGAATATCATCTAAATGGATCAAAGGTCAGGACACAGGAGCGAAATTTATTCCACAGCTATTATCCTCATAACTTGAGTAATGATTTCTGGTATGTTGGAAAGCGTATAATAATCAATGCATTGAATGATTTTTCTAACTTGTTAAACTTGTTATTGGTAAACTCCACCATACGCAGTTGTTGCCACGCAAACATGCAGCGTAGGAGGACGAGACAACCATACGAACACTTGAAAGAGTTTGAAAGAGGTAGAATCGTTGGACTCAGAGCAGGTAGTTTATCATGTCGTGATATTGCTGCACGCGTTAAGCGTAACGCAACTATACCGTGATGCGTAGATGGCATCAATGGACAGCAGAAGGTTCTACGCATCGTTGTGCAGGGTCTGGAGCTCGAAATCACACTACCGAGCGGAAAGACAGGCACTTGCACAGTAAGGCAGTGACGTCGCACACTACACCATCCACGACACTTGCGCAGCAACAGGGGATGGTCACACATCGTCCGATGTCTGCAAGCACTGTTCGTCACCGATTGCTGCAGAGAGGCCTCGTTGCTCGCCGTCCATTGCTGCGACTTCCCTTGACTTTGAATCATAGACGCCAGGAATTGCAGTGGTGCCGCGAACGTCGAAACTGGAGTGCTGAATGGGAGCATAGTGTTTTCGGACAAGTCCAGATTCAATCTAATGCATCACGACGAGTGAATCCTTGTTCGCAAATACTGTGGTAAACGCCATCTGGAAGGCTGCATTATGCAGAGCCATACCGGTCCCACGCCGACCGTGATGGCCTGGGGCTCTGCTGCGTTTCATTCACGCACTCGCCTACTACGCATCACAGGCACATTGAACAGTCAACGCTACATCACGGAAGCGTTGGAAACGGAACTTCTATCCTTTCTTCAGACGATCCCGGGAGCAGTATTCCAACAAGACAACGCCCGACCCCATGTTGTTTGTCCAAGACGTACTCTGTGAGCATCAAGTCGCTCGTCTTTCCTGACATGCTCGCTCGCTAGATTTGTGTTTCCTATAGAGAACGTCTGGGTGTCATCTCGCGGAACGACTGGCTCGCATGGCCTCGCCACCTGTCACAACCAACGAATTGTGGATGCGTGTAAAAGTAGAATGTAATGCAATACCGCAGACGACCATCCAAAGTGTTTCATTCGATCCCACGGCGTTTGGGGCCGGTTATCACCGTCCATAGTGGATTTACTTATTACTAATATTTTGGCCTTCCTTACCACGAACTGGTATGTAATTGTGATCGTTTGTAGCTTGTACCACAACTAACCTCTCCCATAAATGTCATTGTGATTGCTTGTTTGTTAATTGAAAAAAGATGTCGTCGTACACGATTGATGATATTACACGTATCTGCACACAGATTAAAACGTTTAATTACTTAAAATAAAAATATAAAAGATCTTTCAGAGTGTCCAGCACCCCATTCTCAGACCAGCGGTAGGATCAGATACACGAATTATATACATAACATTGCAGATGTCAATGACGTAACGAGGTGAGTGTACGCAGGCGTGAATCAAAGTCTCATAATCGATAACGGTATTGAATTGTGTGACGTATATTCTAAATTAACTTTCCTTTTTAGTTTCTTTCCCTATGTAAATCTTGAGTTTATTCTCAGTTATACTTCACACTTAACGTGATATCTTTTCTCTCAAACGAATACTGTTGGCAGCATAATTGAGGTTGAATTAACGTGACGTGTTCCTGCTATTTGATAAGAACGAGAGATATAAACTACGAGTAAACTGTTGCTTGCGAAGCGTTGTGTTGGAGAGCGATTAATGTGGAGCGTTGTGGAACGTAGCGTTGTTGGTGTCTGGTGTGTTTAGTGTTGATACCGATTTGTTATGTGAAGTGCTACATCGAGAAATAAAGCATCTTTTCCGTAAGTTTGACTTCTGTTTTTTAAATGTTTCGTCTGGCCGTTAAGGTTTAATTTAGGAACTTTTTCATCGTATGGTGATGTTTTAAAATAACGTAGCAGTACGACAAGACAATTACGTTATAATTGGTACAAACAAGAATATAGTCTTAATCGAATTAGTGGAAAAAGAAAAAAAAACATGTCACAATAAAAACTGAATATATACTGTACGTACATGACTAATATGCCCACAACCGGCGAAATAATATTGTCCATTGCAACGGTATAAAGCATGGAGAAGTGGAGAATCATCGTTGCAACAACGAGGACCACAGGCGTGTATGTACAAACTTTCAGTCAGTAACAGGGATCTACGCGTAAATGGTGATGCCAAAACAGCAACCTGGTTCCAGTCCGGGTAGAGAGTACCAGAATTGACAATGCGAGCTAATGAAGTTGTATCTATGCTATTCTTAATAGAATACTTTATAATGAATTAGCTTTATAATCTCTTTGCTAAGCTAATTATTATGAATGAATAATGCTCTAAGCTTCAAAATAATGAATTCCCAAAAGGGTGTTGTTACTCGTTAATTATGAACTTAAACAAAGTCTCAACGCTGGTTATTTATATTAAGTAATCAAAGTCATAAACCTAACAGCCAGACAGAGGTCTGACAAAACTAAGAATTGAGAAAGACTGAACTTACTGCAACTTGTTTATTTCCAAGACTCTTGGTCAACTAAGGCACTCATATATCTTGTACATAATAATGAATAAACTTTCCTCTTATAGTACACACACTCTCATAACAACACCTCGCAACGCCAACACATCAACCTCAACAACAACACAACTCAACTCCCTCAACAACAACCTCGCAACGCCAACACATCAACCTCAACAACAACCTCCACAAGTCTCGATGAACGCGCCTATATACTAGCTACCACCACGTCATGACTTACACTCATTGCCAGATCTCATTCAGCGGGTGAAATAATATTTCGTTCAGTAGGAAGATAATTTACATAGTAAAATAAAATAACCAGAGATAGTAAAATCAAAAGGAAAGTGAATATAGAGTATACGTTACAACTTGTGTTGGGCAATTGTCGTGCGTAGAGGAAACAATGATTCTCCGCGCCTTATACCGTTGCAAGGGACAGGATTATTTCGCCGGATGTGGACTCATTAAGTTTTTATTGTGACATGTTTTTTTCCTTTTGCACTCATTCGATTAAGACTATATTCTTGTTTGAACCAATTCAGTAGCGTTATCGATTATGAGACTTTGATTCACGCCTGCGTACACTCACCTCGCTACGTCATTGACATCTGTGATTTTGTGTATATAGTTCGTGCGTCTGATCCTACCGCTGGTCTTTTTACCTAAGGATGGAGTGCTGGGCACTCTGAAAGATCTTGTATTTTATCTATTTTAAGTGATTAAACGTTTTAATCTGTGTGTAGATACGTGTAATATCAATAATCGTGTACGAAGGTATCTTTTTTCAATTAGAAGATAGCACGATAATTTTTACTTTTATGCTTGTTTCTTTCTTGGTGTTGCAAATTCTATTAACAGGTACGTAAAAAACCTAAGTTATGACAATTGAACAGGGGCATTTTCCAAGAAAATCCTCCCCAAGAAAAAATTAGTTTACATTTTGCTAACGCCAACCCCCCCCCCCTCCCATTTTTGGTCACGCCACACCTATGCCCAGACTTATGTGATTTATAGGCAGGCTTTATAGATATGAGCGTTCCGGCAGGATTTACCCCCTCCCCCCTCTATCTTGAAATGTAATTTTTAGTTAATTTTTAACGTCTTTTGGTAAATTTTCAACTTTTTTTTTCAGCGATTTTTTACTTGAAAAAAAGAAAAAAGACCACAAATAGGGCTTGTAAGCAGTTGCCACCGGCCTTAGGCAGAAAATCGTCAAAAATTCCGACCAGGTGCTTAAAATACTGGTCGGTTGGGAACCCTACCTGAAACAAATTGATTTTTAGAGTACCTACATTTGATAAAGAAAGAGTTTGAGTTATGATTTTTTTGTCAATTTTATAACGAAAAGCAGATCATTCGCTTAATTAAATAACTGGCGACGTAGCCGCAGCATGGACGTAGCCAGGGGAGGGGAGCGGTTTGGGGGATTCAGACCCTACTCGAAAAGCCAAAAATTAAGGTTTATGACAGGTGATATTTATGGGAAATTAAACCTTCCCCAAAAGTGTCTCCCCCCCCGGAACCTAAATTCTAACTACGCCCATGAGCCACAGCAAAAAAAAATTATCCGTACAATTAAATTTACATTATATGTAAAATGTTATATGGAAAATTATACTTCGATTTTTCTTTTGATTTTAATACTTTTCTTTGAAAGCCCACGTATAAAGATTAATAACAAAAATAATAATTAAAGCAAATGCCACAGAATCAGTGAGCAAGATGTTGCTGCTTCCACATCTAATGGATTTCTTTTCTTGCTCTTAATTTCAACTAAATTCGGAAATCTAAACTCACAGTTTTAAGTCGTCGGGAACGGAAGATGTTTAATGACCGTATCTGATAGCTTTGGATATTCGTGTCGAGCATGTATCCAAAAATTAAGGAGGGATTTCTCACATTCTTCATTAATTTTTCTTCTGAAATTTCCTGAAGATCCTGCGGACCACGTGACAGGCTCGTCCGCAGACCACACTTCGAAAAACATTGCATTAAGCCACATCCTGGACGGTCATTTTAGAACAGAAAACGAAAAAAAAAAAAAAAAAAAAAAACGCGTGTGGGACTAGTACAAAGATATGAAAATGTAGCATGTCCTGTCAGCAAATTAGGAAAACCAGCTATATCGAGGCCACAAGCAAAACGGGACAAACATCTTCAAAACGGGAGGGTATTATATGCACCAGGACAGTAAAAGTGGGTGGCCAGTGATGTTATTTTTAGCTCTTCCTCTAAAGTGCTTCGGCAGCGACTCTGCAAATGGTAAATATTTTCCGGGGATACGTAAAACCAGTGGGAAGACTGACAAATTCATTCGCACAGACACCGTGGGACTTCCGTTTGAAACTCCTTTTCCCTCTGTTGGTATCCACATGGCACAAATATGCGTGTTTTTCTACCCGTCATTTCGTGTGGGAAAAGTGCAGGAGGTTAAAAGTAACACTATACATCTTCAATCCCCATCTATGTCTGTTCAGATTGTGTTTCGAAGGAACATATGAATGAATTCATGAGTGTCCTGTACTCGTCGATACTACTTCAGATAGGAGAGGCCGCCTTCTAGAACCTAAGCAACGATGCATACTTCAAACAGATTTCATTAATCTGGCTTCTTTCTTATACGAGAAGTGCAACGATCATATTTATTCAAAAGAATCTTCTGAATGCAGACATTAAAAAAAAAAAAAAGGTTTAATTATCACCTATAATCTGAGTACCAGTACTTATTTTATACTGATTAGGTACAGACGAGATAATATAGTAAAAAACAAATAAATAATTAAACCGTGGATCTGATCTGTCATTTAAGTATCTGGAATTTACGCTAGGGAGCAGGGCCGTTTATTGAACTTTTGCTGGGCCCGGGGCGAAATTTCGTAGCTGGGCCCGGAATAAAATAAATAAAATATCTTAATACAGTTGTTACACGAAAAATTTCGTCCGCAAAGAACACACAGGAAAACTGTCATAAAGAAAAATTTACCTCAAAGAAGTATTTGTCCTAAGCGGGGAACGGCAAATTGGTACCCGGAAAATTCGTACCCGGGAGATTCGTACCCGGAAGATTGGTACCCTTCTGTTGCTACACTGTTACGGGGGCATATACAAATTGCCGTCAATTTGTAGATCTTTTAAAGCTATGGTGTTCGGTGAAACAATAGAATCATAATAAGACTGATTCTATTTCCGTAAAGGAGGTAGGGTGGGATTTCTTTTTGAAACAACAGAATCATAATAAGACTGATTTTAATTCCGAAAAGAGGGCAGGATGGGACAACAGAATCATAATAAGACTGATTTTAATTCCGAAAAGAGGGTAGGATGGGACAACAGAATCATAATAAGACTGATTTTAATTCCGAAAAGAGGGTAGGATGGGATTTTTTTTTTATTGGCACGTTTCGCATACGCGGAACTTTTCTGCCGAAACAATAAAACCGTCCCGCAGTACAGTTTTTGGCAAGCTATTTCCTTGCTAGAACGACGGAAAAAATGCCTGAAGGATGAGCTTTCCCATCGGTGGTTCTTTATTCAACAGCACTTTGTTCCCCAACCCCTCACACAGGAGGGATTGACATCTTGCCTTATATATCATATCATATCATATGTAGAGGATTTTAGGAAGGGAGTGCCTGACCCCAGGTCTTAAACAACCCTTAGAAATGGGAAGCAAGGAGATTTGGGCTAGAGTGCCCGACAGGAAAGTGACAGGGAAGCGAGGTAGAAAGGGGGGAAGAAGGCGCCCTTATTTATTACCAGGGGGGCAGTACCCGGGGTCCGACGGCTTAACGTGCCCATCCGACGCACGGCGGACATTGGGTGAACACCCGTTTCCCTAATCCGCTTCCCCTAATTCCCGTGTCCCCTAATCACGTTTACCCCAATGGCGTTTCCCCGAAATCGCTTTTACCCGAATTCCCATTTCCCCTAATTTCGTTTCCCCTAATCTCGTTTCCCCTAAATCTCATTTCCCCTAATTCACGTTTGCCCTAAACACGTTTGTCCGTATCAAAGTTTCCCCTAAAAACGTTTACTGTATCAAGTTTGTTCTAATTCTCCTTTGCCTTGATTCGCGTTTTCCCCAATTCATGTTTGTCCTGATTTTCGTTGAGTGAAATAAAACGTTTCTTTTATCGCCAAAATTCAGGGGAAAAAATCGGATTTATCGTGAAATTCAGGAAAAAAATCGTTGTATGTAATTTTTTATCGTCAAATTCAGGAAAATATATGTATATTTAATCATCATCATCAACCATTTTCAATCTACTGCTAGATGAATAAAGATCTCACCAAGTTTCTTCCACTACGGTCTGTTTTGCCCCAGTCTCCACCATCTCACTCCCGCATGCTTTCGAATTTCATCCACCCATCTCACTCCCGCATGCTTTTGAATTTCATCCACCCATCTCACTCCCGCATGCTTTCGAATTTCATCCACCCATTTCACTCCCGCATGCTTTCGAATTTCATCCACCCATCTCACTCCCGCATGCTTTCGAATTTCATCCACCCATCTCCAATGTGGTCTTCTTCTGGGTCTTTTCCTGTCCCTTGGAGTCCAATCTAAAATTTCGGATGTCCATCGATAGTCCGTTCTTCTGACATGTCCAGCCAATTGCCGTTTCAGGGATTTTACTCTGATCATGATGTCTTCCACTCTTGTCATTTTTCTGATCCACAAGTTCCTCTTCTTATCTCTCCTAGTTACACCAAGCATGCACCTCTCCATGCTACTTTGAGTTGTCTGCAGCCTTTGTATGTCTCTTTTAGTTAAGGTCCACGTCTCTGCACCATACGTAAGCACTGGAAGGATGCATTGATCAAACACTTTTCTTTTAAGACATAATGGCATATTGCTCTTGGAAATTATGCTGTTTCTTCCAAAAGCTCTTCAGGCAAGTTTTATACGCCGATACATTTCTTCATCAATGTGACCCTCACTTGATATCTGCTGTCCAAGATAAATGTAGGTATTGGTTATCTCCAGCTTTTCTCCATCAATCGATAAATTTTCATTTTTTGTAAAAGCATTGTACATCACTTTTGTCTTCTGAAAGTTCATTTTTAATCTCACTTCTTTACTCTTGTCAGCAAGTTAAGGACAAAATTTAAAACCGAATTTTAAAACCAAATTTTTTAACACACATTCTGAAGATCATGACGCGCAACGCAGCAGTGATGAATATCCAGAAATTAAGTTTGTATATATATAACACTGAACATGACGGGCGTCTCTTGAACTATTCTAACCAAAATATATATTCTATTAGTACATATTAAAATAAATTGTATAAAACTGAAAGTAGAATTCGAGATAATTGGTTTTCGTATTAAATGAAGTTATAAATTAAATTATTTTTCCTATAAATTAAAAACTAAAGCTTTAAGAAAGCACACAAACAAACGTAGTTTCAGGTAAAATTAACTTTTGTAGCTTTTGTTTTTCTTTTTGTTACAAACTTTATAACAGTGTCCAAATTGTCAAAGTCTGTAGCAATTTTGTTTTAATTACTAACGAAAAAAAAAAAGTCGCTGCTGTTTCACATTTAATCAAAAGTAACTTTTCATATTTCTAAGTTTGGAAAACGATCTATCGGCGTAAGCCACCGCTACAGACAGTAAAAATTTGAAAAGAGGATTTTGTGCACCTTATTGCCGCTATCAATTCTCAGGAACGAAAAAGGGGGCATTATAATTTTTTTTTTAAATTACAAAAATTTTTCTTTATCCCTTTTGGATTTCAAGTTCAACAGAAAGAAAAGGAAATATGTTTATTTTCAGGCAGTGTAAAAATCCATAAAATCCAAAACAAATTTCGTTTAACTTAACATTGTACACGTGTGCCCCCCCCCCCCCCGACAGTTTTCTTGAAGCAGCACATGCCCTTAGATAATTTTTTGACTTGTAGGTTGTAAATGCTGAAAATCTCCCGATCAGACCAGAAATTCTTTATATTTTATACTTTTGGTGTCCCCCCCCCCCCCGAAAGGTTTCGTGAGGCAGCACATGCCCTCAGATTATTAATTGCAGACTTGCAGTTTGTAAATCCTGAAATCTTTTGTTCAGTTGTAGATCATAAACATTTTTTTTAAAGAATTACAATAATAATCGCAATTAAGAAAAGACGAAATTACGGAAACTTTATGCGATTCAGATAACCAACTTCCAAGAACGTGGCCAAGAAGCGGTCGAAAACGCAATTTTTATAAGGCCTGTTAAAATTTTTGCGGCCAGTTCACCGATGGCCAGTTCTCCTACACCCAATCAGTGATGGTGCTAACTGAGAAAACATTCAAACAGGACAAACTGACGTCTACTGTTAAGGGGGAACTCAATTAGCAAATGGCATTTCCACGGCTGATGCTAGAGTCTCGTACGGTGGGGAGAAGGAAGGGGTCTAGTACGCTAAGAACTCTTAAAAAGTGGGCCTTCTGCGTTCACAATTCTAGCGAATGCTTTTCAATAGTATCTCTTGCTTTAATAAAAGTTTAATGCGATGTAGTACTTTATCTGTGAGGAAGGGTAGCGGAGGGGGGGTCGTGACGGATACAATGGCTGCGTTAAGGACTAACCGTGTGCACTTCTTTACACTTTTGTTGGCATGGTTATCGACATCATCAACAAGAAAGGAAAGAATAATTCTCTTGAGATACCAAGACCCACCGTCTTATTTCGGTTAATAAAAACCAAACATGAATTAGGGCAAACGCGAAATAAGGAAAACGCGAATTAGGAAAAACTTGATACGGGCAAACGTGAAATAGGGGAAACGAGATTAGGGCAAACGAAATTAGGGGAAATGGGAATTCGGGTAAAAGCGATTTCGGGGAAACGCCATTGAGGTAAACGCGTTTAGGGTAAACGGGAATTAGGGGAAACGAGATTAGGGCAAACGAAATTAGGGGAAATGGTAATTCGGGTAAAAGTGATTTCGGGGAAACGCCATTGGGGTAAACGTGTTTAGGGCAAGCGGGAATTAGGGGAAATGGATTAGGGGAAGTGAGGCTACGCGGGACATTGAGTGGTTTGTGCGTTCGTACCTGCCTGGGATCGAACCTGAGGTTTTCCCGTGACAGTCACGAACGTTGACCACTAGGCCATCCGCGGCCCGACATCTTGACTTACAGCTACGCCATCCGGTTTGTAGCGAACCCCTCGGAAGCTGTGCGACTTGGAAACTCTTTTGGGGGCAGGCGAAATTCATGAGGGTTGTCAGCAAATTTCAATCGGTCGTGCTGATATTCATAAGGTTTGCATGACAAGTTAAAGCTTGTATATTTGCGTTCATATTCTTAACGTTTACATAACAAATCGAGTTAATAATGTTGCTCCTTTACTCGGCCACGAAACATTAACTGGAAGGCACTAGGCCTTTCTAGCAATTTTTGTATCCGCCGAGCTCAGAT
This sequence comes from Macrothele yani, assembly GCA_039090855.1. Lineage (NCBI taxonomy): Eukaryota > Metazoa > Arthropoda > Arachnida > Araneae > Macrothelidae > Macrothele > Macrothele yani. Next base: position 28,692,629 of record CM077015.1, read on the forward strand.
TCTGAACGTTTACATAACAAGTCAAGGTTATAGTATTGCACTTTTACTTAGGCACAAAACATTCATTAATGGCCCTAAGCCTAGGCCTTTTCTGCAATTTATAATCCACGGATCTCATAGTAAAAAGATTTACATTACAAATCAAGTAAACAATGTTTCTCCTGGGTCACAAAACATTAATTGCAAGGCCCTATGCTTAGGCCTTTCTATGAATTTTCAATAAAACTTGGTAGAATAAAAACTGCTTAAAAGGCCTAGGGCCTATACATTAATATTTAGTGTCTAAATAAAAGCGCAATATTTTTAACATGAGTTGATACGTTAACATTGTGAATGTGACATCGACAGAACAAACACTGTTTAAAAGGCCTAGGCCTAGGGCCTATGAATTGATGTTTAGTGCCTAAGTAAAAGCGCAATATTATTAACGTCAGTTGATACGTAAACGTTATGAATATGTAGGCGATTGATTAAAAATTGTTAAAAAGGCCTAGGTGTAGGTCCTAATGGATTAATTAAGTAAAAGAGAAATATTAATAACTTGAATTCTCAGTGTAGGCCAAGAAACGGCAATCTTTATGCTTCCCCACCCCCTTAAACTATTCTGGCCAGTTGCACTAAAGTCGTATGTCATCATCATCATCATTGTCAACCATTATCAATCCACTGCTGGACGAAGGTCTCCCCAAGTTTCCTCCACAACGGTCTGTCTTGTGCCAGTCTCCTCCATGTCACCCCTGCATACTTTCGAATTTCATCCACCCATCTCCCATGTGGTCTTCTTCTGGGTCTTTTCCTGTCCCTTGGAATCCAATCTAAAATTTCGGCTGTCCATCGATGATCTGTCCTTCTGGCAGTATGTCCAGCCCATTGCCATTTCAGGGATTTAACTCTGATCATGATGTCTTCCACTCTTGTCATTTTTCGGATCCACGAGTTCCTCTTCTTATCTCTCCTGGTTACACCAAGTATGCACCTCTCCATGCTTCTTTGAGTTGTCTGCAGTCTTTGTATGTCTCTTTTAGTTAAGGTCCACGTCTCTGCACCATACGTAAGCACTGGAAGGATGCATTGATCAAACACTTTTCTTTTAAGACATAATGGCATATTACTCTTGAAAATTATGCTGTTTCTTCCAAAAGCTCTCCAGGCAAGTTTTGTACGCCGATTAATTTCTTCATCAATGCGACCCTCACTTGATATCTGCTGTCCAAGATAAACGTACGTGTCTGTTATCTCCAGCTTTTCTCCATCAATCGATAAATCTTCATTTCTTGTAAAAGCATTGAACATCACTTTTGTCTTCTGAAAGTTCATTTTTAATCCCACTTCTTTACTCTTGTCAGCAAGTTCCTGGATCATACTCTGCAGCTCTGATGGGGTAGTTGCAAAAATGACTACGTCATCAGCAAAACGAAGGTGGGTTAGATAATCTCCATTAATCTTTATCCCTTTGTTTTCCCAGTTCAGTGATTGAAAGACATTTTCCAATGTGGCATTAAAGAGCTTCGGAGATATGGTGTCACCTTGTCTCACTCCTTTTCCAATTTTTATGTGTGTTGTATTTTCAAACAGCCGAATCTTCGCACTTGCACTTTCATAGATGTTATTAATAATATTAATGTACGCATCTTCAATACCGCAGGATTTCAGAGCCATTGCAACTGCTGATGGTTTCACCGAATCAAAGGCTTTTTCATAATCGATAAAAGCCATGCACAATGGAAGTTCATATTCCCTCGCTCGTTCAATTAGTTCTCTCAGCACGTGGATATGATCTATTGTGCTGTAGCCACTCCTGAATCCAGCTTGTTCTCTCGGTTGAGCCATGTCCAGTGTTACCTTCAAGCGGTGTGAAAGAACTTTAGTGAAGATTTTATAAACTACTGATAGGAGGCTGATAGGTCTGTAGTTTCCGAGATCCTCAATGTCACCTTTCTTATGTAGCAGGATCATTGTAGCGGTGTTCCAATCCTCAGGAATCTTTCCTTCAATAAGGCATCGAGTGAAAATTTGGGCGAGTACTGTTTCGATTTCTCCACTTGCTTCTTGTATGATGTCTACAGTAATTCCATCTTCTCCTGGAGCTTTTCCTCGCTTCATGTTCTTGATTGCATGTGCAACTTCTGCTGGAAGGACTGGAGGAACTCTGGTACTGGTATCTTTCATGATGTCTGGAGTGCATATATCATCCCTTTCATATAATTTGGAGTAGAAATCTTTCACTCTTGTCAAAATTTCACCTCTATTTCTTGTTACAGAACCATCTTCTTTTCTCAGTGCCATAATCTGTTTTCTTCCCTTACTGAGATGTCCCTTTGCTATCTTTAGGCTTTAGCTGTTTTCAATTGCTTTCCTCACTAGTTCACAGTTGAATTTTCTTACGTCTTCAGTGATACTTTTTCTTACTGTCTTGCATAGCTCTATATATTCCACTTTGGAAGTCACATCTTCTTTAGTTGTCCTCATCTCTCTTCTTTTTTGCATCAACAATTTGGTTTTTCCTGATAATTTGTTCACATGCAACTTGTTCTTAGACCCAGCTAATTTTGTTGCTGTTTCCATAAGAGCTTTGGTTACTTTTCTGTTAACTTCAGAGATGTCCACTTCTTCCGATGTTAGGCCTTCTAAAGCAGAGAACCTGTTCTTCAGTTCTAACTTGAAGGTATTATGGTGTTTTTTAAGGTTGGTTATGTCAATAGATTTTGTTTGTCTTATGAGCTTGCCACGTTCAAGTTTAGTGTTGAGGTGCATCTTACATCTCACCAATCTATGGTCACTACCTGTGTTGAACTTGTTTAGCACACTGCAGTCTTCTATGACGAATTTTTTGTTACACATAATAAAATCAATTTCACTTGTCGTCCTATTTGGATGTCTCCATGTCCATTTCCTGTGTGGCTTTTTCTTGAAGAAGGAGTTCAAGATGAAAAACCCTTCTGCCTCTGCAAACTCAACGAGAGTATTTCCACGCTGGTTCCTGTTGCCGTGACCGAATTTACCTACTGAAGTTTCATTCTGTTGCCGTTGCCCTATTTTTGCATTGAAATCTCCCATAATTATTTTCAAGTGCTGCTTACCTTTATTATTTAGATGACAAATTTCCTCATAAAATTCTTCAATTTCTTCTTCAGGATGACTTGTGGTGGGTGCATAAGTTTGAATAATCTGAGCCTGGTATCTTTTTGAAAGTTGGATAACAAGTCGTGCAGCTCTGTCAGAGGAACTTTCAACTTCTACAACTTTATCCTTCAGTTTCTTGTTTATTATAAATCCAACACCACTAGTTCTGCCAGTATCTGTCCCACGATAGTAGAAGAGATGTCCACTTTTCAGTTCGATGAGATCTTCTCCTTTTCTCCTTACCTCACTTAGCCTGACGATGTCCCACTTGATCCTTTGTAGTTCCTTTTCCAATTCAAGAAGCCTTGAATCAGAAGATAGGGAGCGTCCATTGTAAGTAGCCAAGGTCAGCATCAGATGGCAGCCTAGTCCGGTCCTCCGGGGATTCTTAGCACCCTCTGCCTTCATGTCGCACTGGCCGCTGCCTTGGCCAGGTACATTCCAGCTGCCGGAGACTGAGGGCCAAGATTTAAGTTGTGGAATCATTTTGGAGGGGTTTGGCCATAACTCACCACGCTGGCCAAGCGGGTTGGTGATTGTGGGATAGAATTTCCTCTAATCCCGATGGTATAGTTATACCGCTATTGGCGGTCGTCAGAGCCCCTTTAGTGGGAACAGGATGCACCACGAGAAGGCGGGGTTGACATTTGTCAAGGAGAGGCTGTGATGTTACGCATCACCTGACCTTACATCCCAAGTCGTATGTACCAGCCTCAAAATAAAGACAAACAAAAGAACTCACCCCGTCGTTAGATACCTTGGAAAACTGCCACACATTCGAAGTGCCCCTCGGAGAAGGAGCAACTTGTGCCCGGCCCTTAATGAAAAACATGTGGGAGTTTTCCTGTGTGGCGGTTTATAGTGAACCGGATCTTACATGCCATTTTACGTCAGTAGGAATGTCCTATTATCTTGATGTCACTAAAATAACTCCTTTACTTCAAATGTAGTACGAAATGTAATTTGTGTACAGTCCCTTATACAGTATAAGGTGTAGGAGTTTTCTGTGGTGTGTTTTGCTAACGGTGGAAGAAAGAATAGGAGTTTTCCGCCAAGAGAACAGCTGTTCAACAATGACAATCACCAAAGAGGAAAGATCTTCCGTTAATGCAATTTGTATATGCCCCCGTAACGTCTCAGCAACAGAAGGGTACCAATCTCCCGGGTACGAGTTTGTCGGGTACCAATCTCCCGGGCACCAATTTGCCGGGTACCAGTTTGCCGGATACCAATATCTCGGGTACCAATTTGCCGGGTACCAATCTCCCGGGTACCAATTTGCCGGGTACCAATCTCCCGGGTACGAGTTTTCTAAAATTCAGTTTTAGGAAAATGCCGTGATGCCTTCAATTTGTGAAATAATTTACGAATTTGAAGTGGGGAAATGTATCGGAATAGATAGAAGGGTTGAAGATGATGCTAAATCCTGAAATTCAGGCATTAAAACTGAAAAGGAGGGGATGAAACTGCATAGGTACGAGTTTGCCGGGTGCCAATCTCCCGGGATCCGTTCTAAGCTTAAGAAAAAGACCAAAATATACATTGAAATTTCAGAGTGACAAAAATGTTAAAATCTATGATTTTCATTCCGGGGTGACAGAGGGTTCAGGTTGCATTGCAATTCTTGTAAAAACTGCCTCAGAGAATGATAAAAAGATAACTTCAACTAATCTGCATATCGAATGTTTTTTGGCGTAGCGATTAAAACGAATAATAAGGATACTCCTAAAATAAATTAGTATAAATACTTTTTCCCCCTGATACATGTTTTAGAGGAATTAAAATAACTCTTGGAATTAAAACATAACTCTGATATGAATCACTTTTCACTAGTGAACTCACCTCTATATATATACACGCTGATCCAAATAAATATAACATATTAACATTAAAACAATTATATAATTATAATTTGGGAAAAGTCATGTACAGGAGAAGAAAAATGATTTAGATCATGCATTAATTGAAATTTTCTTACCCACCCATGTTATTTTTTTTTATTGTTTGAAGGTTTAACGACCACCGTGAGCAACTCAGTGGGCTATAAGCAGTCGCCCGTCCCTAATTTAAGGCAACTGGTTCAAAAGAAGGGAGAGCCAGTGCCGTAAGACAAGCACAACACCCGTGCCTCACCGGGATATGAACCCAGACCCCTCGCGGACGATGATCAGAAGCCATCGCTTAGACCACTGCGCCATCGGGGCGGCCTACCTATGTCTATGATACCAGAGGTGGATCTCAACTGAGACCAATTTTTCTCAGGACTCAGTATGTTAAACAGTCTAAGTTATACTGTGCCTCAATTTTGGAATTCTCTACCTCATGATTTTACAGTAATAAATAATTTCAATATATTTAAAAAAAAATTCAACTTTACATTCTGGGACTACCACAAATATAAAACAAGTTAGTAAAATCATGCAATGCATTGATTATAATAGGCTTTCCAATATACCAGAAATCATTACTCAAGTTATGAGGATAATGGCTGTGGAATAAATGTCGCTCCTGCGTCCTGACCTTTGACTCCATTTCGATTATATTAAGCAGAACTTGTTGAGTATACCTCCGAAATAACATGATAAAGTTTTGTCGCAATCGAAGCATTTTTTCGTAAGTTATGATGCATGAGGGCTATGGAATAGATCTCAATCCTGTGCCCGAATCTTTGACCCCATTTCGCTCATTTTCAATAGGATTCGTCCTCAGGCAGGCCCGTACAATATACTAACATTTCATCCAAAACGAAGCATTTTTGCGTAAGTTATGACGCATAATGGCGATGGAAGTGATTCCGCTTCTATGTCCTGACCTTTGACCCCATTTCGCCCATTTTTAATAGGGTTTGTTACCAGGTAGTCTCCTACCACATACTAAAGTTTCATCGAAATCGAACCTTTTTTATGTTAGTTATGATGCATAAAAGCAGTGGAATGGATCCCAGTCCTATGTCCTGAACTTTGACCCCATTTCGTTCACTTTCATTAGGGTTTCTTCCCAGGTGTTCCCCTACCACATACTAAAATTTCATCGAAATCGAACGATTTTTACGCGAGTTATCGTTCGGACGGACATACGCACACAACGCCTGACGTAATGAGGCAGATGGGAATCGCGACCATTTCTTCGCAAGAGTGTGACGTCATAAAACTTTAATAGGATCCACACACAACGCGTGACGTAATGAGCCTGATGGCGTGACCGCGCGCCAACATTCTTAAACGCGAGTTTGTGACGTCATAAGATTTCTAAGCATGGGTAACATTAATGGGACGACGCAATGACACTAAAAACATTATAATTCGGTGTGGTTATTTAACCCACTAAACGAATTTTCCTAAAGTCGAGATCAAGCTAAATCGATTTCGAGTACCAGAAAACGGTAGGCTAACGACTTTCATCAAAATCCTTAGAGCCGTTTTCAAAATAAAATTTACATACATACAAGAAGTGCTCCTTTAATAGTATTGGATAAGGGCGATGAAATGGATCCCGATCCTACGTACTGACCTTTGACCCCCTTTTTGTCCATTTTCAATAGGGTTCGTCCCCAGGTGGTCCCCTACGACATACTACAATTTCATCGAAATCGAACCATATTTACGCAAGTTATGACGCCTGAGAGCAATGGAATGCATCCCGCTTCAATGTCCTGACCTTTAATCCCACTTCACCCATTTTGAACAGGGTTCCTTCCCAGGTGGTCCATTACCACATATAAAAATTTCATCAACATCGAACCATATTTACGCAAGTTATGACACATAAGGGCAATGGAATGGATCCCGCTCCTATGTCGTGACCTTTGACCCCATTTCGTCCATATTCAATAGGGTTCGTCCTCAGGTGGTCCCCTACCACATACTAAAATTTCATCGAAATCGGGCTATTTTTATGCGAGTTATCGTGCCGACAGACGGACAGACGGATGGACAAAGCTGGAGCATATACGCTTCTTCAACCTACGGTTGGATAGTGTAAAAAACGGGGAAAAGGGACTACGGGGAAATTAAATGGAAAATGTAAAAAAAAAAAAGGAGTGGGAGGGTGGGAAATGTCAAAGGGATAAAATGGGAAAGTGGGTACATAAAGGGTGAAGTAGTGGGAAAGTGGGTACAAAAAGGGTGAAGTAGTGGGAAAGTGGGGAAGGTTGGGAGATGGGAACAACTTTACTAACACTAATTTCTACTATTATCTTCGAATGTTGTGCGCCATACCTTCAGGTGTAACTCTGACTTGCCTGGGTATCGTTCACTTGATCGAAAGGTCGCTTGACCGAAAATCACTTCTCCGAAAATCACTTGATCGAAAGGTACATTTCACCGAAGGGTCACTTGACCGAAAAGTTCATTTCCCCGAAAGGTCACTTCACCTAAAAGTTCAGTTCTTTGAAAGGACATTTGATCGAAAAGTTCATTTCACCGAAGGGTTACTTTACCTAAAAGTTCATTTCATCGAAAGATCATTTCACCGAGTGGTCAGTATATCGAAAACTTAGAATTTTGTTGTTACAGATGTGTTGGAGTGTGGTGCGGGTTTTAGAAATACTGGCCACCTAAACATTATCAGATTTTATAAAAAATACACTTTTAATTTCTATGAAACACCTCCACATGAGTAGGTTTTTCGAAATATAACATTAATTATAAGGCCTAGATCTGTGCCTTTTTGTCAAATTTTAATCCTCTGAGCTCATATTCATAAGAGTTACATAGTAAATCAAGTAAATAATGTTCCACTTTTACTCAACCACAGAACATAAATTTTTTGACCGTAGGCCTAGATACAAGCCATTTTAACAGATTTTAACCCTACTCATATTCATAAGCATTACATAAAATGTAAAGTAATTTTTTATGTAAACCTTATGAACATGAGCACGCACGGTTAAAATTTGCTAAAAAGGCCTAAGCCGAGACATAGGAACCTAAAATTGATTCTTTTTGTCTGAAAAAATGTGCAACATTATTAATTTAACTTTTCATGTAAACCTTATGAACATGATTAAAACTTGCTAAAAAGGCCTAAACCGAGGCCTAGGGACTTAAAATGAATTATTTTTGTTTTAAAACTAAATCTTTGCATTCTCCGTGACACAGAGAAACCAAAAGTGCAATTTGAGTATGATCCCCTAACGTTTCGGTGTCTGTCTGCCGAACTTGCACCATGGTTCAACAGATCCTGTAATGAAATCCATAGTGCCGCTCGGGTGGCGCAGTGGTCTAAGCGATGGCTTCTGATCATTCGTCCGGAAGGGGTCCGGGTTCGAATCCCCTGTCAAGCAAGGATGTTGTTTGTCTTACGGCACTGGCTGTCTCATTTTTCTGGAACCAGTGACCATAAATTAGGGACGGACGACGGTGTGTAGCCCAATGAGTTGCTGACGGTGGTTGTTAAACCTCTAACGAAAAAAAATCCTAAATATTCGGTGAAATAACCTTTCGGTGAAATGAACTTTTAGGTAAAGAGACCTTTCAGTGAAATGAACTTTTCGATCAAGTGACCCTTCGGTGAAATGTACCTTTCGATCAAGAGACCCTTCGGTGAAATGAACGTTTCGATCAAGTGATCTTTCGGTGAAACAATCTTTTCAGTGAAGTGATTTTCGTTCAAGTGACCCTTAGGTGAAGTAAACGTCGGGCAAATGAACCAGACCCGATTTGCCTATATTTGTACAGGGAAATCAGAGCCTTGTCAGGACTTTTGTGGCCTTTTCCCAGATCTCCCTTGCTGTTACAATTACCTACACTGTTATTATATTACCTTGTATTTTTGTTTTAATGTAACAGCTAAATAAAATGAATTGAATTGAATAGTGAGTGTTTTTTAATGCAAGGTAGAGTAACTGACAAACTAGGGACTTTTTTTTTAAACTTTTATCATACATGCAAGTGACTAATCCTTATACATGCAAGTGACTTTTTTTTTTTTTAATTTCCAGTACTGTGTTCAAAGTTACCGGACACTTGACCTCCATATATAGCCCTAAAATAACTTTGATATTGCTCATTTTATTTACGCTTTCCAACCGTAGGTTAAAGAAGCGTATATGCTCTAGCTTTGTCCGTCCGTCCGCTCGCTCGATAACTCACGTAAAAATGGTTCGATTTCGATGAAAGTTTGGTATGTGGTAGAGGACCACTTGAAGACGAAACCTATTGAAAATGGGCGAAATAGGGTCAAAGGTCAAGACATAGCAGCGGGATCCATTCCATTGTCCTTATGCGTCATAACTTACGTAAAAATACTTCGATTGCGACGAAACTTCAACATGCTGTTCCAGAGCTATACTTAACCGGTTCTGTTGAATATCATCGAAATGGGGTCAAACGTCGGGACACAAGAGTGAGATTTGTTCCACAGCCATTATCTTCATAACTTGACTAAAACTGCTTCTATTGCGACAAAACGCCAGCATATTGTTCCAGAGGTATACGGAAAAAGGAATTCAGTTCACATGTGATGAAGATTTTCCCGCCGCTACGCTGAAATGGTTCCGAGAACAACCTGACGATTTTAAGAGACGGGTTTGAAAATCTTGTTAAATGATGGAGAACCTGTTTCGAGCGTGAGGGGGATTATGAAGAAAAATAAAATATGTGAATTTAAGTAGAAAGTTTGAGCTTTGTTGTTGTTTTGTTTCAATTTGTTGCCTTGCCACTAAGCTTGCATATAAAGGATGAGGTATTACTTAATGAACACCTTCTGTACATGACATACACTATATGGACAAAAGTCACCGGACACCACTTCAAAAGCAAATGAACGGATCCGTTGCGTTGTTATGATGCGCGGTACAGCTGCAAACGGTATAAAAACAAGCCTGCAGCTGACAGCAATCATATCGCACTGTGAGGTGGTTGAGTGAAAATGCCGCGGCGGGAGAGAACTGACTTTGAGAAAGGAAAGATTGTTAGGTGCTATATTAGTGGGTTGTCCATAAGAGAAACCGAGAGGCGCTTAAACATACCCAAGTCAACTGTTTTGGATGTATTGAATAAGTGGACGACACCTGACGTGCCTGAAGCAGCAAAACGTAACGGCAGACCAAAGAAAATCAGTGATAGAGGACATCGAAGCCTCAGGAGAGTCGTTACAGCTAATCGACGGAGTACTGCACAAGACCTCAGTGAGTAAAAATGCTGCAACCTAAGTATGTAAATGTTCCATTCGCAGAGAAGTTCATTCCATGGGTTACCGTGGTCGTGCGGCTGCTCATAAGCCTTTCATCTCCACTCGGAATGCTACTCGTCGTTTAGCATGGCGTAAAGAGCATTTATCGTGGACCGTAGATCAATGGAAATGGGTCCTATGGATTGTTGAATCCTGATACACGATCCATGAGTCTGATGGCCGTGTGGCCGGGGAAGCGCTGTTTATCACACCCTGCTGTTCCAGTGGCGGCTCGTGGTTGAAAGAATAGTTGAAGAGCTACAAGAGCAATATGAAAAGATATCTACTGTCTTCAATGAAAATCACTATATGAGGACTGACCTATTTTTTGTATATTAGATTAATTCTTCTTTCTTTTAAAGCATCAAATTTGTCGATTATGTCGTCATAGAATGATTGTTTCTTCGTGAGCATCAATAAAATTTCTATTCGAATAGAAATATTTGCCAAAGAAACAAGTCTATCTTGAGAAATAGTGTTTCTTGAGTAAGTTTGTATTCTTTTAAGGCAAGAAAAACTTCTTTCCACTGACGCACTTGTTTAAAATGAGGGCAACCAATTTATAAGTTAAAATGAGGGCAACCAATTTATAAGCTTCTGTAAAAATGTCTTTATCTTCATGAAGCACTCGAAGAAGTTCTTGAGTCGATATATTCCTTAATTTTTCGATGGCATATACAAGACTCAGTTCATTTTTAAGGCGCTGGATTTTAGTAAATAGTTTTCCGTAAAACTGTTGTAGATTTTCAAAAGCGTGAGAGGGAAAGCTTGAATTAAATTGTTCGAATTTGGTTGTGTCAGCAAGACAGGCAAATTGAAGTTTAAGTTTCTCACAGTCTTGAAATCTTATATCCATTTCCATAAGAATGTGGTCCAAAATTTCAAAATATAATTGCTTATATTTTTGAAACATTGTTTCTTGTGTAAGATCAGCATATTCCCGTTTAGATCTGCTTATTTCTGTGATTTTGCTAGCTTTTCCAAACAGTGTTTCAAATACTTCATCGTTCCTTTTATGACTCAAAATTTCACGAGTATTTTTAATTTGAGTTACGCAGTAGTTTATGTCTAGTGATTTTTGCTGCAAAATTTCGAATAATAGATCGGTGGGGCCAAAAGTTTCATTAAATACTATTGCGAAAAATGTAAATTCAAAAGTGTTCATATCGTTTAAAAACCCCTTGGCAAGTTGAATTAATTTTTTGTCTGATTGTTCACTATTTGTCAGAAATTCGAATACTTCCTTCAATTTATCCCAATCTTCAACAATTACACTTACTAACTTCGAAGTGGAGGACCATCGAGTTTCTGCTACGGTTGGTATGCGTCTTGCGGTTGTAGATGTGAATGTATAAGATCGCTTCCCTGAGTGGTGAAAAAACGAAGGAATTCCAGTGAGGCTTGCATAAAATATACGTCACTTTGAAATTTTAGAAAAACTCTGCTGTAATACAGTACAAGGTTCAAACGATGTGCTAAGCAATGAACAAAAACAGCTTGAGAAGCTTTATCCTTGATTATTTTCTGGAGCCCATTCAAGTGTTAAGACATTACACTTGCCCCATCGTAACATTGTCCTATTAATTTGTGTTGGTAATCGAATTGTTCCAAAATTTTGTCTAGCATTTTGTATAAAGCTTCTGACGTTCGATCTCCACTCACGTCGTGGAAACCCAAAAATCGCTCAGCCAATACACCTTCCGAATCAACAAATCTTATTATTAAAGAGCACTGAGAAGTCTGATTTATGTCTGTGGTGTGATCTACTTGAATAAAAAAGCATTGACTTCATTTATTTCTTTTTTAACGTGATCGTTTATACATTCAGAAATACATTCAATTAATTCATTTTGAATAGTTTTTGAGTCACTTGTGAAGACATTTTTTATCTTTTCGTATTGATTTTGAATTTCTAAAGGACTTCTTGATATCAACAATGAAAGTAATTCCTTGAAATTTCCACGATTTATCGAGTCCATGCTTTCGTCATGGCCACGGAATGCTAGATCTTGTTTGCTCAAATATAATACTGCATCAATCACTGTCTGCAGGAAAAGTCTATTTAAACGAACGTTTTCGTTGAAATGCATTTTCAAAAGCCTAGCATTCTCCTTTCTTAGTTTCAAAAGCCTAGCGTTCTCCTTTCTCAGTTCTTAGTGACTTTCGAAGGAAATCACGTTTCACCGTGATTTCCTTCGAAAGTCACTAAGAACTGCAAAGCCTCGGCGCCGAAAGCTAAAACACTTCACTTGCGCGCCAGATAGGGGAGGTTCATGTCACGGTTACCATAGCAACTCGGTCGAAAGCTGCAGACTTCCAAGGGTTTTCATTTCGGCTCTTCACTTGCACTGTTTTGCGTATGAGGACTTGTTTTCCGTATTGAACGCGCTATGTGAATTGATATCTAATCAAAATTTTGAGTATTTTGGAACACAATAGGGACAAATATATACATATATATTATACAAATTACTGAATAAAACTTTATTTTAAGTAAAATAGGTGAAGAGGCACTTCACCTACTTCACTTGAAAAGCCGCCACTGTGGTTATCGTGGACAAACCTGTTAACCAGCACGTCTACCACGATATTCTGGACAATTATGCCCTACCAACTTTGTGGCAATACAATGGAACCGAGCCTTGTTGGTCCCAGCAAGATAATGCACTGAGCCATAAAACAAGGACTGTTACGCCGTGGCTTGACGATAATTCCGTATCGTGTGTGGACTGGCTAGCACAGAGCCCTGATCTTAATCGCATAGAGCACCTGTGGGATGAATTAGAGCGCCGCATAAGGAGTTTGGAACCAAGGCCTGCTACTAAGCAACAATTCGCGGCAGCATTATGTACTGAACGGAAGCGCATACCTATCGCTGTGTTCCAAAACCTTGTCGAAAGCATGTCTCGAAGAGTCAGTGCCTGCATTGAAGCCAAAGGTGGTTTCAAAATATCTTTATTCAAGGTAGAAATCAGGAGACGAACTAATAAGGACGTCTTAATACAAATAAAATACGATCAAAGATCGTTAAACCACTAAAATCTATATACAAATATACAGCATAGTGCACAAGTTGAAAAATGGAGCAAACTCACAGCTCGTGATAAATGATCAGCGACAAGCATGTCTGGGCATCTCCAAACACAACAGAACCAAATTAGGAAGGATTTTAACAAAAACTTATTGCTCATAAGTGCATTACTGTGCGATTTACAAACTTGTTCAAGAAAATATTGAGAGCTTCATGAGACAACATTTCTCTTGCAAAAAAAGTACAATAAGACAGTAAGTTTTAACACACCATAGTTACAAGAATGTACAGTACAAAGCAATTGACAAACTGATCATAAGACAAATCAATGAAATGATGAATATCAGGAGAAGAACAAACTTGGACTTCCTGGTGTAAATAGAATATATTACCTGTTCGGCAATATTCAGAAACAATGTACTAATATACAGCACAGTGTCAACATGTTACAAATCAAAATAGGACCATAAACAGAAATGTATCACTATTCTGTTGACCAGATAGAAAATGTAAGTAGAATAAGAAAACACACGATGAATAAAGCTTTAACGTATTCTCACTATCCATATTTAGTAAATAATGATAGTACCAAGCATCACCTCACACAAAAGAACAAAATAGGTAAAATGTTTTTCAAAATATATTACTCATGAGTACAACACCATGCAATTGACTAACTTGTGCAAAAATAAATACAGTAAGAATCATTAGTCAACATGTCTCTTGAAAGAAGGTACGATATGACAGTGAGTTTTAACACAACATATTTACAAGGATGTACAGTACTATGCAATTGAAAAACTGATTATCAGACAAATCAATAGAATGTTGAATAACAGGAAATAACTAAACTTGGACATCTTGATGCAAATAAGATGGATTACTTGTTCCGCAATATTTTTAAAACTATGTACAATTATACAGCACAGTGCAAACATGTTCGGGAAACAAAATAGAACAAAATTACAAAAAACAACACTATGCAATTAATGCTCAAAATGTAGTCGAAAGACGAACTAACTTGAACGTCAATGTAAGAAAAAAAAATACAAGATGAGTGTCACAAAAAACAATTTACTGTGTAAACACGTATAGCCCTTTATAAAAAAACCAGTGCGGTAAATTTCCAAGCTGCGCAAAGATGTTTAAAACAGATTGTTGAGATTACATATGCATTTCTGATTCAAAAAGGTCAAATACCAAATCTGCCGACCGTCAGGTACAATGACGCTGGCGATCTGGTAAACCATGAGGCAGCCGGTGACCAGGTGGTAAGGAACTGGCTCTCCCGACGCTGAGTAACTGGAACAAAAATACTCTAGCCGAAGTCGAGATGTCAGGCGGTCGCGGAAGTGGCATAATAATGCCGTAGAAGCTTCATGCACAGTCAGAGGAGTAGTCAAATCTCTGCAGCGTTGATGAAACACGTACATTACATGCTTCGCTAAAATAAAAATATAGGCACAGACTGATGGAAGCTTGACTGGGGGAGAGTTCTGTAGCAGAAGAGTCCGATATGCATCAAATGTAAGATCTGCTGTAATGGAACATTGGGCGATAGTAAATGCCAAGTTCAGCATTGGGAGTAATATAACACAGTGTTGATAGACATGGGAGACATCAGCCTCCCGAGCACAGAAAGGGCAAAGAGGGGAATAGAGAAGAGACATTTGGAAAAGAACGGAGGGAACAGGAAGGCGGCGATGGAGGAAAAGCCAATGGGTATTAATTTCTAGAGGAGCAGAAAGAGGAGACAGGGCGGCGGACCACACCGTAGCAGTGGCAGCAGGGGGAACATCAGGAATGGGGAGAGGAGGAGAAGAATGGGACATATAGAGGAACCGATAAAGAGCCGACACCGAGAGAGAGGAAATGGGATGAGCTGAGCCAGAAGTAAGCAAGAAAAAGGAAATGGGAGAGAAGCAGAAGGAACAAAGGAAAGACCTGAGTGGGAAGCAAGATGAGGAAATTGAGAAATGATAGATGAAAGAATAGAGTCGTAGATGTCACAAGAGGAGGAGGAGAGGAGAAGAGAGGGAGGGAGGCTGGCGAAGGGTCGCCAGGAAAGGTCAGGGTTAGTGAGATCTTTAACTGTTACTACACCTGCTCGGAGCCAGGTAGGATAGGCAAAGTACGGTAGATGAGAGGGGTGAAGAATCGAAGAATAAAAGAGGGGTTCAGCAAGGAGCTCACTTGTGGAATCAGGTGGAGAACGAGAGAGAGGGAGGGAACACAGGAAAGTTAGAGCTTCACGGTAAACA
The DNA here is from genome assembly GCA_039090855.1 of Macrothele yani. Lineage (NCBI taxonomy): Eukaryota > Metazoa > Arthropoda > Arachnida > Araneae > Macrothelidae > Macrothele > Macrothele yani. The sequence continues at coordinate 28,708,217 of CM077015.1, forward strand.
GGGGGAAGTCGAATGAGGGTGAGGGGTCGGTGGTCCATGAGTAGTAAGGAGAGAAAGGAAAAGCTAGGGTTACTCGGGGAGGCGATGACGTCCCTAGCTAAAACGGTATCTGGTACTGGCGACGTGTAGAGACGGAGAAAAGTAGTAATTCTGACGGCCTTGTAGTACTCCTGTGTATCAATGAGTCCGATGCCGCCGTGATCCGGAGGGGGGCAAAGCTTTGTGGCACTGACCCAGTGGTGGCAGGTCCATATCAGAGAAGTAAGACATCGGGTAATTTCATGAAGGCGGAGTTGTAGAGACTTGACACCAAGCCAGGAGTGTGTGCACAAGGAGATTAGGTAAGTTCGAGAGAGGCGAGCTCTCTGGAAGAATGATGAGCAGAACTGGGCTCTCCTCCAGGAGGCAGTTGACCTGAGCAAGCGTGGGTGGATAGCATTCCACGTGTAGAGGGGGGCAGCTTGCAAGGAACCAAGATGAACTCCAAGGAAGCGCTGTGAGATGGACGACCAGCTTTCTCCCCAAGGGGTGTCTACACGATGTGCCCATGAGCCGCACCATAAACCAGTGCTTTTAGATGAGTTGAGCGCTGCACCGGAGCATGAGGCATAAGCTGCGAATAGACGTTGGAGACACGGAAACTGTGAGTCATGACGGATGCAGATGGTGACATTATCTGCGTATGCAACAGAGGTAGTGGCATGATGTCTTGTGCAGGCAGAGAGTGGTGGCAGAATTTTTTAAAGGATTGGTGTACAGAGCGGAGGAATGGTTCAATTGCGATTGTAAAGAGTTGTCCGGAGAGTGGGCAACCCTGCCGCACTCCCCGGCGGAAGGGAATGGGCGCTGTGAGAAAGGTGGGCAGCTTGACCTGGAGAACGGCGTCTTGATAGAGTGAGAAAAGAAGAGAGACGAAGGAAGGAGGAAAACCGAAGTGAAGGAGTGTAGCCGATAGATAGGAATGTGAGATATTATCAAAAGCGGATTGTTGGTCAAGAGGGAGAAGGGCAAGGGGTTCAGAGCGAGATCGGGCAAGATGGATTAGATCATTTAGTAGATGGATGTTATGAGAAAGTGAACGGCCGGGAACTGTGTAAGTTTGATTTGGGGAGAGAATGTGAGTGAGAATGGGGTTAAAGCGTTGGGAAAGAAGTTTAGTATAAAGTTTATAATCTAGATTTAAGAGGGAGATAGGGCGCCAATTCCCCAGGTCAAGGAGATCCTCTTTCTTAGGGAATAGGACAACATATGCTACTGTGAATCGCCTTGGTAGAGGGGAGTGATTAAAAGCAGCAGAAAGTGCAGAAAAGAGAAATGGTAGGAGGAGAGGTAGAAAGGTTTTATAGAAGAGGAAAGTGAGGCCGTCCGGACCCAGTGCGGCACTAGAGTTTAAAGAAGAAAACGTAGAGGATAGTTCAGAGAACGTGGGAGGAAGGAGGAGGGAAGAGGCAAGATGGCGAGGAACTTGTGTTAGGTTAGAAAGAAGTGATGCCAAAGCTGAAGAGGATGGCGGAGGAGATTCACAGAACTTCTCTGTATAGAACTTTCGGACCTGGGAACATAGAGTGAGTGGATCATCAGACACCTCTCCAGATGGGAGGCGAAGGTGCCGAAGTGAATTCGATGCTGTTCGTGTTTTTTCCATGGATGTAAGGAAATCTTAATTGGATGCGTCTGGCGATAGATGTTGTAGCCGGAGACGTCGTAGAGCTTGTTGAGCCAGAGGAAGGAGGATTGATCGCAATTCATCTTGATAAGGCAGAAGAGAGGATCACTTAGGCTTAGGATGGAGAGCATGGGACGGACATGGTTGAGACGCATGTTTTGAAGCGTTTTGCTTGAAAAGAAAGTTTGCGAACGTGGAGAACGAGTTGCTGTTTGATTTCCAACCAAAAAATCAGACCACAAGGAGCTGATTGAAGTTGAAGTCGTTTGTCCTCAAGGAAGGAGCGTACTGAAGTACAGAAGTCTGGATCTGTAAGAAGAGTGTCGTCAAGAGTCCATGGACGAATTGTACGGGGTTCTGCTGGAACTGCTTGAACAATAAGAACGATGGCACAATGGTCAGAGAAGCTGTAGGAGTGATAATAGATTCTGTCACAGCTGTAAGCAGAGTAGATGAGGCGTAGTATCTGTCAAGGCGAGCTGTGTACGGATTTTGATTATGTTGCGAGCGCCAAGTATGTACAGTCGATGAAGGATGGAAGTGACGGTGAACATCAATGAATGAGTTGTCGGAGACCACTGACTGAAGAAGATTCACCAAGTTAACACGGCGTTCTCTGGTGGAAGGAGATCGGTCCAGGGTAGGATTCAGAGTGCAATTGAAATCCCCTCCAATTAAAACATGATCTATGGAGGGAATGCGTGACAAGGCACGACGAAGGCGAGTAAAAAGTATTGTCAAGTGGGTTGAAGAGCTTGGAATATAAATATTAAATATATGATAAGATGTGGAAGCTATGGTGAATGATGCACACTGTAATAGGTCTCGACATAAGTTTCGAACCGAAAAAGAGGTGATAATGGAGTTGAAAGTACGGCGGATACCTATAGCTAGACCACTATGGGGTGATAGTTGGTAGGCATGGTGAAATGTGTAGTTCCACTGGCGCCATCGTGAGAATATCTTAGTGGATTGGCAATTTGTTTCTTGTAGTAAGAGATCAGCTCCTAACGGAGTGAGGTCTTCATGTACCAAGGCATTAGAAAATGGGGATGCAAATCCCCTGCAATTAAGAGATACAATCTTGAAGACTTTTTTCCATTAATGCTTGCTGAAGAACCTTCACAACAGGAGGAAATGATTTGAGTCGATTAAAATAGGTTTTAGCCCACGGATGTTCCTTGCGAAGGCGGGAGATGCATTGATTAAGGACTTGGATCTGATCAAGCACTAGAGGGAGAAACGATGCGTACTTTGAGAGTAAAGCATGCGTTGTGGAGTGGTCTGTCTTATGTGACAGGTATTGATGTAAATCTTCATATGAAATCGGCCCAGTAGGAACCGAGCCATCCTTAAGGTATTCGACAAGATCCTCAAATTTGAGAGGAGGCTCTTCGTCGGCCTGGACAGAAGAGGTAGCAGCCTTTGATGGTGAATTCTTCCGAGAGGTACTACCAGTACGGGGAGAGGTACGGGGTGATGCGGCAGTCTGATTCTTCGGTGGGCGTCTTCGAGAAGAACCACGACGTTTCAGCGAAGGATCAGTCGAGCTCTCATCAACTCGAGATTCGTGGCCAGAAAATCCGTCATCAGCAGATTTAGAAGTATCGATGATAAGGGCAGTGGAGAAACCCCCTGAAGGGGACTCCGCTACAGAATGACGACGCATGGGAAGCGAACAATTAAGTGAGGGAAAATCCAGTTGCTGGTCGAAGGAAGAAGGGTCCGTAGACACGCGTTGACCAACTCCTGCAGTCGACTTTTGTGAAAGTTTCGATTCTGAAGCTTTCTGTGCAGTGGAAGATGTTGCTCGGCTCAGAAGAGGGCCAGAAGTTGTAGGAGAATTATTAGGAGCCTGTGATGCTAGATGAGGGCAATGCACACGTAAATGATTCTCTCCGTGGCAAAAAGTGCAGTGGAGGGAGGTAGTCACTTCAATTCTCCTACGTTGCTGTCCACAACGAACGTTGAGCACCTTTGGGCAGGCGAGCAAATGTTCATCAGATGGAAAGACCACTCTTGCACTTCGACGAAATCCCCCTATGGATTTATCGTCTGGATCTCTCGGCGCGGCTGAAAGAGTAGTAACGGGCCCAACAACTCGGCCGAACTTACTGAGTACAGTGCACAGCGCAACGTCTGATACCTCAGGTGGAACCGGATAAAATGTAACCTGGATGGGACGCTGAGAGACAGGTTCTGATAGAAGATGGACGTCCTTGAGGGACAAACCTTCTGTCAAGACAAGATCCGCATGCTCTTTAAGAGCAAAGTACACCAACACAGCTCGAGGTTTTCGAGCCATGTGAGTAATACTGGCTCCAGCTGGAAGTATCTGCTTGAGAGCCATACTATATTCTTTCAACTTTGTGTCTGGGAGCGCATCAAAACACACTCCGAAGTCCATTGTAGAATAGAATTGTTTTCCCGCTGGGGAATCTTCGGGAATATCTATGGTGGCAGTAGTGCCATCAACACTGACGTACGAGTCTGGTAAGACTTCTGCAACAAACTTGGAAGGAGCTTTTGTTCCAGTAAGAGCGGCAGAGTATGCCCTAGGAGCAGGACTCGAGCGTGAGGTCTGCAACGCAACCGGCTGTTTGAACTGAGTTGAAGTAGAGGGTAAATTAGCAGCGCTGTCAGACAAATCCATGTCTTCACTTAGATCAACAGAGGATTGCGCTGCACTGACGTCACTGGTCGAAGCAAGACAAGAAGCTTGAGCTGTAGTTGAGGAGTCACTTTCCACTTCTAGTGGTTGGGTGACGTCACCTGCAAGCATTGGAGGAGATTGGTCTCGTGTCGAGGAGGAGGAGGCGGCAGGAAATGCCTCGCTGATTTGGGCATGGACATCGCTCTTATCAGCAGCCGCCGCCATTGTTAATGGCGAGGGCTACCTGAGAAATCGACCAGCTCGGTCGACAATTCAAATGATGATAACAGAAAAAATAAACTACTCACCAACTTGGGAGATGTATCAAAACTAAGCACGAACCTTCAGCTTGAAGGAACACGAAAGGAAAATGACGAACCACACGATAAAACACACTAAATGGGCACACAACACGGAGCTCAGAAAAGCGTGATTTAGGCCAAAGGTGGACCGACACCGTACTAATACACAGTGCGTCAAATAATTTTTAAGACTGGCCATAGATTTCAGCCTTCGGTGGCGCCACCAGTGTAATCGCGAATGCGTTATAAACAGTGACCATCTGCTTGCTTTCTGCCAAAAGTACTGCGCAGTTGTTAAAGTAACTCAAACGAAACGGGCGTTCATTAGAGAAGTAAAATGTTTTTCATGTTGAATTATTAAGATGAAACAAAGGGTTGTTATTAAATTTAACGCAAAACTTGGTAAAAGTGCCTCGGAAACGTACCAAATGATGAAATAAGTTTACGGTGAGTTTTGTTTAAGTAGATCAAATGCTTTCCTATGGCACAAACGTTTTTTGGACGGAAGAGAGACGCTAGAAGATGATACGGAAGACCAAGTTCATCTAGGACACCTGAGATTATTGAAAAAGTGCATGATTTCGTGGCAAACAATCGATGTACGTCACTAAGAATGACGGAAGAGTCTTTAAACATCAACAAAGAAAAGATTCGAACCATCCTGCATGAAGATTTGGGCAAAACAAAAGTCTGTGCTAAATTTGTTCCACACACGTTAACCAATGAACAAAAATCAAGGAGAAGTGCACATTGCAGGGACATCATTTCAGCCGCTGAAAATGATCCAAACTTCTTAAAATCGATTTTTACTGGTGATGAAACATGGTGTTTTCAATATGATCCTAAAGCAAAGCGACAAAGTGCGGAATGTAAGTCAAAAAACTCGCCACAAGCCAAAAAAACAAGAAAAGTTCCATCGAAAATCAAAACAATGCTCATTACATTCTTCGATAGTAAGGGTATTTATTATCCACAAAGAATTTGTTCCAAGTGGATAGACAATTACTGGTGAGTTTTATTTAAATGGTTTGAGGCGTTTAATGGGCAGAATTCGTCGCATTCGTCCAGAATATCGAGATGAAAACAGTTGGTGTTTGTTGCACGATAATGCACCCAGTCAAACCTCACTTCTTGTTCGTAGATTTTTGGCGAAAAATAACGTCTGTGTGTTGCATCATCCATCGTATTCGCCTGATTTTGCACTCTGCGACTTTTCTTTGTTCCCAAAACTTAAATGACGTTAAAAGGGTGTTATTTTGATGATATTTCGACCATACAAACAGCTTCAACGCGTGCTTTGGAGGCAATTCCGCAAAGTGAACTGGAACAGGCATTCGAATCATTATTAAATTGCTGTAACAAGTGTATTGAAGCCGGGGGGGGGACTTATTTTGAATAACAAACCAAAACAAATTATAATTTCTTGTTTCTATTTCATTTTACAAACCCAGTCTTAAAAATTCTTTGACGCACTGTGTATATGTCAATAAATGCTATGTTGTGTTTCTCTTCTATAGGTGTTTGGTGATTTTGTCAATAGAGTGTATGATGTGCAGAAAGATGAAAACAATATGTCATGGGAGGCCATATTCTGAATAAAATCCATATTATCAAATTTAAGGTTCGGTGTAGTATAAAATACACACACAAGCAGTGCCGTAGCTACCGAGAGGGTATGGAGGGCGTTTGCTCTCCCAGAATGGTAATTCCAGTGGCGTAAATTCGTACTCAGGGGGATTTGAAAAATAGAAATTAACTAAAAAAGAAAAGTAACACCCTTCAGTATTTTTTTGAAAGACTTTAGTCTCATACAGTATTCCATGCAGCGAACCGATATATAGAGTAACATACACAATGAGGTGAGAACATTTTATATCTAGGAAGGGAATTTTTCAAAACAGTGAATAGAGACATAAAAAACAATATGCTATGAATGTAGTCCCCATGACCTTTCCGAACATGTCGTTGAGATGAAGAGCTAATTAATCATTTGTGCTCTGTCGCAGGAAGTTTTCTAATCGTTTAACCTTGATTGGAATTTTTCCAAACCCTACCACTAAAAGCTTCCTCCTATTTTTACGTTCACTATCCGATATTCATTCGTTCTGCGCTGGTTTGTTTTTCGTTCTGCATTTCTGTGAAGTGGTGTGTTGTCGGCGTTCACATAACGTTTACGCTTTACTTAGTATTTACAACATGTGGTTCTTGGGTATTTACCTAGTTTTCACATTTTTAACAAAATTATGTTAAAAACCTGAAGTGCGATTTTTGAACGATCATAATACTTTCCCATAACGGCGGTGTGTGAAAAAGTAAAAACCACGTATTATTATTTGAATGGAACGCGAAGGGGCGTAATTTTGAACTCGGAGGGTCGTAATTTCAAGTTTCGCCCTCCCAGGTAAGAAAAGCTTGCTATACGGTTCTGCACATAAGATTTGCGTAATCAATTTTCAAGTTTTATACGACGTTAATATTTAATTAACAGGCTACATAAAGGAGATTCGCTTTAAATTTTATTCAGTTTTAAATGGTGTAACAGTAAATCTAAAAAGTCTGTCAGCATGTGTTTACCGTTTGGTGCCTTTAAAACCATTTAAATAATGGCAATTAATCTACATCTTCCCATAGCTGCGTGTCGTCTGTCTGCGATAACGAAATGCTGGGGTTTTTTTTTTTTCGTCCTCGAAAGTCAGACGAAGTTATGTTATCGGCCGACGGCCCCTATTCACGGGTATAAATTTTTGTCACGTCGGACGATAAACTGGTAGCGCTGGCTTTAAAATGGATGTGCATTTATCGTCCGGCGTGTAAAAATTCTCTCTCATACACGAAGGCAATTAGCTGATAAATGTCCCTTAATACGAAATTCAAGGGCAAAAAAAGAAAAAAAAAATCACAGCACTTGCTTTTCTAAAGTGGACACAGGTAGGAGGAACTCCGAGGGTGGGATACAGTGTTGCTAGAGAATTTTGCCTTAAATAAGACCACAGCTGAAAAAAATCAGTTGAAACCAATGGATCTGGTTTTTGCTTGAAATATGCACTAACTGTCACATCAATGCATTCATTCTCAATGTGAAGAAACACAAGAAACCACTGATATTTCACATAATACCAATACTCCACACATTCCTATTCAACACCTTAATGCAAACTGAAACTAATATGAACACCTGGTTTACATTTTTTCCACGATGTAAGTAATGATCAGCTTTTTAAACCTAATGGTGCTGGTAATAATGACATTGGCCCTAATACACTGTCTACCAACAAGTAATTAGACACCCCTGCAATCGACGATATCCGCGATCCTGATACACGTCACGGCTGCCGCCGTTAAATATCGTGTGGGAAACAACAACGCAACCAGTCGCATGCAAGATACCACGCAGTTCAGAGCTCTCTGATTTCGAGAAAGGTGTAATCGTCGGGTATCACAGAAATGGCCGATCCATACGTGACATATCCAGCGAGTTGAAGTACCCCAAATCGACAGTGGCCTACGTGATTGGCAAGTGAAAGATGAGAGGTGACTGTCAGAATGCGCCCCGACCCTGCAGAACCACAAAACTGGGAGTTAGAGACCAACGGGCGCTGGCCAGAGAAATTCGGAAGAGCCGCACCTAATCGATGTGCCACATCCGCGAGGAGTTTCAACAGGCATCCGGGAGTATTCATTTGATGAATACCATCCGTAAGGAAGCCCATCTGCTCGGTTATCATGGACGAGCTGCCACCCACAAGCCTTTGATCACCAAGTCCAATAGCGCTGCTCGGCTAACGTGGTGCAAAGAACGTCGACAGTGGATCGTTGAACAGTGGAAACAGGTTCTCTGGAGCGACGAATCAAGGTGCACCCTCTACCGTTCGGATGGCAGGGTGTGCCTGGAGAACGCCTCCTGCCGGAAAGTATTGTGCCAACTGTGAAGTTCGGCGGCGGTGGAATTATGCTATGGGGGTGTTTCTCCTGGTATGGCACGGTACCCTTGGTCGCAATTCCTGGTAGACTCAACGCCGAGACCTACTGCACCATTTTGGATAACCATATGCTTCCTACGTTGTGGCAGTTTTACGGGGTGGATCCATGTTACTTTCAGGATGACAATGCCACCTGTCATGTTGCGAGGTCCACCATGGCTTGGTATAGCGACAATGGGGTTAATCGAATGGACTGCCCGGACCTTAACCCTATCGAGCGCCTCTGTGACGAGTTGGATTGTCGACTTAAGGGGTGCCCCGACCGTCCGAAATCGGTGAAGGAACTGACCTGTCTTCTCCAAGCCGAATGGAAGAGAATACCGCTAGCCGTCGTACAACGCCTGGTTGAGAGTATGCCCCGGAGGGTCGCAGCTGTAATCGCCGCTCGAGGAGGCTCCACCAACTATTAAAGGTGAATAAACTTCGTTTTCCTTTGCTATCACAGGTGTCCAATTACTTGTTGGTAGATAGTGCATAATCACAGTTGTACCAGCCTCATTTGTTGTCTTCCACGAAAAAAATTATGAACTTGTATTTTCTATTGAACAACACCCAAATGTTCTCATAGTAGGTGAAACAACTGCCATACTCAAGAAAGTATAATTAATTAAAATGTCTAAACGTTTTTGTAATACACTCTTTGCAAAAAAAAAAAAAAAAAAAAATAACTAAACACCCAGAAGAAATCATCTAATCGAGATGAAAATTAGCATGTGTACATGTACAGGAGAAGAAATGATTGCAATTCCAGAGCAGTTAGTCTATTTATTCGGATAAAACAGCTACATGAGTGGAACAAGTGAGTACGTTATAGCTCCACCTATGGCTCGGATACTAGCTGTTATTCGGCGTGGCGTAGACACATACAGTTCACGGATATAGTCCTGAAAATATTCAGTTCAAACCAGTATGCCAGATGGTGTCTAAATTGCGGGTCAGTTCGCCGACTTTTCAGAATGGGCGTAGTCTCATCATGTCCCAAACATGCTCAAACGATGAGAGGTCGAGCGATCGGGCTGGCCATGAAAAGGGTGTCGACATTACGGAGGAAGACATGGGAGAACCGTACCGTTTGTGGCCGGGGGCATTATCCTGTTGAAAAACTGCTCGGTGATGCTGCGACACGAATGGCAACACAAAAGGTCATCGACGTTTCGTTGAGCAGTGAGGGTAGTACGGAGGACTACCAAGGGGTGTCGGGCTATCGTGAAAAATGGCACCGCGGACAGACACTCTCTGCAGACAGTCACAACGCAACAGCCAGTCGAGTTGTGTGCCGTTCCATCGTAAAGGCAGGATCCGTGCGCTGGCCGGCTCGTCTCCAGACACGTTATGAGCTGGTCATCAGCGCCAAGTGTAAACCCTGAGTCACCACTGAAGATAACACGACGCCACTGGACACTATCCCATATTGATCGGGCCCGACATCAATGCTCCCTGCTCAGTGATGCCTACCACTGACTGCGATGCTCCCTGGCCAGTGGTAGGCGGCGGAGTGGCCTCCTCGAATGCTGTCCCAGTGCAGCAAGTCGTCTGGCAACGGTTCGGATGGCCACTTTTGTACCTGTAAACGACGCAACATGGGTACGGGTGGTTGAGAGCGACGAATTCGGTTCTGTTCGTGCGGGCTCACAATCACTCGAACCTCGCGTTCCGTCGTTGCCCTCGGCCATCCACTGTCCGCGGGCCGCTGGGTTGTGCCCTCCTCAACCCATTTGCGCTAACATCGTCCGATTGCAGCTTCGCTGCGTTCCAAATGTCTGGCAATACAGCGACTTGACCAATCGGTCTTTCTCAGGACAATTACTCGTCTTCCAGCAAACTCGCTCAACTCTTCGTATTGTGCACGGATCCGACGTCGAGGCATCTTCACAGTCCATGGCGGTTCATGCAACCGCAATCCGCTGTCACTGCGTGTGAGCTTTGTTCTTGATAGACCCTCCTCGATGCAGGGTTCATATGTGCTGTGGTGGGCCACTATTTCGTCATCAGTCATTATTTTTTTCATCATTTGCGTATTCGCGGCCTTGAGGTACTTGGAAACAGAGTTTCATCAGAATAAAACGACTTTCTCGGGCTGCTTCGTTTTTTGTTTGCAAAGGGTGTATTACCCCAGAAGCCAAAAACCTTGGATGTAACACCCGAAAATTCGGGAGACTGCCTTAAAACAAAAACAAGAATACAGACAGGCTCAGTTCTGATTGAGCCGTCAGTTTGGAACGCAGGACTACGATCGGCGTGTTGGATTTTTGTTTGGCGGCGGCTGCTTTCGGGCGTTCTCGATAATCTCTTGTTCGTTGAGCTGCAGTCTTCTTGGGCTTCTTACATTCCTCATCACTTGCTCTTGCCTCTCGTTTTGATTTTCTCCACTTTTACTTGGGTTCATTCTGCGAATTCCGCGGCATTGTCGAAAATGTTAACCCGTTCACACGAAAACAATTTAAAAAAAATTAGTTTAAGAATTTTAGCGATGTGTTCTTTATATATTTGAATATATTTCGTCGAGAGCTTTAAAACGATACCACGCACAGTCGTTTTGCACTCACGGTTGTTCAGATAAACCGCGATATTGTCAAAAGTGTTCACCGGTTCACAAGAAAACAATTTTTAAAATATTCAGTTCAAACCACTGCAAAATGTTTTTCGTATATTTGAATAGATCTCGTCGAGAGTTTAAAAACGATACCACAGACAGTCATTTTGCACTCACGGTTGTTCAGATAAACCGCGATATTGTCAAAAGTGTTCACCGGTTCACAAGAAAACAATTTTTAAAATATTCAGTTCAAACCACTGCAAAATGTTTTTCGTATATTTGAATAGATCTCGTCGAGGGCTTTAAAACAATACCACGCACAGTCGTGTTGCGCTCACGGTTGCCGAGATAGACTGAGTCTAACGCGGCGGCACACCCAGAAATATTGCATCACTACCCCGCGCACAGGAAACGAAGGGAGCGTCGCGCACACGATGCATTACGCGAATTGGACTCCATGCTGTTTACGAATATGCTAACACGATTAGTGCGCAGCACCTATTCTTAAGGCTATAATGATTTCAATTGGGGCCTATTTTTGTCACAGGCGGTCAGCCGTAAGTCGCCCCATACTATCCGCGAAGTTAGACCTAGTCCTACGTCAAAATATCAGTATATTCCGGTGATTTATGAAAAACTATCGGTAAACAGGTGTTAAAAGCAGTAGAATGGCAACACTGGCGGGATGTCACAAATGCAAGTATAGTGTTGCCATGTGCCATTAAAATAATTAATAACACATTTAAGATTCATTCATCATTTTTGTATATCTGAAATATTCGTGCAAATGTAGTTCATCCCTTAAAAATATACATAACAGAAACCTTTTCTCGATTTTCGTATTACCGTAATTTTTTGACGTGCAGTTTCATAAATGTAATGACCAAGATTTTTATATAAAGGTTTGAATGGGAGGAAGCGTAAAAAGAACCGGTATTAAAACTTATGAACGCATCGACGAGTCCCTGAAGAAATATTTTTTTAAGAAAAAAAATTCAGAAATTTTAATAAAGGTCGAAACATGTTTCGCACTTTTGTTTTGTCAGCAAAAATCCTATGCGGAACAGTCTGAAAGGACGTGCTGAAAGAATCTCTGCTTATCAATTGTGTAACATCCTTCATATATCTAAAATCTTTTTTCTTTTCTTTCGGTTTATACCCGCGAAGTCTTTGTTTCCTTTATTTTTCCTCACCTAAAATAGCTTCGCCACAGTGTCTGAAACGTTACACTCGGCGCAAAGTTTTACTTGTTACCAAAGTAGGAAAAGCTGCTTTGAAATAAGAAATAACGAGAAACCCTTTCTAAGAAATAGAAGATATTTTATATTGTTCATGTAATGTCGCCACCAAATTTCGCGGAATTGGAAGGACTTTTACGTCCGTTTCTAAATTTGGAACGAGAAGGGGAGAGATGGAGGGAGGGAGGAACAAACAGAAATAAGAGAAACGAATCTCAAATCACAGACTACGACCACGTTTCACTGGGTCTTTTGTATTTATACATCTTTTTTATTTTCTGTTCCTTAGCCGTCCGAAGATGTTATTCATAATCCAGTCGCTCCGGTTTCACGGAATGAATGGAATGAAATACTACAATTTTTACTTACTAGCTGTTTTTCAAGATTTATTCCGACGGTTGTCATCTTTCTTCTTATCGCAACAAATTCTTCTCCTTCCACAGATTTTATGCAAACATAATAAAAAATTAGCGCGCCTTTCAATAAATGTATGCACGAAAAGCGTGTGACGTGCCTTCCCCGCAGGACGCACACGACATAAAGGCAGATAGCAGCAAGAACGAACGTCCGCGTAGCTCAGTTGGTAGAGCGACTTGCTCCGGAATAAGTGGACTCGGGTTCGATTACCGGCGTGGACCAAAAATGACGGAGAAATTTACTTCGTTATAATGGCGCCCGAACTTCCCGAATGACCGGGCCGTTAAAGAACTCGCAATGGTGGGATGTTCTTTCCACACCGCGAGACAAGAAAAATAAGAGAATCCCTTCTCCAGCACTTCGAAAAATAAATGTGTGTGACGTTGCATTCCGCACACTAGATTGACTGGGAGTTCTCAAGTGCACGTTCTACAGCGGATGGCTGCCTGCGACAGTTCATCGCCACGGCTGACCCGTGGGCCATGCACCCGGCCCTCTTTCGGGGAGGGGAACGTGCCTGCCCCGCAGGATGCACACGACATAAAGTCAGATAGCAGGCGAACGTCCGCGTAGCTCAGTTGGTAGAGCGACTTGTTCCGGAATAAGTGTACTCGGGTTCGATTCCCAGCGTGGACCAAAAATGAAGGAGAAATTTACTTCGGTATAAGCGTTGAAATCGATCCTAAGTCTAACACACGGTGTACGATAGTCAGGTTATACAACTCCGCATAGAGTTAATAGTTAGAAAAATGGATTGTTAATGTCATAGCTCGCCAGGGGGCAGCCAGGAGTTGCGGGCCGATTGTTTACCCTAATCATCATAGGAATACATAGCGTTTATGATTTAACCAGGGGCGAATTTCCAGCTAGGCGCATTAGGCGCGCGCCTAGGGCTTAGCTGTTTGAGGGGCCCCGAAAACATGTAATTGGATTTTCAGTTTTGGTTTTCACGGACCGAAGCAAATCAATCCTTAAAGCGACTACTTTGTATTGTCAATTGATATTTTACTTTCTCATGTTAATAATAACATATATTTTCTTGCTGTTGTGATATTCCAAATTTTCGAGTTCTTATCGATGTACGTATTTTGAAAGTAACGGTTAAAATAATTTTGAGTTCCTTGTAGTGGTTGGTAAAGAAGGTATTCACGCTTCCTACACTTTTCATTGTTTAAGGCGAATTCTTAACTGGCCTGCCGTGCTATAAATTGCTTTCATGCTACTTCCAGCCAAAGGATCACATCTGTGTTGGAACCTTCCCACCTTCTTCCCGAGTTGCGATGAGGAGTACTTGTAAAAATTTTCCTGATGATCGGGCGTGTTTTCTGTTAATAGTTTATTTTCTTCGTGGTAGGATAATCAATGAAGAAAGAAATATTTTTCACAGGATAACTCTTCTTAGGACAACAATCAAGTTCTTTCTCGACCCTAATCCCTTTAAACCATCTTAAACCAAAAGAGTTATTATTAATTTAGGCTGAAAAAATAAAGAAATTTGAGAACATCACACTATCTTATTTAATAGTGTTAAAAGTAATTTGTAATGTATTGCAACATCCTTTTCTCATTACTTTCTGCTCCCTTGGTTTAATACTAATAATTATCAAGTATTCTCACCTTTTCTATTCCTTAAATCGACTTAAAACTAGCTTTTGAAAAAGCAATAAAAAGTTTCCACGATATTCTTACTCAAAAACCTGCAGTTCCTACTTTTCCATTTATAAACCGGATCTTTTGCATTTAATTTGTATGCTTCTGTTTCTGATAACTGCAATGTAGGTATAAATAGGATACGGGTATTTAAAGTGCCAAACCTAACATCCATTGATTCCCTATTAGCCTCAAAATTCTGATGATAACTGCTGTGCATGAAGTATATGGGATATTAAAAATGACAAACTTAATATCCATTGATTTCCTATTAGCCGCAAAAATAATTTTTGAAATATCTCTGAAATCAAAAAGTTCGATGTGCACGAACAGACAAAATTATTACACTAGCACTGTTTCTTACAGAACGTTCTAATAATAGGAAGTAATGGCATTTTAAAAAAGTGAAAAAACCTTTTTCTTGACTACCCCCTCATTTTTTTTTTTTTTTTTTGTCAATCTGACAGATGAAAATTTCTGAAGGGATAAGAAGGGGGAGGGGGGCTCTGAACCTTTTAGCGCCTAGGGCCCCAAAAGATCTAAAGTCTCCCCTGGATTTAACCAGTGCTAAACCTGTGTTTATCATAAGTATTTTTGATTAATTACATTGTGTAGCTGTCTGGTATTGAAATTCCAGAAACGTTGAAGTTTCTCTATAGAAGTTAAAACACGTCAACTTTTTTTAATTTAGGAGAAGGCAAAAATTTATAGTGCAGCTGCGTGAGTTCAATTCTTACGTTTTTGACATGGGGCGAAATCGTTTTGTATCGAACTATCGGACAGATTATTTGACATGCGAAGAACGTGCATCAACTTTTAAAGCCCCAGCAGATGAAAAACAATCACTAATTTATCCTTTGATATCAACAGAGTGCCGCCCCGGTGGCGCAGTGGTCTAAGGCGCTGGCCTCTGATCATTCGTCCGTAAGGGGTCCGGGTTCGAATCCCGGTCAGGCATGGATGTTGTGTTTGTCTTACGGCACTGGCTCTCTCCCTTCCCTGGAACCAGTGACCCTAAATTAGGGACGGGCGACTGCTTATAGCCCATTGAGTTGCTCACGGTGGTCGTTAAACCTCCAATCAAAAAAAAAAAAAATAAATAAATATCAACAGAACTCTGGCAGTGTGCGTTGTTTACGTTATACATGCGCGCCGCCATTTTTAAATGTATAAATGGCGGCCCGCATGAAACCATAGCAATTTTTTTTTTCTAATTACAAAAAAAAAAAAAAAAAATTAAAAAAAATTGCTTTTTTACATTGGAAAAAATTATTGACCGCCGCTTTAAACTTGCTGTTCTAAATATGAAAGATGAAATTATCTTACATAAAGGCGTGGAAACATGAAATGCAATGCGTGCCTACTAATCAGTGAGATTATCAAACAAATATGCATATATATCGCTATAATTGACGACATCCGACCTAGCAGGTACAAAAGTACATGTTTACGAAGCGTTTCAGGTTTTAATTTTTCAATTCCAAGCAAAACAGTATTCTTAAAACACGAACTCTTCTGCCCCTTCCTCTTATAGGGAAACATAGGCTATATCCAGTCATCGGCCCACACGTTGGTAGCGCCATCTGGTGACAAGTGACATTAACGGGCGATTTTTGTTTCCAGAGTCGTAACACCTGACTATCATACACCGTGGCCTAATTTTTTTTTTTTTTTTTGATTTAAGGTTTAGTGACCACCGTGAGCCATTCAATTGGGTATAAGCAGTCGCCCGTCTCTCGCCCGTCCCTAATTTAGGGTCACAGGTTACAGAAAAAGAAGAGAGTCATTGCCTTAAGACAAACACAACATCCATGCCTAACGGAGATACAAACCCTGATCCTTCTCGGACGAATGGTCATAAGCCAGCGCTTAGACCACTGCGACACCAGGGCTGCCGCGCTTTGTTTTCAAGTACAGGGTTGTCCGGAAAGTTCTGAGCGTTTGTGACAGGTGTATGGTTAAGCGTGACATCTGGAGTCATACCTTTTGAAAACGAAATGCTACACAGATGTGTAAAAGCATTTATAAAGTGTATGGACAGATTGCTTGACACACACAATTGACGTGGATTAGGAACATCAAGCAGAAGTCATCGCTCTTTCCACGTCTTTGTGTGTATTAATTATTCATTCGCCTCCTAGTTATTTGTTCAGTTGCTGCTTACCATCTTTGGTGAATCCCCAGCATTGTACGGGGCTCCAAGAAGCAACCTGCCATGTGGTTTGGCAGATAGCCGTATGCGAGTCTGGAAAATTCGAGGCCGCTGTGGTGCAGTGGTAGCATGTCTGGCGCGTAACTGGAAGACCCTGGGTTCGATTCCCGGTGGCGGCCAATGAGAATTTTTCCGTAACTCACTTATTAACGTGGAAAGAGCGATGACTTCTGTTTGATGACAGAATGCTATTGGTGAATCAACAGTTCAGAGATGGTTCGCGAAGTTCAAAGCCGGCGAACGACGTTTAGACGACGGGGATCGATGTGGAAGAACTTCCGCAGTTGACGACGTTCTCATAAAGGCAGAAATTGAGTGCAACCCAAAGTTAACGACTCGGGAGCAAGCAGAGACTGTGAAAATGCTGAAAAGTACCGTTCATGAACAGTATAAAACTTCTTGGACAGATATTCCATACGCGATATGCTCCTAAAACGCAACAACAGGGACCCATTTTTTGAAACTATTAGTAACAGGAGATGAAAAGTGGATAGTCTACGACAATGTAGTGGAGAAAAGATCCTGGGGTCACGTTGCCGAACCACGTAAACGAACATATTCATAGACGTAAGATTATGCTCCCTGTTTGGTGGGATTGCAAAAGCATTAATTACTATGAGCCCCTCCAACACAATCAGACAATCCATTCGGATGTGTAATGCAGCCAGTTGGAACAATTGAACCAAAACCTGCAACAGAAGAGGCGAGAACTTGTGAACAGAAATAGTGTTAAGTTCCAGCAAGACAACACGCGGCCGCACGTTTCTTTGGTCACCCGCAGAAAGTTGCACGCCATGGGCTGGGATGTCTTACCATTTTATTTTCCGGACATTGCGCCCTCAGACTTCCATTTGTTTCGGTCTCTGCAAAATGCTTTAAGGGGATCGGTCCTTTTTTAGGATTCGCATTTTAACCTTATGGGAGGTCTCGATGTACTTAGGTACATGTTTCTCACGATAGACTTGGCCTATCAATTGCAAACTTGGCATGTATTTTCCTAAGGATATTATACAACACCTGAACTAGAATTATCGCAATCGGTCAATTAATTAATTTTGTATTAATTAATCAAAATTGCTGTCGATTTTGCTGACGTTTTCATTAGCAATTGTATTTATTATTTTAATTGAGTACACTATTTAGTCATGATTCTAGTTCAGGTAGTTGTTGATATATACAGTAAGGTATAAAAACATTTCAAGCCATTATCTTCAGTGGTTTATGAGAAAAATGTTCCTAAATGTACAAAAACACAACTTCTCAGGGGAGGCAAAAAACGAAGAAGGCCTGTGACTAGAAGCCTCCCGCGTCATACTCCTTTTCTCCTTTTTCTGTGCTTTGCTGAACTTCAGCTTTCTGCTCGCCGTCTTCCTTTGCTTTCCCGCACCTTCTAGAACCTGTTTTTCCTTCTTCCCAGGATGACAACAGATATTCGACCGTCTCACGCTTGCTCAGATGTGGGTGGGCACGTTTAACTTCGAACATTTTTTTCGCCTAAAAATTATTTTCTGTTTATCAAGTGTCGTATACCGTTCGATTCAGCAATCTCTGTAGAAAAGAAAATTGGAAAAAAAAATTTACCTAATTTTTTTTTTTTTTTCAGGACTGGTCCCCTTAAATGGAAAATCATTCGGTGATCGCAAAGCTGTCAAGAAACACGTGAAGGACTTTTTTGCCTCCAAGCCAACCACGTTCTACAGGGATGGTATTCTAAAATTGCCCGAAAGATGGACAAAAGTCGTGGGGGAGGGGGGAATGGACAATACCTTGAGGAATAAAGGTATGCTCTTAAACTCATTGCATTGCATTTGTTTCATTTCACATAAAAAATACAAACACGCTCAGGACTTTTCAGACAACCCAATAATGTTGAAGCATTACTTTCCTACGTAGTAAATTTAATGCACTCAGCACATCTCTACTCCACTCGGTTTTTCCTTGATAATAGAAGTCTATCTTCCTGGTATACTTTCTTCGTCGTTTCTGAAACATGTTCCATCCACTGCATCAACGACGGCGATGAAAAGATCCTTATTATATAAGAAGGTGCAGAATCTCTATTGGCTAACCATGCACTCTTGAATATCGGCCGACGCAATTCCTTCTTTCGTCAAAAAATCAATCACGTGTATGTCTATACACGTACAAACAATCGTGCTTCACAATTATTATTTTCCCGCTATTGTTGATTGTCGTAACATGATAACTTGCTGAAATCCAACAGCTAATGGCTTGACCAATTTACACGCCTGGATAAACTCATTTCAACCATTACTGTCCCAACCGGCGGACGCGTTCTACAGTACGTAGCAGAGAGTCACAAAATATAAATAGGCTGCACGGTCAGTGGCCAGCGTTTCTGCCCACTGACGGAATGGGACTCTGTTCGATCCCAATAGGTCAGAAACGTTCGAATCACTAAATATCCGCCGCGCGTCCGATGGATACGTTAAGCAGTCGGACCCGGAGTACTGGACCCGCGGTTAAAAAAAAGGACGTCTAATCCTATTTTTAACTCCTTTCTCTGCTCCCTACTACTAATGTGTATTTTGACGTCATGTGACTTCAGTCGCTCCTGCGAAGCACACTAGTGGCTATATTTACTGACTTCTGTCTACCAACTTTCCTATCATGAGCCTCTAGGTTCCACCTAATGTCCTTCCGTTTCTTTACATGGCTTAAAAGCCTGCTACAGGCATAGCTAATCGATCCTAAACCTTCACTGTGGGTGTAAACACTACAAGCTAATTGTTGAGTCAGGGTTGGTAGTAATTCCTATGGGGTACCTGTAATCAGAGTCTCGTTCCCCCTCCTGACAGGGTTTTCCATTAAATGAATGGCAATGAGCAAATATGCGCGTAAGTTTGCCAGTGCGAAACCCGTGCAGTGGGGAAAGGGAAGGAATCAACCGGAAAGTATTGTTGATGAAAAGAAGGTGCGAGCTAGCATTTCAGGTTTTCGCTGTTTGCGGGCGCCGAAGTAAAGTTGTGACGAGATTAATCCTAAGAGAGACACACATTCACCCAACGTATCAGAAGACAGATACCATCACCGATTGATGGTCGATATGAACCGCCAGTTGACACGTGCTGTTCGGGACAGCAACAGATGGCTCACATTTCTTCAGTTAACGGCAGACCATCGCACAGCAAAAGGTTTCCAAACCCACAATCCAGCATATGCTCTTGCGAATGACCCGTTCATTTGCTCATGTTGGACGTCCATCATCAAGACAGTTCCACTTGCAATGGGCATGTGAGAACCATGACTGGACATTGGAAAACTGGAATGGAGTCGCTTGGTCCAACGAGTTTAGGTTCCAGATCAAACACGCAGATCGAAATATTCGACGGCACTCTAGTGAACAGCTGCAATCAAACTGCACATTTTGACGGAAAAAGGCCGGCGGATATTTCATGGTATAAGGATTGCTCTCGCAGGCATCACCGAATCCTTTCAACTTTGTTAAATACATTCTCGCCGTCAGATCCCACCAACGCAGCATTGTTTCGGACCGAGAGTTACCTTACATGCTGTCCATGTGCCCAGAAAGATAACGCCTAGTATCACAAAGCCCGCATAGTGCAGGATTCAAGCATTTCATGGGCTTCTCTGGCCTCCAAATCCTTCAGACTTGAATGCCATCGAACATTTCTGGGACGCAGTTTTACTGTGAAATGAATTAAGTGTGTACAGTATTTTTGTACAAATATATCGTTCAACTAAACATCGTTTGTAGCTAATGTCATTTCTTACCTGTTTCCTATTGGTACACTTCAAATTCCGATTGGTACTTATATTTACCATTCACCCCTGCCCACACCAACAATTAATGTCGTTTACTTTGCTCAGAATCGTCACCGTGACTTTCAAAGAGCGCACGTTTGCTTGTTCCGCAAGTGGTCTCCACTGCATATGCGTGTCAATACAGTGGAAACCACTTGCCATTTATATTCCAGGACGAAAGGGTTAAAGAGAAAAGACTGGAGCTAAAGTTTAGTTCGACGTGTGACAGTAATTACTTGACATGAGCTCTAGCTTCCGTGTATGTCTCAGTCCCATACAGAGGCCGATGGCTTTGGGAACTGGGTAGAGTGGAGCAGAAAAATTCCTTTTTCAAATTTTGATTTGTAATACCTCTAATAACTTGTCAATTGGAATAATAACAATGGAAAAAGTTAGGTTCTACAGGTCATAATTTTAAGGTACCCACGAGGATCTAAATATTAGCTCTAAGCACGGCAGTAGCTAGGTCCCAGACCCGAGGAGGGTGTTAATGGGTCATCTGGGAGGGGCTAGGTGTTCAACTAGAAACTAAGTTTTTCCAGAAGTACAGAGGTAAGTTTCTCTTTGTTTGTTCTCTCTTTTCTTGTCACGACAAAAAGGGAAAATATAAAATGTGAAAAAAGGAGGTGCAAGAAAAGAACTATCTTGAAATATATATGTAATTCACATTCTCTGAATTTACTCGATTGTTGTTGAGTTGCAGGTTTCTTATTGTTGGATAAACTATTTCAATTTTTTAGTTTACTATTCTGGTTCCTCTCCGTGGATCCGTGTAATAGCATCGAAAAATTATTGATGTCGTATTTTGACTCTTTCTACTCTCCTTTGATTTCACTTTTCCTTTCATCTTTTATCACGCATTCCTCTTCGCTGGAACCCAGAGATAGCCCATTCTTACAGTGGTAAACAGCCAAACTCCTCCACCCCCCTCAATAACCAAGAGCTTTCAGATTCATGCGAAATAAAACTTTTCTCCCACACACCCACGCTGCGGGAAATACCACTCCTATTGCCCCCAATGCTATGACTATGAATAGCAAGAAGTTGAAAGATCTCTCTCTCTCTCTCTCTCTCTCTCTCTCTCTCTCTCGCACAATGATTTTCTTTTAGCACTATTTTTTAGGCCCTAACGGATTCGCATTTAGCTACCACCCATATCTTCTCCCATCAACGTTGCTTCTTTGTAGCCATTGTAGCCAAGTAACTACATGGAATTTTCTTAACAGCAGCTTAGCATCTCATAGTCACGAAGTGATGAACAGAATTTTATCCTTCTACGCAGCTATGCATCCACCTCAGCTCTTTTGTTTTGAGGGGGGGGGGCAACGTCTATCCATATTTTAAGTTTCTTCGAAAAGGGGGGGGATTTCTGGTTGAGAATCATTGGCGCATCTATTCCTACCGATTCGTCCCGATAAGTAATTTCTTTTGAATTATCCATCATTATTCGTGCTGTATCATTTTAATTTTTCTTTTTAAAAAGTTCAATGCACGAATAAGTAAGACATTTATTCATATAATGAAATACAGGAGTAATTTTTATTAACTACCATAAATTAAAATTTAGCGAAATTACAACTACGTCCATCTTTCGGCGGGATGAGCCTCCTTCAGCCCCCTGCTAGCTACGGCTCAGGCTCTAAGACAAATTTTTAACTTTCGCGAATGAACAAAGACATCGCTCTTTCCACGTTCAGCAACGCACAGCAATCGAAAAATTGTTATTCTGCCGCCGCCGGGGAATTGAATCCCGGATCTCTCGATATCTAGCTGACCGCGTTAGCCTTACAGCTAGATATCGAGAGATCCGGGATTCAATTCCCCGGCGGCGGCCAAATAACAATTTTTCGGTTGCTGTGCGTTGCTAAACATGGAAAGAGCGATGTCTTTGTTTATTCACTGACGCCACGTATTTGGAGGATTTTCACTTTGGATCTCACCCTTTGGATTTAACTGCTATTTTAATTTATAGCCAGTGCGGTTAATGCCCACCAGATGGAAATGTCTCAGTAGCTGAGCCCATTTTCCGGATTAACAATGTTAGATGCTGACAGGAAAACACACATAGCGCCGTGGATTGTTGGCCACCGTGGTGTAAGGTTAACGCGCTCGGCTAGATATCGAGCGATCCAGAATTCAATTCCCCGGCGGCGGCAGAATAAAAAATTTCGGTTACTGTGCGTTACTGAACGTGGAAAGAGCAATGTCTTTGTTCATTCACTGACGCCACGTATTTGGAGGATTTTCACTTTGAATTTCCGCGAACTTTACAGCTGCAAGGTGATCACAAAAATTTTATAATAGTTTTGAACTCATTGGTCTGGAGAAATTTTTTACTACAAAAAAAAAGATAGGGATTTCAGAGGTAACATTCAGGTCTCCACCCGGAATTCAATTTGAACTAAAGTCTAAAGCGCAGCCAAAGAAAACGCCTGTCTTGTCAACCTTATAAATGTGACATAAACGATTCAAATACAAAACATATGAAGGATTGAATTGAGGGTGACACATAGAATCAGAGGTGTGCAACTGGCTGTTCACTTGGCATGTCTCTTATACTCCGATCTTGAGTGGAATATGTGCATGATCTTTCAAGAATGGAGTCCTACTACTATCATCGAGCATCAAATCCACTTACTTTTTGTGATATTTCGGTAAGAATTTGAACTATTCTCTCCTTTGCATCAATGTGAGCGCGTTACGAGAACAAGTACTTATTTTGATTAGCCATCTTCACTGTTTCACAATTCTTCAATAGCTAGATTCTTGATTAAAAGAGGTTCTGCGTTATGACAATTTTGCCAGGATATCAGATCAATATAGTTATCTGCGCCAAAGTTTAATAATGTTATCCTAAATTCCCTGGTACTGTACCTGTTGAAGTTGTATTTCGTACTTTTGTTTTCTTTTTGGAGTTGGTTGTCTGATGGGCGGCCTTTCATCCACAGAAGCATTGCAATCAGAATATTTCCCGAGTGATCAAAGAAACCATTCGTTGTATAACTGGATGAACTATTTCAGTAATTTCCTTGAAGTAGTGTGATAGACGAATTGTTTTCATAATATTTTCTAGGCAGTTTATGCATAATAGTTGGAGCGAATTGTAAATCCCATTGGGTCCTAGACCTTTACATCAAATTCTGCAAAACTCTAATTAGCTATCGGAATTTACAATAGAAATGTAAAGTCGTAAGATCTTGTTTGCAGAGGTCAGCCACATGGTGGGCAAAAATTTACCTGGTTTTTTGTGTATAAGAGCTATAGAGCAGTGTCCACTTATAACTGCTTTACACATACTCAACAATATTCCTGAGTTCAGACCTGGTGGAGATAGTTATCGTGCCTCCTAATACAGACTCAAAATTAACAACTGGCAATTTCTTACATTCTCTAGCATTCTCCACATTAGACCGGTGTAAGAGTTAAGTCCTGTTATGTAGTCATCTAATCTTTTCTATAAGTGGCGAATTGCAACTCGTTGTAATGTATTTGACAAATCAGCCACACTGAAGTGGGTGGCCCGAAACTGAAGGAAGGGTAATGTCCTTCAAGAAGAAGTAAAACGCCTCCTCTGTTTCTTGTGTTAATACAGTAGTATCGTCGCAGGCGACGGCTACCAAATGTTTTAAGTTCAGTGGCCTGTCATTCAAATATTATATAGTAAAATGGCATAGAACAAATCTTTGTCCGCTGAACTACTAGGAAAAACATGACCCATATATTTTGATTCTGGATCATGGATGAGAGTTCAATTACTTTTGTTTTATTTAAATAAAAAGGAACTATACACCAACTGTACTTCAATAGTATAACTATACTAGTGATCCAAAATTTCTTGGTGTAGAATAGAAATCAAAGTTTCCAAGCTTTCGCACATAAACCAGATGGCTTATTCAGGGAAGTTAGACAGCAAACTGCTGCAGAAGTTTGCTGTCTACTTGAAAAAGCCATCTGGTGGATGTGCAAAAGCTTGGAAACTTTGATTTCTATTCTACACCAAGAAATGTCGGATCGCTAGTATAGTTATACTATTTAAGTACTTTTATTTTGTCTTTTTGACCATCAAAGAACGTAGCCGCAAGTTTCTCAACTACTATTTCGTCTTGTAGATGCTGTAGTTTTGAGTTTTTTTTTCTCTTCGAGGTTTTGATCTGTCACTTGTGTCAGTCCCGCCATCTTTGTGTGTGTTCTAACGCAGCTGAAGAAATTAATGCAGGACTCCTACAGGACACCTAAGTTTTGTCACATGCTGTCTCAAGAGTTGACGAAGTGGAAGGTCAGGAGAAGTCTACATACTGTTCTCAGCCTCAGATTGTTTCGAAGAGGAAAGTTCCATAGTGACCAAAACTGTTCCGCCCCGGTGATGCAGTGGTCTAAGCGATGGCTTTGTATCAGTCGTCCGAGATGGGTCCAGGTTCGAATCCGTTGAGGCATGGATGTTATGTTTGCCTTACGGCACTGTCTCTCTCCCTTCGCTGGATCCAGTGGCCGTACATTATGGACGGGCGATTGCTTGTTTCTCACGGTGGTCGTTAAACTTCCAAACAAAAAGACCTGTGTTAGAATTGAAATTCGGGAAGATGGCACTTCTTTGGCTTTATCTCTATTCTGTTTTTGCAATTGTACAGTGATTTCTATGTCGAATCTTCCGGTACACATCTTATGAACTGTTCTATGACCAGTAAAAATGTATGCTCCATAATGAATACTTTTCTATCTGTTGCACATCTACTTTCTTTTTTCTGAAGTCTACACACTT
Organism: Macrothele yani; assembly: GCA_039090855.1. Classification (NCBI taxonomy): domain Eukaryota; kingdom Metazoa; phylum Arthropoda; class Arachnida; order Araneae; family Macrothelidae; genus Macrothele; species Macrothele yani. The sequence continues at coordinate 28,733,416 of CM077015.1, forward strand.
GCACGTCGCTACATCAAATAATGCTTCACATTCTTTGTGGGAACGAGGAAGCTTAATGAAACACCCGATAGTTTTGAACCCTTGGAGGAATTCGGAAGGTTTCAGTTTTCTCTGAGACAATTTTTCAACATTTGCACGATTCTATTTTCGCTGTCAGTTGGTATTGATGCTTTTGTCCACATATGTTTGTGTTTGAATACCACCAGAAGCAACACGGAAGGCGTAACTCAGAGATATTAGCAAAACACAATTCTCGTAGAATTACCCCCGAATTTCACTCAAAAATGGAATGTGAGAGACGTGACAAGTAAACAGCCTGTTGCACACCTATGATTTTATATATCAACCTCATTCCAATCCACGTTTCTGTGATACGTACGCATTTTAAATTTGAATCATTTTAAGTCACACAGTAAGATTGACGAAACAGGCTTTTTCTTTAGTTACCTTTTGTTTTTTGTTCAAATTGAATACTGTTTGGGCACTGAAGACGACACCTTGAAGCCGTATCATTTGACCCTACCGAAAAAATCGAGAGAGTGCCCCGGCACTCTGTGGACAATTTATCCTTTGCATATACTGCTATTGTGGGTGTGAAATAAAACGAGTTATTCAAGAGTATACATTTATTTACCTACAACACATTGCATTTATTCGCGTCACTCACGACCACATGGAGCCACAGTCTGGTACATACTAAGTGGAATTAAATCGTAACAACCAACAATAAGGTTTACTAATTCCTGATATTGAGCGATACTTAGATCGGTGGATTAATGAATCTTATTGTCGTAAAACCAATGAAAGAAGATATGTGAGTCATAAAAGTAAATATTTACTAAACTATGGCGGCGACAACACTACTTCGACTATTTGGTTTTTCAAAAACAATGTTTTTATTGTTATATATTATTCTGATTTAGACGAACGTAAGAAACAACCCTGACACCGATAAAATGTGATGTAGCTACAAAAGTCTATTTGCGCACGCGTGATGTTATAATATCAATGATATACTGTATATCAAAATACAGTTAAGTGCCGAGAATCATGGGATAGCAGTATGCAAATTTTTAATTGCCGTCATATAAAGGCTTCGACGCATGCCACGATTTTTATGAGTTGCGAGATGTAATCTCGTGAATCAGGTCGAACAACCACCAGTAGGATTCTGGCAAGCCGATGTGACTTAGCTTGAACGAGGCATGGTAGTGGGAGCTGGACGGATGGGTCACTCAATTTACGAAGTTGTGCGAACATTCAACATTCCTCGATCCACGATGTCACGTGTGTACCGAGAATATCTCATGGAAGGCATTACCACCCACCGTGGACAGCGCAGTGGCCGACCACGGGTGCTGAAAGCCCGTGACCAGCGGCGTCTAATCAGGATTGTCCATGCTAACAGACAAGCGACACTGGCTCAAATAACATTCGCATTCAACGCAGGAGGTACCAGAGACATATCCATCAGGTCAGTGAAGTGTAATTTAGCGTCCATGGGTATGGGAGCAGAAGATCCACCAGAGTGCCTTTGTCAACACAACGACATCGGACACAGTGCCTCACCTGGGCTCTTGAACACGGAAATTGGACCCTAAAAGACTGGCAACATGTGGCGTGATCCGATGACTCACGCTTTTAGTTGTTACGAGCCAATGGTAGCGTTCGCGTGTGGAGCAGACCCCTCGAGGACATGGACCCAAGCTGTCAACAAGGCACTGTGCAAGCTGGAGGTGGTTCCATACATGCGTGGAGTGTCTTTACGTGGCACGGTTTGGAACCTTTGGTCCTCCGAAACACGTCATTAACAGGTAATCGCTTTGTTGCTCTGCTGGGTGACCATTTGCAGCCCTTCATGGATTTCATATACCCCAACAACGATGAAATTTTCCAGGAGGACAATGCACCATGTCATCGGCCCAAATTGTTCAGAAATTGTTCTAGGAGCATTCTGGACAGTTTCGACGGATGGTATGGCCACCACGTTCGCCCGATATGAACCCAATAGAGCACGGATGGGACGTGGTGGAAAGGTCCATTCGCACCCAAGGCCCTGCAGCTACAAATACCAGCGAACTGTGGGCAGCTATTCATACATCCCTACAGAAGTCTTCCGGCTACTTGGGGAATCTATGCCACGTCGAGTTCTTGCACTTCGCCTGGCTAGAGGAGGTCCTACATGATACTAGGTACGTATCCCATGACTTTTGGCACTTTAGTGTATGTATCATTGATATTATATCATTACATACATTATCAAGCTGCAAGGAGAGAGACAGTGTGAGAAAGAAAAAATGGGTGTGTAATCCATACCTTTGGTACGTCCTGACAACATGGAAAAGATGTATAGCCGAATGACGAAGTGATACTTTGATACTACACTGCTGGCCACCCGAAATTCAACACCTAGAAGGAAGCATCCGATTGGCCTGAAATTCGCAGCATGCGTCGCCCGCGAGAGGACATGCACACGATTACCACTGCAGGGCATATGCAAATCATGTGCACCCGGCACGCCACCGAGAAGTTCTATAAGAAGGGTGCATAGAAGGCGGAGTGTAAGTAGTGGAAGGGTGTTGTGCTGCCGGACCTGTGCGTGCGAAGCTTCCTGATGCCTAGTCGCAGAATACGGCAATCATTCCAGTACGTTTCGGAGTTCTACAGAGGACGAATAGTGGCTAATCGCGACAGCGCTTTATCGTACCAAGACATCGGCGCCCGTGTGGGACGACATCCAGCCACAGTGAGGTGAGTATGGATTCGGTGGGTGCAGGAGGGACGGACGGACCGACGTGAGCGATTGCCGCAGCCGCGGCACACCAAAGAACGAGAGTACCGGCATCTTGTGTGGCGGGCATTGACATCTCGCACCGCCACATCACGAACGTTAGCGCAGGAATTAGGGTGTGTTGCGCAACAACCTGTGTCAGCACGTGCCGTTCGACGTCGTCTGCAGCACGGCGCCCATTGCTCCGATTACCATTGACGTTACACCACCAGCGAGTGCGGCGGCAGTGGGCATTTGAACGCCGCACCTGGACTACGGAATGGCACGAAATTGTCATCTCTGACAAATCCCGCTTCTGCGTGCAACACCACGATGGTCGGATCCGCGTGTGGCGGCACCGCGGCGAGAGACTGTATGACGCCTGCATTATGTATCTCCATACCGGTCCGTCGCCTGGCGTTATGGTTTGGGGCGCAATTGGATATGTCAGCCGCACCCCTCTGGTACGCATCGCCGGTACACTCAACAGCAACCTATACATCTCCGACGTTTTGGAGCCTGTAGTCCTCCCTTACCGGCAGGACCTGCCGGCGGCCACGTTTCAACAGGACAATGCTCTCCCGCACGTGGCACGTATCGTGCAATAATTCTTCACGGCCCACCAGGCGTTCTTGCTGCCGTTGCCCGTCTGTTTTCCCGATATGTCGCCCATCGAACACGTCTGGTCGCTGATCGGCAACCGAGTGGCCCGGCAAGCACCACCCGCGGCTACGCCTGATGAACTGTGGCAATGTGTGGAAGCAGACTGGACCGACATACCCCAAGTCCTCATCTAAAGCATCTTTCGTTCGATGCCGCGGCGTGTAGCGGCCATTATTGCCAGCCATGGGGGCCACACGAACTATTGATGTCTGCGTGTTCCGCAAGTCGCACGAGCCTGTAAGCTCAATCGTTTCATCTGTGTATCTGTTGTTATGTGTCCAGTAAATCTGGCTTTGCTATCTCGTGTCCTTCTTGGTGTTGCATTTTGGGTGGCCAGCAGTGTAGATGTAAAGAACATGTGCAAAGTGTCAACCGGGGTATGCAGAATGCAGCCCTCGCCAGAGAAGTCGTGCATTGCTAGTCCCCTCCAGTATGGAATAGTATTAGAAGAATTGCCCCTTACACGAACTTTAAAGAGACTGCCATCAGGGAAACAACCGAAATCCTTTCCAACAAACTATGACCTGGTCTCTATCGAATTACCAATGGTTTGGCATGCGTTATTAAAAGATAGAAACACATCGCGGTACAACGTATAATTGCGCGATAAAAACTCACGTAATATTTCTTGTGATGTCACCCACGTTGTTTTCAAAAAATCATCTTTGTTCCTTACGTGTTCTAATTCCCTGCATTTTATGTCTACCATTGCCTTGAAAAAGCCTCCCACTGGAGAGTGAAAACTTGGTGAATCCTTTACGCATTTTTCTTCACGAAAATAAACAGAGTAAAGCGTTTCTTGAATATAAGTTTCTAAAATGTTTGGTCAAACTTTGGGAACTCATTCTTCTTCCGATTCTGATGGAAAAAAGTTATATAAAACATAGAACCAGAAGTTCTTTTCTAAAGAGGCGAAAAATCGCGCATCGCAGCTTAACAGGCGAACGGTGGCTCATAATGATGTCGCATTAACGGAATTGGTGTAAGTGCTGGAGGGCCGATCCTATCATCTCGACATCAGCGCTCCTAGCGGCAAATTCACGAACGTAGTTCCTCTAACTCCTAAAACATACATGATAGAGCAAAAATGTCAAATGCAGAGTAAAAGACCATCTATTTTTTTGCTACGAATCGGACACAAAAGACAAGGGGGTTAACTAGCAAATTAGGCTGTACACCGAGGAGGCAAAAGCATCCAAGGGCATTTCTAAGAAGTGCAGCGTCATTGGATTGCTATACACTGAAAAGCAATTGAATTAGAGACAGCTGGCGTTATGCAAATGTGACGCTGTGGGCGGCCCTGTAAACGGAAACGACATGACGTATGCAGCGATCCGACAATATAAGGAGTGATGCGACGGGAATCAGTAAGAGTCGGACGCAGTATGGGTAAGACGAAGGATCTAAGCGCATTTGATCGTGGGCAAATTGTTGGGGCCCGAAGAATGGGCCACTCCATCTCGGAAGTCGTGCAGGCACTGGGATTTTCACGAGCCACGGGTGCACCGTGAGTACATCGAATCCGGTAAAACCATCCGTACAAGGGCCAACTGCCGTGGACAACAGCGTGTGGACGAGCGGGGTCATTGTCGTCTAGCTCGCATTGTAACAGCGGATAGACGAGCCACAGTGCAAGAAATCACTCGGCAATTTAACGGTGGTGCACAAAAACGTGTAAGCAGCCACACCATCCAGAACCATCTCTCCGCTATGGGGTACAGAAGCCATCGTCCTACGAGGGTACCGCTGCTGACCGCACATCACAGGGTGCAAAGATTAGCATGGGCGCGAGAACATCGCCACTGGACCCTAGACATGTGGAAAAATGTTGCCTGGACTGATGAGTCGAGATTCACGTTGGCACATGCGGATGGCAGGATGCGAGTACGGCGCAAACCACATGAAGCGATGGATCCTTCTTGCCAGCAGGGTACTCTTCAAGCTGGTGGGGCTGGCATTCTCGTCTGGGGACTGTTTACGTGGACTGAAATGGGACCCCTGGTACGTGTGACATTGTCCGCCACAGATCAACGTTAATTTGCTCCCGTTTGTGCGTCTTCAACATCCCACTGGGGACCTCATCCTGCATCAAGACAATGCACCGTGCGCCATCGTTCGCGAATTGTAACCGAATGGTTGGATGAACACTCCACCGACGTGACCTCGCTTCCTTGGCCAGCTATGTCACCTTACCTCAATTCCATCGAGCACATCTGGGATGCCATCGAGAGAGATGTTCGAGGCTCTGACCCCCTCCATCAAATTTTCGTGAACTGTGGGAGCTTGTTCAGGGGTCGTGGAACCGTATGGCTTCCCAACGCTTCCGGTGTCTTGTCGAGTCCATGCCGAGACGAATCGCCGCCGTCATCCGGGAGAAAGGTGGTGCTACACGTTACTAGACAGGTATCTCTATTTCAATTGCTCTTCAGTGTATAGAGATAACAGGATCCCTAAACGTGGGAGAGGATACGTGGTACACAGTAGACCCCCTCCCCGCGCTTCGTACGAGACTGCCCGGTTGTTTTCGTGAGACGCAATTTCATCTGCTCGCATGTGGTAATCGCAGGCGCGTACGAGCTGAGAGGAAGGGGGGGGAGATTCCAGTGTAACGATGTATCCTATCCTTCGTTTAAGGATCCTGTAATCTCTAGAGAGAAATCCAATGATTTTGCATTGCTTAGAAATACCCTTGGATACTTTTGTCTATGACTTTTCCCCCTTTTTTTCAAACACGTGAGAAACAACATGCTTATATCCCACATTTTTCTCTAGACTGGTATCTCTGAAGAAAGAAAGCTACAAATTGTAGTTTGATTTAAAAAAAAAAAACAAAACAGGTCTGCATTTTTCAGATTTATTTTTCATACATTAATCGGGTTTATGGAGAGAAAAAAGAAAATCGTTTTTTGGGGACACATCACCCGAGTTTTTAAGAGCAGTTGAATCTTTAAGTACCGTGTTTTTCTTCATATAATCCGTTAATTATCTGTTAAAAATTTTATAAAGTTAAGGTACGCCGATGCAAATAGTATGCCGCTTTAAAAAAGTAATGCTTTGGCGGTATACTTCGATTTTTAAAAATCCGAGTCGTAATTTTCGGGAGGGGTCGTACATTTGGAAAATTACAAGAAATGCGTTAATTACAGGAAAACGTAACGCAATACGAAGATGAAAGTCCGCAAGCAGTTGGAGAGAAGTTTTTGTTTTTTATTTACGAGCATTTTAAAAGAAAATACGATGCAAAGAAAGCGATATTATTTGCTCTCGTGGACGATCGCGTGCTGTGGGAAACTCAGCGTCACAGACGTTCGTGGGTGTCGCAGGTCTAACTACTGTAACGCACACACTACGGAATCTAACTTTGGAACTGTCCAGTGTTTAACTGTCAAACTGAAGTAAAGCTGAAAAATTCAATTTTTGCTTTTTATTGACTTGAAAGTAACAGAAAAGTAGTAAAACAAGTTAATAAAATCATGTAATGCATTGATTACGATACGCTTTCCAAAATACCAGAAATCATTACTCAAGTTATGAGGATAATGGCTGTGAAATAAATCTCGCTCCTGTACCTTGACCTTTGACCCCATTTCGATTATATTAAACAGAATTGGTTCGGTATACCTCCGCGAAACAACATACTAAAGTTTTGTTGCAATAGAAGCACTTTTAGTCAAGTTATGAGGATAATGGCTGTTGAATAAATCTCGCTCTTGTGCCCTGACCTTTCACTGCCTTTCGATGATATTCAACAGAACCGGTTCAGTGTACTTCCGGAACATGATAAAGTTTTGTCGCAATCGAAGCAGTTTTACGTAAGCTATGATGCATAACGGCAATGGAATGGATCCCGCTCCTATGTTCTGACTTTGACCCCATTTCGCCCATTTTCAATAGGGTTCGTCCCTAGGTGGTCCCCTACCACATGCTAAAATTTCATCGAAATCGAACCATTTTTACGCAAGTTATGAGGCATAAGGGCAATGGGATGGGTCTCGCTCCTATGTCCTGACCTTTGACCCCATTTTGTCCATTTTCAACAGGGTTCATCCCCAGGTAGTCCCCTACCACATACTTAAATTTCATCGAAATCGAACTATTTTTACGCGAGTTATCGTGCGGACGCATAGACGGGCGGGCGGACAAAGATGGAGCATATACGCTTCTTCAACCTACGGTTGGAAAGCGTAAAAAAGATAAAGACGGCTTTGTTTCTTAATATTTCTTTGGACATCTGGGTCATCCCGTATATTGAGAATTTCTTGTATAAAATAACGGTTCGGGATCAACATCGCGGGTACGGATTATACGGTGACTTTTTTCCTGAATTTCACGGCCTACGGATTATGCGCCACCGCGATTCTTTTTCCCCTGAATTTTACGGTTTGCGGAATATTCAAAGAAAAATGTAGTAACCAGATTTCTCTATCTGCACTTTTTTTTTGTTGTTGTTGAGGATTTAACGACCACCGTGAGCAACTCAATGGGCTATAAGCAGTCGCCCGCCCCTAATTTAGGGTCACTGGTTCCAGGGCAGGGAGAGGGTCAGTGCCGTAAGACAAACACAACATCCATGCCTCAACGGGATTCGAACCCGGACCCCTTACCGGACGAATGATCATAAGCCAACGCTTAGACCACTGCGCCCCCGATCTGCATTTAAAGAATATCTCTTAGAAAGTAACGTGAATAAAACTACACAAAGTAACTTTCTTGAAAATATGTTGAAAACAAATTTCACCTCCCCGGTGACGCAGTGGTCTAAGAGTTGGATTCTGCCCTGTCTTCCGAGACGTGACTGGGTTCAAATCCCTGTGAGTCATGGATGTTGTATGTCTCACGGCACTGGTTCTCTCCCTTTCCTGGAGCCAATGGCCCTAAATTAGGGGCGGGCGACTGCTTATAGCCCGTCGAGTTGCTCAGGGTGGTCGTTCAACTTCCAATTAAAAAAAATCACGTTTTAATCATAAATGCACCTTTTTGTCTTGCGTCGTTTCTCCCGACGAAGCAATGTATCAATACATTTCTTCTATTGATCGCTCACAGTATTATTACAAGTCCTTAATTACAAAAACTTTGTTGTATTTCGTGCAAAAAACAAAACTCTAGCGCAATGGTGGATTTACTCAACTACAGATCGATAACATTTTTTCATGTCAATATGCATTTAACGAACACATACATATTGGAAAACAGCGTGACCTTCGAATGACCGAAGTTGCAATAAACGTGGATGGCTTGCATGTCTTGTGTTTACCGTGTAGAATTCGATAATGGGTTTCTGTTGTCCAACATTATGAGTACTGAACGCAATGTAAGTTTGGGTAGGGGAATAAGATTAACTTGTTTGTATGGGTTCTGTCGGTTTACATGGTACCAAAAAACAGTTCGCTCGAGCTTTCTAAAACGAAAACGCTGAAGCTATGTATGTAAAATGCAGAGAGTGATCATTTTTTTTTAAGTTCCGACGAACATGCAGAAACATAATTTGCGTACACGCATCAACTGTCTCTGTTGGAAAAGTCTTTTTAATCACGCAGACAAATTAAAAACTGAAGGGTTTGTATTATCAGAAAAGTGCGTGATCAAGTGGATGAACAAAAAAATGGAGTCACAATTAGAAAGGAAAATAAAGTAAGCTAGTCTGATGACTATACCTGCACCGTCTAGATTCAGACTCCGCAGGGATATGTTGAACTCTCTCAAGGTTAGTCAATTGACGGCGCTGCGCTAGCAAGTCCGTTGGCCACCGGGAACCACAGTCTTTCACTCTTACAGGATCGGTCTTTTGACCTGTGGGGGTCTGCCGCCCCCCACGGCACCGCTACCACACACCCTTCGGCCATAGCCCATGTGTCCGACGTGCTAATGGGCGGGGGCTAGCAATTTTAATTTTTCACATCACTGGCTGGGAGACCAGTTCGCTAACGCGAGTTTTTGGGACATACGTCCTTTAATGATATCTAATAAAAAAAAACAGGTACATGCACATTTATCAAACTGAGGGTATCATGCAACCCATCTTACACAGTTCAAGAACATTAAAATCACAATGCACAGAAATAATTATTTACATGGTCCGCAGTACTAGGGCCTGTACTGCGGTGATCGCTCCGGGCCAGAGTCATCAGAAACACCTCTGTCGTAGACCAACTAATACCGTATTCAAGAGCCACAGGCAATCAACCATAGTTGACGAGGTTTTTAACCTTCTCAAGTTCACGTTGTAGACTGGTACAGGTCTTACTGAAGCTGGAGTGGGCGACTTCCAGCTTCAGACGGAACTTGGCGTTCGCAGCCGAGCAATTGCTGCACTTAGGTGTGGCTGCACACTTGTGGTGCAGGTGCCCAACTTCACCGCATTTGCCACACCTATCTTCAGACTCAGTGCAGTTGGCTCCGGAAGTGGCCGAAACCATTGCAGCGGAAGCACCTGACTTCACGCAAAAATTCTTTGGGGTGGATGACTGACCAACCCAGGTGGTCTTTTCCGCTTTGTTAAGAGCTTGAATGCCTGGAGCTCCACATCTACTATCCAGTAGACCCGGCCTCCCTTAGCCTTAATGTAAAAACGGGCTGTGAATCCGTTTTCGAGGTCCTGCTCGCGAACCCCTTCCTCGAACTCCTTTTGTGAGTATACGATCAACCGGGGGAGTCTCTTCTGTTTGGTTTTGGCGAGTGTGCAATCCCTGGTCAGGGGATTGCTCCTCAACTCCTCGGCGAGGCGGCTGAGTTCCTCTGGGCGGGAACACTCCACCGCCACCCCACCCTTCCTAATGTTCCGGACTCTTTTGACCCCAAGCTGCAGCTTTGCAGGGTTGAGTGCAGCTTGCAGGGTCTTTTTCACGTCATCAGAGGACGTGCTCTCGATAGTGGGATAGACCAGAAGAACGTGTCTCCTGTCCCCCTTGTTCTGCTTATGTGGGGCAGGCGAAGGCCCTTTTGCCCCCTCTTAGCCGCATCGGCATAGGAAGTTTTTCCAGCGGTGGCGTGCTGCCTCACGCACATCGCTTCTTCCAAACGACAGCCCATGAATTCAAGTTCGCTGGCTTGTTTATAGCAAGCCAAGCGGACCTCACGGAAGGTCGCTTTGATCCTTTCCCTTTTTTTGGAGGTGACCCAGGAGCCATCAATTATGGAATCCAGGAATTGATCAGAGTATTGAATGCGAATGGAGTAGACACATGGTCTACCTGAACTTTGGCCTCAAAAAAGTTACTACAAACCTAGTAAATCGCTCGTCGGTCGTGTCGAAAATAAAGTAAAATGAAATTTATTAATTGAAGACAGAGTTAGTGCAAAAATCACTAAAAATAATAGTATTACTAAGAATGCAAAATAAATAAATCCATTGAAATAATGATGAAGTTCATATTATTAAATAATAGTACACACAACAATGTTTCTGTATCCTGCGAGGATCTCCGAATGTTGTGAATTTTTGTGTATCATGTGTCAGAACGGAAAATTGGGATTGCTTTTTTAAAATCTGATAAATCCTAAGGTAAAAAATAAGTGGTGCGAATTCACGGAAAATTCCTAAAAATAACGTTCAGCAAAATTGCCGGTAGGTGTCGGTTTTTTAACGAAAAAAATTCAGTTTCTAAAAGTACCCGTTTCTTTTAACTTCCGTATTTCGACAGTTCGATTATTTCAGAAAAGTCCGTTTCGGGTTTTTTGCGTATTTATACAGAAGTTTCGCAAAATCGAAATTTTTCAGCCCGTTCAATTTGGTGGACTCGATCCAAGGACGTCTGAGTTGGCTCAACAGAAGCTGCGCCTGTTACAGTTGAGCCAGAAAGCCCCATCTGGTATTATCCATGGCGCATAGTACAGCCCACTATCAGTGGGGTATGTCTCACGTTGACAGGTTTTCAGATCAATGTGAGCCAAGATAATGCCCACAGATGAAAGCCGCTTTAATATTTAGTCTGACTTCAAGCGGCAGTTGATCTGGAAGGAACGTAGGTCTGCGAAAGATGCCATGAACATCGTTGAGTGGCAGAGAATTTGACCAAGACAAATTGTAATGGCCAAACGACTGGGTCAGAGCATTTCCGAGACGTCAATGCTTCCGGGGTGCTTGCGCTAAGCCGTGGTTAGTGCCTTCATAATGTGGTTCGAGGAGGTAAAACCCATGAACTACCGGTGAGATGTGGGCCGACCACGGCTCATTGGTGTTAGAGTTGAGCGAAGGCTATCCCGTATGGTACGAGCCAACAGAAACTATACTGTGGCGCATCTCGCCCTGTTATATGAATGCTGGTGACGGGAGTAATGTGCCACAATACACACTACAGCTAACTCTGATAAAAATTGGGATGTGTAGAAGTAAGCCGCTCCAAGTGCCCTCGATTTCCCGTCGAAAACGCCTGCAATGGACACGCGAGCATCATTCCTGAACCCTGAACGATTTGAAGAAAGTCGGCTGATCCGATGAATCTCGCTTCCTGTTGCAACATGCAGACAGTCGGGTACGAGTGCGTCGTTTAGCTGGGGAAGTATTAGCAGCAGGATGCACCGTGAGACTAAAACAAACTTTGGAAGGAAATGTAATGCTTTGGGCAATGTTCTGCTGGGAAACACTGGGTCCAGTCACCCATGTGCAGAAAACTAAGGTCCACCAGACCTACAGAAAACATCATTGCAGACCAGATACACCCTTTCATGAGAACGATATTCCCCTCTAGTAGTGCCTTCTTTCAGAAGTATAATGCGCCATGCCACACTTCCTGGATTGCCCAAGAATGGTTTGCAGAACATGAGAAAGACTTCCGGATATCGCCCTGCCCTCCACATTCCCCAGACATCGATCCAAACGAGCATCTGTGGTTTGTGTTGCAACAGCAAATCCGATCTGCGTCGGCTCAACCACGTAACTTACAAGAGTTCAAGAATCTACTGGTAACGTTTTGGTACGAGATACCACACTTCTAGAAAATCTTGTAGCGTCAGTGCCTTGCCCGATAAGAGCTGTTTGGACCGCACGTGGATAATCAACAACATGTTAGGCAGATGGTCAAAGTTTTGGCATTTCGGTGTAGTTTTATATGTATATCGTTAGGAAAAGATAGTATCAACTCGTACACTTGCCGTTTCGGTAATCACGAATAAGCTTCGATCATCGGGATATTTGCTGCGCTCTTCGGATCGGATTTGTTAACTTGCTGTACTTCCTTCAGCTTCGCATGTGTGGTGTTTCAGGAACAACCAGTTGTTCAAAAGCCCTATTCAGCTGTTTTTATTATTTTCTTTTCGTTCTGCTTTCAGTTGTCTTTGCAATCCTTTTTTGCGCACACTTTTCCCTATTTTTCATAGTTTGTTTTCGGTTTTCCGTTGCGTACTCCAAAATCATGAATCAAAGGGTACTTCGTTTTATCAGTCTCGAAATGATTTCAGTCGTCACTACGAAACGGGTGGAATCTCCCAAACGGCTGAACTTTCAGAACTGTGATTTCAAAAATATTCATTGAATAGGCTGCACTGTTTTCGAGCTGGATTTGTCGTTTATGTCGATTCTTTTGACTAAGCCTAATTTCTCAAATAGCTTTACTGCCACGGTTCTGGTTTCAAGCATATAGCACATGCACTTGCTAACTAGACTTCACTGTTGCTTTTGTACATACACTCATGGTTAAAAAAAATAGTTGCACCCAGAAGGAAGCAACCGACAGGAATGGAATTTGGTGAGTAGGACATGCAAATGATTCAAGTAACACGCTCGGCCGTGCATATGACGCCAGCAGGAAGGGGTCGTAGCGCTGTGCCTGACCGGCGATATAAGGTCGTCCCGTTGCGCGTGCTTGCCATTCTGACTCGTACTGTTATGTTAGTCGCATCCTTTGCGAGTGAAGTATGCCTCGGAGAAAGGTTCGGAAGCAATTCGAGCAGTTGGAGTTCGAGAGAGGCCGCATCGTCGGGCTTCGGGAAGCGGGATGGTTTTATCGCCGTACCGGTCGTGTAGATATCACCATAGCACGCCGTTGGCGGCAGTGGATAGAACAATGCACGCAGTAGCGACAAGAAGGGTCTGGTGGACAGAGAGAGAGGGAACCAACGGGTTGTTCGACATGCGTGAAGTGACCCAACAGCCGCGATTGCGGATATTCAGCCAGCAGTGGTGCCCTCCATGCATCGTCCGATTAGTGGAAGAACCATTGGCAGACGGCTGCACGACGTAGGACTATACGCACGCAGACCGTTACGACGACTGCCCTTAACAACATCTCATCGTCGCAAAGGACTGCAATGGTGTCGTGCCAGACTGTCAAAAAGAGCCACTCAGAATGGCAGCGGGTGATCCTCAGTGACGAGTGCCGCTTTTGTCTTGGAGGAGACAAGAAACGTGTCCGTGTGTGGAGGCACCGTGGTCAGCGCCAAAATGAACGGTTTGTTGTCGAGCGTCACACGTCCAGAAGGCCTGCTTTCATTATGTGGAATGAGATTGCCTACGATGCCAGAACACCTTTGGTGTTCATTACAGGCACTTTGACAGCCCAACGTTACGTTAATGAGGCCTTTCAACCAGTGGCCCTACCTTTTCTGGACGCTCACTCCGGTGCGATTTTACAACAGGACAACGCTCGTCCACATACTGCTGCTGTCTCGAGAGCTTGGCTTCAAGGCACTGTCACTCTGCCCGCATCGCCAGACCTATCGCCGATTGAAAATGTGTGGGCTGCTATTGGATGCGCTATGCACACTTCATCCCTACCACACAATCTGCAGGAACTGCGTGAGAAGATTCAAGCTGTAATGGATGGCTTCTCACAGGACACTAATAGGAACCTGTACAACTCCATGCCGAGATGTCGGGCATGCTGTGTGAGCAAACATGGCGGCCCGACGAGATACTGAGAAACACTACTTATTGGCGTGTAGTTCCATAATTATTGCCCATGTCAGTCTCAATGTTTAATCATTTATTGTTCCTGGTAACCTTTACCTTCCACCCGAATAGCGTTGCAATCCGACACGTCCTTCTGGGTGGAACTATTTTTTGGACCTAGATTGTATTTAAAAATGGCACGTTTTGAAATGGGTGGACGGCAGCGTGGGCAAGACAAATTTCAGGGTGGACTCAAGCCCCCCCTCCCGCACCTCCACGTCGACGTCCCTGGCTGTATAAAATGTTTTTCCGTGCTGCGAATTATGCTAAAATATTAGTCCTTTCTTGTGTTTTTTTAATGGATTTATAATAACAGTTTTGAACTTCTTAAGATTCTGGAGAGCCTTCCATCACCAACAAAAATTATGTGCGCTACCGTGGCGTGTGCGAAACCATCGCACGAAATGTAAAGGTACGTTATTCATTTTCCCCAAACACGTGTCTTCATGCTGCTTTTATAAATAGAATGACGGCGATGGTATAAGGTATGAAATAATTAGAGTGGAAAGGATGCCTGTTACGTCATATAAAACAGACGGTCAGTCAACTATTGGATTTGAAAGATGCAATTAGCATACCTGTCCTCGGAATACTTGGCGGCCTTGTATCCGGGCGTTGCGCGGTGGTCAGGCGTGGGACAAAGACCGAGTGTTTGTCTGTTTGACGAGCAGCTAAATACACGAGGATCTTAACATCCCGTGCCTGGCTAACGGCCGGCTGCCGGTCACTCGGGCGTGGATGGCGTAACCTTCCTAACCTTGAAATTCTTTTTTGAAGACATCCATCCTCTGCTGCGTCGACTGCCAGCAGCCATGCAGTGGCAGACTTTTTATACATTCTTCGCACAACATTTTACATTTTTTTTTCTACCCTTTTCTTAGCCTAAGAACCATATCCCTTTTTAAGCACATTCATCCGCCTTCAGATGACGTATGCTCATTTCTTTCAAGTTATCCTTCTGAATGTTTTTCAGAGGTTTCTCTGTTTTATAAGCGATTGAAATTCAAATTTTAAAATAAACGCTCTCTTATTTTTGATGAACATCGGAAGAAAGTAAAGTAGCGCCCCCTTCCTATCCGCTCGGGATACGTTCCAAAATCCCCAATGGATGCCTGAAACCTCGGATAGTACCGAACCAGGGCCTATTTAAGCAGCGGGGCCCAGAACATCAGATTTAGGGGGCGCCAAGCTGGAGGAATGTTTTTTTTTTCATAAATATTTTAGCACCACCACCCAAGAAAATTGTTGCTTATATAATTTTACAAAATTTATTAATTTTTAAAACTTACATTATTTGTAGTCGTCACTCCATACGCGTGGTCGGAGAGCGTTAACTGGGTAAGAGCGTCGATTGCCAGCTGTATTGAGGTTAGTCAAAATGCTACAATAATTAATTGTTGTATGGGGGCAGTCTGACATTGAAACTTGTTATTTGTAGGTTTGGAGGGGAGGGAGAGAGAGCTCGAAGGGTGTCCCTCTTGCCTTGACGTCTAATGTTATTGTTGATTATAGTAATACATGGAAGCAATTACGACTAGAATTACCGTTTAGGTAGGGCGCGTTCTTCCCTTCTAAAACTAATTCAGCTGGCCTGAGCCTCATGTACTGTTTATATTTCTAAGTTTAATAAAGCTGTTCAGCCTGTTTTTCACAAATTCGACCATACACGAACACAATGAATGCTATATCAGTGGCGGCGAAACCGCCCGGGCCCGGTTAATAATTTCAGCCAAGATATTTATTTTTTATTTTTTTTTGTTTGTTTGTTTGGTGCCTACCCCGCAGGACGCACACGACATAAAGGCAGATAGCAGCAAAAACGAACGTCTGCGTAGCTCAGTTGGTAGAGCGACTTGTTCCGGAATAAGTGGACTCGGGTTCGATCCCCGGCGTGGACCAAAAATGACGGAGAAATTTACTTCGTTATAGATATAATAAATAGGTTATTATGGATTATGGCGAATAACCTATTTACTGTATGATACCCCAATCGAAAATGTTTATATTGCACACACACACTAGCCAAAGCAAATCAACGTAAACAGAGGAAAAACTGATTTGGAAAAACCCAAGCCAGAAACCGCAGGAGAAGAAGGAACCATTATAGAAATATGGCAGCTGTTATCAAAAATGTCATCAGGGGCTAGGCACCGATAACACCTCTCATACCTCTATATAAACCAAAAAGTGTGGGATTCTGCGTCATCCAGTTTGCAAGAAAATAATGACTAGGTAGAAAAAATGCGAAAACCCTCCCAATTATGAATTCGCCCTCCCACTGCATTACAACCCAAGAACTACAAGAAAAATCTCCTAAAAATTAAGGAAGTCAAAAATAAATTAAGGTAATAAAAATAAAAAAAACCCCAATAACTCATGAAAAATGAAAATCCCGATAGCAAACTGGTTGACCACCCAGTTTGCTATCGCTTTTGGGCTATCTTGCGCTTTGGGGCTATTATTAAATAAAATAACGGCTACTTGAACACACGCACTGCGATAATGCGACAGTCGATCTGACAACCGAGACGGCTACTAAGTGACAAACGGGTGTGTAGCGTATACATACAGCGCGGATACGCTGGACAAAGGGTTGATTCACGTCCCGGAAGGGACAGCGCGAGATTTCACCACACTGCTCAAAACGACGAACTGTCGTTTAGCCGTATGTCGTCAGCAGCTCATTGATACCAGAAAGAAGCTGAGACTGTCGCGCATTGTTCACAGCGACAGCAGGGCAACAGTACGACCAATCACCCACAGCTACAACAGTGGTGATCAGGGCAATGTGTCACAGCACACAGTTCATCGCAATGTTCTGCGCATGGGCCTGCGTAGCCGAAGATCCAGCAGGTTCCCCAGGCTCACTGCAGGTCATCGCCAACAACGTATGAAATGGGCCCAAGATCATCGAAATGGGACCGTGGATGATTGGAAGAAAGTCTCCTGGTCTGACAAATCAAGATTCCTGGTGCATCACGTAAATGGCAGAGCGCGGATACTTCGATTACCAACGGAGGCTATGGCACCTGGATGCACTGTTGAGCGGAAACAGGCCGGCGGCGGCGGTGTTATGCTGTGGGCGATGTGTTCTTGGGACACTTTAGGCCCCATTATCTCAATAGCACAATCCCTGACAGCTGTCAGGTATCTGAACATCGTTGTGGACTAAGTTCACCCATTCATGGCAATTGTGTTCCCTGCTGGTGATGGCTATTACCAACAGGATAATGCGCCATGCCACACTGCCAGAATCGTCAAGGAGTGGTTCGAGGAACATGCTGGTGATTTTCTGTTAATGCCGCGGCCTCCAAATTTACCTGACATTAACCCAGTCGAACATTTGTGGTTCGACTAGGAAAAGCTGGTTCGCGCTAAATCACCACCACCCTGAAATGTACAGGAAATGGAGGAGCTGTTGTTGACATTATTTTACCAGATACCCCAGAATACGTATAGCCACCTCATCGAATCGATGCCTTGCCGAGTGGCCGCTGTTTTGTAGACTAAAGGGGGTCCTACAGCTTATTAGAGTTAAAGGCGTCAGAGAGTCGCCGGACGTGTACAAATGTGAAACAAATGCATCCTTTTCAGTGTCAGTAATCCTGTGTTATTAATATGTCTGTGTACATCACTACTGCTATACTCGGAAAGGTAGTTTGCGCGAAACAAGGTTTCTTGAGCGCGCTCACGTGTGTGTTAAGTCCGTGAACTATGTTTCACGAGTAGCGTCAAATCAGGATGTTAGGCAGAGTGCGTCTGCCCCAGCAGCAATATACCAACGATTTATATTGGCGTGGGACGTGGAGAAAGACACACACACATAGAGGGAGACCGAGGGTAAGAGAATCAGCCGGACAACAAATTCAGGATCAGGAAGCGAGTCTAGGTGTGTCGGTTCCGAAGTATCTCTGAGCTGGGTAGTGTGTGATTGTAGCTCGACCAGTTGATTGCCCGGTAACGGCCCGGCAAAGTGTTCGTATGCCAAGATAGGCATAAAAAGTCTGATTGTTTTAGAGAGATAAAGACAAACTGAAAATCGAAGTCTTGGAATCACGTTGGTGATCAGAGTTATGAAGCGGAATATCTACCTAAAAATCGCGGAAGTTAGGCATTCTTATGACAAGGACAAACAAAATTTCCAGAATCCTTGTTCACTTCCAGTAGTCCGACATAGCGGGCGGAAGGTATCAACTGATTTCAAGGGTGTAACAAGGATAGGGTTTTTTGGGTTAAACCCCCTTTGTGTAAACAAATACAGCGTGATTCGTTCGGGTAGGGATAATTTAAAAATGTTGTGGTATTGCTTATAACAGATGTGATAAGTCAATATTTGGCAGAAATTACCTTTATGGATGGAAGTTTGTCTAGGCCTCTACATGACCCCCTTTGCGGACTCGGAAGAGTTCATACCGGGTGCTCAATTCTTGCCACGTGTTTTCTAACATCTGCGGAGTGATTCGTGTGAACGCTGCAGTAGCTCTAGTCCTTTTTTCTTCTCTAAGGACACTGTACGATCAGGACCTTACCCGGACATGCTACAGATCTTCTTGGTACCACAACTGGATGACGATGTCATTTTGCAGCAATACGGGGCCCCACCCCACTGGGCAGTGGAAATCAGGAACTTCCTCCAACATATTCAATGACAACTGGTGTGGTCGCGATGGCCCATTCCTTGGTCTGTGACACCCCTCCCCCGCCCGATTTCTTCGTGTGGGGGTTTGTAAAGAACATCGTCTACGCATAACGACTTCAAAGCCTGGATGACTTGAAGGCGAGAATTTCTGCAGCGTTTGCACAAATCACTCCGTAGATGTCAGAAAACACGTGGCAAAAATTGAGCACCCGGTATGAATTCTGCCGAGTCCGCAAAGGGAATCGTGTATAAGCCTAGACAAACGCCCATCCATAAAGATAATTTCTGCCAAATATTGACTTATTATATCTGTTACAAGCCATACCCCAGCATTTTTAAATTGTCCCTAACTATCCCTGCGTAATACGAAGATATTCATGAGGTGAATTGGCGTGTCGATCATTTTATCATTTGCCTTAACTTCTTACATTGGTTGCCTAGAATTACTTTAGTGCATATCTATTTCCTAAATAAATCTCCACTTTCGTGTCAGTTGCGATTCTACGTAATTTATTATTCTTTTGCACTGGCCATTCGGACGCCTCGAAGTACGCTGCTTCTCCAATTCTCCTCTTGTGACTTCCGTCCCTCCCTCCAAACGAGTGAGTGAGTGAGTGAGTGAGTGAGCGAGAGAGAGAGAGAGAGAGAGAGAGAGAGAGAGAGAGAGAGAAATCACTCCTTTCTCCACGACCCTTCGCTAATTTTTCCCGCGTTCCTCTGACGCCTCCAAGAGCAATCAAGTCATTATGCCATCTGTATGCGCTAATCTATTACAATGCACTAATCGCTGCGCATGGCAATATAACGATTTCACACTAAGCTTGATTTCCATGCGAAACGCTGCTTTACAACACCTACTAATGACCGCTGCCGACCAGACAGATTACACTTTGAAGTCGAAAACTCCCATGCTGACTGACAAAAGGTAGGTCTATTGCTGAATGCCCCCATGCCTTTGAAATGTATTAATTCTAAAATCTTGTAAAACCCCTAACATATATCCTCCTTGCGAAAACAGGCATGGATGTTGTGTTTGTCTTACGGCACTGGCTCTCTCCCTTCCCTGGAACCAGTGACCCTAAATTAGGGACGGGCGACTACTTATAGCCCATTGAGTTGCTCACGGTGGTCGTTAAACCTCCAATCCAAAAAAAAAAAAAAAAAAACGACACGAATGAAATCCGTGACATTTTTTGAAACCTCACTCTTGCTACCCATCAAAATCTAAGAATAACCCCAAAACAACCAGTAATAATATATATACAAATTCTGATAGATTTTCATTACATTGTGCAAACTTACCTTCGCAGGCTTACATAAAAAATGTTCTTTTTAATGTTTCCATTTCACTCTATTTCGACATAGTTGAGGCATTTCATACATATTTCATTAAAGACAATTGATTAAAATATTAGTTGAACATATGCACAGTAAGTCTGACAAATCATTCTCGGTAAGAAGATTGGTGTACTCGCAATTGATGGAGTCCGGAATAATCACCCAGCGTTAAACATATGTAAATTTATTTTCTCGTTGCACTTAAAACAAAAATGAAATTACACACTTCAAATAAAATTCTCACACGCTACCTATATTACGTGGAGATGAATTAATTCTATAATCTTGTAAAAGCCTCCGTAACACATTTATGTAAGCTTCATTTTGGTAAACACAAATTGCTTTTACTTTGATTTAAACTCTTAAATTAAGGCAACACATTCAAAAAATTAAAAGCATTAAGAAGTTAAATGTTCAGAGAGGAGGGAGATATCAAACTTGGTGCCTAGGATGACCAATATTATATATATATATATATATATACGGGAGTCACAGTGAAAAAAGAACACCAAGAAGGAATTGGCGGACGATCATGAAATTTACATATGTTAGTGGGGTCGGGTTTACGTAGGTTTGATGTTAATTTCGGGACCAACCGGTGAGCGCTTACGCCACAGCACGGCATAATATGCAAATTATCGTCGGTGGTATTTAAGGAGTACGGCAAAGTGAATGTAATCAGTCGTCGGCGTACGGACACGTGCGAAGACCCTGAAGAAGTTGCAATGCCTGGACATCGAAGACGTGTACGATTTCAGCAGTTATCGGACTTTGAGCGAGGTCGTCTAGTCGGACTCCGCGAGGCCGGGTGGTCGTATCGTCGTATTGCGGCGCGAATTGGACGGAAAGTATCGGTGGTGGTACGATGAGGGCGTAGATGGTCCGAGGAACATTCCCATACGAGAAGACGTGGAACCGGGAGTCACAGACGGACTGATGAGCGGACCGATAGACGCATAAGAAGAGCGGCGTTGTCAAGCAGAGCATCCACTGCGACGCAAATCCGAGCTGCCGTTGCACCTGAGGTGACTGTGCGAACAATCCGCAACCGTCTACTGGATGCAGGACTACGTGCAGGTGTGCCTCTGCCCTGTGTAGCTCTGACTCCAGCCGACCGTCAGGAACGGCTGCAGTGGTGTCGCCAACGTCTGCACTGGAGAACGCAATGGCGATCTGTCGTGTTCAGCGATGAAAGCAGATTCTGCTTGGGAGCCTCCGATGGCCGTGTGCGTGTTCGCAGACGCACAGGGGAGCGGCTCCACCCTTCTTGCATCCGCCAGCGACACACAGGGCCTACACCTGGTCTCCTGGTGTGGGGAGCGATCAGCTATCACTTCCGTACACAACTAGTGTTTGTACCGGGTACGTTAAACAGCACTTCCTACATCAACAACATCATTCAGCCCGTTGTTGTACCATTTGTAAGGTCGGTCCATCGTGGTGTTTTACAGCAAGATAACGCACGCCCGCACACGGCACGTGCAACGCAACATGCACTTCAGGGTGTGAGACAACTTCCATGGCCTGCACGTTCACCGGATTTGTCCCCCTTTGAGCACGTGTGGGATTTTATGGGACAACGACTTATCCGGTCGCCACGGCCAGCCACGACCATCCCCGATTTACGCGTCCATATTGAGGATGCTTGGAACTCAATACCCCAAACTTACATCCAACATCTGTAAGACAGACTCCATGTCAGAATTGCACAGTGTGACGCAGTTCATGGCGGTTCAACCTCGTACTAACCATGTTACATGGAAATGTTATTTTTCAGTTTACCAGAAAATACAGCTGTATTTTGCCATAATGTTTTGATCACGTTATCCTCTGTATTCCGTTATTATGCTGTATAAATTTCGTTGGTATCAGACGTCTCCTTCTTGGTGTTCTTTTTTCACTTTCCGCCAGTGTATATATATATATTCTGTGGTGGTATCAGTTATTTTTTCCCGAAAGCCCCGTTAGGAAGAAAGCAGTTGACGTCATTAAAATTGTTTTATTCCAGATAAAACTTTCGTTATGAATAAAACAGTTTCGGTAAACATTTGATTTACATTTGTGTGTGTGTGTGTTATATTGTTTCGTTTTACTTAATGCGTCTTAGCTTAAATGTCTCATCAAACAAGCAACTTTGTTTCATATTTCTTGACTAACGTTTTCCGTCATTTCAGCTAGACATTTTTTTTATTTCATTTAAAACTTAAGTGGCAACGCTCTTGTGTTCCGTAGTCACGTGTTGGTGGTTAATGCGTTGGATACAATTACCAGAGTAATACACCAGGCGGGATTTTATGATCTGGCTTACTCTGATGCATTAATTTTTCCTCCTGCTAGGAGAGTTCTGAAGGGCTGTTGAAAAAATAACAACGTTTGAAGCAGCATTACAATTTGGAGCCCGCTAGACATCATAAACATGCAATTCAGAATTTATTGTTCTCGCCTTCCAGCAGTTCAAGCGTAGTTCAAAGCATTTTTAACAACATGTCCGGATCAAGCACCTCATCCGGAGCTCTTATTTTCTTGATCCCGTCATCAACTGAAATGACCCCCATCTCAAAGGGCAGTCTAAGACGTCGGGGGTGAGGCGGAAAAGGGCGTTGGCTGCCATCAAGATCCGTGATCGCCGCATACCTCACGAAAAGTGTGATACATTCACGGTTTCCACGGCGCACGGCAATATTGCCGTAAGAAAAACAAAAAGGAAACTTAACTGTGAGAAGAGGAAAGCAGCTTTGACCATGAAGAACGTCACTGTCTGATGGTGGTACCGTCATATGAACGCGTATTGCGTGATGTTTTTTCTTAGACCTCCCAACTGAAGGCCTTCGCTTCGGAAAAAGTTTCGATCCCCGAGCCGAAGAAGCTGCCCAAACCAGATTGGTAGCGCAACAGAAAGCGCTCTAGCTCAAGTTATCTCAAATACATTGTGAAAAAAATTATGAAATTCATGAGCCATTTCCGTGATTCCTTTCGTAAATTAACGAACCATATTTCTGATACAATCTTTTTCACGAAATGAAGGGAGAAACCTGAATGTCACGAATTTTTCGTATCCCAGGAAAATTCTAAATATCCAAAAACCTTTCGGCAATTCCTTTCATATATACAAAGGCCGTTCCATAAAAACAGAGTATTTTTTTTCAGTTGGCAACAGTGCGAAGCGGAAAAATAACTACGCAGACGACTAACTGAATTAACAAAGTATCTATCGCAACAGGTTATTAGCTGTGGCAGACGATTCTGGTTTTGTTATTGCGCAGTTGTTTAAGGTACGTCTGCATTTCGCCATACAGCTATGGAGGTGAGTGATTCAGAGTTAAGAAGTGAAATGCGTTTTGCGATAAAATTTTGCTATCGTTCGAGTGAAACGGCTCCGGAAACAGTTGATTTAATGAAAAAAGCTTACAAAGATAAATGTTTGGGCGAGTCAACGATTTTTAGATGGCATTATGAATTCAAAAAAAGGGCGTTTATCGGTAGAACTCGCTCCTAGGCCTGGTCGACCTGAATGTGTTGTTACGGAGCGTATTGTTAACACTGTTTGGGAAATCCTGCAAGAAGATCGACGAATGATGTGTGAAGACATAGGGGAGTCAACTAATATTTCAAAAACGTCGGCATTCCGCATTCTACGAGACAAATGGCTGCTGCATCGTGTGCGTTCTAGATGGGTACCTCATCACCTGACAAGAGAACAATTGTTAGCCAAAATTCAAGTGTGTCATGAGTGTAAACAAATGATTGCAAAGGATCCAAACTTTATGAACACAGTAATAACTGCCGATGAAACATGGATCAGATATGTTGACCCCCTCACGAAACGTGCAACAAGTGTATGCAAACACACAGGCTGGCCTCATCCGAAAAAAATCCGCCAAACCAAATCAGCTGGGAAGGTGATGATTTTCTTTGATCATAAAGGTGTAGTCTACAAGCATGCCGTTCGTCCACAAATTACTGTCAATGCTGAGTATTACATTTCAGTCTTGAAGCGCCTGTGACGACATATATCGATTAAGCGACCGGAACTGGTGGGGAAGTGGACCCTTTTTTTTTTTTTTTTTTTTTTTTGATTGGAGGTTTAACGACCACCGTGAGCAACTCAATGGGCTATAAGCAGTCGCCCGTCCCTAATTTAGGGTCACTGGTTCCAGGGAAGGGAGAGAGCCAGTGCCGTAAGACAAACACAACATCCATGCCTCATCGGGATTCGAACCCGGACCCCTTACGGACGAATAATCATAGGCCAGCGCCGTAGACCACTGCGCCACCGGGGCGGCGAAGTGGACCCTACACCATGATAACGCCCGCCCACATGTGTCTGCTTGTCTTCAACAGTTTCTTACGAAATGCAGTATTGAAATCATGCCACAGCCTACCTACAGTCCTGACCTCGTCACGGGCGATTTCTGGTTGTTCCCAAGAATGAAGGAGAAGTCGCGTGTCGCAACATTCAGCACAGATGCTGACGTTATTCAAGCTGTACCGGGGTTCACTAAAGCAGCTTCCACAAAATGCCTTCGCCACATGCTTTGAAAAGTGGACTGAACGATGGGACCGTTGCATATCATCCGAGGGAAGATCCTATGAGAATGAAAAACATATATTTTGCTGTACCTGTATTTTTTCATTTTGTGGGATTTTACTCTGTTTTTATGGAACGGCCGATGTATTAACGGTAAATTTTCATTTTTAGCACGTCTTTTGGAAAAAAAGATCGTGCTTCTGTTATCGGTTTGTCCGTCCGTCCGTCCGTCCGCCTGTACCCACGGTATCTCTGCAACTATTAGTCCGATTTGAAAAATTTTTTTTTGCATTCGGAAGCTTGAAATATGCGAATGATGATCCTTCATTTCGTTTTTTTTTTACGATGTACAATTTTGCCGCTAAGGGCGTAAATGCAGATGATGTCGAATTCAAAATTACGTTTTAATCCACATATTTGCTTCTAAACATCCGATTGAAAAAATTCTTTTATCTTTCGATTCCATTTATGTCGAAGAGTGTTTTAGATATAGTTTCCTTTTCAAATTACGCATAGATTTTCCGCTAGATGGCGTAAAATTAAATTACATTTTTCCCCGATAACTCTTCTCCTACAACTCCGATTTGAAAAATCTTTTTTTCAGCGGATACATCTCCAAGTGGGAAATCTTTTGCATATAATTTCGAATTTCTGGTAAAGGATACTTTGGCCACCAGGGGCGTAAGTGTTAATTTTTGCTTCTGATGTATTTGCCATAAAATCTGAGCTTCTAAAATATCGATAGAAAAAATTCTTTCGTGGACTGATGCCACTCACATCGATAAACCTTTTAGGAACATTTTCTTCTTAAAATAGTGCATGGTTTCTACGCCAAGGGGCGTAGATGCATATCTTATTTTTGTCAATATCTCTACTTCTAGGGGTTCGATTTAAAAAAATCCGTTTTTGTTGGATAGTGTTTCAGTATGACATGTGCTTCATATGATTTGAAAATTTTCAAGTAATTCGTAGACTTTCCGCTAGGGGGCGTAAAGCTAAATTGCGTTTCTCCTTATACAGCTCTGCTCTAAATCTCCGATTTGAAAAATTCTTTCTGCATCGGATACAGCTCCTGATGGGAAATCGTTTGCACAAAATTTCCAATTTTTGTAAAAAAAAAAAAATGGTTTGGCCA
The DNA here is from genome assembly GCA_039090855.1 of Macrothele yani. Taxonomy (NCBI): domain Eukaryota; kingdom Metazoa; phylum Arthropoda; class Arachnida; order Araneae; family Macrothelidae; genus Macrothele; species Macrothele yani. The sequence continues at coordinate 28,759,374 of CM077015.1, forward strand.
CCAGGGAGCGTAAACCTTAATTTCCACTTCTGATGTATTTGCAGCAAAATATGAGCTTCTAAATTCTCGATTGAAAAAAACGTCGTTTGAAGACCGATACTACTCGTGTCGATAAACCTTTTAGAAACATTTTCTTCTTAAAATAGTGCATGGTTTCTGCGCCAGGGGGTGTAGATGTATATCTTAGTTTTGTCAATATCTCTACTTCTAGGGGTTCGATTTAAAAAATTCCTTCTTTGTTGGATAGTGTTTCTAGTGTGACATGTTTTTCCTATAAATTCAAAATTTTCAAGTAATTCATAGACTTTCCGTTAGGGGGCGTAAAGGCAAATTGCGTTTCCCACTACTTCTCTGCTTCTAAACCTCCGATGTGAAAAATTCCTTCTGCACCGGACACAGCTCCTGATGGGAAATCGTTTGCACATAATTTCTAATTTTTGTAAAAAAATGGTATGACCACCAGGTGGCGTAAGTCTTAATTTCCGTTTCTGATGTATTTGCAGCAAAATATTAACTTCTAAAATCTCGATTGAAAAAAGTATTTTGTTGACCGATGCTACTCATGTCGACAAACCTTTTAGGAACACTTTCTTCTTGAAATAATGCATGGTTTCTACGCCAGGGGGCGTAGATTTATATCTTATTTTTGTCAATATCTATACTTCTAAAAGTCCAATTTAAAAAATTCCTTCGTTGTTGGATAGTGTTTCCGATGCGAAATGTTTTTCCTATAAATTCAAAATTTTCACGTAAATCATTTAAGACTTTCCTCTAGGGCGCATAAAGGTAAATTGCGTTTTCTGCTCCTAAAACTCCGATTTGAAAAATTCTTCCTGTATCGCATACAAGACCTGATGGAAAATATTTTTCACATAATGTCTAATGTTTTGTAAAGAATGGTTTGGCCACCAGGGGTCATAAGTGTTAATTTCTGCTTCTGATGTATTTGTAGCAAAATGTGGGTTCTTGAAAACTCGACTAAATTTTTTTTTCTTGGACCGATACCGCTCATATGGAAAATCCATTTGAGAATACTTTCTTCCTAAAATAATGCATGGTTTTCCCACCAGGGGACGTAAAGTCACGTCTTATTTTTTGTCGATATCTCTGTTTCTAAGAGTTCGTAAGCTCACGATTCCGTTTACAGTAATATCTGAGGGATTAAAAACCCGATTGAAAATCTTCTTTCTTTCGTCAGATCTATTGTTTTCCATACCGGTTCCATTGCCTTTGAATAGCTTTGATAAATTTAATTTGCGTCAGAACGGATTCCAAAGACGTGCTTATTACACCCGAAAATTCGGTGTCATCTTTCTTGTTAAGAGGTGTTAACGGAAAACTCTGAACTTTCAGAAACCTTTCCGCAGTTCCTTTCGTATATTGACAGAAAAATGAGTGTTCTCACTTTTTCCGTATCTATATGAAAGAAAAATTTCCGGTATTGGGAGATTCGTGGGAATACCTGATGTTTGATTAACTACTAAATTGACTGTACAGGGTGATCAAGAAGTTCCCGAACTCTAATTTGAACAAGTTTTATTCGCGTTACACATATACATGAAGTTTACTTACAACTGTGATACATCCTCCATCAACTTTTGACCAATTGATGTTGACCTAAAGAAGGTGCTAGAAATGACCTCAGTGACGCTGGAGGCAAATATCACGCTACGACATATGTTTCTCGAAACGCGTTTCAGCACAGATGGCGTGATTTCCCCTATATCTCGAATATTGTTTATTTTCAAGGACTGCAGGTCATGCGGGTTGTTGGCATAAACACGGTCTTTTAAATACCCTCACAGGAAAACTTAAGGTAAGAGATCCGGTGAGCGTGGAAGCCAAAATCCTTTAGAAATAATGCGGTCGCCAAAGAAACTTCGCAAAAGTTCCGTTGTCGCAGTAGCTGCGTGACATGTTGCTTCATCCCTTTGAAGACATGCGAAACGTTCATTTTCTTGCAATAGGGACACAAATGAAATCTTGATAAATATCCACATTTACACTGTTAAAAATTTTGTGGTAAGTTGCACCAGAAAGGGGTACTACACTGGCTGCACCATTTTCTGAGAAAAGATACATCAACCTATTGTGAAAACAAAACCTACAACATGGTGCAACTTTGCATTAAATTACAGTAAAAGGCTGCACCACACTATGGTGCAAGGTGTAGTACCACTTTATGGTTAAACCTGCCACAAAATTTATAATAGTGTATAGTACTGTTGAAAACAGTGGTCCTACTATTCTACGTCAAGATATGGCACACTACACAGCGATGATTTTCTCTTTTTTTTTTTATACAAAAGGCACTGGATGAAGGATATGAGGATTCTCACTCGACAAATACCGCGTATTTTGCGAATTAACATACCTGTTCACATTAAACCAGGCATCGTCCGAAAAACAAATATTGCTCAGCGAAAACACAAGTGTTAGGAAACTGCTGGCCATCAGCTGGGAGTGATGGGTCACTGCTGGCTGTAATCTGCTGCTCACGGTACGGTAGTCCGTTGGTGGCAGCGCTATCAGTTGGCAGCCATCGATGACCCTGCAGCATCACCCGTGAATTACGAGCCCCCATGCAAGCGCCACTGGTGGCCCGTAGCTGGCAACCAAAGCCACCCCAACACGAGGTGAAAGCAGCGGGAGAGTGCATTCGCAGAAGCAACACGTGAATAGTCTCCCGTGGTACCAGTTAGATGAAAACGACGCCATCGCGTTATTTTAGTGGATGTTAAAAAAAAAGCCATATGTAGAGAGACGAATTAATTTCCTAATGAAATGCTGCATCGGCGAAGATTACCGTCCTAGGAAAATTATATAAATAATTAATGAACTGTCAAAAATAGACAATTACTCTCGTGTATTTTTAGAAACTCATTTCGTAGCAAACTTCCTGCACTAACACACGAAGAATCGAGAATATAAACAGCCATGAAACATACCCACTCCATTTCCATGAATAACAAGAAATTCCGGACTTCATACAGAAGTCCGGGAAAGACATTGAAACATCGTTATGTTGGAAAAAAATAAGAATTATACGCGCACAAATATCCATTACGAAATGATCAAATATTTGAAAAAAAAAAAAAAAGCAACGCGATGTTAATGTAATGTACTCATCTATGGGTTGAATTCACAAGATTCGAAGAATTCGCTGCTAAAAATAACGACAAGTAAAATAAAACATCTTTCCTCTTCAGAACAAATGTAGCTTGGGACCATGGAAAAAAAAAGATAAAACGTTAAAAATGGAACAGAATGTGACATGAACCGGTAAATATATTAAACAATCGCATTTCAAGACCACACGGATAGCAGAAAACTTTGGAAAACGTCTTTAAGTTGATACACTCGTTGAAAGTGAGTGAAGTTCCCTCAAGGTAAATGAAAAAAAAAATAGTTACGTTGAGAAAATAAATTTATGAATTATATAAAACGGACATCTATGAAACCTAACTCGCAATACTGTAAAATTAAAAAGAGAACCCTTAGTTTCAGATCGCGCAAGAAAGAGGCTTACTTTCAAGTAAGCTCGCGCACATGGCAAATTAGTGTAGTGGTTAAGGCGTCCGTTCCGTAAGCAGGATGTCGTTGTTTCGATGCCAGCCAGAACCACCGGGAGTTTTTCCGGACTTGTTGAGGAAATTTTCCCTGCTCCGTGACGTCATGCAGATGAGTTTCGTTGGGAAAGAAAGAGAAATTGTGCCTTTAGGGAACTGTGAATGCCATATATATATATAGCTACTGGGATGTAAGGTCAGGTGATGCGTAACATCACAGCCTCTCCTTAACAAATGTCAACCCCGCCTTCTCGTGGTACATCCTGTTCCCACTAAAGGGGCTCTGACGACCGCCAATAGCGGTATAACTATACCATCGGGATTAGAGGAAATGCTATCCCACACTCACCAACCCGCTTGGCCAGCTTGGTGAGTTATGGCCAACCCCCCCCCCTCCCCCCAAAATGACTCCACAACTTAAATCTTGGCCCTCAGTCTCCTGCAGCTAGAATGTACCTGGCCAAGGCAGCGGCCAGTGCGACATGAAGGCAGAGGGTGCTAAAAATCCCCGGAGGACCGGACTAGGCTGCCATCCGATGATGACCTTGGCTACGTACAACGGACGCTCCCTATCTTCTGATTCAAGGCTTCTTGAATTGGAAGAGGAACTACAAAGGATCAAGTGGGACATCGTCGGGCTAAGTGAGGTAAGGAGAAAAGGAGAAGATCTCATTGAACTGAAAAGTGGACATCTCTTCTACTATCGTGGGACAGATACTGGCAGAACTAGTGGTGTTGGATTTATAATAAACAAGAAACTGAAGGATAAAGTTCTAGAAGTTGAAAGTTTCTCTGACAGAGCTGCACGACTCGTTATCCAACTCTCGAGAAGATACCAGGCTCAGATTATTCAAACTTATGCACCCACCACAAGTCATGCTGAAGAAGAAATTGAAGAATTTTATGAGGAAATTCGTGATCTAAATAATAAAGGTAAGCAGCACTTGAAGATAATTATGGGAGATTTCAATGCAAAAATAGGGCAACGGCAACAGAATGAAACTTCAGTAGGTAAATTCGGTCACGGCAACAGAAACCAGCGTGGAAATACTCTCGTAGAGTTTGCAGAGGCAGAAGGGTTTTTCATCTTGAACTCCTTTTTCAAGAAAAAGCCACACAGGAAATGGACATGGAGACATCCAAATAGGACGACAAGTGAAATTGATTTTATTATGTGTAACAAAAAATTCGTCATAGAAGACTGCAGTGTGCTAAACAAGTTCAACACAGGCAGTGACCATAGATTGGTGAGATGTAAGATGCACCTCAACACTAAACTCGAACGTAGCAAGCTCATAAGACAAACAAAATGTATTGACATAACCAACGTTAAAAAACACCATAATACCTTCAAATTGGAACTGAAGAACAGATTCTCTGCTTTAGAAGGCCTAACATCGGAAGAAGTGGATATTTCTGAAGTTAACAGAAAAGTAACCAAAGCTCTTATGGAAACAGCAACAAAATTAGCTGGGTCTAAGAACAAATTGCATGTGAACAAATTATCAGGAAAAACCAAAATGTTGATGCAAAAAAGAAGAGTGATGAGGACAACTAAAGAAGATGTGACTTCCAAAGTGGAATATATAGAGCTATGCAAGACAGTACGAAAAAGTATCACTGAAGACGTAAGGAAATTCAACTGTGAACTAGTAAGGAAAGCAATTGAAAACAACCAAAGCCTAAAGATAGCAAAGGGACATCTCAGTAAGGAAAAAACAGATAATGGCACTGAGAAAAGAAGATGGTTCTGTAACAAGAAATAGAGGCGAAATTTTGACAAGAGTGAAAGATTTCTACTCCAAATTATATGAAAGGGATGATACATGTACTCCAGACATCATGAAAGGTACCAGTACCAGAGTTCTTCCAGTCCTTCCAGCAGAAGTTGCACATGCAATCAAGAACATGAAGCGGGGAAAAGCTCCAGGAGAAGATGGAATTACTGTAGACATCATACAAGAAGCAAGTGGAGAAATCGAAACAGTACTCGCCCAAATTTTCACTCGATGCCTTAATGAAGGGAAAATTCCTGAGGATTGGAACAACGCTACAATGATCTTGCTACATAAAAAAGGTGACATTGAGGATCTCAGGAACTACAGACCTATCAGCCTCCTATCAGTGGTTTATAAAATCTTCACTAAAGTTCTTTCACACCGCTTGAAGGTGACACTGGACATGGCTCAACCGAGAGAACGAGCTGGATTCAGGAGTGGCTACAGCACAATAGATCATATCCACGTACTGAGAGAACTAATTGAAAGAGCGAGGGAATATGAGCTTCCATTGTGCATGGCTTTTATCGATTATGAAAAAGCCTTTGATTCGGTGAAACCATCAGCAGTTGCAATGGCTCTGAAATCCTGCGGTATTGAAGATGCATACATTAATATTATTAATAACATCTATGAAAATGCAAGTGCAAAGATTCGGCTGTTTGAAAATACAACACACATAAAAATTGGAAAAGGAGTGAGACAAGGTGACACCATATCTCCGAAGCTCTTTAATGCCACATTGGAAAATGTCTTTCAATCACTGAACTGGGAAAACAAAGGGATAAAGATTAATGGAGATTATCTAACCCACCTTCGTTTTACTGATGACATAGTCATTTTTGCAACTACCCCATCAGAGCTACAGGGTATGATCCAGGAACTTGCTGACAAGAGTAAAGAAGTGGGATTAAAAATGAACTTTCAGAAGACAAAAGTGATGTACAATGCTTTTACAAGAAATGAAGATTTATCGATTGATGGAGAAAAGCTGGAGATAACAGACACGTACGTTTATCTTGGACAGCAGATATCAAGTGAGGGTCACATTGGTGAAGAAATTAATCGGCGTACAAAACTTGCCTGGAGAGCTTTTGGAAGAAACAGCATAATTTTCAAGAGCAATATGCCATTATGTCTTAAAAGAAAAGTGTTTGATCAATGCATCCTTCCAGTGCTTACGTATGGTGCAGAGACGTGGACCTTAGCTAAAAGAGACATACAAAGGCTGCAGACGACTCAAAAAAGCATGGAGAGGTGCATGCTTGGTGTAACCAGGAGAGATAAGAAGAGGAACTCGTGGATCCGAAAAATGACAAGAGTGGAAGACATCATGATCAGAGTTAAATCCCTGAAATGACAATGGGCTGGACATACTGCCAGAAGAACAGACCATCGATGGACAGCCGAAATTTTAGATTGGATTCCAAGGGACAGGAAAAGACCCAGAAGAAGACCACATGGAAGATGGGTGGATGAAATTCGAAAGTATGCGGGAGTGACATGGAGGAGACTGGCACAAGACAGACCGTTGTGGAGGAAACTTGGGGAGACCTTCGTCCAGCAGTGGATTGATAATGGATGATGATGATGATGATGATATAGCTACTACTGGGAAATTGGCGGACAGATTCGGCAAGCCATCAGTTACGTCACGTGTTTGCCGGCAGCCACTGCCGGGGAAACTGGCGGACCATATTACGGTTGCCATTATTTAAGGCACGTGCTATTAAGGGCAGCTTGAGGCAGCCACTGCCAGTGATGGATAACTGATGGCCCTGTTCTGGCTTATGGTAACTGATGGGGGTGCCAGCTGCTGGCCTGAACTGCTGGCTCATGTGGTGGCCGCCGGGACATTTTATTGACGGTTGGGCAGCGGCAACATAATGCTGGGCCACTGCTGGCTCCCAGCAAGATTATTTTTGCTGGGATGCATCACACAAGGGGACCCTACGACGTCCCCCATGCACAAGAATTTCAATATTGTTTGTGAGGATAAGCTTTGGTATGAACCTTATTACGCAAAAGGAGAAAGCACGCTTCTCAAACGTATTCGAGAAAATCAAAGTAAAAATAACCCGAGCTACTTATAAGTTTTGTGATGCGTTTCACGGAAGACAGAGTGCCTGACTCATATTCGCGAGATCCCTTGTTCGACTCTTGATGAGTGAACATTTTTGTTTCATTTTTCAAATCAGAGTGCAATTTATACATAAAATAATTGTAAATCACGTGGATTGATAGATTGTGTATTTATTTTCTTTTAAAATGTGCATTTCCCTTTTTCACTCCCGCTGTTGTCCATTAAAAATAAATTTAAAGATTTTTTTTTCTAAAAAATAACAAATTCGGGCAGATGATTGATATATAAAACACATAAATAAAAATATATTTTATTAATCGTTGGAAGCAGATTCAGTACGTAAGGCAGGATGTTTGTCGTAGAAGCAAGAGAATAAGTCACACGACATCCTGCGCATCGTACAAAATCCACTTTTTTACACTTCCAGGGTTTGTTTAGATCAAGAACATACATCTGATTTGAAAAGTAAATCAAAAAGTTATCTCCTCGAAAGTGGAAGCAGCGATCTCACGAGTATGAGGTCTTCGGTGAAAAGCTTCGCAAAATTTTTTCATAAGTCGCTCAGGATTTTTTTCAACTTCGATTTTCGCGAAGACGTTTAAAAAGCGCGCTTTCACCCTTTGCTCAATAAAGAGATTCATACCAAGGCTTATCCACACAAACAGAATTACTGAAATCCCTGAAGGGAACGACGTAAGGTTCCCTTCAGGGATAAAAGGATTCCACCGGAACCTTGTCAGCCAAAACCACAGTCGGTTCCGGTGGAATCCTTTCAGCATAGGTATCACCAACACACACAAATACTGATCAAACAACATCACCGGATTTTGAGCGATCAGTGAAGACGCTCAAAATCAGGTTGAAGCGAAAGGTGATATGCCAAAAAACTCCCGGTACAACATTACAGGTGTCGAAGACTTAGGCCACACAGAAAGAGATATATCAGCAACTGTTGCAGCGCTCGTGAGCGAGCGTGCACCTTTTCCCTGTATTGGAAGTTGTGAATAAATCTGAGAAGCGAAAAAGAAATGGGGTTTTAAAATTAATCAAATAAATGGGAGAGGTTTTGGGGAGCTGGTGTAAGAATTAATAAATTTAAGAATTTATAAACTTCACGCTCCTCAGGTGCTCTATATTTCGCGATTTAATTTTTCCTTAGATTTTCTTACTTGGATTCGCGACGAGGCATGGTTCGGGATAGTACCCTTCTTGCCCCCCCCCCTCTCTCCGAGTCGAAGGAAACTCCAGTGAGCCCGCTGGCTGTAGCGTAAGATCACGGCGCATCTCTTCTCATCGGCCCCCGCGAGCCAGCAAAATTAAGTAAGGTGGAGTAATTCTACAAAGAGGATGAATAGCGGGTAGACATTTTATTGGAGTCCGACGCCAATCGTCTTGAGAATTGCTGCACCAAGTCTAGTAAAAAGAATAGCATGGCGCCAGGCATGGAATAACCAAAGCAGTTTTATAGTAGGAAAATTTACGACCCAGGAAGATCCGCGGGCACGAAATTCCTAGAATTCAGGGGCGGACGCAAATTTTGGACGGGGCGAAGGATGGCAAATCAGAGTATTGGCGGGAAACCCTGAGCAAATCAGATCGGGAAATGATAATTATTTGGCCAATCCGTAAATTTGGCGGGAGGATCTGGGGTAAAGAAATTTGCGTAGATTGGAAGAGGAGCCCAAAATGAAAGATATAACATGGTGAAAAATGTTGAGAAAGAACTAAGGAGCGAAGTAGTGGGAAGCATTAAGAAAACGAAGTGATAAGAGAAGGCTGTATCCCAGCCTCGCTCTCGCTGATGATTTAGCCTAGTACCTCCGAGGACCGAGAATGTGCCCAAAAGGGAGCTATTTTCTACCGTAGCAAAATAAGTGGGACTCTGAGAATTGTGACAGTGACATAAAAGATCCAGGAAGGCATGCTATGTACAAAGAAGGAATCTGCAAAGAACAATTTGGAAGAGGAGAATGGAACGCCACCCCTTATCGTGGGATAGAAGGTAGGACATTCCGACCATAACGGTTTCCTCTCTTTTTATATATTTCGTATGTTGAACCGAAAGTTAAAGAAGACCATAGTAGAACCTAAGTCAGAGTTGAAAATAAAACCATCTCTAAATTAAGGCTGAGAAAAGAAGGTCGGAAATAGAAGAAATGAGTAAAGTACATACATTGATCAGAGCAGGAAATTGGGTAGGATAATGATTCAATAGACATAATGATGTTCTAAAAATTTCAGCTATCTTAAATAAAAATAAGAAATAAAAGTTAACTTTTTGTAAAATAATTTTGGGAAAAGGCTTCAAGCATATTCATATGACTGAGTGTATTTTTAAATTTCAAGCCTTCATCAGGCAAATAAACTTATTTTATTCACAAGTTATTATGAGTCTCCTAAACCTCATTTAAGTGTACATTGTTTTGTGAAGTAAAGATATTAACCACGATTGAGAGTTGGGTGTGTGAGTGAATGCTTGGGTAATGAATGTTCAGAAAATATCCTCCGGTTTAATACCAAGTAGCTTTCATATCAGTGCTAGTAAAAATTCAAAATTTCTAAGTTAACTAAAGTAAAAGTGAAATAAAAAACTGGACGATTACTTATAAACATTGCGACACTCAGCGGACCCCGATACACGGAACGTCGGCTGGGTGAAACACAACGCCCGTCCTCGAATAGCGAGCCTGTGTTTTCTCTAATACTGGGAAAACATAGTTTTTGAAATTCGAGGGGTTACCCTTATTGTTAATAGTTATCGCCAGTGCACCCACTAGCAGGCATTGGAGTCCGATAGCACAACTGCCTGAACCTGCTGCCAAGGTGGATCATCAAAAACCCTAGTTACACCAACCGTTGATAAGTCTATGCTAGCATTGGGTTGATGCATAAGTTCACGCCGTTTTATTTCACGAGTGTTTCCCAGGTCAGTAGTGACGGCGCAGATGGCCAGTTGTATATCAAAATGTAGCCAGTAATATCGTGTATCTAAATCATATTGCGTTGTGTGGTTGTGGCTAATATTTTTTTTTGGTTTTCAGGTCCGGAAGTATCGAGTGGCAAGTAGAGAGGAATGAACATTTCCGACATCTGCTCTTCTACGAGTTTAACAAGGGATCCACAGCCGCCGAAGCAACTCGACAAATTTGTGCTGTGTATGGGGAGGATGCTATTCCGCGAGGACAGCCCGCAAATGGTCTGAGCGGTTCCGAGGTGGCAATTTTGACCTCAACGACTCTCCACGCTCAAGTCGTCCATCTCACTTTGATGAGGATCATTTGAACCATCTTATCCGCTTGGATCCGCGTCAGACCACAGTGGTGCGACACCTGGAACTTATGGGAAAGGTCCAGAAATTGGTCTCCTGGGTCCATCAGACACTCACCGAGGCCAACAAGAATTAGCGTGTTTCCATATGTGATTCCTTGCTCGCCCGTTATCACGAATGTTCTCAGCAACACAAGCCCTTTCTGTCACGTATTGTTACTGGAGATGAAAAGTCGCGCCTGTACGTGAATTTCAGGCATCGGAGGGAAGGAGTAAGCCAAAAAAAGACTCCCACATCACGTCCAAAACATGATCTTCATCCTGCAAAGATCATGTGTGTCTGATGGGACACGGAAGGCATTATTCACTGGGAAATGCTGCCGAGGAATCGGACCATCAGCGCTGCACTCTATTGTGAGCAACTCCGCCGTGAGGAGGGAGCAATTTAGCAGAAACCGGCCACATCGGCGCCATGGTGTCCTTCTCCAGCATGATAACGAACCCCCTCACAGTGCAAACATGACCAAAATGGCCATTCAGGACATGAAATGGGAGATCCTTCCACATCCGGCCTATTCCCCAGATGTCTCCCATTCAGACTGACACCTGTTCCGATCTCTGTCGAATGCACTCCGTAGCAGAACGTTCAACAATGATGTTGATCTCCAGAATTTCCTTGATGATTTCTTCGCAGCAAAACCTGCACGTTTTTTCAAGAATGGCATTGCAGACCTATCCAGACGTTGGGACACCATCGTAAAAAATGAAGGGGGGATACATGGTTGATTGATTCCGTTTTCCCTTCTGATGTAATACATTCCTGTAGTGTGGTGAAAAAAACGGCATGAACTTATGCATCAACCAAATATCTCGCACTGTGCATAACAAACAAATCCCGAAAGTAGGAACACATGAAGGGCCGTTTGAAAATGAGCGAACATACTGCGGTAGAAAGACTGAATCAGTGGTGTACCTGAAAAACTATTAGCTTTCAATTACTGAAAGTTTTAAATTCCATATTAAGTATGTTTTATCGGAGCAATTTTGTGGAACCTACAGGTATATTTCGTAAAACCAAAATTATTGCACTTTATTGCATAATTATTATTAGAATAAATGATAAAGAAATAGAATATGTGGAAGAACACATGTACCTAGGAAAAATTAATTACCGCAAATGAATTATGGAAGAAATTGACAGAAGAATAAAAATGGGATGAACAGCTTTTGGGAAGTTAAAGATTCTATGTAGTAAAATAAAGCCGGAAAACAGAGCAAAACTTTTCAATCAATGTATGATACCCATTATGACATATGGCAGTAAAACCTAGCCTATTAAGAAAAACATCTTAGACAAATTGCAAAACATACAACGTAAAATGGAAAGATCCCTACTAAATATAAGACTTCCTGATGTGCCTGCGCCGCAGGACGCACATGAGATAAAGGCAGATAGCAATGAGAGCACATGCCCGCGTAGCTCAATTGGGAGAGCGACTTACTCCGGAGTGAGGGGACCCGGATTCGATGTCTGGCGTGGACAAATCTGTGTTTTCACAACTTCAAGAATACAGATACAAGATCCAGAACGAAATTTTTAGACATAGGTGTAAAGATACTCAATTTAAAGTGGAAACGGACTGTTCATATAGCAAGAATGAAAAAATAATAGATGGACTAAAATAATAGCAGAATGGAGACCATATAATGGAAAGAGAGGAGTAGGAAGACCAGAGGGAAGATGGATGGATGATATAAACAAAATTGTATAAAAGCTGTGGAATAGAGAAGCCCAAGACAAGAACATTTGGAAAGAGTTGAGGGAAACCTATAGCTTCAATTGACTATAAAAAGGATTGGAAGAAGAAGATTGCATAAAACACAAATGTTTCTTGCCCTAGTTTTATATCATTATATGGTACTACAAAATATTTACGTCAAAGTTAATCATATGCAAATTTTATTCTTTTTGAGAACTAAGGACAACCTGTTTGAAATGTCACACGATCACACATGCAAAACCCCTAACTGCAATGTGACAGTGTCTAGTGACCTGTTTCCGATTTATACGAAAATACGGAACTCAAGAAAGAAAAGAAAAAGAAAGAAGAAGTGACAATTAAGAGTTACTTACTATGGAATATATAGAAAACGCATTAAATTATTTACTCTTGAATGCACGCGTAAATAACACACTTAAAAAATAATGCCAGAATGTTTTGCACATAGTAATTTTTTTTTCTCTTGACTGTTGTAAAAAAATGACACAGGTCTCTGTTCCTTCGCTCCCAGAAGAACACTTTTCAGTTCATTATATTCTGAATGATGCGTAGTTATGTGCAAACAACTGTAACAGATAACATTTTATGGTTATTGGTATAAAATTTACATTCACTGAACTGCAATTTCTTTCACATTCTCTTGTTAATATACATGTATAGGGACCATTGCCATGGCTGTGAAAAGGGGTCTCCAGTTGTCTGGAATAGCTGCTTTCCTGTCATTTAGTTTTTATAAACTAAAATCGCGAAAATGATTTTCAAACGTTTTACTTTCTGACGTATATTCTAATCTAACTTTCATTTTCAGTTCCTTTTCCTATGTAAATTTGAGTTTGTTCTCTTTTGCACTTTCCAAACTTAACGTGATATCTTCCCTCTCACATGAATGAGGTTGGCAACACTTTAGAGGTCAGAGAGAGAGTGAGGTATGAATGTGATAAGAACGTTAGATAAAAAGGACGATACAGCAGTTGCTTAGTGTGTGGAGATATTCGATCGTTGTTACGATAGATCATACGACAAGGCATTACATGTGAAGTGTAAAACTCGTAGTGCTATACGTTGGATTTCATCAAATATTGCTGGACCAATAAAAGGTTATCGTAAGTTTGACTTCTGTATATGTTTCGTCTCGCCGTAAAACCTTAATCCCGTGAAACTATTGCATCGTACTCCCATTCAATTCAACATTTCCTAAGTTATAGTTTTAGACATAGCGGAACACCCATCTCCGGCACGAAAAAAAGTTATAACTTATTTAATGAAAAAAAAAAAATTCCTTTTCTTTTTAATACTTCATTCAAAGCTGCCGTAAAAAAATTCGTGGCTATTTCTTTAACCAGCTTCATATGCAGTTTTCGAAAAAAAGAAAAATTTCTTGAGGTTAGAAGCCCTCTCAGTCCTGAGGCCCCCGCAATGCGGGTGTTGCAGGGGTGCCCCTGGATTGGATCATGCAGTGAATGATCAGGCAAAGGTTTAAGCTTAGAATTCGAGAACGACTAGCTTTACTGCCAAGGCATAACGACGGTTCATGAGATTCGCCGTATAGGTTACGGACTGTAGACGTACGGAAAAAGCTTGATGATGGACGAGATCGAGGAGCTTTGATACAGAATCCTGCGCAGACACGTACGTCAAACAGCCATAGTCCAACTTTGACAGAAGAAGAGAGTGGTAAATACGAAGCACCTGTTGGCCACCCTTCCCAGAAGTACCGCAGAGGACCTTAAGGATACTCAACGATTTCGTGTACTTAATTCAAGGACAGAATGTAAGTTTAGAAGGCGAGTGCTCGGTCGAAGGTCAATCCCAGGAACTTAACCTCCGTCACCACAGGAATGGAATTGCTCCCCAGACGGAGATGAGGGTATAGGTGAAGACCCACTTTGCGACAAAAATGCATGCAAACAGTTTTCTGTAACGAGAAGCGAAAACCATTATGAGAGGCCCAGGAAGAAATCTTAGTAATGGCTGACTTCAATTGACCAGGATGTAATTAGCACCTTTTTTTTTTTTTTTTTTGTTCTTTCCGAGCATATAATTCTGTTCTCGCAATGAGGTGTTATGAATGCCTGTCAATCGTTCGCATGGTGACCGAAGCACAGCAAATCTGAAGTTCATCCACATACATGGTGCCACGAACTGTTGGAGGCGCAGTGGTCTAAGCGATGGCCTCTGATCATTCGTCCGAACGGGGTCCGGGTTCGAATCCCGGTGAGGCATGGATGTTGTGTTTGTCTTACGGCACTGGCTCTCTCCCTTCCCTGGAACCAGTGACCCTAAATTAGGGACGGGCTACTGCTTATAGCCCATTGAGTTGCTCATGGTGGTCGTTAAACCTCCAATTAAAAAAAAAAGAAAAAAGAAAAAAAGAACTGTTGGAGGAAGTAAGGTGAAAATACATTCTTTGCAAAAAATAAATAAATAAATGAAACACCCTATGGAATCATCCAATCGAGATGAAAATTGGCATGTGCAATGCATTTGTACAGGAAAGGAAATCATTGCAATTCCTGAGTAGGTGGGCCATTTTTTTGGATAAAACAGCTACAAGAGTGGAACAAGTCAGTACGTTGTAGCCCCACCTCTGGCTCGGACACAAGCGGTTATCCAGCGTGGCATAGTTCACGGACTCTGTCCTAAGGTATAACATGACAGATGGTGTCCAAATTGCGGGCCAGTTCGCCGGACGTCGCTCATTTCTGCAAAAATGCTGCTTTTTACCCCCCTAATCTGATAGCCCAATTCGTCACGAGGTTTTTTTTTTTTTTGTGTCCCGTTTTGTCAACACCAAGGTCGCTATCGCCGAAAAGGATTCGAGTTGGAAGAGTCTTTTTTTTTTTTAATACATACGACTTATACAGTACACAACAATTACTTTCTCATTGACGCAACATATACAGTAGTAACGCACTTCCACATAAAATAATGTACGTAAAAAATCAGGGATTCCAACTTGGGCAACAACGGTCCGAGAATTTTTGTAAAATTATATTCTCAAGATTTATGCACGATTAAATCCTTTACTTTCGCAAATCCTTGCTCATTGACTGAACATATACAGTATGCACTTCCACAGTAACTTCTGCTTATAAAACCCATGCGGAATTGGGCTATAAAAACCATGAGGAATTGCTCCGTAAAACTCATGCGGAAATGGGAAACCTCGAGTTCGCCGACGTTCCGGTATGGGCGTAAACGATGTCCCAAACATGTTCGATTGGTGAGAGATCGGGATGGCTATGGAATGGTGTCGACATTAAGGAGGCAGGACTGGGAGAACTGTGACGTGTGTGGCCGGGCATTATCCTGTTTAAAATCTGCTCGGTGATGCTGCGACAGGAAGTTCAGCACAACAGGCCGTAGAATGTCGTCGACGTACCGTTGAGCCTTTAGGGTGGAACGGAAGACTACCAAGAGTGTCCGGCTATCGTAGGAAATGGCTCTCCAGATAGTCACTCATGGTGTGCGGTTCCAAGGTAAAAGCAGAATCCGTGCGTTGGCCATGCGTTGGTCAGAATCCGTGCGTCTCTAGATACGTATGCGCTGATCATCGGCGCCAAGTGAAAACCGTGATTCATCACTGGAAACAACACGACGCCACTGGACACAGCCCCACGTTGATCGGACACACTGCAACCGGTGCCAGCGATGCTCCCTGGTTAGTGGTAGCCGGCGGAGTGACCTCCTCGATTGTAGTCTCCGTGCGGCAAGTCGTCTGGCAACGGTCCGGATGTCCACTTCCGTACCTGTAGACGACACACCATGGCTACGGATGGTTGAGAGCAAAGAATTCCGTTCTGTTCGTGTGGCTCTCACAATTGCTCGATCCTCACCTTCTGTCTTTGCCCTCAGCCGTCCATTGCCCGCTAGGTTGTGCTCTCTTCCAGCCATTAACGCCAACATCGTCCGATTGTAGCGTCCGTCCGACCCAAATGCCTGGTGGTACGGTGACCTGACCAACTGGCCTCTCTCAGCCCAATTATGCGCCCGATCTCAAATTTGCTCAACTGTTTTTATTGTATACGGATCCGACGTTGAGGCATCCTCACAGTCCGTGAAAGCAATTGAAACTGCAATCTGCTGTCACAATTGTTCCTGCGTGCGAGCTTTACTTTTGATATACCCTCCTCGATGCACGGTTAACATGCGCTGCGACGGGCCACTATTTAGTTACTGGTCGTTATTTTTTAATCATTTGCATATTCAACTTTGAGGTACTTGCATGCGGAGTTTCATCACGATCGAACGACTTTCTCGGGATGCTTCATTTTTTCTTTTTCTTTTGTAAAGAGTATGATTTACACGAAGAATGAAAAAAGTTATTGATTGATGAGATGGAGCCCTGAGTAACACCTTGCTCTTGTGAGTACACCGCAGAAAGGGTCGAACCAATGCGCACCTGGAACACCCGGTTCTAGAGAAAACCGGCAATAGAAGTTGGTAAATTTCCCCGCAATCCGCAGATGACGGATAATACCTTATCTGCATGTGCGATCATACGCCTTTTCCATATCAAAGAACAGTGATATCAGGCGCTGACGTCTCACGGACGCCTCACTGATAGATGCCTCAAGGCGAAGATGATCAGTTGTAGAGCTGAAACGACGGTATCCGCTGTGGTGTGGTGACAAAAAGTGCTGGATTTCCAGATAAAAAATTAAACGAAAATTGTTGAGGTGTTCTAGAACTTTGCACAGGCAGCTGGTCATAGCGATTGGTTAGAAGTTAAACGGGTTTGTCGGATCCTTACCAAGTTTGAGAATCAGAATTACAATAACTGTAACGCCAAGATTCAGGAAAAACGTGCTTATGACAAATCCTGTTAAACAGGATTAGCAGACATTCAAGAGACAATGGAGAATTTCATAATTGATGTTATCTAGTTCGACAGATATTCGTACAGACCGATTTAAAGCTATCTTCAGTTGTTTTTTTATTAGAGGTTTAACAACCACCGTGAGCAACTCAGTGGGATATAAGCAGTCTCCAGTCCCTAATTTAGAGCCACTGGTTCCAGGGAAGGAAGAGAGCCAGGGCAGTAAGATAAACACAAAATCCATGCTTCACTGTGATTCGAACCCGGACCCTTCTCGGGCGAGTGATCAGAAACCATCGCTTAGATCACCGAGCCACCGGGACGGCATCTTCAATTCCACCGCTGTCAACGGGTTGTTATAGCCTTCCGTGGAAAACGGTCTGAATGATATACTTTTTTCTTAAGCCGCGCCTGTAGCTCTTGGAATGAAGGTTGATAATTGCTGCTGCTGGACCACTGAAGTAAACGCTACGTTAAGACAGTCAGCAATACCCCGAGTGTCAGCAACTGTTCCTCCACTACTGTCAAGAATGAAGACCTCTCCAGATGGGTACTTTCCCCGAATTTTCCGAAGCCTATCCGAAACGAACTTGAAGCTGATAGATGAGTTGATCCCCGATACGTACTAGATCCAAGATTCCCTTTTACTGCGACGACAGACAAGTCGCGCTTAGTGCTTGGCCTTCTTGAAAGCAATTAGGTTGGCTTTTGTGGGGTTGCGACGAAATGTACCCCAAGCCCTATGCTGAGTCTGACGTACTGCCTTGCATTCGGAATTCCACCAAAGCTTCGAACAACTTAAAAAGCTTAGTGGACGTCTTCGAACTGGAAAATTCTGCCGTTTGCACAATACAATCCGTTACCGCTGCTACAGAATCGTTGAATGTATCTTTGGACACCAATCAAGAGTAATAGTCACTGAAGCAGTGAATGCATCCTACTGGCTCGATTACATTCCATCTAGCAGAACGGTTGGGATGGCAATATCCGTCATCTGCAAGCTTAAGAAAGATCGGAAAATGGTCACTACCAAGGAGACCGCCAGACACGCTTCAGGACCAGTCAGGATGTAAAATGTAAACTCGACAGATCAATGGCTGAGTACGAGCGACTGGGTTCATGAAAGTATGTTTTAGTCCTCGTGTTATGGAGACGAGTAACGTGTTTGATAGCAGGTACCTGACAACGGGGTCCTTGGAACCTCTACTTTCGTCCCCTTACAGAGGATCGTGTGCGATAAAATCAGCAAAAAGAAATGGAGGCGGCAGCTAGCCAACCAAATCTTCCAAGTCAGAGAGGCTTAAAATTTCATCTGGTGGCAAGTAGATGGAGTAGACGGAGAGCAATGTATTCACGGAAAGCATCACTGCCACTGCTTGGAGAATGGTACGCTGAGCAACTGCTGTGGTAGGAACAGCATAGGTTACAACAACGGTCACTCCTCCACATGCGACAACCCCGTGCTTATGATCTCTCGGAAAAATAATATGCTTCAGCACGGAAAAGGTGTCTCTACTACGGAGTTTTGTCTTTTGTTGACACATGCGCGCCGAAGAATCTGGAGAGATCAAGCCCATCAATTCTACTGTATGATAAAAGCTATGATGAAAATAAAAGGTGATGAAAACCTGTGAAAAACTGGACTCCTAAAGGTCGGAGTCCGCCAGTTCGTCAGGTAGTTCTTCATTGCCCCCACTTCCGCGTGCGATCCCAGGGGCGTATTGGTGGATGTTTCCAAGCTGGGGACGGGGACTGATTCGTCCCAGCCTGGGCCTTTGTTTGAGACTGTGTGACTGTTGATTTCTTGCTCTTCCTTTTCCTTAACACTCAGTCAGACGTCGCTGCACGTGACAACTTTTTTGAACAACCCGTCTGGGTGAAGTTACAGGAGATCCCCAGAATTTGCCTTCGGTGGGAAAACAAATGACCGGTTTCAGAAGCATCAAGGGCCTTCAGCTCAGCAGCATGAATTTCTTGGAAGGAGAAAGGACAGCCATTCTAAATACTTATATCCGTCTGAGTAGCAATAGATTGCCTAGAAGTCAAGACGAAAGCATTAGTGCGTCCTCCTGAGGCTGCGGGGACAACCTTACCTTCAAGATTAAACGTAAGATAGGTGTTCCAGGGTCTTCATTCCTGAATTTTCCTCTCCTCAATCCACCTCGGGTAATCCCTTGCATTGGGCGTATGGTCTCCTTTGCAGTTAAAACTGCGGGGAGCTTCAGCAGAGCAATCAGATTGAGGCTGATCAGAGCTTTCTGAATCCAGTAAGTTTTTGAGCTTCCTCTCAGGCATGAGTGATGAAAAAACATGTATTGATACATGACAAAGTAAGCATTTCCTTATTTGAGGAGCTAGGCTCCTCATCCAAAGTATTCTTCAGCTTTAAAGATTGGGAAGATTTTAAACGATCCATTAAAAATGGAAAAGAATTAGTCAGCTGACCTCGCCAGCCACTACGGAGCCCAACAGGGGAAAGCCGGAAGTCCGCAAGCCCCAAAGGACGCAGGACAAGGCAGCAGATATAGTCAATTGATAATGCAAGCATCTGCTCAGCGTGTACTTTGACTTTTCCGTGTCTCAGTAACACCCCTTTGATTTGACTACACTATCCGCAGGCTCAAGCAGTCGGTCAGAAAAACCTATTAGCAATACGGACACAGACTTCACTGACTAGGAGTGCATGGGTTTGTTCCTAGCTGCTCGTTTAGGATTAGGCAGGGGAAAAAAAGAGGAGTGTTAGCAATTGGAGGCAACTACACCCTGGCAACCTCGGCCTCCTCTTTTCCACCTTACGGGTCACAGCTCACGGCAAACGCGCAGGTGGGTCTAGCTAACCAGTCCGGAAAACAAAGGAGAAATAATAATAAAAAAAAAAAAAAGGGAAGGGGAAAGGAAATATAACGAGCTACTAAACTCCGATGCTGGCGCATAATCACAACCTCAGCAGCCTACAACTGAGCTGGTTGCGTGTCGTGATAATAACATAAGACTAAATATAAACATCATACTGTATAAGTCGGCTAGGCACCCCCCCCCGGGGGAAGCTAAGTTACATAGCTGATTATCAAGATCATTATTATTATGATAGCAAGAAGCATCTTTCAGATGAAGAACTCCATGATGAACTCTCAGTCTATGAAACTGGCACGTTTCGTATAGGTTGAAAACATTTCAAGGACTTATTACCAAAACATTACACGCTTGGGAACAACAATATACTAAATGCACTCAATTTACGACTTCGAAAAATAATGATACAATATTGCCAAAAGTGAAGGCATATTTATGTTAGGTTTGGAACTATATAAATATCCATCGCAGATTCTTTGAAACAGTCCTTCAGCTGATGAATTTGTTCCGGCTCGAAATCAACGCATAGCTCATCTGGTTATCCAACGAACTAATACGGTAATCTGAAACTAAAGCTCTGGAAGTTACCTTGGGGACTTCCTAATCTCAGTGCTTTAAAGTACTTCCATGCATCACTCAGTATTGTTAATTTAAGTCCGTGGATACCTATTACTGGGCAAAGAAACTACCTAAGGAAAGACAATAGAATGACAAGACAAAAGAACATTATCAGCGAGGTCTTTTTCCCCGCTCGAGTTAGTGTCTAATTGCAACTATTAGTATGTAAAAGATATACATATAGAAGCTCTTTAATGTGCTACATTGGAACATGTCTTTCAATCACTGAACTGGGAAAACAAAGGGATAAAGATTAATGGAGATTATCTAACCCACCTTCGTTTTGCTGATGACGTAGTCATTTTTACAACTACCCCATCAGAGCTGCAGATTATGATCCAGGAACTTGCTGACAAGAGTAAAGAAGTGGGATTAAAAATGAACTTTCAGAAGACAAAAGTGATGTTCAATGCTTTTACAAGAAATGAAGAGTTATCGATTGATGGAGAGAAGCTGGAGATAACAGGCACGTACGTTTATCTTGGACAGCAGATATCAAGTGAGGGTCACATTGATGAAGAAATTAATCGGCGTACAAAACTTGCCTGGAGAGCTTTTGGAAGAAACAGCATAATTTTCAAGAGCAATATGCCATTATGTCTTAAAAGAAAAGTGTTTGATCAATGCATCCTTCCAGTGCTTACGTATGGTGCAGAGACGTGGACCTTAACTAAAAGAGAACATACAAAGGCTGCAGACAACTCAAAGTAGCATGGAGAGGTGCATGCTTGGTGTAAGCAGGAGAGATAAGAAGAGGAACTCGTGGATCCGAAAAATGACAAGAGTGGAAGACATCATGATCAGAGTTAAATCCCTGAAATGGCAATGGGCTGGACATACTGCCAGAAGGACAGACCAACAATGGACAGTCAAAATTTTAGATTGGATTCCAAGGGACAGGAAAAGACCTAGAAGAAGACCACATGGGAGATGGGTGGATGAAATTCGAAAGTATACGGGAGTAACCTGGAGGAGACGCACAAGACAGATCGTTGTGGAAGAAACTTGGGGAGACCTTCGTCCAGCAGTGGATTGATAATAGTTGACAATGATGATGATGATGATACATATAATGAAGAAAGCATTAGATGCACTTGCCGTATTCTACTACTTATTTTCAGCTAACGCTTATTGTGCTTGTTGTCCTGGAGTGGTCTTAGTTATGCAATTATTTCTTTCTACTTTACTGTCAACTTTGAACGCTACTTATGTTTTTCATCATTGACTTTTGCATCATCTCATTTTATTTAGCGATCCAAGAGACGCGTTTACTGACCCAGTGATGTCTTCTGTCATTCGTCCGAGATGGGTCTGGGTTCGAATCCTGTGAGGCATGGATGTGTTTCTCTTACGGCATTGGCTTTCTCCCTTCACGGGTGACTGTTCATAGCCCATTGAGTTGCTCACAGTGGTCGCAACCCCCTTCCCTCCCCCTCAAAGGAACGTCCCCAGTCTTCCACATTTCCTTTTGCGAACCCTGTGTCAGACTCCTCGGATTCCGTTCTTTCGTCCCCTTGCTTTGAAGAAAATGCCACTTGGAGTCTGGAAGCAATAAACTATTTACGTAGACCGGATTCGCTTTCCTTCACCGTGTAAATAATCGCTGCTGAGGGCATAGTTGAAAGGACTGCTATATAACGATATAACTCTTACAGTTAGTAAAAGAGCTCCCCCACATAAAAATTCCGATCGCTCTGTGAAACGCTGCTAATGATTGCCTCTGCTGATAGGCACTTTAAGGTGCCGTGAAGTTTCCCTATGCTGACTACAAGATAAAAGAAAACCTACTAGTCAATATTATAGTCTTAAGAACGAATAATTCCTAAACGTTTCCTAACAATAAATTTGAATAGAACATATTTTAAACCTGAAATGGAGAAAAAACTATACACGATCGAGTCACATTATTGTGACCACTAGCTAATATCCAGAGTAACCGCTGTGTGCAGCGCGGACAGCAGCTAGACGGGCTGGGAATGACTCAATAAGGTGCTGGAAGGTGTTCACGGATATGTGGAGCCATGCTGACTGCATTGCATCTGACAGCAGCTGGAGGGTGTGTAGTGGAGGATCCATAAAGCGAAGAACACGATTGAGGTGGTCCCACAGATGCTCAATTGGGTTTAAGTCTGCTGAATTAGGGGCCAAGGAAGTACTTTGACGTCTTCATCGTGCTCTTCCAACTACTCTTGGACATTTCTAGCTGTGTGACACGTCGCATTGTCATGCTGGAAGATACCATCCGCCCCAGTGAAGACAATCAGCATGTATAGGTGTACGTGGTTTGCAAGGATGGATTCATAACGAATTCCGTCCATAGTGCCTTCCACAGGCATGAGTGGACCCAGGGAATGCCACGAAAACATTCTGCAAACCGTAACGCAGCCGCCACAAGCTAAAATTCTTCTAGCAATTGTTGAAGATTGTTTGTTCTCTGATGTTTCTCGCCTTATACGCCAACGTCTATCCGTTCGATGAAGCAGAAAACGTGATTAATCGGAGAAGGCAATCCTTGGCCAATCAGCGGAGGTCCGATGTCGATACTGCCGTGCAAACTAAGCCTTTTCTGCCGATGCACCTTCGTTAGCATAGGTGCAGTGTCCATCCGTCTGCATCGGAGCCCCATACGTAGCAGGTTTCGCTGAGCTGTCGTTTTAGATACACTTCCGGTAGCTCCCTGGTTCATTCGGCCAGTGAGATGTTCCACTGTGGGGTGTCAATCGGCCCTCATGTACCTTAGAAGCCGATGTTCATCGGAGCCCCATACGCAGCAGGTTTCGCTGAGCTGTCGCTTTAGATACACTTCCGGTAGCCCCCTGGTTCATTCGGCCAGTGAGTTGTTCCACTGTGGGGTGTCGATCGGCCCTCGTGTACCTTAGAAGCCGAAGTTCATCTCTCACATAAATGGCACTTGGTGCTCCGCAGTTTCCACATCGCCTATTCGCAATGGTGCCATTTCTCCAATCACGATACACTTTAACTACAGCAGCACGTGAACAGTTCACAAACTGCGCTGTTTCAGAAATACTGCCACTCTTGGCCCGAAAGCCGATAATAATCTTTTTTTGCAAATCTGATAAATCGCTCCTTTTATCCATGATATCAACGAGTGATATGTATTTAGATCATGATCATATGTAGAGGATTTTAGGAAGGGAGTGTCTGACCCCAGGTCTTAAACAACCCTTAGAAATAGGAAGCTAGAAGATTCGGGCTAGAGTGTCCGATAGGAAAGTGATACGGAAGCGAAGTAGAAAGGGGAGAAGACGCCCTTATTTATTACTGGGGGCCAGTACCCGGGGTCCGACGGCTTAGCGTGCTCATCCGACGCACGGCGGATATTTAGTGGATCGAGCGTTCGTACCTGCTGGGATCGAACCTGAGGTCCTTTCCTTGGCAGACACGAAAGTTGCCCACTAGGCTACCCGCGGCCCTATGTATTCAGAATGCCTACAGTACACCTTACATACCCTCCAAGCTAGCTCAGGACACGTGCCTTCTTTCATTGGCTACGCGCTGTTGATATCAAAACTAGGAGGTGGTCACAATAATGTGACTCGATTGTGTATAAGTGATGAAAACTCTGATTAACAAAAGACCAACAGATGGAATTCATTGCACAGATGAATAATCTTTTCCTAAATGGTTAATTATGTTTCATTATCATTACTTCCTCTCTGTCAACTTAGCTTTGAGTAACTCCTCAAATTATTATTTTAACAAATAGATTGCATATACACGGAGCTAGTTTCTTTGCCCCGTAATGTTGGCTGCGCGCAGGCAAATGCAAACAAAACGGAGTGATACGCGGAACTACTTGAAAGCTCCGAGATTCGGAAGACCACCCGTTATCTTCATGGAGATTGATTGGCGAACATGACTCCATCAGAACTAAAATCATAGATACCATTTCACTCTCGCTTAATTACTAGGCGCATCTAGTTTTTTTCGTAACCATACTTAAGTTTACTTTCTGCTTCACTAAAACTGGGATCTTATCCAACGAAAGAAAATTATTTTCTGGTTCTTAAAAATTCTTTAATAGCAGATTTTTTTCCTCTTGGAGAAAACCATAGGGATTCAAAGACCGCATAAACTCTCAATGGGAGGGGACAGAATTACATAAAAAGTAATACTGGTTTTTTTTTTATTATTTTGGTGAAAAAAATGTTCTCACAAACAGCGGGCTTTTTTTTATTTTTTCATTGTTTCCAACAAACGTGCCTTATTTCGAACAATTTATAAAGAGACAGAAGCCTAGATCGAAGTGATCCTCTTGTTCGTACAATTATTTTTAAGATTTCTTAAATCGGAAAAAAGTGATTCTTACATAAAATTCTTTTCTTACCTCCATGGTTTATTTATTCCAGAATTCTTTAAATATTGCAGATATAATTCTATCTGCACTTTTCTTCATTTTTTGCATTCTTTATTAATACGTGTTGGTTTCTTAATCGGAACGAAAATCTTTCCTACAAGCCTTCCGTCTTTTACCACCGTATTTTATTGGTTATTGAGTATTCTTGCTGGCACATAAAACTTCCTGGAGGTTTTCCCGCTTTCAAGATTATTGATTTATTAGCTTCTTTCACAGGGTTGAAAACATTTAAATGCACTTGTTTTCTCCCCAAATGTTTTTCTGCAAATCACTAGAGTGCAAAACAACTTTCCTAGTTACGATTAACGAAAACCAAGCTTTTGAGATAGAAGTAGAGAATTTTTGAGTTCTTTCGCACATAAATCGATGCAATTTTTCAATGGTTTCCTAGCCTCTGATAAAGTAACTTTTTTTGCGAATGAATTTCTTCATATTACTTTTCCTTTTCCCTTGCACTTCGAATGAAGAAAACAGTTTCGTGTTTTCTTTCTAGCAAACATTTCTGTTAACTATTAGATATCTTAAGGAGTTTTCAACAAGATGGATTCATCTTTGCAAAACGTTTCCTTCTTTAACACATCATTTAGTCTCAGTAAAAATTCCAACTTTTTTGTGCCTCGTAAAAAGCACGAGTGAATTAATATTTCTATGTGAGCAGTAACGACAAGTGGAAAATACCTCACGACATACTGATGGCGGGGGACATTAAGGAAATTAAATGAAAGACAGTTTGCTTCTCTAATTAAAAAGGAATTGAAATGGATGAATTAGCATTCACACAGAGGATGTGCTGGTTTGGCAAAGTTTTGTACAGCTGCGTAAACCTGAATCCTTTAACAACCAGTACCCTAACTTCCTGTGTCGCTTAGAATACCATATCGCCCGAACTGTGTGTTGTTACTTTCTGAATTTCTGCTCTCCCTTTTTAGAGGTTATAAAGAGAAGGATTAGTGCTAGTGTAAAGTTTGCTAACCCCGGCCCAGAAAGGATAAATATGTATTAATAAACACACAGGAAAATAATTACTGAATGCTGATTGAAACATGTACATAAGTATAAAATTGATGAACGTAACTAGTTATACACGGTCGAGTCACATTATTGTGACCACCAGCTAATATCCAGAGTAACCGCCGTGTGCAGCGCGGACAGCAGTTAGACGGGCTGGGAGTGACTCAATAAGGTGCTGGAAAGTGTTCACAGGTATGTGGATCCATGCTGACTGCAGTACATCTGACAGCTGCTGGAGAGTACGTGGTGGAGGATCCATAGAGGGAACAAAACGATTGAGGTGGTCCGACAGATGCTCAATTGGGTTTAAGTCTGGGGAATTAGAGGGCCAGAGAAATACTTTGAAATCTTCATCGTGCTCTTCCAGCCACTCTCAGACATTTCTAGCTCTGTGACACGTCGCATTGTCGTTCTGGAACATCCAATCCGCCCACGGAAGACAATGATCATGTGTGGGTGTACGTGGTCTGCAAGAATGGATTCATAACGAATTCGGTCCATAGTGCCTTCCACAGGTATGAATGGACAAAGAGAATGCCACGAAAATATTCCCCAGACCATAACGCTGCCCCCACCAGCTTGTGTCCTTCCAGCAATGGTTGAAGAGGGTTTGTTCTCCGATGTTTCCCGCCTTATACGCCAGTGTGCATCCGTTCGATGAAGAAAACGTGACTCATCGGAGAGGGCAATTTTTGCTAATCAGCGAAGGTCCGATTCCGATACTGTCGTGGAAATGTAAGCCTTTTCTGCCGGAACACCTTCGTTAGCATACGTGCACTGACCATCCGTCTGCATCGGAGCTCCATACGCAGCAGGGTTTGCTGAACACACTTTCGGTAGCCCCCTGGTTTATTCGGCCAGTGAGTTGCTCCACTGTAGCATGTAGATCGGCCCTCACGCACTTTCGCAGCCGACGTTCATCTCTCATATCAATGGCACGTGGTGCTCCGCAGTTTTCGCGTCGCTTATTCGCAAAGGTGTCATTTCTCCAATCACGATACACTTTAACCACAACAGCACGCTAACAGTTCACAAACTGCGCTGTTTCCAAAATACTTCCACTCTTGGCCCCAAAACCGATGATATTCTGTTTTTGCAAATCTGATAAATCGCTCCTTTTGTCCATGACAGCAACGAGGGATATGTTTTCAGATTGCCCTCAGCACACCTTATATACCCACCAAGCCAGCTGACGACACGTGCCTTATTTTATTGGCTACGCGCTGTTTGCGTCAAAAGCAGGAGGTGGTCACAATAATGTGACTGAACTGCGTATAAATATGGGGAGTGAAACTGCTGGATTATGATTGTGAATGCCTGAGGTGTGTGTTTAAAGCATCTGTAGCATTATGCATTTCCTTTTACAGGTACAACTATGGACCGTAAAGGGGACGTTATTGAGTGGAAAAAGGGGATCATTGTTTTTGGCTGAGAACATAGTTATTCCTTGCAAAAAGTAGCAAAGTTTGTTGGACTGTCCGAGCCAACAGTCAGTAGTGTGCATTTCAAGTGGAAGAAAAATGAAAGTTATCACAGTAGGCGGAGCACCTATGATAGAAGCTCTATGCTGACAAATCAGGATCGCAGGTGTTTAGGACGATTAGCAACTGCTGCACGTTTCTAGGATCGTCAAGAACTGCTTTGACAGTACAATGCTGAACCAAGTAAACTAGTCTCAGAACGAACGCTACGGAGAGAATTGCATGGCTTTGGACATTTTCACTCATGTTGTTCGCATACGTCTCAAGTTAACAGCTGTCCAGAATAAAAATCGCCTTGCTTGATCAAAACAGCATCATCACGAGCAGTAGTGACGAATAATATGGTCCGACGAATCCAGATTCTGCTTGTATTCCAATGATGGTCGCTCCAGGGCTATGCGGAAGGCTGGAGAAGCACTTAACCCAGAATGTGCCTGTGCAAAAAGGAGGTGGATGTGTCATGTTTTGTGGCTGTATTTCAAGTGCTGCAGTTAGCACTCTTTGACTAAGCCTCTTTTAGCTATGAATGTTTCAGGACACACGGGCAATGTTTTTGATCCTTATAGTTTTCTTCGCTTACAGCACACAAGCATAGCTTCCGACTCAGATTCGTACAGCTCTTCAAGCTGTCAGTCAATCTCGTACAACTAAACCTACGCAGGCAGGAGTTTTAAACTTAGGCTCATACACAGTCGAGTCATATTATTGTGACCACCTCCTACATTTGACGTCAACAGCGCGTAGCCAATGAAGGAAGGCACGTGTCGTGAGCTGGCTTGTAGGGTATATAAGTTGTGCTGTAGGCATTCTGAAAACATATCACTCGTTGCTGTCATGGATAAAAGGATCGATATCAGATTTGCAAAAAGGGATTATTATCGGCTTTCGGGTCAAGGGTGGCAGTATTTCTGAAACAGCACGCTGCTGTGGTTAAAGTGTATCGTGATTGGAGAAATGACACCATTGCGAATAAGCGACGTGAAAACTGCGGAGCACCACATGCCATTGATGTAAGAAGGTGAACGTCCGCTTCGAAGGTGCGTGAGGGCCGATCGACACGGTACAGGCGAGCAACTCACTGGCCAAATGAACCAGGGAGCTACCGGAAGTGTGTCTAAAACGACAGTTTAGCGAATCCTGCTGCGTATGGGGCTCCGATGCAGACGGATGGTCACTGCACCTATGCTAACGAAGGTGCATCGGCAGAAAAGGCTGACATTTGCACGGCAGTATAGGAATTGGACTTACGCTGACTGGCAAAGGATTACCTTCTCCGATGAGTCACGTTTTCTTCTTCATCGAACTGATGGACGGCGTACAAGGCGAGAAACATCGGAGAACAAACACTCTTCAACCATTGCTGAAAAAACACAAGCTGATGGGGGCAGCGTTATGGTCTGGGGAATATTTTCGTGGCATTCCCTGGGTCCACTCACACCTGTGGAAGGCACTATAGACCGAATTCGTTATGAATCCATTCTTGCAGACCACGTACACCCATACATGCTGATTTGTCTTCCCTGGAGCGGATAGGATCTTCCAGTAGGACAATGAGATGTTTCACACAGCTAGAAATATCTGCGAGTGGTCGGAAAAGCACGATGAAGACTTCAAAGAACTTCTCTAGCCCCCTAATTCCCCAGACTTAAAATCCAGTTGAGCATCTGTGGGAAAACCTCGATCGTGTTGTTCGCTCTATGGATCCTCCACCCAGCACCCTCCAGCAGCTGTCAAATGCACCGCAGTCAGCATGGCTCCACATACCTGTGAAGACCTTCCAGCACCTTATTGAGTCACTCCCAGCCCGTCTAGGTGCTGTCCGCGCCGCACACGGTGATTACTCTGGATATTAGCTGGCGGTCACAATAATGTAACTCGACCGTGCGTATCACTATAGGTCTTCCGCAGCGCAAATGCTAACCTGCAAAGCCGTCTCTCTGGAGCAGAGGGATCAGAAGCGTGGGCCACTGAACAATCGTCCGTGTTAAGCCTGGGCCTCCAATGAGACATGTGTGTAGTGTTTTTCCCATGCGGTTGGCTCCCTCTCGAAGAAACGAGCGGCCTTAAATATGAGACGGGTGACTATATTCCTAGGGCCGCGGATGGTCTGGTGGTCAACGTTCGTGACTGCCATAGAAAAGTCTCAGGATCGATCCCAGGTAGGTACGAACACTTAAACCACTAAATATCCGCCGTGCGTCGGATCGGTACGTTTAGCCGTCGGACCAAGTGTACTGGCCCCTCGGTTATAAATAAGGACGGCTTCCTCTCCCTTTCTACCGCCCTTTCCTGCTGGGAACTCTATCTTCCTACTTCTAAGGGTTGTTTAAGACCTATAGGGTCCGACACCCTTTCTGAAATCTTCTATTCAAATCTCACTGAACAATACCTTATATCCCTAGATTCTTAGAGCTCGTTACACCGCCGAAGAAAAATTAAGCTATATTATTCAGTCGCACACATTTTTAAAAACCGTAGTTTTTGATACAAGTGAACTAAAACTAAGATATTTCACACACTCTCTGAACTTTCATAGGCGCCTTTGACAAATAAGCTCCAACCCAACCGATGGTTTCGAAGGAAATGTGTGCAGTTTGAGATGAAATATTAAATGTGCATGGTGCACGTAAAAAAAAAAAAGACTGTGGCAATGAGAATTTTTATCACCATCATCAGAAGCAGCAAACGCATCTCTCGCTATTTAGTACAGTTTCGGCAGCCTTGTTTTTCGTTTTGAGCAATGAATCCTTTCATACTTGTTGTCGATAAACACTCATACATGCGATTGCAGTAAATCGCCAGTGCTCAGACTGCATCTTCTCTACGTGGATTTCGCAGAATTCCCATTCTTGCTCCTAGCAGCAACCCTGTGAGCATATTTCACGGTAATTTGATACTCCATCATGAATGCTCGAAACAGTATTCGGCGTTGAAATCCTGACGTGAATTACTCGTTTCAAAAATGAATTATTCAACTTTCTTTTTGTTTGCTTCCTTGCACGGTTTTGTTTCAAGTAGCAAAGTATATATAAATCTATTCATATCGGAAAATAATTCTTGATTTAAAATCTCCCTTTCCTGTAACTGAGAGTGTGTTCTCACATCGTTATGGTGAATTAATCTTGCGCTCTCATATTCCTCATTAATTTTTTTTACTTTCCGTTTAGGTAATTTTACCTCAAAGGCTTCTGTTCATCTCACCAATTTTTGCATCATCTAAAGTGCAACTCAAAATAACTGTTAAAGTATTTATCTTAAGAAATATCTGGTATGCGCTTTTTAAATTTTTTTATTTTATTTTTTATCTTCACCGATTCGTTCGCTCAGAAAATAGTATTCACATGAATATGAAATATATTTGTGTAGCATGTCCGAAATGTAGTAGTGTCCAGTCTTCTAAGTTGTTTATGGTCTTTAAGAGGTAAATGTTTATTCTCTTGTCAAACGTATTGGAACACTCCTTTGATAATTAAAGAACGGGCACATTTAATTCAGTGCGTACCAATAAATTCTAAGAACGACTGAGATTCAGTACCGCAAAGATGATGCTAGTTTTTGAGTCACCCTTTGGCGGTATAAAAACGCCGAGGCCGTCGCCAGATATCAGTTACTAGAGTTTAGCAAATAATTTGTTTCGTCAGTCAGTAATGGCAGGAAAGTTTAAAATGTGAAGAAACTGTGGCAATTTCTAAAGAAAGATGGCGTAGGACAGACAATATTACTACACCACAAAGCTCCTCAACTTTGAAAGAGCGGAACACGTTTCAGAGAAGATGAGGTTGTTATATATGAATCTAAAAAAGTAGCGGTTGTCTGCAGGGTACGGCAAAACCTTATAGTAAGGAATAGCATGTGGAATACAGATGTGCTGTATTCATTGATGTCCGCGGGTAATGCGTGGAAAGGAAATACAGTTACACCCCTTCAACGGTGTCTAAAATAAACCTGACAAATAAACATTCGAGGATACGTCCAAAACAAGACGACCGATTAAAGATTTTTCAGAGACATATACAAAGGGAAACGCTAAGTCGACGTACCCAAGCAACATTATGCTAGCTCCTGTGAAAATATGCAAATGACGACCGTACGGCATCGAGCTGGCAGAAACTCCACCTTGATAAACGTTGTTCTGAGCTGGGTGCAACAATTGAAGCTTGAGTTGGCCTGTTAGTAGAAGAATGGCTCCTCACCATCGCTTAGAAAACTCTTTACGGTGGAGAGCGATCAGTAAATTGGAAGCGGGGGAATCGCAAGCTGAGGTAGCAAGATGGCTGAATGTGTCGAGGCAAGTGGTCTCCAATTTATGAAGACAGTTCCAGGAAACCGGAACAATAAATAAAAATAAAGGGGTACATATAAAAAGAAAAACATGGGTACATATTCAAAGCAATTTTGTTCAAGCAGCACATAAATTCCAAATCAATCAGAATTATTTAATTATTGATTGATTTGAATTTATGTGCTGTTTTTCTTTTTATCGGAGGTTTAACGACCACCGTGAGCAACCAACTCAATGGATTATAAGCAGTCGCTCGTCCCTAATTTAGGGCCACTGGTTCCAGGGAAGGGAGGGAGCTAGTGCCGTAAGACAAACACAACTTCCATGCCTCGCCGGGATTCGAACCCGGACCCTTTTCGGACGAATGATCAGAGGCCATCGCTTAGACCACTGCGCCACCGGGGGCGGCTATCGTGCTGCTTGAACATTATTGCTTTGAATATGTACCCATGTATTTCTGAGGAAATATTTATTCCTCAAATTATATATTGCATGTACAGTACAGGAATTGGACAAAATAATGTGAACGCCTGGGAAATATGAGATGTGTCTTTATTAATAAGGCCCTGGACCACCATTTGCCCTTAATACAGCTTCCAATCTTCTCGAATTAGATTCATACAGCTTTTTAATATTGGCCGGTGGAATGCTGTACCATTCGTCGATCAGAACATCAGCCAGTTGCTTCAGAGATGTTGGAGGAGGGAATTTACTTCTCCCTCTGCTCACCAAAACTGCCCTCAGTGGTTCAATAATATTCAAGCCAGGTGATTGAGGTGGCCAGGGTAAATGTTGGTGCTTCTCAAACCAAGACTGAACAGTTCTGGCTGTGTATATGGGCGCATTATCATCTTGAAAAATGGCATCATTGTTCGGAAACCATATTTGAACCATAGGATGCACCTGATCAACCTAGAACGTCCAAGTACTCGCTGGCAGTAACTCGACCATGTAAGGCAACGATGGGGCCAGCCAAATACCACAAACATATGGCTGCCCAAATCACAGATCCACTCCCATGTTGTTGTTTTTTTTTTTGTTAGTTTGTTTTTGATTGGGGGTTTAACTACCACAGTGAGCAACTCAATGAGTTATAAGCAGTAGCCCGTCCCTAATTTAGGGCCATTGGTTCCAGGGAAGGGAAAGAGCCAGTGCCGTAAGACAAACACAACATCCATGCTTCACCGGGGTTTGAACCCGCACCCATCTCGGACAAATGGGCACAAGCCAGCGCTTAGACCACTGAGCCACAGGGATGGCACTCCCATGTTTGGCAGTGGAAACCAAACATTCGGAATTGTACACTTTGTGGGGGGCTCTCTATACATAAACCCGACCTGGAGTTTGAATCGTTACCACTAGTCAAGAAAGCGCGTTTAACTAATTCTACTCCTGGCATATCACGTGTCGCTAAAATGCAGCCCAGCGTCAGTGTCCACATGCCAAAGGATAGTACGAAAAACGATATATAAAAAAAACACGCACTTGGGCGCACATTTTTGCCCGTTACGGGGTGGAAAATTTTGAAAACTGATTTCAGTCGGAAACAAATCTGCTAATACCTATCTGAAACTAAATTCCCAAGTTGTACATAGTGGGAATAAAGTGAGTGCAAATGATGCTGATTAAGAATAAAATTTCCGAAACGCATTAACATTAATAAATTTACAGAAGTGTGACAACATCAATCAGGTGGCCTTGCGCTCGAAGTGTGTAAACTATATAGTTAACCCCTTCGCCTAATATGACGTCTCGGAGACGTCGTGGTGTTCCGAGGCCAAGCCTGACTATGTCGTCTCGGAGACCATGTGATTTTGGAAGCTATTCATCACGTTTTTTTCTTACACTTTCTTTTTTCCACTTGATGTTATTCGTCTGTGTAAATCATATGCTTTTCCCAAAGGAATGGATAATAATATACGGAGAAATTGAATCGATAACCGCCGGTCTGATCCTGTTACGTGTGGAAATATGGATTAGATTGTCTGACGCATATGTCTTGTTTGCATGTTATTGCGTCAAAAGGTCGTGTAGGCACTATATAATGCAAACGTATCATATGCAGCAAAACTATTTTTTCGAAAAGTAGCATATGCAGTAAAACTACTTTTTCGAAAAGTATCGTATGCAGCAAAACTATTAGCCTAAACTACAATATTTTTTTTCATTCTAAACTATAAATATACATGTAAGCCAGAACAACATAACTTTCTTACATAAACGCATTGCTTTTAAAGCAGTAAAAATAACCTTGTTTTCCACCTTTGTATATACAGAGCGTCAGGTTTAAAGCAGTACAAATTACTTTATTTTCAACCTTTGTGCTTTCAGGGCATCAGGCGAATTGAAATAGTACGCTTTGGTCCGACAAATCGACATTTAATCGTAGGGCGAAGGGTTGATATCAGTCAGAAACAAAAACCTCGGAGGTAGGTAACGTTCGCTGAGAAAAGAGTTCCAGAAGTTTGCCGAGATTAATTGGAAATGAAATTTCCGATAAAGTGGTGATAAAAGATTGGAATAAATTTCTCGGGTACGTCCGAATATTATCTGGATATAAAAATTTCACGGTGTATCAATATCAAATACCAATAAAGTTCCCGCAGTGTACTAATATCTTTTCTTGGAAGAGCAAAAATCATTGAACGCTTCGATGAACAGGGAAGCAAAAGTACCTAACAAGAGAAAAGAGAGAAAAAAAAAAAGATTCCACGATGTCATATGTGGGGAGGTCTCCAGAGTCGACAAACGAGATGGGCTTCGGAGATATGAGAACTATCTATGAAAGGCCCTCTAAAACAAAACAATTTCCGTACCAAGTAAATGAAGTTTGTTCACGAACTCATTTCTTTTGATCATGACAAAAGATTAGAATTCCTCAATGGGGTATTTCTGTTTCTTCGAGGCTGTCATAGCTCGGTACCAGCTCCTATTTTATTATTATTTTTTATCTCAGTGAACAATGCACGTATCACTCATAGAAAGCAGCAAATACAGTACCTATATACACTGCTGACCACCCAAAATGCAACACCAAGAAGGGCACGAGATAGCAAAGCCAGATTTACTGGACACATAACAACAGATACAAAGATGAAACGATTGAACTTACAGGCCCGTGCGACTTGCGGAACACGCAGACATCAATAGTTCGTGTGGCCCCCATGGCTGGCAATAAAGGCCGCTACACGCCGCGGCATCGAACGAAAGAGGCTTTGTATGTGGGCTTGGGGTATGTCGGTCCAGGCTGCTTCCACACGTTGCCACAGTTCATCAGGCGTAGCAGCGGGTGGTGCTTGCCGGGCCACTCGGTTGCCGATCAGCTACCAGACGTGTTCGATGGGCAACATATCGGGAGAACAGGCGGGCCACGGCAACAGTGACACCTGGTGGGCCGTGAAGAATTGTTGCACGATGCGTGCCACGTGCGGGCACGCATTGTCCTGTTGAAACGTGGCCGCTGGCAGGTCCTGCTGGTAAGGGAGGACTACAGGCTCCAAAACGTCGGAGATGTAGCGGTGGCTGTTGAGTGTACCGGCGATGTGTACCAGAGGGGTGTGGGTGTCATATCCAATTGCCCCCAAACCATAACGCCTGGCGACGGACTGGTATGGCGATGCATAATGCAGGCGTCATACAGTCTCTCGCCGCGGTGCCGTCACACGCGGATCTGACCATCATGGTGTTGCAGGCAGAAGCGGGATTCGTCGGAGAAGAGAATGTCGTGCCATTCCATAGTCCAAGTGCGGCGTTCAACGGCCCACTGCCGCCGCACTCGCCTGTAGTGTAACGTCAATGGTAATCAGAGCAATGGGCGCCGTGCAACAAGTCCCTGCTCCTGCAGACGACGTCGAACGGTACGTGCTGACACAGGTTGTTGCGCAACACACCCTAATTGCTGCGCTAACATTCGTGATGCGGCGGTGCGAGCCGTCAATGCCCGCCACAAAACATGCCGGTCCTCTCGTTCGGTGGTGTTCCGCGGCTGTGGCAATCGCTTACATCGGTCCGTCTGTCCCTCATGCACCCACCGAATCCATACTCGCCTTAATGTGGCTGGATGTTGTCCCACACGGGTACCGATGTCTCGGTACGATAAACCGCTGTCGCGATAAACCACTATTCGTCCTCTGTCGAACTCCGAAGCGTGCTGGAAAGACTGCCGTATTCTGATGCATCAGGAAGCTTCCCACGCACAGGTCCGGCAGCACAAACAACTTCCACTCCTTACACCCCGCCTTATGTGCACCCTTCTTATAATGCTTCTCGGTGGCGTGCCGGGCGCACATGATTTGCATATGCCCTGCAATACTAATCGTTTGCATGTCCTCTCGCGGGCGACGCATGCTACGAATTTCAGGCCAATCGGATGCTTCCTTCTTGGTGTTGCATTTTGGGTGGCCAGCAGTGTAGTTAATTTAATTTTTTAGTGATTATTCATTTGGCTTATTATATAAATTTCATGGAAAGGAAACTCATAGTGGCATTTTAAGTGACCGTTCAGTAAGAAACAGGAGGTTTATTACAAAAGTTCTGCACACGTTAATCTAAAACGAATGATGCAGTCGGGAAAATGATTACGTCATGTCAAGGTGAGACTCTCAGAAATCCAGTGGTGTCAGAACGACACGCTATCATTTGCTGTGTGAACGTGGGAAGGTTTGGAAACGGAAGCGTGTAGCTCCTCAGGTCGAGTCGCAGCGTTAGACCAGCGCTCGTACCTGAAAATAGAAACTCTGAGGGGAAAAACTCCGACACAGATCCACATTGCCTTGCAAAATGTTTGTGGGGAAGAATCCCTTGATCGAAGCGCAATTTCTCGCTGGGCAAAGCACTTTCGGGAGGGCCGAAGCAGCATCGAAGATTATTACCGCTCAGGCCGACCTCAAACGGCGACAGACAAAACACATGTCACCATTCTTGCAACGCTTCTCGAATAGAATCGACGTTTGACAGTCGAGGAGTTTGCGGATCAGATAAATTTGCCTGTTCACCGGATTTTGACCGACTCACTGGGGAAAAGATAAATCCCCACGCGCTGGGTGCCCCATCAACTCACCCCCGAGCAGAAAGCAGCCAGAGTGAGCATCGCACAGGATCACCTCCACCACAGATTCGAAAGGGAGGGCGACACCTTACTCAACAGAATTGTAGCAACTGATAAGACTTCGACCCGTGAATTTGAGACGGAACTGAAGTCACAATCAGCAGAATGGAGGCATCCAATTTCCCCACGCCCCTCAAAGTGTCGTCGGCAACAATCCAAAATGAAGCAAATGATGATTTTTGCTTACGATGCCCAGTGTGTTGTGGTCTCTGATCGAGTGCCGGTAGTGCAAAATGTCAACGCACAATATTATCGTGACATTCTGAGGACAAAGTTGAGACCGAAAATTCGTCAAAATCGCCCCAACTTGCTGGAAGCGGGAGCGATCTTGCTGCATGACAACGCATCGTGTCATGGTGCAGCGTCGGTACGGGGAATTTTATCGAAATATGGCTGGGAAACTTTATCCCACCCGACTTCGATCTTTTCCCAGAGTTAAAAAATAGTCTCCGTGTCATCCGCTACGAATCTCTGGGCTAACTGTCATTGGACGTGACCCTAGTAATACAACAGTTGAACAAAGCTGGCGTACTACATGGCATCTAGGACCTACCTCAGCGCTGGCAAGCTATCAGTAGCAGAGGAGGGTAGTACATTGAATGGCAATAAGATAAGTTTTTCCCTTTATTTCACACTTTTCTCAAAAATCGACAGTGTGCAGCACTTTTGTTACGACCTCTGTATACTGAAGACAAATATTTTATTTGTTAGTTTCGGCATTTCATGTCCTCCAAGAGCATGCAAACGCTATAAAGTGCGTCCCGTCTCTAATTTAAAATCAGACCCAGAGGTTAAATGCATCATCTCTGTCTTGCCGCGGGATTCTAACTCAGACATAGCAGTATGAGATGTCGGCGTCCTAGACAGCTGGACGACCGAAATGAACTTAGCATTTAACCATCTCAAGCACAGAAATGCACTGCTTCACATTAAAAATTGTCCCACCCAGAAAAGTAATCAAAATGAGCCGAAAATTACCAGAGAATATAAAAGGTGGATAACACGGGATTTAATTTCTAAGACAGTTCAAGAGTTCTGCAGGCTACAAAACAGGTTCACGTGTTAGCAGTTAATACCTTGTGTGTCCACCATATCTGTGTAATGCAATCAGACAAATTGCGCGACATGGAGTGATGCAGTCTTTTAATGGTGTTCTGGAGCACCTGGGACCACGCAGTGCTTATCTAATGACATAATTCAGTTGCATTCCGAGGCAGCCGAGAAGAGGCTTCCTAGCGTCGTCCAGTGAAGTCTCGTTCAAGCTCGATGGGTGATAGGTTCGAAAATTTTGTTGGCCATACAAGCATATGAACCCCTTGTTGGTACTCTCGGGAGATGTTGGCGGTGTGTGGCCGAAAGTTATCTTGCTAGAAAACGGCCACCTGGATACCACTCAGAAATGGCAATAACGCGAGCTGTAAAACGCCATCCACGTATCAGAGGTGATCGCATGGGGGCGGAACTCAATAGTTACACGGGAGAGGGGGCCCAACTTTTCCGAAAGTTAAAACAATTTTAAAAAATGAAAAAACAAAAACAGTATATGTATGTACCATCAACCATTATCAATACACTGCTGGATGAAGTTCTCCCCAAATCCCTTTAACAGCTTTCTGTCTTGAGCATATCTCTTCCATATCACTCCCGCGTGCTTTAGAATTACGCCCATCTTCCAGGTTGTTTCCTCCTGGGTCTTCTCCAAAGCGACTACATGGTAAGCGTAGGAATTCCAATGAAGATAGTAAATCCCCGAAACCTCAGCGCCATCTGGCGGTGAGGGGGCAAACCAACATGGTCACATGATAGTCCTGAACCAGTAGGAACAGATCTTTGGTTAGAAATGCACGTTTTACATGCGATCTGGTGAATTAGTATATCAATATGGTGAAAAAACGTCATTTTAAGGATTCTTCAATTACAGTTGAGGACAAATTAAGCCTTTTTCGATTTCTTTGATATTTATTTCTTCAGTAGTAGTTATTTGTCATTGCTGACGAACTCACATGGAGCTTGTGTGAAGCTGATAGTATTGAATCCAAATTGAATCCTGCGAGCTTACTTCGAGAAGCTACGGTTACTGTAGAAGTTTTGTCCGCAAGAGGAATAAACATTTTTACAGAATCAAAAAGAATAATTAATAAAGTATAATAATTGTAATGCACACATGACCCCAGCTCCGGTTTGGCAGGCATGTGCTCCCACAATGCATTGCGCGTATTCTGTTTTTCCCCCTGGCCGCTGCTTCAATTGGCGCTGCAAGCGGAGAATGCTTGAGTCTCGAAGCTCTCGTTTTTAACATTAAGTTCCCTCGCTTACTCTTGTACTCGCTTTGGTCTTCTCCTACTTCTTGGTATCTAATGTAATATTTCAGTTGTTCAACGGAGGTCAGTTCTAGCAATATATCCAGCCAATTGCCACTTGAGAATTCTTTAACGATGTTTTTCAAAGGGAAAAATACAGCGTTAGGTAAACTTTTCAACTTATTTGTGCAAAATCAGTTTTCAAAGTTGTACTTTAAGTGTTTTCAAGAAAACTGCAAATCATGATGACGGTCTCCAGGAAATCTTTTAAACAACAAAACAAAAAAGAAAACGTTAAATCATATGTGAACCACAAATCTTTAAAACATTTCGTAGGAAGACTCCCAGTGAGGGCGGACCATGAAATTGCAAGTGGGGGTCCGGACCCCGTGTCCCCTAACTTCCGCCGCCCGCGGGTGATCGGATATCGTAATTAATGGTAACTCACACAACAATGCCTGATCAGCGAGCAGCGTGCTGCTTGCTCACAGACAACAGCTGGATCGTACCTGTGACTACATCATCACCAAACGCGGAATCTACAAGCGTCAGCACCGAGACACATGTTGAAATTCCTGCCGCTAGGCAGTTCTACCACAACACACACACACACCAAACCAGCTCGGCGATGCCCTACGGTCAATAGTAATCGATGCAATGACTACCGGTAGTGCAGACCTTAGTGTGGGGCATAATCGATTGAATTTAAGAATCGAAAGGTTACAATCGAGAGATCTGACAAATCAAGATATTCATTCGAAATAATCATTCGCACGATTTCTAATTTTAGAATTTACTGGTAGATGGCGTGATACGTTCAGAGCCGTCGTTTGCGTTTCAGGAATTAAAATATTCATTCGAAATAACCATTCGAATAATTTGTAAATGGTGCTGTACGCTGAGAGCTTTCTTTCGCTGGACGGAATGACGCTAAAAGATTTTCGATTAGCATATCCGAGCTCAAGAAGTTAGAAGAAACCTGAGTGATCCTTCCTGCGAGAGATAATTTGATCACGCACGTGAAAAGAGAGTACTTCCAAACCTCTCGGATCTCGGCACCAATCGAGATGTTTTCAGGCAGACGAGCGATTCTGCTCGGAACCTATGTTCTCGAGAAGAGACGAGCGATTTCGCTTTTCGAATGCACTCGTTCAAACGAGACAGCGTAGGAGCAATCGAGAGTTCTCTAGAGAGGTTTTTCTCATTCGAATGAATTTGGCGTATAATGGAATGTTTCGAGAAATTTCCATAATCGAATGAATAGATTATTTCTACACAATTATGCCCATCACTAGCAGACCTGCTTTCGCCAATCTTTGGTTTACAGTCAGAGTCTGGGTTGGGATGTCAACAGTCACCGCCACAGCTCACTGAATGCCCTTTGAAGCAATTTGTGGGCCCGCAATTGCCTGGGAATAAATACGTCACTCAAATGCTTACGGACGTTCGCCTGACTGCACGGGTCCCGCTGAGACGAATGATTGTACCTTCTTTCCAATCGCTCTTGCCAACAATGCCAAAATGTTATGCCATCGCGACTGACAAGGACCGTGATTCGGCGTATTAAGGTGGTTATCAATGCATGTGGAACGTAATCTTCTGTTCATAGATTGCGCTGAACATCACCCGGCTATTTGCTACCCCTTTCTGGGGTTCTGACCGAACCTCATGTTCTTTCCCTTATCAGATGCAGAATCAGTTTTTAAACCCCTATCTCCTTCCTTACAGGAGGAGGAAAGACAGTTGTAAACACTCCCATATTGCCCAAAACAAAGCGAAAGCTCAGAGCAATGTTCCTTATACAAATCTGTTTTAGTCAAGAAAAACACTAGACGTTTTTTCTCTGCTAACAAATGTTCTAAAAATTTGTGATATATGACAGCATAGATAAACCGAAAAATAATTCAAATTATGACAGGTAACACTGAAAAAAAAATTTACTTTCACTATTTTATCTTTTACATTCTATCTCTGTCCTTTTTCAATTTCATTATTTTACACGTGTACTTTCTTACCAGTAGAATCTGACAGATCGTTTTTATAAAAGATTATACACTGGCGGAAAGTGAAAAAAGAACACCAAGAAGGAGACGTCTGATACCAACGAAATTTATACAGCATAATAACGGAATACAGAAGATAACGTGATCAAAACATTATGGCAAAATACAGCTGTATTTGCTGGTAAACTGAAAAATACCATTTCCATGTAACATGGTTAGTACGAGGTTGAACGGCCATGAACTGCGTCACAATACGCAATTCTGGCATGGAGTCTGTCGTACAGATGTTGGATGTAAGTTTGGGGTATTGAGTTCCAAGCATACTCAACCTGGACGCGTAAATCGGGGATGGTCGTGGCTGTCCTTGGAGACCAGATAAGTCGTTGTCCCATAAAATCCCACACGTTCTCAATGGGGGACAAATCCGGTGAACGTGCAGGCCATGGAAGTTGTCTCACACCCTGAAGTGCATGTTGCGGTGCACGTGCCGTGTGTGGCCGTGCGTTAACTTTCTGGAAAACACCACGATGGACCGACCTTACAAATGGTACAACAATGGGCTGAATGATGTTGTTGATGTAGGAGGTGCTGTTTAACGTACCCAGTACAAACAGTAGTTGTGTACGGGAGTGATAGCTGATCGCTCCCCACACCAGAAGACCAGGTGTAGGCCCTGTGTGTCGCTGGCGGATGCAAGAAGGGTGGAGACGCTCCCCTGTGAGTCTGCAAACACGCATACGGCCATCGGAGGCTCCCAAGCAGAATCTGCTTTCAACGCTGAACACGACAGATCGCCATTGCGTTCTCCAGTGCAGACGTTGGCGACACCACTGCAGCCGTTCCTGACGGTGGGCTGGAGTCAGAGGTACACATGCCAGAGGCACACGTGCACTTAGTCCTGCATCCAGTAGACGGTTGCGGA
Source organism: Macrothele yani (assembly GCA_039090855.1). Lineage (NCBI taxonomy): Eukaryota > Metazoa > Arthropoda > Arachnida > Araneae > Macrothelidae > Macrothele > Macrothele yani. Next base: position 28,801,626 of record CM077015.1, read on the forward strand.
TTGTTCGCACAGTCACCTCAGCTGCAACGGCAGCTCGGATTTGCGTCGCAGTGGATATTCTGCTTGACAACGCCGCTCTTCTTATGCGTCGATCGGTCCGCTCATCAGTCCGTCTGTGACTCCCGGTTCCACGTCTTCTCGTGTGGGAATGTTCCTCGGACCATCTACGCCACCACCGATACTTCCCGTCCAATTCGCTCCGCAATACGACGATACGACCACCCGGCCTCGCGGAGTCCGACTGGACGACCTAGCTCAAAGTCCGATAACTGCTGAAATCGTACACGTCTTCGGTGTCCAGGCATTGCAGCTTCTTCAGGGTCTTCGCATGTGTCCGTACGCCGACGACTGATTACATTCACTTCGCCGTACTCCGTAAATACCACCGACGATAATTTGCATATTATGCCTTGCTGTGGCGTAAGCACTCACCGGTTGGTCCCGAAATTAACATCACACCTACGTAAACTCGACCCCATTAACATATGTAAATTTCATGATCGTCCGCCAATTCCTCCGTGGTGTTCTTTTTTCACTTTCCGCCAGTGTATGTACATTGGTATCGAGCAAAGTCTATTTCGTTTGAATGTCATCCAAAAGACATCAGCAGGTGCCTTGCCAATGAACTATTTTCTTCAACGTAGATTGAATTTCTTGTCCTTTTATGGCTCTTAGTGCTTTTTTTTTCTTTTTTTTTCTTTTACATGAATGATGCTTGGAGAGTAAATCCCCTTCGGGATATATGGATGTCGTGCTTATACACGTGACCTGAAATATAAATAAAGCATCTGTGCTATGGGCATATAGTACTGGCCCACATTAATCCGTATTTATCCAGTACTCCAGATGAATAAACCGAGCACATAATTACGAAGTTCATAATGTTAACACTTTTCGTTTCATATAGAGAGTCTAATGGTTGAACACGTCGGTGCACTTTTCTTCCGTTACATTAGTCGGGACCGATTTCGTCTGCTAGTGGCATTTTGTAAATTTGTATCAACATCTATGATGGATGTTGCGAAAATTAGAGAAGACAAAAAATTAAGGAATCGCAAATATTTCCCTGCAAAGAATAGATTGTTTTTACAAAACATTATTATATATACACAGGTGGCATAAAAAAGAACCATCAGGGCTGTAACAGAGTTTTCGATCAACAATATTTATGAAAACAACTACCTCAAAATAAGTGAATAATCGTTTGTTCGGTCATACTTCAAAACCCAATGGCTTTTCAAAAAATATTTTTGTACAAAAATTTCCCTCGGTGAGAATAACAGAGCAGTGAAGTGCGTCTAACTCTACAGGACGGAAAGTAAGTTTTCGAAGATATTTTCCTTGTCTAGAAGGGATTGGCAATCCATGAATACGTACGAATTTATACACGTAGCCTTTAGCATCACTTTCTTATGCATTGGGGAAAATCTTATTTGGCGCACAATAACTTTTCAAAGACTTTTATATACACAAATTTTCATTTGGATATAAATTTTAGAAAATGATTAATATTTGTTTAATATATATCAAATACGTGGAGATAATGTAAATGGACGATGTCATCGCTCTTTCCACGTTATTTTTTAAACAACGCATAGCGACTGAAAAATTGTATTCCGGCACCGCTGGGATCGAACCCCAGAACTCTCGATAACTAGTCCAGTGCGTTCGAATTTACGCTACGGCGCCAACAATTCTCAGCGCCATGCGTGGTTTATCAGTCAGCATCTGACTACACGAATACGTATTGATGGTCTCAGCAACTGAGATGTCGTCATCCGGTGGCATTTAACGCAACAGCTATTTAATTGTAGCTGATAAATTCAAAAGGCGATAGAAATGGGTAATATATATCAAATACGTGGAGATAAAATAAATGGACGATGTCATCGCTCTTTCCACGTTATTTTTTAAACAACGCATAGCGACTGAAAAATTGTATTCCGGCACCGCTGGGATCGAACCCCAGAACTCTCGATAACTAGTCGAGTGCGTTCGAATTTACGCTACGGCGCCAACAATTCTCAGCGCCATGCGTGGCGCTGAGAATTTTTCAGTCGCTATGCGTTGTTTAAAAAATAACGTGGAAAGAGCGATGACATCGTCCATTTAATATTTGTTTAATGCACCCAAAGTTAATATTTACGATATTACATTATTACGGTTGCAGCCTAAAGGAGGGATGTTTTTTTCCCAAGTGGAAGATTATTTGTAAATTTGTTGCATTCCAAACAACCGTTATATAAACTTGTTCCGACGGATAAAAAATTTATTTCTTTTCTGCTTTGTGGTCTGTAAATGAAAAGCATTCGCGTAGAATGAGTTATTACGGTACGTCATAGCGAACAGAATATAAAAAGGGGTAGAGGTCGAATATAAACATCAAACAAAGGTCATCGCTCGTTCCACGTTTATAAGTGAGTCACGGAAAAATTATTATTGGCCGCCACCGGGAATCGAACCCAGGGTCTTCCAGTTACGCGCCGGATATACTTCCACTGCACCACAGCGGTCTCGAATTACCCCAGACTCACACCTGGAAGACCTAGGGTTCGATTCCCGGTGGCGGCCAAAGAGAATATTTCCGTGACTCACTTATAAACGTGGAAAGAGCGATGACCTTTGTTTGATGTTCCTGGTCCACGTCAAATGTCTGCATTAATTATTCAGTCGAATATAAAGGTTATAGCAAAGTAAATTTCCCCGCCATTTTTGGTCTACGCCGGGAATCGAACCCGAGTCCGCTTATTCCGGAACAAGTCGCTCTACCAACTGAGCTACGCAGACGTTCATTCTGATTGCTATCTGCCTTTATGTCGTGTGCGTCCTGCTGGCAGGTACGTCACATCGCCCCCCCCGCTGAAAGAGGGCCGGGGGCATGGCCCACGGGTCAGCAGTGACCATGAATCGTTGCAGGCAGCCATCCGCTGTAGAACGTGCACTCGAGAACTCCCAGTCAATCTGGTGTGTGGAATGCAACGTCACACACATTTATTTTTGAAGCGCTGGAGAAGGGATTGTCTGATTTTTCCTATCTCGCGGTGTGGAAAGAACATCACACCATTGCGAGATTTTGAACGGTCGGGTCATAATCTCGCATTCGGGTCATCCGGATAGTTTGGGCGACATTATAGCGAAGTAAATTTCTCCGTCATTTTTGGTCTACACCGGGAATCGAACCCGAGTCCGCTTATTCCGGAACAAGTCGCTCTACCGACTGAGCTACGCAGACGTTCATTCTGATTGCTATCTGCCTTTATGTCGTGTGCGTCCTGCTGGCAGGTACGTCACTAGGTCGAGTACAACGTTCGAACTTCTCTATATGCCAAGGGAAGGAAACGGCAATCCATATGGGAAATTACTGCCGCCCCGGTGGCGCTGTGGTCTAAGCGCTGGCTTCTAACCATTCGTCCGAAATGGGTCCGGGTTCGAATCCCGGTGCGGCATGGATGTTTGAGTTTGTCTTTCTGGACTGGCTCTCAATGAGTTACTTGTCCAACACTGGCTCTCTGTGTACATCGATCATTTAGCATACCGTAAAAACCATGTTTGCTGTTTACTTGTTCACAATGTGTAACTTGATCAACACTGGCTATAAATTGATCATTTGGCATGCTGTAAACCATATATGATATGCACTTGTTCATGTAAAATATCTGTATCCTGTTTATGTATACCCGTTTGTCATGTCTCTGTACCACCAGGTCCAATAAATCATTTTTAAACCGCCAATCAAAAAAAAAATTACTGAACTCAGGAAAATAAGAAAAATCGATATCTATGAAGCTGGGATGCAGTTCCGTGAGGTTACGCCAACACAGCAGAGTTCAACGCTGTGTACCCCATGGTGTCATGATAGACACAACAATGCAGATACAGTTTCGGAAGTAGGCACATGTTGATAAGAAATACATATAAATACGCCGATGAGCCATTGCATTATGACCACCTACGTAATAAGCTGTAGGACCCCCTTTAGCCCACAACACAGCGGCCACTCGGCGCGTATCACGACAAAAGGGGCAAAGCGAAAAAAAGGCGCCACGACAAAATGGCGAATCCCCGGGCTTGATAGTTTTCTACTTCAGCTGCAAGATTACTAAAAAATATTATTTCCAAAATCGGCACTTTGGCACTATTATTTCCAAAATCCCTTTGAAAATAATCGGCACTATTATTTCCAAAATCCCTTTGAGCAAACTACATATTTCTTTGTGTATTCAAATCCCAACTGAAATCAGACATCTCATCCTATATAGAAGGCTTTCTAAACCATGTTATTTCCCAAAAAGGCCCCGGGGCTCTTTCAGTCAATTCAGTATTTCTTTGTGTATTCAAATAATCCCAACTGAAATGAGACGTGTCATCTTTTGTACTCTGAAATCTATGTAGAAGTGAAATCTATATAGAAGGCTTTCTAAAAGATGTTTTTTTCCAAAAAGGCTATGGAGCCCTTTTCTGAAATTGCCTTCTTTGTACATTCAAAGCGAAATTTTACGCATGCATGAAATTTTTTGTGCTTCAACAGCAACCTGCAGAAATGGCAGAAGAGATATTTCCAAAAAGGCCCCGGAAACTTTATTTTGTTTCATTTCTTGTTTTTAAGAAAAAGATTTTCTTCAGAGCAAGAAATTCTTAGTAGTTTAACCCTTCCTATGACACGGTTTGAGCTACTTAGGATTATCGAGGAAAAAAATAAAATAAAAATAATAATTATTATACCAGGCCCCGAATATTAGACTTTTTGCCTTCTCAGGATACCATTTTGAACTTGTGTTAGTTACTTAACCGTAACCTGAATTCTAGATAAATTTCCTATATTTCGTAACTGTTTAGTTCTTTTTACCTATATTGTTCACATTGTTTGATCTTTTTACTTGGCTGTCCGGTAAGACTTTGTAGGGTCGGAATGGACCAACTGTGAAAGTCACTGATGTCCTTCGAGCAAAAGAAATGTCCTGCTTTCTCCTTCCGACTCCAGAGAGAAAGGGGAGTGCACTTAATGTATTCTTAGGTCGTAGTATTTAAGATAAACAATATAGATGTCAGGTTGTTTAGGACTGATTGTCATTTTTTTCTATAATTCAGCAATTCCTTCCAGCCAGGACTTTCATCATACATCCCCTTCTGTGGTCGATAAGGGATATCCTCGGGAAATTTTCTTTGTTAGAGAGTGGATAGTGGTCCTTTCAAAGTTTCACACAAAGAGTGCTTGATGGTCAGCAAGCCCAACCCCCCCCCTCGGCCCCGGTCTAATAAGACTGTCTTCTGCTGTTTCCGTCTTGAATTACGAAAGAAGGGCAACCATCGCAGTTTGGTGGTGCCTCACGTCTAAGACGGCCTCCGCGGATGGATTTTAAAATTTTTTGTAGAAACTTCATATGAAACTGCCAGGAATTTTTAACAGCAGCTTTGAATGAAGTATTAAAACGAAAAGGAATTTTTTACCTTCTTAACGTTTCTTACAAATTGGTTAAATAGTTCGCCTAGTTTAGTGAATCGTTTGTCTGGTAGTCGTGCGCCCTTTTGTCGAATTGTCTTTTTGACGTTCGCCCTTTTGTCGAATTGTCTTTTTGACGTTCGCCCTTTGTCGTGCGCCTTTTTTGACGTTCGCCCTTTTGTCGTGCGCCTTTTTTGACGTTCGCCCTTTTGTCGTGCGCTCTTTTGTCGTTCGCCCTTTTGTCGTGTAACCCACTCGGCGAGGATTCCATTCGATGAAGTGGCGATAGGTATCATGAGGTATCTGGTATCCTAATGTCAACAGCAGGTCCACCAGTTCCCGTACATTTCGGGGTGGTGGTGATTTAGCGCGAACCCGCTTTTCCAACTCGAACAAAAAATGTTTGATTGGGTTCATGTCAGGTGAATTTGGAAGACAGGGCATTAACAGAAACTCACCAGTATGTTCCTCAAACAACTCCTTGGCGATTCTGGCAGTATGGCATGGCGCATTAGCCTCTTGGTAATGACCATCACCAGCAAGGAACACAGTTGCCACGAATGGATGAACTTGGTCAGCAACGATGTTCAGATACCTGACAGCTGTCATTCATTCGCCTTCTAATTATTTGTTCAGTTGCTGCTTACCATCTTTGGTGAATCCCCAGCATTGTGCGGGGCTCCAAGAAGCAACCAGTCAAGTGGCTTAGCAGTTAGTCGTACGTGAGTCTGGAGGAATTCGAGTCCGCTGTGGTGTAGTGGAAGCACATCCGGCGCGTCACTGGAAGACCCTGGGTTCGATTCCTGGTGGCTGCCAATGAGAATTTTTCCGAGATTCACTTATAAACGTTGGAAAGAGCGAAGACCTTTGTTTGATGTCAGGGATTGTGCTGTTGAGCTAATGGAACCTAAACTGTCCCAAGAAAGCATCACCCACACACATAACACCGCCGCCGCCGGCCTGTTTCTGCTCAACAGTGCATCCAGGTGCAATAGCCTCCGTCGGTAATTGGCGTATCCGCGTTCGGCCGTCTGCGTGATACAACAGGAATCTTGATTCGTCAGACCAGGCCACTTTCTTTCGATCATCCATGGCCCAATCTCGATGTTCTTCGGCCCATTTCATGCGTTGTTGGCGAGGACATGCAGTGAGTATTGGGACCAGGCTGTGTCTTTGGCTACGCAGGCCCACGCGCAAAAGGCTGCGTTGAACTGTGTGCTGTGACACATTGCCCTGATCATCACTGTTGTAGCTGCGAGTGATTTGTCGCACTGTAGCCCTGCGGTCACTGTGAACCATGCGTGATAGTCTCCGCTCCCCTCTGGCATCAATGAGCTGCAGACGACACTCAGCTGGACGACGGTTCGTCGTTTGGCCATCTGTGCACCACTTTTAATACACACTCACTAGAACGGCACGTGAATAACCCCCAAGCTGCACCATTTCCGAAATCGTAGTTCCAACGCTCCGTGCCGTCACAATTTGTCCTTTATCAAACTCCAATAAATCGGCAGCTTTTCCTATTCTGACTCCGAACACTCTACAAACCGAAAGTCGGTCCTCGTCTTGTATATATACTATTCTGTAAAATTCACTTGTGCCATGTGCCACCGTTCAGTCTCCAGGCGCGCTCATTTCTCTAAGCTGGTGGGTGGTCATAATGTAATCGCTCATCGGTGTATATACACTGAAGTGCCAGAAAAACTGGTACAGACCAGCTTATGTAAAATACATCGTAACGTCATTCATGCGCGTACTCGGTTGCGTCCGCCGGTGAGTATATAAAGCGATAGACATCCTTGCCAGCTGTCAAAGCTGTTTTCGGCATGAGAATGACAAGTAATAACGATTTAAGCGATTTTCAACGCGGTGTCATAGTTGGCGCTCGTGAGATGGGCCATAGTATTTCGTAGGTAGAAACGAAGTTCGGATTTTCACGGACGACCATTGCAAGGGTGTAACGTGACTACAAGAATTCCGGCAAAACCTCCAACCTACGATACCAGTGTGGCCATAAAAAGACATTGGGTGGACGTGACCATCGTCGGCTGTCAAGAATCGTTTCACGCGATAGGCGTGCAACACTCTCGCAGGTATCTCAACAAGCATCAGCGTCCGGACTGTGCAACGTACCCTGCACGATATGGGCTTTGGGAGCCGACGCCCAACTCGAATCCCCTTGTTGGGTGCACGACACAGAGCTATGCGCCTCGCTTGGGCACGGCAACACCGCCACTGGACACTTGATGACTGGAAACAAGTAGCCTGGTCTGACGAGTCGCGTTTCCAACTGTATCGGGCAGATGGAAGGTTTCGTGTGTGGCGCAAACTCCATGAAGCCATGGATCCCGCCTGTCAACAGGGAACTGTACTGGCTGGTGGGGGTCCGTAATGGAATGGGGTGTGTTTAGCTGGACTTCACTGGGACCCCTGGTACGTCTACAAACGTCTGTGCCTGGCCAAAGCTATGTGTGTATCCTTTCTGACGAGGTACACCCGCTCATGTCCTGCATTCATGCTGATGGGTTGGGCCTGTTCCAACAGAACAATGCACCTCCACCCAAGCGTTGGGACGCCACATCATGGTTAGAGGAGCATTCATCTGAGTTTGGGGTATTGCCATTCCCACCCAAGTCCCCAGATCTGAACGTGACAGATCACATTTGGGATGCCATGCAACGCGCTATCGAACACAGGAGTCCGAGACCTCGGAATACACCCGAATTGTGGAACGCTCTGCAGGAAGTGTGGTGTGCATTGCCTACAGCATATTTTCAGAATCTAGTGGATTCCATTCCCCGTTGTATTTCTGCAGTCCTGCGCTCCCGTGTGGGACCTACGAAGTATTAGACTGGTGTACCAGTTTTTCTGGCACTTTAGTGTAGATACACACATAACTTCATTAACTAGATTATATATAATACGTTAGCGGTTAGATGATTACATATACATAACTTGGCATATACATACACCGATGAACCATTACATTGTGACAACCACCAGCCTAGAGAAAAAAGTGCACCTGGAAACCGAACGGTAGCGCAGGTAAAGTTCACAGAGCAGTATATATACAACCAGAGGACTGGCTTTCAGTTAGTAGAGTGTTCGGAGTCAGAATGGGAAAAGCTGCCGATTTATCGGAGTTTGATAAAGGACAAATTCTGATGGTACGGTACTTCGAAACTACGATCTCGGAAACGGCGCGGCTTGTGAGATGTTTATGTGCCGCTGTAGTGAGTACGTGTCAAAAGTGGTGAATAGATGGCCAAACGACGAATCGCTTTTCAGCAGTGTGTCGTCCGCAGCTCTTTGATGCCGGAGGGGAGAGGAGATTGTCGCGCATTGTTCACAGCGACCGCAAGGTCCCAGTGCGACAAATCACCCGCAGCTACAACAGTGGTGATCAGGGCAATGTGTCACAGCACACATTGCCCTGATCACCACTGTTCATCTCAGCTTTCTTCGGATGGGCCTGCGTAACCGAAGACCCAGCCGGGTCATGCTCACTGCACGTTATCGCCAATAACGCATGAAATGGGCCCAAAATCAACGAGATTTGGGCCATGGATGATTTGAGGAAAGCGGCATGGTCTAACGAATCAAGATTCTTGGTGCATCATGTTGACGGCAGAGCGCGGATCCGCCTATTACCAACGGAGGCTATGGAACTTGGATTCACTGTTGGGCGGAAACAGGCCAGCGGCGGTGTTATGCTGTGGGCGATGTCTTCTTGGAACACTTTACGCCCCATTATCCCAATAGCACAATCCCTGACAGCTGTCAGGCATCTGAACATCGTTGCGGACCAAGTTCCCCCATTCATTGCAACTGTGTTCCCTGATGGTGATGGCCATTACCAACAGGATAATGCGCCATGCCACACTGCCAAATCGTCAAGGAGTTGTTTGAGGGATATGCTGGTGACTTTCTGTTAATGCCCTGCCCTCCAAATTCACCTGACTTGAACCCAATCGAGCATTTGCGCTTCAGCTTGGAAAATAAATTACCCCCCCCCCTGAAATGTACAGGAACTGGAGGACCTGCTGTTGACATTAGGGTACCAGATACCCCGAAATACCTGTCGTTACCTCATTGAATAGATGCCTCGCCGAGTGGCCGCTGTTTTGCGAGCTAAAAGGGTCCTACATCTTATTAGGTAGGTGTCATAATGTAATGGCTCCTCGGTGTGGGTGGTGCTAAGAACAATTTGCACGTGAAGAAAATATCAGGAAAGAAAAATGCGAATGCTAAAGAGAAGGGAAATAAGGTCAAATAAAGAAGATGTCACTTTCAAAGTGGAACATACAAAGTCGTATCAGAATCACAGTGCACCCGCCTGGTCGCGTCACAGAGTGCACGTGACATGGTCGACCACATGGCGATATAAACTGCAGGCCAGGACACATGAGCCACAGTACGTTGCGTGAGCACATTGGGCAGAGGTTGTGATTTGACGGACATTCAAAAAAGAATGAACATCGGCTACCGTGGATCGCAGCGCTAAAATAATTTTATGAAACAGCTTCTTTTTTTTTTTTTGGTAAAAATATATTTCTTAATGTTGATAAAAGATATATGTATTTCTTCATTTGCCGCTCATTTCCGTTTGTTTAACTTACATAACTCGAGGACATACGGGCGAGGATTGCCAGATTTTTATATATTTACTTATTTATTTAATTGCATGCGTTTCCATTTCACCTACATGGTAATAATACGCTGGGAGAAAAAACAGAAGAAAGGAAAGAAAAAAGAATCCGGAAAATTGTTATCACAGCTAGCTTCCACGGCCTACATTTTCTGCGCATAAGAGGACACATGGTTATACGTCAATTGGCCGTGCCCAAATCATCGAGAGACAATACTAAAGAAACCTGATCCCCTCAATCGATCCCCTTGGCTGACGGGGAAATCTCATACCCCACACCCTGCTTTACGGGGAAGGTAGCAATGGTTCGTTTCCTGAAAAAGTTTCGGTCAGCATCTTAGAGTATCAGCATGTGATTTCTGTTTTACATAAGTTTGCGGGTAGTAAAGCCAATAAACTGTAATGTAAGTTATTTAAATAATTACTGATATCCTAAACTAAAGTCTATGACCGCTCAGTTATTATTGTGTGTATGAAAACTTTTAATATTCAAGAATAAAGGCAAGGATATGCCCCATTTTCAGCATTTGACGTACCTAGAGCGCCACCTATTAACGACAGACAACACTACTCCATCTCACGGAAATTTAATTTTTAAATATTTCCTATAATGTTTTTCTCAAATTTGATATACAGTATCTATAGTTCAGTGTCTTCTTCGTATGTGTGCGAATTTGCATGAGTCAGGAAGCATTTCTTGTATGAGAACCTGTGTAACAAAATTTTCCTATTGAAAATACATTGCGCATTTTCACTTGACGTCCACCTTAACCAGACAGCTTCATAGAGTCCTACCATCTTTCCTCTCTCAAACGCGTCCGGTTGGTGACAAGATCTACAATATATTTTCTGACCTTGTGTACCCTGTATCAGCACTCAGTTCTCCAAATGCTTTGTTCCGTACGACCTGGAGCACGGGACACAGCATGTTTCGGCGGCTCGTGTTTGCCCTTTGATCTTTCGCTCATCTCAAGTGATTGGTTGCATATTTGAATGATTTGCATATCCCACCTGCCTGCATACACCTACCAAATTGCATGCCTATTTCTATGTTGAGCAGTGACTGATTAACTAAATTTCAGTATTTCTAGGATAGAGATATGCCTCTGATTAGGAATAAGCCTTTTAACTATTAATTCATTAATCTAACAAAATTTCCTGTGAAAAATGTTGGGTAGAGCACATGAGCTTGTACTCTACCCAGAAGTTTTCACAGGAAATTTTATTAGATTAATAAATTAATATTTAAAAGATTTACTCATCACGACATATTAAAGGTTTATTAATATTTAAAAGATTTATTCATCACGACATATTATAGGTTTATTAATATTTAACAGATTTATTCATAACGATATATAAAGATTTATTAATATTTAAAAGATTTATTCATAACGATATATAAAGATTTATTAATATTTAAAAGATTTATTCATAACGATATATAAAGATTATTAATATTTAAAAGATTTATTCATAACGATATATAAAGATTTATTAATATTTAAAAGATTTATTCATAACGATATATAAAGATTTATTAATATTTAAAAGATTTATTCATAACGATATATAAAGATTTATTAATATTTAAAAGATTTATTCATAACGATATATAAAGATTTATTCATAACGATATATAAAGATTTATTAATATTTAAAAGATTTATTCATAACGATATATAAAGATTTATTAATATTTAAAAAATTTATTCACGAGATCTTACGGACGAGCCGCCACTGTTCACTAGCAAAAATGCTATAAATCAAAAAGGGACGCATTTAGCAAGTTGGTTCTTTTAGTTCAGATTTATGAATCAAAGTCGGGTCTAAAACTAAAAAGATATCCGAAGACTGCATAGACACATACGAAAACGATCACATATGATTAAGACTTGAAGTTGCAGAAACAAAAAAACAAAAATCTCAAGATAAAGATCCGTGTGAAAACAAAAATTGAAGAGAGCATCCAATAGGCCATTAACGACCACAATCCTAAAATGTTTTGTCGCTCAGAACACCATAGCTCCCGAAAATGTCTGCTGCTACTTTCCGAATTTCGTGCCCCCTCCTTTTTGTTTTGCAATAACATAAAAAGGATGAGTGCTTAGTCACCCCTCGAAACTTCCGATTCCTAAGCTTGACAACTCAGTGTTGCCAAAGACAACTGAAATCAGTAGACCTGAGCACAAAAAAAAAAAAATCAGTTGAATTCAGTAGATCAGACTTTTTTGCTTGAAATATACACTAAAGTGCCAGAAAAATTGGTACACCAGTCTGATACTTGTTAGGTCCCCCACGGGAGTGCAGGACTGCAGAAATATGACGGGGCATGGACTCCACTAGCTTCTGGAAATATGCTGTAGGCAATGCACACCATACTTCCTGCAGAGCGTTCAACAATTCGGGTCTATTCAGAGGTCTCGGATTCCTGTGTTCGATAGCGCGTTGCATGGCATCCCAAATGTGTTCTATCACGTTCAGACTTGGGTGGGAATGGCAACACCCCAAACTCAGATGAATGCTCCTCTAACCATAATGTGGCGTCCCGACACTTGTTTGGCAGTGCATTGTCCTGTTGGAACAGGCCCAATCCGTCAGCATGAATGCAGGGCATGAACGGGTGTACCTCGTCAGAAAGGATGCGCACATAGCGTTGGCCGCTCACAGACGTTTGCAGACGTACTAGGGGCAGCCGGTGCAGTTCCCTGTTGACAGGCGGGATCTATGGCTTCATAGGGTTTGCGCCACACACGAATCCTTCCATCTGCCCTATACAGTTGGAAACGTGACTCGTCAGAACAGGCTAATTGTTTCCAGTCATCAAGTGTCCAGTGGCGGTGTTGCCGTGCCCAAGCGAGGCGCATAGCTCTGTGTCGAGCACCCATCAAGGGGATTCGAGTTAGGCGTCGGCTCCCAAAGCCCATATCGTGCAGGGTACTTTGCACAGTCCGGACGCTGATGCTTGTTGATCCTCCAGCATTGAATTCCGATGATACCTGCGAGAGTGTCGCGTGAAACGATTCTTGAAAGCCGACGATGGTCACGTTCACCCCATGTATTTTTACGGCCACACTGGTATCGTAGGTTGGAGATTTTGCCGGAATTCTTGTAGTCACGGTACACCCTTGCAATGGTCGTCCGTTAAATCCGAACTTCGTTTCTTCCTCCGAAATAATACGACCCATCTCACGAGCGCCAACTATGACACCGCGTTGAAACTCGCTTAAATCGTTATTACTTGTCATTCTCATGCCGAAAACAACTCTGACAGCTGGCAAGGATGCCTATCGCTTTATACAGTATACGCACTGGCAGACGCAACCGAGTACGCGCATAGGTGACGTTGCTATGTATTTTGCATAAGCTCGTCTGTACCAGTTTTTCTGGCACTTCAGTGTACACCACCTGACAAATGTAATGTAGCATTGGATGTAATCTCGATACTAAGGAAATAAGGAAGACTTAAATCTACTGGTGTTTCAGATAATACCGGTACTCTGCAAACTACTATTAAACACCGTAATGAAAATTCAAACCAATACTTATCCTGAGTCACTTTTTTTTGCACGGTGTTACTAATGATCAGCTTTGTAAATTACCGCTCATTAACGCTCACCGTTAAAATTAATGTTGGTGTATACAATGACCGCATTGGCCTTTTAATGTAGTCACAGCTGTATCGGTCACACTTGTTGTCTTCCTAAAAACAAAGAGTTATACTAATATACTTTCACTTCTTACAAAGCAATACCTAGTTATTTCCAAAGCACGTAAAATAAGTGCTATACTCAAGATAGGTATCATTAACACAAAAGTTTTCGTACAGGCGTTTCCCAAATCTTCTGGATTTTAACAAAGTACTAGGAGAAATCTTTGTATAACAGACTAATCAGTTATCTATAATAAAAGAAATATTCCGTGGCAACTAGTGAATTTTGAAAAACAAAAAAATAGGTAGCAGATGTTAGGTAGTTTTTAGTCTTCATCAGCTTTTTCTCTTCAGACCAGTTCCAAGGTTAGTTTTGTCCAATGGATCAGTAGATAGTGAGTACTGAAAGTATGCAGACATTTTTAGGCAGCATGTCCCTACGTACGTAAGATAAAACATCGAAGTACTGACGTACTCTTTTTGACAGCTCCATTTTGTAGAGAGTTTCATTGCCGGGTCATCTACCAACTAGAAACGAAGATCCTTACAAACCCATGGAATCTAGGTGGACGACAGAACTGACTGATAAACCCCTGTCTTTCTGTACTTCACTTTCATATATCTTTTCTATCAGGTTCCTTGGAAAAAAATCTTAGTTCCTACTTCTAAGGGCTGTTTAAGATCTCGAGCTAGACACGTCCTTCCTTCCTAAATTCCTCTCCAACAGCATTCATTCATCGTTCATTTTTAATCAACTTTCGCGGAAAGTATTGTACACTGATAAGTAATTACATTATGACTACCTTCCTAATAAGATGTAGGATCCCTTTAGTCCGCAAGATAGCGGCCACTCGGCGAGGCATCGATTCGATGAGGTGGCGATAGGTATCCTGGGGTATCTGGTACCATAATGTCAACAACAGGTCCCCCAGTTCCTGTACATTTCGGGGTGGTAGTGATTTAGCGCGAACCCGCTTTTCCTAGTCGAACCACAAATGTTCGATTGGGTTCATGTCAGGTGAATTTGGAGGGCAGGGCATTAACAGAAAGTCACCGTCATGTTCCTCGAACCACTCTTTGACGATTCTGGCAGCGTGGCATGGCGCATTATCCTGTTGGTAATTGCCATCACCAGCAGGGGACACAGTTGCCATGAATGGGGGAACTTGGACCACAACGATGTTCAGATACCTGACAGCTGTCAGGGATTGTGCTATTGGGATAATGGGGCTTAAAGTGTCCCAAGAAAACATCGCCTGCTGCATAACACTATCGCCGCCGGCCTGTTTCTGCCCAACAGTGCATCCTGGTGCCATAACCTCCGATGGTAATCGGCGTATCCGCGCTCGGGCGTCTACGTGATGCACCAGGAATCTTGATTCTTTAGGCCAGGCCACTTTCTTCCAATCATCCACAGTCCAATCTCGATGATCTTGGGTCCATTTCATGAGTTGTTGGCGATGACGTGTAGTGAGCATGGGGGCCTGGCTGGGTCTTCGGCTACGCAGTCCCATGCGCAGAAGGCTGCAATGAACTGTGTGCTGTGACACATTGCTCTTACCACCACTGTTGTAGCTGTGGGTGATTTGTCGCATTGTGTCCCTGCGGTCGCTGGGAACAATGCGCGACAGTCTCCGCTCCCCTCTGGCATCAATGATCTGCGGATGACACACGGCTGGACGATGGTTCGTCGTCTGGCCATCTGTGCACCCCTTTTGATACGTACTCACTACAGCGGCACGTGAACAACCCACAAACTGCGCCGTTTCCGATACCGTAGTCCCGAGGCGCCGTGTCATCACAATTTGTCCTTTATCAAACTCCGATAAATCGGCAGCTTTTCTCATTCTGACTATGAACATTCTACTTACCGAAAGCAGGTCCTCTGGTTGTATACTGTGTATTCTGCTCTGTGAACTTCACCTGCGCCACTGTTCGGTCTCCAGGCGCACTCATTTCTGTAGGCTGGGGTTGGTCATAAATGTAAAGGCTAAACGGGGTGTTATTCCACTGAAATAACTGTAGGACTTTAATTTCTCCAAGGTATTGGATAAAAGAAACTACAACCAGCTGCTTGAAAAATTGCATAACATTAGAGTAAGAGGTGCATCATGCAAATTATTTTACAGTGTGTGTGTGGGGGGGGGGGACATGCCAATAAAAAATTACGTCTCATGCCGAAAAATTGGGCATAATAGTAGAAAATTCAGGAAGTGGCTTTAAAACAGAGAAAAATCAGTAGATTATGAAATTCTATCATTACACAGGAGTCAAAAATCAGTTGATGGCAACACTGCTTGACATTCACTGACCTTCGGACCAATCCCTGGGGCAATCAGCACGCGCTTCTGAGATCCTGATGCGTGAGTGGTAACAGCTGGAAAATCTTGTTTACTTTTCCTTTTGTAGTACTTTTTATTTTTTTGGATTGAAAGTTTAACGACCACCGTGAGCAACTCAATGGACTATAAGCAGTCGCCCGTCCCCAATTTAAAGCCACTAGTTCCAGGGAAGGGACAGAGCCAGTGTCTTAAGACAAACACAACATCCAAGCCTCACGGGATTCGAACCCGGACCCATTGCGGGCTAATGGTCATAAGCCAGTGCTTAGACGACTGCGCCAATGGAGCGGCAAACCGAAATTAAAAAGCCGCAGGGGTTGAAAGCAGGTAAACGTGGTGGCCGATGTAGAAAATGTCAACCAGAAATCCTGCCGTCTGTGGTATGTTCCCAATTGTTTGTTTTGGCGTTTAACGAGCCCTGTGATCATACATTCCTAATTTGGGGGTATTGATTCCACAGAAAACGCAGCCAACACGGGAAGGCAAACATACCACGCATGCCTCATCCATTTCGGTAGATTAGCCAGAGGTCCGCGTTTCTGACCGTTGGGCCACCAGGACAGTGGTCGTGTTGAGTCATCAGCGTTACTGAAGTGCTGGAATGTCGGAGGTAGTCAAAAGAGATTTGTAGAGCCCTTCATTGTCGGAACATGCATTTTTTTTCGTTTTTGTTTGGGGAGTTAAGGACCATCGTGAGCAACTCAGTGGGTAATAAGCAGTTCCCGTCCAAATTTAGGGCCACTGGTTCCAGGGAAGGGAGAATGCCAGTGTTGTAAGCCAAACACAACATCCATACCTCACCGGGATTCAAAGCCGGTCCCATCTCGGACGAATGGTCATAAGCCAGCGCTTAGACTACTGCATTACTGGGGTAACACAACATGCAAGCCTCATGAATTTAGAGCAACTGATTCCAGGGAAGGGAGAGAGCCAGTACCATAAGAAAAACACATCATCCATGCCTCACCGGGATTCGAACCCGGATCCTTCTCGGACGAATGGTCATTTTCTTGTACTTTTTTGCAACAAATATGCCCAATATGTTTATTTGGATTGAGCTAAATGAAAGATTTTTTTGCGACAAATTTCTCCCTATAAACTCCGCTTTTGGGACAATGCAAAATATCACAGACAAACTAAGCGCGTTTCAACAAAGCAAGATTTCTACTGAGCGATGTCAGAAGGCTGAATGATATAGCCCTTGAACAAACCAACTCCTGGTTCACTTTGTTTAGCGACTGAGAGTGACTTCTGCTAATCCCTTCGACGCCGTGCAAATTCAGAGGACGGGGGGAGGGGGCGTTAGGTAATTCTAGTCGTGCGGCCGTTCGTGGTTGTGGCTTTATCTTTTGCAGAAAGATTGGGCGTTATGGTCGTGAACGGGAGAGTGAGTGAGGAAGGGGTAGAATTTTATGGCTAAAGAGAGGATATAATGACTCGGCATCAAACACAAGACAAGCAGGAAACACAGCAGTTAGGAAAGCAGGAAAGGATGAAGTAGCAAGCTTGCAGTTAGAGTCTTTGCTATTCAGTTAAACAAACGGGGTCTCAAGTGGATGTGTGGCAGAGTGGGGAATTTAAAATGGCTAATGATGCGTATGTGCGTACCGCATCATAAATGACCATCACTTTGACCAATTCATCAGTGGCCACCACATAAACTTCCTTTTAACAAAGCTATAGTTTTTCTTTTAAATGAACCCGTTAGAATGGACGCAGTCTTAAATTCACATCCGTGTTTTCTGTTGTCACTAAAATTTTGGCGAATTTGTATAACTCAAATTTAATGGATTTTTAGCGGAACACAGAAAAAAATGCAGCAACTCAAAATCCTTTTTGATTATGACTTTTACATAGCTTGTCCACCATTGCGAATTGAATTTCGTGTTTCTATGCATTTTGATAGGTTTTTACTCAAGCGAATTTATTAACACTAAATTATTGCATCTTTCAACGATAGATTTTAGGTGTCCGACATCTGCGGTGTTCGAGGGCCGCGGATGGCCTAGGGGTCAACGTTCGTGACTGCCACCGAAAAGTCTCAAGATCGATCACAGCAGGCACGAACGCTCGAACCACTAATTATTCGCCGTGCGTCGGATAGGCACCTTAAGCCATGGGATTGAGAGTACAATCCCCTCCCCCACCCGGTTATAAGTAAGGGAGTATTCTATCTCCCTTCCGTGTGACTTTCCTGTCGGGCATTCTAGCATAAATTTCCTAGCTTCCTATTTTTAAAGTTGTTCAAGACCTGGGGGAGGGGGAGGTCAGACACTCCCAGCGTAAAATCCACTGAATACACTATATTATCAAAAGTATTTGGGCACCACAATGTTTTGAGACAAAGGGCTTTATCGCAATTAGTAGTTAGTCGGTCCACCTTCTGCTTCTATGACAGCGGCAACACGTCGAGGCAAATTATCAACCAGCTTCTGGTACGTCTCGACAGGAATGACTAGTCATTCGTTCCGCAAAGCTGCTGCCGGGGTCGAGAGCAAAGACTATCGTTGTGGTCGATTTCGTATCCATAGCTCCAGTTCATCCCAGATGTGTTCTATGGGATTAAGATCAGGATTCTGAGCAGGCTAGTCTAATAAGTCCAGCTCATTTTCAAGAAACCAGTCCTGCACACGCTGTGCAGTGTGTAGGAAGCTCGACCGTGTTGGAAGAGACAACGGTCATTTGCATAATACTGCCACATCGTTGGTAGGGCAGAATTATCCGGAACATTGAGGTACACTTCAGAGTTCATGGTTTGTGGTATAATAACCAACTTGCCGATTCTCATCCACGAAAAACAAATCCGTACCATGATGGAGCCTATGCCGAACTGAACAGTTGGAAGATCAGTCTGATGAAAATCGTTCGCCGGGTTGCTGCCAAACCCAAACACGCCCGTCAGATTAGAAGAGTGAAAAGCGTGACTCATCACTCCAAAGAACAGCTTTCCACTCGCCCGCAGTACAGGAACGACAAGAGACACACACCACCCCAAACGGTGCTTCGCATTCACGGTAGTGATGTGTGACTCGTGTGCCGCTCTCTACTCGTACCATAAAAATCCACACTGTGTAACTCTGTGGACAGTTATAGTACTAACCGTGACATTAGTAGCATTTCCTACTTCAGCAGCGATGGAAACGGCAGAGGAAGAACGGAATTTCTTAACATTTCTTACCATGGCTCTTCTGTCACGTTCCATCAGTTTGTGCGGCCTTCCTGAACGTTTTTTTTTTTTTTTTTTGCTATAATTTCCCAGTTCTGTTTCCATGTCTCTTCACGACATCCCATACAGGCGATTTTGGTATGTTTAGTTTAGCTGCAATGCTCCGTATGAAACGTTACTCAAATGACATCCTATGATCAGCCCACGCTGGAGCTCTGAAAGTTCACGTCCACGCGGCACATTCGCTTCAAAGTTACTGATAACAAGACAGAACATCTCAGCTTTATGTACGTACCTTCCCACTCACAGCGCACCTTCCTAAGCAACCGTTCTTTGCACTTGTGAAAATATCTGGTAGTGTCGGAATACACCGAAGAGCAATTGAATTAGAGACATCTGGCGTTATGCAAATGTGGCGCTGGGGGAGGGGGCTCTGTAAACGGAAACGACATGACGTATGCAGCGATCCGACAATGTAAGGAGTGATGCGACGGGAATCAGTAAGAGTCCGACGCAGTATGGGTAAGACGAAGGATCTAAGCGCATTTGATCGTGGGCAAATTGTCGGGGCCCGACGAATGGGTCACTCCATCTCATGAGTCGTGCAAGCACTGGGATTTTTACGAGCCACTGTGTCACGGGTGAACCGTGAGTACATCGAACCCAGTAAAACCATCCCTGAAAGGGCCAACTGCCGTGGACAACAGCGTGTGGATGAGCGGGGTCATCGTCGGCTAGCTCGCATTGTAACAGCGGATAGACGGGCCACAGTGCAAGAAATCACTCGGAAATTTAACGCTGGTGCACAATAACGTGTAAGCAGTCACACCATCCAGAACCATCTTCTCGCTATGGGGTACAGAAGCCATCGTTCCACGAGGGTACAGCTGCTGACCGCACATCACAGGGTGCAAAGATTAGCATGGGCACGGGAACATCGCCACTGGACCCTAGACATGTGGGAAAATGTTGCCTGGAGTGATGAGCCGAGATTCACGTTGGTAAATGCGGATGGCAGGATACGAGTACGGCGCAAACCACATGAAGCGGTGGATCCTTCTTGCCAGCAGGGTACTCTTCAAGCTGGTGGGGATGGCATTCTCGTCTGGGAACTGTTAACGTGGACTGAAATGGGACCTCTGGTACGTGTGACATCGTCCCTCACAGGTCAACGTTACCGGGATATCCTGGACGACCATTTGCTCCCGTTTGTGCGTCTTCAACATCCCACTGGGGACCTCATCCTGCAACAAGACAATGCACTGTGCCATCGCTCCCGAATTTTATCCGAATGGGTGGATGAACACTCCACCGACGTGACCTCGCTTCCTTGGCCAGCTAGGTCACCTGACCTCAATCCCATAGAGCACATTTGGGATGCCATCGAGAGAGATGCTCGAGGCTCTGACCCCCGTCCATCAAATGTTCGTGAACTGTGGGAGCTTGTTTAGGGGTCGTGGATCCGTATGGCTTCCCAACGCTTCCGGTGTCTTGTCGAGTCCATGCTGAGACGAATCGCCGCCGTCATCAGGGCGAAAGGTGGTGCTACACGTTACTAGACACGTATCTCTAATTCAATTGTTCTTCAGTGTATTTAGGCATCCTCTCGGGGGTGCTTAGCCCCCGAAAATCTATGAATGACTACCCCCCCCCCCGAAGGTTTTTGGGTGATCTCCCCTTATATTCAGTCTAATTGTGCTTGTTTGTAACTGAATATTTAGAGAAATTAATTTAAAAAATTAAGAAAGTGAGGGAAAATATTATAATTATAAAAAAATCCGCATAGACTTCAATCTGAAATTTCTATCATCCTTCAACAAAACATTAAACAGTCCTCGCTGAAGAGGAATATTTCAGGCACTGACAACTCGGACTACTTCCGCAATAAAAACCTAATTCTGCACAGTAACAGTAGAGATGTTTGTGCTGCAATACATCATATTTTGGAGGCTGGCATTCAGTTTTATTTCAGCCTTCTGGATGCCGACATTCCATGTATAAGGTTATGCCTCAGTGTAGCTAACATGACGTTAGTGCTTCCAGTACAACAAAATATTTGCTACCTAATTTTTAACAATAGCAAATTATTAGAAATTGTTCCCATAATAAAGTATTTTTTTTCTGGCGTGGTGGTTTACACTCTGTGACCAAAAAAAAAAAAAAAAAAAATCAGGGCACCTCAAGCTGGCATCGAAACGGTTAGTTAGTTTTTGGTTTTATTACAACTAATCTAAATAATCTAAAGGGGATGAAATCAAATGGCAGGAGAGTTTTCAGGTAACACTGTAATGGTTCCTTAATAATTATTAGAAACACGCTTGTAGTAAGGCGAGGACATTTTTACCACTCCTAATGTCTTGAAGGGATTTTCTCCAGCATAGCCTTACTTTTACTAGCGTCCTCAATATTTTACACCACCACATGGTGAAATCCGCAGTCCATTACTGAATTAAAGCAAAGGTATAACATTTTTAATCACTTGTATATGTAGATTTCTTGAAATCTGCATTTGCGATATTAGAGCATAAGAAAATGTTTGTACTCTATTTAAAATTTATATGTATCGATTATGAAAAAGCCTTTGATTCGGTGAAACCATCAGCAGTTGCAATGGCTCTGAAATCCTGCGGTATTGAAGATGCATACATTAATATTATTAATAACATCTATGAAAATGCAAGTGCAAAGATTAGGCTGTTTGAAAATACAACACACATAAAAATTGGAAAGGGAGTGAGACAAGATGACACCATATCTCCGAAGCACTTTAATGCCACATTGGAAAATGTCTTTCAATCACTGAACTGGGAAAACAAAGGGATAAAGATTAATGGAGATTATCTAACCCACCTTCGTTTTGCTGATGACATAGTCATTTTTGCAACTACCCCATCAAAGCTACAGAGTATGATCCAGGAACTTGCTGACAAGAGTAAAGAAGTGGGATTAAAAATGAACTTTCAGAAGACAAAAGTGATGTACAATGCTTTTACAAGAAATGAAGATTTATCAATTGATGGAGAAAAGCTGGAGATAACAGACACGTACGTTTATCTTGGACAGCAGATATCAAGTGAGGGTCACATTGGTGAAGAAATTAATCGGCGTACAAAACTTGCCTGGAGAGCTTTTGGAAGAAACAGCATAATTTTCAAGAGCAATATGCCATTATGTCTTAAAAGAAAAGTGTTTGTTCAATGCATCCTTCCAGTGCTTACGTATGGTGCAGAGACGTGGACCTTAGCTAAAAGAGACATACAAAGGCTGCAGACAACTCAAAAATGCATGGAGAGGTGCATGCTTGGTGTAACCAGGAGAGATAAGAAGAGGAACACGTGGATCCGAAAAATGACAAGAGTGGAAGACATCATGATCAGAGTTAAATCCCTGAAATGGCAATGGGCTGGACATACTGCCAGAAGGACAGACCATCGATGGACAGCCGAAATTTTAGATTGGATTCCAAGGGACAGGAAAAGACCCAGAAGAAGACCACATGGGAGATGGGTGGATGAAATTCGAAAGTATGCGGGAGTGACATGGAGGAGACTGGCACAAGACAGACCGTTGTGGAGGAAACTTGGGGAGACCTTCGTCCAGCAGTGGATTGATAATGGTTGATGATGATGATGATGATGATGATGTATAACAAAATTGTGATTATGTGTATATAGTCTGTCAACAAGTTTTATCCCCCTCGAAATTTGTAATTGCCCCCGGAAAAAAAAACTCTGAATGCAACACTGCCTCGGTTAACCGGCGAAAGCGTCCACAATGGACACGGAATCATCAAAACTGGACCGTAATAATCGGAAGACGGTTGTCAGTTCCAATGAATCTTGTTTCCTATCGCGCATGTGCACCTGGAGATGTGTTGCCACCAGGAAGCACGTGCGCCGAAAACATGCCGGTGGAGGAAGTCGATGCTTTGGGAATGTTCTGCTGAGAAACCCTGGGTCCAGTCATTCATGAGTAGATAACTATGACGTCTACCAACTACCTAAATATCATTGCAGAACAGGTACGTCCTGCCATGTAGCCGTACTGACCTCCACATCTTCCTCTAGTAAAGCATTGTTTTAGCAGCATACTGAACCATGCCACACTGCCCAAATGGCTCGCGGGACACGACAAAAACTTCCATGTATTACCCTGGCCTCAAAATTTCCTTGACATCAATCCAATCGAACAGCTGTGGTTTGTGTTGGAACAGCAAATCCGATCTGTGGCGGCTTAACTACGTAACCAAGAGTTACAGGATCTGCTGGCAACGTGTTGGCAACAGATACCACAAGACAGCTTTAGAAATCTTGTGGCGTCCGTGTCTCGCCGAGTAAGAGGTGTTTTAGCTGCACGTAGAGAACCAAACATCATACACTGGTGTGCAAAAATTAAGGACGAAGAGGAGAAATTAGCATAACAGCGGAACGAGCAGGCAGAACGGACCGAAAGACCACTCAGGAGATAGACTAAAGTCCGGTACGGTAGGGCATGCGCATATATGCATCATGACGGGGGGGGGGGAGGGAGTGTCGGATGGCTATACAGCACACGGGCGGTGTACGTTTAGCAATTCGGTGAAAACTATTGCACGGTGTACATCGGTTTGAACGACGTCGAGTTGCTGCCACCGTGTGATATGGCCAACAGGCAATCCAGTAGACGACATCTGGATGATTTTACCCGAGGTCGCGTCATTGGGAAGTTGGAAGAAGGTCGAAGTGTGACTAGTGTGGCCGAGGAGCTCGGGATCGCTCACAGCATCGTTTCACGAGCTTGGAGAGCATTTCAAACGACAGGAACAGCTGTCCGAGAGTTTACCAGTGGTCGTCCACGAGCAACCATGGTGGCGGACTACCGGTAGATTGTCCTACAGGCGAGAAGAGACAGACAGCGGGAGAAATCGCAAGGCACATGCAACAGACGACTGGACGTCCGTTATCGCGTTTTACCGTGGCCAGGAGGCTGCACAAAGGTGGTCTACTTGCACGACGACCAGTACCGGTACGGTGTGTGCCATTAACTCCTGCTCATCGGAGACGTCGGTTTCTATGGTGCCAGGAACACACGAACTGGTTACATCAGCAATGGGGAGCCGATTTAATCTGACGAGCGATTCTGGACGTATACACATCTGGAGAGAGCAGGGAACACGCAATCACACCTCCAACATCATCGAAAGGGACCGGTTTGGAGGTGGCGGAGTTCTCGTTTGGGGCGGTATCATGCTTGGTAGCCGTACTGACCTCAACATCTTCCAAGGAGGTTCAGTCACTGGTGCCCGCTATTGTACCGAGGTTCTCCTGCCTCACGTGCGACTGTTTATAGGTGCTGTGGGTCCTGAGTTCCTCTTCATGGACGACAACGGTACACCTCATCGTACAGTGGCTGTCGCAGAGCTGTTGGAGAGTGAAGATATTCAACGCATGGATTGGCCCGCAAGGTCTCCGGACCTAAATCCAATCGAACACGTGTGGGACCTTCTCAGGAGACGCTTAGCAGCACGTCACCAGCCGCCAGCAACGATTCCGCAGCTGCGATTGGCGCTACAAGAGGAATGGGCCGCGATGCTTCAACAGCTCCTTGACAACCTCGTCTTCAGCATGAACAGACGTTGTAAATCCTGCAACGCAGTCAGGGATGATCATATCCCCTACTGAAGGCTGGACTTTTCTTGGCAGCCGCCTGTCACATGGACGTTTCTGTCTTCTGTCCAGTTGTGCTCGAAGCTACCATTTCAATAAAGTGCCTTTGTATGATTTGGATTCCTTGTTTGGACGGTTTTGCTCACTTGTCCCATATTCTTACATCTTGGAGATCTTATGGTATGATTTGAGTCGATGTGGAGCACTTCTGCACGATGTTATATTCGAAAAACCGTCTCGTCCTTAATTTTTGCACGCCAGTGTACTAGGCAGGTTGTCATATGGTTTTGGTTCTTCGGTGTATATTTCAATTTTGGACATTAAACGATCCCTATGATCTACGTTTAAAAGAGGCCTCCTGTTTCAAGTCCTGGGGCCGCTGGTTCGAAGAAGCGTGAGAACCAAGAGACAAAAAGAGCAGCATTCTTATCTTTTTCGAACTCCTACCTAGCACCCAGCAGTAACAGAAGACAAGCTCAATCCTCAGACCCCTCGATCACGTGGCACAATCCGGCCTGTGTGTGTTCTTTCAGAAGTGGAAAGTGAGAGGTAACGACACATATGAGCGCCTACGGCTATAAAGAACTACCCGTTCTTATTATAATTTGGTCCACTGGTTTCAGGGAAAAGACAGAACCAGTCCCGCATGGCAAACACCACCCATATCTCATCCGGGACTCTCCCCGAAATCCAGCATGAATGATTAGCCTGAAGTACACGCATCTGACGTCTGGCCTATTGAGGCGGGAAGTGGTTTGTTTAATCATTTGTTTACATACGAGTGCCGACTGATAGTACAGATATAGGCAAACGCCAGACCGTGGGGTCGCTATCCCCCCAATCAAAGGGAAGAACCAGCTGACTCCGTGATGCTCTGTGTGTGTTCAGATGTCTTAGCCCGTCGTTGATCGCGCTATGAGCATTTTTCTCACGCTTTGCTTATTAAGATCACCATTTATTTGGAAATTACCCTGGGAGCACCACTCTAGCTCTAGTTGACTTTTATAATCTTCTCAACAACCTATTATTTGTTCCTATAAGGATTGGGGCGTCTTTGACCTTCAGTCTGCTCTTTGCTCCCGTGTGCTTCGTGTGAACATTTCTCTCATCAAGCGACCGCTGGCGTTTGCGTCACGTGAGAGCTTTTCTTATAGAGCCACCACTGACGCTTGTGTTTTGCATTTTTATAGATAACGTAATGATGCGAGTGCGTGTTTCGCCTAATTTGATTTGTAAGTTTAGGTTTGTTAGCGACGCATTTTGAACTCGTGTGCTTTTGTTCACTTTTGTTGTGCTTTTGTTTGCTTTTGTTCACTTTTGTTGTGCTTTTGTTCACTTTTGTTGTGCTCTTGTTCAGCAAAAATATATGGAAAAAGGTAGTGTGAGAAAAACTCTCACGCGTGACCATTGGCGTTGCTCATTGTGTAGCGATCAACGACAGGTTACAAATCAAAATGAAAGAAAGTGCGCGCGTGAAGTTAAAACACCAAATTTAAAATATCATCACTTCAGACGAGGAACATGTTTCCATGTTCTTTTAACATTCTGAAGAAGCAATAAAAATTATTTGAGAGTAAAATACATTTAATGCTTCTTTAAACAATCTTTTTTTTTTTATCCCCAAACTCCTTTTATAAGGATTGCGCTTTGTTTCTTTTCCAATCGACTAAGAATGTAGCATTTTGTTTGCTTAATTTTAATATCCACTGTACTTTTACACCAAAAGCCACTAATATCATTTAAGCGGGCGCAATTTAAAATAGCAAGATTTATTATCTAGAAGACGAATTCTGAATCAATTATTCAATCGTTTCGGAAATTTCTTTTTTAACTTGCGCCGAAATTACATAGGTCGCCGCACATACACACAGCGAAATTCGCAAATAACCCTTTACTAAAACTTCGGTGTTGCCTCGCCACAACATTTTTAACCTCCGCTGAGAGACTTTTTGGCGTACATCCAAAAATTTGATAAATAATCGCGAATACATCAAAGAAGATATTCCGATTTATTTAAAATATCTGCCGAATCGTTTGACAATGCAATCGGACTTGCAGAGAAATGCCTTGATAGTACACGCAGGTTTTTTTTTTCTTCTACATTATGGTATCATAAAAAAAATAAAAAGGACTTATTCCATCCCATCGTTTCGAAAAGAGAACTCTTAATTAATTTCTTCTCTCTTTTCCATTTTTTTCAATGCAATTTTACTGAAAAAAAAATCAGATAATTAAAAACTAATATTTGTTCATTTATTATTCATTTGAAAAATCACTAGTGATCCAATTACTGGACTGTCTCCCAAAAAGCTGAGCAATGGCTTTGAAGAGAAATAATTTCCTTTTAGAAACTCAATTACCACAGTTGTTAAAAGTGGGGGAAAGGGGAATGCTACGTACATTAATCCTGAGAACAGATAATAAAAAATCGGATTGCCAGATGGATTTTCCGACGGATTTACCAATGGCTGCTTCTGAACACTTGAACGGGGGTTTGCAAAGTCTAAAAGAGAAGGTTTTTGAGCTTTCCAGGGGCACAACTACTTTTCGTAAACAAAATAAGTTACATTTTCAAAAAATGCAGGAAAATTGGAAGAACAGCGTAACACGCAGCTTTAGAAAGGAGAGTAAATTGCACAGATAACTAGGAAATATCATTCCATTTAATTTGACGACGAAAACATTAATGAAAACAATTACGTATATACAGACATAGCTTGAGCTCGCTTCAAAGTCATTGTACCCAGAAACATTACTTATTGGTGCATAATGATTGTGCTTTTCTCTATGCATCGACTAAATCGTTACAACTTCTGTATAACACAATCTTTTCGTTTAACGCTTGTACTGTTTATTTTCACAGTAACTCTTTTGGAAACAAAAGTGTTCGTGCTTATAAATCTTGCTTTATTCGTTCGTCTATGGACGCATCTCTAAGTCGGATTAGAAGAATCATTTCTGCAACAGATAGAGCTAATCTCAAAGATTATTGTTAATGCCTTCAGAATTTTTGTAAAGTAAAATTTTTCTGACATTTCGAGTAAACTTAGCTCTATGTTTGGCTCGCGAAATCTGCACTTTTAAAAGCCACACGGGAAAAATTATTTTTGCATTTGGATAGATTGGGCTGTTTCCAAAACTTTCTACGAAAATTTTGCGTTGCACAGTTGATAGTTTGAGCGCTAGGTAATGCAAATGTACACTGAAGAGCAATCGAATTAAAGATACCTGTCTAGTAACGTGTAGCACCACCTTTCGCCCTGATGATGGCGGCGATTCGTTTCGGCATGGACTCGAAAAGACACTGGAAGCGTTGGGAGGACATACGGATCCAAGACCCTGAACAAGCTCCCACAGTTCACGAACATTTGATGGAGGGGGTCAGAGCCTCGAACATCTCTCTCGATGGCATCCCAGATGTGCTCGATGGGATTCAGGTCAGGTGACCTAGCTGCCCAAGTAAGCGAAGTCACGTCGGTGGAGTGTTCATCCAACCATTCGGATACAATTCGGGAGCGATGGCACGGTGCATTGTCTTGTTGCAGGATGAGGTCCCCAGTGGGATGTTGAAGACGCACAAACGGGAGCAAATGGTCGTCCAGGATATCCCGATAACGTTGACCTGTGAGGGACGATGTCACACGTACCAGGGGTCCCATTTCAGTCCACGTAAACAGTCCGCAGACGAGAATGCCACCCCCACCACCTTGAAGAGTACCCTGCTGGCAAGAAGAATCCATCGCTTCATGTGGTTTGCGTCGTACTCGTATCCTGCCATCCGCATGTACCAACGTAAATCTCGACTCATCAGTTCAGGCAACATTTTCCCACATGTCTAGGGCCCAGTGGCGATGTTCCCGCGCCCATGCTGACCTTTGCACCCTGTCATGTGCGGTCAGCAGCGGTACTCTCGTAGGACGATGGCTTCTATACTCCATAGCGAGGAGATGGTTCTTAATGGTGTGGCTGCTTATAGGTTTTTGTGCACCAGCGTTAAATTTCCGAGTGATTTCTTGCACTGTGGCCCGTCTATCCGCTGTTACAATGCGAGCTAGCCGACGATGACACCGCTCATCCACACGCTGTTGTCCACGGCAGTTGGCCCTTCCTTGCAGGGATGGTTTTACAGGATCCGATGTACTCACGGTGCACCCGTGACACAGTGGCTCGTGAAAATCCCAGTGCCTGCACGACTTCCGGAGTGACCCATTCGTCGAGCCCCGACAATTTGCCCACGATAAAATGCGCTTAGATCCTTCGTCTTACCCATACTGCGTCCGACTCTTACTGATTCCCGTCGCATCACTCCTTATAATGTCGGATCGCTGCATACGTCATGTCGTTTCCGTTTACAGGGCCGCCTACGGCGCCACATTTGCATAACGCCAGCTGTCTCTAATTCAATTGCTCTTCAGTGTATACTTTTGCAAAGTGATGCAAATTTATATATCTGAATTTTGCGTAATATCTCTACTCTCCGATTTAAAAAATTATTTTTGAATCCGGTGGCTTTCATGGAAAGCAAAATATTTTATCCAATTTAAAATAATCGATTGCAAAATACAGCTGCTTGTTGTGTAAATTTATAGTTCAATAATGTCCCCGTTTTTAACTACCGGATTTGAAAACAAAATTTAAACATCAGCCAGGGTCAGTATACACTGTCCAATTTTCCCCTAAGGGGAGAAGCGAATTAAGACGTTATATGCTCTTCTAAGCCAGATTTGAAAAATTCTCTGTGTGCTCTACTTCTGCAGTAGTGCTTGCATTTTCCTTGTGTTTTCCAGTTGTTTTTCTAAAGCAAAATTTTCCCCACTCGGCGCTGCAAATTTCGTTTTTTTACGCTTTCCAACCGTAAGTTGAAGCGTATATGCTCCAGCTTTGTCCGTTCGTCTGTCCGTCCGCACGATAACTCGCGTAAAAAAGGTTCGATGTCGATCAAATTTTAGTATGTGGTAGGGGAACACCTGGGGAAGAACCCTATTGAAAATGGGCGAAATGGGGTCAAAGGTCAGGACATAGAAGCGGGATCCATTCCATTTCCCTTATGCTTCATAACTTGCGTAAAAATTGTTCGATTTCGATGAAATTTTAGTATGTGGGGGATCACTGGGGACGAACCCTATTGAAAATGGGTTAAATGGGGTCAAAGTTCAGAACATAGGAGCGGGATCTATTCCATTGCTCTTATGCGTCATAACTTGCCTAAAAATAGTTCGATTTCGAAGAAATTTTAGTATGTGGTAGGGGACCACCTGGCAATGAACCTTATTAAAAATGGGGTCAAAGGTCAGGACATAGGAGTGGAATCCATTCCATTGCCCTTATGCATCATAACTTACGGAAAAAATGCTTCGATTACGACAAAACTTTTTCATGTTGTTCCGGAAGTATACTGAACCGGTTCTGTTGAATATCGTCGAAATGGGGTCAAAGGTCAGGACACAGGAGTGAGATTTATTCCACAACTATTATCCTCATATCTTGCCAAAAAATACTTTTTTTCGTGATGAGTATCGATTACAAAGATTCACAGGACGCAGTTCATCTCGTGTTATGTTCCTATTGGTTGGTTCATTGTGCTATACAGGGTCCAAAAGAAAGTCTATATCGACCGCTGTCATGGCTGAAGGAACGGTCCCCGACTATAAACGTTAGGTCTGTCTCCAGTAAAGGGGACATGCCCGATCGATTAAAAGCGATTGCCGCACCCCTGGTGGCGAAGTGTGGAAGTTAGCAAATCTAACTCGGCAACGAAGGAAAAAAAGACGCAAAAGGTATATTACAAAGTTGTAGAGCATCGTCGAATTACGAATAATCGACACAAAGAAACGGCAGAACGCGCAAGAATAGCCAGTTAGATGTCAGCGAAAGTTCAAGGCCCAACCATGCCCCATCCAGTGAAACGGTGGTGAACGACGCACGAGAGTATGCAAATACGATAGTGACGTACGATCCCGCTGGGGATAAAAGCGGAGCCATCGTTATACGTAAGACCAGGTGTTTATTACAGCGTCTACAAGTTTGGATGATTTAAAACTGCGTATCAACAGTGCTTGTAGCACTGTGACACAAGCAATGCTCGTTACAGTACACAGAAATGTACTGTGTCGCATTCAGATGTGCATCGCCGCCGATGGCGAACATTTTGAACAATATCTTCGATAGCTTCCGGAGCTTCGACGAGTTGTTTTACGTTGTATGTATGTCAGCTACTCGCCTGTAACAATTTTTGTGTCGATTAAATGCATCTGTAACCATGCATATCCTCTGACGTCTAACTGGTTATTCTTGCGCGTTCTGCCGTTTCTTTGTGTCGATTCTTCGTAATTCGACGATGCTCTACAACTTCGTAATTGACCTTTTGCGTCTATCTTGCTTCGTTGCCGAGTTAGATTTGCTAACTTCCACACTTCACCACCAGGAGCGCTGCAATCGCTTTTAATCGATCGGGAATGCCCACTTCCCTAGAAACAAACCTAACGTTTAGAGTCGGGGACCGTTCCTTTAGCCATGACAGCGGTGGATATCGACTTTCCTTTGGACCCCTATGTTATCGTGCACATGAGTATCACGTCACTTCATTAATATCGTGATTTGTCGTTACGTTCCAGTAAACTTTTCTATTTAATGATCAGGTTTGGGCTAACTGTCGAGTGCTTTTCTTATTCTTTTGTTAGGTTGCGCCAAGTTTGTGAAAGGTTAATGGGGGAAATGATTGTTGCAGTTCTCGTCAGAGGGTTTTTCGACACAGATTGATTATGCAATAAGGATTTCGTACTTTTTCGGGTGTTCCGAAAGGATATTTGTTTCTTCACACATTGGTTCAAAATCCCTTTCAAGACAGTGCTGAATCATTGAGGTTGTAGACTTTGTCATTCCAATCCGTTTGGCGCTCCTGAAGTCTTGTTTTAAGATTCTTTTTAGTACTTCCAATATAATATTTGATATCTTTATCGTTTATTGATTTCAGAGGTATCTGATATACACCTGATCTTTGGAATATTGATTGGTCGTTTTTTTATATGATATTTCAGTTTGGTATTCATTACGACATCGGCAAAAATACACTGGCGGAAAGTGAAAAAAGAACACCAAGAAGGAGACGTCTGATACCAACAAAATTTATACAGCATAATAACGGAATAGAGAGGATAACGTGATCAAAACATTATGGCAAAATACAGCTGTATTTGCTGGTAAACTGAAAAATAACCTTTCCATGTAACATGGTTAGTACGAAGTTGAACCGCCATGAACTGCGTCACACTGTGCAATTCTGGCATGGAGTCTGTCGTACAGATGCTGGATGTAAGTTTGGGGTATTGAGTTTCAAGCATCCTCAACCTGGACGCGTAAATCAGGGATGGCCGTGGCTGGCCGTGGAGACCGGATAAGTCGTTGTCCCATAAAATCCCACACGTGCTCAATGGGGGACAAATCCGGTGAACGTGCAGGCCATGGAAGTTGTCTCACACCCTGAAGAGCATGTTGCGTTGCACGTGCCGTGTGTAGGCGTGCGTTATCTTGCTGGAAAACACCACGATGGTCTGACCTTACAAATGGCACAACAACGGGCTGAATGATGTTGTTGATGTAGGAGGTGCTGTTTAACGTACCCAGTACAAACACTAGTTGTGTACGGGAGTGATAGCTGATCGCTCCCCACAGCAGGTGACCAGGTGTAGGCCCTGTGTGTCGCTGGCGGATGCAAGAAGGGTGGAGACGCTCCCCTGTGCGTCTGCGAACACGCACGCGGCCATCGGAGGCTCCCAAGCAGGATCTGCTTTCATCGCTGAACACGACAGATTGCCATTACGTTCTCTAGTGCAGACGTTGGCGACACCACTGCAGCCGTTCCTGACGGTGGGCTGGAGTCAGAGGTACACATGCCAGAGGCACACGTGCACGTAGTCCTACATCCAGTAGACGGTTGCGGATTGTTCGCACAGTCACCTCAGGTGCAACGGAAGCTCGGATTTGCGTCGCAGTGGATGTTCTGCTTGACAACGCCGCTCTTCTTATGCGTCGATCGGTCCGCTCATCAGTCCGTCTGTGACTCCCGGTTCCACGTCTTCCCGTGTGGGAATGTTCCTCGGACCATCTACGCCACCATCGTACCACCACCGATACTTCCCGTCCAATTCGCTCCGCAATACGACGATACGACCACCCGGCCTTGCGGAGTCCGACTAGACGACCTCGCTCAAAGTCCGATTACTGCTGAAATCGTACACGTCTTCTATGTCCAGGCGTTGCAGCTTCTTCAAGGTCTTCGCACGTGTCCGTACGCCGACGACTGATTACATTCACTTCGCCGTGCTCCTTAAATACCACCGACGATAATTTGCATGTTATGCCGTGCTGTGGCGTAAGCGCTCACCGGTTGGTCCCGAAATTAACATCACACCTACGTAAACTTGACCCCATTAACATATGTAAATTTCATGTCGTCCGCCAATAACTTCTTGGTGTTCTTTTTCACTTTCCGGCAATGTATATCGCTTTTTTTAGTTTCTTGATGGTGCCAGTAATCCTTGCATTATACGGAAGGGTTCTACAGTAATTTTTAGGTTGGTTTTGTTATAGACTTGTTTTGGTAAATCGATTTGATTTATATTTATTAATAAGTTTATTTCTTTTTGCGTCGTATCCATTATTTATGGCAACATTTTTTATCCAGTTTATTTCCTCGGTTATTTTTCAGTTGTCTGTTGAATGTGTGAATGCTCTTTGGAAGTAGTACCCGAATGCAGCATATTTATATTTCAGTGGGCGATATGAATTTGCTAGTATGATAGATTCTGTGAAAGCCGGTTTACAGTAGACCTTACATTTAATTTCTGTTGTTTTCCTGGTAAGATGGATATCTAGATATGGTAAAATGCAATTTGCTTCCTTTTCCAGACTAAGTTTGATAGTAGGGTATTTTTGAGTGTATGTGTGAATAAATGATTCAAGTTCTTTTTCACGATGTTGCCGAAACATCAAGATATCGTCAAAGTATCTCATAAATAAATAGACATGTTTTTTTTAATATGATTGTTATTGAAAATGTTGGTCTGTGTTTCTTGAAGAATAGCTTCAGCTAACATTCCGGATAGTGGAGATCCCATTGGTGCACGACCTTTTTTTGCCTATAAATGTTTTCTTTCCAAACTGAAAGTAGTTCTTATTGTTTATGAATTTTAGTGTCAGTATTATACTTGATATTTCTGTTGAAGGTAAGATGTGTTTTCTTCATTTAACTTATTATTTCAATACCAGCGTGCATTGGAGTGTTTAGATAAAGTGATATGACGTCAAGACTTGCTATAAAAATGCATAGTTTTTTTTTCTTTTTTTTTTTTGGAATTGTTTAATTTTGGCTATTGCTTCTGCGCTATATTTTTATGGAAAAAAAATCGCTGCTATTGAAATAATAAGTTAAATGAAGAAAACATCTTACCATCAACAGAAATATCAAGTATAATACAGACACGATAACAGCTACTTTCAATTTGGAAAAACTTTTATAGGCCAAAAAGGCTGTGCACCAACGGGATTTCCACTACCCGGAATGTTAGCTGAAGCTATTCTTCAAGAAATAGATTAACAATTTTAATAACAGGCATAAACCACATCTATTTATGAATGTGTTCACATCTCATTCACCGCTAAACCTGCTTAAAATAAAAATACAGGGTGATTCAAAAGTTTGGTGCTGAAGTAAAATGCGATTAAAAAATATCTATGGGTCGGAGAGGCATGCCTTTTTGCAGATTAATGTTCACCGAGGTACGGGATTTTGTATGGCATTAAGAAAAAAAAATATTTAAAAATTTCGACTATAGAGGGCGCTGCTTCAGAGAAAACAACTGGAGGTGAGAATTGTGAAATGAGATCTACGTTAAATTAGTGAAACTTACTTTATTTCAGCATGATATACAGATGCAAGTGCTCAATGTGTCCACCACCACATTTCGGTACTGCATGCAGTCGTGGTGTTACGCCTGATACGGCACTGAACAACATGCCAACGGGAATGGCTGATACCTCCTGCCGTATGGCGTCTTTCAACGATGGTAAGGTCTGGGGATTAACTCTATAGACACGGGATTTCAAGTAGCCTGCAACAAAAAATAAGCGGGTGTGAGATCTGGAGATCTAAGAGGCCATTTGTGTGCACTATGCCTGCTCAATAGACGATTGGCGCTAAACGTGCACGCCTGATTTTACGCTATATGCAAATTGTTAGCTTAATAAAACCGTGTGGTTTTGCAGTCAGAATGACAGCACGAAGCTTTATTATTTTCGCACATTGAAAATGTGACTGCATTTCTCCGTAATGGTTTTTATGTCTTACATTAACGGTGCTTTGTGCGAGTAATGTGAAAACGTCACTTGTGTGACATTCTCTGCAGCAGCGCCCTATATTGTGGTTTTGAACTATTTTTTTTTCTTGATGCTATACAAAATCCCTTACCTCGGTGAATATTAATCTGCAAACCGCATGTCTCTCAGACCCACAGATCTGTTTTAATCCCTTAACAACGACACTTATATGACACCCTTACAATGTTCTCTCTCGGACGACATCCCGTCATCATTCCACAATCAATAAGTCCGTGCAATCCTGATGCCATATTTAGAGTGGTGCATCCAAATCAATTATAAAACTTTTTGATGTTGCGCATTAAATACACTGGTGTTCAAAATTAAGAGAATTTGCACATTTTGTCGATTTTCACAAAAAGTATGGAACCAAAGGTACATATTATGCCTCCGAATAAGATAAGAATGCAAATTTGCAGTGTCGAATACGTAAGCGTGCACGTGCGTGTGGGCGAAGCTGTGACAGCGGAGGGCATGAAAAGCACACGTAGCTTTTTCCGCGATTAGTTCGTTCGTACTCCTCGGCGACATTCGTTGTGTTTCTTGCAGGAGTTGGTTCAATTTCATAAGCAATCAGATAAAATTAGTTACCACGGACGTATTCATGATGGAAAGAGGTGAAGAATCGTCGGTAGATTGAAGGCAGGGCAATGACAAGTGCAGGTTGCTACAGAGCTCAATATAACGCCCAGTGTCGTCTTCAATTTGTGGAAACAGTTGAAAGACACCGGATCCATATAGAGAAGGCCTGGGCAAGGTCGTCCAAGAGCCACGACGGCCAATGAAGATCGTTATTTGGTACTTTCAGCGAGGCGCCACAAGACTGCTACAGCTGCACAGCTATCTCGTGAGCTCCATGCCGCCACTGGAACCCGAGTTTCAAGGGTTACTGTTTCCCGAAGGCTTCATGAGAGAGGGCTTTTTGCCAGAAGACCCGCTGTTTGCATGCCGCTCATTTCAGCACACAAGAGAGCGCGTTTAGCATGGTGCAGACAACATCTGCCTTGGACCAGACTTCAGTGTGGTAACGTTCTCTTCATATACGAGTCACGATTCAGCCTGGACACTAATTCTCGACGTACCTTCGTCTGGAGAGAACCTGGGACCCGATACCTTTCGTCCAACGTCCGAGAAAGGGACTGCTATGGTAGGGAAGGTGTCATGGTCTGGACAGGTATCATGTTGGACGGCCGCACATCTCTCCATGTGTTTGACAGAGGCTCCCTGACTGCTGAGAGGTATAGTGATGGTATCTTACAGTCCTATGTTCGACTTTTCAGGGGCGCAGTTGGCCCTCGGTTCCTTTTTATAGACGACAGCGCTCGTCCACATAGGGCTCACCTGGTCGACGATTATCTTGAAAGTGAGGATATTCGCCGGATGGATTGGCCAGCCAGACCTAAACCCTATTGAACATGTCTGGGACGCTCTTGCGAGGGCAATTGCAGCTTGCCATCACCCTCCGAGAACCATCAAGGAGCTGAAAACTGCGTTGCTGCAGGAGAGGGACCTACTGCCACAGGGACTCATCAACTGCCTCGTTTCCAGTATGATGCTGCGCTGTGAGAGCTGTATGACTGTGAGAGGGGCCCATACCCCATATTAGTCATTTTATGTTTGATCTTGCAACGTGGATTTTGGACACTCCTGCGCTGATGAGCCTTACTGATGATCATGAGTGCGTACCATGAATGTTGTATGGTATAATTTTTTCTCCTATATAACTGTGTATCCATACCAAATTTCATTAAAGTGTGTCCATTAGTTTTTCAGAAATTAGACAAAATGTGAAAAATTATCTTAATTTTGAACATCAGGGTAGTTCACCAGATCACAGGCGTACTGATAGCCGCCGCAACCCCCGCACTGAGGGGGAACCTCATGGTTAAAGGGGCGTCTAGCATCAGCAAAATGATTTTACAAAGTTTTTTTGCGGAAACTTCGTATGAAACTGGTTAAAGAAATAGCCAAGAATTAAGGCAGCTTTGAATGAAGCATTAAAACGAAAAGCAATTTTTACCTGGGTTTTTTTTTTATTGCAGTAAATAAGCAAAATCTTTAGAAATTATTTTCGTTGCTTTACTTCACAAAAATTGAATGACGAGAAAGCAAGTATTCAAGAGAACTTGAGGCCCCTTTTCCCAGCCCTTGCTATAATATATATACATGCATATTATACACTGAAGAGCAAATGAATTAGAGATACCTGTCTAGTAACGTGTAGCACCTTTCGCCCTGATGACGGCGGCGATTCGTCTCGGCATGGACTCGACAAGACACCGGAAGCGTTGGGAAGCCATACGAATCCATGACCCCTGAACAAGCTCCCACAGTTCACGAAGATTTGATGGAGGGGGTCAGAGCCTCGAACATCTCTCTCGATGGCATCCCAGATGTGCTCGATGAGATTGAGGTCAGGTGACCTAGCTGGACAAGGAAGCGAGGTCACGTCGCTGGAGTGTTCATCCAACCATTCGGATACAATTCGGGAGCGATGGCATGGTGCATTGTCTTGTTGCAGGATGAGGTCCCCAGTGGGATGTTGAAGACGCACCAACGGGAGCAAATGGTCGTCCAGGATATCCCGATAACGTTGACCTGTGAGGGACGATGTCACACGTACCAGGGGTCCCATTTAAGTCCACGTAAACAGTCCCCAGATGAGAATGCAACCCCCACCAGCTTGAAGAGTACCCTGCGGGCAAGAAGGATCCATCGCTTCATGTGGTTTGCGCCGTACTCGTATCCTGACATCCGCGTGTAATAACGTGAATCTCGACTCAGCAGTCCAGGCAACATTTTTCCACATGTCTAGGATCCAGTGGCGATGTTCCAGCGCCCATGCTAATCTTTGCACCCTGTGATGTGCGGTCAGCAGCGGTACCCTAGTGGGACGATGGATTCTGTACCCCATAGCGAGGAGGTAGTTCTGGATGGTGTGGCTGCTTACACGCTTTTGTGCACCAGCGTTAAATTGCCTAGTGATTTCTTGCACTGTGGCCCGTCTATCCGCTGTTACAATGCGGACTAGCCGACGATGACACCGCTCATCCACACGCTGTTGTCCACGGCAGTTGGCCCTTGCACGGATGGTTTTACCGGATTCGATGTACTCACGGTGCACCACGTGACACAGTGGCTCATGAAAATCCCAGTGCCTGCACGACTTCCGAGATGGAGTGACCCATTCGTTGGGCACCGACAATTTGTCCACGATCAAATGCGCTTAGATCCTTCGTCTTACCCATACTGTGTCCGACTCTTACTGATTCCCGTCGCATCACTACTTATATTGTTGGATCGCTGCATACGTCATGTCGTTTCCGTTTAGAGGGCCGCCCACAGCGCCGCATTTGCATAACGCCAGCTGTCTCTTAATTCAATTGCTCTTCAGTGTATATATGGGTCTTAAGACAGACGTTACAGTTCAGTGAGTGGCATTTTCATACCAATGAGGACAAGGTATTATGTATTACAGTTGTTTGCACATTACGCATCCTTCAGAATATAATGAAATATTTAAAAGATGTTCTTCGAGGGAGCGAAAAATCAGAGCTGTCAGGGTTTTTTTTTTTTTTTTATAAGAGTCAAAAGATTTTTTTTTACTGTGTGCAAAATATTTAAATATTTCTTTTTTACTATGTGCAAATGTTGAGCGTGTTTTTTCATATTCCAGAGTAAATAATTTAAGTAGTTTTACGTTTTTTGGGCTGCAGTTCTTAACCGCTATTTGGTTATTTGATTACTTATGTTGCGACATTTTGTATTAATTGGAAAAGTCATTAGACACAGTCACACGAGTGTTGTATGTTTTGTGTGTGTAATCAAGAGGCGGTTCAAAGAAGCTGGCCTTAGTTCTATAAAAGAATAACATTTGCATGATATTATGTTTGATTTAAATATTTTGTAGTAATCGGTATAAAACCAGGGCAATCATTTTAATTAGAACGCACGCATTTGTGTTTCACGCAATAAACCTAATAAATTTAATTTTACGAAAAAACAAACAAACTCGTAGGTTCCAAATAAATTGATTAAAACACCCGTAAAAAGCCTAATTAATAATAAGGAAGTTAAAATTTTCAGTAATTGAAAACTAATGTATTTTCGCAAAAGGACCTCGAAAATATTTTTTTGCGTGGGAGCCCCTAGTTTTATCCAGTACGCCACCGCACCAGATTAACGAGCAGGCATTCAGCGATTCTCTTCTATCGCTTTCTCACACGCAAGCAGAAGCATCTCTTTGTTTTCAACAGGTACAATCACTGATATTTTTCTCAAGAACTGTCAGCCCATCAGTTTTCCCTCGCACTGCAAGAAGCATAGTCAACCAGACAGGTTTTCCGTTCAGATGATTACATAAGAAACAATCTCCCTTATCCTCATTCATCATTGCAGCATCGAAACTTTTGAATTCCTTACCTGGGTATATAATATCTTCCCTGAAAACTAAAATTTTCAGATATTTAATATGAAAATAATGCATAAGTTTATCCTTTTGTATGCAATTAACTCTTAAAAAAATTAAGTCACTATTAAAGCGACTCCGATTCAATTGTATCTCGCATTGAATTATGCACGAGTCCTTGCACCGAAGATTTGGTAATATGCTGAAGCACTGCTGTTTATTTGCAATCCATCAGGTTAATTTAATGCTTCTCCACTTCAGAACCTGAAAGCATTAAAATTTGTAGCTTTTTTTAATGGGCCGATGTTAAAGACTATAAAACAATAAAATAAAGCAGCTATTATGCAAGAGTTTAATCATTGCCCAGTACGTATTAGCATCTTCCCAGAAACGAACGTAGTGAACTTCTGATTTAAACACAATTGCAACTGGGGGTTGCTGTTTTTTTTTTTTTTTCATAATATTTACAACTTAGTATAAAACTAAAGAACCTGTTCTATTCAGTGAACATACTAAAGGTCACCTTTGATCTTTGATGAGATCGACAAGTTCGTGTTAGTCGTTATGGATCTAGGCAGGTTCCTCTGAAATTCATTTTACATGCGTCACAACGAGGCTCGCCGACCTTGGTAAATTCAACCGAGGTCAAGGACTGCTTGTAAGTCATCTTGAGCGACGAATTCTGATGTTACTAACATCAATAAGTAAGCATTTTTGGCATATCTTTCTAAATTATGTCCTGTGATTATTTACTACCTTGAAGTCTGATTTCAGCCAAAATTAACTAAATTGCAGTGTTCTCTATTCTTTCCGTCTTACATCTTCCTGCACTACACGGCGAAATACTTTAATCATGAAATACTCCCTTTGTATGAAGTCTTGATATAAATAATCATGAAATACCCTCCCCCCTCCCTATGAAGTCTTCTTGATATAAAGACGCAATACCCATGCTGCCCATCACCATGAGTTTGTTTCAAAACGTAAAAATTCTTAGCAGAAGTTTCTTAACCCATGTTTTAAATAGCTGTGAAAAGGATAATATTCATGAATTCCTACATAAATAGATGTCGACACGGACCTGGCTGGGCCTCACTTTTTCCCAGACAATTACAGCCAGGCCGGGCCAAGTCGGCCCATTCTCTTTATCGCAATGGTAAAAAAAGAAGTCGTGTTTCCCGACTTCCTGGTCTGTTTTAACTGTTTTGCTGGTTTTATTTACTTCTATGACATAGCCCAGGGTGTAATCATAGACGTGAGGAGAGACACTTACAGAGTTTTTACCATCTGCAGGTATCAAGATGGTAAAACCACTTTGGTTTGCTGACAACAAAAAGATTCGACACCGAGCGAGTGTGTGTTGTGTGGGATGAGTGCGTTTGTATGAGAGATTGGAACGACACGGATTGTTTCCTATCCCTAAGCTGTATAAGGATTGAATTTTGTTGTGTTACCGCTTGCTAGTTCACAGAAAGTGAGATTTTGAACGCGCTTAGTCTATTTTTCTTTCTCTCTCTCTCTCTCTTTAAAGGTTATATTCATCGATAATTGCCAAAGTTTAGTTAATACTTTTAGGCTTACATTCAACTAAATATTTTTAATATCGCACTTCATTATTTAATTTTCACAGTTTAATAAAATGCAACAGAAAGACAAAGTAATACAAAATGGCACAACACGGGCTGTGCCTAAATAATAGCTGCAATAATTGACGGGTCTAGCCGCTTCAGGTTCAGCAAATAAGGTCCGTGCAGACTTCTAAGTTACCATGTTGTAAAGATGAAATATGGGAGCCGCCCCGGTGGCGCAGTGGTCTAAGGCAATGGCCTCTGATCATTCGTCCAAAAGGGGTCCGGGTTCGAATCCCGGTGAGGCATGGATGTTGTGTTTGTCTTACGGCACTGGCTCTTTCCTGGAACCAGTGGCCCTAAATTAGGGACGGGCGACTGCTTATAGCCCATTGAGTTGCTCACGGTGGTCGTTAAACCTCCAATCAAAAAAAAAAAAAAAAAATATGGGAAAGCAGATGGTGATACACAAGGGTTTATCAAAATAATGGAAACACCAATTGCGAATGGAGTACACGCAAATTGACGTATGCAGATCCAGATACAACGTCACCGGCGATGTGAGGTATATAAAGAGGGGCAGTACAATGTTGGCTATCACGTTTCTGTGCCACAGTGGCAGGTGAAACAGCTGTTGTGGAGTAATTGTCGACAATGTCAGATCTCAGGGACCTAAAAAAAAAGGCATGATCGTTGCTGCGCGTCTCGATAATGCAACGCTTCAGTAACTAGAACGTCAGGAATAGTAAGTGTAACCAGAGTTGGAAACCGGTCAAACATTTTGGACGCAGACGTCACATAATTGGACACGACCCGGACAAACCTACTTTCAAATATCAATTCGAAACTCAATTTTTAATTGTACATTAATCATATATACATTTTGCTGTTTACTTGAAAGCGTTATACTATTTATAAAATATATATGATTATGTATAATTAAATCTAATTTACTAATTTAATAAAATGCATGCATTTATATCATCATCATTGCCAACCATTATCAATCCACTGCTGGACGAAGGTCTCCCCAAGTTTCTTCCACAACGATCTGTCTTGTGCCAGTCTCCTCCATGTCACTCCCGCATACTTTCGAATTTCATCCACCCATCTCCCATGTGGTCTTCTTCTGGGTCTTTTCCTGTCCCTTGGAATCCAATTTAAAATTTCGGCTGTCCATCGATGGTCTGTCCTTCTTGCAGTATGTCCAGCCCATTGCCATTTCAGGGATTTAACTCTGATCATGATGTCTTCCACTCTTGTCATTTTTCGGATCCACGAGTTCCTCTTCTCATCTCTCCTGGTTACACCAAGCATGCACCTCTCCATGCATTTTTGAGTTGTCTGCAGCCTTTGTATGTCTCTTTTAGTTAAGGTCCACGTCTCTGCACCATACGTAAGCACTGGAAGGATGCATTGATCAAACACTTTTCTTTTAAGACATAATGGCATATTGCTCTTGAAAATTATGCTGTTTCTTCCAAAAGCTTTCCAGGCAAGTTTTGTACCCCGATTTATTTGTTCCTCAATGCGACCCTCACTTGATATCTGCTGTCCAAGATAAACGTACGTGTCTGTTATCTCCAGCTTTTCTCCATCAATCGATAAATCTTCATTTCTTGTAAAAGCATTAAACATCACTTTTGTCTTCTGAAAGTTCATTTTTAATCCCACTTCTTTACTCTTGTCAGCTAGTTCCTGGATCATACTCTGCAGCTCTGATGGGGTAGTTGCAAAAATGACTAGGTCATCAGCAACACGTATATATATATATAAATTCTAAAATTTTTTCCTTGGTCTTCAGTTTTGCTCTTAAGTATATATATATATATATATATATATATATATATATATATATATATATACTGCTGGCCACCCAAAATGCAACACCAAGAAGGACACGAGATAGCAAAGCCAGATTTACTGGACACATAACAGCAGATACAAAGATCAAACGATTGAGCTAACAGGCCCGTTGGACTTGCAGAACACGCAGGCATCAATAGTTCGTGTGGCCCCCATGACTGGCAATAACGGCCGTGACACGCCGCTGCATCGAACGAAAGAAGCTTTGGATGTGGACTTGGGGTATGTCGGTCCAGGCTGCTTCCACACCTTGCCACAGTTCATCAGGCGTAACCGCGGGTGGTACTTGACTGAATATGAAGATTTCGTACTCAATAGATGAAAATGAGGAACATAAGTTTGCTGTCTGTAGTACGATAAGTTAAAACGAATCCCTAAAACTGCCGAATAAATCTCAATTTATTTACAATTTTAAAAACCTATTTACATAGCTAGCACTTTCGGGGCTCACATGGCCTCATTTTCAAGCCCAAAAGCCCCGGAACACATAGAGGCAACGACTATATACTATATTACTCGTGACTAAGGTGATATACGTCATAAAAATTATACAAGTGATGTCATTTACTTTAAGAGAAAAAAAGAAGTAATTATAGTCCATAAGCAAATACAGAACATGTTCAAGTAAGAGTCTCACCTTCTAAGTGTGTCGTGGGGGGGGGGGGCGATCATCTGTCTCCAAGGTCTTGGGACTCAAGTCGGAAAGTCCATATTTCAGCAGACATCGTAATATTTAAGAATAAACAGGCTTTCCGAGAGAAGAATGGTATTCTTGTTAACAGAGGAGTTTAAAACTTTAGCATTTTGCCAGTCCGGTTTGTAGCCCTCCTGTTTGACTGCCACGGTGAGGGCTGTGGTGATGTTTCCACTTCGTAGAGAATATTGGTACTCCTTCAGTCTTATATGTAACGATCGAAGTGTCAAACCGAT
This sequence comes from Macrothele yani, assembly GCA_039090855.1. Lineage (NCBI taxonomy): Eukaryota > Metazoa > Arthropoda > Arachnida > Araneae > Macrothelidae > Macrothele > Macrothele yani. The sequence goes on from CM077015.1 coordinate 28,845,665, forward strand.
GTAAACCTTAGAGTCACGGTTTGGGTCTTCTGAGGTGAGAGGTATGGAGTAGATCCCCGGTTCGTTAAACATATTGACTTTATCCCGGTCTCTACGAACTAGTGAGAAGATATTTCGGGTACAGATTCCAAAGGATAAATTATGTCGTTCACAGACTTTTTTCAAGTAAGGAACAATATGTGGAATAAAATCCAATTTACCAACAAATTTAGCCAGATTAGCTTCATAAACCAAAGTGGTAAATCGTAGTTTAGAAAACTTACTGAGTAACCTGTGAAAGAGAGAGGCCGGGAATCCGAACTCCCGGGTTAAATCTTGAATCCTATTTAATTCATCAATGCGAATCTTGCGGGATGAAGAATGGGTAAAGGCTCTTTTAATCAAAAATCGAAGAGCAGAAGATTTATGTCCCGGAATGTGAGCAGAAGCGAAAGGAATGATACAGGGAATAAACGTAGTTTTTCTGTAAACTGAGTACTGAAGTTGATTATAGGTTAAATGCCTTGTTAATAAAATATCAAGAAAAGGGAGTTTTCCCTCAACTTCAAGTTCCTGGGTAAAGGAGATAGTTGGATATTGAGAAGACAGACACTCAGTAAATTGATTCAAGAGAGAGAAAGAATAAGGCCAGAACAACAACATGTCATCCACATACCTCATCAGAAGTAAAGGTTGGACAGAAAAACTCCCCAAGACAGTCTCCTCTATAGACTGCAACAGGATCTCGGCTAAAATGGGGGATAAGGGGGACCCCATAGGAGCACCTTCTGTTTGATGAAAAAACTGGTCATTGAATTTAAAATAGAAACGTTTTGCAAGAAGTTTAAGGGCGGATAAAATAGCATCAGTTTCAAGTAGGGAGAGAGAGTTGTCTTGAGATAATTTTTCTAAAATAATAGGATGGACAGAAGAAAGGGGTACATTTGGAAATAATGAAACTACATCAAGAGATGCCATAATAAAATTAGTTCCAAAAGAGTTAAAAGCCTTAATACGGTCGACAGCCTGTGTAGTGCTTTTGATAGAAACAGAGGAATTCATTATGAGGGGTTTCAAGTATGAAGCCAAGGTTGCTTCTAATGGACGAGTTGGGCTAGCGTACCCTGAGACCAACAATCTTAGTGGGTGATCCGGTTTATGAGTCTTGAGTTTGCCGAATGCCTCAGGTACCTTAGGGCCAGTAGGAGGTTTCATCCTAGTAGAGATAGATGATGGTAGAAACCCAGAATTTCTCAGTTTAGTGAGATCAAAAATGGTAGTTGCGGTGGGGTCCGACTTGAAAGTTCTATGTGAGACCGAATTTATTGCTTGTTTCATTTTATCATGGTAGTCTTTTTGATTCATGATAATAAGCTGATGAGATTTATCTGCGCTTAGTATAGACAGGTTAGGGTTACGAGCTAGTTCTAGCAGTTGATCACGCTCGTACTTCAAGGAATGCTTAACCCTAGTTTGTTTAGAAAAAGAAGTTGCCAAGTTATAGCTGATAGGTTCCATTTCGTCCTCTGGTAGAGCACTAATGATCTGTTCAAGCTGAGGTATTAAGTGCATTGGGTTAACCGAAGAGACTGGAAAACTGAATTTAAAACCTCGGTTTAGGGCAGAGGTTTTAGCTTATTTGGTCGACATCGAGCTTATTTGGTCGACGGTTTTCTCGGAAAGGAAGATATTCGCTAAATAGAGTGGCCACCCAGATCCCCTGACCTCATATATGGATTCATATCCTGACCAAATATGATTTGATCTCCTGATCTCATTGATAATTCCAGCATGTATGAAATTCTCTAAAGAGACACATTGGAGCTCTCCAGCCATGCCGGAACACATCAAGAAATCAGAACAGCCCTTGTTGTGTTCTCATTTACCCCTCAAGACCTCATCAATACTATCAAAAACGGTATGAGGGGTCGTTTATTGAGCTGCATAGTTCTAAGAGGTAATCACACTCCATATTAACATACCACATGTCTTAAGCAAAAGACTAAATATTGTCCCACGGACTGCTCTGTCATGTAAATTACAAGAATATGATATCAACACATGCAAATTATAAGATTTTGATTTTCTTCTGGGTAATGTACGCAGTAACGAAACTTTACAAAATTTCATTGAATTTCTTCATAAATACTTTGAGTTATGTACGAATTTAAAAATTATGTAATTTTGAGCACCAGTACATAAATTACAAATGAGTTTTTAGTAAACGCTAAAATTTGGTACTGAAGGTGCGCAAGCGTGAAACAGTTGGTTTTATACCATGAATGCAAAAAAAAGTTTTTAAAAACACACTTTGATCTTTTGAACTCTTAGAACGAAATTGTTCAAAGCTGCTTAAGGAAGTAAGTACTGTGAATGCTTCCTTCAGTTGTTTCAGTTGTCACATCTTCATGGTGTTTCTATTCCAGATTAAAAGTTACGATACGTGATGCCCAAATCAATGCAAATGATATTTAAAGTACAAGGTGTCCATAAAGTCACTCCCACATTACAAAAATTAATATAAAAAAACCTATAAGTTAAAATAAAATGGTTGGGTTTTTTTTCCTGCTCTTTAGGTGAGCACTACTACTGAATAAGAGGAGCATTTCATCGATAATGGTTTCCATGCAAGAAAAAGCGTCGTGCGTGTTGTGAATCCACGAGACTAAATCGGCGGTTACTGTCCAGCGTCATTTCAGAAAAAGTACAGACGGTCACCACCGGACCAAAAAAGCATAAAAGCTTGGTATGAAAAGTTTAAAGCGAAGGGGAGTGTTGGTGATCTTCCGCAAGCAGCCCGACCACCGTTTACACAAGAGACAGCTGCAGCTGTTCAGGATACATTTCTGCGAAGCCCCAGGAAATTCATTAGTCGTGCTACACTGGAAACTGGGATTCGCCATGCCACGGTTCACAAAATTGTGCACAAACGTCTTCGTCTGTATGCTTATAAGGTACACATCGCTCAAGCTCTGCAGCGCCTAGCTCACGGTAGTGATTATATGAACCGTGTCTGTTTCTCAGATGAAGCCACATTCCACGTCTCCGGTACAGTAAATAGGCACAATGTGCGAATCTGGGGGATCAGAAAATCTCCATTATGTCATCGAACAACAGAGGGCTAGACCAAAAGTTAACTTATGGTGCGGCCTGATGCATGACAGAATCATCAGACACTTCTTTTTTTACAGAGCCCATGGTGACATGTAACGTGTACCTGAACATGCTGGAACTCTTTTGTAGCACCTCAGTTGCACGCACTCCAACCTTTGGTTATTTTCCAACAAGACGGTGCCCCACCACATTGGTCAATAGTGGTTCGTGAGTTCCTGAGTGCCACATTTCTGGAAAGATGGATTGGCCGCGACGATCCCATGACATGGCCACCTCGATCGCCCGACATAACCCCTCTAGACTTTTTCCTATGGGGTTATGCGAAAAACCAAGTTTACTCTAGCAGTGTTCCAGATGTCGAGACGTTGAAGAGCAGAATAACGGACGTCATTGGTTCTATCTCTGCTGAGATGTTAAACAAAACATGGCGTGAAATCGAATGTCGTTTAGATTTCCTCCGGGCAACAAATCGGGCCCATGTGGAGGTGTACTGACACTGGAAAGAAAAACTTTACTTGTGCACGATCATTGTGTACTGACACTGGAAAGAAAAACTTTACTTGTGCACATTTTCTAATATTAATTTTTGTAATGTGGGAAAGACTTTATATGGACACCTTGTATATTCTGCTGAGCCAATAATATCTGTACTTTTTAACCTGAAAGCTTGTAATATTTCTATAGAAACACGGTTCCGGGCAACATTTCCCAGGTAACCTTTTCCTGACTCTTGGTTAAGTTTCAAATTTTCACTTGCGAATGAGCATTTGATGTTCACAAATACACGCTTTCTATTTTTTTATAATAATGGATGAAAGAAGGAGGATGGTAGTAGCACCCTAACCAAAAAAGTTTAAGCGTGTAATTCCTTTGTTTAAAAATTCATGAGTATCTTCAGCAGAAGATTCCATAACCAATGAGGTTACTGTATGAAGATCTGACTGACTTGAGTAGGTAAAGGAAAAATTCTATTAAAGCAAGTCTGAAAATTCCAGTTTCTTATGATCTGTTTTCTCAGAACGAACTGCAAAGTGAACACACGCGTTTTTTAAGACATCACATTTTTGAAAGACCGACTTCATTTTCGCATAACATGCAGGTTTTCAACACTCGCCCAAGGTTTCACTACATGCCTTAATGAAGGGAAGTTTCCTGATGACTTTAATAAGATTGGAGGATCTCAGGAACAACAGACCCATTAGCCTATCAGTTGTTTGCAGAATCTTCACTACGATACTGTCGCATCGCTGGAAGAAAACGCTGGACATGGCACACCCAAGAGAGCAAGCTGAATTCAAGAGTGGCAGTACTATATAGATCATATGTATATCTGACATAACTAATTGAAAGAGCGAATGAATATGATCTACTATATGTATGGCTTTTATTAATTATGAGAATGCTTTGATTCCGTATACCATCAACATTTATGCCTTTGAAATCCTACAGTATTGAAAATGCATTCATTAATATTCTTAATTACATTATGAAGAAGCAGCAGGTTCGACTCTCCCAAGAAACAGCACTGATAAAAACTGTCGTGTGAGTGAGAAAAGGCGAAACCGTATCCCTCAAGCTTTTCAATGCCACATCGCACAATGCCTTTCAATCATTGAACTGGACAGAAAAGGGGATAAAGTTCAACGGACTTTATTTAGTCCATCCTCGTTTTATTGATGACAATCCTTTTTGTAAATACACCCTAAGAGCTTCAGAGTATGATCCTGGAACTTGCTAACAGGAGTAAAGAAGTGGGATTAAAATAAACTTCCAGAAAACAAAATGTACAATGCTTTTACAAGAACTCAAGATTTAGCGGTTGGTGTGGCAAATCTAGAGGTAACAGATACCTACATTTACCTTGGGCAACAGATGTCAAGCGAAGGTCACTTCGAAGAAGAAATTAACAGGCGTCTAAAACTTGGTTGAATAGCATTTGGAAGAAACAGTAGAATTTAAGAGAAAGTTACCGTTATGACTTAAAAGAAGTGTTTAACTGATGCATCTTTCCACTTTTTACTTATAGATCAGAGATGTGGACCTTAACTAAAAGACATACAGATACTGCAAACAACTGAAAGGAGAGATGCATACTTGGTGCAGCCAAGAAAGATAGGAAAAAACTCATACACCGGTGAGCCATTACATTATGACCACCTACCTAATAAGCTGAAGGATCCCCTTAAGCCCGCAAAACAGTTGCCACTCGACAAGGCACCGATTCGATGAGGTGGCGATAGGTATAACCTGGGGTATCTGATACCATAATGTCAACAGCAGGTCCTCCAGTTCCCGTACATTTAAGGGTGGTGTCGATTCAGCGTGAACCCGCTTTTCCAAGTCGAACCACAAATGTTCAATTGGGTTCATGTCAGGTGAATTTGGAGGCCAGGGTATTAACAAAGTCATCAGCATGTTTCTTGAATCACTCCTTGACGTTTCTGGCAGTGTGGTATCGCGCATTATTCTATTGGGAATGGCCATCACCAGCAGTTGCCATGAATGGGTAACTTGGTCCGCAACGATGTTCACATACCTGCCAGCTGTCAGGGATTGTGCTATTGGGATAATAGGGCCTAAAGTGTCCCAAGAAAACATCGCCCACGGCATAACATCGCCGCCGCAGTCATGCTTCCGCCCAACCCTGCATCCAGCTGCCATAGCATCCGTTGGTAATCGGCGTACCCGCGCTCGACCGTCTACGTGATGCACCAGGAATCTTGATTCGTCAGACCAGGCCAATTTTTTCAATCATCCACGGTGCAATATCGATGATCTTACGCCCACTATATGCGTTGTTGGAGATGACGTGCAGTGACCATGGGGACCCGGCTAGGTCTTCGGCTACACATGTCCATGCGCAGAAGGCTGAGATGAGCTGTATGTTGTGACATATTGCCGTGATCACCAGTGCTGTAGCTGTGGGTGATTTGTCTCAATGTGGCCCTGTGGTCGCTGTGAACAATGTACGACAGTCTCCGCTCCCCTCTGGCATCAGTGAGCTTCTGAGGACGGTTCGTCGGTTTGTCCATCTGTGTACCACTTTTGATTCGTACTCACTACGGCGACACGTGAACAACCCACAATCCGTGCAGTTTCCCAGATCGTAGTTCCGATGCGATGTGTCATCGCAATTTGTCTTTTATCAAACTGCGATAAATCGGCAGCTTTTCCCATTCTGGCTCCAAACACTAACCGAAAGCCAGTCGTCGGATTGTAATACAGTAGCAAACAAAAGTATTTGGCGAAACACTTTTTCGACCATAATTTTTGTTCTGCTGGACCAAATCGGGTCATTTTGGGATATACGCGTTGATTCGTGGGTTACAATGCCGCGTAGTTTGTATTTTGCTCAGAGCGAATTTGTCGTTCGAAATGGGCCATATTCAAGAGTCGCCAATCATTACCCATTTGTTTGCTGCATGTATTAATGTTTTTTCTTGTGATTTTTGTGGGTTTTGTGATGTGTAGTGTGATAATTAGTCAATCTTAGGTTTTCAGAAATGGGTAAAAAGGCGGAGATCCCTGTTGGAGCTTGCCCGGCGGCCGTAAACATGATGTAATCCGGAATGCGCGTCACCGACATTGCCAGGGCCCTAAAGATCCGACACTAGTCCATTTCAGTTATCCTGCAACGTTATAAGAAGACTGGAACCGTCGAGAACAGTCCGCGATGTAGTAGGCCTCGTTCCACTACGTTGTGTGAGGATAGACGCATCCTCCGTCGATCTCGTGCTGATCCCAACTTTACTGCTGTGGACATCGCCACCGAATTCCGCGACAGCGACGACCTGAACGTCAGCCGAATGACCATCTCCCGTCGTCTCATTGCTGGTGGATTGAATGGAAAACGCCCCGCCAAGAAACCACTCATCGGAGTCAAGAATCGACGAGCCAGAGTCGCGTTCGCGCGCCGTCATCGACACTGGACCGCGGCGGACTGGAGTAAGGTGCTTTTCACCGACGAGAGCAAGTTCAACTTGTTCGGAAGTGATGGCATCCGATACGTACGACGTCCGTGTGGCCAGAGATTCAATCCCCAGTTCATTCAGCCGACTGTCAAGCACGGAGGAGGATCGCTCATGGTTTACGGCGCCTTCTCTTGCAATGGAATGGGCCCCATCATCATGATTGACGGAACAATGACCCGCCAGAGCTACACGAACATGCTCATCAACGATGTATTCCCATGGACAAACCAGAACATGCCACCCGGATGGATCATGCAGCAAGACAACGACCCGAAGCACACCTCCAGAGTAGCGTAAGCAGCCTTCCAGCAGCAACAGGTCACACTTCTAGACTGTTCAAGCCAATCTCCAGACCTCAATCCCATCGAGCACATGTAGGAGGAGCTAGAGAGACGATGTGCGAAGAAAACCTGCCGGAATAAGACCCAGAAGTTCGACCAGCTGTCTGCAGAATGGGCGCGAATTCCGCAGGTCACCGTTGAGAAGCTAGTGGACTCGATGCTGGCCCGTTGTGCAGCTGTTATTAAGTCTCGTGGTTATCCCACTAAGTATTAGTTATTGTTTTGTCATTTTCTCGTACTTGTTTTCTGTTATCGTTGCATTAAATGAATTTGATACACACCTACTTTGTTGGTCAATTTGTATGATCTTTGCGATTAAGCTCGGTACCTGATCTGTGTTAAGGTTTCCGATCCATCTGTATATGGGTCATGTTTACAATAAATAACTCATATCATATCCCAAAATGACCCGATTTGGTCCAGCAGAAAAACAATTATGGTCGAAAAAGGGTTTCGCCAAATACTTTTGTTCGCTACTGTATATACTGCTCTGTGAACTTCTCCTGCACCACCGTTCGGTCTCCAGGCGCGCTCATTTCTCTAGGCTCATCGGTGTAGATCAAGAAAGTGAAACGGGTAGAGGATATTTTGATCTAACTAAAGACACTAATGTTACAATGAACTGGATGTAAAAAAAGAACTAGTTACCGCTAGGCAACTTCATTAGACTGGATACGATGGAACAGTAATAGACTCAGAAGACTACGTGAGAATGTTATATGAAATCCCAAAGCATGCTGGAGTGACATGGACAAAACCAGCTTAAGATAAAGTTGTGGAAGAAACTTGGGGACCTTTATATCCAGCAGTGGATTGATAATGGTTGATGATGATGATTATATGCATTTATGTGCTCACGCCAAAAAGTAAGAAAAAAACACTTTACAGAGAAGTTATGTTTGTTTGCCTTTTGCATGGAATTATCAGTTGCGTATCGTTAATTATTCATTATAACATACCCTTAAGATATTGTAATATCCAATTTTTTTCAAAGTAAGAACTGGTGTGAGATTTTTCAAAATAAATATGATGTTGGTGTGAAGCATTGAAATGAAGTTTTTCCGCTGAAATAGTTAAAAAATGGCAATCTTTCAATGTGGCGAGGATTATCTTTTTCTTGTTAATGAAAACAAATCAGGTGTAAAAGAGAACAGAATTGATGTATGCATTAAATAAGGACATAAGCAATGACAGATGCTTATGTTACATAGCAGAACAAGGATACCCAATCGATAAGAACTGCACCTGAGGATACGAAGAAATATTACCGCAATAAAGCATGAACGTGATTAAAAAGCATAAACATTACGGGTTGATGCTGCTTGAAACCCACGGGCGATACGTGAAAACTTAAGATACTGTCAACAAGTGAGATTATAGAAAATTGAAATTTCCATTGCGCAAAGCTTAAGCCACTGGAGCAGAGGCTTTTCGTCAAGTCGGTCACTTAAGAGAAACAGGTACGGCTCAAACGTAAGCCACCGAGAAGGAGACAGAAAGACAGTTTCAGACAGCTCTTTAGTACTTTGAGCATAATTGAAATAATTGATCATTTAGTTTCACAGCTTCAATCTCCCATTCCGAGTTAAGTGCCTACTGCGGGAATAAGTAATGAGGAATTGCATGCAAATGTTCTTATTTATAATGAGTATCAGAAAATTGCGCAGTGCGTGAGGCCATCGGAAAACAAGAGCTTCGGAATTTAAATGGAAAGACCGAAAAGAATTGAATAAAAACATGGTATTTCTACAAAACTGCTTCCACGTTTTGCCAATAGATTAAAAATACGTAGCCATGAATAGTACTTGGTGTTCATGTGGTACAATTGCTGTTTTGTTGAAAAGCAACAGAAGCACGTGCCATGGGACATGCGAATGGCATTTTGCCGTCCCGGTGGCGCAGTGGTCTAAGCGATGGCCTCTGATCATTCGCCCGAAAGGGGTCCGGGTTCGAATCCCGGTGAGGCATGGATGTTGTGTTTGTCTTACGGCACTGGCTCTCTCCCTTCCCTGGAACTAGTGACCTTAAATTAGGGACGGGCGACTGCTTATAGCCCATTGAGTTGCTCACGGTGGTCGTTAAACCTTCAATCAATCAAAAAAAAAATGGCATTTTTCGCACGTGAGGGCAACATGTTGCAAGACGTTTTCTTTAAAAAGAGCAAAAAAGGGAAACAATGAGTGAAAACCGCAGCCACTGCTTTGAATAAATACGTAGGGGTACTGATAAGTCTTTGGCTTTTCCCATTTCACATACTCTTAGACTGGTAATATATTTGTCATATCAAATTGATTATGTGTCTGACCAAATATCATAAATGTAGCCTGATTATTGCATTTTTTTTTATTTTTTTTTTTTTTTTTTTTTTTTTTTTTTGCAGGTCTGAAGTGACAATGATGCAAAACAGCACAGATTTCACCGCAAAAATGCGTCGAGCAGTGATGAAATATCTTTTCCTAAAAGGGAACTCGGGCAAAGAAATTTATGATGAAATGTCGATTATACATTATGTGATAAGTGCCCTTCCCACTCCATAGACAAGAACTGGGTTGCTAGGTTTAGAACAGGACATTTAAGCACCGAAGATGAAGAACGTTCTGGGAGACCATCTCAAGTAAAAATTCCAGAAAACGCAGATTCCATTAATTCCATGATCCCTGATGATAGAAGAATATTCACTAAAAACAAAGCAGAGACCACTGGCGATATCCCTAGAACGAGTAGGCTATATTATTCATGAGATTTTAGACATGAGAAAGCTCTCAGCCAAATGAGTTCTCAAATGTCTCAATGCTGACCTGAAGCGTGATCGAATGATTGCTTCACAAGCCATTTTCAACCGATTCGGCGGGATCCTGGGGGATTTTTGAAACGTTTCGTAGCTACAATGCAACACCAAGAAGGACACGAGATAGCAAAGCCAGATTTACTGGACACATAATAACAGATACAAAGATGAAACGATTGAGCTTACAGGCCCGTGCGACTTGCGGAACACGCTGACATCAATAGTTCGTGTGGACCCCATGGCTGGTAATAACGGCCGCTACACGCCGCGGCATCGAACGAAAGAGGCTTTGGATGTGGGCTTGGGGTATGTCGGTCCAGGCTGCTTCAACACGCTGCCACAGTTCATCAGGCGTAGCCGCGGATGGTGCTTGCTGGGCCACTCGGTTGCCGATCAGCGATCAGACGTGTTCGATGGGCGACATATCGGGAGAACAGGCGGGCCACGGCAGCAGTGACACCTGGTGGGCCGTGAATAATTATTGCACGATGACAAAGCGATCCTTGGACACTAGATGTAAAAAGCACGTGCGAAGTGTCAACCAGGACATGCAGAATACAGCCCTCGCCAGGGAAGTCATGCATTCATCGGCCACTCCGGCATGGAATAGTATTAGAAGAATTACCCCCTTACACGAACTTTAAAGAGACTGCCATCAGGGAAACAGTCGAAATCCTATCCAGCAAACTAGCGTGTAATAATATGGTTTCTACTGAACTACCAAGGGTTTGGCATGCGTTATTAAAAGATGGAAACACATCGCGACCAACCGTATAATCGCGTGATAAAAATTCGTGTAATATGTTCGTGATGTCACCCACGTTATTTTCAAAAATCATCTTTATTCCTTACGTGTGAAGTCATAGGATAAGAAATCCCATGCACGATTTTTAAGGTAAAACCACTTTTTAATATTTAAAAATGTTAAAAACAAAAAATTAAAAAGGGACGAGATCTTTCGGTGACCGCGTCGGTCCCTTCATCAGGTCATATACACTGAGCAATAGAAATGGAGAAGTTGGGTGACTTAAATACAGAATGAAGATGTCATAATACAAGCATACTACGCATGTCAAAGAATCAGATTTACATAAAGTTGATACACCAATTAAAGTTCTGAACACTTGAAGTTATGGTTCTGGTTTTAAAGGAAATTTCCAAAGGAGAGGTATCTGAACAGGTGTGTCGTCATTACAACAATTAGGTCCATACTTTTAAATCCATAAGCTTTCAGAGAATAGAGTGGAAAAGCGTGTTGTTGGAGCCGAAAGGATAGTAGTAAGTTGCTCGTGATTACCTTCCAACCATAATCTGGATAATGCCGTAGCAGAGGAATCCGTTTTTAAATTGTATTTGTGTTCATATATTCGGCATTTTTGATTACGAAATGTAGACCCTATATACATATACAGAGTCTCTTTCATTGGAGTCTATGGCCCTTAATGGAATGGCGTAAACTCCGTGACAATAGTCCAAATTCATTATGTCTCAGTCGTTTCTTATTTGCGATATTAAATTAAAAGTTTTTACACCAAAACTCATATCATACTTCTTACAAATGTTCTTAAGAGTATTGCAAACAACCGGAACATATTGTATGGACCCTATATACTTAACTGGGGTTCTGTAAAGGGTAAGGGTTGAGGCAGGTAATTCAGTTGAACGGCGAATTAACTTGTTAATGATATGGCTAGGGTAACCATAAGTCCTGGCGAGGTCTTTTATTTTTGAAATTTCCAGATCTCGAAGACGATTATTGACAGCCCGGTGTAAGAAAAAATCGAGTGCAGAAATTTTATATTTAATTGGATATGCTAAATCAAAAGGAATGAAGCAAGTGGTAGAAGTAGGTTTCAAATGAACAGAGTGAATAATAGTGTTATCTCCTGTGTCTCGTTGCAAGAAAAATCCCGAAGAGGTATGGAACAGTTTTGTTCAAATTCGATGGAAAGTTTAATAGAAGGATATCGCGATGAAAGCCTATCGGCGAAATAGACTAGTTCATCGCGACTGGAGGGCCAAAGAATCTTTGTTTATTGCTCAGTGTGCATGACCTGATGAAGGTACCGACGCGATCACCGAAAGATCTCGTCCCTTTTTAATTGTTTAATGTGTTTTTAACATCATTTTTTACGCTTTCCAACCGTAGGTTGAAGAAGCGTATATGCTCCAGCTTTGTCCGTCCGTCCGCACGATAACTCACGTGAAAATGGTTCGATTTCGACGAAATTTTAGTATGTGGTCGGGGACCACCTGTGGACGAACCCTATTGAAAATGGACGAAGCAGGGTCAAAGGTCAGGACATAGGATCGGGATCCATTCCATTGCTCTTATGCGTCATAACTTGCGTAAAAATTGTTCGATTTCGATGAAATTTTAGTATGTGGTAGGGAACTACGTGGGGACGATCCCTATTGAAAATAGGTGAAATTGGGTCAAAGGTCGGGACATAGGAGCTGGATCCATTCCATTGCCTTTATACGTCATAACTTGCGTAAAAATGGTTCGATTTCGATGAAATTCTAGTATGTGATAAGGAACCACCTGGGGACAAACCCTATTGAAAATGGGTTGAATAGGGTCAAAGGTCAGGACATAGGAGCTGGATCCACTCCATTGCCTTTATGCGTCATAACTTGCGTAAAAATGGTTCGATTTCGATGAATTTTAGTATGTGGTAGGGAACCATCTGGGCACGAGTCCTATTGAAAATGGGCGGAATGGAGTCAAAGTTTAGGACATAAAAGCAGGATCCATTCATTGCCTTTATGCGTCATAACATGCGTAAATATAGTTCGATTTCGATGAAATTTTAGTATCTGGTAGGGAACCATCTGGGCACGAACCCTATTGAAAATGGGCGAAATGAGGTCAAAGGTCAGGCAGGGCATAAGAGCGGGATATATTCCATTGCCCTTATGCGTCATAACTTGCGTAAAAATGGTTCGATTTCGATCAAATTTTAATATGTGGTAAGGAACCACATGGGGACGAACCCTATTGAAAATGGGTGAAATGGGATCAAAGGTCAGGACACTGGAGTGGGATCCATTCCATTGCCCTTGTGCATCATAACTTACCTAAAACGTTTGGATTGCGACAAAACTTTATCATGTTGTTCCGGAGGTATAGTGAACCGGTTCTGTTGAATATCAACAAAATGGGGTCAAAGGTCATTGCACAAAAGCCAGATTTATTCCACAGCCATTATTCTCATAACTTGCGTAAAACTGCTTCTATTGCAACAAAACTTTATCATGTTGTTCCGGAGGTATAGTGAACCGGTTCTGTTGAATATCATCGAAATGGGGTCAAAGGTCAGGACACAGGAGCGAGATTTATTCCACAGCCATTATCCACATAACTTGAGTAATAATTTCTGGTATGTTGGAAAGCGTATCATAATCAATGCATTGCATGATTTTACTAGTTAAATATTAAAGAGAGGTTTTACCTGAAAAATCGTGCATGAGACTACTTATTCTATGACTTTACTTACGTAGCACGAAAACTTCACGACTTTATTCCTTACGTGTTCCGATTCCCTGCATTTTTATGTCTACCATTGCCTTGAAAAAGCCTCCCAGTGGAGTGCGAAAGCTTGGCGTATTTTTCTGCTTTCTACACCATAAAAATAAATGGGTTTAATACGCTATATGCGTTCTTTTGAGTATTCAGAGTATGGTGTATTTATAATTACGTAATCCAGTTTCTGTTACCTACGTTCTTGTGCATAATATTAGACCTCCTTCCCAATACAGATAAATCCAGTTTGCAGTTTTGTGGTGACACTTGTCCCTTACTATGTCTTATATTATATTAACACAGTATTTAACATAACTATGACGTTGCAGTACTGCATACTTCTTGAACTGCGGCATTCTTTGTTGCGATAAAGGCAACCTGGTGGGGTTTCACTGTTGCAAGGCACAGTTTGTTTCAAACAAATGAGATCGGAATTTCGGTGTTTCCATGTCGATAACACTTTGACAAATAGGTATTTACATCCACTGAGCGGATGTAAATAGCTATGTTTTACAGATTCTAGGAATTCGGTTGGAAAAATTCATGTTGTGCGTTATTTCATTCATTGTGAAAAACTATGCAAATACAGTGCATTTCAATTATTGAACATTTTTTTTTTTTTTTTTTTTTTTGCTAAGGCGTATATGTATTTTCTTTTTTGCTGATTTCCAACTGTCTGAAATTTTCTTTGAGAAATTCTTTTTGTGTAGGAAAAAATTCATTACAACCGAGCATTTGGTGTTATTTTTGTTAAATTAGAAATTTGTGTTCAAGGTTCTGAAATGGTGGAAATTTAAAATTGTTTTCTCAGAATTATTTTTAAACTGTTTTACTGTTTAACGGCTAGACACACAGTTTCGTCGAACACCGAATAAAGTGTAAGAAAGTAACTGTACTTTGAAACACACTGGAGTTGTAATTTATTAGAAACACCTACCTAATAACGTGTTGGATCGCCCTAGGCCTTCAAAACAGCTTCGATTCGACGTGCTAAGTTGACTTGAGTGCTGACATCTCAGCCAAACGGGTGTGATGGCAACCGTCATCTGCCAAAAGTTCGTTGGAGAAGGATCCCAGCAAAAACAGTGTCGCTGGGCCAGCACTCAAGCCAGCAGTGAGCCAGCACTCAAGCCAACAGTGGGCCAGCACTCAAGCCAACAGTGGGCCAGCACTATGTTGCCCATACCAACCGTCAATAAAATATCCCGGCGGCCACCAAATGGGCCAGCAGTTCAGGCCAGCAGCTGACCAACAGTTGGCACTCCCATCAGTTGTCATATGCCAGAACAGGGTCATCAGTTATCCATCGCAGGCAGTGGCTGCCACAAGCGGCCCTTAAGCGGACCTGCAAGCACGTGCCATGAATGATCGCTAGCCTAATATGGTGCGCCAGTTTCCCGCAGTGGTAGCCGACAATCACGTGCCCCAGTAGTAGCCATAAAAAAGATAACCATAGTTCCCAAAGACACAGCTCCTCTTTCTTTCCCAACGAAATGTCTGCATGACGGCACTGGGAAAATTTCTCAACTGGTCCTGAAAATCGCCCATTTGGATCAGGGTATCATCGAAACAATGGCAGCCTGTTTGCGAAGCAGACGCTTTAGCCACTACACTAGTTTGCCACGCAAGAGCGTTTGCTAGAAGGTGAGTCTCTTTTCTGCGCGATGTGAAACAAAGATTTCTCTTTTTTCATTTTACAATATTGCGAGTTATTTTTCATAAATGTCCGTTTCTTATATTCCATAAATTTATTTTTTCAACGTAACGATTGTTTTTATTATACCTTAAGGGAAATTCACTCATTTTCAACGAGTGTAACATAAAGACGTCTTTCCAAGTTTTGTGTTGTCCTTGTGGTATTGAAAGGCGATTGTTTAATTAATATATTTACCCGTTCATGTCACATTCTGTTACATTTTTAACGTTATATCTTTTTTTTCCATGGTCCGAAGTTAGATTTGTTCTAAAGAGGAAATATATTTTATTTTACTTGTCGTTATTTACGCAGCAAATACCTCCAACCTTGCGTATTCAATCCATGGAAGAGTACATTATATCCACATAGCGCTGCTTTTTTTTTTTTTTTTTTTTTCAGAAGATTGATGAATTTTGTATGCGTATAATTATTTTTTTCCAACAACGATTTTTTCATGTGTTTCCGGGGCTTTTATTTGAAGAGGTTTAGTGTATGTTAAAACGAAACATTATACAGAAATTATTTGTTATTCATGGGAATGGAGTGGGGTATATGGCTGTCGGTATTCTCGATTCTTTGTGTGTTAGTGCAGGAAGTTTGTAACGAAATGAGTTTCTATAAATACATGAGAGTAATTGACTATTTCTTACAGTTCATTAATAATTATTTATATATTTTTCTTCCGAAGGTAATCTTCGTCGTCGTGGCATTTCATAGGAAATTAATTCGCCTCTCTACATATAGTCTTTTTTTTTTCTTAACATCCACTAAAATAACACGACGGCGATGGCGTCGTCGTCAACTAACTGGCATCACGAGAGAGAGAGAGAGAGAGAGAGAGAGAGAGAGAGAGAGAGAGAGAGAGAGAGAGAAAAGCACGTGTTGCAGTCCCGCTTCTTCCACCTCATGTTGAGGTTGCTTCGGTTGCCAGCTACGGGTCACTAGTGGCGCTTGCTTGGAGGCTCGTAATTCACGGCGATGTTGCAGGACCATCCATGTCTGCCAACTGATGGCGCTGCCACCAACGGACCGCTAACGTACCGTGAGCGGCATATTTCCGCCAGTAGTGAACCATAACTGCCAGCTGGTGGCCTGCAGTTTCGCAACACTTGTGCTTTTCTGGGATCGCTGTTATGAATGACTCAATCTCACTCCACAGGTGTTCAATTGGGTTAATATCTGGGGACTCTGGGGGACGTTTTGGTACTTGGAAGTCACTGTCCTGCTCTGGGAATCACTGTGTGACGATCCGAGCCTTGTGACATCATGCATTATCCGACTGGGAGTAGCCCTTTTCACACGAAACACTATGCACATGTGCGGGTGTGCTTGGACCCCAATGATTTTAAAGATACCTCGTAGTATACAATGCTGTCCCATAGGTATTAAGGAACGCATTGGACGCCATGAAATTAGACCCCAGACCATTACACCGCTTCCACTAGCTTGTACAGGTAATCCTGGGCAGCTGGGATCCATCGAGTCGTGCTGTTGACACCATACTCTGGTCCGTCCATCCGCGTGTGTTAACTAAAAACACTAAAACCGTGATCAACCGGACCAGGAGAACCTTTTACCAGTCATCAAGTGTCTAATTTTGGTGCTCCCGCGCTCGCTGCAAACGAATTTGTCGGTTTTAAGCAGGGACGAGTAGAACAGTAAGGGAACGTCTGCTGTTATAGCTCATTCGCGCAGATCTACGGCTGGCTTTGTATGTTGAAATTCTCCTTTGAATGTCGCTGTTGGACTGCGCGGTTACCTAACACAATGGAGCTCATCTGATACATCGTACATCCTCCCCAGCCTCCGTTGCCCTCGAACATCGACCAGTTGAGTGGTACACAAAGGGGAAGTCTGCTGTTATAGCCCATTCGCGCTAATCTGCGGTGGGCTGTGCATGCTGAAATTCTCCTTTGGATACCGCTGTTGTACTGCGCCGTTACCTAACGCAATGGAGCTCGTCTGTCACCTCGTACAATCTTCCCTAGCCTCCGCTGCCCTCGACCAGTCGAGTGGTACCTGAAGGGGACGTCTGCTGTTATAGCCCATTCGCGTAAATCTGCGGCGGGCTGTGTATGCTGAAATCTCCTCTAGATACGACTGTTGTATTGCGTGGTTACTTGACGTAGTGGAGCTAGTCTGTTACCTCGTACAATACTCTCCGGATGCTATTGCCTTCGAGCATTGACCAGTTTCCTCCCACAGGAAGATAGTTGACTTCTTGTTTTGTTGTTTGTGCATCACTCACTGTACTCCTTCGATATATTTGTTTCTGCATAATCGAAGTTCGCCGTTTCTGAGATGCCTGCGCCCGAGTGGCTGTCTGCCTTCCTAGCGCCCTATCACGCCTCTTTCAAAATCACTTAAATTACGAGTCTTTCCATATGCGCTATCTACGCTCTGTACACGTCTGAATCCTTTGCAGTGAGCTGCTTCTAAAGCCATCTCAACGTTATAATTTGGTACGTAAGGGATTATATGGTACGTGTCTGATTGCTATTGAGTGTTTCTTAATAGCTTGCTACTTCAGTGTATTATTGTTCGGGTTTTTCAGTAAGTTACGAAATTAACGCACACGTTAAACAGAGCTCTTTGGGGGTGAATTGTACTATATACAGACTTAGTTTTGAGGAATCAACGATTTTTCAGAAGGTTCTTATGCATGAAAAGAAATTAAACGCAAAATAGGTATTACTCTTAATATTCTAAAACCCAAAGCCGTATATTTCCGAAACGTTCATAAAAGAGAGGACATAAATAACTTTCCAGTCAGGATCAATGATCTCCCCTTAAAATTGTGGACAAAGTTCAGTATCTTGGTGTTTGGTTTGATGAATTCTTTAACTGGAATACGCATGTTCAGTTTTAAAAAAAAGTTTCCTTACAGGTTGGCCTGCTTGGTAAAATTAAGCATCTCTTCCCTATCAATGTCCTAAAAACATTTTACTATGCTTTTATTTATACCCATCTCTCCTATTGTCTGGAATCCTGGTATTCAAATATAAATGCAAACAATAAGTTGTGCTTGCTCAAATTACAGAAGAAATCTGTTCGCTATATGCTGAGCACAGATTACATGTCTCATTCAAAACCATTATTTCTAAAACCAAATATTCTAAAAATTCGTGAAATTTTTACCTTGAAACTAGGTATCATGTTTTTTAAAATAATGCATCTTAAACTGCCTATTTTTCAATCTGACATCAAATATCTGGATTACTCTATCTTCACCAGATCTGTTGCTAACAACAAATTATGTCAGCCGTGTGCTAGACTTAATTATGGTTTAAATAGCATACTGTATAAAGCCATTATCCTATGGAATAATCTCCCAGAGAGCATCAGATCCCTGGAAGATATCAAAAAGTTTTCCTTGTCTCTGCGAAATTACATTGTAAATCACCCAGATCTTCATAACGAATCTCAACCCTATCATTAAATTGTAGTTCCAAGCATGCTGCTAACAGTGGTGCTTCTGTTATACCATCTTACTTGCTTTCATGAATGCCATATGTTTCATTCCTTTTCTTACATCTGATAGGGGAAATCGCCTTACAACTAATGTTTTCAGATTCCTCCTGGAGTATTGCATTTTCATATAACTGTAAGTTTTAAATGTGTGCAATAAAATAATAATTGTACTGTAAAGCTGATTAAGACTTTTGTCATACTGCTCGCCAGTTCATTCGCTGTACATCGTTTTCTATGACGTCCGTCGTAATCTTTGTGATGCAGTTTGAACACAACATGTAGCCCTTGATAATCGAGATCAAAAGTTTGTTTGAAAAAACAAAACAAACAAACAAACACAGAAACACATACACAGTTTTTGAAATGTGCAGAAATGTTGAAAATTTTTCTAAGTCCAGAAACTTAGAAACTTCCGGTGTCCATGACGCGCGCCCATGACGCGCGCAAAAGTATTTGTTCACGAGGCGAGCAATGTTAGCAAAAAAAAAAAAAAAAAAAAAAAAGGACCTTTTCAGGGCAACTGAGTGAAAAATAGTGTTTTTCGCGTAGTTTCTTTTAGATGTTCTCTTATTTTACTTTCAAGCTCCTTTTCCCTTGCTTTTTCTCCCTTTTCTATTCTGATGGTTGTGGTTTTGGCGTGCAAACAGGTAATTTATATAAGATAGCTTACAACTTCACCATCTTAACGGGAAATCTTATACTCTCTAAATTCGGATATTTTTTCTGCGCACTTATAATTTTCCTATCAGGACAGTCTGTTCCCAATTCTATTTTGTTTCTATGTTTTCAGCCTTTCGTAGAGAGACAGCGACTTGCAGCTAGAAAGGCTCTAAACATTTGGAGGTTTTCATCGTATGGTATCATAGGTCCCTGTTTAGTCGTCCGCACTGGTGACAGACCAGCGTTTGGATCCAGGATAAGGCATTGGTGTACTTGCCCAACTAAAACAGTCTTGCTGGGCCAGCACTGGCCCACCAGTATGTTGTCATTGCCGAACCGTCAACAAAATGTCCGGGCGGCCAACAGAAGGGCCGGCAGTTCAAGCCAACAGCTGGACAACAGTTGGCACCTCATCAGTTGTCATATGCCACAACAGGACCGTCAGTTATCCATTACAGGCAGTAGCTGCCACAAGTACCGATTCAGTGGCCCTGCAAGCACCTGCCAGAAATGATGGCTAGCCTAATGTGGTCCGCTAGTTTGCCGGTAGGGGCAGCCGGCAACCGCGTGACGTAACTAATGGCTGGCCGAATCTTGTTCGCCAATTTCCCAGTAGTGGCCATGAAAAAAATTTCAAGGATAACCAGTTTCCCCAAAGTTCCATCTTTTTTTTTTCTCCCCTTACGAAACTTGTGAATTACAGCACTGCGCTGGGGAAATTTTCTCAACAGCCCGGGAAAACGCCCGTTTGGATCTGGGTGGATACGAACCAGGGCTGTCGGCGTGGGAGGCGAGCTCTCTATCAACCGGATTAATTTTCCACGCCCGAGCGCGTGCTTGAAGCTGTCTGTTTCGTGCGGAATGTGTAATCGAATGGTTCCCTCTTTCATTTTACAATATTGCGAGGTATTTATCATAAAAGTCAGTTTCATATAATTCATAAATTTATTTTTTCAACGTAACGATAGTTTTTTTTTTTTTTTTTTTTTTTTACCTTAAGGGAACTTCACTCATTTTCAAGGAGTGTACCAACTTAAAGTCGCTTTCCAAAGTTTTGTATTGTCCTTGTCTTCTTGAAAGGCGATTGTTGAATTAATATATATTTACCCGGGTTCATGCCACATTCTGTTACATTTTTAACGTTGTATCTTTCCTTTCCGTTGTCCGAAGCTACATTTGTTTTGAAGAGAAAACATATTTTATTTTACTTCTCGTTTTTTTTAGGAGCGAATTCCTCCCAGTCTTGTGTATTCAACCCATGGATGAGTACATTATATCCACATAGCTTTGTTTTCTTTCTTTTTTTTCTTTCAAACAATTAATAAATTTTGTTAGCGTATAATTCTTTTTTTTTTCCAACAAACATTTTTTTAAGTTTTTCCAGGACATTTGTTTCAAGCGGTTTCAAATTTTTTCTTGTTATTCACCCACTTCATTCCATGAATTGTTATAATTGGGAATGGAGTGGGTGTATTTCATGGCTGTAATCTAATATTTCATGGCTGCAATCTAATATTTCATGGTTTAATCTGATATCTTCGTCGACGTGAAATTTCCTTAGGAAATTAATTCGCCTCTCTACATATGGATTTTTTTTTCTTAACATCCACTAAAATAACACGATGGCGATAGCGTCGTCGTCAACTAACTGGTACCATGAGAGACACAGCTAGTTTTGCTTCTGTGCATGCGCAGTCCCGTTGCTTCCACCTGCTGTTGGGGTTGCATTGGTTGCCAGCAACGGGCCACTAGTGCACTTGCTAGGAGGCCCACAATTCACGGCGATGCTGCAGGGCCAACAATGGCTCGCCAACTGATAGCGCTGCTACCAACGGACCGCTACTTGGGCCGTGAGCGGTAAATTTCAGCCAGCAGTGACCCATCACTGCCAGCTGGCGTCCAGCAGTTTCCCAGCACTTGTGTTTTTGCTGGATGTCTTATGGCGCTGTATCTTTTGTGGAATCAGCCGCCCTAAATTAGGGACAAGCGACTGCTCATAGCCCTTAGAGTTGCTCATAGGGATATCTAAAGCCCAAAACAAACAAACAAAAGAGATACGATGTAGCGCAGACAAAAATAAGTTATGGCTGAGCAATAAGTCTCAAAAAAAAAAAAAAAAAAAGCGTACCAGCCAGTTTATACGAAATTAAAATGCGTTTTAGTTAATTCTTAAATTCCGGAAACTTGTCCTAATTGATTGCGGAGGGCCATGCAATACATGTTTGTCGGTTGCATAAAATTTTAGTAAATGCATAAGTGATTTAATTAAAACGAGTTACCTAACGCTTAGACACTCCCCCGGAAAGATAGTAACTAGAAGGAAAGTGAATGAAGATATGTTATTGCAACTCATCTTAAATAGTAACTGCGTTAACAAAGAAACCAAAACGATAGAAAATGTGCCACGGCGAAGGGCGTAATACACAACGCCATTCACTGTATAAATTTGTAATGTAAAAACTAAACGGCGCACCATTAATTCAGTGACGCGTAAAAATTACGGAATTATTCAAACGAAATGAGCTCCTTATTTTTACTGCGCGCACCTAACAGCAAAATCACCGATCCCGAAAGCGCCTTCGAACATCTGCGAAGTAAATAGCAGAAAAACCCCAAATGCGTCCGGTATTTGGAAGAAAGAAACTGGTCAGACGAGACGTGACGGCGTCTGTTGGCCCAGGGAAGGTCAAGGTGAAAGCGATCTCCGGTTCCCTTCGTTCCCCTAGCCGAGTCATTCACCATCCAGTCGGGACGCAAACCTGTCACCATTCGGCAAATTCTATTCATTGCTCCGTAATCACACGCCAAGTCAGAAGATGCGGAGAAAAAAAAAAAAAAAACGAAGAAGAACGAGAAGGTTCTAATAGAACCTTAATACGAGCGTGTCACGCCCTCTGTCTGTCAGCCATGAAAGTATAATGAGGGGGAGGATGTTCAACACTAATTGGCATCCAGGCAAACATTTCGACCATCCATACCTCTTTTAATTTTTTACAGCTAAGAGGGTCAGAGTACTCCATTAATTAGCTTGCACTTTTCAAGCGCCAGCGGCAAAACTACACTGGCAAGTAAAAGAAAAAAGGAATCATTAAAATTTTCATTCGTACTTTCACTGTCTCTTTTGTCCTCATGCAAACAGCGTGCACTGTTCAATGAGCCTCAGTCGCGTGTATCACGTTCTTTTGTGAAATATTTATTTCTTGCGAATGTATTTCTTGAATTTGACTTGGTTTAAAAGACCGTTTTACTCTTGACTTACCTAATTACAGTCAGCTACCGACATTAATCTATTCATCCATGTTTAGTACATTTGCTCATTTTATTTGCTTTTATCTAACCTTTTGTTGGAGGGAGTTTAAAACAACAAATTACGTTTCCAACTTTTGTCTTCGTAGAAGCTACGCAATTATTACTTTTTTATAATAAGAGAAGGAAAGAATATATGCGCATAAGTTAGGCATGCTTATCATTATTTAAAAACTGAATATATCGGAATATAATCACGGACAGAAAACCGAAATTTCATTCTTCACTTTGATGAACGAAACTTCTTAAAATTTCAAAGGCATAACTAAATAGCATGTCCTTCAAACCCACAACCGGAAGGCAAACATTGTTATTGGAGAACGCGGGGAAGCCAAGAACAATGTTTGACAATTTACTTTGAGTCCCCACCCTTTAGCCCCCCACTCTCTCCCAAATATTTAAGAAGTTAGAATACATGGCGAGTGCAGCCATCTACAATTTTAGGTAACTTAAACGAAATTCTTGAATTCGCAGAAATTTTGTCATACAAAATTAATTTTCAGTTAAATTACTATTCTGTGAAATGGAAGGTGTTCTCTGACGAATGTGTAAGAGAGTTGTAGAAAAACACCATTTTTGCAATTACATCTTAAAAAGATAAAAGAAAGAGATATTCCTTGCCAGGTTACAAACTAGAATTCATAAACAGCTATATGACAGCAAACATTATAAAAAACATTTAAAAATTACTTAAGCTAAAATTGCAAAGAAATAGTAACTTTTTAAAGGCCATGGAGGTTCTTAGTTCTTACCCATGGTTCCCATTTCTGCATACAATGAAAAAATACTACATGGAGTATACACTGTAGTGCCAGAAAAACTGGTACAGACGAGCTTATGCAAAATACATAGCAACGTCACCTATGCGCGTACTCTGTTGCGTCCGCCAGTGCGTATATAAAGCGATAGACATCCTTGCCAACTGTCAGAGCTGTTTTCGGCATAAGAATGACAAGTAATAACGATTTAGGCGATTTTCAACGCGGTGTCATAGTTGGCGCTCGTGAGATGGGCCATAGTATTTCGGAGGTAGAAACGAAGTTCGGACTTTCACGTATTTCGGAGGTAGAAACTAAGTTCGGAATTCAATGCTGGAGCTTCAACAAGTATCAGCGTCCGGACTGTGCAACGTACCCTGCACGATATGGGCTTTGGGAGACGACGCCCAACTCGAGTCCCCTTGATGGGTGCATGGCACAGAGCTATGCGCCTCATTTGGGCACGGCAACACCGCCACTGTACACTTGATGACTGGAAACAAGTAGCCTGGTCTGACGAGTCGCGTTTCCAACTGTATCGGGCAGATGGAAGGTTTCGTGTGTGGCGCAAACCCCATGAAGCCATGGATCCTGCCTGTCAATAGGGAACTGTACCGGATGGTAGGGGTTCCGTAATGGTATAGGATGTGTTTAGCTGGACTTCACTGGGACCCCTGGTACGTCTACAAACGTCTGTGATCGGCCAACGCTATTCGCGCATCCTTTCTGACGAAGTACACCCGTTCATGTCCCTGCATTCATGCTGATGGGTTGGGCCTGCTGCAATAGACAATGCACCTCCACACAAGTGTCGGGACGCCACATTATAGTTAGAGGAGCATTCATCTGAGATTGGGGTGTTGCCATTCCCACCCAAGTCCCCAGATCTCAACGTGATAGAACACATTTGGGATGCCATGCAACGCGCTATCGAACACAGGAATCCGAGACCTCTGAATAGACCTGAATTGTGGAACGCTCTGCAGGAAGTATGGTGTGCATTGCCTACAGCATATTTCCAGAAGCTAGTGGAGTCCATGCCCCGTCATATTTCTGCAGTCATCTGCTTCCGTGGGGGACGCAAGAAGTATTAGACTGGTGTACCAGTTTTTCTGGCTCTTCAGTGTATACTTGAAAGCTTTTTATTTTCACTGAGGATAACATCAGCGTGAGGTAAAATCTACACGAACGGAGACTTTTTTTGGTAAAATGACTGCCAAGTTCTTTAAAAGTTGTAAACACCCCCCCCCCCCCCCACCACCACCACCCGTACCACACTTAGCCCTCCAATCGCACACCCGTTTCTGAACTGCTAGCGTCGCCACTGGGCGAACACAATAACACTTTTTACTAAATAAGGGGAGAGTGAGATTACCCAACAAATCCTTTTGATTTTTCCTGGAGAGTGTACTCGATAATTTCTGTCGACGAAATTTTAAAATTTTTCTTCCGAGTTTATTACGTCCAACGTATATTTTTTTCTTTATTTCATACCACAGAATACTTTTTCATTCCACAGAAATAAATCGAAGTTCGGTGAAAACTCTAGTTGGTGGACTATTTTTTAATTTTTATGTGGCAAGAATGAATTGGCAACGCTTTTGAATCCAGATAAAGTCTTACACCGGAAATCTATACCTGTAAACTCTTAGTTTCTTTTACCACTATAGGAAAACTGCTACAGCGTTGAAAACTGCCTTTTCACATAACGGACCATGGGGCAGCCATGGGCGGCGGAAGGTAGGGGACGCGGGGATCCGGACACCCCCGGAATTTCATGGTCCCCTCACTGGAGTAGGGTCTTCTGTACGAAATATCTTAAACATTTGTGGTTCACATATGGTACAACTTTTTTTAATGACACTTTTCTGGAGACCATCACCACGTTTCGCAGTTTTATGGAAAGCGCTTCAAGTGCAACTTTGAAAATTAGTTTCGTACAAACAAATTGAAAAGTTAACTCACTGTTGCGTTTTTCACTTCGAAAAAGATCGTTGAAAAATTCCCAAAGTGCAATAGGCTGGACATATTGCTAGAACTGAATACCGTTAAGGTGGACGTACAGTAATTTTGCTTCCTATATTTCCAATGGAAAAACTTCGATTAAAATAGCTTCATATTAAGTATTCCAAGTTATAAAATGAAGCTATTTTAATCGATGTTGAAATTTTCATCCTTGGGAACGCATTAATTGTGAAGAAAATGTGTACAGATGTTTTTCCATTGGAAGTATAGGAAGCAAAATTACTTGACGTCCACCTTAAACAACTAAGATATTAGACTGGATTTGTCCAATGGGCGGGAGAAGACCCAGAAGCAGACAACTTGGAAAACGAATGGATGAAATTCGACAGCATGCTGGAGTGACTTGGAAGAGAAATGCTCAAAACAAAAAATTATGGAAGAGAACTCAATGCAGCAGTAAATTGATAATATGTGACGATGAGTTGTTAGAGTACCGTACTTGCATATGTAACTTACGGTTTCTATTTTTTTTTTATTGCTTTAACTCTCAGAGATGTTGCCTCCCCCGCTGAAATTATCGGGTTCCGCCGCTTATGGGAGCAGCTGGGGGAGCACGGGGGTTGACCCCCCCTTCCCCAGGAGCAGTATTTTGCGCCCATCTTCATTCCTAGCATAAAAAATTTCGGCTCGTGAAACAACCTAAATCTGCATTTTAAAAAAAATAGCAACGTGTATTTACACATAGCTTACTATATAATGTGGAAGAAATCTTTCTCTCATACGTGGAAAATACGTATTTTTCACGTATGAGAGGAATATTTCTTCTATATTAAATACTTGGACGACTGGGGATATGGTTAACACCGCTAGATGGTAGCACAGTTGCTTGATTAAGAATGCGGTCGGACTACATTCCGATGCTCTTAAACACTCAGATGCTTGTGACTTTATCGCCCTGGGTGGTGCAACGGATAGCATACTCGAACGGTAATTGGGAGATGCGAGTTCGATTCCCGCTCCAGGGCGACGAAAATTTTCAAGTTTTCTGATGTGATGGATATTACGTGTGGAACAGTCAATTCAGAGATTTCTGATTGCTGTGTTA
Organism: Macrothele yani; assembly: GCA_039090855.1. NCBI lineage: Eukaryota > Metazoa > Arthropoda > Arachnida > Araneae > Macrothelidae > Macrothele > Macrothele yani. The sequence continues at coordinate 28,872,345 of CM077015.1, forward strand.
ATTATTATGACCTAGCTTACTATTTGAACCCTTTCAAATATTTAAGTCATAATCCAAAATCTAGCGAGTCTGAAAACTATACATGTCTCTTCACGTCACTGGGATCTTACATACGCTTCTGTGTCCCTCGAAAAACTCCTGCACTTTGACAAAATCCGAGAACGAAATACAATTTGTGTATGGGGCCCTTACATGAAAAGGTTTAGGACTTTACTGACTACCAAAGCACTGGACGTGACGTTCTCAGTTGGACATCGTGAATCTTGAACGTGATCGCATTCACTACAAGCGAGACTAAAATCTACAGGATTTTAAAGCAGGCAAATAGCTTTACTTTATGCAGCAATAAGAAGTTACATGCCGTACATACATTGCATACAGACCAGAGGAAATACGCATGCCGGCCACGGAATTAGAAGCTTTCATTCAATACCGAGTTGGAGCCCTTTAGCCAGAATTACAACAGGTAAGCGGTTCGGCATAGATTCCACTAGGTGTTGGAGTGCATTTACGTCTGCAGCATACCAGTCATTCACCAGACAGTCCTTTAACTGGCTCAGATTTGACGGAAGAAGACTTTGTCCCCGGATTTGTTTTTAACATGTTCCATACATTCTGAATGGGTTTCACATCCGGGCTTTGTGGTGTCTAGGGAAGATGGTGGAAGTTGCTGTCATGCTACAGGATAGACTTGATCGGCAACGTTGTTCAGATAAGCTTTGTAAGACACCGACCTTCCAGCAACATGAGGGAGACTCGTCCCTTACCAACAGAACTTGACCCGCACCGTGACACCACCACTAGAACTTAGAGTTGTGTTTACAAGGCAAGCTAGGTTCATTGCTTCAAGGGGCTTCCGCCAAGCTATCAGCTTACCGTCAATAGATAACAAGGTGAAAATCCTCCAAATATGTGGAGTCACTGAATAAACAAAGATATCGCTCTTTCCACGCTTAGCAACGCATAGCAACCGAAAAATTACTTTTTCAGCCGCCGCCGGGGAATCGAATCCCGGATCTCTCGATATCTAGCCCAGCGCGTTAGCCTTACACCACGGTGGCCCAACAATCCACGGCATGAATATATAGCCAGTGCCGTTAATGCCCACCAGATGGAGACGTCTCAGTACCTGAGCCCATCTTACGGATTTATAATGTCAGATGTTGACAGAAAAACGCACATAGCGCCGTGGATTCTTGGCCACAGTGGTGTTAAGGCTAACGCACTCGGCTAGATATCGAGAGTTCCGGGGTTCGATCCCCGGCCGCGGCTGGAAAATAATTTTTCGGTTGCTGTGCGTTGCTAGACGTGGAAAGAGCGATGTCTTTGTTTAGGTAACAAGGTGTACCGCGACTCGTCGGACCCCACGACGTTTTTCCAGTCTTCCAGTGTCTAGTCATGGTGTTCTAGCACCACTCTAGACAAACTTTCCGGTTCCTTGCAGGCAGAAATTATCGGTATTGGCAGTCAGGAAAGTGACTGCAAATACCGATCATCTTCAATTACCTGGGTCGGCAACAGCCTTCACTGAATGCTTCGGTCAACTGCTGCACACAAAAAGCCCCGTTTCTTCTTACAAGCTTTCTCAGACGACGGCGATCTCGTTTCTGGCAGATTGTCGTCGGGACACAGTGACGACTCTAAGACAAGCAATATGGGTTATTTTTCCACTGATTAAAGACACGGGATATCTCACCTTTTGAGAAACCAGTCAGCTCTGTTGGTTTCAAAACCGTCGCTCCAGCCAGACAGGCACCCACCATAAGCTTCTTATCGAACTCCGAAAGATCTTTTTTCCCCATTGTGATCAACACTACGAACGATTGCTGACGAATAGTAGTCTTAAATAGTTTCTTGTGACGCGTTAGACCACGTATTTTGCATATACGCTGAGTAAGTTATGTTTACGTACATCTGAATAGAGGTTTCTAATTCAGTGCAGGGGTGTGTATAAACGTAACTGAAGTTTAATTAATGCATCTTGCTAAAGATAATTTAACGTATGTTTCAAATCGGCAGGAGCCATTTCATTATAACTACCTACCTAATAAGGTGTAGAACCCCCTTCAGCCAGCAAAGCAGCGTCCACTCGGCGAGGCATCGATTCGATGAGGTGGCGATAGGTATTATGGGGTATCTGGTACCATAATGTTAACAGCAAGTCCTCCAGTTCCCGTACATTCCGGGGTGGTGGTGATTTAGCGCGAACCCGCTTTTCCAAGTCGAACCACAAATTTTCTATTTGATTCATGTTAGGTGAATTTGGAGGCCAGGACATTAACATAGTCACCAGCATGTTCCTCGAACCACTCCTTGACTATTCTGGCAGAGTGGCATGGCACATTATCATTTTGGTAATAGCCACCACCAGCAGGTGACACAGTTACCATGAAAGGGTGAACTTGGTTCGCAACGATATTTAGCTATCTGAAAGCTGTCAGGGATTGTGCTATTGGGATAATGCGGCCTAAAGTGTCCCAAAAAGCATCGACCATAGCATAGCACCGCTGCCGCCCAAGAGTGCATCCATAGGTGGCATAGCCTCCGTTGGTAATCGGCGTATCCGCGCTCGACCATCTACGTGTTGCACCAGGAATCTTGATTCGTCAGACAAGGCAACTTTCTTCCAATCATCCACGGTACAATCTCGACGATCTTGGCCACATTTCATGCGTTGTTGGCGATGACGTGCAGCAAGCAGGGGACCCGACTAGACCCCCGGCTGCCCAGGCCCATGCGCAAATGGCTGTGATGAACTGTGTGCTGTGACGCATTGTCCTCATCACCACTGTTGTAGCTGTGGGTGATTTGCCGCACCGTGGCCTTGCGGTCGCTATGAACAATGCGCTACAGTCTCCGCCCGCCTCTGGCATCAGTGAGCTGCAGATAAGACACGGCTGGACGACTGTTCGTCGTTTGGCCATATGTGCACCATTTCTGATACGTACTCACTACAGAGGCGCGTGAGCAACCCACAAACCGCGCCGTTTCCGAGACCGTAGTTCCGCGGTGCCGTGCCATCACAATTTGTCCTTTATCAAATTCCTGTAAATTCGTCAGCTTTTCCCATTTTGACTCCGAACACTCTACTAACCGAAAGCCGGTCCTCGGAGTGTATATATACTGCTCTGTGAACTTCACCTGCGCCACCGTTCGGTCTCCAGGTGCGCTGATTTATCTAGGCTGTGGGTGGTCATAATGTAATGGCTAATCGGTGTATTTCGATTCACTCCTGCAGAAAATTCCGTGCCATCGAGTACCTTCAAGGTTTTTTCCCATGACTCCTCACGCTACAATGGTTCAGAGTGTAGAGCGGCTTTCGTCGAAATCACGGGGGAGGGGTGGGGGGGAGCACCTCTACCTCCAAGATGCGCAGTGTGAATGTCGAGGTTGTGTTGGCCGGTATTTTGTTAATCTCAATCGGGAACCTCTTCCAAACATTCGTGGGGATTCGTGTCAATAAATTGTAAAAAAATCACCTTCACAATGCTGTCGTTACACGATTTAAAAAAAAAGGTCTGAGTTGCAATTAAAAATCAACTTTATTTACATCTAAAACCATCACAGGAAACATGCTAGTACTTTCGGACCCACACTGGGTCCATCATCGGGCAACATATTAGGGCGAACTCCTGTTTATAAGGATATGGTTCGTCACCTAAAGTCACTGGTTGGATGACGTAGTTCCATTTAACGCAAGCGCACTTCAGCATGACATACACAAATGAAAATCACTATAGGTTAATATGATGGTATGAGTTATGAATTGTGAAAAAAAAAATACAAAAATGAAATGTCTCCATGACGATGGTAATATACATGGTGAGTCATCGTTACAGCATTGGTTGGAGAACAAGTTGATAAAAATGCTCTCCATAAAAAGTAAATTAGTTTTGTTGGATGCTGTTGCTAAGTATTTAACATTGTTCCAATCCGGTATATGGCAGCCCTGATTAACCAGTCTATATAATGCTGTAGCGCACGAACTTTTCCTTTCGTTGTTGGCATGTTCAGAAATCCTAGTCGAAATATTTCGAAGGGTGGATCTTATATATCTGGAGTCATGCACATTAGGGAGAGTAGCCTTTAAAGGTATAGAGTACACTCCGTGTCTATGTAAAGGGTTGACTTTGTCACGATCTCTTTTGACCAAAGAGAGTAATTTTTGAGTCTGAATTCCAATATCCATATTTTGCTTGGCACACGCGTTTTTCAGGATCTGTACAACATCGGGGATGTAATAAATGGAACCTACATAGGTAATAGCTTCACCACTTCTTTGTAACGTAGAGAGTTTAGAACGTTGGCATTTATGAAATTGTTTTAATACGTAATGGCGAGGATAGCCAAACTGCTTAGCCAAATCAAAAATATATTGAATTTCACGGGTTCTTAGAGTGGCAGACGATGAGTGAGTATAAGTTCGGTTAAACAGGAATGCAAAAGCTGAATTCTTGTGTTGTGGAGGACTAAATGAAGAAAAAAGTATCAGAAATGGGGGGGGGCTGAAGGTTTTCGAAAAACCCGGAAAGAGAACGATCTAGTGGAGGGAAACCGTGTCAAGAAAAGATCCAAGAAATTCTGCAAACGGGAGAAATGGCCCAAGTCAGCTACGTATTTACGAATGGGCTTTCATAGGGTCCAGGGTGGCAAAAAGATAAAAGGTTTTGTAAAAAAGAAAATAGGCAGAACGTGAAAGAACGAAAAATATGCACAATAGAACTGTGCGAATTCTACAAAGGTGATTTGGCGGAGTTATTTCTGAACGAGTGCCTTCATTTCAGGGGATTTCTGTGGAAATTGAACAGTGGCAGTCCTTGGGATGAGTAATAAAATAAGAAATAAGGGGTTGCAAGAATTTTACCCTTATGTACACATTGCTCCAAGGATTTCCTTGAGTACACCGGCTTCCAACAGCTCTTCTGAAAGAGCATTCTCTGTATTGCGACTATTTGAAACACATCTACGTTCTGTGATGGGTGAACGGCGTCTCAACTCCTTAGCTATCCTTCATGTTGAATCTGAATTCGTCAATGCTTTGGACAACTAAGCCCTGATAGACTCCTTCGTAGCTTAGCAGCCGCGGCAGAATCTTCAAGAATCGGATTAGCTACACTTAACACTCACAATGAACTTAAAACGATACTAACTTCACAATGTAGTGTTCGTTAATAGAAAAATTACAGAATGTCAGAGTTCGGTTTTTATCCTGTCTGGTGTAATTAGTGAGAGTAATTTTACTTAAACTCGTACATTATGTAAATTTACTTTTTAGAATTAGGAACTTCTACTTATATTCAATATCGCTTCATCATTTAAAATTTTCTTTACTGTCAAATCTATTTTACTTCAGAATATCTAAAAGAACAAATCCGCATAGCCTCCAAAGATTTCCATTGTTGTTTCTTTAATGTATTTCCGCTTCAAACCATAGAAAGCACAGGAAGTTCAAAAACATTTTCTGGCGGCCTCGAACTGCCAAACATTTATTAGTTTTCTTAACTCATTGAACTTTAATAAAGTAGCGTTAAAATCCCTTGCGGATTATTTATGAATGTTACGTTAAAATCCCTTGTGGATTATTTATGAATGTTTACGTTTATTTTCCCCAGCCAAACTGGTAATGCGAGCATAAGGAAGATATACTGCATGTCACTGATATTGAGCATTATTTAGATCAAAAAACGAATACACATGGATAACCAGGAAAGAAATCTTCCACGGAAAAACAGAAATCCCCTCGAATCAGGATATCAGAGTTTTGTAAGTGCTTTTAGAGAAGTGCTTTTTAGAAGAAACGGAACGGCCATAATTCCTCATCATGTGATTTCTTGATGAAATTTCATTGTCTCTTGTGGTATTTTTTTTATTGCATAGATATTCTACTTTCGAAAAACTGAAGATTACTGGATTTATTAAGTCCTTTATTCCCTCCAACTTAACATGCTAAATTTACCCCCTACCCCGAAACAATCCCTACCCCCTCCTGCTGCGAAATGTCCGTGTTGGATGTGGCCCCATTTGGGAGATACAGGTACTAACCAGGGGCGGATTGGTCCAGCGGAACATTTCCCGGTGGGCCTCTTCCGTATATTTTGTCTCTTTCTTTCTTACTTTTTTAATGTTTTCAATTATTTTTTTTATTTTATTTAATTTTTCTTTGCCACACTACACCATTCACCACACAATGAAATCACAAGTACAACTTCTGTGCCAAAAAAAAAAAAAAAAAAAAAAAAAAGCAGAAAACATGCAAATACCAAATATTATACAATAATATTATACATATATTGAAAAGTATAAATGAAGTAATAGGAACTACAAAAACACATATGATAACATGAATAAATTTGTTTTTAGTTTTAGTTAAAGTAAATTGAAGCGCCACTACATGTTCTTAAACAAATCAGTGCGGTGCACTGTGATTGTGGCAAGGGAACCAGGGAAAAAGGCTAACAGTAGCCTGACGAGCCCCCCCCCCAAATAATCTAAATAGTCCAGCCAAAAGAACAATTTAACCATTATGCAGTAAATTAAAGTAATAATGCGTAATATATAACCAAACGTTAATCAACTATTAATTTTTAAGGTCTTCAGTTGTTTTTTGAATACCGAGAAGTGTGTAATCGTCTTGAATCGAAGCGGCAACCCATTCCAGGACCTAGGGCAGGTCAAGTTAATATTATTAAATAACAAATTAGTACGCGCTCTAGGTATTAAAAAACTATTATGTCCACGAGTGTCATGATAATAGGAACGGAAATGCAAGGTGATTGGATCTGAATATTTCTTAGCATATATACGTTCATGCATAAACAGTAATAATCGAAAACTGTATAATTTATCAAATGACATTATCTGATAACTGAGAAAAGGAGAATGTACTTGTAAAGACGGATTCACCAAAAGTAAAACTTTTTTTTGTAAAACATAATTCTATTCATATTCCCAATAGTTGTGCGACCCCAAGCCAAGAGACAATAAGATAGAAATGGATAAATAAATGAAAAATACAATAGCAACTTAACCCTGGCAGGCAACAAACTTGAAATCCTATAAATGACACCAATGCGTGATCTGAGCCCAACCGCAATTTCACTAACATGTGCATCCCATCTCAAATTATCTTGTAAATACACACCCAAGAACTTTACAACAGCCTGAAAGTCAAGGGGCACTCCACCAAATAATATCCCATTTGCAACATCCACTCTTCGCCTACATCGCGAAAATAGTACACTAGTAGTTTTGGAAAAATTTATTGTTAAGGAATTACAGCAAAACCAACGAAAGTAATCCCGAAGTTCCAGATTTACACGTGGGATCAACTCAGATAGAGTGTCCCCGGAAAAAAATAGGCTTGTGTCATCAGCATATAAAATAGGAGTAGCACTTGAAGTAATAGTAAATAAATCATTAACATAAATTAAAAATAATAACGGGCCCAAAACCGATCCCTGAGGAACACCATGACGAACCATAAGAGCAGAAGATCGAACACCCTGTATTTGTACAAATTGCTTCCGGCCTGTTAAATAATTTTGGAATAAAGTCTTAACAACCCCCTGATGCCAATATTTTCTAACTTAGATAACAATGTGTCGTGACAAATGGTATCAAAAGACACCCACCGCACTAGTGCCGTTATCAAGACTAAAATGTAAATAGTTTAATACATCCAAAAATAGCAGTCTCTGTCGAAAACCCCTTACGAAACCCATGTTGGCTTTTATTTAATATATTTTTTTTATCAATATAAGATGACAACTGTATCAGTATCAATCTCTCCATAATTTTAGCAATACAGGAATTACAGATACTGGTCGATAATTTGAAACATTTGTTACTGATCCCTTTTTATGTATAACAGTAACACGACTTAATTTCAATGGCAACGGGATACATCCTGTATACAAAATACGGTTAAAAATATGGGTCAACGGAACAAGTAGCTCCCCTGAAATAAACTTTATAACCCTAGGATGTACATTATCAGGCCCTGCACTTTTGGACTGGTCCAATTCACTCATTACCCTCAAGAGGTCATCATCCACTGGTTTAAAAAAGAATGAGGAATCAGACGAAGGAGGTAGGTAATCAGAGAAATGGTTAGTACAATGAGGAATTTCAGACAACAGAATGTCCGGCAACTCCAAAAAATATTTATTAAAAATATCAACTACCTCTCCTAAATTAGACGTCCTAATTCCGTTATATTCAATTATAGTTGATGATTGGGCATCCCCCGAGGTTGCCAACAGTTCATTAATTGAACGCCAGATTTTCCTACCGTCAGTAGTAGTAGTACTGAAATAATTAAAATAATAGTTTTTTTTTAGCCAGTCTTAATTTAGAATTATACCAATTTCTATACCTACGAAAATTAGACAAATGAATTGGGTTCCTGGAACGGAGGAAAACAGCAAATTATTTATTTTTTCTATTTAAGCAACGTAACAAACTCCGGTTAAACCAAGGCTTCCTGCAACGCAACGTACGACGTAAGTTACGAAATGGAAACGCAACATCGTAAGAATTCCAAAAAATTCTCCAGAATTCATTATATGACTCAACTGGATCATCCAACTGAAGTACAGAAGTCCAATAAATTAGTGATAAAGCCCCACGAAACAGAAGTAAATTATCATAACTATAATTTCTTATTAACATAGAACATGAATTAGATCTGTGTACTACTGAACAGCCCGCCAAAAGAAAAATCGGTAGATGATCACTGATATGAAATGAGAGAACCCTCGAGCATGTACTATAGTTATTTATTATACACAAATCTAATAAAAAAGAAGTTGAATCTGTAACTCTGGTGGGAATAGTTATTAGATTTAACATTCCAGAAGAAATAATTATATCTCTAAATAAGGCAGCACCCGTTCCAGAGGAATTCATATCCACATTAAAGTCGCCAAAAGAGTACAATGTCCTACCAGTGAAATTTATGTCATCCAACAAACCAGAATAAAAGTTCAAAAAAGATCCAATATTACCGTGTGGAGGACGGTACATAGCACTTATTATTGATTGTTGTAACACAATTGAAAGTATTTCATAATTTTCAGTTATGACAGTGTATTTATCAAGTAATAATGCGGTAATGGAACGCTTAACATATATCGCAACCCCACGCCCCCGGGACACAGAACGGGAAGCCGCGAAAACCTGGTAACCAGGTATATTACATGCAGAACCAGCTTCAGCATCATACCAGGTCTCTGAGACACATATAAAATCTAATTGGTAATTCATATCATGCAGCAAGCAAACCAAAGTATCTAACTTACTATATAGACTTCGGACATTCAAGAGCAAAAATTTCAAACTGTAAGTATTCGATCAAATCAAACCCTGCAATTCTACAACTGTTACATAGTCCGGTACACAATTCGCCATCAAACACAAAATATACAATCAAAAGAAATACAGTCAACAACAGAAATATTGATACCAATCCAGAGCGCTAAAACCGCTCTAAATTCAAATCCAGCCTACTCTTTACATGAACTGGGTTCGAACCCTCCGCCAACCGGCAGAAGATTTCTCCGTTTCTGTACCAACAGAATTGAACATTGTTGGTTTTTGAAAAGTTACGTGCCTGCCAAAAGAGCTGTCTATTATGAACAGTTAAATTTTCATTAATATACACCCTGTTGCCGTCCGTACAATTTTTAACAACATCCATCACTCTCAGACCAGTCCTACCATTCGCAAGGAATTCGTTCCTCATTTCTCTACCTTTAAACTGAACAATAATTGGCGACACTTTCCGGGACTCTCTTCCACGCAGCCTGTGAATTACCTCAATGTCAGTCACAGAAAATTCATCAATATTCAACTTACCCGCAATGAGATGTACCAAGTCCTTGAGATCATCAACTCCCTCTCCCTGCACCTCCTTGATTCCGTGGATCTCCAAGTTTTTATTTCTGACATATTGATCCAAAGTATTCAAGCTTTCCTTTAATGTATTTATATCAGCAGCCTGAGTTTGCACTCTCTCCTCCAAAGAAGCAATTTTCTTACATGATTCCTGCAGTAACGCATGCGATTGTCCAATTTTGTCCATGGCATCGTCATATTTTAATGAAAAAAACTCTACTGACTTACGCAAATCAGATATCTCAGTTTTCAAGCTCACGATCATATCCAACTTCTCATTTAAACGCTCCATAAATTCTTCAGAAACACTTATATCCCGTATAGCTTTATCCACGGAGGACTTCATCGGTCCCCCACTGCCATCAGATCCACCCCGGGTTCTCACATCCCCGGGAGAAACGCCCCGCCGACAACTATTACATTGCCATTTCAATTTTCTTTCCTTGCTCATTTTTCGATAGGAAGCCTCGCCAATCGAAGAACAGTCGAAATGGAATCTTCCACCGCATCTTCCATAGCAATGTACACAGTCATCTTCAAGCAATCTGTCAGAACAAGCGGAGCACTTCAACGAAGACATGAGATTTCTGATTTTCTGTGTACAAGCAGATCAAGCAACAAGACAGCACAGCAACTCAGTAATGCAGACGACACTGGCAGCAAAGTCGACCCAGCACAGCAGACGACACGAGCAAACAACGTCAACAACAACGTTAGTTGGCAACAGCAACGAGCTGTAACAGCAGACGTTAATTTCTCCTATCAGGAAATCAGTCCAGTCAGTACAAATACGTCACTCGTAGAAGATATCTAACACAAATCTCAACGCCAACATGATACATGAATTTTTAAATCCAACTTACTGATGTTAACAAACTTGTGCTGACCTCTGTCTCTGCAGACGGAGCAACTGAACTCTCACGACGAAGCACATTCAAAAAATGGGACAATACGTGACCATAAATAGCACAAATAGACGATTTTCTTTGCAGTAACTGAATCACTCACAACATCACCAACGTAACTTGACTTGACTCCCAATAACTGACAAATGCTGCAGGTTGTTTTAAACACACAATTGAACCACAACACTTTTTTTATAAACGAAATACACATAATGTAATTGTAACAAGCGGGGGAAAAAAACTATTTTGAATTAGGGAAAAAAATCCCCTCCCCAGGCAACTGCTAGAATCTCAACTGCAATAGATGGGCCATGTGTGTTTGCGAACTTCTGGGTTCACTTAGTAGCTGAGGAACGAGAATGTATGTACCGTATGTTGCGAAAGGGCGGGGTGTTTTTTTTTTTTGTTTTTTTTTTATTGGAGGTTTAACGACCACCGTGAGCAACTCAATGGGCTATAAGCAGTCGCCCGTCCCTAATTTAGGGTCACTGGTTCCAGGGAAGGGAGAGAGCCAGTGCCGTACCCGTTGGTTTTTTTTTTTTTTTTTTTTGATTGGAGGTTTAACGACCACCGTGAGCAACTCAATGGGCTATAAGCATTCGCCCGTCCCTAATTTAGGGTCACTGGTTCCAGGGAAGGGAGAGAGCCAGTGCCGTACCCGTTGGTTGTAGGAGGCATTAGTGCTGTGCTCACAAGAGCGGAGTTTGGGCTCAATTTTAAGAGCCCGAGCCCGAAGTATGTCAGCCCTAGGCCGCCCGAGACCGAATTTTATGTAGCCAGATAGAGCCCGGGCCAGAACGAGCCCGAAAATTATTATTAATCTGTTTAAGCATTTAAAAAAAATCTCCTCTTCCAAACTTCCACTCCTTCCTCCCCGTGCTATTAACCGATGTTTTCTCAACTGCGGAGTGGGAAAGGGATGTCTGTCTATTTCTATAGTTTCTTTGACCATTCATTTGATCCTGAAATGTTTCGAGGAGCCCGGCAACAGGAAAAATCGGGAGGCACAACAATCTACGTATGTTAACAGCATTGGGGTGGGGGCTGAACAGGGCTAAATTTTTTTCACTACTTTTGTTAAAGAAGTGAAAATACTCACACATGTTTGATTAAGTTGTAGAACATTGCTAGATAATGGTCATTATAGGATGTCATCATCATCATCATTGTCAACCATTATCAATCCACTGCTGGACGAAGGTCTCCCCAAGTTTCCTCCACAACGGTCTGTCTTGTGCCAGTCTCCTCCATGTTACTCCCGCATACTTTCGAATTTCATCAGAATTCAGAGTGAGAGCTAATAATATCAAGAACTTATTTTGAAATAACTAACATTATTTGCAGGGGTGTTCATATACGATCCCTTTCCCCCGAAATGTTCTACTTACGCAGTCTACGTTCCTTGTGATAACTGACAAATGCTGCAGATTAAAGGCATTTACGGAGATATCATTTCAACATGAAGTTGCAAAATGTTTTGTTTACGCTATTTAGTAAGGTGTCTTTACAATACATAACCGCAGCATAAAAGCACGTTTTGTAATTGAAACACATACGAATATATGATCACCAAATGAAGAATCTGTTCGCCACAATATTTAAAATCCTTTAAATTTCTAACTGCGATTGTCCACAATAGAAAAATTACAAAAACTGCAGTACAAATAGAAAAGTTTGCAGTGTAAAAGTTCTGTATTTTTTTTTTTTTTCTATTTATTTAAATTTAAAAATCATGTCTTATGCGAAAGGATTTTTGGTACAACTCCAATATAATTTTGGTAGTAGCAGTTCTCTGTCAAACATGAAAAGGCTATATAAGCAGTTTTTCTTAATTTGATGTTCTTATTCAGCGTTTTTAATAGAAAATTTTAAACATACAAATATTGAGTGTGTCAAAAATTAGAAGCTTCTCCAGCGCAATTATATACATAACTAACTAAACTAGTGATTTAAACCTGGTTAGCCGCCCCGGTGGCACAGTGGTCTAAGGCGCTGGACTCTGATCATTCGTCCGTAAGGGGTCCGGGTTCGAATCCCGGTCAGGCATGGATGTTGTGTTTGTCTTACGGCACTGGCTCTCTCCCTTCCCTAGAACCAGTGACCCTAAATTAGGGACGGGCGACTACTTATAGCCCATTGAGTTGCTCACGGTGGTCGTTAAACCTCCAAAAAAAAAAAAAAAAAAAAAAACCTGGTTATTCGCTTTTTTCGCGTCGATTAAGTGAGTTTGCCACGCTATTTAAATATCTTCAAATTTTTAACTGTGACTGTCCACAACAGAAAAATTGCGGTACAATTTAAAAAAGTGAGTTTCAGTTGTGATACAGTAGTACCGCAGAACTACAACTGAACAGGCCCATTTATAAAACTTTTCCCGGGCCCTTTTGCGACCACCAATCCGCCCCTGGTACTACCTACACTTAGTTTTGTTTCATCGAAATAAGTTGTACCGTCACTGGAAGTAGAGGGGCAGCACAATCCCAAAATCCATCCCTGGCCCTAGTCAAAGCTGTGTGTAACGAAGAATCTCTACCCCCGTACCAACGTCTTAGCGGGGCTTCCGAACCACGACAGATGTGAGGTGATGTTTGGAAGCAGAACATAAATGGGAACACTTCAACCCTAGCTCGTTCACACAAGATACAAGGTGCCGCCCCGGTGGCGCAGTGGTCTAAGCGATGGCCTCTGATCATTCGTCCGAATGGGGTCCGGGTTCGAATCCCGGTGAGGCATGGATGTTGTGTTTGTCTTACGGCACTGGCTCTCTCCCTTCCCTGGAACCAGTGACCATAAATTAGGGACGGGCGACTGCTTATAGCCCAATAAGTTGCTCACGGTGGTCGTTAAACCTCCAATATAAATAAAAAAAAAACCTCCAATCAAAAAAAAAAAAAAGATACAAGGACCTCTCTTGTCCATGGTTCATCATCATCATTGTCAACCATTATCAATCCACTGCTGGACGAAGGTCTCTCCAAGTTTCCTCCACAACGGTCTGTCTTGTGCCAGTCTCCTCCATGTCACTCCCGCATACTTTCGAATTTCATCCACCCATCTTCCATGTGGTCTTCTTCTGGGTCTTTTCCTGTCCCTTGGAATCCAGTCTCAAATTTCGGCTGTCCATCGATGGTCTGTCCTTTTGGCCAGTGTGTCCAGCCCATTGCCATTTCAGGGATTTAACTCTGATCATGATGTCTTCCACTCTTGTCATTTTTCGGATCCACGAGTTCCTCTTCTTATCTCTCCTTGTTACACCAAGCATGCACCTCTCCATGCTACTTTGAGTTGTCTGCAGCCTTTGTATGTCTCTTTTAGTTAAGGTCCACGTCTCTGCACCATACGTAAGCACAGGAAGGATGCATTGATCAAACACTTTTCTTTTTAGACATAATGGCATATTGCTCTTGAAAATTATGCTGTTTCTTCCAAAAGCTCTCCTGGCAAGTTTTGTACGCCGATTAATTTCTTCATCAATGTGACCCTCACTTGATATCTGCTGTCCAAGATAAACGTACGTGTCTGTTATCTTCTGCTTTTCTCCATCAATCGATAAATCTTCATTTCTTAAAAAAGCATTAAACACCACTTTTGTTTTCTGAAAGTTCATTTTTAATCTTACTTCATTACTCTTGTCAGCAAATTCCTGGATCATACTCTGCAGCTCTGATGGGGTAGTTGCAAAAACGACTACGTCATCAGCAAAACGAAGGTGGGTTAGATAATCTCCATTAATCTTTATCCCTTTGTTTTCCCAGTTCAGTGATTGAAAGACATTTTCCAATGTGGCATTAAAGAGCTTCGGAGATATGGTGTCACCTTGTCTCACTCCTTTTCCAATTTTTTATGTGTGTTGTATTTTCAAACAGCAGAATCTTTGCACTTGCATTTTCATCGTTAATGATATTTAAATCCCCATCGGACCCCAAAAATAATGGCAACTCCAGAGGTTTTATTGAGCATGAAACTTACCTTCACCACCGCATGATGCCTTTCCGGAACACGATTCTGCGTATGTCACCGACTGTGTATACAAGGTGTTACCAAAAGGTCTAGTCAGTAAAATAATGTTACGTGTTTCGCTACGGACAGTGAAGAAAAGGGTTTCTCTGAACATAGGGCTGGAAGTGCTTTCCTTCCGACTTATAGCACATTTTGAAATTTCAAGTAACGAATCCTGTCAAAATTTAATGCTATACTTGGTAAATTTGCAGCATTTTCATGTCTGATGGGTACATGTATGAAAATGGTCAAAATCCCACCATTCCCAAGAGAAATAATTTCACATAATGCGAGTCGGCAGTTCTATTATAATCAATTTTTCGGGAGCTACGTGTATGCGAATCAATCGTTTTGTTATTTTCAATAGAGTTTTTTCTAATCTTGACCACGCCGCCCCGGGGGCGCAGTGGTCTAAGGCGCTGGCCTCTGAGCATTCGTACGTAAGGGGTCCGGGTTCGAATCCCGTGAGGCATGGATGTTGTGTTTGTCTTACGGCACTGGCTCTCTCCCTTCCCTGGAACCAGTTACCCTAAATTAGGGACGGGCGACTGCTTATAGCCCATTGAGTTGCTCACGGTGGTCGTTAAACCTCCAAAAAAAAAAAAAAAATCTTGACCACGAACGATAAGCTCTCCAAAACTGAAATAGCCGCCCCGGTGGCGCAGTGGTCTAAGCGATGGCCTCTGATCATTCGTCCGAACGGGGTCCGGGTTCGAATCCCGGTGAGGCATGGATGTTGTGTTTGTCTTACGGCACTGGCTCTCTCCCTTCCCTGGAACCAGTGACCCTAAATTAGGGACGGGCGACTGCTTATAGCCCATTGAGTTGCTCACGGTGGTCGTTAAACCTCCAATCAAAAAAAAAAAAAAAAAACTGAAATAGAAGACAATCATTTCATTTGGGAGGAGCAAAAGGAAATTTCTGTGAAGCTCAACGTCTCTACAGGACAGCTTTCCTCAACAAAGATGCCAAATTTAAATCTTCGGGAGACAAGATTCTTTTTGCTTGTCTGCAAGATTTGAGGGTGTTCGAAAACCTGCCTTAAAGGGACCAGTGCTGGTCATAATACAGGTGAATCCCAGAACTTCCACGAGAACAGTAGCAGACACATGTGTTTCACATTCAACTGTATGGAGAGTTTGTCGTCAGGAGTAACTCTGTCCGTACATTGAATGCAGGCCCTATCACCAGCTGATTTACGTTCACGAGAAGTTTTTGCAAAGGCTTCTGCAGAAGTGGTTTTTTCCATTGTGTGCTTTTCGCCAATGGATTTCAAATCACAAGATGGCATTGTGAATCTTTGTAGCCGCTCCGGTGGCGCAGTGGTCTAAGCGATGGCCTCTGATCATTCGTCCGAACGGGGTCCTGGTTCGAATCCCGTGAGGCATGGATGTTGTGTTTGTCTTACGGCACTGGCTCTCTCCCTTCCCTGGAACCAGTGACCCTGAATTAGGGACGGGCGACTGCTTATAGCCCATTGAGTTGCTCACGGTGGTCGTTAAACCTCCAATCAAAAAAAAAAAAAAAAAAGAATCTTCGTAACATTCACCACTGGACAATTCTCATGTGATAACCCAGTCACAGCGGCATATCTTTTAGAGGTTTAACGACCACCATGAGCAACTCTATGGGCTATAAGTAGTTGTCAGTCCCTAATTTAGGGCCACTGGTTACAGGGAAGGGAGACATCCAGTGCCGTAAGACAAACACAACATCCATGTCTCACCGGGATTCGAACCCAGATTCTCTGAAACGAATTATTATAAGCCAGCGCTTAGAACACTGCTCCAACAGGGCAGCTTTCGCCATCATTAAAGGTTTCATATAATTATTTGAGCTGGCATTCTTGGTTAACACCTGATCTGTTTATTTTTCGTGCCACCAAGACTCAATAACCAGCAGTACAGACATTTCTTGGAGGAGGAACTACCTGCATTGCTACAAGCTGCTGCACTTAATGTATTATGGCTTGAAAAGTTGCTTAATGTATTATGGCTTGAAAAGTTGCATGCAGGTTCACCAGCTAGGCAAATATCTCCCTCGCCACCTGAAAATCGACAGCCTCGCAGGGCTTCGTGTTTTAACGTTTGATTTGTTACAAATTTATGCACGTCTCCCGAATAATGTTTTCTCGCTAACCTAATTAAAACGATTAACCATTGTATAATAACCTAACTTACTTTTCTCCCTCTAGAGTAGATGATGTAAGAATCCTTCAATGTTTTAGAACTTTCCTAAAGGTGCCCCCACAAACAAACTCGCGCCAGGGTGGGGAGATTAAACGCTGACTACATAGGGTCTCCCCACGAACTGGTTTTGGCCACAGACTATAATGAATTAGCTTTATTTACTTTCCGCTAAGCTAATTATTATGAATGATTCTCTTCTTACCAGCTAACTAATGATATACTTGCACTAAGCTTCAAAATAATGAATTCCCAAAAGGGTGTTGTTACTAGTTAATTACGAACTTAAACAAAGTCTCAACGCTGGTTATTTATAGTAAGTAATAAAAGTTATAAACCTAACAGCCAGACAGAGGTCTGACAAAAACTATGAATTGAGAAAGACTGACTTACTGAAAACTTCTTTATTTCCAAGACTCTTGGTCAACTAAGGCACACACAACACACCACTACATAACAACACACTGCAACGCAACAACCACGCGACACCTCATAACAACACACAACGCTCAAAGTCTCGATGAACGCGCCTATATACTAGCTACCACCACGTCATGACTTACACTCATTGCCACATCACATTCAGCGGGTGAAATAATATTTCGTTCAGTAAGAAGATAATTTACATAGTAAAATAAAATAACCAGAGATAGTAAAATCAAAAGGAAAGTGAATATAGAGTATACGTTACAAGACATTCGCCACTCTTGAGTGACACTTAGAGTGAAAATGCCTAATTTTCTCATAAAAAAAAGTTTTATCTATGACTATTTTGATAAATGAAAAGCTGAAAACGGGGGGAAGAAAAGGAAAAGAACGAAATTGTAAAGCAATGGCTATTTGAAAGAGAAAAAATTGGACATATGAGTTTAATGAATGAATTAAAAAAAAAATCCTGACGATTTCAGGAATTGCCTTCGGATGAGCGAGGAAACGTTCAGTGTGCTACTTGAACGTTTCCTCGCTCATCCGAAAGCAATTCCTGAAATCCTCAGGATTGTTTTCAATTGGCAATTCCTGAAATCTTCAGGAAAAGGTAAAACACAAACTGGTTAAACAAGACTCGAGAATGAGAAAAGCAGTTCCAGCTAATGAAAGACTAATTGCAACTCTCCGATATTAACTGGACGTTTGCATGAAGATCTAAAATTTACAACAGGCATTTCCCCACAATCTGAGGAGTAATTTCGATTTCGAAGCTTCCATTTCCTTTTCAGTTCTTTTCAGAAGCACCCTCGAATGGTATTTATTTTTTTAATACAAATTCCTTGTGAACACTAAGAATGTGTGGTTCGGAAAGGTTAACAAATTGTCTATAAGCTTCAGCTGTTAATTTTTTATTCATATAATCCTTGCTTTTAATTTTCCATAAACATAGATTATCGCAATGAACATCAATAAACTGTCATTTTTTAGCTTAACTGCCGGTTCTCAGACATTTTAACTGTTTAAATACACGGCTCTGAACGGTGTGTACCCACAGACTCTCGCTCAGAACTGCATTTCTGTCCTTCTCAAGGTCAAGATTTCAGGAAGGCGCTGAAGAGCTTCACTCCTACTTCACTCTACGCTACACATCGCCTCGGGCACCAAATTCCCTTAATCGCTGGCGTGGCATTCAAACGTGACACTGAAGAGTAAGTGTGTGTGGGCACTTTAAGAGCTCCGCGGAGACACGGACTCCCGTGCTTGCACTTTGACCAACGTCAGCAATTGGCTAAGCGGCAGTTCGTGCGAGGCGCATGTGACTCTTACACTACCTATCTTTTCGCACAGCTTTTAGAGAAATCATTCTACCGGGCTTGCTTTGTGTTTCTTTTAAAGCGCGCTGTGCCCGGATGTTTTGATGCACGGCATTCGTTGTCCAATTTCTTTTGGGGAGAAACCGGTTTACCATGTTGGCGCAAAATCCCGCATCACTTCTGTGAATCAAAATAAGCTTTATTAAGAAACTGATAGTTTTATCTATCCCACAATAGGCATAATAACGTATAAATAATTGCTGATCGAATTTTAACTGATCTACTGAATTTTTTACTCGTTAACTAAAACTTTTCACTCATCACAGACTAGCAGACGACCCCATTTTTCAAGCCCTGGTTATAGGGCTACTGCAAATTTCAGTGTCGCTGCTCGAGAACATCTTAGTCGTACGTATCCTGACCGTTAAACTGGGAGAGGTAGACCAATTGCATTCCCTGGATGCCTTCCAGATTTAAATCCACTGGATTTTACACTACCCAGGTTCCAAATACACAAGCTATCCGCACTTTGATGGTTGTCAAAGTATTCGGAACACTCCCGGATTTTTCGGAAGTGCTCGATAACCGATGAGAAAGTGCTGTCAGGCGCCCTGATGAAGGAGGGTATTTCGATAACTTGCTCTGACACGGACTTACATAATTGTTCTCTTCCGTCTTTAGTAATAACTGAAGTAAAAATTTCATAGGCTTCCTTATTTGCACTCTGAAAATATGCTATGATAAGGAGGAGGGGGTGACCTTCCTGTATTCAACTACCCACAACATTTTCCCACGAATACAGAGGAAGTTTTGTTTATAGGCCCCTTTTGTTAATTTACTTCATCAGCAAATAATTTATCATTGCCAAAAAATAAAATACAAAATATAAAAACATGGGGGAGAGAATTGAACTCTTGAAAAGCAAAGTAAATCCCTTTTTCTGAATGTTCGGTGATGGTTGAGCTGCAGCCTCCTTATAGTTGGTGGCAAAACAACTCCTAACTAGCATGGAAAAACGATTTTTTGTAGTTTACCATTCTGGTTCTATTCCATGGAACTACGCAATGGCATCCAGGAGTTATTTTACTTTGATTGTACTCGGAGGTAGCCTCTTCTTACCATGGTCAACAGCCAAATCCCCTCCCTTCCTTTCTGATAAAACCAAGAGCCCTCCGATTCCAGCCCAGAAGTCCCTGTTATCCCACACAAGCAACGTAAAACCTCTACTAGTGACCGCAAAGTAATGGATAACAAGTTGAAAGTTCTTTTTCTCTCCTTTGCACAAGAATTTCACTTTAGCATTATTTTCCAACTCTTAAAGTGATATATTTAGCTAAAACGTCCTCACTGCAACACACCCTGTCAATTACAGGAGGGAAATAAAAAATACAGGATTCGTAAATATGATACTCACATATGTAATACAGTGGTACGAACAGTCAGTCACTTTTCCTCGTATTCTTCGTTCAGCACAATGCATTTCCTCAACCGATCAACAAGTCGATTCATTCCGGTAGCGAAGAAATCAGCAGGGGTGTTGCGAATCCATTGACGGACAGCGGCTCGCAGATGGTCCATACTCTCATAGTGGTGGGCACGAAGACTATCCTTCAAAGGGCCGAAAATACACTGACGGAAAAAAATCCCAACACCACGAAAAAATAGTTGTAGAGGAATGAAATGGCGGCAATACATTGGTATAGGTAACATATTTAATCGATTAAGGTTTCAAGATCACAGCTTATTGTAAGCGCGAGAAGAGCCATTTTAAATGTGAAATGCTGGTACATTAATAACCGGTGTAACCGCCAGAATGTTGAATGCAAACACGCAAACGTTCATGCATTGCGTCGTACAGGTGCTATATGTCAGTTTGTGGGATGGAGTTCCATGCCTGTTGCACTTGGTCGGTCAATACAGGGACGGGTAATGCTGGTTGGGGGTGACACTGGAGTTGTCGTCCAATGATGTCATATACGTGCTCGATTGGTGAAAGATCTGGTGATCTAGCAGGCCACGGCAACTTGTCGACACTCTGTAGAGCATGTTGGGTTACAACAGCGGTATGCGGGCGAGCGTTATCCTGTTGGAAAGCACCCCTGGAATGCTGTTCATGAATGACAGCACAACAGGTTGAATCACCAGACCGACGTACAACTGTGCCGTCAGGGTGAGTGGGATAACGACGAGAGTGCTCCTGCTGTCATAGGAAATTGCTCCCCAGACCATAACTCCAGGTGTAGGTCCAGTGTGCCGCGGACGCAGACAGGTTGGTTGCAGGCGCTCACCTGGCCTCCTTCTAACCAACACACGGCCATCACTGGCACCCAGGCAGAACCGGCTTTCATCAGAAAACACAACAGATCTCCACTCCGTCCTCCAATGAGCTCTAGCTTGACACCACTAAAGTCGCAAACGGCAGTGGTTTGGAGTAAGTGGAATGCACGCTACAGGGCGTCTGGCTCGGAGCTGTCCTTGAAGTAACCGATTTGTAACAGTTCGTTGTGTCACTGTGGTGGCAACCGCAGCTCGAATTGCTGCCACAGACGCAGTACGATGCGCCACGGCCATACGCCGTACACGGCGGTCTTCCCTCTCAGTAGCGCCACGTGGCCGGCCGGAACCCGGTCTTCTTGAGGCAGTACCTTCCCTTGACCATCGCTGCCAACAATCATGCACAGTGGCTACATTCCTGCCAAGTCGTTCTGCAATATTGCGCAAAGAAATACACCTTCTGGTAGCCCTATTACACGACCTCGTTCAAACTCCGTGAGCTGTTGATAATGGCTTCTTTGTCTTCTTAAAGGCATTCTTGACTAACATCAACACTATCCTCGAATCTCAACGATAACTAACGCTCACGAACGTTACTGCGCGTATTTACTGCAAACCTGCTTTGCATGTTCCGAGGGGCGCTGCTAGCGCCACACGTATGCGCCGAGCGCGAAATTTGCATAGACGTCATCTTACAGATGTACTCTCACCGCCTACCAACTGTCGTTTATCTAACACAACCCCTTCTTGGTGTTGGGATTTTTTTCCGGCAGTGTATGAAAATCGGAAGCTGCAAAGTCCGGACTGTAAGCAGGGTGCGGAAGAACGGTCCACCTCTGTTTCGCAATTTCTGCTTGTACTGGTTTAGCAATATTCGGGCGAGCGTTACCATGCTGAAGCAACACTTGATTGTTTTTCAATGTTGGCCGTTTGGTCCGGATACGCTGCGCAAGTTTTCTCAGTGTCTTCACATAGGCCTTCGCATTTATTGTTTCATTTATGGGCAAGTATTCAACCAGAAGGATACCGTGTTTGTACCAGAAGACAGTAACCATGACTTTGAACGCAGACGAACCAACTTTGAACTTTTTTGATGGGGGCGAATTCCGATGACGTCATTGCATACTTTCCGTTTTGTCTACGGTTCGTACTGATGAATCCACGTTTCATCGCCTCTGATTATGCATCCCAGGAATGTGTCACCCTTTTCATCCTAGCGCTGTACCAGTTCATTGCAAATGTCTAGCCTTTGGCATTTATGCACCGCTGTAAGCATTCGGTGTACTCATCTGGCACAGATCTTCCAATAGTTGAGATGTTTATGAATAATTCGTCCAACAGAATCTTTACTTATATCCAATTCCATGGCAATATCCCGAACACAAATGTGCGTGTCACCTTTAATCATGTGGTCAACCCGTTTAATCGTTTCATCACTCACCGCCGCGTTAGGCCTACCTGACAGTGCCTCATCTTCAAGGCTCTCGTGGCCAGCTTTGAACTTCGTAACCTATTCATAAACACTGGAACGATACATAGCTTCATCACCATACACGGTCCGAAGTCTTCTCGTAATGCCCACGACCTTTACGCCTTCTTATATTTAAAATTTCACTAGTGCTCGCTGCTCGAACTGAACACTTAAAGTAGCTGCCATTGTTTTTGATCGACAGCGCCCCTTAACATTAGTATCAAGCCGCTCCACTTTTACAGCGCTTCACTGAAAGTAGTCGTAAGAGCTTCACGCATACATACCATCATACACACGGTTTTGTGTCTATAGAAATAAAAATCCGGATACTTATCGGACACCCCTCGTATTTCTGACCTTAGAACCCAAAAGGAGCCCCATTCATACCTGTGGTAACGTTTAACTTTTCCATTATTGCAGTAATTATTTTCCAAAGATCACCGCTCCACTACTTTTGGCAGAGAACTTTAAAAATCTAAAAATAAATGCGTAAGGTGTAACGTGCACGATTACCCATCTCTGCTGGACGTCTCTATGTAATATTTCATACAGAAGCAAATTGAACCAAAAAGAAAAATTCACCTCTGGTTTCATGCTTGTTTCTTCAAAACAAACCGCACACACTCGCTCACACATGTCTGCTAATTCATAAGGGTAACCGTTTCAACAGCACTGCGATAAAAACATCCCGCTTCAGAAATCAGGGTATCAAATTGCTTCGCCTTTCTTCTTGGAAACGAGGTAAGTGATTAGCAGAACACATCTGTGGAATTCCCTGAGCAGGAATCCCCAGACTCTCCCACAACAGTAACTTAGTTGCTGAAACATCCCGTAAAACTCCAAACGAGACACTCGCGACATTTATCCTGTAGAAATGTAGTTACTGTTTTACGCTATGCACTAAAAACACAGCAAAATGCCAGGTCATTACGGATTTCGCGAAATTTTGTATATAGGTTTCGCTTAAACTTTCAAAACCAAAGGTTTTAAGTGTACAAATAAGTTTTAAAGCGTTTTGTGTGTGACGTACAACGTTAATTTACATATCCGACATTTCCCCGCGTTGTTTTCATGCGACCGTAACTGGTTCAGAGTATAAAATGTGACACAGAAGTTTGCCCAAT
The DNA here is from genome assembly GCA_039090855.1 of Macrothele yani. Lineage (NCBI taxonomy): Eukaryota > Metazoa > Arthropoda > Arachnida > Araneae > Macrothelidae > Macrothele > Macrothele yani. The sequence continues at coordinate 28,895,940 of CM077015.1, forward strand.
AGTCAAACTCACTTGCACATCGGTAGGCGAAAGATGGCAAGCGAATGCAGATCGACACTGCATTCGTTACGAATTTGATCAAGGAAAAGGTGCTGCAAAAGCATGTGCATCGATCTGTTCTGTTCTGGGAGAGAATATTATATCGAAAAGCACGTGTAACTTTTGGTTTAGGCAATTTAAAGCAGGTGATTTTGTTGTTAGCGATCGAGAACGTAGCGGCGCACCGCAGAAGGTTGCTCACGAGGAACCAAGCATTGCTGGATGAAGATTCGTCTTAAACACACAAAGAAACTAGCTGAACAACTGGGGGTAACTCAACAAACCATTTCCAATCGTTTACGCGCAATGGGAAAGATTCAGAAGGAAGGGAAATGGGTACCACATGGCCTGAGCCAGAGGAACAAGGTTGAGCGTGCCACGAAGTGCTTGAATCTGTTGAATAAACAACACAGAAAGTCTTCCCTGTGGAAAATCGTTACGGGTGATGAAAATTGGATATGGTACGACAATCCCAAACGCAAAAAACACTGGGCAGACCCCGGTGAAGCAACGACTTCGACACCGAAATGCAATATTCGCTCCAAGAAAGTTCTGCTGTTCATCTGGTGGGATATGAAGGGTGTGCTCTATTATGAACTATTGGTACAGGGTCAAACTGTTACTGCTGATCGCTACAAGCAACAATTGCTGCGATTGAACCAGGAAATCTTTCGGAAACGTCCACTCACAGACAAAGGATTGCGTCCCGTGAAATTACTGCATGACAACTCTAGGCCGCATGTCGCGAAATTGGTCAAGGAAACGTCATTGACGCTTGACTGGGAAGTTTTGGAGCACCCAGCGTATAGTCCCGACATAGCCCCTTCAGGCTATCATTTGTTCCGATTGATGCAACTTGTTTTGTCTGCTGTACGGTTCCAGACACGTGACGAAGTGCAAAAATGGGTTGACGACTTCATCGTGTCACACGACGAAGTATTCTTCATGGCTGGAATCCGTCAGCTGCCCGACCGATCGCGGAAGGTAATAGATTATGACGGCGCATATTTTGATTCGTAAAAGTATTGTTTTCTCTCAAATTACATGTTGCGTTGTCTTAAAACGCTTTAAAACTTATTTGTACACCTAATACTAAGCGACCTGGCGACGAGAGAGCTAGACAAATCTCTTAGGAGCTCGTTTAGATAGTTTGTAGCATCATACTCAAAAGGCATATCCCGGTCTCCATAAAAATATTTATAATCAGCAAGGCAGAAATGTTAGAAGGAAAAAAAAAGAATAAAAACTGCGGATCGATTCTTCAGAAGGAAATCTTATCAAACTTTAAAAGAACATTAACTTCAACACTAAATTATGTCTATTAGAACCCATAGATTTCCACTATCTAAAACTCGTTTCTAGTCTTAACTACTTACAACTCAGAAAAATACTAAATTTGTCTATGCACATTTTCAGAGATTTGTTGCGTAAAACCTTAAACATGAAGGAGAATGACATCCAATAGTTAATTTTCATAAAAGGTAATCTTTATTGTTGCCACACTAACAATACTAATAATTTTATTGTTTTAGGCCGTGACCTGGAATGTTCATGAGGCTATACAGAGCAGTTGATCTATGCGTAACACTCATTGGACAAATACATACATTTAAAAGTTTGTGTGTATATATATATATATATACACTGCTGGCCACCCAAAATGCAACACCAAGAAGGACACGAGATAGCAAAGCCAGATTTACTGGACACATAACAACAGATACAAAGATGAAACGATTGAGCTTACAGGCCCGTGCGACTTGCGGAACACGCAGACATCAATAGTTCGTCTGGCCCCCATGGCTAGCAATAACGGCCGCTACCCGCCGCGGCATCGAACGAAAGAGGCTTTGGATGTGGGCTTGGGGTATGTCGGTCCAGGCTGCTTCCACATGTTGCCACAGTTCATCAGGCGTAGCCGCGGGTGGTGCTTGCCGGGCCACTCGGTTGCCGATCAGCGACCAGACGTGTTCGATGGGTGACATATCGGGAGAACAGGCGGGCCACGGCAGCAGTGACACCTGGTGGGCCGTGAAGAATTGTTCCACGATGCGTGCCACGTGCGGGTGCGCATTGTCCTGTTGAAACGTGGCTGCTGGCAGGTCCCGCAGGTAAGGGAGGACTACAGGCTCCAAAACGTCGGAGATGCTGAGGTGGCTGTTGAGTGTACCGGCGATGCATACCAGAGGGGTGCGGATGCCATATCCAATTGCGCTCCAAACAATAAAGACAGGAGACAGACCGGTATGGCGATGCATAATGCAGGCGTCATACAGTCTCTCGCCGCGGTGCCGCTATATACACGCGGATCCGACCATCGTGGTGTTGCAGGCAGAAGCGGGATTCGTCGGAGAAGACAATGTCATGCCATTCCGTAATCCAGGTGCGGCGTTTGACGGCCCACTGCCGCCGCACTCGCCTGTGGTGTAACGTCAATGGTAATCGGAGCAATGGGTGCCGTGCGACAAGTTCCCGCTCCTGCAGACGACGTCAAACGGAACGTGCTGACATAGGTTGTTGCGCAACACACCCTAATTCCTACGCTAACGTTCGTGATGTGGCGGTGCGAGCCGTCAGTGCCCACCGCACAACATGCCGGTCCTCATGTTCGGTGATGTGCCGCGGCTGCGGCAATCGCTCGCGTCGGTCCGTCCGTCCCTTCTGCACCCACCGAATCCATACTCGCCTCACTGTGGCTGGATGTCGTCCCACACGGGCGCCGATGTCTCGGTGCGATAAACCGCTGTCGTGATAAGCCACTATTCGTCCTCTGTCGAACTCCGTAACGTGCTGGAATGACTGCCGTATTCTGCGACGAGGCATCAGGAAGCTTCCCGCGCACAGGTCCGGCAGAACAACACCCTTCCACTACTGTCTTCTGTGCACCCTTCTTATTGTGCTTCTCGGTGGCGTGCCGGGCGCACATGATTTGCATATGCCCTGCAATGCTAATCGTTTGCATGTCCTCTCTCGGGCGACGCATGCTGCGAATTTCAGGCCAATCGGACGCTGTCTTCTTTGTATTGCATTTTGGGTGGCCAGCAGTGTATATATATTTAACAGTTGATGAATGATGGAGAACCAAGGATAACGAGCTGGATTCTTTCTTGTAGTTCAAAACGTTAAGCAAAGTGTGGTAAGGCATCATATATACAGATGTTTTATGCTGACTGCAGGTGTAGCTGCGATTGAGAAGCAAGAAAACGGAAGGGGGATTTATGGAGGTACTTAAGAAGTGTCAGATTAATATCACAAAGCTGGGCAATTTATTTTTTTAACTCACAGCAGCAAGAAATGAAGTTGTAGCTTGTGTGCGCGCGCACAGTGGGACATTTTAAAACCCTAATAAGCGTTCGAATGATTTAAATTTATGAATGAATGGGATGCATTTGTTCCAAAGATTGGAAAAAAAGCCGCAGGTCAAAAAGATTTATTTCCACTATTCTAAGTCGTTGAAACTGCACAGAAAGCGACTTTTGTTGGGTGAACGGTAGTACCATTTGCTGTTAAGAATTTATTGGCTTACTCTGAATAGCAACCTCATTCATTCAAATAATTAGCAACTTCTTCACTCAAAGGTCAACATTAGTTGTTATTTAGAGGTTGAATGACCACCATGAGCAACTCAATGGGTTTAGGGCCACTGGTTCCAGGGAAGTCAGAGAGCCAGTGGCGTAAGACAAACACATCATCCATGCCTTACCGGGATGCAAACCCGGACCCCTTTCGGACGAACACAGTTTTTGTCATTTTTCTTCTAGGACTTCCGTCCACAGTGAGTAGAGTTTAGGTCCCAGCCACCTACAGCGAGATGGCCTTTTGGGCAGGACACAGAAACAATGAGAGCAAGTCTAGCGACTTTGACAGAACAGTTTGTAGTGAAATTAGGGTACAGTAGATGGCGCCACCGTACAAGTACGATGTTGCACACAGAGGGGTGAGAGAATTTCAGGGGGGGGCATAGGAAAGGATACCCATTTAACCAGTGGGTCCAGATTGCGGGCAGTCACTTAACGTGCTCGTCCGATGCACGGCGGATATTCAGCGATTGTTAGTAAATCAGACCATCTCTGAAAGATCAGCCCACGTTAGAACCTGAGGACTTTGCATCGATAGTCTGACTCGTTAACCACTAAGCCATCCGCGGCTCCCTTTCGGACGAATGATAAGAGGCCATCGGTTATACCACTGCGCCACCGGGGCGGCGGCGGAGGGAGTCAACGACCACCATGATTAACTATAATGGCTATCAGCGAAGGCAGTTGCCCGTCTTTTTTGCTTGTTTGGGGGGTTGAACGACCACCGTTGTTCAGATGAGATGCCTGCAGCGCCATGTAGCTTAGTTCTTCCAAACTACAAACGGTTCGTGGGCCATATTTTCAAGTCCTTCTTTGTTATTCGCCTGGGAAAGAGACTTGTCTAGAATAACTTTTGTATATTAACGGCGGAGTTATATGTACCATAAAGACAAATCATGTGGCTGTTCAGAATGCATATTGTCTTTGCCGGGAGTAGCTTAGATGAAATCGAAGCGGAAATAACAAATATCCCCAACGCCTGTTTTTTAATGTGTTTTTATGTCAATCAACTAAATCTCTCTATCGTAATCAACCATTATCAGTCCACTGCTGATGGTCTTACCAAGTTTCTTCCACAGCTTTCTGTCTTGAGCCAATTTTTTCCATATCACTTCAGCATGCTTTCGAATTTCTTCCACCCGCGTTTTCTTCTGCTGGGTCTTTTCGTGCACCCTTGGAATCCAGTCTAATTGTCCAAACGTAGTCAGTTCAAAGACTTGTTGTGAGAAATATATATATATATATATATATATATATATATATATATATTTTTGATTGAAGGTTTAACGACCACCGTGAGCAACTCAATGGGCTATAAGCAGTCGCCCGTCCCTAATTTAGGGTCACTGGTTCCAGGGAAGGGAGAGAGCCAGTGCTGTAAGACAAACACAACATCCGTGCCTCACCGGGATTCGAACCCAGACCCCTTTCGGACGAATGATCAGAGGCCATCGCTTAGACCACTGCGCCACCGGGGCGGCTTGAGAAATATATGGACGGCCTCGGTGGCGCAGTGGTCTAAGTGCTAGCTTCTGACCATTCGTCCACGATAGGTGCGGGTTCGAATCCCGGTGAGGCAAGGATGTTATGTTTGCCTTACGGCACTGGCTCTCTCCCCACCCTGGAACCAGTGGCACTAAACTAAGGACGGGCGACTGCTTATAGCCCCACCGAGTCGCTCACGGTGCACAGTGTAGAACTTCGGCAATCTAGGTGGACAAAATGCTATTTATCAACGTGGCCAGACATTCGAGCCTGTTGTAGATTTCGATAGTAGGATGTCTACAGCACATGAGAACGGAGTTAGTTTTACCCAAAGAGCGCCAGAGGTAGAGGGCGTCGAAACAGGCAGCGACGTGCACGTGCCCCACACAACTATGACTCCGTCATCCCAGTACAACGAGTTCGCTTGACCTGTGTGCGTCCCCAGCCACATGTAAAGCTCTACCGAACTTCAAAGTGTAAGTCCTGTGGTTATTCATAGTTACTAGTGCCGGTAGTGTCTCACAGGTAGCTGGTGTCGGCTGATAGAAGTCTCTTGAAAAAGTGAGGAATTTATATTCAATGTAAAAACCATGTCGTAAGTGTATCGAAGGTTTGAGAGTAGAGTTTCACCGAGTTCCGCTTTGTGGCTACGTATGGATTAAAGCTCGATCATCTGGGAATCTAAACCGTGAATGAATATTTGCGAACGGAGTTGTCTTTGCATATTTTACAGAATGACACGTTTGATTTCCCGGAGGGCGCTGTTCGAAATATGGGATGAAAATCTGAAAAGGCCGCCCCGGTGGCGCAGTGGTCTAAGGCGTTGGCCTCTGATCATTCGTCCGTAAGGGGTCCGGGTTCGAATCCCGGTGAGGCATGGATGTTGTGTTTGTCTTACGGCACTGGCTCTCTCCCTTCCCTGGAACCAGTGACCCTAAATTAGGGACGGGCGACTGCTTATAGCCCATTGAGTTGCTCACGGTGGTCGTTAAACCTCCAATAAAAAAAAAATCTGAAAAGGTCGAAGGTAGAAGCTGTGATGACATATGTTTTGCAAGAACTAGGAAATCTAGCGACCTCAAACTGCTTTTAAGTGCTTACAAATGAAAATAAAAAAATTCTGCCTAAAAGTTAGTAGCAAATGGAGAAAAATTAGAAGGCATAGACAGCGCTTTCTGCATTACAATGCATCTTGGCTTAACGAAAGCATTAATTTTGTGGAAGATGTATTTAAGGCTGTCCCAAGTATAAACAGGAACTACAATGATTGGACCTGGCTGGCAAGCAAAGCTGTTCAATGCCTGTGGTCTGAAGGCTAAAAGACGAAAGGTACAACACCTCCTGCAGTCAAGCAGCGAAGAGCTGTGCGCGGCCACCGAAATTTAGTTACGGAAGGAAGGAAAAAGAGATTCTGCAGCACTTGTTAAAGTACTCTCTACTGCATCTCCGAAGAAGGGTACGACTATCAAGAATGCTCGGAGTTCCTTGCTTCAAAAGCCAGCGTCAGTATCGTCGGAGCGAGCTCTTGCATTAATGGTAGATACTAATTTGTCCACTCGTCAGTAATAACGGATACGCGAGCAAGCCGAAAATTTCAATTGCAAATTATATCCTCCCTATCAGAGTTAAAAAAGCCAAGCAGTTATGTTATCCACAAGGTATTCTCATAACGGAAGTGTCAGCAGAAATACCTCTGCAGTTGCTCACTAACCACACGGTTGCTCACCTATGTCAAATTGACGAGGTCCACGAGCAATTGCTTCTGGCACAAACGTCTGCGTTTAAGGCCATCATGAAATGGGGATGTGATGGAACAGAACCGGTACAAACAGAAGTTTGCCGAAGAATATTGCAGTGATGAAAACCTATTTAGTATTTCTGTGGTTCCTTTACAAATGTATTGTGGTACAGACGAGTAAAGAACCGTCACGTGGGAAAACCGAGTCCCATCTTCCACGAAGTACTGCCGCCCGATCGCATTTGTGTTCGCCAAAGAATCGGCCAAATTAGTTACCAAGTTACCACAGAAGTTGATAAGATAAGAAAAAAATAGAACAACTTACCCCCACCAAAATCTCTCTGGATGTCCGTATTACCGTAACGCCGACTTTGATATTTTGCATGGTGGACGGCAAAGTGTGTAATGCCGTATCATCACGTTCCTCTGCCCAGACATGTCACTTATGCTGGGGCAAAACCCAGTGAAATGAAAAATGTTAACGTCATCTCAAGAAAAAAGTAAAAGAAGAATTCCTTTCCTTTGATATATCACCCCTTCACTCTTGGATCAGATTGTTCGAATGCATGCTCCACAGTTCGTACCGGCTAGAGATTAAAACATGGCAAGCAAGGGGCTCCGCAAATAAAGCAACTGTTTCTCGGAAGAAGAAAGAAGTCCAGGAGAGGTTCCGATGCTATTAGAGGTTCCTTCTAATTGACATGCCGAAGCAGAACAGTGGCAATACAAATGACGGCAACTCCGCCCGCAAATTTTTCAGAAACCTTGAGAAGGCTGCAGAGATAACTGGAGTGAATCTGGACTTGATTAAGCTTTTAGGAGTTCTTCTTGAATGTATAATTTGTGACAAATTGATTTAAATAAATTTCACGAATTCACTAAAGAGACCCAGGACCAACTCTACAGCTGGTATCCAATGCCTGTAAGCCTATATAAAGTTTTATTTCACGGGAGAGACATTATTGAATCGTGTATTCTGCCTATTGGGCAATATTCGGAGGAAGCACAAGAAGCCTGGAATAAACACAATAAGCGGTATAGAAAACTGTTCACAAGGAAGACTTCCAGAATAGACACGAATACCGACTTGCTGAACAACCTGCTCATTGCATCAGACCACTAAATAGCAAGTTTACGGGCGTCTCCAAAACAACACGGAAAACTCAAGCAAGAAATGATTAATTTGTTAGAATGTGATGCACCCGTACCAGAAGGAGACGATTCCGAGGACTCATTCAATGCGAGCAGTGTCTTTAGTGATTCCGAATAATTGTTCTGTCATTCTACTTTACAGGTAAAATATTTGTTTTTCCGTTTCTGTTTCCTGATCTGTGTCGTCTTTCTGTATTCTTTCAGGCTAAGCATTACATTCAAACAATACGTAGTTGAGAACTCCAGCTACATTTCGGCAAAACTGCTGTATCCTATCGTACGTGGGAAGCCGGACTTCAGTGTCAATTTACCTGGATTCCGGCTTTCCGCATATCAACTTGCGTTACAGTGTAGCCCTTTGGGGTTTTCATTGGAATGACCCTTACAATACTCTTCATGTTCAATTTTGTTGTGTTGTTACCTTCAAAATGTGCGATATATAACATTTTATATTTATGTACGCATTGTATTGATAATAAACCCGTTACACACACAAAAAAAAAAAACTAGGAGCAATAATACTGTACTCCCAGATCTCGTAAATATCACACTGTGCGACGCTTCCACGTAACAGCGTTGAAGGCCATTTCGTTATAGTTCTGTGCTCGGTTGTTTCACGTCGTGTTCGTAGTGTTCTGCGATTTGTTGGTGCTTTAAAATGGACGATGTGAAAGAACAGCGCATGCGCATTAAATTTTGTTACAAACTTGGTAAAAGTCCCACAGAAATTCACAAAATGCTTCAGCAAGCATTCGGTGAAAATGCTTTAGGTCAACCAGCTACAAGCGGTTTTATCGCTTATAAGATGGCCGCATGTCACTTGAAGATGATCGTTCCAAACGGCCGTCGAACTCCAGAAACGGTTGCAAAAGTGCTTAAAATTATCATGGAGGATCGGAGCCGGGCGATTCAAGATGCCTGCGAGATTGCTGGACTGTCTTATGGGAAATATCAGCGCATTTTATCGGGCGTCTTTAACATGAGGAGAATCTCTGCCAAGTTTGTGCCACGATTGCTGAGTGACAATGAGAAGAGGCATCGCAAGGAAACCTGTAGGAAACTTCAAGAACAGGTCAGAAATCCTGATTTTCAATTTCGATCCTGATTTTCAATTTCGATCCTGATTTTCTTTCTACGATTGTTACTGGGGGTGAAAGTCTGTTTTACGAATATGACCCCGAAATCAAATCTCATCACAATGGAAGTCTCCCAGTCCACAGGACCAAAGAAACCTCGACAGGTGAAAAGCAACATTCAAGACGATGTTGATTTACTTCTTTGACATGGACGAGATTGTTCATAAGGAATTTGTTCCACCTGGTCAGTCTGTCAACGCACAATTGTACTGTGACTTCCTGCGTTGGGCTAAGGGAGGACATGCGAAGGAAACGTACCAAGAAGTGACTAGCAAGCAGCTGGCGACTCCACCACGATAACGCCCCTGCGCATACGGCGTTGGTAGTGTACCAGTTTTTGGCGTCTCATAAAACGACAGTTGTCCCTCACTCGCCAGATTTAGCTACCTGCAGCTGCTACCTGTTCGCTAAAATGAAAATTAAACTGAAAGGGGAGAAGATTTGACACTGTAAACAAGATCCAGGCAGAATCTCAGGCGGTGTTGAACACGCGAACAAATGATGACTTCAGCAAGACGTTCCGAGCAATGGAAAAGCCGCTGAAATCGGTGTATCATCATCATCATCATCATTGTCAACCATTATCAATCCACTGCTGGACGAAGGTCTCCCCAAGTTTCCTCCACAACGGTCTGTCTTGTGCCAGTCTCCTCCATGTCCCTTCCGCATACTTTCGAATTTCATCCACCCATCTCCCATGTGGTCTTCTTTCTTCTGGGTCTTTTCCTGTCCCTTGGAATCCAATCTAAAATTTCGCCTGTCCATCGATGGTCTGTCCTTCTGGCAGTATGTCCAGCCCATTACCATTTCAGGGATTTAACTCTGATCATGATGTCTTCCACTCTTGTCATTTTTCGGATCCACGAGTTCCTCTTCTTATCTCTCCTGGTTACACCAAGCATGCACCTCTCCATGCTTTTTTGAGTTGTCTGCAGCCTTTGTATGTCTCTTTTAGTTAAGGTCCAAGTCTCTGCACCATACGTAAGCACTGGAAGGATGCATTGATCAAACACTTTTCTTTTAAGACAGAATGGCATATTGCTCTTGAAAATTATGCTGTTTCTTCCAAAAGCTCTCCAGGCAAGTTTTGTACGCCGATTAATTTCTTCATCAATGTGACAATCACATGATATCTGCTGTCCAAGATAAACGTACGTGTCTGTTATCTCCAGCATTTCTCCATCAATCGATAAATCTTCATTTCTTGTAAAAGCATTGAACACCACTTTTGTCTTCTGAAAGTTCATTTTTAATCTTACTTCATTACTCTTGTCAGCAAGTTCTTGGATCATACTCTGCAGCTCTGATGGGGTAGTTGCAAAAATGACTACGTCATCAGCAAAATGAAGGTGGGTTAGATAATCTCCATTAATCTTTATCCCTTTGTTTTCCCAGTTCAGTGATTGAAAGACATTTTCCAATGTGGCATTAAAGAGCTTCGGAGATATGGTGTCACCTTGTCTCACTCCCTTTCCAATTTTTATGTGTGTTGTATTTTCAAACAGCCGAATCTTTACACTTGCATTTTCATAGATGTTATTAATAATATTAATATATGCATCTTCAATACCGCAGGATTTCAGAGCCATTGTAACTGCTGATGGTTTCACCGAATCAAAGGCTTTTTCATAATCGATAAAAGCCATGCACAATGGAAGTTCACATTCCCTCGCTCTTTCAATTAGTTCTCTCAGTACGTGGATATGATCTATTGTGCTGTAGCCACTCCTGAATCCAGCTTCTTCTCTCGGTTGAGCCATGATTTTCGGTTTTCAACACATTTTTAAGCTTATTCACTGATAAGTATTCAGTTATGCCTGCAGTGAGGGTTTTAGGACGCAAAGCAATTTTCTCTTAGCTCCACTTCCATGCTACTTTCTACGATTGCTTTAAGAGTTGAAGTTTCCTGTTACCTTCAAACGGTGAAATCGGTGTACATGTTCCGATAAAGACTATTTTGAAGGTGATGACTGATAATAAGGTGTGATTGTAAGTTAATGTTTTACAATTCATTTCGCGAGCTTTTGGGTAGCACCTGGTATATGTATTCGTGTATGCGTCTGAGAGAAAAACTTTTTAGCCTTTGCTGATGTGAAGATTCTGTGGTGTATGTGTGACGCCAGTTAGGACAAAATTAGAAACGAGAGTATAAAAGCAACAATTAAAGTGTCAGAGATCGCCAAAAAGAAACAAGACTGTCAGAGGCGAATTTACCTGCTCAGGGTCCTCTTGCACAGCAGAATTTTGGGGCCCCTTCTTCCCTCTACAAGGTTCACCATTCCATACATTTATAACAGAAATGGTTCTCATTTAAGCCTTACACTCTTTTTCTTTCTCCTTCCTCGTACTCCTTCAGATTTTCGGTTTTCCCCACATTTTTAAGCTTATTCACTGATAAGTATTCAGTTATGCCTGCAGTGAGGGTTTTAGGACGCAAAGCAATTTTCTCTTAGCTCCACTTCCATGCTACTTTCTACGATTGCTTTAAGAGTTGAAGTTTCCTGCTAACAAATGTAGAACTCATTCTTTTCACTGTTTCTGAATGGATAATAACATTCAAGTCTTGCATGGTTCTGCCATTTTGGTGTTGATAAACATCACCTGTCTTTTCCTTAGATTTTGGTGCTTCTCTCACACCCTTGTCTAGATTACTTATTAAAGCTTCAGTTGCGCATTTTCCATTTTTTGTCACCTCAGACTTGGAGTCGGCTACGACGACGACATCTTCAGCACTCTATTAACAGGTTAAAAAAAAAAGACAACTTCCTTTTCTTGGTATCTTTCTTTTTCTTCCGTTTTTCATTTCCTGACAAATTCATAACAAACGTATAATTTGGCTATATACTGATACGTCAAGCAGTATATATTATAGAAATAAAATGTATACGCAAAAGCAGCAATGCAATTCAACAAATAAGTCTCTTACTTTACTGAATAATAATTAAACAAACAACAGCAATAATTTTGTGACTCGTCAGCATATGGGACAAAAATTGACATTCAGCATTACACTTCCTTTTCGGTTGCTTCTCACAACTGCTGAAGTACGGAAAACATCTCCGTGATACAAAACATTACTTACTCCTATCAACAACACTCTACGATTCCTCCTTTTGGTTTCTGTTATTGCTCCTTGTTTCTTCCCTTTCTGCCTTCTTTAATAATAATCGAAACTCAGTAGCACAGTGTTATCTTATTGGCATTCTCCAATTGCTCGTCCGTGTTCCTCCTCGCCCCCAAACCCACCCCACCCGTATGTGAAAACACAAATTTGTCCGTGACGACGATCGAATCCGCTCCCGATCACTCCAGAGTAAGTTGCTCTCTCAACTAAGCTACACGGACGGAATTTATCGCTGCAGATTTGTCGTCTCGACATGTGTTTTACCTTTGTAGTACGTTACACGCATTTCAAACGTCTAAACAAAACACTGTCTCAAAAGCTATGATTCTCAAGGTTGGCTAAGTAACAAACCCCTTCTATCTTCCCCCTAACTTGTGACAGAATTGCTTATGACACTGGCTTCTGAAGGGCCATTGAGCCCCCTAGCTTCTCTTCTATACCCTGATCACCTCCAGCTGGCGAGTTTTCCAGATGTCGTGGTGTCAGCCTTCTGTATTAGGGGATTTATACATGCCAGTTTCATAATAGTTATCTATTTGGGTAGGGTTAAAGGTTTGAGATCGAAACTATGAGCTACATACCAATTTGCATTATTCCTTCCAAATTTTGCCTGTTGCATGTGGCATGATGCGCGCACTGGTAAATCCTCCCCTGAAGACTGTGGCCACGTTTCCAGCAGGGACAAGAATGCGTGGGACGCAGAGCTATGGAGCACATTAGCAAGCACTCTAGAGCAAGATCTAAGGAGAGCTGGACTTAGCATTACTACATTCTTGACAACTTTCCATATCGTTGGTTGACTTACTACAATGTACGTTGCATATTAATTTTTCTCCTTCCAAAACTGATACCAGGCATTCCTCACTGTTTAGCAACTTAGCCTTTTCCTAGTCATTAACACCATTAATTCGATTATTCTGTTAGCGGGATTTATAGTACTATAGTTAACGAGACTCCTTCCAGTTTGGGTTCGGCATGTTTGAGAAGTTGCAACTCTTTGCGGATGCTACGAAAGAATTGTACTTCACAAGACCTTTTGTGATATCAAGTAAGTATTTAATTTCCGTATTAGATATGTCCTGAAGTTATACTGATTGCTGAATTAGTTAAGATTGCTTTATTTTCTACTTGACCGGTAGGTCTGATACCGAACCGGGGAGCGAGTTTTGTGTGTTTTGGTTGTGCTATACTGCACTGCTGAGCAGAACTGACGATTTAAAGCGCAAGAGAGGGATTCATCCCACTCTCGTGATTTTTCTTTTGAGAATTTTCCTCCCTGAGGTTCCCTCAAATCAGAGCAGTTACGGACTTAGAAAAACGCCTTTCTTAGGGCGAAGTTCCGTTCAACCCCCACAAAGAATTTAGTATAAGACTTCGGGTACGTCGCCGTCGTGCTGGTCCCCCTGACCAAAGAACTCTTTGATCCTAGGTCAGGCCAAAGCCCGAGCGCTCGGATTTCTAAGTTTTGGCGTGAGTGGGAGAACCCCAGGGTGCCCACTCAGCATTTAGAAAACAAGTTCCATCTCTCTCACAGAGATGTAAGATACCCACAAGGATAAATCGATTACAAAGGGGTCAGCCCCTAAACCGCCCGAGTCAACCCGGACTCTGAAGGTAGTGGCCGAAAAACTACCTAGCCTTGTCGGTAGTTCAAAGGGGCCTTGCCCCACTTCCGAGACCAACCGGAAGGCGCATTACCTTCTCCTTCAGAAATGAAGTAAGAAAAAAACAGAAGGCTGACGAGTTGAATCAGTTGAGGGGGAGGCCCACGAAGGGGGCCTCCCCCTCAACTGATTCAACTCAGTCAAAACGTGGTGTAAGCACGTCCTTGCCACTTCCGCCCATGGCAAGCAAGGGGACATCATCGCCTCAACCCGAGTCCTCTCGGGTTTCTGAGGGTTCGTCTGCTGGCCCTCCAGAGGAAACTTTGGAGGTCAACCAGCATCCCAGGACATCCCCCGTGCCAACACCTGAGGTCTACATAGGCCGCATATTATCTCTCCTAAGGGAAGTAGAGTCCGCTATTAGGGATTCTCGGGTCACTTCCCCAGGAAGAGAACTAATTGATGCGGGCCTAGTAGAGATCCGCAGAGCTCGCGTCGCACAAGCACATGGGACAGCAGCCCTAGAAAGTAGGCTGTCCGTTCTCCAGGAGTCGCGCTGCAAGGCTGACGCCAAAGTGACTTCCTATGCCGATGCGGCTAGGAAAGGGGCTAGTACGGCGAAAGGGCCTTCGCCTGCCCCAAGTGGGAGAAAGAAAAAGTCGAGGGAGAGGAGACACGTGCTCCTGGTCTATCCCACTGTCGAGAATGCGTCCTCAGATGACGTAAAGAGAACCCTGGAGACTGCAGTCAACTCAGCTAAAATGCAATTAGGGGTCAAGAGCATTCGGAATATAAGGAAAGGTGGGGTTACGGTGGAGTGTTCCCGTCCCGAGGAGCTCGACCGCCTCGCCCAGGAGTTGAGCAGCAATCCGTTGACCAAGGATTGCACGCTTCCCACAGCCCCACGAAAGAGACATCCCCGGTTGATAGTTTACGGGGTCAACGGGGATCTCTCGAGCAAGGAGTTCGAAGACGGGGTTCGTGGGCAGAACCCCGACCTCGATAACGGGTTTACAGCCCGTTTCCTCATCAAGGGTAAGGGAGGTGGGGTCCACTTGGTGGCAGACGTGGAGCCCAAGGCCTTCAAACTCTTGATGAAGTAGAAGACACTGAACTTGGGTTGGTCAGTGCTCCGCCTAAAGGAGTATTTGCGTGAAGTCAGGTGCTTCCGGTGTAATGGCTTCGGTCATTTCCGGAGCAACTGTCCTGAGTCCGAAGATAGGTGTGGCAATTGTGGTGTAGTTGGGCACCAGCACCACCAGTGTGCAGCAACTGCTCTGCTGCAAATGCTAAGTTCCGCCTGAAGCTGGACGTCTCTCACTCCAGCTTCAGTAAGACATGTCCTAGTCTTATTAGGGAACTTGAGGAAAGTAGAAGCCGGGTCAACTATGGTTGACAGATGGTGGTATCCTCGGAGGTACGTAGCTCTCGATTTAGAGCTTGTTGGTCTATTGACCAAGGTGTTTCTGATGACCCTGGCCCGGGGTCATCACCACAGCACTGGCCCTAGTCCTGTGGACCATGTAAATAATTTATTCTAGTGAGTTTAATGTGATTCTGTGCTAAATACTTGTGAGAGGGTGCGTGAGACCCTCATACTTTCAATGTGCATGTACCAATTTTTTTCTCTTAGATACCAAATAAAGGACTTTTGTCCCAAAAACTCGCGTTGGCGGACGATCTCCCGGCCACGAGATGAGAAAACGTTCGAAAATTTGTTTGCCCCGCCCATAGCGCGTCGCGCACGCGGGCTATGATCGAAGGGTGTAAGGTACTGGTCCCGTGGGGGAGGGCAGATCCCCACAGGTCCCTGGACCGATTCTGTCAGAGTGAAAGACTGTGGTTTCCGGTGACAGGCGGGCTAGCTGTCGCAGCGCCGTCAGGAATCTTAATAATTCCAAACTTGTGAGAGAGTTAAACATTTTCCTGTGAAGTCTGCAATTTAGACGGTACAGGTAATGCCGTCAGCCTAGGTTACTTTCTACTTGTCACCTACACGTTCTACCTGATTTCTGTTCTAATTCATTTACTTATTCTCGCTTCTCGATCCCGAAGCCATCTTCCACTCAACCTACTCTCAGCTCGCTGTTTCTCTTCTCGAAATCCCCATTTCTCAAAGCATCACTCCGCAAGTTCTATCCCCTCTAGTTTTCTCTCTCCTCTTGTGTCCGTCATAACTTGAAAGAATCGGCCTCTAACGCCTACTGATGCCATAAAACAAATCACTCCCGTCCCGAATGCGCTTGCTGATGACAATGCCCATGATTTCAGCGTAGGCTAATAAAACGATTTAGGCAATTAAGGTTTTCTAAAAGGACTCTTCCATACAAAGAACGATGCCCTGGGAAGCGCATGTTTACAGCCCTAATTGTCGATTGCCGCCGCAGATAGCCTCTTTCGAGTTTACAGCTAGAAGATTTCTTCCTTTAGAAATGAATTAATATTAAATCTGTGAAAATCTCCAAAATCCTTTAAAATACTATATGTACGTAATTTTTTTCTCATTGTAGTACTTGCACTTTTTTTTTTTTTGATTGGAGGTTTAACGACCGCCGTGAGCAACTCAATGGGCTATAAACAGTCGCCCGTCCCTAATTTAGGGTCACTGGTTCCAGGGAAGGGAGAGAGCCAGTGCCGTAAGACAAACACAACATCCATGCCTGACCCCGATTCGAACCCGGACCCCTTACGGATGAATGATCAGAGGCCAGCGCCTTAGACCACTGCGCCACCGGGGCGGCACTTGCACTTCGTCTTGGTGTTCTATGCTTACCCTTGAGGCGAAACTTTAAAATTTAACTTGCAAAACTTTGGTTCCGCTAGTAATCTCTTCATTTTATTTTTTCTTTCCTGTTCTAAGAAACAAGATAACAGCCGTTTAAAACTTTAATTTTCTTTTATTCAGTTGAACGGCTACTGTTAAACTACCACTCCAGCATGCTTTGTGGTGCTTCTGTAACGTTCTTAAAGGCTCCACTGCATTCCATCAAAAGAGTTATTTCATTCCCTACTGATATTGTTAAATTCTGTCTAATAAGGGAGCTTCTAAGAAACTATGAAATGCTTTAAAAGAACCCCTGAGAGCTGTAGTTTCCTCAGGCTGTTACACAGGGAGGATTTTTCTTTTTCATCAAAGTCCAAAGTTTTTGCAGAACTTATTTAACAGCACCGTTGGGATATTCGGCCAATGCGCATCGTTTCTTTTCCGCCTTTTACGTCCCAAGACTTAGTCAATACTACGTTCTTTTCTGGTTGCTCATAATGAGTTCTTTTCCGGGCAGAGAACCCGCGGCTTAGACGTGACAACGAAGTCGCCGAACGACATTTCTCCTCAAATATGAGCAAAACCTTCCTATTCCTGCGAATTACCTTCTCCTTCAGAAATGAAGTAAGAAAAAAACAGCTATTCTAAGAAAATATATAACGACGTACCATTTGTTAACGACATGTAAGAATTTTACGAGAATTACAAGATTTATTTCTTGAGAAAGCGCCGAGGAAAGTGTTTCCATGCGATAAGTGGAAAGATCTGGTTCGCAAATTCTTCAGTTCAAAGAGCAGACGAATGATGTTATCCATGATTCAATTGGAAAGGCCATATTAGCAGTAAAAAAACTCAAATGTTGAGTATTCGCAGTATTAAATATAATCTCGTCGAATCTCTAAATCATATGGCAACAGACAGTTTTCATAAAAAGGCATGCATATATATATATATATATATATATATATATATATATACAAAATGTACACAAAGGCAACAGTTAAAAAAGTATTTGAAGCTCTAAAGCGCCAAAAGGTTGCATCAAAGAAAAAATAAAATTAAATACTGCAAGAACACCATAAGATTGAAAATTGTGTTTACTGATTAGCAAGATCAAAAACGTTCCCAATCACTGGGAAAAGAATAGAGGGATATAGAGCTATGGTAAGCTGTTCTTCGTGGCTTTGTCAAGGGCCAGGCACGGACAATACCCAACCAACCCCTATAGACACCTGAAAGTGGGGGTTTCTGCGCGAATTTAGTCTGCAACGTATCGGCAACGAGCCTACGGGAAACAGCAACAGCAAAGCAAAGATAAAAAATAAAAGAAATAAAATAAAAAATGATAAACAATATAATTATAATAATAAAAAATAATAAATTAGAACTTACCCACCCAGAACACGGGTAAAGATACACCCCGATCTCCTGAACATCCAAAAACAACCCCAAAAATAATAAAATAATATTTTTTAATTTTTTTAAAAAAGGGACTAATAAATAAAACAATTTTAAAAAACCAGACCCTACCTACAGCAGACTAAACTCTCCGAGGCCCAACCTCACATCCAACTGAACAGAAAACTCACTGAGATGCAAATGATGCCGATGACGAAAGAAATAAAATGCTACAACCAAACTCGAATTATAATTATATGCAAACATATTCACGAAACCTAAAGGTGGATGAAGACTCAAATTTAGTTGCTTATTCACAAGAAACTGTCAAATGAGAATATTAACCTTAGGATGGAAAGCAAAAAGGCATAAAAACATTGCACAAATAAGCCTAAAAACGTGCGAATGGAGGCCTGTACAATGCACCTCGAAAAATAGGAACCCTGCCCTAAAAACGAAGGGCAAAATTAGCCAACTATTTTAAATAAACGTAGTAGGCAAGAATGTTCACCTGAAACAAAAATATATTTTAAAAAACGGCACAGAGCAAATTACTAAACAAAACACTTACCTAGTCCCGCGTGTAACATCTTCAAACTAAAGGAAGAAATGGACGCCGCCCGAAGTGCAGCGACAGCACCGCCATCTGTCACACAAAAGGGAAACTATGTTCCTAGATAATTCTGTAGGTGCTGTCAAGTGGAATTATTCCGAACAGTTTTTAGGTTAAAATTAACTAGCCAGAATACTTCAAAAATTCCAATTAGGAACAACTGAAACTGTACCCAACTGTAGTTTAAAAGTATTAAAAACAACACCCTTCCCCCTATTTTAATTGAATAACTTTTACTATGTTTTCGTTATTTTATATATTTATACTTTTTTTGTGTGTGTAACGTAGCAGGAGAGGAGATGTGACGTACCGGCCAGCAGGACGCACACGACATAAAGGCAGATAGGAATCAGAACAAATGTCCGCGTAGCTTAATTGGTAGAGCAACTTATTCCGGAATGAGTGGACCCGGGTTCGAACCCCGGCGCGGATAAAAATGACGGAGAAATTCACTTCGTTATATGTGCTTTTAATCATTATAACACTTTTTTTCTGGGGGAGGGGGATTTTTTGTCATTTTTAAACTTTTTTTTTAATTAAAAGGAAGGGGAGCAGTGAGAGCCTGTTGGGTTCCCTAATAAGAGAATGCAAATACATCCTCACCTAAACTTCTATGTTATAGCTTTCATTTAGATGATTCATTCGGTCACAAGATTGCTAAATTAGAGTAGGTCTGCAATCCTGACACTATGACTAAGTATTATTTTCCTTAGTGTGGTTTTTATGAAAGCTTTTGGAACCTGTTGGCAACAAATGACTGATTAATAAATGAACATTTTGACTAAGTACTATTTTCCTTAGTGTGGTTTTTATGAAAGCTTTTGGAACCTGTTGGCAACAAAATGACTGATTAATAAATGAACATTTTGAATGAAATCTTTTTCCAGGCTGCAAATTCTACACAACCTAAGTACCTGCGATATGAAAACATTCTCGACAACCCTGCAAGAGATATTACTAGACCAATTTGTGAATTTTAAAATTTTAAAACTGAAGTTACTTCTCTTATCATACAAGCTAATAACAGGGTTTCCATCATTAAGATTAATGGACAAATCCAGAAAATCAAGTTCTTGGTTATTAGAATTGGTTTTAATTAACTTAAGGCATCCTGGATAGATTGCAGGAAAATCAGCTTCAAGAACTCCTACACTATTTAAGCAGAGAATATCAGCAATATTCTCTGCATAAATAGTGTAAAGATAGCTGTCGCTTTTAGAAGGGTTGTTCTTAATGAACTGAAATTCTTTGAAGAACAGGAAAAGATTGCAAACGCTAATAGAATGCGAGCAACCCATGGAGATACCATTAACTTGCTTGTAGAACTTGTTGCAGAAAAAAATTAATTATTTTTAATACAGCAATTTAACAAAGCATTCCAGCACCTTTCGGAAATAATGTCAGATACCTTACATTCCACAAAAAGTAATTTAAGTGTTTGAATAATATTATCTGTAGGGAGGCTGGTATACAAATTTTCAAAGTCATAGCTATCAATATTTATAGGCTTGAGAGAAAGGATGTCAGAGATAACCTCTGCATTGCTATTAATAATCCAAAATTCTCTACTACTGAAATTAGTACAAGACTTAACTCGACTTAAAACCTGCTTCAACACAGACTCAAAATATTTTCTATTGCCTTCTTGTGACTTTTAGTCCCACTAGCTATGAACCTAAATTTCACCGATTCCTTATGGAATTTTGCGGTGGCAAAAAGATAATCACATGAATGACTGGACACAGGGTTTCCCAGCAGAACTTTGCTTAAAACATTACACTTCTTCCACCGGCTTGTTTTCGTCCCACGGTGCATCCTGGTACCAACATTTCCCCCAGGTAAACGACGTACACGTACCCAACCGTCTACATAATGCAACAGGAAACGAAATTCATTGGACGAGACGACCTTCTTCCAATCATTCGAGGTCCAGTTATGATGCTCGGTTGCCCAATGTAGGTGGCTTTCGACGGTGAATCGAGGTTAGCATGGGCACTCTTGAGTGGCCTGCGGCTACGCAGCCCCATTTTCAGCAGTGTTCGATGTACTGCGTGTTGTGACACATTACTCCTGTCACCTGCATTCAAATTACCGGCGTGTTGTGCCACAGTGTCCTTTCTGTTGGCTCGCACCATACGGAATAGCCTTTGCTCACATCTAGCATCGATGAGCCGTGGTCAGCCCACACATTGCCCGCGGTTTGTGATTTTTCTCTCCTCAGACCACTTTTTGAACGTTATAACGACAGCTGACGGTGAGCACCTCACAAGCCTTGCCGTCTCGGAAATGCTCTGACCCAGTCGTCTGGCCATCACAATTTGGCCTTTGTCAAAAAAACGCGCTTAAGTCCGCTGCCCTTTCCCATCTGAAGAACAACACTGATTAAGAGAGCTCAGTATCAGATGTTATTTATATCGTTTCATGACCTTCACATGTGCCGTCGTTTAACTGCACTTGCTTTGATTTGCATAAAAACACGCTGGTCATAATGTTTTCGCTCTGTGATATATATATATGTGTGCTTCAGCTACATTGCCATCCAAGATAAAATCCTATCGTAGCCTAAACTGAAAATGTGTGCCATGCGTTCTTTTATCAAGAAAGTAACTGAAACCAGTAGTCATATATGCCACCTGGTGAAAAGAAATGTGAACCAGAAAGAGCTAAAAAAACAAAATAAGTAAAAACAAAATTTGGATTTTTTTTTCACCGGCATAAGACTGATATTTCCCGCACTGATTAAGTGCGTTTGCATCCTCCGTGGTTGGATGATGAGAGGGCGAAGTTTTATGGATTATCGGCAGAGTTGGACCCAGATGAGATGTGGTCGTGTTCTGTCTCCTTCCCTGGAACCAGGACCATTTAGTTAGGGACGGGCGACACCTTACAGACTGTCGTGCCCTGTTCCCCTCCCTGGAATCAGGACCAGTGGTCGTGTTCTGTTCCCTTCCCTGGAACCAGGTCCCCTTAGTTTGGGACGGGCGACACCTTACAGACTTTGACGCTTATTAGCGTCGATAAAACATCCATGCTAATGCTTTATGTTTTGTTTGGAGGTTTAACAACCACCGTGAACAACTCAGTAGGCTACAGGTTGTCGCCCGTGCCTAATTTGGGGACAGTGGTTCCAGGGAAGGGGAGAGCCAGAACCGTTAGACAAACACAACATCCATACCTCTGCAGGGATTCGAACCGGAAACAATCTCGAACAATTGATTAGAAGCCAACGCTTCGAACCACTCTGCCACCGAGCTGCTATGGTAATACTTATCTCGATCCTACATAAAAACAACTCTTCCATCTGATTCGTATGAAAGAAGGTATCTTTCCACAGACAGACGAACGAGCAAATAATCGGGGTGATAAACTGAAAAACCTCCTTTACGGTTTCATATGAACAATAGGGTTTTTCTTCTTCTTCTTTCAGACAGACTTCTAAGATGCTTTGTTAACAGACCAAGAAATCATTCTGATCTCAGTCATTCTTACCTCTGTTCGGTGCAAGCTTTCCAGTTCTGTAGGAACATATATACCATGCCCGCAGCACGTTTTAAGATATCCTAAGAATGCGCAGGTTTTAAAAGACTTGTTGTGGTAAACTTGTTTACATCTCCAGTCATAGATCAATAAACAAGCATACCAACAAATGGTTCGTAATGCTTAGTTAAGATCTCTTTTTCTGACGCCTGTCACACAGCTACGTGATTTAGTTCGTGTTTATTGAAATGAGATTGCCTTAATTTTCTGGGTAAAAGTAGCACCTGACAAAATTCGCTATTTAAGAAACAAATTCGTTGTACGAGCAGCACCGGCATAAACGCCGCACCCTAATATTTTGTACTATCTTAGCCACTGATGTAAGAGCTTCGACAAATAACAGCGTAACAAGTTATCTATCTCAACTACCTGAATATTTTTAAAGCCATTTTTCCCATAACTTCGCAATATTTAAAAGTTATTTTCGGGAATTTAATGAGCTAATACAAAAAATTAAATGAATGATTGAATTGAAAACTTCGAATGTTTTCCTTCATTTTCTTCTTTATTTGCGTTTAATAGTCTTTCTTAGAGGATTATACTGATTATGAATACCGGCTTGTAAATGTAGTTTTCACGGCATGAATTATTGGTGTTATTTTCAGTTGAATAAACTAGTTTGTGCTATCAAAAAATACCTGAACGAAAATCAAGTGAGAAATATTAAATAGCCATTTCTTATAGAAGAATGTTCATCTTCCTTACAGAAGAAATAGAAATCAATTGTTTTAAATTTAAAATTCCCTATTTTTAGGTGTACAAGACGATACTTTTCCTTCAAAGGACGGGCTTCGACTTATACGTCACATAAACTTATCTGTTGATCGGTCATTGAAATTTCTTAATGAGAGGGAAAAAATACTGTGCCTTCAATTTTATCGTGAACCGAGCACTCGAAACCCAATGTTATGTTCATAAGAAACCATTCCGAAAGCGTACGAAATGCTATATTCCGTTCACTAAGAATTTGTTTGAAAGCTGCTGAAATAGATAAGAGGGTTGTACCGAAAGTAATGCAAAAGTGGGCATAACTTTATTAACTGACAGAGGTCGTTCAAATTGCACATGTTGGTAGAATAACTCCTCCTCTACAGTAGCCCTTCTTCATTGCAAATTTGAAGGAGAAAAGGATGGAATGGCGTCACACTTTTTCACCAAAGCCTAAGAAGTTCAAGAGCCAGCGATCAGCACATAAAGTCATGGTGACTGTTTTTTGGGATGACAGGGGTGATATTCTTGATTTTCTGGAACGAGACCGTATAGTGACCAGCGAGAGGTACATTGAGACACTCAAGAACCTTAGAGAAGCCATAAGGAGGAAGAGACCGAACAAGAATATGAAAAGGATCCACATTCATCATGACAATGCGAGACCACGTACACCTTTGGCAACAAATCAAGCGATCAGCAAATTAGGCCGGTCGGTGGTTCCCCCTCCACCGTAAAGCCCAGATCTAGCGCCCTCAGATTCCCACCTGTTTGGTCCAATGAAGGACAGTCTCCGGGGACAAAGATTTGATGACACAGACGAGGTGAAAGTGGCTATGAAGAAGTGGGTACAACAGTGCAAACCTGAATTTTTTCAAAGAGGATAGGAGAGTTGGGTTCAACGATTGCGCAAATGCATCGCTTTTGAAGGAGACTATGTTGAGTAGTAACTCTGTATAGAGAAAGAGTTACTCTACGAACATGTGCCATTTGAACGACTTCTGTCAGTTAATAAAAAAGTTATGCCCACTTTTGCATTACTTTCAGTACAACCCTCGTATTTTCGTTTTCACAGAAATCACTAATCCGATTTGGATCGGCAGATGTTATATATCAATTACATCTTCCTCGTGATCCCACCAACCCCTGGATGTGCAAAGCCGTCGAAAATGACAAGGTTATTCAAAATGATTCATCCTATTTCAAGTGACTATATTTTCGAACATTACAAATATAGAGTGAATAATGCTGCATCAACCAAAAGAAAAACTGTTCGAGTTTTGTCTCTCACCTTATAAGTGCTCTATGTGACTTCAGTTAGTTACATGAACAACGTCGAGACGATAGTCTATTTCCTCCCATACTCGCTCCAGCATGTCCGTTGTCACCGACTCCACCGCAGTAACAACGCGTTTTTTTTTTTTTTTTTTTAGCTCACCCATGATTATAGCCAATTGTGGTAGACTGGGACAGTTTTTGAAAAAAAAAAAAAAATTTGGCCTCCCCGGTGGCGCAGTGGTCTAAGCGATGGCCTCTGGTCATTCGTCCGAAAGGGGTCCGGGTTCGAATCATGGATGCTGTGTTTGTCTTACGGCACTGGCTCTCTCCCTTCCCTGGAACCAGTGACCCTAAATTAGGGACGGGCGACTGCTTATAGCCCATTGAGTTGCTCACGGTGGTCGTTAAACCTGCAATAAAAAAAAATAATAATAAAATAAAAAATTTAAATGTAGGAAGCATTTTTGAGGAAAAGCTGACAAAATACCTTTTCGTAATGAATTTGGTGTGTTGATTCCGAATATTTTGTTTGCCACTTTCGATTTTCATGTTATATGCTTCAAATCGCTAAAAACAAAATGGCGATCATGCGAAAAGAAGTACTTGTAACTTTTGAAGTATCGGTAGTAAAATAGTGATCTTGGTGTCTAACATTGCATTTTCAGGTATATTAAATCCAAATATTTCAATTTGTACTCTTAAATTAATGTTACATGCTTTTTGTCGCGAAAAAAACAAAATGGCTGCCATTCTGCAAGACAGAGAAACTTCCACTTTTGGATGAATAAAGTCGAGTCATGTATAACTACATATTTTTACTACAATATCACAAGCAGAAAAATTGGCACAGAACATTACATAATGTATGGGTAAATGGCACTAATGGCACAAAGTAATATAATGCAAAGCATAACATCATCTTAATGCATTAACAGTATACTTTATAGAAAATACGTAAGTTATCGATTCTTATTGTTTATACAAACATATACATTTTTTTTTACTCAAGGATATTCATGCATTTTTACTGCCCTTATCTGCCTTTCCTACATGAACAGTTAGTGCATATACAACCACCCTTACATTCACAGGAGACAATGTGTTTGCAGGATTGTGGAACTGGTGGGAGCGATAGCAGATTTGGAATGAGCTGTTCATCAACCTTTTCCATTGCATGGCAGTGGGTGGCGGTAACACAGGGCTTGATATCACTGACTACTTCCATACCGTGGCTTGATAGTGGGCCCGTAGTATATGAAACTTAAGATCATCAGTTGTAGGGGGAAGTGCTTGTGGTGTTTTTCCTTTGCTGAACAGCTTAACTCTGCAGCATGATGCAACTTGCATAGGAACTTCTCTACCTTATGTATTGTTTCTTGTTTGAATTCGCCGATACCGAGATATAGTAGGTCATGATCAGTATTAAATATTTTCCATGCTGTCTTCTTACTGATTCCCAGAAATGTAGGAGACAGTGTTACATCCAAAAATAAAAATACGTTTCCTACAGTTTTCAGTGATAAAGAACTTTACGAAAATAAATTTCATTGAAAAACAAGTTTTTACAAAATTTAATTTATACAAAACAGTAAAGATTAGAAGCAAAAATAAAAATGCGTTTCCTACAAATTTTAGTGAAAAAAACTTAACGAAAATAAATTTAATCGAAAAACGTTTTTACAAAAATTAATGCGAACACATTGCAGGGAAATTATTTACCAAACAGTAAAGTTTAAAATAAAATGGTTTGCCAAAAAATTTGGTGAAAACATTTTGTGATAATAAATTTTATTGGACAAGGTTTTCGCAAAAATTGTAAAAACCTACTACAGAAAAAAATAACTACAAAATTGTAGTGCTTGCATTTAAAAACAAAAACGTGTTTACCAAAACTTAAGTGAAAAAAATTTGCGCAATAAGTTTTGCTGAAAAAGTAAGAGATTTCCAAAAAGTTTTAAGATTTAGAAACAGGAGTACGAAAGAATAATGTACAAAGACTAATGTTCAAAAATAAAAAAGAAAGACGTTCTTACCGAAAGTTTTAAAGGAAAGACATAAGGTTTAGAAAAGCCGTACGAAATAATAATTTACAAATAGTAACGTTTACAGGGAAAAATAAAAAACGTGCTTACTAAAAGTTTTAAGGGAAAAAACATGAAAAATAAGTCACAAAGAGAAATGGTAAAAAAAAATGTAATCGTCTTAGGAAGGACTTTGCGAAAAAAAAATGATTTACAAAAACAGTAATATTACCATTTAAAGTTTTAGAAAAGTTGTTTCGGAAAAATGTTTTAAAACCGTAAAGTTCATAAAACGGAAACTTGCAAACGAAAAAAGTTTATCGGAAAGAAGAAAGAAATAGCTTTAAAAGAAAATATTGCGACGAATAAACGTCATAAAAAATCAAAATGGGTTTCTCAAAATGTTTTAAGCATTAATATTAGGTAAAAACGTATTACAGAAAAAATATTTACAAAATAGTAAGGTTTGTCATTAAAAACAAAAATGTGTTTACCAAAACTTAAGTGAAAAAAATTTGCGAAATAAG
This sequence comes from Macrothele yani, assembly GCA_039090855.1. Taxonomy (NCBI): domain Eukaryota; kingdom Metazoa; phylum Arthropoda; class Arachnida; order Araneae; family Macrothelidae; genus Macrothele; species Macrothele yani. Next base: position 28,922,642 of record CM077015.1, read on the forward strand.
TTTCCTGAAAAAGTAAGAGATTTCGTAAAAACGTTTTAGGAAAAACAAAAGATTTAGAAAAGCAATACGAGAGAATAATTAACAAACAGTAAGGTTTAAAAATAAAAATAAAAACGTTCGTACACAAAGTTTTAAAGGAAAACATAAGATTTAGGAAAGCAGTACGAAAGAAGAATTTACAAAGAGTAACGTTTATAGAGAAAAGTAAAAAAACGTGCTTACCACAAGTTTTAAGGAAAAACATTACGAATGATAAGTCTCAAAGAGAAAATGTAAAAAAGATTTACAGTAATGTTTTAGGAAGGACATTGCGGAAAAAATGATATACAAAAATCAGTAAAATTGCCATTCAAAGTTTCAGAGAAAACGTTTCGAAAAATGTTTTAAAAGAGTAAAGTTTACAAAAATGAAAGCTTTTAAAGGAAAAACATTTACCAAAAAGAAAAAAAAACAAAGAAAATTTGCGATAAATAAACTTCAGAAAAAACAAAAAGGCTTCACAAATTTCAAGCACGAATGTTAGAAAACATAAGTTTCACGAAAACTTACAGGTAGTTTTACCAAAGGATAAACTTTAAAAGCGTTTGAGATATATTCTGTTATTATGTTGAACTTCTTCTTGGCCCTGATTGAATCAATTTGTTGTCACTGAATCCTTTCTTGACTGACCAAGAATTTTCAGTGGAGACAAGTTAAGCTTCAATCTTGTAAGGTAAATAAAGGCTGTGGTTTCAACCGTCTTCAAGAAAGTCACATTCTCCAGGAGCTCCAAATCTTTCTCATTCACACACGCAGCAAATCTTCGTTTAGAAAATCCATTGAATCGTTAACAATCGGCAATGTTTCAAACTTGAATTTTTTCGCACCCATTTTTGATTTAAAAAATTATCTATCCAAAACGAAATGTAACTTGTGTGAATGAAATTTGTTGTGGAATGTATATGGCTGAGTTGTTTCTAAGAAAATGAAGAGGGTGCCAAACTTGGAAATAAAGATAGAATGAAGCATTTTGTCCGTTTCACACTAATTCAGCAAATACATCTCGATAAACGAAGCTCTTACGTAATGCGATGTATGTTAATTTTCTTGAAAGATTAAAGACAAGCAGAGGAGGACTGCCATTTTCGTCCAAGTGGCACAAAATATGAAGTTTTTGTCAGTACTGTAAATGTTTTATCTCTAGCTATGCTCAGCTGTTCAGAAATTTCACTGCTTCTGAGCCATAATTTTTGCCGCTTAGATGACATCTGTATTGATTTTATTTGTTTTTCAGAAGTATTGTTTTTCTCTCATCGTGTCTTTTGAGGATCTTCCACAGTTTCACTACCCGGATATCATCCAGTTTTGCTTGATCGTCAATATTTGTTCTTTTCTTATTCTTTTTTTTTTATTTTACATGCTTTTCTTCCTTTGTGTTACAAAGCTTTGTTTTATTGTCAACGTTTTCTTTTCTTTTTGTTTCTTAATAAAAAATGCATTAAGATAGAGCTTATTTGTATCTTTCCTGCGAAATATAAAAAAAAAATCATCTAACTTATTCTGCAAATTTTACCTGAAAAACATTTTTTCTCGCATTGTGTCTTTGGAGAACTAAAGATCTTTCACAAATTTACTAAATGAATGTGTTAATATCATCCAATCTTGTTCCATTGCTAAGATCTATTTCCCGTCAGTATATATTTTGTTTTACAATTCCTTTTTTCCCTCTGTATGCTGAAATTACTCAATCGACTGGAATGCTGGACTCTATTTACGTATCTTTATACTTGAGAAATTGTATTATTATCTAGGCATTCTTTATTTTTCTCGTGTCTTCTTAGTAAAGAGAGAGTTTCCTCTGCATGTTTCAGACTATTTGCTTCCAAGGAAGCAGTTTTCACTAAACCACCCTACATCTTTTTGACAACTTGTCCTCGAATATATTTTTCTGGTCGTGAAGATAATTTTGTTGCTTTTGCATTTCTTTAAAGGTGTTTTTTCTTCGGTGCTTTATGCAGTTTCTTATTAAGTGTTTCTTAATCTCTTAGTATTAATGCTTTCTATATTCCTTTGCAATGAAAACGTTGTTATAATTTCTAACCCTGTGACTCTCACCCTCTTATCAACTGAAAATTCAATGTGTTTATTCCCGATGACTAAGAAATCTAATATAAAACGCTCTTTCATAATGCTTGCTAATGTGTGATTTCTTCAAAAGCGGGCGATAATCCATATTGAAGTCTTACCGGACATTCTGTGAAGGGAAGTTTCTATTCCAAAAATCGATCGCTTTCAGGAAAATCCTCATTCAGTTTCCTATTTCCTGATCAGTATTTACGCATATCTATAGCGGTTTAATCCGTGTTCCACCACCCTTCTGCAAATCTTGGAAGAAATCATGAAATTTTTTTCTTTATACACTTCAAATATTTTAAACCGATATCTGCATAATTGTTGTTATTTGTATTACATTTCGCAAAGCATTAAGGAAAAATGAGATTTATTTTTTTACTCTCTGTATGATGAATGCCGTAATGAAGAAGAAAATATTTGCATTCTGTCTTGTGTGATTTAAGTATGTTTTTTTTTTTTAGTTATTTGTATTACATTTCGCAAAAACATTAAGGGAAAAGTGTGTTTTATTTTTTTCACTCTCTGTAGGATGAATGCAGTAATGAAGAAGAAGGTATTTGCATTCTATCTTGTATGATTTATTTTGTGTGATTTAAGTGTGATTTATTTTTTACTCCCTGTAGGATGAATGCTGTAATGAAGAAAGAAATATTTGCAATCTATCTTACGCATAGATATCCAGATATTTTCATCTAGTGTTTTCATCAAAGACACAAAGCACAGAGAAACGAGTTATAAGGTTCAAAAAGTCATATAGGTAATAAAAACGCATTGCCTCTTTTAAAATATCTTACACATGTCAGTCGGAATGCGTTGAAATTAAATGCATTTGCTATGGAAAATAATACTAAATTTTTATACGAAGCTTCCGCCTAAAATAATGCTCGAACGGAAAAAAATATTAATGTTGAAACATGAAGTACCTCATTTCATATGAACGATCATGAACAGATTCGAAAAAGATCTTAATTTCTGAAAACAACACGTTGCAAGAATAAATCATGAAGAAAAGATTCAAGTCCTCCTATAGAAAAAATAAAGTACAATAAACCCCTGCAGAAAAAATAATTTTGAAGACACGTAGAAAATAAATCATGTTCTTCATTTCACCAGATAAATACATCAAATAACACAAACTTCCCCAAAAGTCTCAGTACTGAAAGCAGCATGTTGTATCGAATATTGATGAAACACGCAGATCTTTTTACAGAAATTTTTTTAATAAAGCTCCACAAAAAGTAATGTTGAAGACGCGAAGAAAGTAAAGTTCTTTATGTTGGAAGAAAAAACATAAACGAGCCTAAACATGATTGTACAAATATCGCAGTATTTTTAAACACGTTACATAGAATACTCGTGAAAAAATAACTTATAATAAAACCCTACAGAAAAATGATTTTGAAACGTGAAAAAAAAGAAGCTTTATTTCACAACAAAAGACATGACCAAACTTAAACACGATCGTAACAGATCAAAAAATGTTAAGTTGTCAAAGCATAACATAACGTTTGGAAAAATTACGACCGAAAAGACAAATTTCGTCCCTCTACAAAAAAGGTAAAATATAATAACCCTGTGGAAAATTGTTACAACGTGAAAGAAAAAATAATTCCCTCAAAATTTCGTAAGGGAAAAAACATGTACGAACATAAATGTGATACAAAAATCTGAATTTTTGAAAGCAACACGTTGCGCAGAATAAATAACGAAAAAATTAATATATCCTTCTATAGAAAAAATAAATTATAATAAACCCATGAAGAGAAAAAATAATTTTGAAGGCACGAAGGAAATAAATCAAGTTCCTCATTTTGCAAGACAAAAGCATGAACAAAAGATACGTAGAAAAAATCTCAATTACCGAGAACAACATGTTACGTAGTATATTCATGAAGAAGAAACTAGTTAGTCTTCCTATAGAAAAATGAATTATAATAAACGCCCACACAAAAAAGTAATGTTGAAGGCGTGAAGAAAATAAAGTTCTTCAGTTTACAAGAGAAAAATATGAGCGTGTATGAACATGATCGAAAGAAAATCTCAGTTACTGAAAAAAACATGTTGCGTAGAAAAAGATTCCATATGTCGTCCGAATGAAAAAATTAAATTATGAGAAACCTGTACAGAAAAAATAATTCTAAAACGTGAAAAAGTCCTTCATTTCATAAGAAAATGTATAAACCAAATTAAACGCGTATGAATCACGTCGGGGAAAAAAAGTTTAAACAACACCTCACATTTGAAAATTCGTGAAGAAAAGAGTTTGATTAGGATTATGAAGAATAATACGTCATGAGAAAATAATAAGCTCCTGTTCACAGAAAAAATAAACTTCCCTGTGACTGTTTATGAACGTGAGACTTCCACCATCTGGCCAGTGACAGCCCCATAACGCTGCAGTATTTCTCCATGGTTACGGAAACACACCTGCGTGGTTGTGAAAATCATGAACGGGCGTGTTTGCATGACTCATACGCTCTCCTCCCTGTATTGAATCGTAAGACGGCCAACATCAAGTCCCTCAGGCAGTCTTCCCCTTTTACGTGAACCATATCTCTCAATCCTCTTGATCACCCCAACCAATGCCTCCGTAGAGCATGCTCTTACCACGTAAACGGCCTGGGTCCAAATCCATCCTGTTCCAAACCCAGTCGTCACATTTTTCGAAAATAAATACATTGATCTTAAAAATATTTCCGAGTCCACTTACAATTAAATTTCCCACCACCCGAAAAGCAGATTGAAAAATTACAAAATAAAAATGGCGGAGAAATTTCCTAGAATTAAAAGGGGCTCCGTCAACAACGACGACAACCACGTGATGATGACGTCACGCAGTAAAAAGAAATGGCGGACACCGAGGGCCACGCCCACTGTTGCCACCGTAAGGAAAGTTTCTTTGGCGACGTCCACGGGAAGCACATCCGTGACGTCCCTTTTGGAAGTTGACCACGCCCACATGTGACGTCACTTCCGTCTCCCAAGTGCCGCGCATACTACTAGCGTCGCGCGCATGATGTATTGCGCAGTATGCGAATTGGACTCTAAGCTGCTTACGAATATGCTAACACGATTAGTGTGCGGCACGTGCTTTTAACGCTATAATGATTTCAATTGGGACCTATTTTTGTCACGAGCGGTCGGCCGTAAGTCTCCTCATACTATCCATACTATCCGCGGAGTTGAACGTAGTCCTACGTCAAAAACATTTGCGGTAAGCGCCGCATCGGCACAAGAGCCGCACGGCGGGCATTCGCACTGGGTTTTTTTTTTTTTTTACCATAAAAGCCGCGACTCTTAGCCAGAAATTTACAGCAACTTTTGGATCCTAAATTCACCTAGTAAATTTGGGTATCTACTCTCTGTGGTAAGTAGTTTGCCACTCGAAGACTAAACTAGTGAAAATGTGATTATTTTTTTTATTTTACCGCCTACATCTTTTCCTCTGTTATCCCTGATTACTCCAAGAACAAACTCCTCCATACTCCTCTGAATTGTCTGTAGCTTCATATTTTCAGTTAGGGTCCGTGCCTGTGAATAAAAAGTGAGAACACATGCAGTGATAAATTTTTTTTCGTTGTTTTATTGACGGATTTTCCACTAGGCAGACTAGGCCCGGCCCTAGGGTGGCAAAATTTAGGGCCGGCAGGTTTTAGTGGCAGAAAAATAATTTGTTAAACGCGCACAAGAAATGGAAGGAAAGTTAAAGTGGAAACTAACATTTAGTCAGAAAACTGCTGTATACAGGGCCTCCCTTAGGGTTTGTGGGACCCCGGTCAAATTTTTGCTGGGCTCCTGTCTACATGAACAATCTGATTTTAAAAATGTATTACAAAATTCATGGCCAAGTGTGAGCTATACTGATCTATCGTTGTAGATTTAGAATAACGGGTAGAGAAGAAGTACTTATGCATTTTTTTTATTGTCCAATCAGTGCTCTCTTGAATTACTTAGGCCGTAAATGACAACATACTATTCAACGTTGACCAGATGGGTACCCATAGCTTAGTTTTTAGATGGGGGGCAAACAGAAATTTTAACCGAAAACAACACGCACAAACACCATGTACAAAGGGCATCCGGAAAACAATGCCTCGCCCCTCGTAAGATTTTTATTTGAAGCAGCAAAAATGTGAAACCTGGTGGCAAAATACTTAGACATATTGTTAATAATGCTAGCCTATTCAAAGTATTGTCCATCACTTTCTAAACATTTCCGCCATCTTTGAACCCATTGGTAAAATCCATTTTGGAAAAATTCCGGAGGCTGTAGTTTTACCCATGAGTTCACAGTCAGTTTAACTTCTGTCACATCGTCAAAACGTTCCCCACGAAGGGTGTTTCTCAAAGGGGCAAACAGGAAAACGTATGAGGGAACCAAATCAGGACTTGGAGCATCACCGCCCAGTCCATTTTGGCAATAGCCTGTGAAGTCTCCATTGAGGTGTAGGGACGTGTGTTATCATGGTGTAAACCAACACTATGAAGTGGAATGTTACGTCTTTTCCTTCTGATAGCTTCCTTTAGCTTCTTCAATGTCTGCACATAGTGAGCACTGTTTATTGTTGCAACCCCTGGATGGTGACACGACGATCAGCTGTGATGAGGTCTTTCACTCGTTGCTTGTTGGCATGTGTCACTGCAGTTGCGGGTCTTCCACTCTGTTGTTTGTCCGACACTGAACTTTCTCCCTCTCGAAACCACTTCATCCATCTTTGGACGTTACTGATATCGATTATGGCAGCTCCATACACCGCCAGGTTATTCTGTGGATTTCTGGGGCATCACTTCCGTGTTTTTCCAGGAATTCAAATACGGCTCGCTGACTTTTCTCCGTCATTCATGATCTTTATTTTCGATTGTGAAAAACATTTGTTCCCACATTGGTCACGTCATAGTACATGTCAGTGCAGTTTAATTTAAAATCACTTCAAAATTTCAAAAGTTATTGAGGAAGAGGCATTACTTTCAGGATGCCCCTTGTATAAAGTCCCACTGCGCTTTCTTGTTATCTAACCGGTTTTAACAGACACAGCACACAAATTTAACTGAAAACCAGAAGGCCCAAAAAGAAATGTAATTAGACGGCTTTTTGGGGAAATAAAAAATACTTTTTCTTTTGACCACTTGTATCCCATGCGCTATGAGTTCAAAGCGATCTATCAATCGGTCATCAAGAAGGAAAAAATTACCCGAGACAAAGTTTTGGGAAAAACTTCGAGATCTTTGTCTAGAAATGAATGGCTGCTGCAAAGGATGGTACCATACTTTTCACTCTTTTGCCTGTCACACTTTTCCTATTTTACACGTAGGTATGCAGTGCATCAACATTCAATGAAAAAATTCAATATTACTTTTTACCGTAAATTCCCATTGTTTTCCTACTTTTAAATCATGCACACGTATCCAGAAGCGCAACAGAGAAATGAACAGTCACAATTAGTGTTATCATTAAGGTATTTGAAGTACCTTCAAAGCACAGAAATAGCATGGTCAGACTTCCAGGGATCGGTACGTGCCCCTGTTGCTTCCCTACATGCCTGTCCATGGTTATAATAGCCATGACCACACGGGCATCTTCCATAGCGCTCGACAATGAAACAAATGTCGGAAGGGAGTGCTTTTTCACTTGTTTTCCGGATCTCAACGGAAAACTTGTCGGCATATTGCAATGTACGTATCACATTGAGACGAACGCAATGATATGAAATATGCCGGGGGAAATGCTGAAAAATCCGGATTACAAAACGGAAACTTTCTTTTATACACAAGATTTGTAATGTTTGTTAATTTATTTGTCTTTAACTTCGCTTAAACATTACCTATCATACTATCAGTCAGTTGTTCTCGTAGCACTGTAACGTCTTAGTGTTAAACTCCAGACAGCTAACACACAAAATCTTCAATTATACGCTGAGCTAAATTAGGCGACCGAACGGCCAGAGAAGACTTCAATTACTCATATAAATCGTCCTTTATTGGTCTTCCAAGAATAGCATAACTACGCTACAAGGTACTTCAGTTCAACAATGCGTCGGAGATAATCATCAGCATAACAAATAATTAGCAACTGTACTCTTCAGTGAGAGCCACAAACTGAAGCTATGTATCTTGAGGCTACAAACTCTCAGAACAATTACAACTTCTTTACATATAGCCGTGAAAACACAACGTAAAGCAACGCTAATTTATCCACACCACACTTTTCGCTGCACACTCTAGGAAGGGGACAGAGCCAAAAGCGTTCGCAGTATCTAAGAAAGCGAACAACACGTGTAACGTACCAGGAGATGTGACGTACCTGCCAGAAGGACGCACACGACATAAAGGCAGATAGGAATCAGAATAAAATGTCCGCGTAGCTCAATTGGTAGAGCAACTTATTCCGGAATGAGTGAACCCGGGTTCGAATCCTGGCGCGGATAAAAATGACGGAGAAATTCACTTCGTTGTAATGGCGCCCGAACTATCCGGATGACCCGACCGTTCACAATCTCGCAATGGTGTGATGTTATTTCCACACCGCGAGATAGGAAAAATAAGAGCAGCACTTCGAAAAAAAAAAAAAAAAATAAGGGGAGATGATGTAACGTACCAGGAGATGTGACGTACCTGCCAGAAGGACGCACACGACATAAAGGCAGATAGGAATCAGAATAAAATGTCCGCGTAGCTCAATTGGTAGAGCAACTTATTCCGGAATGAGTGGACCCGGGTTCGAATCCTGGCGCGGATAAAAATGACGGAGAAAGTCACTTCGTTGTACACGTCGTGTTTTTTCAGCTTGTTGAATGATGTCTTGGATGACGTAATTGTGTTCGAAAACGCCGTCATAAGGCATAGAACCTTTTTGGCACCTTGAGACAATTATTAATGTTTATCCAGGTAGTGAGCTGGCAGGCAAGGCATTTATTTGGCCAGGAGTTTGTGCAAAGTGTTGGATAATGCAATTGGTCTCCATTTTCTAAAGTTAGAGTAGTCCCCCTCTTTTGACAGCAGGATCGTCGTTGATTTCTTCCACGATCAGAACAAATGAATGACAAATTTAGTCATCAAATTCTTTGTTTTAAAAGAGAGTAGACTATTTCGTTATAACGAAAAATTTGTAAAAATGAATTTAGCTTTATCGAAATTAAAAATACATTACTTCAATAGGAGTTTTGTTGGTGATCGATCTTATTTTTGTTAAACCGAAATTTTCTTTCTAATAGGAAAATACTACCTTAATTCTGTTATAGGTACACTAGAATATTAAGAATAATTTCGGCTGTTTATCAAGCAAATGTATGATAATACCAAATTTTTCTGAATTAGAATTTTAGATGTTAGTTTAAGACAACATTCTGAGTATTTTCCTAAATGTCTGTTTAGCGTGGTACGCAAAAACATTGATTAACCCTATTTTGCTACTGTGGGTGCAGTTCACCTATACCTTAGGTTTTAATTCACCCATGCTTCATATTTAGTTAAAATAATGACAAATTAAATAAAAATAGTTTTTTCATATAAAAGGCAGCAGTTGTTAATCCATAATTAATTACAACTATTAGAAGAAGTGTGGGTGAATATTTACCCAGAGTAGCAGTAGCATTTGAAAAATATGAGTAACATGATAGGGCTAATGGATAGATATATTGGTTACAATTGTTTTTGACATATCCACAAGATTTCCGCATGAAGTACACGCATTCACAAATGTTTGCCGTACGCAGAACAATTCTCAGCAGCATATATTTCTGGCTAGATTTGTAAAATTAGCATATGGGATAGAACATTTTAAATTCCGAAAGAGAGGGCGGCAAAACACGATCGGAACACAGACAGAATTTTTTTTTTTTTTTTGTTGAAATCGGAAATAAAATTTTAAAATAACGCAGATGGAAAAGAATACTGCCTATCTTTCTCTGAGCCTCTTTGCTATTTCAGAATTTAGCGAGGAAGTGAAGTTTTGCGAATAAATTTATAATGTCCCCTAACAGTATCAAGCTGGTGATGTCTTAACTCCCTGGGGAAGGTGAATTTAGAAGTTAAAAAGCACTATTCTTACAAAACTTATGAGTTCTCTTCGCAGAATGTAATCATATTCATATTTTGCCATCTTTAATCGGCTTTACATATCTTGAGTAAGGTAAGGAAGAAATGATTTCTTCACAGCTGTTGATCATGTAGATGAAACTGGTGAATTTTTTTCTCTTTATTAATGTATAACATTTTCTCAGCTTTCCCACGGAACAGCGTCATTGAAAACATTTTGCTGCGTTTCTTCACGCTGGGTAAGTAGTAAACCAAGCGCTCGCTAATGGAATTAGTTGCGCAGCACCCACCATGGTGATTTTATCTTTGCCAACACAAAGGACTTACGGGTGGTAATTGGTGAGGAAGCTTGTTTGTCGGTGACTGGCGTTTCCTTCTTATCATTCTGGCAAACATGAATCACACGTAGCCAATTATTCATTCAAAACACGACAGCACGTATATACACTCGCTCTTCTCTTATAGGATTATTAAGTAAATGCTGTGTTTACTATTTCTTCCAAAGAAATGATACGTCCGCTCATTGGAATTAATTTTACTTTGTACATCATACTTTTACACGACGTGTAACTCTTAAATAACTATTTTCTTTACAATAAAGATCTTCTTGTAGGTGATCTTTAACCATATTTTTCATTTCCTTACAAATTACTAGATTCCCGGTAAATCCAATGATTTACATGAAATAAATTTGAGGATGAGCATAACGTTTTGAAAATAAAAATTTCAAAACATTGATTAGAAAAGATTTAAAAATTCAGGTATCTTATAAATTGATGAACACAACGTTTTAATCTTTTTTTTGTACCCGTTCCATAGCTCACGAACTTCGGTGAAGTAGCAGAGATCCTAAATTACTTATTAATAAGATACTTTTATTGATTAAGAAGACTTAAATGGTGGGTATTTTTGCACTGTGCATTCTCTCTACGCTTCATATATGAGCATAGACTTGTTTCCCCTGTAACGAGAAGTAAAAACGTAATTTTCTAGCTACGAGTCTAAAAACAAAAGTTCGCTTCTCACATAAAAATCGTAGGAACTGAAAATATAGCTGCACGTAAATAAGACATTTTCTTTTGAGAAAAATGCAAAGTTACTGCTTTTACCACGGGCAAGAAACAGTTCGTTTCCAGCTGCAAGTAAGGGATGATCTTTCTTCAGCTATATCCTTCTCTTGCACAGAACAGATTTCTCAAAATATAACGTAGCCTGGGAGCTCTTCAAAATGGAGGTTAAGAAGGGTATTCTGGAACAGAATCCAGTTTTAGAAAAGCTTCAAACTGAAATTCTCCATAAAAGCCAAAAGTGGTAAAAATCACTGGGTGGCTGGGGTGAAACAAATTGCATTCAAGGGGCAATGAGAAAGGAGGGAAACTGAGCCTTGGATGATTGATCCATCCAACAAGAGAATACCAGTGAGAAATCCATTGCTTCAAGTGCAATGGCTTCGGGCACTTTAGCACCAGGTGCACAGAGGTACTAGACAGGTGTCGAAAATCACATCCCACAAACACTAGAAGTGTAAAAAAAGCCAGATGCAACAATTGCGTAGGTACGAATGATAAGTTCAAATTGAAGCTGGATGTAGAACATTTCTGCTTGGATACGAACTGCCCGTGTTTGGTCAGAGAACTGTCCCTGTTAAAGAACCGAATAAACTGCCCGTGTTTCTTCAGAGAACTGTCCCTGTTAAAGAATCGAATAAACTGCCCGATAATAAAAGTGCTGCAGATCAATATGCACCACGCAAAAGTAGCAACGGTAGTTCAGATAACAGCAGACGAATAAGAGGCCAAAGTCTTGCTCTTACAAGTGTCATAGACTCAGAGTTGGGTCACTTGGGCTTCCTCAAATCTTCCAGCATCTTTTCTACTCACGGGTTGAGAAACCCTTAGTGGTCAGTCATCTGTGTTTCAGGTCTCGCGCACCTGGATCTGATTTATTTCACCTGGTTGCTTTGGGTATAGAAAGTAGAGATGGGCTTAACTGGGACAACGGTGACAAAAATCCCCCTTTACGACAGCCTTGACGAAGCTGTCACAGTCTTACTTGTAACAGTGACAAAATCACCATTTGTGTGAGGTACGATACGAAACGCGAACAAAGCGGCGAATCATTGTGTGGAAGTTTAACATTGAATGAAAGTGAAACAAATGAAACAAAAGGGTATTCTATTCGGCAAAACTAGACCAGCTGTTTCCCCGTCCCCATGTAACCACTACTCCGACTGAATTAGGGTGATAACGATCTCTCTCAGCTCATCTTGAATATTGAACAGCCCTCAGGGTAAATCTCTCATACAGAGGGGAGATTTATCTTAGAAAAACGATGGTCATAAGGACAAAATAGTGCCACCTAAACGTGATTTTTGGCACTGTTATTTTGAGTCACTGATCTTATCGGTAACTAATTTTTAGCAACGGGACAAAGTACCCGTGACGTGATTTTCGACCTATCCTTAATAAAAAGTGACTCTAGGAGACTTTTTCGTAAACGTGTACAGCTCTCCTTCGGAGTGAATGTCGAAAGTGATAAATAATCTTTCGGCTGTACGTGACAGGTTCCAGAGCCATGAGATAGGCATTAAATGCTTTTAAAGGGAAAAACCCCTACAGGGAGAGCAAGAAGAGGACGGTAGAAATAAAACATCCATAGACTTTGCAAAACCTGCAAAGCTGGCTACCCTAAATGACCCGGAGAGTCCCCCCAAACTTTCATTGAGTTCTTCATGGATCGATTTTACTTGCTCACATCTCGAAAGGATTTTTAGTTCAGAATTGGCACTTGGAATGGACCTTTTCGCACTTGGAATGGACCCACTCAAACCTACAGAAAGAAATAAAGGACTTGAGAGATCTTTTCCAAAAATAGCATGAACAATGTCCGAAAAAGCGCTGTGCTGCTATGGATCATTTCCTGGTAAGGGGACAAGGAAAGGTCGATTGGGACAACATCTGCATAGTTTCTCATTGTCACAATGACAAGAATGTGGGCACGAGATGTCCTGCTGTAGTACCGGATTCTACTTCACACTAGTGTACTACGTAGAGTGATTGTATAGCTATAGATTTCTCGTGTTGGGAATATCAGGGGCACCATACGGATGTGCGCCCATCTGACATGACGAAACAAAATCTAGATTCGTCCGTGAATAGCATGATTAATCATTCCATAGTACAGCGACGTCTCACGCTGTACCATTCCAGATAACGATACCTGTGCTATGGAAGCAACGAGAGCTTCCGAGTTGGGCGTTTCTCCCGTCGTCGTCTCGCTTGGGTTCATACTTCACCCGCAGCATATCGCAGGTTACCGAGGTGAACGGGTCTCGAGCAGGCAATCTGCGGAGTAGGCGATCTTCACGTGCTGTTGTTTGACATTCTGGTTCATTTCTTTACCGTTGCTTCATCTTGTATATTATCACAACACAGCGTGAAAAAGCAAAGTTGCACTGTGATCACATTTCTGAAATCCAGCTATCACATGTTGACGCTTTTCTGCTGGCTTTATCTCAACTATTTGGACATAGGTATCCAGTTGGCGTATCCGCGGCATATTTGGAACGTTTCCGATGACCACACTATATATTAAAATGTCTGCGTTACTATGGGACCCTTCTGTACTTGAACAGCTTTTAACCGTGCTCATCCGGCGCTCACATGACTGAGTCCTGTGAAATTTCGAGAATTTGCACATCTTAGGTAGACCATTGATTCATGAGGTCTGTATACCTCTACGTGATTATTTCTTGGTGTTACGATTTTCATGTTCAGCAGGGAATATACACACACAACCCTACCATTAACATCCAGACACTAGGCTGTCTACAAATCATTTTTATTTACAGAAAAGTTAATTTTGTGCGCTGAAACCGTCGGCCATTAGGACGGCTTCCAATCTTTGTGGAATACTCTGTCAGTTCTTTGTAAATATCCACCGATATATTCCGCCATTCGGCTTTCAAAGCCGTGATCAGTACAGTTTTGTTTGTTCGGCAATCTCTTTCATGTACCAGACTATCGAACTCATCTCAGAGATTCTGTATAGGTTCTAGGTCAGCACTATCAACTGGCCAGTTCAACCTGTTAACGCCAAAGTCCTCTGAAACAACGCGAGCAGTAATGACATGGTGCATTGTATTTCTGATAGAGGTATGGATTTTCACCAAAGTATTGCCACGACGTTGGCAAACCATGAATACCTAGACGTCTTGGACAATAATGGGCCCAAGCCAAACCATTCGATACCATCAATCATGCTGCCTCTACCAAACTTCATTGCCGGGATGATATAGTCCGGAAGGTACCTTTCCCCCGGTATCCGCCACACCCAGGAACGGCCATCAGAATGCTAAACTGTACAATGACTCGTAAGTCCAAAACAGTTTTCCATTGGTCTACAATCCAAGATAGACATGTCTTACACAACGCTAATAGGCGTGTGGCATTATTTGAAGTGATTAGCGGCTTGTGGATGGTCGTTCGACCGTGGTAATATGCCTTACAGCATCTTAGGCACTGTACTCTGGTGCGAATATCAGTCTTAATAGTATCACATAGCGTGATTTTAGACAACGCTGATATGCGTTCTGAGCTGTCAGTCCACTGCAGAGCTCTCCTGTCACGTTCTGTTGGTTTCGGAGGTTTACCGGGTCCTTTCTTAGCAGATTCAGCCCCAGTTCGCTGCAATTTGCATATCACATCCCCAACCGTCGACCTGAGGATCTTCAACGCCGCTGAAATGTCGCGTACAAAGCGATTGCTTATGTGGTACCCTATTATCAATCCGCACTGGAAATCAGTTAATTCTATCGAATGAGGCATCTTTGCATTCGTACCACAGTGTTAATACAAATGAAATAGACAGTTTCAACATTTTATAAAACCCAAACTATGTAAGATCTTGACACTCACGGTGCACTGTTCTATCATCATTAGTAAAAATTTTATTATATAGATGGCGCCACTAAAAGATTGTTCGTTTTCACCGTCACGCAACCAATCAGGCAAGATGGCCGCAAATGCTGTTAATAAGTCCTGTGTGCTTTAATGAAGCAAAATGAATTCTGTTACTGTCGTACAACGGCGTTTTAGAACGTTTCAAAAAATCACCGCTGAATAGACAATCCATCTACGACTGGCACAAGAAATTTGAAACAAGAGAATGTTTGCGTAAAAGTCCAGGGATACGACGTGCATCTGATGAACAAGTGGATCGTGTTTGTGCCATTTACCATCGCAGGCCAATGAAATCCTCAACGAGAGCGGGTTGGGAGTTACGAATTCCACAATCGATTGTTTGGAAAATTTTGAGGAAGCGGCTGAAAATGACTCCCGACAAACTGCAGTTATTACAAAGTCTAAGCGAAAATGACATAACCGCACGTCCCGATTTCTGTACAGAAATGCAGGAACGTTTTGAAGAAGATGGTTTTAGTGAGCGTCTAATTTTCTGCGACAAGCCAAAATTCCACATAAGTGGAAAAGTTAAACATAACATTCGAATATGGGGAACTGATATTCCTAGAGCAACAGTGGGGATTCGCCAAAGGTTAATGTGTTCTGTACTATATCCCGTAAAACAGTGTATGGCCCCTACTTTTTCCAAGAAAACACTGTAACGGGAAGTTCTTATCTCTATATGCTAATTATTTGGTTGATGCCTCAGCTGAACGAAGACAGTGACAACTTTATTTTACAACAGGATGGAGCACCACTCCATTGGCATCGGGAAGTTATAAATTACATTGATGAAAATCTTCCACAGCGTTGGATTGGTCGCGCAATAGATGACATTTTACTCACATGTTGGCCATCTCAAAATCCGGATCTAACACCCTGCAACTTTTTATGGGGCTGTATCAAAGACAATGTCCTCGTCTTTCCCCTTCCTGTTAATTTA
Organism: Macrothele yani; assembly: GCA_039090855.1. Taxonomy (NCBI): domain Eukaryota; kingdom Metazoa; phylum Arthropoda; class Arachnida; order Araneae; family Macrothelidae; genus Macrothele; species Macrothele yani. Next base: position 28,938,692 of record CM077015.1, read on the forward strand.
TCAGAAACAATATAGCAAAACAGCTAGAGTTGATGAAGATGTGTTAACGCGTGTTTGGCAAGAATTCGACTACCGCGTTGACATATGCCGTGTGACTAAGAGTGCGCACGTCGAACATCTAAGTTGCTGTAACTTCAAGAGTTTCCCTACAAAACGGTGCAACGTGAGTGTCTTAAAAAGTTTTGGTTTAAAACATGTTGAAGCTATTTCATTTGTAATAACCCTGTATTGTCTCAGCATAGCCCTAGGAGGATATTTATTGTTGGGTCTGTGACGTGGTGCTTGCGTTGGACCTAATTCACTACCAGTACAGCGATGTCCTGATATTAATAGCAAGACAGTGGGCAAATAGATTGCGACGTACAGTATATTCTAAAATAACTTTCATTTTTAGTTCCTTTTCCTATGTAAATTTGAGTTTGTTCTCCTTTATACTTCCAAACTTAACGTGATATCTTCTCTCCCTCACGAGAATGAGGTTGGCAACACATTTGAGGTCGGAGAATAAGGGGCGTATGAATGTGATAAGAATGATAGATAAAAAGGATGATACGACAGTTGTTGATGTGAATGTGTGTGTGTGTGTGTGTAAACGTTACACTAGATAAGTGTAATCTGATATCCGCTGTCTTGTATTGTGGAGTTCTACTGAAACTCATGCTGGACCAATCAAAGGTTATCGTAAGTCTGACTTCTGTTTATGTTTCGTCCGGCCGTAAAAGCTTAATTAGGAACTATTGCATCGCATTTTTATTTAGTTCAACATTCCTTAGTCATGGTTTTAGACATGGCGTAACACCAATCTTGCTCACGAAAAAGACATTACGTTTTAAGATATCCAATGCAAAAACAGTTTATTTTAGAAGTGGAAATCTGTCAACAGATAAACGAAATAACACTGTCACGTCATTTTCCCACAAAAGTATTTGCTAAAGAAAGGACGTGTGAAAAGAAAGTTCGTTAGTTAACGTCAAACAGAAATAACCTGAAGACAGAATGACCAGACTTTCCACTCACTGTTTCATTTACTTATGATGCATTTAGCGAAGAACTGTCGAGAATGTTGGGTAAGTGTATGTAGGAGTATTGGCAACAATGCTACTATTCTCGCTGTCTCAGAAACTTATGTGGCAAAACGCTAATGGAGAGAGAAGACAGTCACGTGATTTGAGTGTCAATCCTTATAGCGATGATAAGGGCGACAACCATATTTACAAAATACAACTATCCTTTTCTTGTAACAAATTGGTTGCATTTTCCTTTTTGTTTGCTAACACCTGCGGACGATTTGTAGTGAAGTTTATTCCAAACTTAGCATTTACTGTTTCAGAAAAAAACTCATTTCTATTGCATTTCGTTTTATTTCTTTCATTTGTACTAACTTACATCGTAAACCACCTTTATTTTCCATTTTTTTATTATTATTATTTGTTTTCGCAGAAACACGTTATTGTGAACTGATATTTTTCCGAATGAGATGTTTCCGCCGATAAATGTTTATTTGATGATTGCTTTTCTGCTTTTTCATGCTTGGCAGCCGATATTTCATTTGATGAAAGTTCACTGGAGCATAATGTACTATGTACGATGGTAGGAAGACAGAAATGGCACAAAACATTAAGCCACAGGCGGATCTCAGCTTATCTTGGGGAAAACTGTTTTCTTAAGTCCTACCTCCCTCTTCCAAAAAAGGGGATATATATATATATATATATATATATATATATATATTTACCATTGCCGTATTCCCTTTAAAGCGCTTTCTCCATCAAACGAACCATACTCAATTATTAAAAACTAACATGCTAGCAATAGCTGAAATTCCAGCATCGTTTCCGTGGCGATGTATTCCCTTCTTCCTATAAGAAGCTATGCTCTTGATGCTTTCTAAATCTGCACTTCCGAAAAGCATTTTTCAGAATGATTTGGAAGGGGGGTTAACGGCCGCCGCGAGCAACTCATAGGGTTATAAACAGTCGTCCGTCCTTAATTTGAGGCAACTGGTTCCAGAGAATGGAGGGAGAAAACGCTTCAGACAAGCACCATCCATGCCTCCTCATCGGGGACTATCCAGAAATCAGCGCCTCTGACCACGCGGCCATCACGAAGTTCCAGCTTTTATATTTGAATTACTCAAAATAATTAAACGTTTGCCAGTTGGAATCGTATTTAAGCAGTACGGCCGACAGCTCCTCTGTCAAAGCGTTCGTTTATATTTTGTAAGTGCACGAAAAGGTTGCCTGGTAAGGAAGCTTTGGTATTAGGCTTCCAAAACATGTGGAACTTCGTTGTGAAAAAAAAAATAACAGCTCTAGCAATTGCAACTCAATTAGTGTGCAAAATTTGTAGTACTCACACATGAGTTTTAGTGCTCACGTGAATTTAATAAAATGGAACAAAAGCAACAAAAACAAAAAGCATTCTTCCCTGCTCACTTCTTACATTCGATAAAAAAATGTACGGCCGCCGGCGCACTAAGATGTGCTGTATGCAGGACGGCCCTATGTGAATGAACGAACATGTCGAAATGTTTTTAAAAGGTTTACTAACCATTTAAAACTACAGCTTTGTTTGCTGTAGTTTTAAATGGTTAGTCAATTGGTTAGCTAGTTGTCGAATGTTCTTAGTTTCGCAGCACATAAATCACACTTTAGAAACAAGTAACCAAACACCCAGGTAGAAATAAACATCTTTTAACTCACGTAATTCCAATAGTTTATTTTATGAACACTTTTTCTTCAAGACATCAATATAATCCACTGCCAGAATATAATCTCCCTGAGGCAGGGACGTACTGATGGCCCCCGCAAACCCCGCAGTGCTGGGAGGCCTCATGATTAAAAGGGCCTTTAACCTGAGCAAAAAGATTTTACAAACTTTTTGCGGAAACTTTGTATGAAAGTGGTTAAAGAAATAGCCAAAAATTAAGGTAGCTTTGAATGAAGTATTAAGACGGTAAACGTTTTCTTTTCGCAGTAAATATGTAAAACCTTCAGAAATCATTACCGTTGCTTTAGTTCATTAAAACTGGATTACAGGAAAGCAGCTATTCAAGAGAACTTGAGGTCTCTTTTCACAGCCCTCGCAATAGTTTCTACGCATGTACATTAACAAGAGAATGTGAAAGAAATATCAGCTTAATGAGCGGAATTTTTATACCAATGAATATAATGTGTAGAGTTGTTTGCACATAACTACACATCCTTCAGAATATAATGAACTAAAAGGTGTTCTTCGTGGGACCGAAAAATCGGAGACCTGTGTCATTTTTTTTTTTTTTAACAGTCGAAAGATTTTTTTTACTGTGTGCAAAACATTGTGGCATTACGTTGAGCGTGTTTTTTATATTCGAGAGCAAATAATTTAAGTTTCAAGTTTTTTGTGCTACTGTTCTTATTCGTTACTTAGTTATTTTCTTATGTTGTGACATTTGGTATAAATCGATAAAGTTATTATACACTGTCACTCGGGCCGCCCCGGTGGCGCAGTGGTCTAAGGCGCTGGCCTCTGATCATTCGTCCGTAAGGGGTCCGGGTTCGAATCCCGTCAGGCATGGATGTTGTGTTTGTCTTACGGCACTGGCTCTCTCCCTTCCCTGGAACCAGTGACCCTAAATTAGGGACGGGCGACTGCTTATAGCCCATTGAGTTGCTCACGGTGGTCGTTAAACCTCCAATTAAAAAAAAAAAAAACTGTCACTCGGCAGTTACATGTTTTGTGTGTGCAAGCATGAGTCATTTCAAAAAGCTGGCCTTAGTTCTTTAAAATCATAAACTTTGCATAATATGATTAACTTGAACGTAAGTATTTTGCAGTAATTTGTATCGGTATAAAACCAGGGCAATCATTTTAATTACAAAATGATTGCCCTGGTTATCGATAAAGTTATTATACACTGTCACTCGGGCCGCCCCGGTGGCGCAGTGGTCTAAGGCGCTGGCCTCTGATCATTCGTCCGTAAGGGGTCCGGGTTCGAATCCCGTCAGGCATGGATGTTGTGTTTGTCTTACGGCACTGGCTCTCTCCCTTCCCTGGAACCAGTGACCCTAAATTAGGGACGGGCGACTGCTTATAGCCCATTGAGTTGCTCACGGTGGTCGTTAAACCTCCAATTAAAAAAAAAAAAAACTGTCACTCGGCAGTTACATGTTTTGTGTGTGCAAGCATGAGTCATTTCAAAAAGCTGGCCTTAGTTCTTTAAAATCATAAACTTTGCATAATATGATTAACTTGAACGTAAGTATTTTGCAGTAATTTGTATCGGTATAAAACCAGGGCAATCATTTTAATTACAAAATGATTGCCCTGGTTATCGATAAAGTTATTATACACTGTCACTCGGGCCGCCCCGGTGGCGCAGTGGTCTAAGGCGCTGGCCTCTGATCATTCGTCCGTAAGGGGTCCGGGTTCGAATCCCGTCAGGCATGGATGTTGTGTTTGTCTTACGGCACTGGCTCTCTCCCTTCCCTGGAACCAGTGACCCTAAATTAGGGACGGGCGACTGCTTATAGCCCATTGAGTTGCTCACGGTGGTCGTTAAACCTCCAATTAAAAAAAAAAAAAAACTGTCACTCGGCAGTTACATGTTTTGTGTGTGCAAGCATGAGTCATTTCAAAAAGCTGGCCTTAGTTCTTTAAAATCATAAACTTTGCATAATATGATTAACTTGAACGTAAGTATTTTGCAGTAATTTGTATCGGTATAAAACCAGGGCAATCATTTTAATTACAACGTACACATTTGTGTTTCATACAAATGTTCCAATTTTGTGTTCCAATTTTGATTTTACAAAAAAATACTCGTAGGTTCCAAAGAATTTGATTTATTAAAACACCCATAAAAAGCCTAGTTAATACGCTGCTGGCCACCCAAAATGCAACACCAAGAAGGAAGCATCCGATTGACCTGAAATTCGCAGCATGCGTCGCCCGCGAGAGGACATGAAAACGATTAGCATTGCAGGGCATATGCAAATCATGTGCGCACGGCACGCCACCGAGAAGCACTATAAGAAGGGTGTACAGAAGGCGGCGTGTAAGTAGTGGAAGTGTGTTGTGCTGCCGGACCTGTGCGTGGGAAGCTTCCTGATACCTCGTCGCAGAATACAGCAGTCATTTCAGCACGTTTCGGAGTTCGACAGAGGACCAATAGTGGCTTATCGCGACAATAGTTTATCGTACCGAGACATGGGCGCCCGTGTGGGACGACATTCAGCCACAGTGAAGCGAGTATGGATTCGGTGGGTGCAGGAGGGACGGACAGACCGATGTGAGCGATTGCCGCAGCCGCAGCACACCACCGAACGAGGGGACCGGCATGTTGTGCGGCGGGCATTGACGGCTTGCACCGCCACATCACGAACGTTAGCGCAGGAATTAGGATGTGTTGCGCAAAAACATGTGTCAGCACGTACCGTTCGACGTCATCTGCAGGAGCGGGGACTTGTCGCACGGCGCCTATTGCTCTGATTACCATTGACGTTAGACCACCGGCGAGTGCGGCGGCAGTGGGCCGTTGAACGCCGCACCTGGACTACAGAGTGGCACGACATTATCATCTCCGACGAATACCGCTTCTGCCTGCAACACCACGATGGTAGGATCCGCGTGTAGCGGCACCGCGGCGAGAGACTGTATGACGCCTGCCTTATGAATCGCCATACCGGTCCGTCGCTTGGCGTTATGGTTTAGAGTGCAATTGGATATGACACCCGCACCCCTTTGGTACGCATCGCCGGTACACTCAACAGCCACCGCTACATATCCGACGTTTTGGAGCCTGTAGTCCTCCCTTGCCTGCAGGACCTGCCAGCGGTCACGTTTCAACATGACAATGCGTGCCCGCACGTGGCATGCATCGTGCAACAATTCTTCACGGCCAACCAGGTGTCTCTGCTGCCGTGGCCCGCCTGTTCTCTCGATATGTCGCCCATCGAACACGTCTGGTCGCTGAACGGCAACCGAGTGACCCGGCAAGCACCACCAGCGGCTACGCCTGATGAACTGTGGCAACGTGTGGAAGCAGCCTGGACCGACACACCCCAAGCCCACATCCAAAGCCTCTTTCGTTCGATGCTGTGGCGTCTAGCGGCCGTTATTGACAGCCATGTGGGCCACACGAACTATTGATATCTGCGTGTTCCGCAAGTCGCACGGGCCTGTAAGCTCAATCGTTTAATTTTTGTATCTGTTGTTATGTGTCCAGTAAATCTGGATTTGCTATCTCGTGTCCTTCTTGGTGTTGCATTTTGGGTGGCCAGCAGTGTAATATGGAAATAAAAATTTTAAAGTAATTGAAAACTAATAGACTTTCGAAAAGGGCCTCGAAAACATTTTTTGCGGGGAGGGGGGGGCTCAAGTTTTTCCGGTGCGCTACTGCCCTGAGGCTTCGTTCAAGAAACACATCAAGCTTAACAAAGGCACTTGTTCATCGATCACATACACCGAAGAGCTAAAGACATTATGACCAGAGCGTCTTTATGGAAATCAAAGCAGCTGCAGGTAAACGGCAGTGTGTGTGAAGGTCATGAAACGTTAAAAATAACATCTCATATTGAGCTCTGTTAATCAGTGTTACTCTTGTTCTTCAGATGGGAAAGGAAGCGGACAAAGCCGAAATCGCAATGGGCAGAAGACAGAGCATTTCTGAGACGGCAAGGCTTGCTAGGTGCTCACGTCAGCCGGGTTAATACCTTCAAAAAGTGGTCCAAAGCGGGAGGAATCACGAACCGCCGGCAAGTATGGGCCAACCACGACTCATCGAGGCTAGAGGTGAGCGAAGGCTATACCATATGGTACTACCTAGCAGAAGAGATACTGTGACTCAACTCGCTGGCAATTTGAATGCTGGTGACGAGAATAACGTGTCACAACACACAGTACATCGAACCCTGCTGAAAAATGGGACTGCGTAGTAGAGGTCTGCACGGGTCCAGGCCGGGCTTTGAATATTTGATGTAAAACAGACACGGGCCGAGCAGGGTTTCTTCTTTTTCTTGTTTTTATTATATGCAAAACAATCGCTATACAGTGCCTTTCTCGTTTGGAAAACTCGTAACCTACAGCAGCAGGATAAGATTGAATAATTTCCGCTGATGGAAAAAATAGAAGTTTTACGACATCCTACCCTCCTACAAAAAATTGGAGTGGGTCAGCTCCCTTAGTTTTTCAATGTGAGTGTGGTCCCTTCTCTCTCTCTAACTTTCACCTTCCTCTCATGCTTCAGGGCAGGCTATTAACTGCAGCATTTCTAAACCAAGCCACCCGCTCGCAGACGATCTTTTTCATTGTTCTGATCGCGGCACTTTGTTCTCTATGATGTGTGAAAAGCTTTTAAGTTGTCTTAAATGGGACGGGAGAAATAGGCTGGGAGAAACTTACTTCTGTGTATAAATCTGTGCCGTATTTTCCCCATTTGTACTCTCAGGCAGCCGTTTCCAAAACTTCTGTGACACTGATTAGCTGGGCAGTCTGTCATTGTCTTCCCTTAGCATATGCTCGGTTTAGTATTGCTGATAAATACTCTTCCATACTTATTATGGAGTTTAAGAAAGCGAAAGATCTTGGCGAAAAAATCACTTCTGGAGAATATGTGCTTGTAGACAATGTAAAGGGGGAAAGCGATATTTGGAAATATTTTAAATTACTGTCCCGTTCTGAAACTAGTCGGCCGGAAAACGTTGTGCAGTGCACTAAATGCTAAACCTTTTTGAGTTACGATAGCACAAAATCTGGAACATCGCATCTTAAGCGGCACAAATGTGCCCCGCCCCCAACACACACACACACACGAGAGAGACATATTGGGTTCCTGCGATATGATATGCCAGTAGAGATATGTGCAGTTTATAAAGCCATAAAATCTTCTCCCAGTAGAACGATCGGACTCATAATTCTGGATATTTCGTACTTTGCGAATTAACCCCCCCTCTCCTTACCCCAAGGATATTTCCGGGTTCGGCGGTAGGGAATGATAATTTGAAAACCCAGAAAATTTGAAAGGCATGGAAATTACCCATTTCATGCACTATTTTTGAGTATACAATCCACGCCTTCCTCGGACGTCACGTGGCTTATACAGAGTCTCAGAAATATTCTGAATTAATGTTTATCGTAATAGAATGCGTGTAACAATTAAGAAAACGAAAAACCTTCAGGAGTCGAATGACCGAGTGCACCAGGTGTCAAATTCGTGTTTTGGAAATTGCTGAAATTTTACGCGCCGGCCCGGGCCTTGGAAACAGGAGAAATATACGGGCCGGGCTTTCCAAATTAAGGCCCGTGCAGACTTCTACTGCGTAGCCTCAGACCACTCCGAGTGCCCATGATAACCTCAGTTCACCGTCGAAAGTGGGCACGCGAGCAACAAAACTGGACTTTGATTGGAAGAGTCGTCTGGTCCGATGAATCTCCTTTCCTGTTGCAGTCAGTGGCGAAGCGTGACTTTGTAAGTAAGGGAAGCAATGCAGTTAATATGCGATAAATAGATGGCAAAAGTGATATGAAAATTTATAATAATTAAAATCAGTAAGTGACCCGTAGTTTATATGCTACGATGTTGCGCTGACAATACGGCATGGCAGAAAGCATCGTAAGACCCCCCCCCCCCCCAACGCGACCATGCGCGGTACCATTAAAAGAACTGTCTATGTAGAAGTTCAAATGAAAAGATTTATAAAAAAAAAAAAGATTCAGTGAAAATGTTGAAAGGGAAAGAAACTTGTCTACCCACACAGCGAAAAGAATTGGGGGTTGCTTCTATCAGAGCTGAGACAGGCTGAACCCGAGCCCGAAAGCCGGAAGCAGAGCCCGGGCCCGAATCGGGCTCGCGCTGTAGAATATTTACTGCGGTTAGGGCTCGGGTGGGCTCGGGCTCATAGCGAGAGGGAGAGCGAAATAATTTTTTTTATTTATAAATGTGATTTTATATGATTTATATGTAAAATCACATATGAATTATCATATAAAATCACATTTATATTAATGTTATTTTATATGATTTTTCTAGATAATTTTTGTTATTTATAAATGTGATTTTGTATGATTATTAAAATGATCGAAAAGACAGAGAAAGTATTTTTTCTAGAATGCAGTCTTCGGAGTTTTGGGAGTTCACGCGGCCGTGTACTGTAGATGTGCCAGAGTCCATTGCTTCCATGGCGCTCACATTCCTCAGAAGAGTCGCAGAAACAAATAGCTACACTAATAAAAAGTAATGCTTACTTTTATATTCCTGAAATAATGACATGTCACCGCTAAAGAACGTGCAACATAAAACTACTGAAAATTCAAACCATAAGCCAATAATGGAACTGAATCAACTAATTACACTAACACAGAAAACTTTTGACAAATTGCAACTTCAAACTATTGTTACGTGAGTGCTGAGAGTGACTGAACGTTTGGAAAGAGCGCGTGCTCAAGTTAAACTCTCTTGTGTGGTTCTGCCTTCGGCGCCGTGGAAGCGTTTGGGAGAATGCTTCCCCACGCTCTATGCTTAGCATAGCATTACTGGCTGTGACTGGCCACTCTGCGGGTGGGCATGCCGTGTTACTGAGGTTCCGCTGGATGCATTATCTGCGTTGCTTCCAACGAGCGACTTACGTACGAGACATTTGTTCTTGTTTTCGTAAAAATACAAACATGAATTTGCTTTCTTAAAAATAAAAGATACTGACAAAAAAATACCCGCTGCGTTATGTTGGTGTGATATTTTTATTTTACTTTAATGCTACATATTTTTAATTCACGCAAAAGAAAGCGCATGAACCAAAGGGAAGCAATGCTTCTCTTGCTTCCATTGACGCTTCGCCACTGTGTTGCACCATGTGGACTGCTGGATCCCTCAGCGTCGTTTACCCGGGGAAGTGTCGCCCCCAGGATGCACCTTGGGACGAAAACAGTCCTGTGGAGGAAGTGTAATGATATGGGAAAATGTTCTACTGGGAAACCCTGGGGTCCAATCATTTATGTGCAGGAGACTGACGTCTACCACCTACCTAAGCATAATTGCAGATCAGGTACATCCTTTCATGGCCACGGTATTCTTCTCTAGTAGTGCCTTCTTTCATCAAGATAATGCGCCATGCCACACTGCTCGGGTTGTTCGCGAATGGTTCGCGGAACATGAATAATTCAAGGTACTTCTCCTGCAAATTCTCCTGACATCAATTCAATCGAGCATTTGTGGTTTGTGTTGGAACAGCAAATCAGATATGCGGCGGCTCAACCACATAACTTACAGGAGTTAAAGGATCTGTTGATAACGTGTTCGTACTAGATACCACAAGACAGCTTTAGAAATCTGGTAACGTCCATGTCTCGCCGATTAAGAACTGATTTGGCGACACGTGGAGGACGAATATTATATTGGGCAGGTGGTTATAATGTTTTGGCTCATTGGTCTGTCTCAGCAGGTTTTATATTGACGTTTAACAATCTACTTGTAATATCCCTACATCTGTACAATTTCGCCCTATTATTAACCCTATTATCTTGTCATTTTATTTTGCCCCGACTCACTGTGGCTAAAATGTAAAAGTTGTTCGGGGAAGTATTGTGCCGTGCAGTGAGAAAACGTTTAACCAAATAACTAAATTTACATAAGAAAAACTCAAAAGAAAGATTATTTAGAGGTATCATCATTATCATCATTGTCAACCATTATCAATCCACTGCTGGACGAAGGTCTCCCCAAGTTTCCTCCACAACGGTCTGTCTTGTGCCAGTCTCCTCCATGTCACCCCTGCATACTTTCGAATTTCATCCACCCATCTCCCATGTGGTCTTCTTCTGGGTCCACAAAATAAATAAATTTGCATTATTATTCAATAACCAGGTATAACGAAGTAAATTTCTCCGTCATTTCTGTCCACGCCAGGATTCGAACCCGAATCCCTCATTCCGGAATAAGTCACTCTACCAATTGAGCTACGCGGACGTTTTATTCTGATTCCTATCTGCCTTTATGTCGTGTGCGTCCTTCTGGCAGGTACATCACATCTCCTGGTACGTTACATCATCTCCCCCTTATTATTATTATTTTTTTTTTTTTGAAGTGCTGGAGAAGGGATTCTTTTATTTTTCCTATCTCGCGGTGTGGAAATAACATCACACCAATGCGAGATTTTGAACGGTCGGGTCATCCGGATAGTTCGGGCGCCATTATAACGAAGTAAATTTCTCCGTCATTTTTATCCGCGCCGGGGTTCGAACCCGGATCCCTTCATTCCGGAATAAGTCACTCTACCAATTGAGCTACGCGGACGTTTGTTCTGACTACTATCTGCCTTTATGTCGTGTGCGTCCTGCTGGCAGGTACGTCACATCTCCTGGTACGTTACACAGGCATTCAGCTTTAATGAAACTTCGTACGTTTGTGTCATAGTATCATATACATAATGTGACTGGAATTCGGGTACAGAAAATATGAAAATAAGGAGAGCAGTAAATGAAACGTAACTCTGCACAATGCCTGAAACTTGTGACCCTCGGAGCACGCGAAAGGGATCATCACTTGAGGCTAAACTTTCCTCGCTACCGTACAAAAGAAAAAATAAAAAGATTAGACTTTTAAACTTGTAACACTTCAGAACGGACGTGACCTTTCAAATTATGATTAATCGTTTTTTTGGGTTTTTTTTTTTTTTTTTCTGGCTGTACTATGACAATAGAATTTACAAGTGCGACTACGTCAGCTGCGGGGAGGGGCATAGTTGGAATATCGCAAAGTGACATGCTCGCGATCCTCAGACTAGTATCCTGTGATTACGACCTTGAAATGTCTAAAGAGCATTCCTGTTAACGACCTCAAGTATGTAAGTGCAGTAGTTGGTTCTGTGTTCATGTTGACGTTACCTTTCCCTTTTCAAACTCCGCCATAGGAATTCGGGAAAGGGAAAGAAAAGGTTTCTATCAATACAAGAACGAGGGTTGCGCAGGGACGAATTAGGGAGGGGGACTACAGCCAAGTGTATCACAATTACCAAAAGCCTAATACTCATGCCACTACAGCACATATAATGCATAGTTGTATATTTATTGTGATATATATATTGGTAATTTCATGGAATGCTTATTTCCTGCAGAGGTTTCTGGTTGTTTCACTCGGAATTGTGATGAGTATGGGTCGGGCCAGTTGAGAAAATAGATGTAAGCAAAAAAACTTTTTTAAAAATTTATATGCTTAATTATAATGTTTCCGCACCCTTGTGGGCTGGTAAGTTAATTTGGAATTTTTAGGGGACTTAATTTTACATCTATGACTCAGCAGAAACCCATTTTCAACTAGGTCTTTGTGGAAGTTAGTAAATGCAGAGTTTTGCTGGTCCTTGAGAAAGCCAAGGCTCGGCATTTTCGACACTTTCTGCATCTCGGTTTTATTATTTTTTTCTCCCTGCCTGTTGGCTTTGAGTAGTTTCATTTTTTTTTTTTTATTCGTGTTTCTTTTAAGTTTTTTGATTTTTTCTTTTTTCTGATTTGTTGATTGTTTATATTATACTTATATATTTATTATATATCATCATCATCATCATCATTGTCAACCATTATCAATCCACTGCTGGACGAAGGTCTCCCCAAGTTTCCTCCACAACGGTCTGTCTTGTGCCAATCTCCTCCATGTCACTCCCGCATATTTACGAATTTCATCCACCCATCTCCCATGTGGTCTTTTTCTGGGTCTTTTCCTGTCCCTTGGAATCCAATCTAAAATTTCGGCTGTCCATCTATGGTCTGTCCTTCTGGCAGTATGTCCAGCCCATTGCCATTTCAGGGATTTAACTCTGATCATGATGTCTTCCACTCTCGTCATTTTTCGGATCCACGAGTTCCTCTTCTTATCTCTCCTGGTTATACCAAGCATGCACCTCTCCATGCTTCTTTGAGTTGTCTGCAGCCTTTGTATGTCTCTTTTAGTTAAGGTCCACGTCTCTGCACCATACGTAAGCACTGGAAGGATGCATTGATCAAATACTTTTCTTTTAAGACATAATGGCATATTGCTCTTGAAAATTATGCTGTTTCTTCCAAAAGCTCTCCAGGCAAGTTTTGTACGCCGATTAATTTCTTCATCAATGTGACCCTCACTTGATATCTGCTGTCCAAGATAAACATATGTATCTGTTATCTCCAGTTTTTCTCCATCAATCGATAAATCTTCATTTCTTGTAAAAGCATTGAACATCACTTTTGTCTTCTGAAAGTTCATTTTTAATCATACTTCTTTACTCTTGTCAGCAAGTTCCTGGATCATACTCTGCAGCTCTGATGGGGTAGTTGCAAAAATGACTACGTCATCAGCAAAACGAAGGTGGGTTAGATAATCTCCATTAATCTTTATCCCTTTGTTTTCCCAGTTCAGTGATTGAAAGACATTTTCCAATGTGGCATTAAAGAGCTTCGGAGATATGGTGTCACCTTGTCTCACTCCCTTTCCAATTTTTATGTGTGTTGTATTTTCAAACAGCCGAATCTTTGCACTTGCATTTTCATAGATGTTATTAATAATATTAATGTATGCATCTTCAATACCGCAGGATTTCAGAGCCGTGGTAACTGCTGATGGTTTCACCGAATCAAAGGCTTTTTCATAATCGATAAAAGCCATGCACAATGGAAGTTCATATTCCCTCGCTCTTTCAATTAGTTCTCTCAGTACGTGGATATGATCTATTGTGCTGTAGCCACTCCTGAATCCAGCTTGTTCTCTCGGTTGAGCCATGTCCAGTGTTACCTTCAAGCGGTGTGAAAGAACTTTAGTGAAGATTTTATAAACCACTGATAGGAGGCTGATAGGTCTGTAGTTCCTGAGATCCTCAATGTCACCTTTTTTATGTAGCAGGATCATTGTAGCGTTGTTCCAATCCTCAGGAATCTTCCCTTCATTAAGGCATCGAGTGAAAATTTGGGCGAGTACTGTTTCAATTTCTCCACTTGTTTCTTGTATGATGTCTATAGTAATTCCATCTTCTCCTGGAGCTTTCCCCCGCTTCATGTTCTTGATTGCATGAGCAACTTCTGCTGGGAGGACTGGAAGAACTCTGGTACCTTCCATGATGTCTGGAGTACATGTATCATCCCTTTCATATAATTTGGAGTAGAAATCTTTCACTCTTGTCAAAATTTCGCCTCTATTTCTTGTTATAGAACCATCTTCTTTTCTCAGAGCCATAATCTGTTTTCTTCCCTTACTGAGATGTCCCTTTGCTATCTTAAGGCTTTGGTTGTTTTCAATTGCTTTCCTCACTAGCTCACAGTTGAATTTCCTTACGTCTTCAGTGATACTTTTTCGTGTTGTCTTGCATAGCTCTATATATTCCACTTTGGAAGTCACATCTTCTTTAGTTGTCCTCATCTCTCTTCTTTTTTGCATCAACATTTTGGTTTTTCCTGATAATTTGTTCACATGCAACTTGTTCTTAGACCCAGCTAATTTTGTTGCTGTTTCCATTAGAGCTTTGGTTACTTTTCTGTTAACTTCCGAAATATCCACTTCTTCCGATGTTAGGCCTTCTAAAGCAGAGAATCTGTTCTTCAGTTCCAACTTGAAAGTATTATGGTGTTTTTTAAGGTTGGTTATGTCAATACATTTTGTTTGTCTTATGAACTTGCCACGTTCCAGTTTAGTGTTGAGGTGCATCTTACATCTCACCAATCTATGGTCACTACCTGTGTTGAACTTGTTCAGCACACTGCAGTCTTCGATGATGAATTTTTTGTTACACATAATAAAAATCAATTTCACTTGTCGTCCCAATTGGATGTCTCCAAGTCCATTTCCTGTGTGGCTTTTTCTTGAAAAAGGAGTTCAAGATGAAAAATCCTTCTGCCTCTGCAAACTCAACGAGAGTATTTCCACGCTGGTTTCTGTTGCCGTGACCGAATTTACCTACTGAAGTTTCATTCTGTTGCCGTTGCCCTATTTTTGCATTGAAATCTCCCATAATTATCTTCAAGTGCTGCTTACCTTTATTATTTAGATGACGAATTTCCTCATAAAATTCTTCAATTTCTTCTTCAGGATGACTTGTGGTGGGTGCATAAGTTTGAATAATCTGAGCCTGGTATCTTCTCGATAGTTGGATAACGAGTCGTGCAGCTCTGTCAGAGGAACTTTCAACTTCTACCACTTTATCCTTCAGTTTCTTGTTTATTATAAATCCAACACCACTAGTTCTGCCAGTATCTGTCCCACGATAATAGAAGAGATGTCCACTTTTCAGTTCAATGAGATCTTCTCCTTTTCTCCTTACCTCACTTAGCCCGACGATGTCCCACTTGATCCTTTGTAGTTCCTCTTCCAATTCAAGAAGCCTTGAATCAGAAGATAGGAGCGTCCGTTATAGGTAGCCAAGGTCAGCATCAAATGGCAGCCTAGTCCGGTCCTCCGGGGATTCTTAGCACCCTCTGCCTTCATGTCGCACTGGCCGCTGCCTTGGCCAGGTACATTCCAGCTGCCGGAGACTGAGGGCCAAGATTTAAGTTGTAGAGTCATTTTGGAGGTGTTTGGCCATAACTCACCACGCTGGCCAAGCGGGTTGGTGAGTGTGGGATAGCATTTCCTCTGATCCCGATGGTATAGTTATACCGCTATTGGCGGTCTATTATATATATGCTCAGATATATATTTATCAGGTTACTGTGTAAATTGAGAACAGAGAAAGGGATGTAGATGTTGGTTATAACGTACTTTGTAAATGTGCTGCTGGCGTTGAATGTATTTCATCGAAGTTAAGGCTTTTGGTGAACCTATCAATATAGAGTATTATGAGAGGAAAGCTTCTCGCTAACCTTGTTAATACCATCTGAAGAGTTATTTTGATCCTACGTGCTGTACAGAAATAAGCGAATTTGTTAATAAGTGTATTGAATAGTTACCTTCATATTTTTAGAAACATTGATCATGAGTTCTCACACCGGTTACACCTTCAATATAGAAAGAAAAAAAGATATGTGAAATCATTTGAAAGAACTCTCAAATGGTGAAAACTACCAGAGGATGTTGCTCATACATTAAAAAACGACTGCTAATAAGCAGATGCTAAACATGCATTAATTTTTCAAAGTATGTTTTATACGTCACTGAACACTCACGCATTCCGTTACATGTATATCTATGACTAGACTGCTTTACTGCTGCTAATGCGGTTTACATACTTACGCACTAAGTGTGTCAACTGAAAAGTCAGTGATGTTTCATCATTTTGGACTGGAACCTTCAAATTAAATGAACCAAAGATGTGGCAACAAAAGTTTAAGTACACTGGTATCCAAAACCTAAGGACGAACCCTATTTTGAAAGGTTACTACCACAAAATCAGACGCAATAGCTTGGGATGTTCCCTAGAAAGCCGGTGAACATGCAAAATGTCGAATCGTGCGCACAGGGGTCACGTGGTATCACTTAAACAGGTGAGAGGGAAGAGGGCGACATGTGTTTGAAGGAAAATCTCGACGTGAAGGCATAAAAGTACGAACGTGTAATTTACGTTATGTCTCAAAGACATCTAGACGATTTCACGCGGGGAAGAATTACAGGGAAGCTGGAAAAAGGCCGTGCCGAGTAAGTGATGTTGCCAGGAAGTTTGGAATCGCGCAAAGTGTGGTATCCTGGCTCTGGTCAGCGTGTCAAACCAATGGAATCTGTTCCAGACGATTGCTAGGAGGTCGCCCAGCTACTACGCATGAAGACAGATTTTTAGTTGTAACAGCAAATCGTAATCTCTTCACCACGGTCCGTCAGCTTGCAAGTCACCTCCATTCCAGCACAGGAACGCTGATATCCCAACAAACTGTGGCAAGACGTCTGCGATATATAGGGCTATGTGCCAGAATGCCAGTAGTTTGCGTGCCTCTATCCAGAGCTCAACGTAGTGCACGTTTTCAGTGATGTATCCACAGAAATTGGATACTTCATCAATAGGCCAATGTACTCCAGATGAGAGTCGTTTCACTCTGTCTTCGGATTCTAGACATCAGTTGATTTGACGTGACAGTGGTACTGCGCACCAGCAAGAGAATGTGCAGAAAAGGGACAGATACGGCGGTGCCGGGATCATGGTGTTTGGCGGCATGATTAATGGACGTACTGAGCTACAGGTGCTGTAAAATGGGACTATGGCGAGCGAACGATATTGCAACGAAGTTCTACGCCATGTTCGTTATTCCGTGGTGCTGTAGTAGACTTTCTGTTCGTGGATGACAACGCAACACCTCATCATACGAGAGCAATGCAGGCACTTCTGGAGACCGAGGATATTCATCGTATCGACTGGCCAGCACGCTCCCCAGACCTCAACCCCATCAAACGCGTCTGGTACGCAATGGGGAGATGCATTGGTGCTAGCCTTCCTCCCACCCCTGAAACAAGCAGGACCTCATCCGTGATCTGAGGGGAGTAGTGGGCCAATTTGCCTCAGAAACTCTTGATCACTTGGCGCTTAGTATGCCACGACGACGTTGTGAGAGATGCATCTCATTTCGGGGTGGACATACTCCATACTGAAATGTCTCTCCTCCTGATTATCGGTAAACACTGAACATCCATTCTCCAACTATGCCCTTCGGTAATTTGTAAGTTTTGCGTAAACACTGATTACAATGTAATTTGTGCGGCATTTATAAGCAATTTTACGTGTTCGTACGCTGGCAATGTAATTATTTCCCCATTTGGCTGCGGTCATTTATTGTTTTTCTTATACAGGTACAAATGCAGACCATCAGTAGGTTTTGGACACTAGTGTAATACTAATATACCTGAATCTCTGTCAGCAGTTATTTAGAGCGCACTCAGACGCCTTAGCCAACGGGCCAACTAAGGCCTTAATCCGGCCTTTGGGTTGCGTGGCTCTCCGTGCCCACTTTTTCTGGACCCCACAAATTCTCATTCTTCCCAGACACATGGACTTGCCTATAATTCCTGTATGCGTGTGCGTAAGCATTTGCTGAGTGGCTTAGAGTTTTAGCTTTGTTAGATGTTGTTTAAATGATTAATGCTCCTAAATTGCTTCACAGCGCATAAATCACACTTTACAAATATGTAACCAAACTGCCAGATTCAAAGGATAGGCTATTGACTAACGTAATTCCAGCAGTTTATTATCCAAACATTTTTTGTACGGGGCATCAATACAATCCACTGTCAGAATACAACACCCTGGCCAAAAAAAAAAAAAAAAAATACCTGCTCGATGAAAAGTTGGACGCCCTCAAGAAAACTGTTTTACAAATTTGCTTTCTATCCAAATTTCCTGTTTCACCCTTTGAGTGTCAGCGACGCGTCTGGCGCGTGCAAATATTTCCATTACCTAGTATCAGTGACGCATCTAGCGCGTGCAAATGTTTCCTTTACCCAACATCAGCAACGCGTCCGGTGAGTACAAACGTTTCTCCAACTCAGCGTCATGGACGAGTAACTCGTCCATGACGCTGAGATAGACGAATTTCTCGTCCATGATGCTGAGTTGGAGAAACGTTTGCACGCGCTGGACGTGTCTGGCGCGATGCAAATATTTCCATTACCTAGTGTCAGTGACGCATCTAGCGCGTGCAAATGTTTCCTTTACCCAACGTCAGCAACGCGTCCGGTGCGTACAAACGTTTCTCCAACTCAGCGTCATGGACGAGAAATTCGTCTATCTCAGCGTCATGGACGAGTTAGTCGTCCATGACGCTGAGTTGGAGAAACGTTTGTACGCACCGGACGCGTTGCTGACGTTGGGTAAAGGAAACATTTGCACGCGCTAGATGCGTCACTGACACTGGGTAATGGAAATATTTTAAATATAACTCGTCCATGACGCTGAGATAGACATGATATTCAAAGGGTTAAATTACATGTTTTATTTTATCACAAAAAGAATCAGCAAATTCTCAAGAACAGCTATGGAGATATCTTTATTTAGTACAGGCATATTTAAAACTGGGCGTTGAAAAAAACAAAACAATTTAAATATTGTTTTCTCGCAAGTTTAATTTGCATAATTTGAAACTTCATTTCATCGTCGATTTTGTATTTGCAAACGAAATTGCTTGATTTTACCATACTTGTGAAGCATTTGCCTGCAAATATGGCAAATTTTGAACATGAACATTACTATACGGTATATTTAGGATTTTTTTAATATAGTGCTGCAACAAATGCTCATTGTAAATTGGTTGAATGGTAAAGAGGAAATCAATAAATATAAATTAGCATTAACTAAAAGATATTTTCTCGATTTCTTTGTCATTTGATGATACAGAAGATTTTTCCGCAAAGTTTTGACATTTGTTTTGAGGAACGAAGCTGCAAATTCGCTCGTTCTTCCCTGAGAAGTAAATGTCCTCAGATAATTACGAAAGATTTTCAAAACAGAAAAAACTTACTGTCCCCAAACGCCTTACTGATGGGTATGTGCATAGATAAATCTTTAGAATAACACCAGTGTTAGAATTTGAATCCCCTTTTTTTCTTAATAATTTTGTAACATATCTGCAACAGGAGCACATGAACACAATGAATCTGTCCTACTTAAATTATACCAAAATTTCTGAAAATGCAGATATTCTTGTTCGAATTCAAATAAATAATCCAATTAATGCTGCAAGACGATATTGTGTAACCAATACGCTCTTTCCTTCCCTGCAACCCATACTACTCACGAGGGGGTGGAGGGGGGGGGCTTGATCTTGTAGAAATCTGCTTCATGGAGTAAACCATTCCGATATCAGGCTTCCCATTGTCGCCCTGAAATTTGTTAAAATGCGTTGTAAAAATTATCTGTTCCGGCCTCCATGCCTCCCACGTTTTCCCGCCCGGCTGTCATCCGGCTCTGTTAAAGAAATGTCACACACGCTCTCTTCTTTTCTCGAGTTCTGAACTTGACCTTGCCAGGAAGAAATAACTTCGCTGGCTTACTGAACTCACCGTATCCCGTGATTCTTGCCGTTCTTGTTTCAAAACGAATTGATATTTCCAATAACTAAATAAATTGAAAGAGTACTAATCCAATTATAATATTAACTGTATAATACGCAATATTCAGTTTTATTTGAAGAAATGCAAAATGATGTTTCGTTGCAAGTCGTTTTGTTGTCTTTTCCGTAATAAAGTAAAACTACTTTTGTCACATACCCAAAATTTTGGCGCCCCTTAATATGCGTCACCTTGGCTAAAATTGGCACAATAACAATCCCGCCCCTGGATTCAGCGCTTAGTTACTGGAGACTGACAACGGCAAACAACACAAAGCAGCTTTTTCTTACCACTGAAACTGCTGATCACAGGCAAAACCGTCTCTAATAGAAAGCCACAGAACTGTTCTCTGACGTCAGAGCCAGCAGGCGGAACTCCGTTCTTTCACGCTGATCGAGTTGTCTCGGTGGAGAAATATTTTTGCAAGTGTGATACCATACACACAGTCGAGTCACATTATTGTGACCGCCTCCTACTTTTGACATCAACAGCGCGTAGCCAATGAAAGAAGGCACGCGTCGTGAGCTGGCTTGGAGGGTGTATAAGGTATGTTGTAGGCATTCTGAAAACATATCACTCGTTGCTGTCGGGGATAAAAGAAGCGATTTATCATATTTGCAAAAAAAAAAAAAAAAAAAAAAAAGAATATCATCTGCTTTCTGGCCAAGAGTGGCAGTATTTCTGAAACAGCGCAGTTTGTGAACTGTTCGCGTGCTGCTGTGGTTAAAGTGTATCGTGATTGGAGAAATGGCACCATTGCAAATAAGCAAGTGGGAACTGCGGAGCACGACGTGCCATTGATGTGAGAGGTGAACGTCGGTTGCGAAGGTGCGTGAGGACCGATAGACACGCTACAGTGGAGCAACTCACTGGCCGAATGAACCAGGGAACTACCAGAAGTGTGTCTAAAACGACAGTTCAGCGAACCCTGCTGCGTATGGAGCTCCGATGCAGACGGCTGGTCACTGCACCTATCCTAACAATTTTGCATCGGCAGAAAAGGCAGTATCGGAATTGTACCTCCGTTGATTGGCAATAATTGCCTTCTCCGATATGTTTTTCGTCGAAGAGATGGACGCTGGTGTATAAGGTGAGAAACATCGGAGAACAAACGCTTTTCAACCACTGCTGGAAGAACACAAACTGGTTGGGACAGAGTTTTGGTCTGGGGAATGTTTTCGTGGCATTCCCTGAGTCCACTCATACCTGTGGAAAGAACTATGGACTGAGTTCGTTATGAATCCATCCTTGCAAACCACGTACACCCATACATGCTGATTGTCTTCCCTGGGGCAATTGGGATCTTACAGCACGACAATGCAACGTGTCACACAGCTAGAAATATCCGAGAGTGGTTGGAAGAGCACGTTGAAGACTTCAAAGTACTTCTCTGGCCCCCTAATTCCCCAGACAAACCCAATTGAGCAGCTGTGCGACCACCTCGATCGTGTTGTTCACTTTATGGATCCTCCACCAGGCACTATCCAGCAGCTGTCAGATGCACTGCAGTCAGTATGGCTCCACATACCTGTGAACACCTTCCAGCACCTTGAGTCACTCCCAGCTCGTCTAGCTGCTGTCCGCGCTGCACACGGCGGAGGTTACTCTGGATATTAGCTGGTAGTCGCAATAATGTGACGCGACCGTGTATAAATCGCGCAAATGGCGATGAATTGACCATGTTTTTTTAGTTTTTAGTCTGAATTTTTTGTCCTTTGGTAATGTAAGCAAATATCTTTAATTTTAATCTTTTTCTCCATTGCCTACAATATTTGCAAGTATTCAATGTTGAAGTAGTTACGTATTATATTTATGCACCTTTACGCATCACATGATGAGCCTAGCATTTTCGCTACTAAGTGTTTTTTAAAACATTTAACTTAGGTTTTTTCGAAATTACTTTCACGCTCGTTGTACAATTAAGAGGAATCTTTAATTACATAACGAACACGAATGCAAAATTTCTGAATTAATGAGCACATTTTCAGAAAGGTGTGGTACTTGGAAATTCTCTAAGTTGAAAATTTTGCCACTCTTTCTAGAAGGAAAAATAATTTTATACAGTAATTTTTTTATATTCAATAAACATGGAAGGTACTTATTTGGATATATCTTCGAATTTACACATAACATCGCAAATTTTATGCTGGGAATTTTGAACGTTGCATTTCTTCTTTTTTTCAACTTTGTGAAAACGTTTTGCAAAGGGTATTTTCTCCAACAGAATATTGGAGAGCATTGTCTTTACCGCATTTCTCGTAGATCAAAGATAACATCGGGAATATCAATTAACACATTAACGCAGGGAGAACAGTACCAACAAAACAAAGTGTGACCCTTTATTATACGTCGTTTTTTTGTTGTTGTGTGTCTGTTTTGTTTTTCACAAGATATCCATCTTGCTAAATGAAACTTATATTTCTAAAGAAAACTCCCGTATCATTTAAAATCTAGCCATTAAACTTCGTTTGCTACTACTCTGCTGTTAACTTGAAATGCTTCCGAGTTCCTAGTACTGGCATTAATCCGTTACTGCTTGAGGTCTTCCCTTCAGGAAAGCTGAAAACCGATGCTTTACGTTATGAATATGAGCACGACGGAATAAAAACTGTTAAAAATGCCTGTGCCCAGGCTCAGCGCTCATTAATTAATATTTAATGCCTAAGTAAAAGCGCAGCTTTATTAACTTGACTGGTATGTGAACTTTATGAATGAGATCAGTGGATTAAAACCTAAATGTGGCACAAGCACGGGCAGGTGGCAGAAGTAAAACTAATCTATAGAGTAATCTAACATTTCATATATATACACACCTGTCTTTTGACTATATTTCATATTACACACTATATACACATTTAAAAATATATATTGTCATTCAATAATGGCGTGTGCTACTTCCGTACAAAGAGTGAGGGTCATTACTTTTTTCTTTTAAAATTCTGTCGCACCGTGCTCTTGATGCATCTGAAGATTTTATTTAAACAAAATGGATCTTATAATGTTGTCTGAAACTTCAAATGGCAAGCTTTGTGTTTTCTTCAACGGTTTTCAATACCGCCAACATCGTAAAAACGCGAGTATCAACGTGGTGAGTTGGATATACATAAAAGAAAGATAAAACTGCAGATGCTCAATGAAGACAATCGACCAGACTGTTCTGATCATACATGTAAATCAGATCATTCATGCAACCATATGTAGCCGAAACCGAAGTTCAGTTATGTCTAATGTGGATAAATACACTGCTGGCCAACCAAAATGCAACACCAAGAAGGACACGAGATAGCCAAGCCTGATTTACTGGACACATAACAACAGATACAAAGATGAAATGATTGAACTTACAGGCCCGTGCGATTTGCGGAACACGCAGACATCAATAGTTCGTGCGGCCCCCATGGCTGGCAATAACGGCCGCTACACGCAGCGGCATCGAACGAACGAGGCTTTGGATGTGGGTTTGGCGTATGTCGGTCCAAGCTGCCTCCACACGTTGCCACAGTTCATCAGGCGTAGCCACGGGTGGTGCTTGCGGGCCACTCGTTGCCGATCAGCGACCAGACGTGTTCGATAGGCGACATATCGGGAGAACAGGCGGGCCACGGCAGCAGTGACACCTGGTGGGCCGTGAAGAATTGTTGCACGATGCATGCCACGTGCAGGCGCGCATTGTCTGTTGAAACGTGGCCGCTGGCAGGTCCTGTAGGTAAGGGAGGACTACAGGCTCCAAAACGTCGGAGATGTAGCGGTGGCTGTTGAGTGCACCAGCGATGCGTACCAAAGGGGTGCGGGTGTCATATCCAATTGCGCCCCAATCCATAACGCCAGGCGACGGACCGGTATGGCGATGCATAATGCAGGCGTCATACAGTCTCTCGCCGCGGTGCCGCTACACGCGGATCCTACCATCGTGGTGTTGCAGTCAGAAGCGGTATTCGTCGGAGATGACAATATCGTGCTACTCTGTAGTCCAGGTGCGGCGTTCAACGGCCCACTGCCGTCGCACTCGCCGGTGGTGTAACGTCAATGGTAATCGAAACAATGGGTGCCGTGCGACATGTCCCCGCTCCTGCAGACGCCGTCCAACGGTACGTGCTGACACAGGTTGTTGCGCAACACACCCTAATTCCTGCGCTAACGTTCGTGATGCGGCGGTGCGAGCCGTCAATGCTCGCCGCACAACATGCCGGGCCTCTCTTTTGGTGGTGTGCCGCGGCTGCGGCAATCGCTCACGTCGGTCCGTCCGTCCCTCCTGCACCCACCGAATCCATACTCACCTCACTGTGGCTGGATGACGTCCCACACGGGCGCCGATGTCTCGGTACGATAAACCGCTGTCGCGATAAGCCACTATTCGTCTTCTGTCGAACTCAGAAACGTGCTGGAATGACTGCCGTATTCTGCGACGAGGCATCAGGAAGCTTCCCACGCACAGGTCTGGCAGCACAACACACTTCCACTACTTACACCCCGCCTTCTGTGCACCCTTCTTATAGTGCTTCTTGGTGGCGTGCCGGGCGCACATGATTTGCATATGCCCTGCAATGCTAATCGTTTGCATGTCCTCCCGCGGGCGACGCATGCTGCGAATTTCAGGCGAATCGGATGCTTCCTTCTTGGTGTTGCATTTTGGGTGGCCAGCAGTGTATATTACGTTTAAGCCGTAGGGGTTAATGATATTTTAAATACTTCTGTTTATTTCGTACGAAAACAAGTATTTTCGAATTGAAATAGAGCCTAAGTTTTAAGTTCACATAAAGGGAGCAAGGTCAAAGAAGATCCACAGGCATCTTTTAGGTACGAGAGAGTTAAATTCTACTTTGTACGCAACGGACACAAAAACGGTAGGGCTTGGATGATCTCAAGTACGAAGCGTAATTAACATTACATTTGTACGGAAGTGACGCTAAAATTTCGATGTACGGAAGTGTCATGTCCGAATCAGCCAGTAAACCGTCCTAAACTCCTAGGATGAGCTTCCTGGGAGGGGGGATGCTTAACCATTTCCCTGTCAAAATTATGTAGCGCACCATTGTTTTTATTCCACTGGCATACCCGCACACACGCGTATATACTTCGTGAAGGTGAAAATTTAGTACTCATTTAAAATCTGAATTTCAGATTTTCGACTTCAAAACTCAAGTTTTGTATCTTCAGTTGTACTTGTTGTATATAAATTCCTGTTTTACTTAGAAATTTCCTTTTCTAAAGGTCAAATATTCAGGGAAGAGATAAGCAGCCACACCGCTTAGAACCGGAATCTAAAAAAAAAAAAAAAAAAAAAACATACCTTGTAAGTCATGAAAGAAATACGGGATTACGCCATATAATACAAATTTTGAAGATGACAATCCGATTTTTGGCGTAAATGTGACAAGGATGATATGTCACATAATATCCGAAAACTAGAAAATTTTCATCGTTCTGGAGCGGGACTCGCTTGAAACTTGGTCGTTCTGGGTGGTGTAGTGGTTAGCATACCCGGGCGTTTTCTGGGAGACGCGGGTTCGAGTCCCGCTCCAGAACGATGAAAATTTTCTAGTTTTCGGATATTATGTGACATATCATCCTTGTCACATTTACGCCAAAAATCGGATTGTCATCTTCAAAACATACCTTGTTTTAAATTAATTGAGCATTTTTTTCTCTCTCGCAGCTTCAAACTAGTATATAGTTTGCAGAACGGCTTTCATTAGAAGTGTTCAAGAACTACATTGGAATTGCCTCGAAGATTTCATTAAAATTGTAAATTCTTTTTTTTTTCTTTTTTTGTAAACATCAGATAAATGAGAAAAGCGCCATTTCGTTTCAACAACAAAAGAGAGAGGGAGAAAACGAAAAACTAGAGTGAGTTTTAGGTATCCCATCACAGGGCCGTCGAAAGTAGCCTTGACCTTGGGGAAGGGGGGGGAGAATTCCTCGTGGCCACCTTCTTTCAGTTTCGGCAATTACTGCAGAACAAAAGTCATTTATTTCGTGAGCTACGCTGAGAGGCGCCACAATCCAGGTGGACGTATTATGTCCGGAAGGAGAAGCAGCTGCAGCGTACGAATCGGCATTCCAATAGAGCTAGGAATCCCGCAGCGGAGTCTTGCAAATGCATCTGGAGACACCAGATAAACGCTGTATGAAGCAATTTCTCATGGCAAATAGGCATACGTAGAAGAAAGGACAAAGCCTCGGTGGACACTGCTGTTCCGAAAGCTTGCTTCAAATGATTTATTCAACAGTGATAATTGGTGACGTCTCACCTTAAAAAGAAAAAAATGTTATTCTGATCGTGCAGCGTACAGATTACTAACCACTTTCCCTCGCAGGTAGAAATAAGGTTTAGCAGCTGCTCCGCATCAAGATTGCTTAACAAATTTCATTATGAGCGTCAGCCCTCCAGGTCTTTCATAAACGATGGCAATCTATTGCTTAGTGTTCAACACTAAATAGTAACTTTAAGATTCTGCATAAAAAGTCAGTTTAACTTATTTCACTTAAATTCGATTTCGTTTGTTTGATTTTTTATCGCGGTATGCAGGGAGTTCTTTCTAAAATGCTTCGGCCGAGTTTTGGGAACTTGTCCTACTGCCCATTCTGGTGGGGTAAAAAAAGTCAAACATAGATGATAGATAATTCAAAACTCTTTCCTATAGTTTTAGCACGTCGTCCGAATACAAAATGCTGCGCGAGGCTAACTGCTTTTCCTGTGAACGGGAGTCTGAGGCAAGCACGACGCTGTGAAAATGAATATTTGCATGTCGCTCGGCGTTAAGCATAAATGCAAATGTGTCAGTGGTGGGTCCATCGGGTGAAGTGAGCAAAGTGCCACTTCACCTAAAATAAAAATCTTGGAATGATTTAGTAGATTCTTAAAATTAGTCACTTTTTTGTTTACAAGAATGATTTCTTCTTGTAAACAAAAGAGTGACTAATTTTCTTTACAAAGGCACAGCATACTACAAAAATGCTGTGCCTTTGTAACAGGGACGTCACTAGACTTCGAAATCTGGATGGGCGACCGTTATTTTTAGTGGAGCAAGCTTGATAGCAGTTTTTTTTTTTTTATGAAACACTGAAAGAACTATTTTTAAACCTTTTCACTACCCTCTACAATGGAATTCGTGCAATCCTCACCTCCTCCACCTAGACACACACACACACGCGCGCGCGCGCGGATCTAACTAGTTACGCCACTGGTGTAAAGTACAAATGCTACTAGAATGTCCCCTTCAACTTTTTGCTTGCTCTAAATGCACTGTCCTAAATCGCTTTTCAAAAATTTGTATTTTTGCTTACAAAAAAAGAAAAGAGCACTGTACTTGAACAATTTAGAGGAAAGTGTCGTTTTTGCTTATCTAAATCAAATTTTAAAGGCGTGCCATGCAGACACAATACCTCCTCACTCCGTAATTTCCTTCTTTCAAGCCGGCGACTTTGCCTTGCACTCCTCTCCTACAAAGCAATCTGCACTCCAACTGCACTTTCACTGTCCCGGGGCAGTCCTAGGAGCTCTGATGTTGCTTTGGACTCCACTTTTCGTGCTGAAATCCCCTATTTTGTAAAGAAAAACAGCAGAGCAATTGGCAGTGACCCCTTCCCCCTCAGTGAATTCCTATCCACCCTCCTCCTTAGTCCCCTGGCCATACAAACGTGAAGAATAGGCTTAAACTAAGGAATTGGAAGAGTGGAGAACAATTGAATTTCCATGGCCCTTTGGATGCTATTTTGATTATCTTTCTTTGGAAATGTAAACAACGCACATCCTAGAGGAAAATACGTAGGGCTACATGAAATAAAACACAAGACTTATTATTACTTGGCAATCCAGATTATATTTTATGGCAAAGTCCAGATTATATTTTAAAGTTCAATATATTGAAAAATGGCACATTTTGAACTGGATGGGCACAACAAATTTCAGGGGGTCGTCCCTGCTTTGTAACAAAAGTTCTCCAGAAGAGTGAGCATCCTGTTTCAAATGGCACTATGAATCGATGAACAGATGACCTTGTAACTGCACCTATACTATAAAAAGAAATAAGAGCCGCAGTTCCAAATCACTTCTCTCCGGGACCGTGAACAGCGCCAACATAGAAACCTGGACTTCACTGAACCAGGAAAATGATAGTGTTCACGTTGTTGAAGACAATGTGCATAAGGATGTATTCCAAGAAGTGTATAAATTGTTTTCTTTAGTTCTTCAACCTCAATTATGTTGCCAACAGTAGAAAGAAGGTTTTCCTGTTTGAACCGAATAAAAAGTTACTTGAGGAACACTATTTCACGGCAAAAATTAACATCATTACCTAATATCGCGATGCAAAAAGAACTCTCCGAAGTTGTAGTTAAACAGGCGTTTTAGGATGACATCATTGATCACTATGCTTCCTTGAAAGATAGAATTGACCTTCTTTATAAGAAATACATGTATTTTTTTTCATGGATTCTTATTTTGTAATACTTCACCTATTTCTCTGGTCACAGCCGTGAAGTGTGTGGCACATAGTGCAACTCCAATGTGCAATAATGCTACTTAAAATGAACCAACAGTCGTCTCGCTAAACACTCAATGTTACGTGCAAGAGTGGCGTTGGCTGTTATTGTCGATTAGATTTGTTCAACTGTGAACACCCAGATTCCGTTTACCAATGCCGAATGGGCTGATATTCATTTCCCGCATGGACGAGCGAGTGGAATTAGTAGGGAAGTGCAGTGACTCAACAAGAAGGCTTTTCCGCACAGATGTCCAGCCAAAGCTACGTTTTCAGCCGTCCATCGACCTTATGAGAGACGGAATAGACGGCGCCTCGCACTACAGATCCGGGAGCACCCAAACATTTGGGTACATCTGCATTAGAAGAAAAGGTGCTGGACATGGTGGTGAATAAGCCCAGAACTAGCACAAGAGTAACCTCAGAGGTTGGCGCACATCAAATTAAACTGCATGGCATATCGATCATCAGTAGCAACTGCACTCTTACCACATGCAACAGGCACTCTCACATACGGATATACCCCCATCGAGTCAGATTTGCTCAATAGCTTCCCCCAAAATGCACTGAATCTGGATTTCTCATATGGTGCCCCCTTGACGGATGAATCTCAAGTCACGCGGGACAGCATTGCGAACTTTCTCAATATGCATCGCTGGGAGCTGAGTGATTCGCGAGAAATCAGTCTCGGTATCAGCAAAGATTACATGCGAATATTTTGACTGGCATCATTGGGGACTATCCCATTGGCCAGTTCTTACCACCGACGCTCAGGGGCCAGAAGTACAATCCCTCCTTGGAGGAGTAACTACCGGCGTTGTTGAAAGATGTGCCATTAGTAACACGCTTGCGCATGTGGTTCATGCATGATGGAACTCCAGCACATTTGCGTTGAACTGTAAAAGAACATCTCGATCGTGCTTACCCTCGCAGTTGGATAGGTATAGGAGGATGAATTGCGTGGCCACCACGATCTCTCAAATAAATCCACTGGATTTGTTTGCATGGGGCCAGTTGAAGGGCAATGTTTACGTTACACCGATTCCTAATGAATAGACTTTCCGCCAAAGAGTCGTGAATGATTGTACGATAATGCGGAATTCTCAGGGACTTCTGGAGCACGTACAGCAATTGCTCTTTCAAAATTCGCTTTATTGAAAGTAAAAGGTCATTACATGGGCCACCGAGGAAGTACGCAGCACCTCACACGGGGAAAATTAAAATATGTACAATAATTCTAAAACAGATGATAGATATACAAACGTGGACTAAGTAACGTGTACACTGGCGTGCAAAAATTAAGGACGAGACGGTTTTTCGAATGTAACGTCGTGCAGAAGGGCTCCACATCGACTCATATCATACCATAAGATCCCCAAGATGTAAGAATATGGGACAAGTGAGCAAACCCGTCCAAAGAAGGAATCCAAAGGATACAAAGGCACTTTATTGAAAAGGTAGCTTCGAGCACAAATGGACAGAAGACAGAAACGTCCATGTGACAGGCGGCTGCCAAGAAAAATCCAGTCTTTAGTAGGGGACATGATCACCCCTGACTGCGTTGCAGGATTTACAACGTCTGTCCATGCTGAGGACGAGGTTGTCAAAGAACTGTTGAGGCATCGCGGCCCATTCCTCTTGTAGCGCCAATCGATGCTGGTATTATCGCTCGGGTTCCTAATTGGGTTCACCCGGCGTAATATTGGGAGCCAAGGGGGTGTCGGGTGGATTGTGATTCTGCGATTCCCTGATTTAGGGCTGACGCAGCTTCGGGATCCACTGACGGGGCGTTGTGTTTCAGACAGCAGATTTTCCTTTGGGAGTCAAAGGGTCCGCTGTGTGCCGCAATGTTTTTGTGAAAGTCTAGATTTAAAATAAAAAGCATAAGTGAAGTGATTTTCTAAGTTACGGTTCCAAAAGTTATATATATTCTCCAAATAATCTAGGGTTGAGCACACATATTGTGTAGTTAACGACACACTCATCATAGAACCTAGACAAAATTAAGTAACAAAAACAATTTATTGGTTATGATTTGGCATAATAATAAATATACGCTCATGATATTAGCAAAAAATGATTTAAGACTCTCTGACAGGAACCTGTACTCAATTAGCTATTTGCTTATAAAAAATATTAATTCTATGTGTGGACTGCTCCGATAAAGATTTTATGAGGGGACACCAAAGAAAGAATAGGATGGATTTCCTACCTTAACATCCGAATCTGGCCTAGATATCGCGTTGCTGACCACTCCTGATCCGGGAGAATTCTCGTCCGGTGGCTATTATAGCTTCCATCCGCAGCTGCGACCGTCGTATGGGCCCTAATGGTCCTTAGTGGGGGTCCGTTCATCCGGAAACCTCGGTTTCGATCTTACATCGGCAGCTTGGACAATTGTCTGCCGCTTCTTAGGTGACAGTCATGGAGGACAGTGCACGCGATGCACGCCGCGAAACCAGCCAAGGTAAAGTTTCGTGCAAAAACTGTAAACGTGAAGTGACAAAGTTTCGTTACATGTTGAATGTAAAAGTAAAAGTCAAGTGACTCGTGTAAAAACTAAACGTGAAGTGACGAAGTTAAATGCTCCGTTCCATGTTGAACGAAAAAGTAAAAGTGAAGTGACGAAGTTCTTCTCTTCCCTTGTAAAATCTTTCGACGACCCCCAAGAAGACCCACACTACCTCAAAACATCACATCATCCAATCACTAGCTGGCAAACGCAAGCCTCCCTGAATTAAATTCCCCAGTGTAGATCTTACTGGTCGGAAAATTAACATTTTGATCTTCCATTCGCTAGGGGTCAAGATTCCTACCCGCTCCAGTGAAATTCTGAGAACCCCTCTTTACGTTTGCCGCGTGATACAACCACCGGCCATAAATCCTTACCCCAATTAAACTGTTAGGCCCGGATCCAACAAGTCTCCGGTCTGCCCAACACGCATTGTGCAAGCTAGACACAGTTAACACTTCTATTGCCCCAATAAAACATACTACAAAGCCAGCTCGCCGATGGCTGTCGCCAGCGTTTACTCCTTACAGTGTCGGTCTGTCCTGTGACGCCTTGTGCTGTCTAGCTAGTCTTACGTCTTGCTGGGAGAGGGGGGACGGAGAGGAAAAAAAAGAAAAGATTCACCCGAAAGTATATGGCAAAATAAAACGTACTCCTTCAAAAAAATACATGAATTAATAAAAATAAATAAATAAAATAATAATTAAATAAATAAATAAACTAGGGAATGGGTTCTCGACTAAATGTGCAGCGCTCGAGTTTGGGCGCTGTCACACTGGCGGCTGGTGACGTTCTGCCAAGCGTCTCCCGAGAAGGTCCGTGTTCAATTGGTTTTAGGTCCGGGGACCTTGCGGGCCAACCTATGCGTTGAATATCTTCACTCTCCAACAGCTCTGCGACAGCCACTGTACGATGAGGTGTAGCGTTGTCGTCCATGAAGAGGAACTCAGGATCCACAGCACCTCTAAACAGACGCACGTGAGGCAGGATAACCTCGGTACAATAGCGGACACCATTGATTGAACCTCCTTGGAAGATGTGGAGGTCAGTACGGCTACCAAGCATGCTACCGCCCCAAACGAGAACTCCGCCACCTCCAAACCGGTCCCTTTCGATGATGTTGGAGGTGTGATTGAGTGTTCCTTGCTCTCTCCAGATGTGTATACGTCCAGAATCGCTCGTCAGACTAAATCGGCTCTCATCCGTAAAGAGAACTCGACCCCATTGCTGATGTGTCCAGTTCTTGTGTTCCTGGCACCACAGAAACCGCCGTCTCCGATGAGCAGGCGTTAATGGCACACACCGTACTGGTCGTCGTGCAAATAGACCACCTTTGTGCAGCCTTCTGGCCACGGTAAAACGCGATAACGGACGTCCAGTTGTCTGTTGCATGTGCCTTGCAATTTCTTCCGCTATCTGCAGTCTGTCTCTTCCAGCCTGTAGGACAATATACCGGTCGTCCGCCGTCTTCGTTGCTCGTGGACGACCACTGCTAAACTCTCGGACAGCTGTTCCTGTCGTTTGAAATGCTCTCCAAGCTTGTGAAACGATGCTGTGAGCGATCCCGAACTCCTCGACCACACCACTCACACTTTGACCGTTTTCCAACTTCCCAGTGACGCGACCTCGGGTAAATTCATCCAGATGTCGTCTACTGGATTGCCTGTTGGCCATATCACACGGTGGAAGCAACTCGACGTCGTTTAAACCGATGTACATCGTGCAATAGCTTTCACCGAATTGCAGAACGTACACCGCCCGTGTGCTTTATACCCTTCCGACCCCCCCCCCACGTCATGCTGCATATATGCGCATGCACTACCGTACCGGACCCTAGTCTCCTGCTAATTTCTTCTCTTTGTCCTTAATTTTTGCACACCAGTGTAGTATTAAGCCGGAAGCACCACGGCAAGAAGTATATGAAAATTCTATAGCGTACTAAAAGTCTATACGAGAATAGAATATCGAGCAAATAATATAGAGCAGCAGTCTAGCAAAGTGAGTCTGCAGATATAGATCGATACACAGTTGTTGGGCTATGTACGCATCCAGCGAAAGGTCTATAAAAAGTTCCAAAAACGTTTTTACAAGCTGTAGGGCGATGGAGCTCATTAAACTCAAAACCCATGTCTTCAGTATCAGTTTAGAACACATTACGACAGTAATCTATGAAAACATCATGGGAGTACCGATGGGCAAAATCAGGGAGTTCTGGGCAAGGCGATCGAGCACGTCGAGGTGCTCTCCCGTGACAATAAGTAGCAAAGCGAGTCCAAAAGGAAGCACGACTCTCAGGCGTGGCACATTCTTCTGGAACAAACTGTAGATCTTGCCAACACAGGCGAAACGCAGCACTTAATAAAAAGACGAAATCGGGAATGCCGCCCCGGTGGCGCAGTGGTCTAAGGCGTTGGCCTCTGATCATTCGTCCGAAGGGGTCCGGGTTCGAATCCCGGTGAGGCATGGATGTTGTGTTTGTCTTACGGCACTGGCTCTCTCCCTTCCCTGGAACCAGTGACCCTAAATTAGGGACGGGTGACTGCTTATAGCCCATTGAGTTGCTCACGGTGGTCGTTAAACCTCCAAAAAAAAAAAAAAAAAAAGAAATCGGGAATCCAGATCTCCTGCGTAAGAGGTGGTATGAGGGTGGAGCAGCAGGCACAGGAAGGCCAGCCGAGTCCATTGCCGATTTGACTAACGGAAGAATACCGATAGCCTCAGCAGAGGGACGCGCCTGAATCAAGTAATCACTCTCCCGTTCAAACTGCAGGTCATTTGGATAAGGTACCATTGCAAAGGTAAGTTGGTCGTGCGGGGAGAAGGGAGCAAGCGGAGACCGAACACTAGAAGCTGGAGTCATCGAAATGGGGTCAAAGGTCATGGCACAGGAGCGAGATTTATTCCACAGCCATTATCCTCATAACTTGAGTAATGATTTCTGGTATGTTGGAAAGCGTATCATAATCAATGCATTGCACGATTTTCTTAACTTTTTTAACTATGCTTAACTTTTGGACACCAGTGTATAAGAAACACCTTAATAATGTATTGGGATTTCAATAATGTGAACTTGCATCTTTTCTTTTTGATTAGAGGTTTCACGACAACCGTGAGAAGCTCGACGGGTTGTAAATGGTTGCCAGTCCCTGATTTGGGGTCACTGGCTTCAGGGAAGGGAGAGAGCCAGTCTCATGAGACAAACATCCGTGCCTCACCAGGATTCGAACCCGGACTCATCTCGGACGAATGATTTTTTTATTGGAAGTTTAACGACCACCATGAGCAACTCAGTGGGCTATAAGCGGTCGCCCGTCCCTTATTTAGGGCAACTGGTTCCAGGGAAGGGAGAGAGCCAGTGCCGTAAGACAAACACAACATCCGTGCCTCACCGGGATTCGAACTCTGACCCATCTCGGACGAATGATCAGAAACCAGCGCTTAGATCACTGCGCCACTGGGGCCTTTGCAGCTTTGACTTAGAAAATTCAATTGCGAATCAAGTTTTGAGCTTTCTATTTATTTCAGAAAAACCGAAGTAATACTAACGAGTCACTCTTTTTTTTTTTTTTTTTTTTTTGATTGGAGGTTTAACGACCACCGTGAGCAACTCAAATGGGCTATAAGCAGTCGCCCGTCCCTAATTTTGGGTCACTGGTTCCAGGGAAGGGAAAGAGCCAGTGCCGTAAGACAAACACAACATCCATGCCAGACCGGGATTCGAACCCGGACCCCTTACGGACGAATGATCAGAGGCCAGCGCCTTAGACCACTGCGCCACCGGGGCGGCGAGTCACTCTTTGCATCGACACTAATTCGTGCTGATACTGATTACGCTGTTAGATCTTCAAAACTAAAGAAGTTCCCTAAAAACTTTATATGTATTCTATTTTGGTTGACTTTCTTTTTTAGTTATTATATGTTGACCTCATGTAACTTTCGAACCTGCTTCCTTCTACGAAAAAAAATATTTCTGTGATATAGTGATGTCATACAAGGACGTTAGAGTGCTGTTATTGACACCCAAGTTTCAAGTAATTTATCGTCATTAACATGTTTTACACATTCTTCCTTTTTCTTTTTTGAATATTACTTCTTTATTACGCGAAATATTGTTTTTATCCTTTTAGGAGAGAATAAATCATGTGTTACAGAGATTTTATACAGGGTTTTAGGATTTCATATCAAATCTCAATATTGCAACCTTTTTCCATCTCGTGCTCCCATTCCTTTGTTTCCCCAAAGCGTGAGAGAAATTTCTCAGAGTCAGTTCCCCATTAAACACCGGATTCACGGTTATTTACTAAGACGACATTTGGTCTATGCTTAGTATTTGCACTTTGTATGTTGAATGGAGATTAACTCTATCGCGCCTCTTTTGATGTTTTACAGATTTCAATTTCAATGCTGCCGACAAATGCACTGGCCCCTCACATTTTACTTTGAGGCTTGAGATTTACCGAGGGGCAATGTATATGTACTCACGCTTCAAGATGATTTTACAAAATTCATTTGAGCCTATATCCGATGCCTGATATGAAATCCCAAACGATAGCGAAGATTCTTATGGAAGAAGTCTTCTGCCTTTTCGGGGTTTGTGAAGTTCTCGTCACGGATATAGGCCAGAATTTTCTTTCAGGAACTATGAAGAATTTGTGTGAAAAGATGCAAATTAAATACCTACACACTACTAGCCATCACCCCCAGGGAAACAGGCTCATCGAAAGGTTTCATAGAGTTCTGGCTGCAATGATAAGCCATTTCATAAATGAGAATCATACAAATTGGTGCACATTAATCCCTTTTGCTTTGTGTGCTTATCGGACCAGTATTCATGCTTCTACTGGAGACACCCCAGCATTTCTATTTCTTACCAGAGACCCTTACGCCTTAATTCCACCGGGCACGAGGCAAACTTATTTTTCCACCGAAGATTATGTGGAACATATCTCCGACACCATAGCAACTGTGCATCAAATAGTGAACAAGAAATTGAAAGCTACCCAAGAGAAGCAAGAGGCGCCCAGATTGAAAACTGCCACCTCCAAAAATTTGAAAGTAGGTCAACTAGTTTTCTTTTACACCTTAAAATTGGAACCAGGGCAAAATAAATTTGCATATTTTTCGGATGGTCCTTACCGCATCACTAAGGTGTTAGGAAATGTAAGCGCTGAAATACAGCATTTAGAAAACGAAAGCTCATTTCGACCGCCTTCACATTTGTCCCACGAGATTTCTACGACATTCTGCTTCGGAAAGCGAACAAATCCCTCAAGACGAGAAGGGAAGCCAAGTGATTTCACCTATACCAACGAAAATAGAGAGCACGACTTTTCTCACGAGCGTTGGTTCTCCCCAGAGGAGACGACAACAATGTGGATTAATGATAATCACCTACCTACCCAACCTAGAAGCAAGGTACGACAAGATCATCTCGAAACGGACAACCCGCACGTGCAAGAACGGTACTCACTCAGACCACGTAAAATATCTGTGGAAGAGTACGGAATTACACCCAAAATCTTCAATGAAGGAAAGATCGATTTCACACCGGTGAAATTTTGCTAACTCGGAACATTACGGGAACGGAAATGGACTATGAACACACTATTATCCTATCATATGTGTATGTGTATAACGCAAAAAAAAAAAAAAAATTCATGCAGGTAAAACGTGATCTTCGATTTCACACAGGTGCTACTATATTAATTTCTATTGTGAATTCCACGCAAAATATAATGCTCATAAAAGCTGAAAATAAACTCTTGTTTACCAGCAAACAGCAGAGAACTTATGCATTTATGCGAATGTTTTGATAAACTATGTCAGATGCACTTTTTTTTTAAATAAGCTTTGTTTAAAAATATGTATATTGGTCAATACATGAACTGACGTGCACGATTTTAACAGACAATTTCTGGTATATCAACTCTGATCTACAATGATACTATTTTGAAACTTTAGTAGCATAAAACTTTTGAAAAATGCAGATATGTACTGAACTGATTACAAAACGATTACTTTTACTCAGCACATATGAACTCTCAATTTTTTTATGCAAGGACTTTTGTATGCTCGAATTCTTGATATTTCATTTTGATTTTTTTGGTTTATTTTATGTATTTCATGGTTCAGGTGATGAGTAAGGTCACCCAGGTTATTTAGCAGTCAACGTATTTGAAAGTTAGAAATCTTTCCTTTCGTAAGAGATAGTTTGTGTTTTAGACAGATAAGTGATTGTAATAATTTTGAGAATAGGTTTTTCAATAATTTTCACAGTGGAGCGAGAGAAATCATGTTATGGGTTAATGTAAGTTGATTAGCTATAGAGATAGTTAAAGATAATTATCAGAGAAATACGTAACTTGAAGAAAGATGGAAGCGTTATTATTTGTTTTCCTCCTTCGTATTTGTGTTTCAGAGGCATCGTATAGAATAGGAATTGTATAACAATTTGTGAAAATGTGTTATCTCATATTATTTTAACGGTAACGAATAGTTCAACTTGCATATGTGTAATGCTGGAAATTTTTCCTGAACCCATCAACGGCTAGTACACCCCTTTCATTACTGTGTGACGTACCTGCCAGCAGGACGCACATGACATAAAGGCAGATAGGAATCAGAATACATGTCCGCGTAGCTCAGTTGGTAGAGCGACTTGTTCCGGAATAAGCGTACTCGGGTTCGAATCCCGGCGTAGACCATAAAAATGACGGAGAAATTTACTTCGTTATAATGGCACCCGGATGTCCCGGCCGTTCAAAATCTCGCATTGGTGTGATGTTATTTCCACACCGCGAGACAGGAAAAATCAGAGAATTCCTTCTCCAGCGCTTCGAAAAATAAATGTGTGTGACGTTGCATTCCACACACCAGCTTGACTGGGAGTTCTCAAGTGCACGTTCTACAGTGGTAGTCTGCCTGCAACGATTCATGGTCACGGCTGACCCGTAGGCCATGCCCCCGGCCCTCTTTCGGGGGGGGGGGGGGAGATGTGACGTACCTGCCAGCAGGACGCACATGACATAAAGGCAGATAGGAATCAGAATACATGTCTGCGTAGCTCAGTTGGTAGAGCGACTTGTTCCGGAATAAGCGTACTCGGGTTCGAATCCCGGCGTAGACCATAAAAATGACGGAGAAATTCACTTCGTTATAACTGAAAACGATTTGTTAAACCATTTGTTCATATGAACTATTTCCTTACGTATCAAGTAATGTTTAATTCAATTGTCATTAAGGAATTGGCCTGAAGTATGTATCTCAGCAATGTAAATATGAAAGACATGAATTTGGAAACTTCGAAAATATCTTGTGTTGTTAAACCTCCGCATGTAGGTAAAATCGAGCTATGTAATGTACATTACTTGAATTTATGTAATTTGCAAGGTTGTCCTATGCTCAGCTTTAGCATCTAATCAAATACGGGTAGGAGTTAGACTTTGAGCTAAAAAATGCAACGACTTTCATTCATTTCATTATTATTTTTTTTTTTTTCGCAAGGGGAAGTATCGTTACAGAGATTTTATACAGGGTTTTAGGATTTCATATAAAATCTCAATATTGCAACCTTTTTCCATCTTGTGCTCCCATTCCTTTGTTTCCCCAAAGCGTGAGAGAAATTTCTAAGATTCAGTTTTAAACAACCGTGCATCCGGTGTTTAATGAGGACATTAAACACCGGATGCACAGTTATTTACTAAGACGACATTTTGTCTATGCTTAGTATTTGCACTTTGTATGTTGAATGGAGATTAACTCTATCGCGCCTCTTTTGATGCTTTACATATTTCAATTTCAATGCTGCCGACAAATGCACTGGCCCCTCACATTTTACTTTGAGGCTTGAGATTTACCGAGGGTGGTGTGGTTGTTTCTCACGGGGAACTTTAGGATATGCTTAAGGCTCTGCGAGACCCGCCATCTTGTATTGCTGCCTTCTCTTGTTAACCAACGGGCAAGCGCATTTCGCAAATTGCTCGGGAAATTTTACACATTTTGGAACACCGTTTGTGGCTAACGTAAGATATATGATAAATAAAGGGTTCCCAGGTTTCAGAATTTTTATTGACCTTTCCCTTCATTTTTTTTTATCTGCAGCAAAAGTCGTACCAAGGCGTCTTCCATAGTTTTATTAATTAATAAAAATACTTAAAGAGTCCAAAATGAAAATCTGAATCCAGGGAACTCTTTATTTATCATATATCTTGCGTTAGCCACAAACGGTGTTCCGCCGCCCCGGTGGCGCAGTGGTCTAAGCGATGGCCTCTGATCATTCGTCCGTAAGGGGTCCGGGTTCGAATCCCGGTGAGGCATGGATGTTGTGTTTGTCTTACGGCACTGGCTCTCTCCCTTCCCTGGAACCAGTGACCCTAAATTAGGGACGGGCGACTGCTTATAGCCCATTGAGTTGCTCACGGTGGGTTAGTCGTGTTTATCTGTGCTCCTCAAGTTTTCGTTGGTGTGTTATTTTTCTTCGTTGTCAGTGTTCTATTTCGTGTGTGTGTTGTGTGTGAAGGTTCCGTGTTTCTTTTTATATGCCTGCCGAGCTGGTAAGTGCTTATTTTGATTAGTTTACCTTATTTTTTCTGCCTTGGCCAAGCTGGCTAAGGGCTAAGCTTTTCCTCGCCATTGCAAATGGCGGCTTCCGGGGAGAATGACGTCCTAACCCTTGCTACCGGAAATGATGATCTCCCGATAACAGCTTCTCTAAATACTACTACCAATGACGAGTCAATCTCGATAAACCACTCCTCCTTGCAGCCTTCTGTTGCTGCCTTACCATCGGATATCGCCTCTTCTTCCAAGTCTCCCAGCGGCGATACGATGTCTTCTCTGAAAGCTAATGATGACGCCATGGATGTTTCGCACTCCATGCCGGAATCATCTCCAAAGCAACGTACAACTACCCTCTCATATGCTGACGTAACCGCATCTAAGTCGGGACCTTCCCAGTCTTCTTTTTCTCCTGGACAATATGAGATGACGCATAATGCTGAAGTCATTGAGGTTGTCCTTAAAGAAGATACCCCTTCTGGGCTGAAATTCCTTCAAACTATGGAGAATGGTGTTGTATTTCCGAGCCTGAGAAATACAAAACTTACTGCATATACTGCTGCTCTTCGAGAGATTGTTCCTGCATCAACTATAACTCATGTGGGCAGGAAGCCTTACAAAGTAGTTGTTTACTTCTCTACTCCTGCCCATTCCCTACATGTACTGACCAAGGGCATCTCAATTGGTGATCGTCACATCCATGCCGAACCTGTTTCACAGAGTTCCGTTGTTGTAAGTTTCTCACCAGTTCCACCTGAAGTTTCAGATGATCTCTTGATTGCCGCTCTTCTTCCTTATGGCCGGATCATTGGAGGTGTAACTACCTACTCTTCGTTTCCAGAGGTGCCAGAAGATAGATACCTACTCGGGTTTCGCCGCAATGTTCGTGTGGTCTTCCCTTCAGAGGAGCACATGCTGCGTATTCCACCCACTTTACGTGTACGCTGTTGCACGCACATTAGAGAGATATTCATCACAGTAGGCTCCGTCTGTCCGAATTGTAAAGGCACGGGACATCCCCGCGCTCTATGCCCTCATAATGCGAACACTCTTTCCAAGTCAACAGCACGACCTTCTTCCTCTTTGTCACGCCAATCGGCATACTCTTCTGGTGCTAAAGACCAGCAACAGCAGACTTCCTCCAAAAGTAATGATACAGTAGTTGGTCAACCGACGTCTACAAAAAGTAGTGAGACAGCCGTTGGTCAACCGACGTCTACCAGAAGTAGTGAGGCAGCCGTTGGTCAACCGACGTCTACCAGAAGTAGTGAGACAGTCGTTGGTCAACCGACGTCTATGGGTAAACCCTCGACCTCGGGTGATGCATTGGCGCCCACTTTATCTCTTCAGTCAAATGAGGCATCAATTGTTAATCCAAAGTCTCCTATAGAGATGGTTGATGACGATTCTCGTCATACTGCAACACCGACCGTTGAGGTTGTTTCTTCAGTTCCTTTTAAATTGCCGGAAGTTCCAATTCCGGTTACAGCACAAAGTCGTGGACGGGCGAAGCGACGTAGAACTTCACGCGCTCAGAATAAGAAGTTTAGAATTACAACTACCCTTAAGGCAGGACGTGATTGTTCTAGTAGTCAGATGCTCACGTCTGAAGGCTCTATGGAATCTGATACAGATGATGGATCAATTATTCCGATCTCCTGTGAAAACTTTTTACATATTCTAGAGGCATCCTCGCTTCCACAGACACCTGTGTCTGGGGAGAAGGTGTATGCGTTCCTAATAAGTCCCCGTAGAGACAAGCTGTCTCGCAATTTTTTGGAAGGATACTCCCACTGTCTGTCTGACACCATGAATCAAATGTTGGCGATACATTCTCATTTACGTACCGTTCCGGGCAGAGATCTGGGTGGTCCCTACTGGGCAAAGAAGTTCCGTAGCCGCCTCGCCAAGTTACAGAACGCGGCCGACAACATCCTCCAACCATCATCAGACTATTCTGTTCAAGACAGTGTCACTGAATAGTAGGGGTATGTGTACCCCTTTGGCGAATGCTTTAGTGTATGAAGACGTCCACCACCTCACAGCAGATCTCCTACTTTTGCAAGAGACAAATTGTCTATCCACTTCACCCTTCCATCGCTGGAGGAGATGGGACTATCAGTTTCATCACGCGTATAGGCTCTCTCTTCGTGGAGGTTTAGCGATTGGTGTACATAATAGATTTCGTCAAGCACTCTCGTCTGTTAAAATTCATAACCTGTGCCGAGACTTATTGCAGCGACTCACTTTCGTCCTAGATGGACAACGATATTTAGTTTTCAACATATATATTCCATGTTCATCTACACATCTAACCTTGTTATTTTCGTCGCTCCGCACTGCACTTCAGTCAGCATTACCATCAGATCATGTGCTCATTGGAGGAGACTTTAACTGTACACTTCAACCAGAGCTCGATCGCGCTCCTTCGAGGACTGAACATCGTTCACGTCTTGTGGAGCAATTGCGATCATTAGTGTCTGATTTTGATTTACATGACGTGTTCCGACGATTGCATCCGACATCCATTTCACATACCTGGAGAGCTTCATCTGCATCCTCCTCTCTTTCTGCCAGGCTGGATCGATTTTACGCTTCTGCTCCGTTATTGCCCATTACAACGGATTGTATGCACTCTCCTACAGCTTCATCGGATCACTGTGCCATCACTATCTCCTGTAGCTCTTCATCTCGTCTGCATGTTAGGCCTCGGTCATGGACACTGGACACTTCTCTCCTAGCTGATGAGAATATGTGCACCGAGATCAGAGATCTTCTTGATCATATGCGAGAGGGCCTGTCCACTGCACCTTGTGCCATCAATTACTGGCTCGAGGTAAAATCTTACCTACTTTATCTTCTCAGACGTCATTCCTTCTCCGAAGGCACGAAGCGCTCCATGGAAGAGCAAAATCTCCGAAACATCCTGTTACAGCTTGGTGCGAGTCATCCCATGTATACAGCTTACCAAGCGGATCTTAGAGCACTTCTTGAGCCTCGTGCACGTCAGGTAATTCTTCGTCTCCGTCTACAACATATATCACCAGAGGACTGCTCCTTTGAGTTTCTGTCCGCGTTAGAAGAAAAGCGCCGCTCGTCGCATCAGCTTCGACTACTTCGGCGGCCTGATGGTGAAATCATCTCTGATCCGGATGCAGTTTGCTCTCAGGTTCGTCGATATTTTACTATCAAATACAGTGAAACTCCTCAGCCTTCTGTTTCTGCTTCTGCTACTTTACTCTTTGCTCTTCCCCAAGTTCCTTCCAATCTCTCTGATTCCCTTTTACAACCTATTTCGCAGACTGAACTTCGGACCATTCTTGCCTCTCTAAATTCCCGTGCTGTCCCAGGTCCAGATGGCCTTCCGCTCCTTTTCTACCGTACTTTTCTCCCTTCGTTGCTTCCATTTCTTCTCGCCGCTTTCAATGCTGCTCTTTCTTCCTCTTCTCTTCCGAGGGGTTTCACAGAGGCTCATATGGTGTTATTCCCCAAGAAAGGCGATCTGCTTGACTTGGGAAACTGGCGCCCTATCTCGCTACTAAACATTGACTATAAACTCTTCACTAAACTCCTTTCCAATCGACTCAACCAAGTTCTTCCATTTCTTCTTTCTCCCGACCAGACCTACACGGTTCCTGGTCGGTCCATCACTTCTAATCTCAATCTCCTTCGAGATCTCCTACATCTGGCTCGTACTAACTCTGAACCACTTGCCCTCTTTAATCTTGACCAAAGAGCTGCTTTCGACAATATCTCACATTCGTATCTTTCTGCTGTTCTTATTGCTTTCGGCTTTCCTTTTGCTTTTGTTACCTCTATTCTTGCCCTTTATCAGGACGCTGCTTTCCATGTCAAGACGGCCGCCTTCTTGACTGCACCTATTCCTTTTCGGCGAGGCATTCGGCAGGGTTGCCCACTTTCTGGGCAGCTCTTTGCCATTGCTTTTGAGCCGTTTCTTCGGTCTGTCCATCGAGTCTTTATAGATGCACTGCCACCGCCTACTGCAAGTACTAGGCACTTTTCTGTGACATACTCTGCATATGCTGATGACGCGACCTTTTGTGTACGGACAGACGCTCAA
Source organism: Macrothele yani (assembly GCA_039090855.1). Lineage (NCBI taxonomy): Eukaryota > Metazoa > Arthropoda > Arachnida > Araneae > Macrothelidae > Macrothele > Macrothele yani. The sequence goes on from CM077015.1 coordinate 28,982,278, forward strand.
TTCGACATCTTGCTCCACATTTACAATCAATATTCTTCATGTTCAGCGGCATCACTTAATACATCCAAGAGTGCAGGTCTATGGAGCGGAGCGTGGGCCTCTAGGACTGACACCCCGTGGGGCGCCTCATGGACTGCTTCATCCCAAAAATTCCTTGGGGTCCATCTCGGAGTCCGTCTTTCTGCTCAAAATGAAACATGGAATGCTCTCAGAACACGCCTTACTCGAACTGCTGCCTTCTGGCGAGGTTCCCAGTTTTGTACTTCTTACTTCTCAAGAGCTAGAATAGCTCAGACTTATATTCTTTCACCATGCCTATATGCATGGTCAGCTGAACGTATGCCCATTTATCACCTCAATGAAATCACTCGAATCATCTCAACGATAATATGGAACAGGTACCATTGGATCCAGGTCTCCACTCTCTGTCGTCGAGTCACTGATGGAGGTATATCACTGCTGGATGTTCGTACCTACTATAAAGCACATAAAGTGGTTTCTTTCCTGCATCTACTAAGTGCACCAGAGTCGCCAGTTACGCTCGTTAGAGATGTCATGATATCGCCTAGGAATTCCCGAATCACTTTCATCATGTATCTTCTAATGGATCAATCTCCTTTTTTCCATTCTAAACTTTCCCCTTTCTACAAAGAGGTCCTTTCCTTTCTCCGTTCTCTACCCCTCTTCCGTGCTCCACCGGCTTCCACCACTGAACTATTAGCTGAGCCCCTGTTCTTTTCTTCCATCCTTCATCCCCCTAATGCTCCCTACTTTACTGACCTTTCCTGGCTCCCCGCCGGAATAGTATCTGTTCAGGATCTAATTTCTCCAGATCTTTCTTGGAAACCCTTCTCTGATCTTTCCCCCTCCTCCCCCTACCTCTTCCTCTCTTTTGCTGTATGATTCCTTCCGTTCTTCAATCATTACCCTCTTCCCTAACCTTGCCTCTCAAGCTGGGTTAACTCTTGTTCCCTCTGCCTCTCTTCCTCTTCCCTTTTTCCTTTCCGTTCGGGGCTCATCACTTCCTCTCTCCAGTTTTTCTGTCTCGTCTCTTTACCGTTGTCTCATTGATCCACTGTATGCTACACCATTGATGATTCCAGATGTTCCGAATGTCGCCCTTTCACAAGTGTGGTCCATGTCTAATTCGCCACTATCTATTCCAGCAGAAAGAAACATCCAATGGTTGTTTCTTCATCGGCGGTTACCAGTTCCTACCAAATTATTCAGGATGACGCTTGTTGGTTCGCCTAACTGCATGTTTTGCTCTGCGATTGCGGATGTAGATCATGTGTATCAACATTGCACAGTGCTTCTTCCCTTGCTACATCTGACCTTCACTACTGCACAGTGCCTTAGTACTAATGATCTCTCCTTCTCAGCCTATAGTACGCTACTCAGTTCAAGTACTCCGCCTATTCCTATATCAGAGTCATGTGCTTATGTATTCATATTAGCAAAACATGTGATTTTTTGCTACTATCAACAGCTACGTTCTACCCCTATACAGCCTACCATCTGTCAGGCGGGAGCTGCGATGTGCAGTCAGTTCCGGAACAGACTGACTTCACGCTTGAGGCTTGCTTTCACTGTTGCTAAGGCAGCGAATCGAATCCCACACTTTATGTCAGTGTGGTCACCTTTTCGTCAATGGTTTTCTGGTCCATCAGAAGACCTTAGACTTTTGTTCTGACTTCTGTGAAATTGTTTGGACTAATTGAAGTATAGTTTTGTGATTATCGTGTTCTTAGGTGCCCTTGTCATCATTGCTTCTTAATGTTACTGCACGTTTGCATGTTTCTCACCAACAAGGTCCTGTAGATGAGTTTCTTGTTATACCACAGGCACTTAGAATAAGTTTAAAGTTTTTTGTTTTTTTTTTCGGCACTTTCCTTATGTCTGCCGGGCTTTATAATATATGGTTTTTGCTCACGGTGCTAAGCAACTGTTTGATAGTGTTTAAATTGTATTATTGATTTTGCACAGTGTGGTTTTTGATCATGTTACATGTACATAAAGGGATATGATCAGTCGATTACACCATGTTCTGCAAGGTTTAGCACTTTTGTAGTGCAGGGGGTAATTGTTCATCATTCGGTTATTTGTACTGTACCTGAAGTATAGTTGCTATGCCAAAAGCTCAGTTTTGTATATACTAATGTACTTTCCTAATTGCACTGTAAAATTTATGTTTGGCACATTTCGCGTGTTGGGTCACGATTACATGTCTTAAGTTTTATGCTCATGGTGCGGAGCAAACGCTTTGATAGTATTTCAATTATATGTTAATATTACACAGTGTGGTTTTTCTCATGTCACATGCGCCTAACAGGAAATAATAAGTCTATTAGATAATATTCTGCGCTGTGTTGCATATTTGCTGTACAAAGAGTCAGTTTCATATTTTCATTATTTGTATTGTACCCGAAGTATAAATTTTCTGTAAAACGCAAGTTCTGTTTGTACTAATTTACTTTACTGCACTGTGAAACTTACAGTTGTACCATGGAATTGTAACTCCTGATTAGTGTCTTCCCTATGCCGTTGCATGTTGTGTACATATGTTGTTGTTCATTACAAGTTAATCTATAGCACTGTGATTGAGGCACTTGTTTAAGCCTAAGTAATAGTTCTTTTTGTAATTTGACAGCGTTTCACAAGAGAGATATTGCATTCAATTTGTATAGAGTTCACACCATCATTGTGGATAGATCATTTATTCGCTTATCTTTCAGATACTGAAAAGTATAAACCTTCTGCTCTTTTCTTCTTTTTTCTCAAGATTGCTCAAAATATACATGTTTGTTTTTGCACTGTAAAATTTATAGTTATACCTTGTACTGGTGTTCACCTGTTAGAGATGGCACTATGCTGATGCACATTGAGAACATATGATGTACATAGAGTAAGTCAACATTTCAGTCCAGTATTGTCAGTGTTATGAATTTGCTTACATTGTATATAGTGCATCCACATAATGTAAATATCTCATTGTCATTGTAAATAGGTCATCTAATTGTTTATCTTTTGGTAACTGTTCAGCACAGGCCATCTGTATCTTCCTGTCCATGTTTGCTCCAAATAAAAATTGTTGAAGCTCACGGTGGTCGTTAAACCTCCAACTAAAAAAAAAAAAACGGTGTTCCAAAATGTGCAAAATTTCCCGAGCAATTTGTGAAATACGCTTGCCCGTTGGTTAACAAGAGAAGGCAGCAATACAAGATGGCGGGTCTCGTAGAGCCTTAAGGCCATTTTTGGAGACAAAGGAAGGAGGCGAGAGGACAGTGGTCTCTGGGCTTGGAGAGCGAGCGGTCACGATAGCAGGACGAAGGAATCGGCCCAGGATAGGCTGGGAGGTCTTAAGTGGACCAGCAGGTTAGGTGATTCCTCGACAGCGGGGGAGATGATCGAAAGCGGGACTTAAGAAAAAAGGAATTGGAGTTTAAAGCGGAAGAGTTAGGAAACATAGCACAGCAAACGGACAACCTTTGCAGGCAATTAAATGAAGAAAAGAATAAAAGTTTCTTAGACATATTTACGAATCGCACGAATTATTTGCATATAATTATTACCATTTGCTTATTACGTGTTAATTACTATCATCAACCATACAAGACTTAGCAACTCAACCACGCAATATTTATGAAGTTAATGCGAACATTATTAACACATGAAACCACCAGGATTATTTCATACCTTTCCCAACACACTTTTTAAAAATTCAGTATCCATTAAAATTACATAAGTCACCTTTAACTGTCGTTCGCACTAAAATACTTAGTTACAGTAAAAATAGGCATCTTCTCGATATAAACTGACATTACTTATCCTGCGCTGCTGCAAAGCAAAAAAGGGCAAAGAAAAAGAAAGCTAAAAATGCTGAAAAGCAAGTGTGTGTGTGTGTGTGTGTGTGTAAAGCTCACGCTAAGTTTTTATCTTGGATTGTGAGATGCCTTTGTCGATCTCTACTGAAAAGAAAGTGAACTTTGTAAATCAGAGTGTTGCCGTTTGGTTAATGAAGAATGGAGTATACTGTAAGTATTTTAAGAAGGAGAGCGAACCTCGCCTTTTGCTTAGGCAAATGAGGAACCGACCACTGGAGTGGTTTACGATCAAACATAAACCACTCCAGTGTTGCTTCGAGGACAGTAGCTAGCTGGGACTAGAGGTGGTAAGGTAGTGTATGTAGAAGGGCCTTAGCCCCGCTAAGGTACTATTTTTCTAGGCTTAGCAGCGCTAAGGTGCTTTTTGAGGTCAGAAGGTAAGAGAAGATGGGTAAAGGATTTTTTTAGATCATCATATATGCAAAAATAGGGAATATTATATGCTTTATTTGTATACATGGGTACATGAATAAGTTTTGAGGGATTTCCGTTCGGTGTCGTACTTATTACTGCTCGCATGTATTTTAAGGTGGCAACACTGCGATATCGCAGTACGAGACGCCAGCTGTCATAGTCAGTATACGATGTTCAATTGAGGTGCGAAGACGTATTTGTTTTACTCGATGGAAAATGGCAACTTTTGTCCCGATAAAACAGCATTTGCGGGAAGTGTTAGTGCATTACTTTATTGTCAAGAAAAGTGCTGCCGATAGCTATCGCTTAATGTCAAAAATCTATGGTGAACATTCCCCATCCATAAAAACATGTGAGTATTGGTTTAGACGATTCGAAAGGAACGATTTTGATGTCAGTGATAAAGAACGTTCTGGACTACCCAAAAAAATTGCAAATGCCGAATTGGAAGCTTTACTCGAGAAGGATCCGTGCCAGACCCAAAAAGAACTAGCAACAGCATTAAATGTTAGTTAACCATGCATTTCACAACGTTTAGCTGCCATGGGAATGTGGCAAAAAGAAAGGAATTGGGTTCCACATGCTTTGCGGGAAGGAGACCTTGAACGTCAAAAAACCATTTGCGAATTGCTGCTTCAAAGGCAAAAACGAAAGGGTTTTTTGCATCGTATTATTACTGCCGACGAGAAATGGATATGGTACGATAACCCTAAACGGCAGAAAGCATGGGTGAAGCCAGGTGAACCAGGTCCTTCAACGCCAAAACGCAATATCCATGGTTCAAAGTTAATGCTGTGTATCTGGTGGGACCAGAAGGGTATGATCCACTATGAACTGCTTAAACCGTCAGAAACTATTACTGGTGATCGGTAACGAACCCAATTAATGCGTTTAAAACGAGCTCTCACGCAAAAACGGCCGGAATGGGAGAATAGACACAACAAGGCCATCTTACAGCATGACAACGCAAGACCACATGTTTCTCGACCTGTGAAAAAGTACTTAGAAGGATCCGACTGGGAAGTTCTACCCCACCCACCATATTCGCCAGATATTGCGCCATCGGATTACCTTTTGTTCCGTCCGATGCAGTCAGCACTTTCTGGAGAACGGTTTAGTTCTTAGGAAGACATCAAAAATTGGCTGGACAACTGGATCTCTTCCAAGGAAACGGAATTCTTCCTTCGGGGCATACGTTCACTGCCCGAAAGATGGGGTAAAGTTGTAGCTTCAGAGGGAGCATACTTCGATTAATATTAAAATATTGTTTCTGTTCTCCAACAACGTGTTTTGTTCACCTCAAATCCCTCAAAACGTATTTATCATATCATCATCATTGTCAACCATTATCAATCCACTGCTGGACGAAGGTCTCCCCAAGTTTCCTCCACAACGGTCTGTCTTGTGCCAGTCTCCTCCATGTCACCCCTGCATACTTTCGAATTTCATCCACCCATCTCCCATGTGGTCTTCTTCTGGGTCTTTTCCTGTCCCTTGGAATATAATCTAAAATTTCGGCTGTCCATCGATGATCTGTCCTTCTGGCAGTATGTCCAGCCCATTGCCATTTCAGGGATTTAACTCTGATCATGATGTCTTCCACTCTTGTCATTTTTCGGATCCACGAGTTCCTCTTCTTATCTCTCCTGGTTGCACCAAGCATGCACCTCTCCATGCTACTTTGAGTTGTCTGCAGCCTTTGTATGTC